>OX419202.1:0-1391960 GCA_948465475.1 Thalpophila matura | reverse complement strand
ACAAGCAAAATTAGGATCGTTCGGACTTGTTACGTTATTGAATAAAAGAGGCTTGGGCTTGTCACATTATTGAAGCAAAGAAGCGATATTTCTAGTTGAAAAAACTAATAAAACTGCTTGAACCAGGGATCGAACGCATGTTTAACAGTCTCATTTCGTCGCTGCGCCTACAAAAATCGCCATGTGTTTTATGTTGTGATGTAATTTTAATCCTAATTTCGTAGGGATTTGAATCAAAAACCAACAATCGAAAAAAAAAGCCGATTTTTTAAGCACAGCGACGATTTGCGACAATTAGGCAAGCGTAATAAAAATGAAGGGATTACCAAAAATACTTACGGTTCTTTGTTCCGAAACATAAAAAGATCTAAAGACCAGCGTGATGTGATAAAGAGCGTCTTTTGGTATACAGGTTGGCAGGTTAGACAGTGGAAATATTTTAAGGGGTCATTGTACTCATCATTATGAACAACTTTTACTAAGGGACCGGCGCTGAAATCGCGAAAAAAAAATCTGCTGTTCCATACATTTATGTTCACATAACTCAACAAAATGTATGGAACAGCTGCTGTTTTTTCGCGATTTCAGGATTGATCCCATAGTAAAAGTTGTTCATATTGATGAGTACAATGACCCCTTTCAATATTTCCACTGTTTAACCTGCCACCCCGTATATTTCCATACATTTAGGCTAATTTGGAAATCTTTTAAAAACAGCATGTATCCTGTTTGGTAAACTTGTGTTCGAGGAAGTACAATCAAAAAAATAAGAAATAACATTACAAAACATATTGCATATTTTTAAACAGGTTATATCAATACCTAGTCTTTGGCCATAAGATTTCACAAAATATGGATTTCACGATGTTGTTGCTTCTGACTTGATTAACCTTGATTACCTTCAAGTATTTCCTGTCTCCCTAAGTTCATACACGGTCAAAACCCACTCAATTAAAAATTCACCAGTAACAAACTCACACAGAAAAAGCTAACTTAAAAAAATATTCATACAAAAAATTACGACGAGAAATTTTCGTTTTTTTTTTCCATCTGGTCCTTTGTTTCACGGACGTAGGTACGCATTTGAAGCTCACAGTTCTGCCGTGTGCCTTTGAGGCGTGTCAATATATGCCCTGTTGTTTATTAAAACCCTCCAGCTATGTTTTCCGTCCCAAATTTTGATAGAGGATTCGTGTTTTATTAAAAGGCGGGGGAGGGAAAGTGGCGAGTTTCCACGAATGGGGTTTGATATTTGGAGCTAATATTTGTTCTGTGAATGTCAAAAGTGTTTTCTGTGATGTGTGCGAAATAACACGGGCCTAGATCAAAATTTATATTTAGAAGGATCCAGAAACCAATTCAGGTTTGTAGACCAAATATGAGCACATTTGGTGCTACATAAATAAACTCACGATATGTTCCCATGGGGGTGGAAACATGGGCGTAGCCAGGCAGCAGCCTCCCCTAGCAACTCCCGAACCGAAAATAAAATAATTGTATTAGAAAAAAAGCCTTTAAAATCATTAATAAATTGATTATTTCGCGTCAAGTTAAATATCGTTTAAACTACGAGCATTATCCTTATGGGGATCATCTCGTAAACCTTTTTTTCTCTATACGTATGTTTTCCCCTCTAAACTAAATCCTGGCTACGTTCTTGGGTAGAAACTATAAAACTCCACGTGCTTCGATTCTTACATACTTCTTGTACTTCGTCCACGTTCACACATCTGGTCATCCACACCGGTTGCTAGTACTACCCCCTGACCTTTTTGAAGAAAATCGCCAATAAGATCAATGTATGTCCCAGGGCGTTCCTTCCCGACGTTTCCACTAACATCCGCTTAATAAATTCGTTTTGTTTATCGCCTTTCATTCATCCTCTCAACATGATCGAACCATCTAAGCATACTCTTCAATTTTCGTCAGTCACTACATCTTCTTCTATACCACAACTTTGTGTTATAACATCATTCCTCAACCCACCATAAATATATTAGTTACACCGCACGTAGTTCGCAAGGAACGCATTTTTACAACGTATAATTTACTTTCGTGTCTATTTCTGCTACATCCAAACACTGATCTTCATATACTGATTTATTATGTGCCTCTAATCATCTACAATGGAGTAATAGAGGAATGATTCTCTCATTTTGTAGTTTGTCAGCCTGAATTACTCCACTCCTGGGTAAAGGCTTCTCCCCATGACCTCCATGGCTAAAGCTATCATAACAAAAGTAATTGTACTTGTAACTCTGTTATAGTTTACTTCATTTTTATTAAAAGCATTATCTTCATTCATTCTACATCATCGTAGTGTTGTTGTATTCTCTAGTCTGGGCTCACTCAAAGGACGAGTCGTGTTTTCATTAACAAATTAAGTATCATAGCGGATTTCTCGGTTCTGAATAACTATGAGAAGTTTCTGTGAGAGGGATGTATGATTGCGTTTTTAATTTGATGTTCACTTTTGTTTAAGATTGTTATATTTGTCATATTTTGAATTCTTAACATAATTATCTTTAATTATCGTAAGTGGTGTAGGTGCTACCGTTATATTATAATCAAAGTAAATTAAATAAATAAGTAAAAAAATAATTGGTACGTACCGCGCGGCCATTTTACAAATTATAATAAATCTCTGACTTTGATGGCGCGGCCTCTTAAAGGCAATTGTATTTTTTTTCTTTAGATAGATCTAAAGAAAAAAAAAATACAATTGCCTTTAAGTCTGCCTGTCATAGCGAATAAAGCCGGAAGTCAAATTAGATGACCTATGTCCAGTAATGGAATAGTACAGACTATATAAAAAAAGTCTAAAGGCCCAGAACACTAGTGTTAGAATACCAGAACCATAGAAAAACAAACTTTTCACTCAATTGCCCTCGGAAATTATTTTGTTCCAACAGCATTTAATTTTATTCTAAAAGAACTGTGAACTACCAGTATTTTATTACAAGAATCCGAATAAATGCTTGATGAAATAGATTCTTGGAACTTGCGAGAACCAAGCGGCGTGTGCCTATTTTCTTAGTCAAAACACTATTAGGAATCCACGCTCATTATTAAAAGGTGTACTTTGTAGCAGTAAATCAGCACCCGTAAAATATGCAGCTGATACAACGAATTTTAATAACATAGTAACCGAAAACATTTTAGAACTAAAATTTTGTACACCTATATTAGAATAGCTAAAACATAATAATTAAAGATCGACCTAGTTTCAATTTCGGCCAGGTTCGGCCAAAAATGCTAGTTTCGGCGGCATTTTCGGTTTCGGCAAAAAATTGGTCGAAATTTCAGTTTGGCTGAAACTTAAAAATTGATATAAGTTCTATGGGTTTCTTTCATAATAATGTTGTAAAAATAAAGTGATTTCTTAGTTATTTAATTTAATCGAATAATCTACTTCCACGCTAAGAAAAACAAGAAAACTAAGAGTACTTAATAAAAAAATAACTAAATTTTAACATAACTACAATAAGTTTCTGTTACGGTTTGGCCGAATCTACAAGAAGAGCCGAATATTCGGTTACGGTTTCGGCTGAAAATCATATTTCGACCAGACTTTAAATAATACACTAAAAAATCTCTAGACTAACGAACAATACGTCTTCCACAAAATAATTTACTCCACCAAGGTCCCTAAAATGTCTAATAAACTACTGGAACCAAAGACAGGACCGCAATCAAGCAACACAATAGGTCTTCAAATAGTGGCGGGAGAGCAAATACGGCTCCAAATGAGGTACCTAAGTATAGGTCAAGTCGTCGTTGTCCTTATTTAGCCGTAAGTCTTTGGGTACGAATATTTTTTCCATTTTTGTTTCTGTAGTTAGCAGTAACCTTTGTTACTGCTAACTACAGAGAGAGGATTCCGGATTCCCCTCACCCTTTGGTGAGGGGAATCCGGTAGAATAAAATAGTAACAAAATCCTACTCTCCTACTAATATTATAAATGTGAAAGTTTGTGAAGATGAATAGATAGATGTAAGTTTGTAACTCTTTCACGCAAAAACTACTGAACGGATTTTGATGAAACTTTGCAGTAATATAGCTTATACATCAAAATAACACATAGGCTACTATTTATCCCAAAAACGCGGGTGAAGCCGCAGGCGGAAACTAGTTATTAATAATTCCATTTATAAGTCTTATACGTATTCACACATTCAAAATACATAATATATTATGTATATAAACGATTGGTATGACAGTAAAACGGAATTATTTTTGTTTGTTTTTTAGTTTAACATTTCCTGTTGTGGGGAAATTTTGGATGATGAATTACTCGTTGGTCTTGTTTTGTTGTTATAAGTTCAACTGCTGTTTGTGAATGTCAGGGTTTGATTTCAAGGGCGGGCAGCTTCTTATTTATTTAATAATAATGCTTGCGTTTGACCGCCATCTCGCCTGATGTTAAGCGATGATGTGGTCTACGATGGAGCACGCTTGCCTAGAAGAAACCGATTCACTCGCGACTTGAAGACACCCAGATTGTAACTGTCGAGGAACACCCACTTCGGTAGCGCATTCGGCAAATTTTGTGTAGATTTTGCAGAAATAATTTATAAACAGTTTCATGTTTGGAATACGTAACACATTCCAACGCCACCTTAGGTAATGTGCAGGCGGTTATAGGTGATGTCGAATTGATAATTATTTTTTTCCATTTATTGAGCTGAATTAACCAAAAAACAAGACAAGACTTATACAAGCATAAGCATAATCGGCCTAAAATGTTCCCACTGCTGGGACACAGGCCTCCTCTCTGCGAGAGGGAGTGGGCCGTAGTCCATCACGCGGGCCCAGTGCGGGTTGGTGGACGTCACATGTCTTCGAATTTTTGGTTCTAGGACATGCCGGTTTCCTCAGGATGTTTTTTAAAGCAAGTGATAATTAATTTCTAATACGCACATGACTTCGAAAAGTCAGCGGTGCCTCGGGATCGAACTCGAACCATTCGCCGTGAGAGGCACATGGTTAGACCACTAGGCTATCACTGCTACTTATACAGACAGACTTATACAAGAAACACCTCAAACATTACTAAGCTGTCGACACAATTAATCCTCATTTTAGGTTCAGCAACGCTCATGTGATACTCGCAAGCATTTCATATCTACGGTAACCGGTTACCATCTGCCGGCTTAGCATGACCAATTCTATCTATATTCTACCAAAGAATAGACAAAGTTCTTTCTATGCAACTCGTTATCTCTTCTGCCCGTGCACGCGGCCACTCGTGCTTGGTGTACCAGACTTTCTACTGAAGAAAAAAACATTTCTTATCATTATTGTATGCATAAAACTATAGAAATATTTCTACAAACTGTCTCTCTCCCAATTCTTCTGTAGACAAAACCCGTTTCTATCATGGTCATTCGAAACGTGCAGGCGGGCCGTGCGCCTGTTTTCCACTATTGCAGTATAAAAAAAATTACGGTTTTTTCATATTTATCTCTAATAAAGATCCGATCTTTACCAGTTCATATGCCCATGTATGTTATCATACATCTCTTCATAAAAGACCAAAAATATCTTTTGGTCCTTTCATATCCTCAGCACGTCAAAGTCTTGAAAAGAAGTACAGCGCCGGGTTTTAATTAGGCCCGTCTTATCTACTTTCTCCAGGCGTCTGGGGGGAAGGAAGTTGAAAAAGTCAATAATTACCTTTTCCCACGGTCAGAAGTGGCTTTTAGTAGGCGGGTGTGGGTTTAGTGGGAGCGGGGAGCGGGTTAAATGTACATGGAAATTGGCGAAGTTTTTGTTAGGTTTGAAAAATACATTGATTTCAATGAGTATTCCTTTTTAAGAATGATGTAAAATGTTGTCAGGGGTAGGTACAGAAAAGTACATAACCTTTCATCCAGAAAAAAGACCGTTCTCGAGGGAAAGAATAATATTATTTAAGGTCACAATTACTTTAGGACCCTAGATGGCTACGTGCCTTTAACGAAGAAGCTAAATACGATGCTGACGCTAGAAGCTCCGCTACCGCTTATAACTAAGTCCACACCCAAACCTTACAAGCGGCACTTCGTTATCGCTGACGCTAGAAGCTCCGCTACCGCTTATAACTAAGTCCACTCCCAAACCTTACAAGCGGCACTTCGTTATCGCTGAAGCTAGAAGCTCCGCTACCGCTTATAACTAAGTCCACTCCCAAACCTTACAAGCGGCACTTCGTTACCGCTGACACTAGACGCTCCGCTACCGCTTATAACTAAGTCCTCACCCCAAACCTTACAAGCGGCACTTCTAATTGCATTATTAACCTGGCACATTTCGATCGGCGGAACCCTTTTGTTGTTTTTTTTCAGGGTTCCCCGAACCACTCCCACAGAATTGGATTACGGAATTATTTAAATATATTTTAACGAAACAGGCCTTCTTAGGAAGTCGAGTTTGCGTGTTGTTTTTTTTTTTTGTTTAACAAGATAACTGATTTGTGTTGTTTAGGCTCGCAAGGGTAGTTAAGTTATTTAACTTGTTTTAGGGTTCTGTACCTCAAAAGGAAAAATTGAACCCTTATAGGATCACTTTGTTGTCCGTCTGTCATGATCATCAGTGGAGCCATCTGCTCATAGATGGAGCCACTAGAAGTATGCAGTAGCGCCATCTATGATCGAGATTATGAAATATCTACTATGATGTAATAGCGGCATAGATGGCGGTATTGCATATTTCGGATCCCTTAGGGCGCGAGTCGTACCTACCTGCACTTATCCGGGTTTTTTAAACAACGACGGTGGCAAACAAGCGTATAGCCTACCTGATGGTAAGCGATTAGTTACCGTACCTACCTAACCTATGAATCGATTGCAACAGCGAACATCACACTCGCGTTGCCGACCCTTTAAAATGAGGATTCACTGTGCTGACAGCTTAGAGGACAAGCAGGTCCCCCGCTGTCAACACAGCGCATCCTCAGGAGCTCTGGCAACCTTACTCACCACAGGAACACAACACTACCGAAGAGTAGCGTTATTTGGCTGTGGTGTTCTGTAAGGTACTTCCCAAACAATTAGAAACTTAAATTGTGTCCCCTTCGAACTCCAAAAAGCCTTAATCGATCACTCTTTTTCACCCCATAAAAAGTTGGTGATGAATCCATTATCCAATACCTAATTAACGATAAAGATGTTCCGACTGACGCTGTTTTCCTAATTTCTGTTTATCCCATCACTTATTCCGAACATCTCGCGAAGTTTGAGCAAGAAAGAAATAAAGAAAAAAGGGTCTAACGAATATACAGTTTGCAAGTTAGTTTAGTAAATGTTTAGACGAAACTTGAATGGTAAATAGATAAGCGAGTAAGGCATTATGAAGGGTGTTTGGTCAAATTCGAAAGGAAATGATGAATGTAGTTTTGGTAGTGTTTTGTGAATAAATAAACTATGTAAGGTCGTTTTACCTACAGTAATATTACTGGACTTTTGCCCACGACTCCGTCCGCGTGAAATACAATAAAATGACCAGTTTAAATGACCTTCGTAGTGTGGCTAGTGCTACCAAGAGTTCAAGCTGTATTTCGGGTTTGTCCCACCGGAATCGAGTCGGCAACCAGCATGTGATGCTTGGTGCTGTAAGCGTTTCATAGGCTATGGTAATCGCTTACCATTGTTAGTGCACTATACCCCTGTTTGCTAAGTCACATTAATATTATAAAGGCGAAAGTTTGTGTGTGTGTGTGTGTTTGTTACTTCATCATGGGTGAAGAGAGATTTTGACAAAGAGGCTTTCCATTTTCACGCAGAAGTTGCGTGTAACAGCTAGTATAAAAAAACCGGCCAAGTGCGAGTCGTACTCGCGCACCGAGGGTTCCGAATCATTTTTGGACGTATAAAGTAAAAAAATCCGGACCGCATAACTAAGTTTGTTTGTGAAGGAATTTTGATGATTTTGAAAAAACTGTACTAGTTAGGAACATCGTGTTATTTTTGGTGCCATATTTGGGTCAATTCCTATCAACTCTAATTATTTCAGATTTTTCGCCCCGCAAACTTCGGAGATAAGGGGGGGGGAATGGTAATTTTTCGGACATTTTTCATCGTATGTCGAAAACTGTGAGACATAAAATAAAATAAAAATATATTTTGAAATGTGCAGATCAAGCCCTTTCATATGATATGTCACTTGACCTAGTAACCCCACTTTAAAATTTCGGACCCCCACTCCGGCCCCTTTTGCAATGAAAATAAAAATATTTTTGGACTTTTTTCACTTGCAATAAAGTTGAACAAGCATTCTTTATAACTGTTCCAAATTTCAAGTCGATAGCATAAGTAGTTGCTGAAATAAGCAGGTGTGACAGACATACAGACAGACAGACAGACGAAGTCGCACCATAAGTGTTCCCTTTTTACCATTTTGGTACGGAACCCTAAAAATCATTAATCAAAATTGAAAAGCATGACTACTAGAGCAAACTTGTTCACAACAAGCTATGTCACATACATATTAACTTTATTACCCCATACATACATCTACATACATCTCTAAAAATGCTCATATATTACGAATAATATCCCCCACTATAATCTTATCCATATTTTATTGTTAGAATCTTCCCGGCCGCGTTGCTATAGTAACGGAAGCCATAATACTGTACAAGGAACTCGCTATTCATGGAGTATTGATGGAATAATGTATTGTGGAAGATGTGTATTAGACTCATGGGATACTTTGTTGTTTTTCGCGAGGGAATCTGTTGAAATAAGGCCAAAAAATAAAGGGAAAAAGATAATTTTTAAAAAATTGAGTTCAATTTGATATAGGCTGTAATACGCATGCCTGAAGGTAGTATACTAGACACTGACAATTGGAAAATTGACATGCCGGCTACTGGTATGCTATGTCAAAACGCTACACTTGCTTTTAGAGACCGTTCCACGTAAGAATTCCCCTAGAAGTTATGTTGTCTGCCCTGCTTGTCATTCCTATTTAGGTCATATCGCTTCTTTGCTTCAATATTGTAGATTTATGTTTTATAATAATATTTAGGACGTTAAAAAGTGATGAAAGTGAATTGGTGCTGAAAGAAAACTTCCAACACCGTTAAAAACGTTGTAATAAATTGAGATTCAGGGCAGCCAACTTAACTTCTAGGGGAATTCTTACGTGGAACAGTCTCTAGTTGGCTCACTAGTTTTTAGAAATGCTTCGTAAAGTGCCAGTTGAAGCCTTCCTCGCTTCCCTAAATGGGTAAAAAAAACAAACGGTTTACTCCTAGCATACGATACGAGGTATTCCAGTTGTCCCCATCAAATCGCCATCGGTTCATGGTTGATGTACCAAAAACCCGAACGAAGCGCTTTGATTTCACTTTCATTGTGAAAACCGCGAAACAATGGAATTTGCTGCCGGAATGGGTTTTCCCAGACATTTACAATCTGGGTATCTTCAAGTCGAGAGTGAATCGGTTTCTTCTAGGCAAGCGTGCTCCATCGTAGACCGCATCATTGCTTAACATCAGGCGAGATGGCGGTCAAAAAAAAATCACCGTGCCCCCACTGGTGGCAACATCAGATGCCAGCCAATTTATGGCGCCCCGTATGGCGAACCGTCCGTTAACCTCAAATAAAATGCATATTGACAAATCTTCCGAATTTTCTGGACGAAATCAAAACATTCATCTATTTACTTATTTTTTCTGGTTACACAAAACCAATACAAAGTGAGTGCCACACAGACCGCAACAAAGCCCTGTTCCCACCTTTGTGCCGAGCGTCGCTTGTCAGACAGCAATATCCGGTTACTGACCGCAAGCTACAAGTGGAGAGCGGGCTTTATATTTCGAGTGTTTCGGGAGGCTGTGGCAGGTACACTAAGGTAGGTAGGTACACTAAGGTACACTAAGGTTTAGGTACACTAAGGTTTAAATCGTTTTGGTAAGATGTTTTTAGTACAATTTATGTCTTTTGTGGCGAAAACTTGTAAGAATTTAATGCAAGTTTTCAACGTGTTACCATAGGTATTATACAGGCTGGCAGGTTAGACAGTGGAAATATTTAAAGGGGTCATTGTACTCATCATTATGAACAACTTTTACTATAGGACCAACCCTGAAATCGAGAAAAACAATCAGCTGTTCCATATATTTTGTAGAGATAAGTGAACATAAATGTATGGTACAGCTGATTTCTTTTTTCGCGATTTCAGGGTTAATTTTATAGTAAAAGATGTTCGTAATGATGAGTACAATGACCTCTTTAAATATTTCCACTGTCTAACCTGCCACCCTGTATAATTTTAATAAAAGTAGAACGAAAATCACGAATTATTTAGACAATATACTCATACATTTATGTACCTAGCTTCTCATAAGGGGGCTCTGGCATTTTGTCACCTCTCGTTGAGTTGAAGGGGGGAGCTAGGTGTGTACAACCAACATGACTTTCAATAAGCGTTTCAAATAGGTTACAATGACTTATCGTGAGAGCGTTATTCTTGAAATATATTATCAACCATGCTGCGAAGCAGCACGAGTCTCGTGTGTTTTTAATAATAAAATTTGAGTTTATAATATTAAAATTAATATCATTTTATTGAATGATTAATAATACACAACAAAATATGGGGTTACCAGCTTAACATATGTTTTCCGCGTCACCTATATAAGAAATATTATTATATTATTATTTATAACTCCTAAAATTAACTAATATAAAATAACAGGCGTAGGTTCAAGTCAAAAACCGCTACAGCTCATAAATTAAATTAGAACCATCTCTTTGTTTATAAACGTTTGTGGCAGGTACCACAGCGAGTTTGGTTACAATTACATTATAATATTCAACTTCACACAGAACTTGATAAGGTGAAAAATACTCCGTGAAAGTCAAGAAGATAACATTTTGACTTTGATGTTTTATTATTATTCAAGACGCCTGGGCCCCAATTCTGCTATTGCAATTGTGTAAGAATGGCGTCATAATGACACCATAACTGTCAAAACCTAAGCGGTCATTGGCTTAGGAGTAACGGCTCAAATACACCAAATCCGTCATCGGCCGAACTTTGCTCGTACGACGACGGCCGAACTCGGACGATTGAATCAAACACTTGTAAATTGTAGAGAGCGCGTACACCAACACGACCGATTTTGTCCGATTTTGTCGGCCGATGGCGGACGTGTTGTTGTACGCGCTCTCTATGATTTACAAGTGTTTGATTCAATCGTCCGAGTTCGGCCGTCGTCGTACGAGCAAAGTTCGTACGATGACGGATTTGGTGTATTTGAGCCGTAAGACTATCTCTTTCGTCATTGGTCAAAATGATGTCATTGAGAGACCATTCTGACACGATTATGGCAATTGCATTAGCAGACTTGGGGCCCTGTAAGTTATAAATTGCTGTCAGTCCACGGAAGATCAAAACCACAGCTTAAATTCTCATCACCTTGGTTGTAGGGTAACTCCCTTCCACCTCGGTTGATCCGCCCCGTTAACGGGACAGTTGGGAAAAATTGTTTCATTGACCCCGTTGTTTAAAGGGGTGGATGGCACAGATCAAGTATCATCTACCCCGGAAAAACTGGTCTCCTTATTGTAGGGTGGCTAGTACTACGAGGGGGTCAAGCTGTATCTCTGGTTCATTCCACCGGAATTAGATAAAATGTAGCTTAGATTTTAAGTAAGACTCCAGGCTACCAAACTCTGAAAACCGCATCAAAATTGGTTCAGTACTTTTTGCGTGCACAAACAGACAAGAAACCCAAACAATTTTTTTTCGGGCATTGTTACGTCCCAGTACCCTCCCATCCTATTTTCTCTGGAATATTTTAAATGTACAGACAGACACGGCATTGTACAATTTTATAATAGTATTAGATTGTATCCAAAACCTTCCATAATTTATGGCATTTCGATTTTGCTTTTTCATGCCCAAATCACAGGACGATTTTTTGGCGAAAATGAACGAGTTTCTCGACATCCCTAAGGCTTATAATTTTAATTTACGATGTTCGGTTTTTAATACCCACCCACAAAATGGCGGTGATGTAATAATTTATGATTTTTGAATTAATTAAATAATGTACGGTCCGATAAAGTCTGGTAGAATGAAATATTTATTGGTGTTTTATATCTACTTGGCTTTGCAGTAAGAAAATTTTATTCCTTTTGGTTTTTTTTCTCATAAACCCATAAATAATATTAAAACATGTCGCTTTTCATACCTATCTGTGTACGGTAAATGGGTTTTCCTAATAGTGAATTCCCTAATTTCCTAATAATGAAAAATTAGGAACCGCTATCCTAGGAGCAACAAACCCCCGTATTCACGAACATTGCTATGAAGACACAGCAAAGTGTACAAAACATTCAAATATGAACTTTTTCCTTATTAAGTTAAGGTTCATATTTCTATGAGGCGCTTGTTAATATTTGCTTATATTAATGATAAAACTTTTTTTTATACACATAATGTTCATATTCGTATAAGTTTTCTGTACAACTAGCGACTCGCCCCGGCTTCGCGCGGGTGCAATGCTGAGATATAAACCTTCCTCTTGAATCACTCTATCTATTTAAAAAAGCCGCATCACAATCCGTTGCGTAGTTTTAAAGATCTAAGCGTACATAGGGACACACAGCGGTAAGCGACTTTGTTTCATACTATATGCAGTGATGTGGGTTCGAGATCTCATAGTAATGTGTAACACGCGGTACACAGCAGCACGTGACCACTACGTGCTCCAGTGGTCCCTAGATGAAACAATATCTGTTAAAGAATACTTATTTAATAACTATAACTGTGCTCCGCTGATTCAAGCACAGTTTAATTTAAAAGAAATCGAATTATTTACCCGCCCGCACTATTACTTCGTTTTGCTCGGCTCCTAAGGATCAGAACATGATGGTAAATAGCCTATACGATTCCTCGTGAATCTGACTATGACATACAAAAATATTTTTTCAAATCCGACTGGTATTTCCAGAGATTTGCGCGTTTAAACAAACAAAAAAACTCTTCAACTTTATTATTAACCTATTATGCTTTTTTTTTGTTCACAGCGCCCCCAAACGCGGTGGAGATCACGAACCACCCCCCTAATTCGAAGATGGAGGTCAAAGAGGGGGAGGATGTGTCCCTGGAGTGTCTGGTGAAGAACGCCAAGCCAGCTGCCAAGATCGTCTGGTTCAGAGGGAACGTGGAACTCAAGGGAGATAAAGGTAACAATTCTTTTAAGTTTAAAAAAAAACACCGGACAAGTGTCAGTACGACGCGCGCCTTAAGGGTTCCGAAATATGCGATAACGCTATCTATTACATCTTACATCACACATCTATTACATCACAGTAGATAAATCATATTTTGATCATAGATGGTGCTACTGCATACTTCTAGTGGCGCCATCTATGAGCAGGTGGCTCCACTCATGGTCATTACAGACGGACAACAAAGTGATCCTATAAGGGTTCCGTTTTTCCTTTTGAGGTACGGAGCCCTAAAAACGTGTGCGGTCGTTTCATCTGATTCCTCCTCTTGGAGGACTAGCCACCCTACACTACGGAGGTCATTTAAATTGGTCATTCTATTGTAGCCCACTCGGACGGAGTCGCGGGCAAAAGTCTAGTATTAAAATATACATCATCGATCACGTTCGGCCGGCAACATATATAATATTTAGATTATAATAAAGTACTAGCTTCCGCCCGCGGCTTCGCCCGCGTTTTTGGGATAAAAAGTAGCCTATGTGTTAATCTGATGTATAAGCTATATTACTGTAAAGTTTCATCAAAATCCGTTCAGTAGTTTTTGCGTGAAAGAGTAACAAACATTGGACATACATACGTCCATCCTCATAAACTTTCGCCTTTATAATATTAGTAGGATTAAGCTTAATAGCGCCTTGGCACATCTCCCTTGTTTCTATATCAGAGACTATACTTTTCATCCTTTAAAAATTATTAAGAATTACGATATTGCTCAAATATGAAATTGCTCTCAAAATACCTGCATAGAATCGCAACACTACTGGGGCTGACCTCTCGAAGCAAAGGGGTCGATATGTCGACAGCACACCTCTAAAATCCTTTGGGAATACCTTCCAATATGCTACCCGTGTAGGTATTACTAGATAACTAAGTTTACCACCGTATGATATAACTTGAAGCTTAATAATATCTGTTATTTGTATTGCATTAAGACTGCAGCTTTTTTCACGGTTCCGTACTGAAGTGGTAAAAAAGGAACTCTTATGGTGTGACTTCGTCTGTCAGTCATAGCTGCTTATTTGAGCAATTACTAATGCTATCGTTTTGAAATTTGGAACAATATATTATAAGGAATGCTTGGCCACCCTTATTGCAAATAAAAAAAGTTAAAAACTATTTTTATTTTAATTGCAAAAGGTGCCGAAGTGGGGGTTAAAAATTATAAGGGGGCCACTAGGTCATCTGGGTCATCAATGTCGGATAGCAAAGGTGTGAAAAAGCTTTATCTGCACCGTGCGCCCTTATCTCCGAAGTTTGCAAAGCGAAAAATCTGAAATCATTTCGGTTGATAGAAGTTTATCTAAATATGACACGCGATTTTAATGCAATCAGAGTAAAATATTTACTTAATATCTGTCACCTTTAAACAAACATGTCTAGGGCTTATTGTTTTTATCCAACTGCCCAAGAAAGTGGGTAATGTTTTTAGTAAGCTGTCGTGCAAGGCAGCAAGTCTTTTGACGTTCCGACTTTAGTCAACAGTCTGAATAAATATGAAAGAACATCTGTACGCCATTTTAAACCATCTCGCAAACAGCAAAATAAATATCGAAACTTTTAATGTCAGAATAAGGATTTACAAAATCCAATAAGGCTTTATCAGTCATTCACGTTTTCCAATTAATATCAGATCATGTACAATGGTTTATATGTATGCATTGAACTTACATTGGATCGGCCAAGAAATATTTCCGGTGCCCGAAATAACTGACCCGAAAAATCGCGTATGATTTTTGATTTCATGTTGTTATTATTTTTTGTTTTATTTTCTTTGTTTGGGAATACTCGACTGACTGCCTCGTTCGTCTAGTGCAGTATTCTCAACAGGTGGTCCGCGGACCACTAGTGGTCCGCAAGAACTAAACCACGAAAACCACATAACAGTCAAGTCTTTTTTCAACTTTGAATACTTTTACTTTTAAAACTTTTTTGAAAGCAGACATGTTTTATATCACACCTAGATTATTTGATTTTTCTTTTTACGCATTATATATTTATTTGACCGTAAATATTTTAAGAAAAAAAAGAAAGAAGAATCTTCAAATCAGTTTTTTTTAAAGTTACACGGAAATTCAGTTACCCGACTTGATTGTAAATTAAGGTAATTAATTATTTTTTTAAGATTCACCGGTTTAAGCTTTGCGTTGTCTGCTGGTCAGTCACGGTACTGTTTTATAGGTATAGATAGAATATAGGTACGTACCATAAGACCAAAAAACGAATCCTTTCACAAGTCCAAAAAAAAATACCAAACAATTTTTTCACAAACTATTATCGATATCCACAATTGCCTTCATTTTCCACTCACAAAATCCAAATAATACAAATAAATATTAGTTTATTATTATTAAGTAGCTACTGCACTCGATAATTGGGTGGCCCAACACTAATTGGCTCATCGCTTCCGCGTCTGAACGGTAATTAAACAAGTTTTCGAATTCAATTAGTAAACAATTGCACTGTGCTATTAGCGAGGTTCGATGCGGTAGTGATGGGGTAATATCGATAGTTATAATACTTGAGGTTTGCGATAAAACCATCGATTGTTAAGAGTTACTTAGTTCTAAAATAATGTTTTCTCTCTTATTGATTTAACTCATCGTAGAAGCAATTTTCTGAAGCTCGTTTTTTTTCAAAGAAAATATATTAAAGGCTACTTTTAAAATCACAAGATTGTTTTAAATGTCAACTGAATTCATCTAATAAACAGAAATAAAACTTTAATTTTAGCTGAACAAATTCCACTAATAAATAGTTACCTACCTTCTCTAACTAAAAGAAACATAAAACTAGATTGAAGAAGACTGATACTTACTTTCTTCCATCTTCACTCAAATAGCATTTTCTTAAACGAATCAGTCCACCATAGGAAAATCCATCTCAATTTTTTCGCATATTAAACAAAATAAAATGAACTGACGTGGAGCCTAAGTTTGCTGACAAATATTAATGAAAAAAGTCGGTATCGAAGCCCGTCACTACACGCGACTGCGAGTTTCGCGGCATAAAATATTAGATGTCGATATTCGTTAGTTGCATCACTAGAGATTTGGTTTGGTAGCGTCACTAGATGTGTCAAGAGAATTTTCTGTAATAACAAAAAAAAAAAACGTATTTCTTTCGTTAAGTACCTAGACCGCATCATCACTTAACATCAGGCGAAATGGCGGTCAAACGCAAATCTATTATCACATTAAAAAAAAGTAGCTACTGGTGAAAAAAACACGATTGGTGGAAAAAAATTACGACGACTTTCTACTTAAAATAATTTTAAAACGAGTGTTACGGTGTCCATATATTGCATGTCAAGTTTGACATAACCCTCTTATGTAGTTTCAGTCTCGGAATTGCCACTATCCACTAGACAAATTAAAAAAAAAAACACTATAAACAGATTTGTTTTTACGTATCCCGTCAGAAGATACTAGACACTACTAGTTCTCACATTAATTGGTCGTTATTTTGCTAATTTGCCCGACATAGTTCCCACTGTGGGTTTAAATTGGCAGGAAAACGATAGTTACCGTTTTGTACCTACATCAGCGGCACGTTATTATGGCCGATTTGAAGTTTGTCCGCTTATACTCGTAAAGTTTCGTAAAAATTTACAACTACTTTTGAAAGAACAATTGCTGTAGTTTATTGTCAATAGAAACGCGTCACCATCCTACTAATATTACAAATGCGAAAGTTTGTGTAGATGTATGGATGGATGTATATATTATGGTTTGTTACTCTTTCACGTAAAAACTACTGAACGGATTTTGATAAAATTTTACAGCAATATAGCTTATACATTAGAATAACACATGGGCTACTTTTTATCCCAAAAACACGGGCGAAGCTAGTAAACTATAAAGTACAGCAATTGTTCTTTCAAAAGTAGTTGTCAAATTAGCCACCATAGCGTGCCGCTTCTGTATATAAGCAACTTTAGAATTATAAATGAAAAGTTATTTTTAAGAGATAAAAAGTGAAGTATAAAATTAATACTGTCTTGTTGTAATTAGCTGGTTTCGCACTCAACAAATCCACCCTGAATAAGAATTTTGCCTACAACAATTTTGCAGAACACGAAAATAAACTTTTCTTCTGTGGGCGTTCCACTGTGACGCTTCTGTTATTGTAGATGTTCATGGAGTTGATCACTTACCATCAGGTGGGCTGCTTAGTTGTTTGCCACCTACCATCATCCGCCTAGCCTTTTTCCAAACTAAATTAGGGTTGGCTTCCAGTCTAACTGGTTGCGGCTGAATATCAATATTTTACGTGGAGTGACTGCCATCTAACCTCCACAATCCAATTATTGGGGAATACCGGTATTCGAAAGTTAGACCAGTTGTCAGACTTTTGGGCTCCTGACTACCCGTAACGACTGTCAAAGATATTCCTATGACAACCGGGACCGACTGTTTAACGTATACTCTCCGAGGCACGGAGGGGTCTCGATGTGTAAAGAACGGTCATCCATCCAAGGACTGACGCGGCAAGCGCAGCTTAACCTCGCAGATCGATCGTACAGCGCGGCTGTCGTTTAGCCACGAGCCCCTCAGTCGTTTGCCATCCAATCCCGCAATAAAATAAATAATTGTAGTTGTATTATAAAACTTACTGCCTCTTCCACCGATTTCCTTCTAAACAAATTCAAGCCACATCTAGCCACTACAACTCCGTTCCGCGACTACGCCTGTAATAACCGCATGTGACATTGACATGACCCTTGAACGCTCCATATTCCGAGGTATTCGGAAGCGAAAAAAAATCTGAATTTTCTCCAGCCGCCATTTTATCTGCCATCGGGAAATCATTGAAGTTTTTAATTTGATTTCTTATTCGGTTTACGAAGTTACGATTGAGGATATTGGCGCGATCCGGAGATTGTGTTTCTTCAGGAATGTTTGTGTTTGATGCTGATATTAAGGCTGTTCGTAGAGAAACATCCGGTAATTTTATTTATATCGGTATTTATATTATAAAGGAATCGTCAGTATATAAGGATTCGCAATCAACTAGAATACACAATAATTGTTTATAGAAACCATAAATTACTGCGGTATTTTGGCGAAGGTAAATTAATTTATTGATAACTAGCTGTTCCCCGCGGTTTCACCCCCGTTGCTCGGCTTCTAAAAGTCGTAGCGTGATGTTAAATAGCCTATACTATTTCTCATGAATCTGGCTATCATATACAAAAATATTTTTTCCAATTCCGACTGGTAGTTCCAGAGATTAGCGCGTTCAAACAAACAAACTTTTCAGCTTAATAATATTAGTATAGATAATGTAAGGACTAAGAACTCGTAATAGTTACCTATAACGTATTGCAACTTAGGGCGTATGACCAGCAATGGACTACGATTGGCTGAAATGATTAATTCATTGTACCTACAAAAGTAATACGCTCGATAGAATGTCTATCACTAATGTACATTAATAGTCACGAATTTTATAACAAGCGTATTTACGTTTTCACTTCAATAAGATTTTCAGTTTCTTAGAAAAATTATAACTAAATCACAATTCTGAGAATTTTGTGCTTGAAACATATTTGCTTGAAGACAATTTATTTTTTAAGAGCTTTTAATTAGTCTTAGAAGATGACAGATTACTTATTATTATAAACAATAGGTACGATACGATAAGCCCAGGTACACCCAAATTTCACTAGTAATATTTTAAATCCCCTGTAAATAAGGGACGAGCGCCATCAACCAGGCTGAAATGAAACAGGGTTACTGAGTACGTCCTAATGGAAATAACTCAAACTAGATAGAACAAAGATCTTGGCAGGGTAGCTGGTAATGGATGGATAAGTGTGGCTGAGGATCGAATTCAATGGTGTGCAATGCCTAAGTCCAGCAATGGATGACGATGATGAGAAAGCTGCTACAAGAGATAATGACATAATTCCTTAGTCACCACTTCCTATATTACCAATTTGTAGGATCCATAACATATAAATTATGATGTTTATATGCCCCTGAGGGAAGCGTAGCCGTATGAGGTATTCGCGGAATAATGTGGCTATAGTAGGGATATGGTGTGCGGAAGCCGCAGATAAAATATTGAGGAAAGTGAAACAAATATAGTCCAAATATATGAAGAGATATCCGAAGAATATTTTGGTGAAAAAGAAGAAGTGGTATTATTATGAAATAAGATGATTATTAACATTGATTTTAGTAAGAGAAACGTTATTGTAGTACTACTTTTAAAGACAGCTATTGAAATTCTCTATAGTATAATTCTATAATGAGATGAAATTCACAATGTAGCTTCGGATATTCAGAAAAATAATGAATCATAAGTACTTCAAAATATCGTAAACCTGTTTTCCTTGATACCGTGTTTCGTCGAAAAAGGAAAATCTGAAAATAATTCAACCTTACAAGGAATTCTGGGTAGAACCTATCCTTCATTTTATATTACCTTGAAAGCAATTCATATACGTAAAATGTATCTCAATACAAAAGCATATATATATTATGTTGTAGATAATAGCAGCAATAACACAGATACAGAAACCATCAAAGGGTCGATTCTGAAGGCTCGTTTCGTTAACTTGCTACCTAAGTTATAGACGACAGCGATCTGAATATATAAGTTTTATGTTGAAAAACATTTTTTCAAAATAAGATTTTATAATTACCACTTCACAGCTCCACCATGATACTCTGGACATAATCTAGGTCTACAGTAGGTAGGTAGGTACTTGTTAAAACAAATCCAAAGAGCCCAAACACGATGAAGTTATATTGAGAAGTTGAGGAGTTTGGAGTTTCTATGGTACTATATTATTGCATTGTCACCAAGGTTACAAATGTGTTCCAAATCTCAGCTCAATCGGTTGGGGGGAACTGGTCTAAAATTCTGTTGCAAGATTTTGCCCCCCACTACCGGCAATGTTTATAAAAGTTTGTAAAAAAAAACCATCAACGGCGATTAGATAATAGAAAATGATTATATCCTTATAAAAGTCAATAATCGAATAATCAACTTCAATTATACTTATGCTCAATACTCAAAAATGCTTATATTGCTTTTGTAGAAATCCACCGCGAACTGTTAAAATCAATGAGATTATTTTGTGATTGGGTTGAGTTCACGTAAGGGATTCACGACTACCAGACGCTTATCAAAGTCGCTTAGTAATTAAGAATCAAGGCTAAAGATTTGTGCCGAGTATTGTCGAATATTAACTTTAACATTAACTACTTAAGTATATATGTTAAATATTGCAACAGTTATCGCTGACGCTTATATCATAAACTTACCACCAAGACATTTGTAAGCGTTTTGCGGTTTTCAAACCGTCTATTTATTGGAGGAAGGAGTTTTTGTGGTTGCCCCAATAGCGGGCTTATGGCAGATGGGGGCTCATTGAGACTTATTAATACTTATATAGCAGACAAAAATGTGAAGACACAATTCGAAATGTCTCCGGATAGAAATTACTTTTTTGTACTATCTGAATGAAACGGTAGTTTGGGATATAGATTTATTAGTTGTGAATAGGTTGAGATATAGGTCAAAAGTAATAGGAAAAACAAGGCTAAGTGACTAGGAAATTTGACATAATTTAAACAGATTTTCATGCAGTAAATCTTAGGAATAAAAAATTTTAGACAGTGATTCCAAATTTTGTACTTGTATCACAATTTTTCTAGATGGAGTTATGTGTAATGGCGTATTTTTTCAATTACAATATGAATCTCCGACAAACCAGCAAAGCAAAAGTTAAGATAATAAACTAACCAGTAACAATTAAAATACGCCAACTACTGCAAACCTCAACGAAAAGTGCTCGAGAGCACAAAATTTTCAATAATATGCTCGGAATATTTCCCGAAGATTCGCACTAATTAATACGATCGAAGCAGATCTGTCCAATACACGTCGTTGACTTTCGATAACTTAGCCCGAAAATTTTCATTACGACCGCACAGAAGCTGGGGTGACAGATTTAAAACGGAGAGATTTAATTGGCTTTCGAGATCCGAACCAGTAGTGATGGGATTTATTGGGAATCAATTATTTTTGGCACTGATCAGCAGGGAATTTCGATTTTACTAGGACGTATCATCAAGTTGAGGTAGACTTGATATTTCTTATAAGAATTACATAGGTATATCACTTACATGAGAAACTTAAATAATTAATATAAGTAGACTTACTAATGAGCGTAGGTACAGAACATCGGAGTATTATTATTATTATTATCGGAGTTTTGTAACAAGTTGGGTCTATATAGATGATATGCTCATATCATCATATTGTCAGTTATTGTTTAGCTGCAGTTTTAAAGTTACAGAGAAACGAAGTATCAGCTATTTCTTAGACTCTCACTAATCTATACTTACTGGAAACCTTTGAGTAACAAAAGGTTTTGTCAGTCAACAAGGAAACATTTCGTAACACTATCAAAGCTTGTCTTTTGACGACAAACTACAAACACTTGAATGACAAAACATCAACTTTTTTGAGAGTTGATAATTCTCTATTCATGCAAATTCCTTTCATCACGCCCAATGAGCAACTAATACCCCCAACATACACACAGAACATTAACGTAACAGAGCACTTTATTCTGTACAAAATGGCGGCGTTTCGACAAATTCGCGCCAGAGATCGCGCCGCGTTACTACGTTATGACGTCATCGCTGGTGTGGACATGCGATGAGCGGGACATTTCTGAGTTCCCTTTATATTATTTGAAAAAGGAACACTTGTGAGATAAGTTTTGTTAGTAATGTGCTTGAGGTTAGAATATGACAGACGTTTTGAGTAAATAGGTTTAGTCATTGTAAATAGTTCGTTCGTACCTGCTAAGTACCTACCTACTACTAGAATTTAGGTGCTGGGGAAATAACAGGCATTCGAGACATTAATTTCATCTTTTGCTCAAAGGTTGACAACGTATCGGCTTTATCTATACTATACTAATCTATATTAATAAAATGCTTTGTCCTGACTGACTGACTGACTGACTGACTGACTGACTGACTGACTGATGGATCTGTGGACTGATGGACTGATGGATTTGTATGGGAAAACGTGTTTACTTGGTCTGATCAACTTTAAACTTTAAATTCTTAAATATAGAGTTGAAAATTCAATTGGTTAGAGCATTGAGCAAGGACTTAAGCTGAATGCCCATTTACCCAAGCCGAACGCGTGGAAAGAGCCGACCGAACATAATTTTAGAAATCTTTGTATGAAATCCTATGAAACCTCGCCCAGCTATCCGCACCGAATCGGAAGAATTTGGAAGGTCCTCAAAGTCTTGATGACGTCTTAGAATTTAATATAGATATATAAGAGTTTGTTTGTTTGAACGCGCTAATCTCTGGAACTACCAGTTGGATTCGAAAAATTTAATTTCGTATATGATTTGTGAGGAATAGTAGGTATAGGCTATTTACCATCACGCTATGAGCCTTAGGAGACGAGCAACGGGGGTGAAATCGCGGGAAAAAGCTAGTCAATATTATAAAGAGTACGAATTTTGTGAGTTTGTTATCATGTGGAGGTTAATTTCCGGAACTACTGATTCGATTCTAAAAATTCTTTCACTAATAGAAAGCTACATTATCCTAGAGTGCTATAGGCATATATATTTAATACCGAAAAATGCACAGTTCCTGTGGATCACGCGGATAATATTGCTATTAGTGATCTATAATTTTCTGTAAATTACAAATGACACAGAATTTTTTGAGTCGTACTCAAAAAGCAATCAACTAAAACGTAGTCCTAACTTTATCCGAAACTTCACGAACACATCCCCCCTACATTCTCAGCGGGCTACTGTCAGTACCTAGATAGCTTAAATTAAGTACAAGTGTCCCCCAGTGTGTGATCATACCTTTACAACGTCGGAATAAAGCGCTCGCTTAAAATATGTAGTTATGTTAATGTCTGGGGCGGCCTTTACAGTTTAGTAGTTTTAAACATTGTGTTGTTTATTTAAAATGTTAATGGTTTTTGGGTTCCGTGTTTAATGGTAGAAGTAATCATTAACAGTTATATTAATTACTAGCACTTCGCCCGCGACTTCGTCCGCGTGTCCCACAGGAACTGTGCATTTTTTCGGGATAAAAAGTAGACTATGTTACTCAGTGAAAATGTAGCTTTCTATTAGTGAAAGAATTTTTAAAATCGGTTCAGTAGTTTTGGAGCCTATTCGGTACAAACAAACAAAAAAATCTTTCCTCTTTATAATATTAGTATAGAAGTATAGAATATAGACTAGCTGTTGCCCGCGACTTCGTCTACATGCCTATGTGCCTTTCCAAATTTTATCCAAATTCGTCCAGCCGTTTCAGCGTGATGGAGTAACAAACCCAGACACAAACTTTCGTTCGTATTTATAATAGTAGTGTAATATAATCAGTCGATAATATTGCCACTGTTGGGACTTTGGGAGCCATGCCTAAGCAAGCTTCATCGTAGATTGCATCAGGCGAGATGGCGGTCAAACGAAAGCCTATTATTAATAATATAATATCAGCCCTATTTATAAACTGTCCCACTGCTGGGCACGGGCCTACTCTCAGAATTAGAGGGGATATGCCATAGTCCACCACGCTGGCCAACTGCGGGTTAGCAGACTTCACACACCTTCAAGAACTTTATGGAGATCTCTCAGGCATGCAATTTTCCTCGCAATGTTTTCCTTCACCGTTAAAACAAGTGATAATTAATATCTAATACGCATATGACTTCGAAAAGTCAGCGGTGCGTGCTTCGGGATCGAACTCGAACCTTTCGCCATAGTTATACGACTAGGCTATCACTGCACTTTTTTATCAGGTCCATTATTAAGTAAATTAAAAAAAAAAAAAACATTAATCTGATAATGTCTTAAAGTTGTAATTTATTTTGTTTCAGTATCAAAAGAAGAAATCAAAGAAGTGGAGAGCAATAATGGAAACCCCAAGGCTATGAGATATACTACGATATCCAGGTATGTATTTATTTATTTATTTGAAAAATACATAAAACAGTTAAACATTATAGCATTAAGTTATTAAATATTTAAGAGATTTCTCAAAAATCAAATGTCGCGAGCGGGATTTGAACCCGCGACCTCTGGCGTACCGTGCCATTGCTATGATCCAATTGATGTACCGCGACCCGCTCCGTTATCTCGAAATTTGAGATCCCTTTGCAACGCTTCTTATGAGCGTTTGGCGACATCTATCGGAAACTATTACAGGTAACTCAAGCCTTTAACTTTGCAGTTATAGGACATCGATGCGATATCACTATTAGCATTTATAGCATTTTCAAATAATATAATATTCCACTAGAAATAAGTACTTACCTATATAACAGCGCCATCTATAAACAACATGCCACTGTTACATACTTCTTCTAGTGGCGATGGCGCCATCTATGAGCAGATGCCTCCACCCGTTGAGGGTTTTGCCTCGGACAGACGGACGACAAAGTAATTATGTAAGGGTTCCGTTTTTCCTTTTGAGGTACGAACCCTAAAAATTAAGTACTAAAGATTATATATATGTATCTAACAATTTAAAACAACTAAAAAGCACAAATACCGCTGCAACCTATCCATAAGGATAAAGACACAAAAACTAAATTCAACAGGAACACATCAACTCTTCACAAGTAATTGACAACTAGTTGCAACTGGGAGATAGCGCAAAAAGTAGTCGCAACCTCAGATCATAGAAACAAGGAGATATGTCTTCAGGCCCGCCGCAAGCGGGTGTGCAAGGAGTGCACCGCACACGGGCGGCACGTCCAATGGGGCGGCAAACGAGCGATCGATCACATAAAATTCACTCACTGTCATAAATAATACCCACCCCACATAATAGCCTAAGAGATGTCATATACATATCGCATATCCTTGGTATGAGAAATCGCCATAAAACCTATCTGATTACAATGAAAAAAAAAAAGTTATAACAGTGGGCGGCATAATCGCTATTTGCACACGGGCGCTCAAACACCTAGCGGCGGGCCTGTATGTCTTCATAGCAAATTAGTACGGGAACTGTTTCCACTACTGTTGCCACTTTTATAACATTTTTCGACACAATTACAAGCGCTCCTTGTGAATAAAACGATCTCCCACGCATTGAAAATTCCGCACACCCTCAATCTAACACTGTTAATCGTCACTCAACACTAGCACTAAACTAAAACACTGTATTTATATCATCGATCGTGTTCGGTTCGTCGCCAGCGCGTACGTTTTATTACGATCAGTGTGGTCAAACTATAACCTCAAGCTCAGTAGTGCCTTGGCATATCTCCCTTGTTTCTATGATCTGAGGTCGCAACTATACTCCTTGATAGTTATGACGTCAGGCAGAACCGGTCGACAGAGCTAGTGCAGCCTGAATACCTTAGAACGGAATTTAGGGTTCAGTAAGAAATCTGTGATAGGTAATATTGGCGAAAGGTTTATTTTCCAAAAAAAAATAAAACTGCCTTCAAAAAGATCACAATAATGTTGTGTGAAATAGTTTCGGAAGGCCTTTGATTTTTGGTTCGATATTGATTTACGAAATTGTTTTATAAAACATTATTGTAATCTTTTTGGAAGCGTTTTTTTTTTTATTGACATAAACACACTCGATTACAGAAATATCGTGAATTCATTGCCACTAACTGAACTACATAATATGAGTTTTTGCTGTGAATAATTTTATTATATCGTCATCATAGGAAAAGTGAACTAAATACCCTTTATTAATGATGGTTAAAAAACTACTAATTCAAAGTTAGGTAATATTTGTATGGGATCACCGAGCGAGCTGTTTCTACCACATGTAAAATTAATCATTGGAATTGGTTCATAATCACCGAAATTATCTCGTAACAGGATGTAAGAAAAAAAAATACAGTTGAATTGAGATACTCCTTCTTTTTGAAGTCGCTTAAAAATAACAACCACAAGATCACAATCCCTTCTAATTAATTCAAATTACAATCCTGAAAACGTATATCTTAATTATTTGTAATTTTCTCCCTTGAATAAATTAAAACAAGAACCTTTAAACGTGAATAAATTATAACAAAAAAAAAATACAAAACATGAAAGCTGATTTATCCTGTTATTAAAAACAAAGTATAAAAATAACGCTATTATTAAATTTTAATAATAAACATATTCAGAAAGATTATTAGAATATTCTCATAGACCCAGCCTGACCTGTGTCAAAATTTGACAGCAATTCTCGTAGAAACAAATTAGTTTTGGCTACGGAACCGTTTCCTTTAATACAATGTTGACTTGACATTATATATCATGATGTTTAGGGTACCGTAATTTTGTTTGCATAAATTGGAACCCTGGGCAGAACTTATTGTGACACACTCTTGGGTAATATTGTGAAGCCCTTATAATAGCTGCATCGTGAATCGACAAAACTTGTGAGGTTAAGCTGCACTTGCCGCGGTCAGTCATTTTGTTTTTTTAAAGCTTAGGCTGTGAAAAGTATCCAAAATAAAAACCGGGCAAGAGCGTGTCGAACCACGCACAGTCTAGGGTTCCATAGGAAGAAGTATTTCAGTCTTCCAACTGCAAACATAAGTTTGTATTTCGTAATATTATAATGAAATACAAACTTAATTTTGCGGTCAAAACTGAAAATAGTGAATATTTCAAAAAGTAATTAACGTATCTTCTTCAAACCAATTTTAATCGTCATTATTTATTAGATGCTATTAGCTTGATTTTTTTCAGATTTTTTGATAACGCGGTTGGAAAATTACAGGGCGGGGACAAATTGTTAACGACTTTCGAAGCTTCTAGTTCACTAAATATGCCCTTAAATAAAGAAGTAATTTAGAAACCTTGATCTTATTTTCAAAGACCTATCCAAAGATACCCCACATGAAGGGGTGCGAGAAAATATTATTTTTCATCCTTCAGTTTCATGTTTCATGTTTCACGGACAGACAGACAGCCAGATAGACGGACAGACGGACATGACGAAACTATAAGGGTTCCTAGTTTTACTACGGAACCCTAAAAAGCAACTTTAAGTTGTACCCTTAATTTACGTGAAACAACCTCAAAAACAGTTTCAACAAACATCAGAGTTGTAACGACGTGAACTTTTCATGAAAATTGTTAAAATTTTTGAAACTTTTCAACGAGTTGAGTACTGAGGTACAACATGACATACATACAAATTATGTTTTGGCAAATGTTGTACGTTAGTTGAAACACGATTTATGGAAGTGGCATTGTAGATCTTTTTATGTGCATAATGACTATCAATATCAGACATAGGCCTCTTCAATTTCACGCCATTTAACTCGATCCTCGGCCACTCAGCCACCCTGCGAAGATCGTCGCTCCACCTGGCCTGAGGGCGTCCTACCCTGCGTTTGCCGATTCGCGGTCTCCACTCAAGAACACGTCTACTCCAACGGTCATTGGTTTTACGACTGATATGACCGGCTCAGTGACTGTGTCACTTCAGCTTGCTTATTCTGTAAGCTATGTCGACTACTTTGGTGCTCTCATTCCGTATTCGATCCCTCAGAGAAACTCCAAGCATAGCCCTTTCTATAGCTCGCTGAGCGACTTTGAATTTATGGACCAGCAGAACCGTGAGTGTCCATATCTCATAATGAGTATAATCTAATTAGCCCAGTGCTGTTACACAGGCCTTAATTTTTGTACTATAATGTACGGTAAGCGGTAACCGTGGCCTATGACATAATCACATGCGCATTGCCGAAATGCCGACCCTTTAATATGATTCGCTGTACTGACAGCTTAGGCAACAAGCAAGTCCCCCGCCGTCAACACAGCGCATCCTCAGGAGCTCTGGCGACCTTACCCACCACAGGAACACAACACTACCGAAGTGTAGCGTTATTTTGCTATGGTACTTTGTAAGGTGGAGGTACTTCCCCAGTCAGGCTGTTCCAGATTTGAGCGAGATATCCCGTTGCGCCTTACCTCAGATTTTTTGACTAGCCCCCTAGTACACGTGACATAACATACCTAACCGACGAAATTTAGGTGTACTACTGTAGTACAACCCGAGATATGTTACATATCTCTACCTTCCTTAGGGCGCTTGTAGACGTCCGGTTTTTCTCACTGGACAACGGACCGATTTTTTACCGGATTCGTGGTGGTATATGTTTGACGAACAATTTACGCCGCGTTCATTATAAACCATACAATGGTAAAAAATCGGTCCGTTGTCCGGTGAAAAAAACCGGACGTCTACAAGCGCCCTTATGTCGCTCAGGGAATACAAGCATGGTGTTAAAATAACAACACCATAGTTCAATAATAACAAAGTTATTACTAGTACAACAAAAACTAAATAACATGCTAATTTACGCCGGTTCCATAGCAAATAGCTCCGTGTACAGACACAACAGAAGTATGGATGTTCTACAACTTCTAAATTGATGTCAGCGCGATGACAACGTATTGTAACTGATTTATTTAGTTTAGTTTTGAAGTACTTTTCTCAATACAATCTTGAAGTTTTGTTCGTGGATTTAGGCTGAATACCTAAGTGTAGCTAGATTTTAGGGTTCTGTACTAAAAATATAGAAAAAGAACCCTTATGGTACGACTTCATCTGGCTGTCTGTCACAGCTGCTTATTTCAACAACTTAAACCGGCCCTAATAAAGAAACGAATAAGAAATTGCGGCACTCATCTTTCCCTCTCACTCGCACGTTATTGCTGTCTTGACTCACACTTGACGTGTAAGAGTAAAGACAGGAATAACGTGCGAGTGAGAGGGAATGATTAGTGCCGCCATTTTAGATTCACTTCTTTATTGGCGCAGGTTATACTGATGCTGTCGATTTGAAGTTAGGAACAGTCCTACTAATATTATAAACGTGAAAGTTTGTGAGGATGTAAAGATGTATGGATGTTTGTTACTCTTTCACGCAAAAACTACTGAACGGATTTTGATGAAACTTTACAGTAATATAGCTTATACATCAGAATAACACATAGGCTACTTTTTATCCCAAAAACGCGGGCGAAGCCGCGGGCGGAAGCTAGTTATAAATAATGCTTTGCCCACCTTTATTGCAAATGAAAGAAGTTAAAAATATTTTTATTTTCATTGCGAAAGGCACCGAAGTGGGTATTCGAAATATTAAAGCGGGGTTACTAGGTCAAGTGGCTTAAATGATATGAGAAGGCTTTATCTGCACATTTTGTAAAATCTGCTGTTTCGTCATTTTGTCGGCTCATATAGATATTTTTGTATGGAGATGTATTTTTTCGTGATTTTCAGTTTGATCTTGTAGTTAGTGTAACTAGTATCGAATGCTGAATACCCTTCATCAATACTTATGTCCCTCGCTTAACCCGTCACCCAGTATAAAAATAATAATAAGTATGTGGGCCTAGCACGAACAATTTTGACGTATGGTTTCGTAAATGTAAAGGAATTTTAATATACAACAGGTTTTTACCTAAGTTACTGCGATCTGACCTCTCATACGGGTAGGTTAGACTGTCAGACTTTCAGGCTTCTGAAAACATGTTACGACTGTAATACCCTCAGATCATAGAAACAAGGAGATGTGCCAAGGCGCTATCGAGCTTGATGCCTGATCTTGAGCAAATTGCTCCTATTAAAAACGTACGCGCTGGCGACGAACCGAACATGATCGATGGTATAAATACAGTGTTTTAGTTTAGTGCTAGTGTTGAGTGACGATTAACAGTGTTAGATTGAGGGTGTGCGGAATGTTCAATGCGTGGGAGATCTTTTTATTCACAAGGAGCGCTTAATTATGCGCGTAATTGTGTCGAAAAATGTACTAAAAGTGGCATCAGTTGTTCCCGTACTAATTTGCTATGATGACATATCTCCTTGTTTCTATGATCTGAGGTAATACCTTTGACGTGACTGACATAGTTAAAATAAAGTTACTGCTACTTAACCTTCACACCGGTAGGTTAGGCCTGTCAGACTTTCGGACTTCTGAATATCAGTAGCAACTGTAATACATATTCGTTTACACATAGTTAAAATCGCTTTGAATTCAGCTCACCGAAAAAGAGTTTCACATTTTGATTAATTTAACATCAACAAACTACGGCTTTTCGTGCTTGCCGAAATGTCACGTAACTGAAAATTACTAAAATGCACTAAATTTATTACTGAGTCGGTTTCTCGCTGGCTCAGCTAAATGGGTTACAATAAAGTGGAACAAGAAACGTGTAGTGTGTGTGATTTGGGAAAATTGTTCGTTTATTTTTTTAGCGTTTGTTATTTAAATGACAGTTTTTTATACATAACTAGCACTTTGCTATGCTTTAGTCGGCGTAAACTTCAAGAACTTTGCAATTTTCGGGATAAAAAGTTGCCTATGTTACTCAGTGATAATGTAGCTTTCAACTGGAGAATTTTAGGAATCGGTCCAGTCGTTTTTCATTCCATTCATCACAAACAAAAAAGTATTTTTTTCTGTTTAAAATATTAGTGGATAGGTAACTTAAGGCAAATTACAGTCTCTGGATTTTCACTACTTACCAGAGAAACTAAAAAATGAAATAGTAGGTGGGTATGCGTATGGAATGATCTTGCAATTAAGTTAAACGGAACATATCCAGAGGTTGTGAAATCGGTCGATAGGGTTCTAGAAGTTTGGTTGAAAAGGTTTACTTACAACGCTGATAGTTTTGCGTTCCGACATTTGTGGACCATAAGTTTGTAACAGTAGCGAATCTAGCGGGGAGAGGGTGGTTGGAGGCTGAAGCTCCCTCTTCCAAATCTTAAGTTTCGACCAATTTAAAATTAGTTTAATGATTTAGTGTTTTGATTTATAACTCTTAAAAATTCCCGAAAATAATATCTAGAGGAGCTCTCAGTTATTTTCTTTCTTTATTTCTTTTCCAACCTCTACGCGGAGAATCGATTTTTAGACATCAATATTATTAAAAAAAAAATCGTGCCAATGGAGAGTTTTTCGTTAAAACTTGTAACAATATTATTTCTAATCTATATCGAAATTCCCCAAACTGATGCTGCCGACTGATAGTTAGAGACATGTCTCTATACCAGGGTTTTCCGTTGGACCACTCAAAACGGAACACCCTGTATAAAACATAACAACATTATTACCCTTCCCCTCAGACAAACACAACTACCTACAATATAAAACATTAACGGGAAATATCCACCATGAATCCATGACATACGACTGCGTCCTGTCACAAAATATTTTATTTTATTTATCGCGATATCATTCGTTTAATTTTTGTCAAACGCTGAGTTGGCAGATACGCCCGAGTTTTTTATTTCCCTTCCATCGTATTTTTATTTGTATTGGTGGTAAGTAAAATTGCAATGCATGTTGTATTTTTTTAATTCCATGTGATGTAAAATACTCTAGTTTTGTTAACATGTTGGGGCTGTACGTAATTATTGTTTGTAACTAGCTGTGCCCTGCGATTTCACCTCCGTTGCTCGGCTCCTAAGGGTCGTAGCGTGATGTTAAATAGCCAATACTATTCCTCATTAATCTGGCTATCATATACAAAAAGAAATTTTCGAATCCGACTGGTAGTTTCAGAGATTAGCGCGTTCAAAGAAACAAACTCTTCAGCTTTTGCCACCACTGCTCTAAACTATCTATACTAATACGAGTAAACTCGTTGATAAAGCTGAAAAGTGTTATGTTTGATTGTTTGTGCAAACGCGCTTATCTGTGAAACTACCAGTCGGATTCGAAAAAATCTTTTTGCATTTAATAGTCTAATTTTCGAGGAAGGTTATAAGCTATTTAACGTCACGCTACGACCGTTAGGAGCTGAGCAAAGACGGGTGTAATCGTGGGGTACCTACATCTGGTTAGTAAATAAAACGATTCGTAACTTGATATAGAAATATTACATAAAGCCTGAACAGCATAATCCACTGCAGTATGTAATGACATCAAACTCCGATCACCGATAGTTGGCAAGTTAGGCTGATAACAGTATTACCTTGCCAAGATCGTCCATTATCATCTATGAAGAGCTTTACGTGCAGAAATTGACATTATATGGAGTGTTAAGTTATTTGTTATGCAATTTGTGTCATAATCTACTTAATTGAGCTTACAAAAGTTAATTTTATTGGCTTATTATTGTCTCACGGTAGGAAAAAGGCCGCTTTTGAAAAAAATAACATTTATGATACATACCTACAAAAGCATTTGAAAGAAAAAAAGTAAATAAGTACATTTATTTTCGTTGACATGACGTACAAAAATAACAACTAGGTAGGTAGGTACCTAAACGGGAAAAAACTGTAAGGAAAATATGCGTCACATCCTCAGATCATAGAAACAAGGAGATGTGCCATGGCGCTATCGAGCTTGATGCCTGATCTTGAACAAATTGCTCATATTAAAAACGTACGCGCTGGCGATGAACCGAACACGATCGATGGTATAAATACAGTGTTTTAGTTTAGTGCTAGTGTTGAGTGACGATTAACAGTGTTAGATTAAGGGTGTGCGGAATGTTCAATGCGTGGGAGATCTTTTTATTCACAAGGAGCGCTTAAATATGCGCGTAATTGTGTCGAAAAATGTACTAAAAGTGGCATCAGCATGGCAATCAGTGGCATGTTCCCGTACTAATTTGCTATGATGGCATATCTCCTTGTTTCTATGATCTGAGGTCACATCACATCCGCGAAAAACGGCCATTTTGGACATATTGCACAAGCCTGGACAAATGCTAGTTAAAGTAATTAATAAACACAGCTTATTTCGATTTTTGATTGAGACTAATGTTATAGGTATAAAAAAAAACAGAAAATCTTTGATCAATGACGAAATCTTAAGCTGTATATTAGCAATCGCTCTTGCGACCTTGCGACAGCTCAGAAAAAAAAACACAGTCAAAGAGTTCAAACAAAAGTCTTAAGAAACAAACAGCTTCAAAAACAGAGCCGAGCCATATAATCCTATTCTCTTTAAACATGTGTACTTCCATTAAAAGCAAGTCACAAAGTCTGCAACGAAATAAATTCCGCATTATTGCAGATTTAACCCGATATAACCGGATTAAACTGGATCCGGGACGTCGCGCAAGTGACAGCGAGGGAATTACGGGACATGTCCCGTCTGAAATTAAACGCGTGGCCACAATAGCTTGATGTTTTACGATATTTCTGTGAATGTGGTGTAAATGTTGCAGTGTTGTTTAGGACATATTATTAGAATTTTTTTTTCATAACCTTCTTTCCACAGAATTCTACATAAACCAATATCACTTTAACTGACCCAAGAATTGAACCCAAGAACCCGGGCTCAACAGTCGCGCTTGAGACCACTAGACAAACGAGGAATTTTAAAAAAATCACATAAACGTCTATAGACGTTGGCATTAATTGATTACCCCTCACGCTTTAAAATAAAAAATAAAACCGGATAAAATCGAGTACGGCTCGCGCCCTGCCGGTTTCGAAATTAAATACTTCTAGTGGCACCATCTATGAGCAGATGCCTCCACCTGTAATGGTTCTTGACATACGGACAGACGGACAATAAAGTGATCCTATGATGGTTCCGTTTTGCATGTTGAGGTACAGAACCCTAAAAAAAGGTCAACCAATTAATGCAGGCACACACCGAGACCTGGAACAACTATTGTCTTACAAATTTTTGTGATATGCGAGAATCGAACCACCGGCATGCAAACCAGCCCCTCAGCCACTGCACACACAATCTACGCTTTGGAACGGGCATCGAGCTTCATCATTATGACTAACTGACAGACTCCTTGACAATTCAAAAGTATCTTTAATTGGTCTAATTGAAATAAATGCTTTGACTTTGACTGCGACAAAGTTGTCCACTCTGTGTTTACCTATAATGTTGTTTACCAATGGTTGATAAACTAGTTCATTTATTAGGTTTTATTTATTAAGGCGGAAATATTAATTAGTAAATAATAATTATACGTCAGTCACACAATAATAAGGTCAAAGTTGACCTTTAGATTTTCCTTATTTACCTTTTCTCATAGCCAATCACCGTTCGTCTGAAATTCTGAGATAAATATTCTATCTGCCTACACGGAAATTTTACCGAAGGAGGAATAAAGTGATTTATTTCCTTTCTGTAGAGTGTAATAAAAAATAAAAAAGTAAGTATGTACTAGGTATTACAAATGTATATTTTTGAAAACTTTTAAACATGTCAAAGGCATGTTATGCTTATCATAATGTTATTAAAATTAGTAAGAGATTTCAAAAATAACTGATTTAAAATTCTACCCCTAAAGTTATGAAAAGGCGTGGTATTTATATGAAGAAAAAACAAGAAATTGTGTTTTCCGTCGCGGGCGCAGCCAGTATTATTATATCTAACAAAAAAAAAACCGGCCAAGTGCGAGTCGTACTCGCGCACCGGGGTTCCTTATCAGTTTTGGACGTATAAGTGAAAAAAAACCGGACAGCATAACTAAGTTTGTTTGTCAAGGAATTTTGATGATCTTGAAAAATCTGTAATAGTTAGGAACATCGTTTTATTTTTGGTGCAATGTTTGGGTCAATTCCTATCAACTCTAATTATTTTAGATTTTTCGCTCCGCAAACTTCGGAGATAAGGGCGGAGAATGGTATTTTTTCAGACAATTTTCATCATAAGTCGAAAACTGTGAGACAAAAAATAAAATAAAAATATATTTTGAAATGTGTAAATCAAGCCCTTTCATATATGATATGTCACTTGACCTAGTAACCCCACTTTAAAATTTCGGATCCCCACTCCGGGCCCTTTTGCAATTAAAATAAAAATATTTTTTGATATTTTTCATTTGCAATAAAGTTGGGCAAGCATTTTTTATAACTGTTCCAAATTTCAAGTCGATAGCTTTAGTAGTTGCTGAAATAAGCAGGTGTGACAGACAGACAGACAGACGAAGTCGCACCATAAGAGTTCCTTTTTTACCATTTTGGTACGGAACCCTAAAAACAATACATAACTTCTGCATCCCTTAAAAACCTAGTTTCAACCACACATCTGCCCTAGTTTTTCATATAAAACAAGGTTTTCTTAAACATAATATAGTATGCATAGCATATTATAACATGAATCTGTGCTAGAAACTTGGTTGGAGTCACGTTTCGTAATAACGGGTTCCGCATAGATATTTCACACCCTTGTATTCATAAATACGAACATGTAAGTTACATGTTTTGTACATGTTTAGTTTGGTCAAGAATTTGTGCTTCTTGAGTAATAATTCGTCCGAGGAAGTACCATCGTACCTATTTTAGCAATAAGCAAAATTAAATAGTAGTAATTTGAATGAGATAGGTGTTTGTGAAATTACAGGCACATGAAACTTGTTAACTTTGTTCATAAGTTTGATAACGCATTGAAATTCCTCTTGACGTCTAAAGACGTTATACGTCTTCAAACGGTATCCATCTCCGTCTATAGATGCTCAGAGACAAATTAATGTAGGTACTAAATAGGAATTAAAAGGTAGTAATTTTTACCCGACTGCGGCGAAGCCCAAAAGGAGGGTTATATTTTTTTCTAACATCACTTTTATTCCACCTTTTAATTCCTGCGTATCGTTTGAGTGTACCGACACTAAGGGTCAAGTTTACCGACAAGTTGATAGTCTGATAAACTGAAAACGGCCGTTTTCAATTTAACTGACTGTTATCTTGTCGGTGAATTTGGCCTTAATTGAGCCAATGGGCTATACACGTGGTTGATATGTGACGTCACTTAATGCTTGCCAGAATCTAGACTACTTCCTTCAATATTTATGCAACGAAAAAGATAAAGATGGCACTTTCATGTTGTTATTTTCTAAGTCCTGATAGCCGGGGCAATCCGGGGCATATTATTACGCTATACATACTATGGGGCTATTGCCCACAGCTGTTGCAGTGTTGTTTACTCATAAATGTACATATACAATGTATAGATACATTCATATGGGCCTTGGGAGCTACTGAGATGTATATTTTTAAAATTTATTAACATATCAAAGCCATGTTTAGCTTATCAGCATCTGCCTAGCATTTTCCCAAACTAGATTGGGGTCAGCTTACTATCTAACTGGTTGCGGCTGCTGTTTGCCCGCAATTTCATCTGCGTGAGTCACAGGAACTGCGCATTTTTTCGGGATAAAAAGTAGCCTATGTGACTTAGTGATAGCTTTCTACCGGTGAAATATTTTTTTAAATCGGTCCAGTCGTTTTTGTGTTTATTCATTAGGTACAAACAAAAATACATAAAGGGAGTTATTGAATAAAAATAAAAAATAAAATACCATGTTTTTAAAACGGACTAAAAAGTATAAAATAATTTCCCCTAGCCCCATTACTGATTCCTAACCCCATACAGATTCTGAGAATTTGTGATTGTACATTTTTAAACAATAGATAAATTAATGCATAGGTCAGTAGTTCACCTAAGTCACTAGCAATTTTATTACACTGCCAATGACATGATCTGTTGTGTGAGTTTTCTCAACGACAGCTACTCTCTATACTTCTTACTATCATTGACCACAAGCGCCCCACGTTTTTCATTTTAAATCTTACAAGTATTTTCATATACCTAGCTAGGTACTGAGATGTTTTAAATTACTGCATTACGTAAAAAAAGTAATGAAACAAGTTCCACTCCATAAAACATATTGAAATAAACCTGTTAAATATTTAAAAAGCTTTTGTAAAGTCGCAAACAAAGATCTAAATTAATTGATACCTAACCAAGCTTGGCTAAATTAATATCTGAATTTACTCAAAATCTCTGTGGGACTGTCCTGTTAATTGGAGGATTAGAACTATTAAGTGTGGTTACCATAGCGTAGAAGATAATGTTTGCTTTCATTCTGTTATACAGTGTAAATTGACTGAATAAAAAAGCTATCTTGAGCTCGTTAGAGAAAACGGAATCTGTTATTTTTTTATTGTAATAAAAATGTTGATTCGAAACTCGACTCCAATAATTAAAAAATTCACTACCCTGTATAATTTCATCGCTCGATAACAAAAAATTATGATCCAAGCCTGCGAATGAATTCCATGAAAATGAGTATTTTCTACTATATAAAAATAAGTCGGGTTTTCCTTCCTGACGATATAACTCCAGAACGCACGAACCGATTTCCACGGTTTTGCATTCGTTGGAAAGGTCTCGGGCTCCGTGAGGTTTATAGCAAAGAAAATTCAGGAAAATTTCAACAGAAAAGCGGGAAAACAACAAAAAAAAATGAAGCCATCTGGTGGCGAAACGGAGTTCGCCGGTTTCGGTTTGCTAGTTTTTATATAAAACTTAGTTTGTAAACGATTAAAACTTGTCACTCTTAACCACTGATTAAATATACAAGTATCTTTGTCATTTCTATGGCAATGAATGGAGATGGCAATTGACTTAAGAGCTGTTTTAGTTAAATAAAGTTTTATCATCGTCTATAAGTAAGGAGGTTAACTTCCAAAGTTTCGATCGTCTCCTTGAAAAACTCAACCTGTATATTTCTTATGTGCAATTAATGTTAAACCTTATCCTCTTATCCACAGGGTTCACTTCAAGGCGACAGCAGATGATGACTACGCCGACTTCACTTGTGAGGCGAGGCACGAGGCGTTACAAAGGGACTCCCCTATGAGAAGCACCGTACAACTTAGCGTTCTATGTAAGTAGTTATTAGGATAAAGCATAGAATAAATCGGCCTATAATGTTCCCACTGCTGGGACACCGGCCTCCTCTGTGAGAGGGAGTGGGCCGTAGTCCACCACGCGGGCCCAGTGCGGGTTGGTGGACGTCGCATGTTTTTCGATTTTTTGGTTCTAGGACATGCCGGTTTCCTCACGATGTTTTCCTTCACCGTTAAAGCATACGGGCCCTCGGCTCGTATTACAGATATTCGAGCACAGATCTCGCCGTGATTGGAAGACTCAAGCATTACTTGAAACTCGTTTCAACCAATCAAATGTCTTTAAATCTATGCTCGAGGCGAGATCTATGCTCGAGTATCGTTCCGTAATACGAGCCTTAGTGCAGACACAGTCTTCAACAACCCAATAATAAATTGATTTATGATTATGATTAAAATATGATATTTTTGTTTGTGAAGAGAAAATAACATATAATTTGAATTACCTAACTTGAATCTGTACCTCTGCTTACAATTTTATGAATACAGGTCTGTTGTTTATGTAATATTACATAAATAAGGTTACAAAAATACAAACGAAGAGTAATACGGACTATAATAAGTCGTTACATCTCCCGCAAAGTTGATATTTCTATCACAATCGCATCAATTTGGGTCGAGCTCTCCCACTGTGCGACTAAATACATAATTATACTAGTAGTTTGTGATTCAACTAAGTATCTCTGAAAGTAATGATGGGAATCATTACATGAAAATACGTTACAAAAGTGTAATAGAAAAACAATATTCCCGTGTTGTTTTTCTATAACACTGTAACGTATTTTGATATTTATTTGGACTAGCTGTTACCCGCGACTTTAACCGCGTGAAATTTTAAGCCGTTTCAGATAAGCCGGAATAACCAGACAGACAAAAAAAAAGATTTTTTCGTTATAAGAACCGTATAAGTAGGTACTATTATTATTATTTCATGAGGATTTAGTAAAAAGCCGTTATTTTGACATCACAAACAGACACTTCAATTTGATTTGTATGTAGGTATAGATGTAGTTTCCGCCTCAAACGGAGCCCATATTCACGAGCTTGAAAATCACTCTCAACACTCAAACTCACATATTCTCGATTTCACAAATGAGACTATTCACATACCCTGAAAATGCACTAAAACAATCTAAAAACTAAAAAAATCGCAAAAAGGTAACTTTTATAAATCATACTGTATACACATACAGTATGTTGTTTTGTTATTGCCATACCCATTCCTGCACCCTATAAGCAGAAACAACTCAAAGTTAAGCCCCCACACGCCACTTCTATAAACAAATTCTAAGCGAAAGGTTTATTTCAACAACACGACACGACTCCGAGACGGGATCACATGAATTATTAATGTAACGTTCGATAAAGTTGTTTGTAGCGCCATCTAGTTTTAAGTTTTGTAAACTCATGTGATTTGATTTGACATTTTGTCATTTGAACATCTGTGACAGTTACGGATTGTCAAAAGCCTGAAAGTCTGACAACTGGTTCAGCCTTTACCCGGCATTATCGAGTAATTGGGTTGTGGAAGTCAGATGGCAGTCGCTCCGTGTAAAATATAGAAATTCATTCCTATTTAGTTAGATTGGAAGCCGACTCTAATGGAGTTTGGGAAAAGAATAGGCGAATGATGATTTACATTTTTAAATATTTCTTGTTCTTCGTTCTACTATTTTGTCTTCCTCAAAACATGCATATTGCCATAGTATCATGGACAAAAAAAAAACAACCTGGGTATAGGAACTTAAAAACGCATTTCACGAAATGGTTTTCAAAACAGAAAAACTATGTATTATAAAAGAGACTATGCTTATAATAATACTAGACTTGCCCGCAGCTCCGTCCACGTTGACTAGGTGCAATAAATTGACAACTTTAACCCGTCAAACCCCAGCTAATGAGACACAATAGATAAACAATGGTTCCTGACTCACTGGTAGGTCAGCGGAACTTGAAAGGTTAAATGGCCTCCTTAGTGTAGGGTAGCTAGTGTACTACAAACAGGTCAAGCTGTATGTCTAGTTCATCCCACCGGAATATGACGAAATGTGACTTAGATTTTAAGTTGGACCCAAAGCTTCCAGCAGACAAATTCCAAAAAAAAATTTTTGGCTTGATCACGTCCCAGTAGGGTTATCCCTCAGATCATAGAAACAAGGGAGATGTGCCAAGGCGCTATCGAGCTTGATGCCTGATTTTGAGCAAATTGCTCATATTAAAAACGTACGCGCTGGCGACGAACCGAACACGATCGATAGTATAAATACAGTGTTTTAGTTTAGTGCTAGTGTTGAGTGACGATTAACAGTGTTAGATTGAGGGTGTGCGGAATGTTTAATGCGTGGGAGATCTTTTTATTCACAAGGAGCGCTTAATTATGCGCGTAATTGTGTCGAAAAATGTACTAAAAGTGGCATCAGTTGTTCCCGTACTAATTTGCTATGATGGCATATCTCCGTGTTTCTATGATCTGAGGGTTATCCCAACTGCTTTTTATTTTTGGAATATCTTCAATGTACAGACAGTTTTTTTACAGTTTTATAATAGTAATGTCAGGCTTCTGCTGACAACCTTTAAAACAACGATTCCACTTCAATGAACAAATTCGCAACTTGCAAAGGTTTGTTTTCTCGCCACGACACGACTCATGGGCATGAATTATTAATAAACTGTTCGATTGAGACCGCTAGTTCAACGTTTGCATTCAAGGAATATAGCTGAAGCCTGCAACGCCATCTATTTGTGAGTTTTGTAAACTTTTTATCATTTGCTTTCTGATTGCCTATTTTTTTCGTGAGTGTGAGTGATTCTTACATATCTCGTGTTGACACGAGTTAAGGATGCCTTTAAAACAAGATATAATTTACTATTATGCAGAATTGGATATTATATTTTATCTTACTTGCAGTTCATGTTTTAATGAGCAATTCATGGAATTTGAAAACTCTTAAAAAACATGAAAAGGGTTTTATTTCCAGCTATTTGTTACACACTTCAATTATAATGTTCTAAAAAACCATTTTCAACAGACACCTCTCAATCAAACTTCATTTGTGAATTTATACGAATAAAAAGGTTTACTGTACTAAATACGTAACCTGTTTCTGTAGACGAGGTGATTTTGTAGCAAATTTTAGGTAAAACCCTCAATATTGCCATACAAAAGAAATTAAGTCTAAAATAAAATTTCCTAACATCTTCATGTAACTCAAGTCAGCACATGTTTTCTTAATAGTTTCGACCCAAATTTTCTCACAATTTAAATAGGGGAAACTGGGCTAAAACGGAATAGAGAATGCAAGTTTTCTCCTGTTATTTCTCCAGCTTTAATTTCGAATTTTAGAACTGGAAATTGCGTTGGGAAATTTCTTATTTCTTCATTGTGCAACTCTAAGGAAAACAGACCGTCTGATTTACTATTTAAAGAACTATTTTGTGTCTTCTTTCGCTTTGCTTGAAAACGAATATTCTGAATTTCTAGTGGTACTGCGCGGAGTATATTACAAAATTCTTGTTGCATTTATGCAGTACTGTGTCACTTTAAAATTAGTTGCTAATTTCGTATACTAAGTATTTAAATGTTTTTATTGGAATAAATTCTGCGCATAAAATACTCCTGCGAAACTCCGACGAATCTTTTTCTCAAGTTTAAAACCTAAACCAAATCCACCGATATCCTGATCTCGAAATTCATTCTTAAAAAACATTATTTTTCTTTTAAAAGAAAATCCGAAGTGCAATTCAAAGGCCTAAAAGCTACAATCGAAATTGATCAGTCTCAAAATTTTCGAACTCCCGAACGTTACGCAATTAATTCCCCCACCATCGAATAGCGATAAAGTCAATAGGGGGACATTGGGGAAAAGCAAACATAGCCGGTGCCGCTTTAAATGGAAAATTAATAATTCATGCCTCTAAGTCCGTGTCCGCTTCGGTACCGTGTCGTTGCGTTTGGAGTGGGCTGTTTGCTTTGCCCCGACCTACCCTGCAAAAATGTAATTTGTTGGAAATTATGATTGGATTCTGTTTGTTGCAAATATTTCTTATGTTGTCGCGGATTTTTTAAGTTGAAATTAATCGGGTGGTTGTTTTAAAGAGTTTTTGAAGATTTTTCTCAGAGGTTTTGTTGTGTGGATCTCGACTCATGTTCACACTCCCGCATATTATGATAATTTTCAATAATAATCGATTTTTAACATAAGCTAAAGCACCGTTACTTTAAGGTTTGCAAAAGCCAATAAAAACTTTTTTAACAAAAAATAACCGACTTCAAAAATCCACTACAAAGAAAATAATAATTTTGGTTTCGGAAGTCGGTGGCAAAAAAAAGCAAACAAAAACCAAAGCCACCGACTTCCGAAACCAAAATTATTATTTTCTTTGTAGTGGATTTTTGAAGTCGGTTATTTTTTGTTAAAAAAGTTTTTATTTTTCCCTTTTTAGTTCTTTATCTCGCGTTAGATTACTTTGACGACTGCCGGCGTTCAACAGTAAATCTTCTACGTAGTGTGTACATTTATGCATATAACTTTGTACATAGGAATGATTACATAATGTATTATATACTAAAACCTTCCTGAAAGTATGTAGATTACGTCAATGAAAACCCCATCCAAATCGAATCAGTAGTTTTTGAGAAAATCGCGCACATACAAACATACATACATACATACATACTTACATACATACTTACATACTTACATACATACTTACATACATACATACATACGGGACGAATACAGAACCTCCTTTTTTGAAGTCGGTTAAAAAGGGTTATTGAACTCATCATTATCAACAACTTTTACTATGGGACTAACCCTGAAACCGCGAGAAAAAATCAGCTGTTCCATACACTTCGATTTATATGAACACGAATGTATGGAACAGCTGATTCTTTTTTGTGGTGACAGGTTTGGTCATATAGCAAACGTTTGCGTTTTTGGCTTTTGCATAAACTACCAGAACAAAGTTTTATAGAAGTAATATTAAAGTTCGATCTCTAGTAGAGAAAAGAACCGATGGATATTGAAAACAGCCATTAAAAAGTAATTACAATAATGAATGGTAAAGAAATAATTTCGCAATGCGCTTGGTATGATGAATGGATGAATGCAAATTGTTGTCAGTAGACCTGATCCCTAGGTTGCTTTTATGTTACTCAATGGTGGCATAATCATAATCGGCCTATAATATTCCCACTGCTGGGACACAGGCCTCCTCTGTGAGAGGGAGTGGGCCGTAGTCCACCACGCGGGCCCAGTGCGGGTTGGTGAACGTCACATGTCTTCGAATTTTTGGTTCTAGGACATGCCGGTTTCCTCACGATGTTTCCCTTCACCGTTAAAGCAAGTGATAATTAATTTCTAATACGCACATGATTTCGAAAAGACAGCGGTGCGTGCCTCGGGATCGAACTCGAACCATTCGCCGTGGGAGGCACATGGTTAATCCACTACATCATTCACTGCACTCAGTGGTGAAATAAGGGGAACTACACAAAATTAGACAAAGCTAACGTTGTTACCTGAAGTTGGTACCTATCCATTGCTAAACTTTTTCCTATGAAAACTATGGTAATGATGCAATGGGTTGCATATTTTTCTAATATAATCCATCAGGGTCTGAGCCCATTCGTCCCCTAAGATTCGCACCCTGTGCCCACTCGTCCCCTGGAACTTTTGAGGGGCCCATTCGTCCCCTGAAGTAGTATTAAATTAATTTAAGTATTTTTATTCATTCTTCTAATATAAGTACATGTATATGTGTATACTGCAGCTTGGTAGTCCTGGTACAGTCGCGCAGAAAAGGGAAAAATAAAAAATATAGTAATTCGGTAGATATCATGTTTATTTCAAATAAGATTAAGTTTAATAAAATGCCTCTAGGCTCTAGGCATTAAGCCAGTCTTCAAAATAATTAATCAACTTTTGGTTTCTTGTACATTTGTAAATATTTAGCAAAATATATGATAAAATGATAACCATAATATCTTTATGCAGTAAAATAACTTCATTTAATAAAAGACCAAAGACACATTGAACAGTCTCGTATTCGCAGTCACTTTCAAGAACCAATATGTCACCGAGGCAGCTATAACATACAAACAAAACACCTTATCTATTTTATAACCCGTTTTTTTAACAAGCCATTCGTAGAGAGACAAAATATTACATCGTAAGCCTATCGACAGGTTATATTATTATCATGACGGATTATCATTCATCATAGCTCTTTTTTCAATGATCTGTTATGATTTATTAAATTAATTCCGTTAATAAACTGTTCACAAGTGTACTATGTTAAACCGTTTCTTATGTAAAATATAGCTAATTTTATCTCAGGGGACCAATAGGCACCTCAATAGGTGCCGAATCTTTAACTTATATTGTATATATATTAGAGGGGACGAATGGGTACCTTAAAAATAATATTTTTTATTAAAATATAGGGGCCGAATCCACAACTTTTATGCTGGGGGACGAATTTTAGGGGACGAATGGGCTCTGACCCGTCCATCATACACATCATACATAAGATAGAAAATAGGAGGCTAATATTTTTATTAATGAACAATTTGTTCTCTTCATGTTTTTAATTTTTTCCTAATAAATATTCATTGTAAAGTTCATAATTATGTTATTAATATACATGGTGTTTCATTATGAGCTTGCTAAATTCCATCGTTAAATTAAATCGAGCACTTTGTTTTCTTTCCCCTATGCTCGGCTTACATAGCGTAGTGATGGGAAAGTGTGGATGTCGATATTTTTAATTAAAATTTTAGATTGTGAAGACTTAAAATTTTAATAATTAAACGCTCTTTCTATGCGATTTATTTTATGATTTTAATTAAAGGAATACCTAGAAAATTAAAATGTTTTTGCAACAAAATTGTTTCTTAAAGATATTAATACTTTGTGTCGTAAAAATATCAACAAACCTAAATGTTAACAAGATAGAAAAAAATATAACATCACGCCTGTATTCCCCGCGAGGTTAGGCAGAGGTGTATAGTACACACACATGTTGACAGTTATGTTTAAGTCTCATGTAATAGGGGACGAGCCTAATCACCATTAACCGGCACAATTTTTTCAAGATTTTGCTTTACCTCTTTGTGGGCGTAATTATGCATACCTACCTATGCCCAATTACAGCTTTCTAGTTCTAAGAGTGTTTGAGCTAAGCCACGGACAGATAGACGGATTGACATGGCGAAACTATAAAGATTCCTTGTTGACTATGGAACACTATTTTTTTAATTTATTTTATACGTATATCGGTATACGGTTTCCATGACGACAGTTTTGTATATCTCAAAAAAAACCTTAAAGTATAAACGAAACAAAATCTTTTTTTTCTACCGTAAGTAACAAGATTTACTGAAACTCCGAATTTAATTTGTTGCTCAGTATTTTATTTTCTTGAAGCAAGGTACCCTAATTGATTGAATAAGGCTTTACTTTGCGGGAATCCCTTGTAAAAATAATGGTGGACGGAAATATTTTTTTTTGGTCCTGGACAGAGCAGGATTAATAAATCAAATAAGTTTCGTTAGATAAAGGTTGAATCTAATCTTAGGGTTAAGGTCTTTCAAATCTTATTTCGGAGGCTGATGGATGTAAAAAGTTTTGTTAGTAGGTACTAGACGAACGAAATGGTGATTCGGTGTCAGTCTTGAAAGGTTAATAAATCAAAGTTGATGAATCTGAGCGTTAAGTATCATGAAGACTCGATGTTAAGTATAGATAGATTATTTTTATTAACAGAGGACTAGTGTTGTGTTGGACTTTAATTGCACGCATCTAAACTTCGTTAATTAATTTATGGACTCCGTTTTTTGGGACCAAATTAACTGTCTTTACATCGATAAAATTTCGGGAAAAGAATAAATCGATAATTCAAAACTTTTCATCGACATCACCGCACCTCTATCACGCACAAAGTCTGCAGGGTGGTGAGGTATTTTAAAAAATACAAAAAAAAATACGTAAAATAATAAAAAAAATACAACATACCCATAAAAACAAAGGCGTTCTACACAAAGAGAATAGACAGCGAAGTAAAATAGCCCTGAGCCAATAATGGAACGGCGAGAAACCTTACCATTGTAATAATTCTGTAGGTACAATAACATCATACTTTTTGATATTAAGTGTATTTTTTAAATATTTTGTGTTGTTTTATCAACTTTTTGTTCTAATTAAAAATTATTTTGACGGAGATTTTTGCGCATCTTTGCATGAATAAGAAAAGATCAAACATATCTTAAGCTTGTTTCGGAGAAAATTACTTTGATCATAAACGGATAGATCTACAGGAGGAAAAATCAACGAAAATGCTCTTGTTTTCTTTTTCTAATATTACCTACTAATTTCACTTAGGTACTGACATAGTTGGTCTATCGGTTGAACATACCATTGAACTGTCGTGTGTTGAGCTGGATAAGCATATCATAGTGTGTGTGTACAGACCCCCAAATTACCAAAATTATTTTCTATTCGAGTCGATAATGGAAGATGTTCTGGCAAAAGTTTTAACTAGTGATAAATCCATAATTATCTGTGGTGATTTTAATATCAATATTTTAGAAAATTGTTCTAATAGCAGTAGATTGTTAAATCTTTTTAAATCATTTAATTTATCAAATGTTTTTTTTGAACCAACTCGAGTCACCATGAATTCTGCTACATGCATCGATAATGTCTTTTGTTGTGGTGATTACCTAGATAAAGCCATTGTAAACTATCTGCCTTCTGATCACAGTGGTCAAACCGTAACTTTTAAAGCCAACATATGTTTACAAAAAGTGCAGATAAAATTCAGACAAATAACATCTGGCAACTTGAAAAGATTCAATAGTACCTTAGAGAGTAAGTTAAGTGTTCAGGGCCAAAATATGAGCAATTCAAACAAATTGTATAACGATTTCTTTTCAGTGGTAAATACCGAATTCAATAATATTTTTAAAATGAATATAAAACATATTTCCCCTAATTTTATATTCAGTGAATGGGCAACTAGAGGTATAAGGAAAAGTAGGGAAAGATTATTTGAGTTGTACGGCCTTAAGCCTTATATTAACACTGAAACTTTTAATCAGTATGTTGCTAATTATTCTAAAACTTTTAGAAATGCATGCAAGACAGCCAAAGCCCTATTTATTAGCAACAAAATCAAATCAGCTGATAATAAAATAAAGGCTGTTTGGAAAATAATAAATAGTGAAATTAATAGGAAAAATAGTCGTAACACTGAGCTCACACTGGAGACATCACGTGGTCCCATAAGCTCTGACAAGGAGGTTGCTGAAGAATTCGTAAATTTCTTCACCAATATACCGCTCAAAACTACGGAAACTTTAAATTCCTCGCCCGCACTCTCTATTGCTTTACTAAGAGCGAATGTTTCAAGCTGCCCTGTTGAATTTAAATTTAAACATATAGATCCTATGTCCGTCATAAAAGCATTTAAAGAAATCAAGATCAAACTGACCGAAGATCTGTGGGGAATGTCTATTAAAGTATGTAAGTCTGTTATAGAGACTATAGCGCCCTATTTAGCTTTAATATTTAACTCGTGTGTAGATCAAGGAGTCTTCCCGGATCTTATGAAGTACAGTAAAGTTATACCACTTTACAAGTCCGGAGACAGTAAAGACACAAATAATTATAGACCCGTATCAGTGTTGCCGGTTTTCAGCAAAGTGTTTGAAAAGATTTTGCTCGGTCAGATGCTCAATCATTTTAATACCAATAACATCCTTCACGATAAACAGTATGGTTTCACAAAAGGACGTTGTACGACTGACGCAGGTGTCACCTTACTGAAGCACATTTTTTACGCGTGGGAAGAGGCACAAGACTCCATTGGAATATTTTGCGACCTCTCTAAGGCATTTGATTGCGTTAATCATGAAACACTGCTCTTGAAGCTTGAGCATTACGGACTAGGTAAATCTGCGCTCTGCTTAATGAAATCGTATCTGAATGATAGACAGCAGCAGGTTCAAGTTAATGGTGTAAATTCAGCGGGCTTAAAAGTAAAGATGGGAGTTCCGCAGGGATCAATATTGGGTCCGTTTCTCTTTTTAGTGTATATAAATGACTTACCCCATTTATTAGATAATCAACCAGAAATGGTGTTATTTGCTGATGACACTTCATTAATTTTTAAGATAGATAGACGTGCTCAAAACCTTGACGACGTAAATAACGCTATTATAAAGGTTCACAATTGGTTTACTGTAAATAATTTAGTATTAAATGGGAAGAAAACGAAGTGTATAAGATTTGCTTTGCCTAATGTTAAAAGTAATCAATGTGATGTTGTACTGAATAAGGAGAAACTAGACTTCGTCGATGAAACAGTTTTCCTGGGAATCACGCTTGACTCAAAGCTACAATGGGGTCCTCATATAACATCTCTGGCAGGACGGCTAAGTTCAGCAGCATATGCTATTAGAAAAATCCGGCAATTAACAGACGTAGATACCGCGAGACTGGTCTATTTTAGTTATTTTCATAGTATAATGTCTTACGGTATTTTACTGTGGGGACGGGCCGCAGATATAGATTCTATATTTATTCTGCAAAAGAGAGCCATCAGAGCCATTTATAATCTCCGTAGCCGTGAATCTCTAAGGGAATTGTTTAAAGAAATTAACATAATGACGGTACCTTGTCAGTACATTTATGAAAATATTATGTACGTCAGGAAAAATCAACATCTTTTTACTAAGAGATGTGATAGGCATAATTATAACACTAGAGATAGGAACAAATTGGTTCAAACACGGTTCAGATTGGCAAAGGTACACACTTCCTTTATGGGGTACTGTACAAAATGCTACAATAAAATACCTCTAGATATTCTTCAACTAAATGAGAAGAAATTTAAAACCTGTATAAAACGCACACTATGTAAGCAAGCATATTACAAATTAGAAGACTATATAAACGACAAAAATGCTTGGAAAAATGCTGGTCCTGCTCCACAACCACTAAGCTCATAAATTACGAACTGATAGTTATTTATTATAGCTTTGTTTATCAGTTCCCGTTGACGATCAAATATAATTTTGTGATGTTATTAATTTCATAGCCATTTGCATTTTTATGAATTCAGTATTCTAATCCTTGGTTTATATAACTTCATAGCATTATTTCAATATTGTACATGTGAGCACAGTGTAGCCATTTAGGTACTACTTAAGATTTTAATCGTTTGCTGCCTGGCAGTTGAGAGTATGTCATGCTCACTAAAAATGTCTTGCTGATGGTGGCGCATGCGTTGGGTCATTCGGTTCCCTTCAAAATGGTTGAGCTAAATGACGCTGATTCATGCGTCATGTTCGTGAACGGGCGCCGTCTGTTGGGACTGGTCATCTCTGGACTGCTATGGCTAATATTTGGAGCTGTTTTTACTATTATTCTAGACTCATACATTGTTCTCTCATATTTGTGTTATTTCCGACAAAAACAATGTAACCATGATTATTTGTAATGATTTGATTTAAAAGAGTAACCATGGAGTTTCTTGCCCGTTCTTCTCCATAGGAATCTACGCTTTGGAACGGGCATCTAGCTTCATCATTATTACTAACTGACAGACTCCTTGACAATTCAAAAGTACCTGTAATTGGTCTAATTGAAATAAATGCTTTGACTTTGACTTTGACTTTGTACTTACCTACAATCTATCGTTACAGGTAAAGCTCTAATACTACGATAGAAGTGATTTTTTCGCTGACTTGTTTATTAGATACCGGACTGTTAGTGCTTCTTGCGACAGAGATGACGATCTATAGAGCCGAAGCAAGCCGATATCTCATTCTAAAGTTTGATGTGTAATATTTACTTTCGCGTAGGTAGGTACCTACTGTATTTAGGAATTCTCTTTCCCTTCTCCTCAAACTCTTTCATATCGTAATAAGTCTTAACAGAATTCATGTTCTGAATAATGGACGGCTCATAATATGAACAATTTTATCCGAATTACAATAAAAGTTAAACATACCGAACATGACTGAAGTTTTACAGCGTAACATTGCGTTGGCCGCGTGTCACACCGACGCTGAAAGGAGACTGGGTGAAAGTTGTTTATGGATCAATAGCGACTTATTTGTAGTATCCCTACACAAATACCAAAACCGTAGTGCTATTGGTTCAAAGACCACTTCCCATACGCCATTGCCTAGTCTTCCTTTAAGTGCAAATTATATTTTAACACTAGCTTTCCAGTGGCTTCGCTCGCGCCACCCCTTTTTACCCGACTGCGAGACGCAAAGGAGGGTAATGTGTTTATCAGTCTATGTATGTATGGATGTATGTATCTATGTATGTATGTATGTTTGTTTCTATGTGGCGTTCTAGAGACCAAATGCGTAGGCCGATTTTGATAATTCTTACGTCAATCGATTTGTCTTAACCTTGCGAGTGTCACTAAAGACATAACAGTAATCAAAATTCACCACAGCGACAACCAGACGCCATATTGTCAAAATGAAAAAAAAAAAAGTTGATGAACTATGTCAAGTGGGGTGTCGTTGAATAGGTATTTTAAAATGATCTTTAGGTTCCTTTTATCATTTTTCATTTTAAATAATAGTTTAGGATATATAACGATTTAAAGTTGTTCAACAAAGCAATCATTCTCGCTAATTCTTACTTATCCTCAAAACCTATCATGTGGGGTATCAAAATGAAGGGCTCGAAAAGAAGATTACGAAAACATACATTAAAAACTAAAAAGTGAAAAATAAAAAAAATAGTAAATTAAAAATTAAAAAAACCCGACTGCCAGAAACAACTAAAAAGTTCAAAACAAGAGCACTTTTCAAGCAGTCTGATGCAGTTGGTGGCATAAAATCTAAGATTTAACACAAATAATTGCCACCAACTGCATCAGACTGCTTGAAAAGTGCTCTTGTTTTGAACTTTTTAGTTGTTTTTTGGCAGTCGGGTTTTTTTAATTTTTAATTTACTATTTTTTACTCTCTTGGAGGTGGAATAAGGAATACATCCTCCAAATTTCACGTTTCTACGACCAGTGGTTTAGACTGTGCGTTGATCCATCAGTCAGTCAGTCAGGACAAAGCATTTTATATAAATAGAAGATTGCTACCATTTTACAGTGAATCATTCATAAGATATTTAATTTCGACATACCAAAACAGTCATTGACCTTGAGCCTAACAGTTTTAAATCCTGAAACTTGTTAAACCTACGGGTTTATATCGATTGTATTGATAATTCAAATAAGTGTTTTAACATTGGAATGAAACAATAACACTGAACGTACCGATCTGCCTTTTATCGTGGCTGGAATAAGCTGGTTTATCTTGGTTTTCTATTAAAATGTTAAGTATGTTATCTTCTATTTAAGTAGTATTTTTTGGGTAAATGTATAAATGCGTAAAAGATTGAGATGATAGACAAAAATAACGAAAAATTTACATTGTGATTGTTATGCTAAAGAGCTAGAAAACTCGGAAGATTAATTTAGCATAGAATTAAAACGCTTGTGATGCCTTAGCTACCATAACATTGATTTCTTTTTTATAACCTAAATAATTGATTTTTTTTTTATTGATAGAGCAAAGGTGGTCCCATATAAACTTTAATTTATGGTTAATAAACTATTTGAGCAGCTTCCATAAATGATTTGCTTCACCTATGATGACGTTATAATATCACACAGTTTTTCTTGTACACATTATTGACAAAAAGTAGAAGCCTGTATAGTACACCCATATTTGGTCATTTATGTTATAAGTTTCATGTAGTAGGGGCGAGCTTATTGCTTATAACCAAGCACAAATGCAAACTCCGGGTTGCTGCTGAGAATTAACTAATGGAAATAACCAATAACACTGCCTGATCCGAGATTACACCCAGAAACCCACATTCAGCCATCGCACTTTCAATTTTATAAAAGTCTCTTTGAAATATCATTTTAAAATTAATATAAAATAATGACTATGCCCAACATTCTATTACTAGTGGAATAATCATAAAAATAAATAAAACACGTAAAATTGGTAAGCGAGAGATGTTTTTGGTAGAACGCACGCCGGGCGCCGGTCTACAAGAGAGCAGCACGCACGCAGTAACGTCTTATATTCTGCTCAAAGGGAATTCTCCTAACAATACAGTACCTATCTCAAATGCCTACATTTTACTTTTCTTAACTCTAAAGAAAACTTTCACGAAACAACGCATTCCATTAATCTCTTCCTACAATTTACATCTCTCATCAACGAACACACTCGTTTCCGAGCAAAATTCAACGCAGAAACTCAATTACAATTACACTTCGGTGTGACAGGCGTCCACCAAGTAACAAATTCGTCGTTTCTCGGTACAATGCCCGCTTAATTACAAACGCTAGACTTGACATGCGTATTACTTGCGTGCCGCGTACCGCGTACTACGCGAGATTTGCCATGCGAATAGGGTTAGCGTATTGGGGAAGTTTTAAACGAATTATTACGATGTTGTGTAATGTTCGTGGAAAGGTTTTGGGAGTTGTGAGGATCGGTGTGCGGGTTAAGGGAGTTTAGACCTTACGCTACGAATACACCAAATCCGTCATCGTACGAACTTTGCTCGTACGATGACGGACGAACTCGGACGATTGATACAAACACTTCTAAATCATAGAGAGCGCATACACCAACACGAACGATTTTGTCGGCCGAATCGGTCGTGTTGGTGTTCATAATGGTTGTTCATAATGATGAGTACAATGAACCCTTAAAATATTTCCACTGTCTGACCTGCCACCCTGTAGTACTGGTAGTTCCAGAGATTAGCGCGTTCAAACAAACTCTTCACCTTTATTATATTACCGTGAAACAAAGAAATTACTCAACAGTAGCAACCCTATGCCTGAACTTAATTATATTCCTTGGGAAATGGAATTGTACGGACAGGGGCAGGGGGGGAGTACAGCCTGAGACATCTTATAATTGTCACTTTGGAACATTCCTTATTTGTACACATAAGTACTAGCTTTTTCCCGACTGCCTTTGCATATAAACTTCGTCAGTAATGTTTTCAGTTCTATGAAATAGGCTTGCCTTGAATGCAGTGATAGCCTAGTAGGCTAGTAGTTTAGCCATGTGCCTCCCACGGCGAAGTTTTGAGTTCGATCCCAAGCACGCACCGCTAACTTTTCGAAGTCATGCGCGTATTACAAATTAATTATCACTTGAGGAAACCATCGTGAGGAAACCTGCTTGCTTGAGAGTTCACCATAAAGTTCTTGAAGGTATGTGAAGTCTGCCAACCTGCACTTGGCCAGCGTGGTGGACTTTGGTCTATCCTCTCTTATTCTGAGAGGAGGCCATGCCCGGCAGTGGGACAGCTTGTAAATAGGGCTGATATTATTATTATACTAATTAGGCTTGCCTATTTTTATTAACCGGGGACGCATTCTAGCAAACGTTACATCACAACTAACAAGACATGAGCATATCATGGCTTTCACATGTTTAAAATTTACAAAAATATCAACATCATATTAGAACAACCCAAAAACAATTTGACCGACCCGGTAATCAAACCAGGAGCGCTCAACAGTCTCTCATTTAACCAATAGACCAGAAGAAATACCAGGCATACGAACTACGAACTACAATTACCCTGCATCATTGTCTATGACCTCCATTCTTCCAATACTGATCAAATCGCTCGGAACCTAACATAACACAAAGACAGCCTTAGGGTTGGCAACTTTTTGTTTTAATCAATACCTACAGTATTTTTGAGGACCGTTACCTGAAAAATATACCTAGTAGATGGCGAAAAAAAATATTTATATTTTTCTAGCTGTTCCCCGCGGTCTCACCCCCGTTGCTCGGCTCCTAAGGGTTGTAGCGTGATATTAAATAGCCTGTACTATTTCTCATGAATATGGCTATCGTATACAAAAAGAACTTTTCGAATCCGATTGGTGGTTCCAGAGAATAGCGCGTTGAAGCAAACAAACTCTTCAGCTAGCATAGATTTTTGAAAGGACTTTTTTTACTGCTTTGAAGCCTTTATTTTTAGTTCCATTTTACGATTCAATATTTTGAAACGAATAACGTTGCTTAATTTTTTTCATACAACTAAAATTTCAAGTTTCACCTACTCTATATTAAAAAAATATATATATAGTAAATAGACTCGCAATGTAGTAGGACACTATATTACGTTGTAAGGTAGGCAACCCTACTCAGCCCCCATATACACTAAACAGAGGCCCATCATAATATTACACTCAATGGGTCATATCGTACGAATTGACCCCTCCAATCGAGAAAGCGTATAAAACTATTCAAGCTTAAATATCAAGGGTTCCGTGATAAAAATAAATCGCTTTTAACCCTCATAGCAAGTTGAGAAGGTAATAGTTATGCTGTAATAAGATATTTGGGTTAGAAAGTAGGTTTTCCTATTTACGTCACCGGCTAAGAGTTTTTTTAGAGGCAGTAAAGGGAAATTACTGGATTATTTAAATAGTGAGGCGGCCATTTTGATGTGGATACTAGCTGTTTCCCGCGGTTTCTCCCCTGTTGCTCGGCTCCTAAGGGTCGTAGCGTGATGTCAAATAGCCTATCCTGTTTCTCATGAATTTGGCTATCATATGCACAAATAATTTTTCGAATCCGACTGGTAGTTTCAGAGAATAGCGCGTTCAAACAAACAAACTCTTTACAATATTAGTATAGATGTGAGAAAATTGGATAATGGCCTACTAGTGGCTTTACCCTTACTCTCTCGTCTCGAACTATGATAGCAATAAGTTGACAACAATTCTTATGCGCTTGTAATTACAATGGATTTTATAAGACACTTTGCCTGCGACTTCCACAGGAACTGTGAATTTCTTCCAGATAAAAAGTAGCCTATAGTACATAAGGATAATGTAGCTTTCTATTAGTGAAAGAATTTTCAGAATCGTATCAGTAGTTCCGGAGATTTCCCACCACATCTACACAAACTCACAAAATTCGCTTTCGATTTGTAGCGTATAAATTCTGTTTGCAATACAGCCCTGTTGCTTGACTGTAGTTTAGTTACGTGTAATGAATGATATCCTTTAAAATAGAGAAATGGTCTATATTCTGTCGGAAACCACATGCAGTAAGCGTTTAGTTTTAAATATAATTAATGTTGCCTTATCATTGAATATAATACAATAGCAGCGCGGAACGCTCCCCTACAATGCAATATATTAATCATACCTCGCGAAGTAATTTATCAAAATTCAACCCAAATATGCGAACGCAGTCAGCGGGCAAATTTATATTTTTAGCATAAAATGATTTACAGTCTAATCGCCCAAACAAATGATATGACCCCCAAGACTGGAAACGTTTTAATATTTTTCTTGAGGAACCCTTATTAATAACGTTACGGAACCCCGTATCGGGGTTAATGAACTCTCGTCGAAGGCAATTTTCCTGTACAGTCGTTCGGAAAAGTGTTCCTTTGTGGTAAAAAATCTTTATGAGTTTTTTTTTTCTCTTTTGATCATTCGCAGCATCTTTGTAACGAAAAGGGATTTTTGAAACAAAAGAGTTGTATGCGTAGCATGTCTGTCGGGAGTGAAAGATGATAGCATTGAGTTTTATTTTCTTCTTATTATTTACCTGTTTTATTTTAATGCGTTGTTGAATAAAATATTTCTTGTGCCGTTTATTTCGAAATGTGGTTCTTTTATATCTTGTGCATTTGTTTTTTTGGGTTCCATATCTCAAAATGAAAAATGAAGCTTTTCCTACGACACCTTCCTCGTTCCACCGCATGCATACCATGACAAACTATTCTAAACACAGCCGCACTTGCGTCCACTAGACTAAAGAGACAGATCAGTATTTTTTTAATTTGAATATCTGCAACTTTTGTTCTCGACTGCACATTATGACGTCACTCCTGTTTTCTATATAAATCATTATCAGATATTTTGTTTACCACTCTTCTTATATAATAACTATATACTCTGTTTACCGCTTTATATACATACCTACCTACCTGTATAATTTTACTAGACTTTAGCCGGCGGCTGCGTTCACGTGGACTATGACGTCCTTAGTGTAGCGCCGCTAGTACCGCGAAGAGGTCAGGCAAAAATTCCAAAAAAATATTTTTGGGCATGATTACGTCCCAGCACCTTATCCCGACAGTTTATTCTGGAATATTTTCAATGTATAGACACGATTTTTTAACATTTTTACAAACGTAATATTTTATAGAATTTGTCTAATACTTGCCGTGTTTTGAATAATGCTGCCCTGCAAAAAGCACCAACTATCTGAAAACCATACAAATATTTGTACCTCTATGGAATGAAACCTGCACACCTAACTCAATAGCCAATCGCAGAGCTGCGCTAATAGTGCCATCATTCACTTGTTTGTGAAAAAGCCATTCACCTTCTTTATATTCTTTAATATAGGTAATAGTTTAATTATCTCCGACCACTTTTAGCTAGAGCTCTATAAATGTTAACTAAACCTAAAGGGAGGAACCTGGTGTCCTGAAATACAGGCCCCAAGCCTAGTTTCGGCGATTCGCACACCGCACCGCATCACGCAGCGTAGCGCGGGAGTGCGTGATCTTCCGTTGTTTGCAAGTACCTACCTGTATTTGTATAGAAATGACGCGTAGTGCAACACACTGAAAACGCATTCACGCGCGGGGCTTTTGTTCCGTCGCCACGCACCCCGTAGCGCGGGGCGGTGTGTAATTCGCCTAAAGGCCTAAAGGTCTCTCACAATTTATGCTAAAAATGACCTTAAAAACTATGTACTATTAATGTGTACCTACTGTGGCGAGAAATAAAGCTTTATCTTATCTTATTCTTCTACAGATCCACCGGGATCCCCCTACATCGAAGGCTACGCTGAGGGGGAGACGGTTCGTCGTGGACAGAGCCTGGAGCTGGTCTGCCGGAGCCGAGGTGGAAACCCACCAGCTCAGCTTATCTGGTACAAGAACGGGGAACAAATTCGAATGGCATATAGGTAAGTGATAATTTAATTTACTCTACTAGCGGTTTCACCCTCGTTGCTCGGCTCCTAAGGGTCATAGCGTGATGTTAGCTTATGAATTTGGCTATATACAAAATAATACTGGCATATACAAAAAGAATTTTTCGAATCTGACTGGTAGTTCCAGAGATTAGCGCGGTCAAACAAACTCTTCAACTTTATAATATTAGAATAAGTTGATTTTAGAAAGAAAATAATTATACCTAATAAAAAAAAAATAGTAAATTAAAAAAAAAAAAAAAAAACCCAACTGCCAAAAATCAACTAAAAAGTTCAAAACAAGAGCACTTTTCAAGCAGTCTGATGCAGTTGGTGGCAATTTTTTGTGTTAAATCTTAGATTTTATGCCACCAACTGCATCAGACTGCTTGAAAAGTGCTCTTGTTTTGAACTTTTTAGTTGTTTTTTGGCAGTCGGGTTTTTTTTTTAATTTTTAATTTACTATTTTTATTTTTCACTTTTTAGTTTTTAATGTATGTTTTTAATGTTTGTTTGTATGTTTGTATATCGTTAATACTTGAAATAAAAACTTAAATCAATAAGTAAGAATTAGCGACAATGATTGCTTTGTTAAACAACTTTAAATCGTTATATATCCTAAACTATTATTTTAAATGAAAAATGATAAAAGGAACCTAAAGATGATTTTAAAATACCTATTCAACGACACCCCACTTGACATAGTTCATCAACTTTTTTTTTTTTCATTTCGATAATATGGCGTCTGGTTGTCGCTGTGGTGAATTTTGATTACTGTTATGTCTTTAGTGACACTCGCAAGGTTAAGACGAATCGATTGACGTAAGAATTATCAAAATCGGCCAACGCATTTGGTCTCTAGAACGCCACATAGAAACAAACATACATACATACATACATAGACTGATAAACACATTACCCTCCTTTGCGTCTCGCAGTCGGGTAATAAGCATAAGCGATAGCAGGAATTCAACACAGCATAATATTTATGGGAAACGGAACGCAAGAGTGAAAGGGATGAATGCATAGGAGAGAAAGAGATAGAAGGAGGATTCTTCTACAAATCTAGAGTGTAGAGAGAGGAAGTGGAAAGGATAATGACTATGGGATCCGAGCTACTGACATGTTTTTAGGCAGTACCTAGCAATGATGACCCTATGATCATCATAAGAGTCAAACATTATCGTAACACTATATTTTTAAGACTTTTTTTAAACTTGTATATGCCCAGAAAATTCGTGTTAATTTTCAAGGTAAAAAAAAGGGTTAGAATTAAAACCTCAAAGATATAAACCTTTGAAAAGAATCTAATTACACGAAATGTAATTAGCGAACGTTCTAATTAAAATGAAGTTTTTTTTTTTTTTGAACAAAATGAATCTTAATTTTAAGCTTGAAATTGGATTTTATCTAGATAGAATATAAGTGGGACGCTTCTAATATATGCTTATAATCGTATTATAATCTATTGGTTCAATGGCCATACCCAGTTTCTGATCATAAAAGTCCAAGTTTCAATGTCCGAGTAGGACAAAAATATGTTTTAGATTTTCTGTTACAAAATTGTGTGTAATTTCAAATTGTGCTTGCCTAAAGCACTTCTTAAGTAACTAACTATACAACTAATTAAAGTAGGTACTAACTAGCTCCCGAGGCTTCGCTCGCTAAGAAGAAGAATTTTCGAAAAAATTATAAAACTCGTCGAGTTATTTTGTTTTGAAGAATGTTATTATATTACTTATAGCTTTTAAAAAATCAAGCGTCTATATCAGGTCTTTTTAGGGTTCCGTACCAAAATGGTAAAAAAGGAAACCTTATGGTGCGACTTCGTCTTTCTGTCTGTCTGTCTGTGTGTCTGTCTGTTTGTCACACCTGCTTATTTCAGCAACTACTTATGCTATCAACTTGAAATTTGGAACGGTTATAAAGAATGCTTGTTCAACTTTATTCCAAATGAAAAAAGTCCAAAAATATTTTTATTTTCATTGCAAAAGGGGCCGGAAAGTGGGTCCAAAATTTTAAAGTGGGGTTACTAGGTCAAGTGACATATCATATAAAAGGGCTTAATCTGCACATTTCAAAATATATTTTTATATTATTTTATGTCTCACAGTTTTCGACATATGATGAAAAATTTCCAAAAAAATACCATTTCCCCCCCCCTTATCTCCGAAGTTTGCGGGGCGAAAAATCTGAAATAATTAGAGTTGATAGGAATTGACCTAAATATGGCACCAAAAATAAAACGATGTTCCTAACTAGTACAGTTTTTTCAAAATCATCAAAATTCCTTCACAACTTTATACGTCCAAAAATGATACGGAACCCTCGGAGCGCGAGTACGACTCGCACTTGGCCGGTTTTTTTCACGATATTTTCGGTACCTAACCGCGTGAAAGTGCGGCTTACATAAATATTTATATGGACGTGCTGAAAAATTCAGCGGCGCGAATATCCAACCGACTTCCGTTAGCTGAAAATCAATGCGCGAACAGCTTTTAGAATGTCTTCGGGCGAAAAATGTATCGTTTATATTAGTTTTCATGTGTATTCGGATATAACGGAAAATCTTACCTACAATTTTCTTACCTACTTTTACAGCCAGCGAAAGAATTTGGTTAACGCTTCAGTTCTTCACTATCACTACATAGTAGGTATAAAACAAAGTCGCTTCCCGCTGTCTATCCTTATGTATGCTTAGATCTTTAAAACTAAGCAACGGATTTTGATGCGGTTTTTTTTAATAGATAAAGTGATTTAAGATGAAGGTTTATAGCACCCATGCGAAGCCGGGGCGGGTCGCTAGTCTGTACTAAATAGGAAATGAGCTTTATATTGAAAAACATTTTTCAAAACATGCTTTTATAATTACCATTTCCTAACTCCATCACGAGATCCTGCTGGACATCATCTAGTTCTATAGCAGGCGCGTGCATTGCATATAGGCAAGTAGGCAGTGACTATCTCTTAAGGTTCAATAAAACCATTTTAACTACACACATCAAAAGTATCTAGGGATCAACATATATTTTTGCAATAACTTTTCTCCTGATTGATATTAATTAAAATTTTCTTTAAGGATTCATCAAATAAAGTGTTTTCGTTTGTCACAGTAACGATAAACCAAGTCACCTTTGCATTAATAAAGAAATTTGCCATTTTCCTAATAAAGGGATTTTTGACATTTGAACCACTAACATTAAAGTTCGAAAAAAAGACTGAAATAACAGTTTTCTTTAAAATTTTATTGGGTAACTTAAACAATTAATAATCCGTGTTTCTACCGCGAACACTAACAACACAAGAACATCGGTTTGGCATACTCAAAATGAGTTCATCCAAATCACGCTGTGGAATGGCCGCCCATATTCGTTGCAACAACAAAAAAAGGTCTTCTTGCGACTGGATACCCTCCATATTCGGCAGAGCTCTTCTCTGTAGCATATCCCATGCATGCTCAATCGGGTTCAAGTCTGGCGACTGAGCAGGCCAGGGCAGGACATTGATGTTAGCTGCGGCGAGAGTCTGTCTTACAACTCTTGCGGTGTGCGGTCGTGCATTATCATGCATTAACTGAAATAAGGGACTGATTTGCACTTGTAGAGGAACGATGACGTCTGATACAATCGTCTCAGCATAAATTTGAGCGTTGAGGTTGCCTCTGATCCAAATCAACTCAGTTCTTCCGCCGATCCAAATACCCGCCCATACCATGATGGTTCCACCACTATAAGGATGGACTTCCTGGCAGGATTTTAATCGCTGTTGGCGTCCAGGGGTTCTCCAGTGTCGTATACGTCTTGTATCCGGTCTCATACCAAAACGAGACTCATCAGAAAAGCACACGAAACGCCATTGTTCTTCTGCCCAATTTCTGTGTTCAAGAGCCCATTGATATCGAATCCTACGATTGTGCATTGCTATAGGTGGTACCCGTAGCGGTCTTCGGGAATGAAGGTTCACTTCATGCAAGCGGTTTCTGACTGTTTGGTCGCTAATTAAGTTCCCTGAAGAGTGATGAAGCCTCACGGCTAACATCATGGCGGTTATTGTTGGAGCTCTTCGAGTTAAGATTTGAATGTATCGGTCTTGTCTCCGTGTGGTGCAGCGATACCATCCTCCATGGCGCTCAGCCACGGTACCAGTGCTTCGGTAACGTGTCCAAAGTCGACTGATAACACTCTGACTTGTATTCAGAGCTAAAGCTACAGTACGTTGCCGGGAACCAGCTTCTATCATTCCCACGGCTCTGAGCATTTCTTCCCTGCTTAAATGACGTCGCCGCTCCATAATAACGTTGGTTTTAATCAGTAGTAGGGAAACAGTAGCACTAATAATGTCTTCAATGCGTTGTATGTTTTTATAGGGAAAATATTGACAGCTTATTTTCATCTTTTACTCGAATTTGATTGAGAGTTCCTGATTCAAATTATGAAATGCACCAAAAAGGATCCATATAAATTTATAAAATCATAAATTTATTACAAAGCCACATCTCAATCTCAAGAAATCCGCATAAAAATGCTTGATCCCTAGACACTTTTGATGTGTGTATTACTACATCAATATACATCATTATATATCAATAATTAGTCATGATTGATATATTTTATTTATGTAGTAACAGTTAAAATAGTTATATTGAATTATATGAGGTAGGCACTACCTACTTGCCTGTATGCACTGCACGCCACTGTTCTATAGTAGGTACTTGTCAAGACAAATCCAACGAGCCCAAACACGACGGAGTTATATTAAGAAGTTGAGGAGTTCCCTCAGATCATAGAAACAAGGAGATGTGCCAACGCGCTATCGAGCTTGATGCCTGATCTTGAGCAAATTGCTCATATTAAAAACGTACGCGCTGGCGACGAACCGAACACGTTCGATGGTATAAATACAGTGTTTTAGTTTAGTGCTAGTGTTGAGTGACGATTAACAGTGTTAGATTGAGGGTGTTCGGAATGTTCAATGCGTGGGAGATCTTTTTATTCACAAGGAGCGCTTAATTATGCTCGTAATTGTGTCGAAAAATGTACTAAAAGTGGCATCAATTGTTCCCGTACTAATGTGCTATGATGGCATATCTCCTTGTTTCTATGATCTGAGGGAGTTCCTATAGCCACCTCCCGTCTCCATCATGAGACCACCTCCATGGTACCATATTATTGCATTGTCAGTGACATAGGCATTCCTTCCGCTCAATCGATTGGGGGAAAATAGTCTAATATTCAGTTGCAAGATTGCAAGAAGCTTGTAAAACAAACTCTCTTTTCGTGTCTGTCTTTTTGAATGCTTAGTTCTTTTAATATAGCATAAGCATAATCGGCCTGTAATGTTCCCACTGTTGGGACACAGGCCTCCTCTGTGAGAGGGAGTGGGCCGTAGTCCACCACGCGGGCCCAGTGCGGGTTGGTGGACGTCACATGTCTTCGAATTTTTGGTTCTAGGACATGCCGGTTTCCTCACGATGTTTTCCTTCACCGTTAAAGCAAGTGATAATTAATTTCTAATACGCACATGACTTCGAAAAGTCAGCGGTGCGTGCCTCGGGATCGAACTCGAACCATTCGCCGTGGGAGGCACATGGTTAAACCACTAGGCTATCACTGCTTTTGTTCTTTTAATAATAGATTTAAATGCAGTTTCCACCTTTATTTAGAAAATTTATTCCGGAAGGTTTATGTGTATCTTACGTTAGTGTTTAACTTAGATACCTACAGCACAGAAATCTTCATGTTTCAACATATCGCTATATCAGTAGATTGAACTCTTGCAAGGTAGGGGCTGGTCTCTCGTAGATTATTAAATACATTTTTTTTTCTGGTAATTATTAAAATTTAACTCTATGTTTCGATAGTACTACTTAGGGCAAATCGTTGTGCCGCGGAAAAACAACCACTAAAATTTCACGTTGTATACCCCCTTAGGCCCTTACATAGAGACGCCTCATAACAACACAACCATCCTTGTCATTTGTATTACAATGAATACAGGTGACAATTGACTTCAGGGCTGTTTAATTTAATCATCGTCTATAAGTAAGGAGAATATAGCCTTTAATGTTAACATTTGTGCAATGTTTGAGCATGCATTTGCACTTCGGCATTTGTTGTCGGCTTTACACCACACATCAAAGCATTTTATATATTCAAATAACTGACAGCGAACGGTATTGTACGAATGTATGTTGAAACTTTGCACACATGTTTGGCGCTGGCTTTAGATATAATGTAGAAATCCAATCTAACCAATAAGACAATAACAGTAAGTTGACCGAGGTATTTTTATTAGTTTCCGATATAAAGTAGGTACTACAACTTTGATAGGTACGGAATCAGACCTAAATATAATGTAGGTACAGGTACCTAATAAACTTTTCTTAGAAGAACCAAAACTTTCATTAACGCTTTTCAAAACCGACTATGTATGCAAATCACACAAAAACCAAAAAAAACTTTACAAGAAAAAATATCAACAAAAATCTGTCATTACGATTTTTTCTTAAAATCTGCTGAGTAACAGCGCTTAAAGATTCCCAATATAAAGTATATACAATACGAAAGCAAACTGGCAAACTCAGCTTTTTGCCTATAAAAAGTCCCCCCCCTCTCACCCCTATTTGGGGGATCGTATTAAGCTGGCAACAGATAGGGCGTATGTCCTCATGATTTATGTAAGCTGAAGTAAAGTGATGGGACAGGCTTATCGATAAAATTGTAAATGAACGGTTTTTGCTACGAATTTACTTCATATTTCGGCAACAGAAAGCGTTTTCATCAACAGTAGTATCGATAAATAAACTGTGTAGTTATAACAGCGAGGCTTTCAGATCACGTTTTTTCATTTTGTTTTTATGTTTTCTTGCAAAATATTACATGCTAGTAGTTCTATCCAAAATATGATTATATCAAGTTTTTGATATAATAAAAATTATCTTCCTTATACAAGTCACAACTCTTATATAAATTTTATAGGTACTATCTAATTTTCGAAGACTGTCACGTTACATAATTATGTATTATCTGAGTTATAAAACCAACACTGACAAAACACTTCTTCAGTAGATAGTAATTAATTCACAACCTAACCTTATAATTATCATGTCATGCGGCGCTCCCACACTTTTCTCACACATTTTTCTTCACCTAAAAAGCTAAAAAAATAAACCAATTATATCGTTTAAAGTATCGACAAGATCTTATCGATAGCTATATAGGTACGTTGCTTGCACCCGTTTCTTATAAAATTGTATTAAGACGTCGTGCCTACAGGCGACGGAAACTGATTTATAGCCCTCACAAACTGCACTTGCTAGTGATGGACCACATATCGATAAGCAAATAATATAGTTTTTTTTTTTTCAATTATTAATGGGTTTCATTTCATGAAATACTAATGGAATCAATATAATATTATGTAAGTGAATCAGGTATTGTTCGAATAGTGGCAAATATATTAGATTGAAATTGTTTTTTGTAAATGGCTTGTATATTACCTACATTGGGCTTAAAATTAGCCTTTCACTACCATCAGGGTAATGAGGCCTATCTCTTCGAAGAATACTAGCTTAATTTTATACTCTTTTTTGCCGTAGTTAGCCATCAATTTATTAATCTCAATGATAATTTCTGCGCTCTCTAGTAGGTACGAGTTCTTGTTTTTTCACTCCAAGATTAGTGCGGCAACATAGGCCTCCGAATAATTATTATCGATATTTTTGTATTTTTTTAATTATAAATGTGTTCCAACTATAAATTGGGTTTGTAGCAGAGTGAAATCCGACATAATGAGATAGTCCCGTATGCACCTAAGTAAATATTCATTAACAAAACTATAATTGAATATTGTTTGGTATGTTTGACAATTGGATATTATCATTCGTATGTTGTTTAGCATTTGTTGGTCATTGAAAGTTTTGTTGATGGAATAGCTACAAGCTTATTATTGTTGTTTATACTAGGTACTAGCACTTTGCTGGCGACCTCGTCCGCGTGATCCACTGTGCATTTTTCCGGGATAAAGTGTAACCTACAGGATAAAATTAAAACAAAAAAAAATCAGCTGTTCCATACATTTTGATCGTGTTGTAGTGCATTTTTGTAGGGAACAGCTGATTTTTTTTTTCATATTTCAGTGTCGGTCCCATAATAAAAGTTGATCATATTCATGAGTACTTTCACCTCCTAAAATATCCGCACTGGTTTTAATTTTACCCTGTATAGCACTCAGTGATAATGCAGCATCCTATTAGTGAAAGAATTTCCAGAAATGGATCAGTAGTTCCGGAGATTACCCCTACATACAAACTTACAAACTTTACCTCTTTATAATATAGATAAAAGTTTGATAGTAGTACTTACACTTTTAGAATAGAATATAGTGATAAACATAGTTATATTGTTATTCAAAATCCAACGTGTTTTCCTAAAAAGGCAGCATGCAAAAGTAATTAAAATTTTCAGCAGCGAAAAGATGTTTACTTTGTTTTTTCTTCTTATGTCGCGTAGACACGAGATGTAGGAGATTAACTCGCGCCAGAGTACGCCGGATGTACTTAAAAATGGTCATTCGTAGAGGCTCTTTAGCTCACGTATATTTTAAGATAGATATAGTGTCCTTTTGATAACGGAAAAAATTAAATATAATGATTTGGGTATAATACCAAGGTAATCTGTTAGTTGAATAATAGGTATATAGAAAGTGACACTGATTAAGTGTTCTATATATATTTATCATAAAACGAGCAATTGTGAAAAAAATATGGTTTTCTGCACTACTCTTTATAAACTTTAACTAGGTACGCCAAACCTCACACTCCCTCCCCGTGCGCGCAAAAGAGATACAAAGATTTCTCTTCGTGTATTAATATACCATAGATTATTCTAACAAACATTGGAATAACAAAGGCAGAAATAGGCACTTGTTACAACTCCGTTTCTGCTTAAATTTTAAGAAAAATCTCTGCTGTTTCAATTCAAATTCAAAAGACATTTATTCAAACTGGGCTAAAGTCAATTAGCACTTTTTGAACGTCAAAATATACATAAGACAGCCCCCAAAAACGCCCGCCCTTCACCGCTTCCTAGTGTTTTAGCTGCGAAGAAGAAACGGCGCAACAAACTCCGCAGCAACACAATTCTGTCTGTCAATTACTTTTATGTAAAAGTTATATAAAACAAAACAGTAAAACTGAGATTTAAAACAACAAAAAAAATAATAATTAAGTATATACTTAACAGTAAAGAAATAATGATGTAACCTGACACCCGTCAATATACCTAATCAAAGAAATCTATAAGAAGAGAGATATAAGTGCGCACAACAAAATGCTTTATGATAAATTATTATTAATCGGTAATGAAGGCCGTGTGCCAGGCTACAAGGGCAGTTTAAAGACAAATAAATTTTATTTGGCAGTCAAATGTAATGCATGATAATCTAGGACCAGGGGCTCGATAATTCAACAATGTACTAGGTATGTTAAATTAACTGAGCTCAGTCAACAAGACGACCAGTCACCACAAGCAGCACCCGTTCACGAGTATGACGCAGAGGCCAGCCATCACCTCCCTCGCCATTTTAAAGGCAATCTTTACATAAGTGAGATTTCAACGTGTACCTACGTAATGGCGAATAAAAAGTGTAATTATAATAATAGCAGTGTTCATCAAATTGCAAAGAGCTTAAAGAGCAAAATAAGACCACTTCTCATTATATTAAAAAGGTCTTTATAACTCTGGTCTAGGCTCAAAGTTACTAAATTCCAGTTTATCAGACAATTTCGTGAGATACCTTTTATTATTTTGTTTTGTGTGAGAAATAGAAATGAGTATTGTATTTTCTCATTTTGATTATTTTATTACTCGCGTAAAAGCAAATAAATACTACTTATCTATTTAGTCTTTATTGTTATTTGCTTATCTTTTAATACTTAATAACTGTTAAAATCTTCGTTTTTCTTGATATATCGTTATTTTTAGGTCCCGTTTAGATTTAATTAACTATAGCGGGTTTCATATATCGAATGACTTTTTTATTTCTCTCTCTCTCTTATGATTTCATAAAAAATACGGCACAGGGTAAAGCAAAACCAATTATTTTTTCATATTTTTTAGCATTATATTTTAGTCTGTATAGGTTCTGCACAAGTAGACAATCAGTAAGAAACACATGAATTTTAAGTGTTTCTATAAAAGCTTAGAAACATTTTATAAAATTAAACTTACAACGTTACATAGCGCAAACATATATTAAAAATAAAGCTTCAATATTTTAAGCCAACAGCGAAAACAAAACGCAAACCCGTCTAATACATTCAAAGCTTTGGAACGGAACAAATCATTTCCTTAATAACAATTGAATACCCAACGCATTTCGCTAACCTAGCGGAAAATAGCCTTATCGGTTTTATCGATAATCAATTCCCAACACTAGTGCTAAAAAGTGGCCCTATCTCGATAATATTTTACCTTTTCCCTTCACTTTTTACCTGACTTAGACTGTAGTCAGTCGATTTATTTAGTTAGAAGAATTTATGAGAAAATTTTCTTTATTCATTTACCTTTTTTTAAAAGAAAAGCTGTTTATTTATTAGTTTTATAGTAAAGTCAGGACTTAGGGGAAATACGGAGTTACTGAAGGAATTTGTTTTTATTTTTGCATTGGGGAATTGGTATGTGGGTAGGTATAGTCGGTAGTAGGTTGATCGACACAGTCTACTATTATACTAATAATATAGCATCACATCTAAGGCTGAATCACTGTCTCTCAAGATACAGGTTTCCTAGTTTGAGGCAGGGTTTTCCATATTGTGTACAGATTTCAGTTCCTAGTTTATATTGCACTGTGTTACTACCAAAGCTCATTTAATCTGTGTTTATATAAAACATGTTAAATCTGTTTTTTTGTTTAATAAAGTTATTATTTATTTATTTATTGGAGCGTAACAGAAAGGGAGACACAGTTACGTCAAAAGTGACGTACGTATGACATTGACATATTGCGTTTACAAATCATTCTACACCAGATAGCGTTTCACATAAAGCCTGCAATACACGTTGGCCGAGCTTAGACCAACGCGAGCCTAGACAAATTGACACAAGGCAAGCGCTACTGTCTACACGTTCGGCAAGTTTGACGTCAACCGCATAATAGCGCGCGGACAAACATGTGAACACTATTGTCCGAGCGCCTTTGATTTGTGCAGAAAAACCGACACCGCTCCGAAGTGAGGCAAGTGATCGCGAGCGACTGCCAATTGTGGCAAGCTACGTCAAATGAGGTCTATACACGTTGGCGCTTGTCTATACTCGACCAACTAGGCAAGTGACACCGAGCGATAGCAAGACAAGGCAAATATACCGTCTACATGTTGGTATTGGCCTTCACTCGACAACGCTCGGCCAACATGTATTGCAGGCTTAAGAAGTCCTTTGACGCTATTAAACGTAGTGATTATATACTCTCTGGGCGCTATGTTGGCTCCTCTGTCTGTCACTCCTGTTCAGGTCTTAACGTTTTATGTTTTTTATGGATTTATATGTGTTACTAGCTTTTTCCCGCGGATTCGCCCGCGTTTTTCAAGATAAAAAGTCGCCTATGTGTTATTCTGATGTGTAAGCTATAGGTATTATGAGAGAGAATTTGTTCTGAAACAAAAACTTCCAACACCGTTAAAAACGTTGTATTGAATTGACAGTTACAGTGGAATGCGCTGTCGAAATGGTGAAGTGTTCGAAGTGTTCCCCGATATTAACAATCCGGTGTCTTCAAGTCGTGAGTGAATCGGTTTCTTCTAGACAAGCGTGCTCCATCGTAGACCGCAGAGGGCTCTCGCATTCGGCACCTCTCTCGCTCGCACAGAACCATATATTTTAAGAATGTTAAATGAAAAGATGCATTTTTGAAAAATGTAATCTGATAGCAAACTACAAGATGATATTAATTATAATATTGTAAACTCAACATTAATTATTAAAAACACTTGAGTTAAACAAACCTCAAAAACAGGTCATAATTGTTTTTTAAGTTTGTTTATTAGATATCACAGTAGAAATGTGTTTTAATTATTTACCTGTAAAATTATTTAATATTATTTTGTAGTTCACTATCAGATTACATTTTTCTAAAATGCATCTTTTCATTCAACATTCTTAAAAATGGTTCTGTGCGAGCCAGAGAGCAGACAAAATTCCGAGAGCGCCCTTAACATCTGGCGACCTGTCAAAAAAAAAAACAATCTTGAATACCTGCCTGAGACTCAATTTTGCGTTTGTAATATTTTCATGGATGTAAGCAAAAACACCTAGGTACCTAAGTACATAGGTCCCTTTCAGTTTTTCAAAAACGTTATTTACTTACTTCAAAAATTAGTATTCAATCCCCGTTGTAAAGGTAGTGAGTACACATCATGTCTCATATTTCTTTGCAAATATTGTCAGCAAAAAGGTGACAGGATTTATATTATCTACAGATTTGGCTGACTACATGAAAAACAGGTCTAGACGTGACAAACGTGCTCAATTATGTAGACCAGCTTTATTTTGGTATAGGTAGCGGCGTGAATTATGAGCACTGATCGCGCATGTACATTTTCAGCCCAATAGACAACAGATAGTTGACAATGCGTAATAGAGAATGGTCCAATTAGACGACGAGCATCGACTGACGAACCAATCGCGTGCAGCTTCGGCGCCCCCGTCTTCTTCATTCCGCCAAAGAGACCGAAAAATCAGCTAATGCGCATGTGACGTTTATGCTCATAACTGCTGCCGCTAGCTACCTTCGTACTTGACTATCACTTTGCCCGCGACTTCGTCCGCGTGATCCACAGGAACTGTGCATTTTTTCGGGATAAAAAGTAGCCTATGTTACTCAGTTATAATGTAGCTTTTTATTTGTGAAAGATTTTTTAAATCGGTCCAGAAGTTTTTGTGTTTATTCATTACAAACAAAAATACAAAATCTTTTCTCTTTACAATAGATTAGAGTTTAGATAGTAGTATTAGGTGGACAGAAATTTCGTAAATGTCAATGTGACGAGTTCATTGGATAAGCATTTTCCTTTCTGTGGCTAGGCGGCTTTGATCTCAAAACAGGACAAAATTCTGTCGATGATCTATATTGGGATATTTTTACCAAATCAATTTTCATTTGAAATACGTATCTATTCTATGACTTTCTAAACAACATTTCTGGGGCCCAAATCTGCTAATGCAATTGTCATAATCGTGTCAGAATGGTCTCTCAATTACATCGTTTTGACCAATGACGAAACAGATAGTCTTACTCTAAGCCAATGAGCGCTTAGGTTTTGACCGTTATGGTGTCATTATGACACCACTCATACACAATTGCAATAGCAGAATTGGGGCCCTGGATGGATTCATCAAAATTGGTTCATCAATTTCGCCGTATAAGCGACAGATACACTTTTTTTCAAAAACCCTTATATAGATTTCAAACCAACAACTTTCCAGTTACTTCTACCCGTAAGATCAATTGTAGTTTAAACCACAGAAGAGAGTTCAATCTCCCGTCTTTGATTGTTTCTTTGTGTTTTTGTATTAGAAAACAATCGTAGACGGGAGATTAAACTCTCTTCCGTGGTTAAGCTACGATTGATCTTACGGCCCCAAGACAGTATCAAAAAAACAAATAGGTATGTCACCAGCCTTTTAACATAACCCTCTCTTCACTACCTATTCTGAGACCCGCAATAACTTATAGGCTATTCTAGCCACAAGGCTAAGAGCATCGCGAAATACGACCCCATATTTTCTTGCAAAGAAAAGTCTTGAAAATTGTATGCATATTATTGGCGTTAATATAAGAAGCTTGGCACAAAGACGCGCGTGTAGAATATACAATGTGTTCAGGAAATATTGCGGGGAAATACTAAAAGGGTAAAAGCAGGGGTCTTTTGTGAATAATAAAATTCGCCTGTAATTGTACCTCTTTTTTGGATATATGGGGGAACATTAATGCTCTACGTGTTGATTTTATACTATCATGTCCAGTTCGAGAGGGGCTCGCGTGGCTAAATGATGTGCTGATCGATTGATCTGCGAGGTTAAGCTGCGCTTGCCGTGGTCAGTCCTTGGATGGGTGACCGTTCTTTACACATCGACCCCTCCGTACCTCGGGGAGCACGTTAAACAATCAGTCCCGGTTATATGTATATAAAAGAGCATATCAACTTTGGAAACCCATGCAGATTAAAATGAATCTGTGCAAACAGTTGGCTCATATGAATCCTTCCTATTCTAGCTACCAATTTCTGCCGCTGATCAGCATTATTGAGTTCGGGTTTAAAAAGTATGTCCTTAGGTAGCGGGTTTTTTACCTATTGATAAAAAATAAAACATGGCGTAGCTCATCCTTATCTAAGGGAGTTCAACGAACTTACAAAGGACATTTGAGTGACTACATATTTCTATAATCCTAAGGGATTTGGTTACACAAAGAAAAATTCGCGAATACAAAACATAAATAATATTATCCAAATAAACAAGGTACTAACGAATAATAATGTTTGTCCGTAGTGATGGGAACGTATCGACGATTGTTATTTGAATTTATTGGGTAAACAGAACGAATAGATTCGCTGAAAGGGGAACGCAGTTTGTGTACGTTTTTTATGTTTATATAGTTGGATGATACAAATAACGCGAATACCTATTTATTGTAAATGGGATATTTTAGATGTTTTTCTGTTACATAAACAAATTGTTTAACTTTAGTGCATGTAAGGGTAAGTAAAAGAGGTAATCCGGACAAGTACTACTGTTCTTATTTAAGTGGATAAAAAACGATACTGTTTTTGCAGTGTCGAAAATAACAAGCTTAGATTTTATAATGTTATCTCTGATTGCTAAAGAATTGGTTGGTTTATGAAGTCTGAAACGTATCAACATCTGTTTTTAGGGTTCCGTACCAAAATGGTAAAAAGAAACCGTTATGGTGCGACTTCGTCTGTCTGTCTGTCTGTCTGTCTGTCACACCTGCTTATTTCAGCAACTACTAATGCTATCGACTTGAAATTTGGAACAGTAATAAAGAATGCTTGTCCAATTTTATTGCAAATGAAAAAGTCAATAAATATTTTTATTTTCATTTCAAAAGGGGCCGGAGTGGGGGTCCAAAATTTCAAAGTTGGGTTACTAGGTCAAGTGACATATCATATGAAAGGCTTGATCTGCACATTTCAAAATATATTTTCATTTAATTTTATGTCTCACAGTTTTCGACATATGATGAAAATTTTCTGAAAAAATACCATTCCCCCCCTTATCTCCGAAGTTTGCGGAGCGAAAAATCTGAAATAATTACAGTTGATAGAAATTGACCGAAATATTGCACCAAAAATAAAACGATGTTCCTAACTAGTACCGTTTTTTTCAAAATCAACAAAATTCCTTCACAAACAAACTTAGTTATGCGGTCCGGTTTTTTTCACTTTATACGTCCAAAAATGATACGGAACCCTCGGTGCGCGAGTACGACTCGCACTTGGCCGGTATTTTTATATCGCAGATTTATATGCAATGGAACCTAATCAATTTCTATCAGGCGGGCCAATGGCCTAATTTATAGGTATATAAGGATTATATTCCATGAAACAATTGAATGCGAAACAAAAAGTACCAAATTAATATTTTATAGAATATTGGTTGAATACCTTTGTTTTAGGAAACAACAATCGTATCACAATTATTAATTGATATATAACTATTATAATTAATAATTGGACTTTGATGCTAGATCATTTAGAATAGTATTGAATTCAGATGCAACGCTTGGGCTTGTAATTTTCCGAGAAATAAATTAATATTGATACGTGATCATTTGAAATTTCCAATTTCATGTGTTTGTTTCTTTCGGTAGAAATAATTATCTGTTGTTTACAGTGGACTGTACATAATTATGATCAGAAACCAGTGTTGATAAATCACTCTTAATGTATGAGAACTTTACGTGTAGTTCTATTAAACTGTACAAAATATGTATAGGTATTCACCGCGCATGGCTCGATTGGTGATTAATTCTTATTATACAAGGTGGCAGGTTAAACAGTGGAAATATTTTAAGGGGTCATTGTACTCATCATTATGAACAACTTTTACTATGAGACCAACGCTGAAATCGCCAAAAAAATTCAGCTGTTCCATACATTTATGTTCACATAACTCAACAAAATGTAAGGAACAGCTGATTTTTTTTTCGCGATTTCTGGGTTAGTCCCATAGTAAAAGTTGTTCATAATTATGAGTACAATGACCCCTTAAAATATTTCCACTGTTTAACCTGCCACCCTGTATATAAAATTATCCCTGAATTTTCCTTAGGTGAGGAAAAGTGATACATTCTTACTATATTAGGAACTAGAGTGATTCTTATGTAACATACCAAACTGTACAGCACTGAAAATACTTTTTAATCTAAAAACAACAATGTCTTACAGCCCATAAAGCAATATTTATTAAAGTCGAAAAGTTTCTTAAGCTAAAATATACTTTGTACGTTGTCCGCCATCGTAAAAATGTCACAGCTCTATTGTTAGTTGGTACAATAGTATCGACTGTCGATAAATATTACGTGTTGCGCGTCACTACACTAGTTATATTGAAAATATGTTTTTATTTTCTGTTTCGTCATTTTATTAGTGTTGTGAAGTTTGGAACGCATTTTTTTGTAAGTTTTCGTGAGGGGCGTATTTTTATTGGTTTTTTTACGACGTATTTTTTTTATTTGTGTCAAATGTTATACGGATATTGCGTAATTAGGATGGGAGCAGCATGTTGTGTTGGGGTATGTCAAGCAATGTAATTTCCTGTCTGATTTAGAAATCAGCTTAAAATGTACTGAGTAAGAAACAATTTCACCAAGTCTATGAAATTAAATGATAACTTATTTTGAAAATAGGTTACCTATCAAAAACTCTTTTACACGTCAACGTGACCTTTGAGAAAAAACACCGAAACAAACTCAAAGGTCAATGTATCTTTTAAAGTCCAGAAAATTATGTAAGAACCATGCACGTTGTCTGAAATGAGCTTTAAAGGAAAGAGCCATACATTTGTGAGTAGACCTGTCCTGACTATGCATGCATGTGGCAAGTATCGTGGTAGCTCACCCGAAGACTTAGGGAGCTCAACGACCGACCCGACGAACATTACCATCAGAAAGGACATTTGAGAATGCCACATAAAGTGCTCAAACTAGCATACTGAAACCAATAAGATTGTTTTTATCCAAAAAAATGGGGTGGGTAAAATTCGAGTCAATTTTTTTTCGTGAGATCTCATTTTTAGCGCTTACTCTCGCGGTCTATGACGTCATCGCGGGGGTGGAGGGAGGGTCAAACATACATTTTTGTGTTGCCATCAGATGGATCTTCGCAACGATATTACTATGCTTTTTGTAACTTTTAAACTTTAGGAGTATGAAGCTTACAAAAGTACATGATTTTCGTCACACGTTTTTTTGTTGATGACAAGGAAGGCGTTAATCGAATTGACGTCAAGAAACCCCTTAAAACATTACCCTCTTTTTGGGGCAGTCGGGTCAAAAGGTAATTTATACTAAAAACATCTGCGCCATATTTCAAAAATTTCTTCAGTCCGTAATGAAATTTCAAAAGACCTCAGTGAGTTGGCCTCAAGCCGGCCTTACGGCGGTCCTAATCTCCGGCTATTTATCATGCTGTCAGCTCGCTGTCTGAATGTCGTGATAGCTAAATTATCAGCTTATTTTGCATCCTATAGATTCGCTTTTTCTGTTTCATAGTGATCATTATCAGTGTTGCTTTTGGGATTTTGTGTGTTGAAATTTAAAATCATGTTTTTTTACAAGCTTTCATTCCACTTGCAACTGAATTTTAGACCAGTTTCCCTCAACCGATAGAGCAGAAAGACTAATGGCCACTTTCCTAATATGCTTGGACTCGGAAAATCTTATAAAAGTTATAACGATGAAACATTTGTCATTTTATTTGTCTATTTATATATAACTAAGTTCAGCATTCAATATATCTTTTAAAGCACGGAGAATCGAGAAATTATTTTATAATGTTTTTTGAGTTTGTGCGGTATATTTATTAATCTGTAGCATTTTGAATTGAGAGGTTTTTCACATTGAGGTCTGATTTAAGTAGGCAGGTACATTAAACCTTGGGTTAAATAAGTATCATGATTTTATCCCGTTGAATACCTACAGCCTGGGATTCAGAAATAAAATCAATTTAGATTTAAAAAATGTATGGACGTCTCTAGGGACGTACATAAATGTGGATGCGTTCATAAATAAATACTTTATCCTGCGTTTTTTTTCAAGCATTATGGTTTAATTTTGAAGACGTTTATCTATTATTTCCCGGCTTTTAAAAATAAACTGATGCCATCCATTAATTACATTAACAATGTACTACATTTTGCTAACAATACTATCTCTATAAGAATTAATGTTTTTTCCGAGGCCAAAATGGCCATTGTTCTTTGGAACATATATGCCAGTTTGATGAAAATGCAATAATATGGTACCATGGAGGTGGTCTCATGATGGAGCCGTGAGGCTATCGGAACTCCTCAACTTCATGACATAACTCCATCGTGTTTGGGCTCGTTGGATTTGTCGTGTTAAGTACCTACTATAGACCTAGATGATGTCCAGGGTCTCATGATGAAGCTGGGATTAGTTATTATAAAAGCTCGTTTTGAAAAATGTTTTTCAACATAAAACTTATTTAATTTTTGTTGTCGGTATTACCCATTAATTGGGTTGTGAAGTTCAGATGTCAGTCGCTCCACGTAAATATTTATATTCAACCGTAACTAGTTAGATTGGAAGCTCAGATCATAGAAACAAGGAGATGTGCCAAGGCGCTATCGAGCTTGATGCCTGATCTTGAGCAAATTGCTCATATTAAAAACGTACGCGCTGGCGACGAACCGAACACGATCGATGGTATAAATACAGTGTTTTAGTTTAGTGCTAGTGTTGAGTGACGATTAACAGTATTAGATAGAGGGTGTGCGGAATGTTCAATGCGTAGGAGATCTTTTTATTCACAAGGAGCGCTTAATTATGTACGTAATTGTGTCGAAAAATTTACTAAAAGTGGCATCAGAGTTGTCCCCGTACTAATTTGCTATGATGGCATATCTCCTTGTTTCTATGATCTGAGATTGGAAGCCAAAATCAAAATCAAAATCAAAATCAAAACATTTATTTGCAAACCAAGTGTTACATACATCAAGATCTTAATAAATAAGTAGGCACTTACGACTTAGCGGCCTTTTGCAGGCATCGCAAATTTCATAATTTTATGATAAGTATTATATGTTATATGTAGGTATCCTATATAAAATTATTATTTTGAATTTTGAATAGATCGCCGTATTAATAACATTGCTATTAAATTAGTTTGCTATGTAGGTATGTCCCTGTATGATAAAATTATGTTAATATTTGTAATTTCCATGTATGGTTCATATATAATTTATGTATGCATGTTTTATTTAGGTATCTATAGGTATATATATAATTTATAGATTTATGTTTCAGTTATTATTTATAGGTTCATTTAAAAATTCTTCAACGGAATAGTAGCATTTTTTTATAAGATAAGCTTTTAATTTTTTATTAAATGATATGTGTTTAGTTTCTTTTTTTATATCTTGTGGTAGTTTATTATATATTCTTATTGCCATGTATTGTGGAACGAGCTCCCTCTCGATATCAGAACGGCCACCAGCAGTTATGCATTTAAGCGGAAGTTGCGGTCTTATTATCTTAACAAATAGCAGAGTCATCTCAACAACCTCTTTTCTATGGATATAAAATATATATGTATATTTTTTTATTTATATTATATATGTATATAAACTATATATTTTTCTAATTAGATATGTACCTATCTTATATATAATTAGATATGTACCTATTTTATATATAATTATAGTTATAACTTGTTGTTTTAATTTTTTCAAACTTTTCACTTAAAACATAATGCACCTGCCACGTTATCTCTCCACTACCCTTGGTTGACTGGTAGAGAATGCCTAAGGCATTAAGTCCGCCTCTGTACATTTTATGTTGCATAAAGTTTAAATAAATAAATAAATAAATATTGTGGACTTTTATTTAACATTTTAATTCCTGAGGGTGGTAGGTATAATCTACCTTTGTGGCGGGTGTTTATATCATGTGTATCTTGTACTTTAGTAAATGTGCAACCCCAATCTAGTTTGAAAAAGGCTAGGCGGATGAAGCCGATCTTCGCCAATAACAAAATCTATCATAGCTAGCATGTAAACGCTTTATATGTAATACCAAGGTCTCACCTTTCACCTATAAAGAAGCCTTTAAAAGTAAAAGGTCAGGAATGAAAAATAAAGAAAAAATGGTTCTGGTTTTGTCAGCACAATACTTATAATATTGACTTAAATTTGGAAATATTAAAAAAATATGCTGGAAAAATGCTAAAAGAATCGTGAAAGTTTTCTGTCTTGTGTTATGACCAGTGTTCGGAAAAGGGTGAGTATATTTACCTACAGTTTGTAGAACAGAGACGAAAATCGGAGACTTCCTTATAACAAAAAAAAAAAATTACCAGTAAATTTACCAGCCGGCCTAGCATGACCACGATAGAAACGGGTTTTGTCTACATAGAAATAGACAAAGTGACAGATTGTAGAAACATTTCTACCGTTTCATTCATAAAACGTAGAAATGTTTCTACAATCTGTCACTTTGTCTATTTCTATGTAGACAAAACCCGTTTCTATCGTGGTCATGCTAGGCCGGCAGAACTTTAACGAAGTGAATTTAAACGTTTTATTAATTTAATGAAAACGTCTATTGCGTAAATAATATTTACGCAATAGACGTTTTCATTAAATTAATAAAACGTTTAAATTCACGTAATTATAGTTCTGGTAAATTTACTGGTAAATTTTTTTTTTGTTATAAGGAAGTCTCCGGTTTTCGTCTCTGTTCTACAAACTGTAGGTAAATATACTCACCCTTTTCCGAACACTGGTTATGACTTTATGAGTATTAGATTGATGGTTTACTTTAAATCCTGACAACTAAAGAGCGTTTCGTATAAAAAGTCCTTTCGACGCTATGTTGGCTGCCCTGAACGTCAATATTTTACACCGTATATAACGGTGAAAAAAGTTTTATTTTCCAGTAGTAATTCTCGTCTACTACTTTTTAGACCTAAGTTCACCGACAAGATAACAGTCCGTTGATTGATTTTGATTTGATCCGATGTTTTGATTTCTTGTATAGAAAAATATATGATAAACGGCCGTTTTCAATTTATCGAACTGTTATATTGTCGGTGAAATTGGCTCTTAGGGCCGAGTTCACCGACAAGATAACAGTCCGATAAATTGAAAACAGCTGTTTAAGAATTTCGTTTCTATAGAAAAAGTCATGTTAAACGCCCGTTTTCAACATAACGGACTGTTATCTTGTCGGTGAACTTAGCCCTTAGTGTCCTAGGCATTATATCAACACGTAAATCTAAAAAAAGCATAGAAAGTTAAGATTTTGGAGTGACAGACAGGGCAGCCAACATAGCGTCGAAAGGAACTCAAGTGAAACGCTCTATATCAGGGGTCACCAATTAGTTTCGCTCGGGGTCCCTTTTAAGCATTGATATGACCATCGCGGGCCGCACAACATTTAATAAAAAAAATATTTATTAAACAAAAATGTAATTACGGAAATAAAAGTATGTTTTTATATATGAATGAGAAAAATGTCATTATTTGTTGCAGGGGATACATTTTTATTAAATTACGTACTCTGTGCAAGTTGCTGTGTTCTTGCGGTCCGCACAAAATGGGTTGGCGGTCCGGATGCGGACCGCGGTCCGCCATTTGGCGAACCCTGCTCTATATTATGTACAATGTAAATAAAGCTAACTGAAAGAATCGTCAAACTCATGTCAAACACAACTGTCATGGCTCCCCTAAAAAATATATACACATATTGAAAAACTTCCCAAATAAATATTTTAGTACGACTGTAAGGCTTCAAATCTATTTATTTGTATTTCTATGGAACTTCCCTTTTTTTCTATTTTCCTATGTAGTGCTGGCTAAAAATAAAATATCTCCTTTGTCGTATGATATCGAATATTTTTGAACTGTGTTGATTTTTATTTTTTGCTATTTCAATATTGGTCTTGTATTAAAACGAATGAGAATTGAATACTGAACACGTTCCTTCAATCCTTCATTTAATTATTCATTTGTATTTTACCACGTTTTTATTAACCCCTTTCTTGTCTGTCTGTCTGTTTGTTCGGTAAAAATTTTGCAATTCATTTTACAAGCACTTTTTGGTATCGGACCAAGCTGAAATTTCATATAACTACCTATGTAATTTGGATGACAATGCAATAATATGGACTAAAAGGTATAAAATAATTTCTAATGAAATGGAAAACGTGGGCATGCAATAGATAATTATAGTAAGATGTGCCCCACGTTTTTTTTATTTCATTATTTTTTATTATAGAAAATCTCCATACCTGACCAAATATCCCTATATTTATCTCAATCTACGCTCTCAAATGTCACTCACATAACATAACGACATCATACATAGTATGTAACTATACCACCCATGTACCTAGCAGGCATTCTCTTTGAGACGGCGCGGTATCGCGACGGTATTACACCAAAAGTAGTAAGATAATAGACTAGGAGATGACGTGCGTGTGTGGTCCAAGTTACAAGAGAAATGTTCAATGTACATTCGCAGCAAAGAACCTGAGTCGGTCACAAAATAATAGCTCCGAAACTTAACATAAGCGCGATGGCGGTCAAACGCAAGCCTATTAAATTATAGGTACCTATATTTAATAAAAAAAATAAAACTACCTAATTAAATAACTGTGAAATTGAAATTGTCAATTTGAAAAACTCCGAAAAAAAAAATGATAACTCCGAAACTAGATAATAAATAAATTAAACTTTATCTCGACGGAATAAAATTCCTTGTCCAAATGACAGTTGTAGTATACTATATTTATTATATTCTTCTATCCCTTGTGTCATATAGATATAGTTAGTAGCCTAGGTAGTTCAGATCATTTGGTTAACCAACAGTCTGTTCGTTCTGCTGACTTGACTAGCATAACTACGAGTAAATAAAACCTGTTTTATGAGAGCTAGTACTTGAAACTTCTTTAATAACAAAACTATAGTTAGTTCTTTCTTTCATTATGTTAGCATTTATAGTTATATAAGGTCGGTAATATAAGCCCGAGATTAATAAACGTTAGTTGGCACGTGCTTTGGCTTAGATATATTCCAGTCTCTATCTCTCACTTGTAGTTTGACAGTTGTGCAACAGTGACAGAAATAGTGCTAAGCCAAAACACGTGCTAAGCAACAAATCTCGGCCTAGGAAGTTTGTGAAAGACTTGGATACATTGCTAGCGTGTATATTTTTATTTTCTAACTGTGGCACTTCGCTCATTGCTTATTACTTCGTTTACGCTACAAAATCTATACTAGATGATCCAACAATGCTGTACTTAGGAAAAAGTCTTATAATTAAAACTATACCGGCCAGGCTTGAGGTTTGAATCTGAAGCCAAACAAGATTTTATTTTTGGGTTTGTCTATAAGGATATTTGAAATGCCCAAACAGTAAAAGTAAATTGTGTAAATAACAAACCGACTCTCCCAAACCGTTTAGGAGCATGTCAAAAGCGACATGTGTAACTCGGAGAAGGTTACACGTGTCCTTTGGCAAGCCGCTATTAGACAATATTATTGAAAAGCGATAGTATGTACCTACTTTTATAAAAATAAATGCGTCATTTACGTAATTCAGACTTGGAAAGGAGAACCTACAAGCAAGATATCCACGATCAAATCCCTTCAATAAAATCTTGAACTACAGACCCAATTCAAAAGAGAAATTCAGCTACAACTTTCTAAGCAAAAATAAAAATACGATGAACCATTCTCTTCTTACTTAGCCCCCCGCCTTCCACGAGTTTAACGTCGGCCATTTTCCTTTGTAATCCTACACCAAAGTCGATGCTAGAATACCCGGGAAACCGTCTCAGACGTAATCGCTTCTCATAGTTTTGATTTTCTTTGTAAGCCTGTCAGTGTAGGTGATATTTTAGATTGCTTTTGGGAAGATTTCTATTTCTGGTAGTGTTACGGAGAGGCAACAATTATAATTTAAGTGAAATTATAATTGTTGCCTCTCCGTGTAATCAAAACGGTTATAGCATGAGTATGCTGGGACACTGGCCTTTTCTGTGTGGTCGTAGTCCATCACGCGAGACCAGTGGTTGGTGGAGGTAACACGTCTTCGAGTTTTTGGTTCTAGGACATACCGGTTTCCGCACGATATTTTCCTTCTCCGTTTTTAGAGCAGTTCTGATGAAACAAATTGCACTAAGTGTGCGTATATCGGGGTTCGAACCTACGAACTTGTATGTCGGGGTCACTACCACTGAGCTACCACTTCTCTGTGCGTTTATACATAGATCAATCCCAACTAACATTTTAGTGATAAGAATAAGTGCTTAGGACCTTAGGCTCTTAAAATTCCCTTAAACAGCTCATGTAGCACTTATTCTCGCTGTTTGAGAGAATCAATATTGTAGAAATCCAATCAGCCAATCTTAACATCATCCGCCTAGCCTTTTCCCAAACATGATTGGGGTCGGCTTCCAGTCTAACTGGTTGCGGCTGAATATCGATATTTTACATGGAGCGACTGCCATCTGACCTCCACAACCCAATTATTGGGGAATACCAGTATTCGAATGTTAGACCAGTTGTCAGGCTTTTTGGGCTCCTGACTACCCGTAACGACTGTCAAAGATATTCCTATGACAACCGGGACCGACTGCTTAACGTGCTCTCCGAGGCACGGAGGGGTCTCGATGTGTTAAGAACGGTCACCCATCCAAGGACTGACCGCGGCAAGCGCAGCTTAACCTCGCAGATCGATCGATCAGCGCGGCTGTCATTTAGCCACGAGCCCCTACAATCAGCCAATCTTAACATTTTTAATAAATTCCTCCTTAGTAAAAACACGAGAACATTAATGAAACACGCTCCTAATTAACCAACCATTACGAGCCTATTGGAGTGGCTATTTCAAGCTCATTGCTGATACTGAAATAGCCATCGACTGACCCTCATGCGACCTGAACGTAATGATCGCTGTTAATGGCTCTCTATTGTCCATTGATGCTGTTGTAACTAGTTAAACAGTCCTTAAGCTTGTGAATGAAGCAATGGACTGTAAATTGGCCAACGAATGCTTCAATTTAGGAGTTATACGACAGAAATATCTGACAACGTATTTACAAAATTTCATGACGATCCGTTCAGTGCTTTAAGCGTGTAAAGGTAACAAACAAACTATTATGCTTATTATGCTTGCCTATAAGCGCAATAACTCACCCTTGACAAAAAACCCCATATACGCTTTTAACGTCCCAAAGAAGGAAGAATAATCTTTCTTCACCACAAACTCCTCGCGTCAATATTTAAACAACAATCAACACAACTACATCACTTTCTATCAACTACAACCCCAAAGTTGTTCCAAATACGTCGCATGATAAAACTTTTGGACAACTCAAGATCCCTCAGACGTAACCTTGTCGCGGAGTAAAAACGTGGAGCGTCTTAACGATAGATTGATTAATGGATGCCCGCATCTCGAGTATACGTGTGACTTTGGCGCGAGGTATCTTTTTGTATTTTTTGGGTAAAGTTTTTTTGAAGTATTATGGGGAAATAATGGGTTTTGTGGAGTTGAAGTGCACTTTTATATTTGTGTTTGGTAGACCGTGTAATTTTTGGCTTTTTGCCATATTTTCGCTGACTTTCCTTATCATCTGTAAAGGTTTTACATGGTTTAATCTATGTATCACACATTAGATTTAAATTAGCAAGCAAACATAGTCGAAAAAAATTCCATGCTCTTTCTTACATTGACTTTTACATACATTACAACACGCCTTCTCCCAAGTGACTTTTCTTTCTTTCTATTTACACATCTTTTGACATTCTTATGGCAGGTGTTTAGTTCTGCCAGCTTGACTTCAAACGCTGAAGCTCCACTCATTTTAAGTTCCATCCAGCTCCATAGTTCTTTACAAAGCAGTGTGCATTCAAAAGCCCTGTTAGTACCAACAAGAAAACATTCTGTTCATTTCTATTTTCTTCAAAAGGTTAACTTCACTCTGAAAATAAACCAAGCAGAAAAATAAATACCTACTGAGTCAAGTAACAATTTCTAAGAAAATTTTGTTCAAAGTCAAGAAGTCTAAACATTTGTTCTGTTTCAAAATTTCTGCTTTGGCTTTTCTTCTTAGAAATAGTCAATTTGGAAACGCTGGCGCTATTCCTTTTCTCCCTGCCCTGGGTCCATGCTAGAGTGTGTTTCACATAATAGTTCCCTTGTCTGCCATGTTGGCTCCCCTGTCTTATTTCTAAGTTTTTTTTTAGATATATGTGTTAAAGTAGTGCACAGTATACTAAACAGTGGCGAACGAGAATTATTGCTGAAAGAAAACTTCCAACACCGTCAAAACGTTGTAACATATTGACATTCAGGGGAGCTAATATAGCGTCGAAAAGAATTCTTGTGTGGAATGCATTAAAGTTGTGGTTACCGCAATATGTTTTGTCTTCAACTCTTCCAAGTCAGCCGTCATCTTATCATTCTCTCTTTCATTCAAGCAACACGCCGATAAGACTTAAAAAAAATGTTGACATACATATTTTAAAAATGAAATAGCAAATATAAAATCAAATCATACATCAATGCACATGAACTGTCAAGAAACTGCAGATTTTGATGAAAAAGAACAAGCAAACTTAATAGATATTTTCACCAAGTTCATGCAACAAAAGTGTTAGTTCTAGTGCACTACTTACTCTCAAAAAAAAAAAGAACCATAAAGCCTAGACTCCTAAGAATAAAAGGACATTTCACTGGATCTTAAAAAGATATATCTTCAGCAGTTAGCGCTTAAAACATTTACCGAGCTTCGAGATTAAGTTATAAATAACGCCTCGAAAAATTTAGAGAGAAATTTATAAAATGCAGCGGAATTTAGAAGCGCTAGCGTCGCTTTTTTGCTCTTTTACTTTTTCGCTTTTTAGGGTTCCGTACCAAAATGGTAAAAAAGGAACCCTTATGGTGCGACTTCGTCTGTCTGTCTGTCTGTCTGTCTGTCTGTCACACCTGCTTATTTCAGCAACTACTTATGCTATCGACTTGAAATTTGGATCAGTTATAAAGAATGCTTGTTCAACTTTATTGCAAATGAAAAAAGTCAAAAAATATTTTTATTTTCATTGCAAAAGGGGCCGGAGTGGGGGTCCGAAATTTCAAAGTGGGGTTACTAGGTCAAATGACATATCATATGAAAGGGCTTGATCTGCACATTTCAAAATATATTTTTATTTTATTTTATGTCTCACAGTTTTCGACATATGATGAAAAATGTCCAAAAAAATACCATTCCCCCCCCTTATCTCCGAAGTTTGCGGGGCGAAAAATCTGAAATAATTAGAGTTGATAGGAATTGACCCAAATATGGCACCAAAAATAAAACGATGTTCCTAACTAACACAGTTTTTTCAAAATCATCAAAAATCCTTTACAAACAAACTTAGTTATGCGGTCCGGATTTTTTCACTTTATACGTCCAAAAATGATACGGAACCCTCGGTGCGCGAGTACAACTCGCACTTGGCCGGTTTTTTTTTTCGTTTTGTGTTCACCGATTATGGGCGTTAAGGTTTTAAAGTTCTTTAGGTTAAGCTGGTGTTCCTTAATCTAGTGCAGGCCGTGACCTAGTAGTACGATTTTCAGCATAATATGGACCATTTCTGGTCTTCACGTTCTTAAGTTGACTAAATGAATTCGTCTGGAGAATTAGCAGCTAATCTTTGTATCTGGTTTTAAGAACATGCTATCACAGCTCCCTCTGCCATGATTGCTGATGATGTTTCTTTTGGCCGTTGCATTTTTAGCTCTCTGTATCCTTTTCCTTATATCAGCTATTTCTTGCATTCGTTTTTATTCGTACTCAAACGAAGTAGATCTGAGACGAATTTTGGAATACTAAGCTTACTTTATACGAGTATTGACGGGTGGGGGGTAGCCAGTACATTAAAACAGTTACAAAATTATTAATGATTCTGTTTTACTCAAGTTATACCCATTCGCTTATTCAAAATATGTAAATACAGTGAAGAAACGATAGATATGATATAGAAGTAAAACGGAGTTATTTTTAATTTTGTTGTTATTTTGTACCCGCTTCACCACAGATTATATTTATCTTTTTAATATCTAGCGCAAGATGTCTATGTCCTTCCATCTTTAAGTATTAAATCATAAGTCGCTTTCTCGTTTCTTTTGTGCCACAGTCTATAGTACTTGCAACGTCTTCCACACGTTCAGTTTGATTTATTTCAGTCATAATAACTAAAAGATATCTCAGTCTTTATATAGAGATTAACAACAATGCCTTTCTTTGTAGCATTGCGGGGATTGAGCTTTCACACAATCTTTTATGAATAAAATCTTTTGCATTTCATATAACTAGGTAGCTTTTAGCAATTTTCCCTCTCCAGTGGTAGATGTTCTAAAAGTTGACTAAGATATTTCGTCAATAGGATGAGTAGTAGCATCGTCGTGTATGCTAATTATAAACAAAACACAATCACCTAATCAATATTTGAAGGTAACATCAGTTTCATTAATTGGGAATCTAGCTGTAAACGTTTACGTATTGATGCGATTGTCATCTCTATTACCAAAATGTTAGAGTATCTTTTCGTACACATATATTTTGGTGACAGTAGCCACATATTATTCGGTTTCAATGTGATAAAGGATAAGTTTGCAACTGAAAACTTTGAAACTGGTAAACCCAATTATGTTTTGTTCAACTTAGGTATCCAACCACAGAGACGATGTAGGATATATATAGATTATAGACTATTGTATCTAAGTCTAGCAACAAGTTACAGCCGATTCTCGATCATTTGGAATTCAAGAGACTTTTATAATATTTCGAATTACTAAGAGTTCGAAATTCTGAATAAGCATAAGCACAAGCATAATCGGCCTATAATGTTCCCACTGCTGGGACACAGGCCTCCTCTCTGTAAGAGGGAGTGGGCCGTAGTCCACCACGCGGGCCCAGTGCGGGTTGGTGGACGTCATATGTCTTCGAATGTTTGGTTCAAGGACATGCCGGTTTCCTCACGATGTTTTCCTTCACCGTTAAAGCAAGAGATAGTAAATTTCTAATACGCACATGACTTCAAAAATTCAGCGGTGCGTGCCTCGGGATCGAACTCGAACCATTCGCCGTGGGAGGCGCATGGTTAAACCACTAGGCCATCACTGCATCGAAATTCTGAAAGGTTTGTAATTCCACTGAGTACACAATTAACACTCAGTTTCGGAAGACGTATTCAATTAAAAATATCGTCAAATCTCTTGTCAATGACACTAAGCTTCATATAAGTAACAAATGAAAATAGTTTTCTTAATTGGTGTCAATTTCAACCCAACTAACCCTATGCACACGACAGCAACCTGGATCCCACAAATCCCATACGAATGAGAGGGTCAAAAATAAATACAGTAGATTCAACTTCTCAACACCAAATCGAAAAATATAGGTCGAACCTCGACCCTTTTCGAATTCCGTATTTTCATAGAAAAGACCCGATTACCACATGGGCCGAAAATGTTTTCAATGCAACGATGGAGATTTTAACAAGGGCTTTTCAAATACGTGACCTTTATTGAAAGCTCAATAGATAGTTTCGTAAATAAATAGTTGGTTAGCTGGATGTTTTTGTGGATTTTTTTAGACTGTGGCGTGTTATTTGGGTTTAGCAATGGGCTGGTTTTGATTTAATTGATTGGGAATACAATTTAGCAAGGTAGATAGTACCTGGTGTTGTTTTGTGGAAAAAAGGTGTGCGTTTAGTTGTGGATGTAGGATTGCGTTTTTTTATTCTAGACTAGCAGTGCCCGCGACTCCGTCCGCGTGGAAGTCGGAAAATAACGAGGTCGTTATTTCATTAAAGAACAATGATATGTAGGTAATAGGTATACTACTTCGTCATTCGCATGAAAATCGACAAACAATAATAATATTATGCAAACACCATGCAGCACACAGAATCGATCAGTACCAATCTTACCCTTAATGTTTCACCAATCGTAACGACACATATCGCACCTTTATTTTGAAACCGTTCCTAAACGAAATTTTCACGAAATTGAATTAATGACGCCATCTTGTTTAATTATTTAATTAAACGTAAATTAATTTTCCTTCAAAATTTAGTTTTTTTGTTTAATAACGGTTTCGAAATAAATGTGCGATATCTGATATCATCTATCACCAATTACCACCACGCAATTAACCTATCACTGACCTATTACCAATACAAATACATGTTACAAGTTACTCCTGACTGATAGATTTTTTGTAATAACTTTTGATAGAATGGACCGATTTTAATGAAATAAAGACTAAATGTTACCTCAAGATACTGCCTATACATTTCTTTCTACTTCCTCATAATCAATTCAGTAGTATTGATTTGATGCGTGTTCAAACACACAGACAAACCGACAGACAAACAGACAGACAAACCGACAGACAAACAGACAGACATTAATTCTAAAAATGATAGAAGTTTACTTTATTACTTATTCTTAGTCTCCCATATTATTTTTATGCAAATATATGAAATGTACAGACACGTGGAATTTACATTCTTAATATATGTATAGATTTTACAAAGTTTACTAGTATCGCCTTTAATCTAAATATGACCAACCGGGAAAAAAAATACTTTCTGTACTTCTTCTTGATGTAATTTTAAAACTAAGTATGCCAAGTCTCATACTCCTCTGTGCGCGAAATATACTTAAAAAGAGTACAAAGTGTACTCTTCACGTATTAATAAATAATGTACAACTAGTTTTTTTACATACTTCTCAAGTAGTTGAATAGGTAGATTATGTAGGTAGCTTATTGTTTTATTTCTTAAGATTTTTGACGATTTCAAGTTCTGTTGACCCCATCCTAATTTAAAACGGCCATATTAAAAAAAAAACATAATTTTTAGCAAAAAGATTTTTATTGAGACAACAAAAGTTAAAAGAAGAGATAATCCGAAATAGACTTTGACACGCTTTCAATTTCTTATCTTTTAAAGATAAAAGTGTCAAAGCCTGTCACTCTATACTTTTTAGATGACTGACATAAATAGTAAAAGATCGTTTTTTGTTTGTCTTTTTAAAAAATAGCGAATAAGAATGCAGTGGTTGAACGAAACTTGGATTGTTGCCAACGTGATTTTTATTTTTCGTCCATAAATGTTTGGTTTGACAATTGATCTTTTTTCTATAAGCTTTCTTGCGAAGATTGGAATATTCATACATTTAAATAGGGATTAAGTATTGGTGACCTAGTTGTAAAGCCTTATGAAATTTTACATATCTCATTAGGGTACCATGGTAGCGACGCCAGCAGCGCCGCCAATCAAAAAATGACAAATTGTATGCTGGCTGGCGGCGCCGCCAAACTGGCATTGACACCAAGCCGTCGCCAAGGAGGTAGGGTTAGGTATGTTGTAATACAATTTGACATGTTTTGATTGGCGGCGCTGCTGGCGTCGCTGCCATGGCATCCTAATGAGATATGTCAAATTTAATCCAAATCCGTCCAGCCGTTTCGGCGTGAAGGAGTAAGAAACCCTCACTCACAAACATTACTGCAATTAAGCGATTCATTGCTAGTTATTAAATTCTGTTAATTAATCCTTTTGTTTGAAAGGCTGACTAGTCAATTTGCCAGCAACTTCTCCATAATTACCAATGCTATTGAAATAACGAGGTTTATTTGTTAGAAGGGTGAAATTATTACATTGGCTGACCTGATTGGCTGAATAAACACTTTAGGCATGTATTTTTTAAACTTTTTATTGACGTTATCCGAATCGTACGGTATGGCTTCTATTTCAGATTCAATATCAATAACATTAAAAAATAATTTAAAAATAAAATTTAATTGATCTTATCTCATAGTTTCGAATAGTACGATCAAATTTTTCCCATCACTATCTAAGAAAAATGTTAAAATAACAGCCCCAAATAATTATCTACTAATTAAACAATAATTAAGTTTAAACACAAAAACTAATTAGAATCCCATGCACTTACATGTAAAAAGCCTTGCACCAATAAATCTATTAAAATGCACGTTCACGGTTCAAGAAGTTGCGCCGGCGCATCGTGGGAAGATGGGTATCTCGTGAATGGGGCTCCTTGATTTAGTTTCAAGTGCTAGGTACTTTCTTTTGTGGCAGAATGTATGTATGGTATAACTAGCGGCACCAGTCTTGATCACAAACGTCACCTGCGCATTAACTGATTTTTCGGTCTCTTTGGCGGAATGAAGAAGACGGGGGGCGCCGAGGCTGCACGAGATTGGTTCGTCAGTCGATGCTCGTCGTCTAATTGGACCAATCTCTATTACGTATTGTCAACTGTCTATTGTCTATTGAGCCGAAAATGTACATGCGTGATCTGTGATCATCTTTAGTACTTATACCTAATTTTAGAATAATATTTTGAGTTTATTTGATAATTAGCTGTACACTGCGGTTTCACCCCCTTGCGCGGCTCCCAAGGGTCGTAGCGTGAAGTTAATAAGCCTTTGCTATTTTTAATGAATCTGGCTATCATATACTCTACACTATTTTCGGGCTCCTGTCTACCTGTAATGACTGTCAAAGATACCTACTCCTTTGACAACCGGGACAGACTGTATATAGGTGGATAGTGGAATACAGACATTGCGAGGCATGCTTGGCGCACGCTTCGCAACGCACGGCTCGATATAATTATGTACTTATATACATTAGCACATGCCTCACCACGAATATGAACGTCCACACATTGCGAAGCATGCGATGAGCGCCGTGCGCTGCGCATACCTCGCAATGTTTGTATCTTAACGTGCTTTCCGAGGCACGGAGGAGTCTCGATGTGTAAAGAACGGTCACCCATCCAAGTACTGACCGCGGCAAGCGCAGCTTAACCTCGCAGATCGGTCGATCAGCGCAACTATCATTTAGCCACGAGGTTAAAAGCGAAGCGTCCACTAGCAATAAAATTTGCGGAAGGTGACTTGCGCAAGCGACTTCTCGAACAAGTCAACTTGCGCGAGCGTTTACACGTTGGAAGTCGCTTGCGCAAGTCAACTTCCGCAAATTTTATTGCTAGTGGACATTTCGCTAAAGGTAAAGTCAGGTAAAAATAAATAAATAATGCTAAATCGCTACCTCTCATGACTTACGCCGCGCCTCAAATAATTAGCCCATGTGAACGCACGGGTGATTGGTAGCAGTCGTCGTCACAATTAGTAGCGCGGCAACCGGTTGCTGTCAAGTGTTTGGTGTCACAACCCTCCGATTGTTTAACGACTTGTAAGACAATTTCGGTAACGGTAATTTAAAGATATCGCCAAAAGATTGGTTGACACTTCCCGTGACCAAAAGGCTGGCTTCTACTTTGGGCAAAGATTAAGCATTGCCATACAACGTGGCAATGCCGCCAGTCTTTTGGGCACGCTACCAGTTGACAGCGATGCGGAGGAATTTTTTGATGCTCTTTAGTTTATTTATAATTATTACTTATAAGGTTTTTTTTTTTTTGTAAATAGAACTGTATATATATATTATGTAAATAACTTATTATAAATAAAAAATAATGTTTATTTCGGTAACTACCTACCTCTATCTCTTACTATACTAATCCTACTAATATTACACACATCAAAAGTATCTAGGGATCAACATATATTTTTGCAATAACTTTTCTCCTGATTGATATTAATTAAAATTTTCTTTAAGGATTCATCAAATAAAGTGTTTTCGTTTGTCACAGTAACGATAAACCAAGTCACCTTTGCATTAATAAAGAAATTTGCCATTTTCCTAATAAAGGGATTTTTGACATTTGAACCACTAACATTAAAGTTCGAAAAAAAGACTGAAATAACAGTTTTCTTTAAAATTTTATTGGGTAACTTAAACAATTAATAATCCGTGTTTCTACCGCGAACACTAACAACACAAGAACATCGGTTTGGCATACTCAAAATGAGTTCATCCAAATCACGCTGTGGAATGGCCGCCCATGTTCGTTGCAACAACAAAAAAAGGTCTTCTTGCGACTGGATACCCTCCATATTCGGCAGAGCTCTTCTCTGTAGCATATCCCATGCATGCTCAATCGGGTTCAAGTCTGGCGACTGAGCAGGCCAGGGCAGGACATTGATGTTAGCTGCGGCGAGAGTCTGTCTTACAACTCTTGCGGTGTGCGGTCGTGCATTATCATGCATTAACTGAAATAAGGGACCGATTTGCACTTGTAGAGGAACGATGACGTCTGATACAATCGTCTCAGCATAAATTTGAGCGTTGAGGTTGCCTCTGATCCAAATCAACTCAGTTCTTCCGCCGATCCAAATACCCGCCCATACCATGATGGTTCCACCACTATAAGGATGGACTTCCTGGCAGGATTTTAATCGCTGTTGGCGTCCAGGGGTTCTCCAGTGTCGTATACGTCTTGTATCCGGTCTCATACCAAAACGAGACTCATCAGAAAAGCACACGAAACGCCATTGTTCTTCTGCCCAATTTCTGTGTTCAAGAGCCCATTGATATCGAATCCTACGATTGTGCATTGCTATAGGTGGTACCCGTAGCGGTCTTCGGGAATGAAGGTTCACTTCATGCAAGCGGTTTCTGACTGTTTGGTCGCTAATTAAGTTCCCTGAAGAGTGATGAAGCCTCACGGCTAACATCATGGCGGTTATTGTTGGAGCTCTTCGAGTTAAGATTTGAATGTATCGGTCTTGTCTCCGTGTGGTGCAGCGATACCGTCCTCCATGGCGCTCAGCCACGGTACCAGTGCTTCGGTAACGTGTCCAAAGTCGACTGATAACACTCTGACTTGTATTCAGAGCTAAAGCTACAGTACGTTGCCGGGAACCAGCTTCTATCATTCCCACGGCTCTGAGCATTTCTTCCCTGCTTAAATGACGTCGCCGCTCCATAATAACGTTGGTTTTAATCAGTAGTAGGGAAACAGTAGCACTAATAATGTCTTCAATGCGTTGTATGTTTTTATAGGGAAAATATTGACAGCTTATTTTCATCTTTTACTCGAATTTGATTGAGAGTTCCTGATTCAAATTATGAAATGCACCAAAAAGGATCCATATAAATTTATAAAATCATAAATTTATTACAAAGCCACATCTCAATCTCAAGAAATCCGCATAAAAATGCTTGATCCCTAGACACTTTTGATGTGTGTATAAACGTGAAAGTTTTTGTGGATGTATGGATGGATGTGTGTTACTCTTTCACGCAAAAACTACTGAACGGATTTTGATTAAACTTTACAGTAATATAGCTTATACACATAGGCTACTTTTTATCCCAAAAATGCGGGCAAAGCCGCGGGCGGAAGGTAGTATGAAGAATAAAGAAGTTGAAACGTTTGTTTGTTTATTTGAACGCGCTAATCTCTGAAACTACCAGTTGGATTTGAAAAAATATTTTTGTCTATGATAGCCAGATTTATGAGAAATAGTATAGGCTATTTAACATCACGCTACGACCCATAAGAGCTGAGCAACGGGGGTGAAACCGCGGGGAACAGCTAGTGAATTCTGGCAAAATCCCTCAAAAATCGCTTTAAATGAAAAAGGTACAAGATTGCTTTTTAGACTCACCTCCATATAACCCACAAAACCCATGAAAGTCCGTCCTCAAATGTAACCCGAAACTACTGTTGTTTGTAATAAAAACGATCTGCGGTCACCGAAGTATCCCACGGGATCAAGTTATAGGTATCTCGTCCATGGGAAAATGGGTCTATGGTGTTATGTACCATAACGAGTGTGATGCGGTCTGTTGGAGTTACAGGATTCGATATTCTATGGTTTTTTGTTTGATTTTGTATTGAATTATTCAATTGTGGGTGAATTATTCAAGAAGCGGAAGATTTACTGACTGGTTTTGAAGTAACATAAGGTTTTAATGCTTTCATCGTTCCAGTGTGAGAAAGAGATGGAACTTTAAAAGACAAGTATCACTATGTATCTCTTTTTCACAATGCAACAATTAGATAGGTACTTAAAGTTTTAAGGCCCCTCTTCCCTAAAAAGCGTAAAACTTAGCTAACTTTGTAGCAAGATTTTTCGTTGATTAGACATAGCAACTACATGTATTAAACAAAATTATATAAATCTTTATCATATATGAGCAATGATTTAGTTTGTTTCTTTTTTACCCGACTGCGCGACGCAAAGGAGGGTAATGTGTTTATCAGTCTATGTATGTATGTATGTATGTATGTATGTTTGTTTCTATGTGGCGTTCTAGAGACCAAATGCGTAGGCCGATTTTGATAATTCTTACGTCAATCGATTTGTCTTAACCTTGCGAGTGTCACTAAAGACATAACAGTAATCAAAATTCACCACAGCGACAACCAGACGCCATATTGTCAAAATGAAAAAAAAAAAAATGATGAACTATGTCAAGTGGGGTGTCGTTGAATAGGTATTTTAAAATCATCTTTAGGTTCCTTATATCATTTTTCATTTTAAATAATAGTTTAGGATATATAACGATTTAAAGTTGTTTAACAAAGCAATCATTCTCACTAATTCTTACTAATTGATTTAAGTTTTTATTTCAAGTATTAACGATGTACAAACAAAAAAGAAGATTACGAAAACATACATTAAAAACTAAAAAGTGAAAAATAAAAATAGTAAATTAAAAATTAAAAAAACCCGACTGCCAAAAAACAACTAAAAAGTTCAAAACAAGAGCACTTTTCAAGCAGTCTGATGCAGTTGGTGGCATAAAATCTAAGATTTAACACAAATAATTGCCACCAACTGCATCAGACTGCTTGAAAAGTGCTCTTGTTTTGAACTTTTTAGTTGTTTTTTGGCAGTCGGGTTTTTTTAATTTTTAATTTACTATTTTTATTTTTTATTATTATTATTAACAAGAAAGATATAAAATAATCACAGTCACCCCTATTTTTACCCGACTGCGAGACGCAAAGGAGGGTAATGTGTTTATCAGTCTATGTATGTATGTATGTATGTATGTATGTTTGTTTCTATGTGGCCTTCTAGAGACCAAATGCGTGGGCCGATTTTGATAATTCTTACGTCAATCGATTCGTCTTAACCTTGCGAGTGTCACTAAAGACATAACAGTAATCAAAATTCACCACAGCGACAACCAGACGCCATATTGTCAAAAAAAAGTTGATGAACTATGTCAAGTGGGGTGTCGTTGAATAGGTATTTTAAAATCATCTTTAGGTTCCTTTTATCATTTTTCATTTTAAATAATAGTTTATAGTCCGGTCAATTTAGACATTCGAAGTTACCTAAATTCCCACCAAGCTGAAAATCGGTAAGATTGTTTAAAATATCATTAAAAACTAAATTTGAAAGTTCCCCATCTTTCCCCTGTAAGGAAAAAAAAATATTCAAGGTCAAAGGTCAAAAAAATTAGTTTTTCGCGATTTTCAGCAAAACGGTAAGTTTTATCATAAAATACCTCAGACAAAAATTGTAGATCATAAAATTATCTACACAAAATGGATTAATACTTTTTTTCTACGAGCCACCGTTTTTGAGATATAACGATTCAAAAAGTTATAAAAGTTGTAATCGTCATACTATGCACACGTTTCCTCGCCACCTATGAGGTAGTATACTTAGCGCGTTTTTTTTAACGTGGTTTCCCCAATAGGCCTATTTCACGGGTCAGTTTTGATCCTGTTTAATTTGAAACTATTGAAAAATAATGGATATTAGCAGAGATCGAAAAGATAAAAGCAATTTAAGTTTTTAAAAAGTTGTGAAATTTAATCGTCCGAGTCGTTCAACTTTCAAATTCTTCTTCTTGTTCTTCTTCTTGATCTTCTTGTTCTTGTTCGTCTTGTTTTTGTTCTTCTTGTTCTTGTTCTTCTTGTTCTTCTTCATCTTCATTTTGAGTGCATGTAAACTGCGTTAATAGCGATGTATCGCATGTTGCCTCGTTGGAATCAAACGGATCCTCTACTGTTGGTGATTCAATATTAGAGCACAACCGGCCTTGACAATGTGTACATGCCGGAGAACAGAACAGTTCGACTTTTTTGCAACCACATTTAGCACTGCATCCCTTTTTGCAGTTGCAAAAAATCGAGTTCAGCAGTTTTTCCGGCGCAGGTGGAAGTGCACACTTTGCACTGGTTCTAATGAATTGTTGACAAACTTCCAACCCCAGTCTGTAGGGTCTAGCTGATAACCTAGCCACACTTGAACTTGGTAATATACCCTAAAAAGATGTTGATGAGCAGCAACTGAGGTTGGAGGAAGACAAGCTAATTGTACTTGTTTTTTACTTTTGGTGTTTTTAACGAAACATGCATATCTATACTTATCTAAGCAGGTAGTTTTTTTAGGAGCTCCGTACATAGAAAGAAGAAAGCGAATGCCGTTAGTAATAATTTCTTGTCGAGTAGAATTACTATTTTTAAAAACTTCAGCACATTCAATTAAATTTTGTTTCTCAAATAGTTTGAAAGCTGTTATTTTACCCCTCCTGTAAAATGCAGATGTCGTATCACAGCCAGTTATTGCGTGTAAAAATAGCATGATTTTGACACTTTGCAAAAGTAGATAAACTTTTTGATGAATACATTTCCGATTGATGTTGAGCTTTTCCTGGTTTTAAGAAGAAAATAGTTTTTTCAGTTGGAGTTCGAGCAGTCAGTAATACGAGTAAGTTTATATCTTCACCAACAACAATAGTTGTATTTGTCAAATTGAATTGCTCAATTGCTGTTTCAATTATCAATACATCAGTGTGCATATTACGTGTGCATATTATGACGATTACAACTTTTACAACTTTTTGAATCGTTATATCTCAAAAACGGTGGCTCGTAGAAAAAAAGTATTAATCCATTTTGTGTAGATAATTTTATGATCTACAATTTTTATCTGAGGTATTTTATGATAAAACTTACCGTTTTGCTGAAAATCGCGAAAAACTATTTTTTTTAACCTTTGACCTTGAATATTTTTTTTTCCTTACAGGGGAAAGATGGGGAACTTTCAAATTTAGTTTTTAATGATATTTTAAACAATCTTACCGATTTTCAGCTTGGTGGGAATTATGGTAACTTTACTCTTATTTTTTGGTCTAATTTGACCGGACTATTAGGATATATAACGATTTAAAGTTGTTTAACAAAGCAATCATTCTCGCTAATTCTTACTTATTGATTTAAGTTTTTATTTCAAGTATTAACGATATACAAACAAAAAAGAAGATTACGAAAATATACATTAGAAACTAAAAAGTGAAAACTAAAAATAGTAAATTAAAAATTAAAAAAACCCGACTGCCAAAAAACAACTAAAAAGTTCAAAACAAGAGCACTTTTCAAGCAGTCTGATGCAGTTGGTGGCATAAAATCTAAGATTTAACACAAATAATTGCCACCAACTGCATCAGACTGCTTGAAAAGTGCTCTTGTTTTGAACTTTTTAGTTGTTTTTTGGCAGTCGGGATTTTTTAATTTTTAATATACTATTTTTTTACCGGTTGTAACCATGTTACTGTTTTGATGAAATATATTTTATTTTATTTTCAATGAAATAAAATAACGGGCGAACCGTATTGTGAGCTCAGCACCAACACTCAAGCTTCACCACCCATGGCTTTAAACATCAAAACTTGATATTAAAATAACAAAAAATATAATTATGATTATCTTCTACCTTCTATGGTAGGTTAATCTTACATTATAGACTGACGGCGAAGAAAAATATATCTGCCAGAAATTTCTAACACGCAATGAGCAAACGTGGTTGACAATCGTGAGCAAACATTGCTCACTTCTACATAATGTAATTATGGAGATAATTATGTCTAATATATTCCTGCTTACACCAAATTAAACAGGCGTGAAGATTCCAAAAATGATTCGATCTTAAATTCGTCACTCTAAGACAGTATTACCGGGTACTCCAACCGCTTTAAAATTTAAACATCCTAAGAATCTTAAAAGGAAATTATTCATCTTGGAAACGGGCGAAGTTTTAAACTGGGGTCGGCAGAGTTGGTGCTTCAACAATATTTATAGAAAATAGAACATAGACTTCGGAAGATATGGTTAAGCGGTTTTTGTTAGTTCCGCTACTTTTTAAGTTTTGCATACCTGAGCTTTGAAGTTTGAGATTTCCGAGTTTTTTTTTTCGTGAGGTTTTTTTTAGCAAAATATTTTAGAAGGCGGAGTGGTAGGGTTATCAGGACTTTGTACCTGTCTGTCTGTTTACAGCTGCTTATTTCAGTAATTATTTATTAATGCTATAGACTTGAAATTTGGGACACTTATAATGAATGCTTGCCCACCTTTATTGCAAATGAAAAAATATTTTCATTGCAAATGGCGCCAAAGTGGAGGTTCGACATTTTGAAGTTGGGTTACCAACTCAGATCATAGAAACAAGGAGATATGCAAGCCATCATAGCAAATTAGCACCGAAACAACTGATGCCACTTTTAGTACATTTTTCGACACAATTACGCGCATAATTAAGCGGTCCTTGTGAATAAAAACATCTCCCACGCATTAAGCATTCCGCACACCCTCAATCTAACACTGTTAATCGTCACTCAACACTAGCACTAAACTAAAACACTGTATTTATACCATCGATCGTGTTCGGTTCGTCGCGAGCGCGTACGTTTTTAATATGAGCAATTTGCTCAAAATCAGGCATCAAGCTCGATAGCGCCTTGGCACATCTCCCTTGTTTTTATGATCTGAGGTTACCAAGGTCAAGTGGCATCTCACATGAAAAGCATTATTTTGCGTTCTTTTATGCCCTTTAGTTTTAGACATATTATGATGAAAATATCTAAAAAAAGTACCATTTATTATCTCTAAAGTTTGCAAAACAAAAAATCTGAAGTAATTACATTGATAGAATACCTAAATATTAAACTAACAATAAAACGACGTTCGTAACTAAGACAGAAATCTTAGAAATCATCAAAACTCTTTGTATACGGCCATGCGATCTGGTTTTTTTATATGTCCAAGCACGGTACGGAACCCTCGGTGCGCGAGTACGATGCGCACTTGGCCGGATTTTTTTCTTAAATATTTTAGGAGGCGAAGTGCTACAGTTATCTTTTTCCTTGTTGCTTATGTGACGTACTTATACCTACTCGTACCTCAGTTTGTGATGTAAAATGTATGACTGCATAACGTATGTATGTATGTCAGGGGTAAAAAAGCATGAGATGCGTCTGAGTGCTCATGCGTGCAGTGATAGCCTAGTGGATTAACCATGTGCCTCCCACGGCGAATGGTTCGAGTTCGATCCCGAGGCACGCACCGCTGACTTTTCGAAGTTATGTGCGTATTAGAAATTAATTATCACTGGCTTTAACGGTGAAGGAAAACATCGTGAGGAAACCGGCATGTCCTAGAACCAAAAATTCGAAAACATGTGACGTCCACTAACCCGCACTGGGCCCGCGTGGTGGACTACGGCCCACTCCCTGTCACAGAGGAGGCCTGTGTCCCAGCAGTGGGAACATTATAGGCCGATTATGCTATGCTTATGCTACTGCATCGAAGCGCACAATAATTAAATCGAATTTATAATTATTATTTGCATTCAATTGCCTCGCTCATCGGATGGCGATTGGATAATCATTTGTCTGTTAGTTATTTAATCAGCGCATTTGCCTTAAATCCCGTATGGATAAAATCCGTATTATAATATACTAGCACTTCGCCCGCGACTTCATCCGCGTGTCCCACAAGAACTGTGCATTTTTTCGGGATAAAAAGTAGCCTATGTTACTCAGTGATAATGTAGCTTTCTATTAGTAAAAGAATTTTTAAAATCGGTCTAGTAGTTTCGGAGCCTATTCGGTACAAACAAAAAAATCTTTCCTCTTTTTAGAATAGACTAGCTGTTCCCCGCGGTTTCACCCCCGTCGCTCGGCTCCTAAGGGTCATAGCGTGATGTTAAATAGCCTGTAATATTCCTCATGAGTCTGGCTATCCTATGCAAAAATATTTTTGCAATCCGACTGGTAGTTCCAGAGATTACTGCGTTCAAACAAACAAACTCTTCCGCTTTATAATATTAGTATAGATTTTTTTTTATAATAATTTTTAGGCCGCTTGATATGATCTTATACTTATGGCTTATACTTCGGGTTCTATATTTGACATGACGGGTATAGAGGCTTGAGCAGTGTTATTACATTTTTCCGTTCGCTTTTATTGGTTTACTAGCTTCCGCCCGTGGCTTCGCCCGCGTTTTTCGGGATAAAAGGTAGCCTATGTGTTATTCCAGACTATAATCTATCTGTGTGCCAAATTTCATCCAAATCCGTCCAGCTGTTTCAGCGTGAAGAAGTAACAAACATACACACACACAAACACACACACGCACAAACTTTCGCATTTATAATATTAGTGTGATGTGATAGGTTTTTTGAAACACACCTGCGATCCCAAAAAAAAAATAAAAAACATTTTTTTACTAAGCTAAATTAAAAACTAAAATACTGAGCTCAAAAAATAACCCTACAACGATGAATATCCTTTGTAAAACTAAAAATGCAATTAATAATTCAAAAGCGCGAACTTAAAGGAGGGAGAGGGGAGATAAGCCCAACTTCCGGTCTGTGATATTGTTTTTCAAGTTGTTGGTGCGCCTTTTGAAGGCTTTCGATGTAAAGAAGATTTTGCGGAATTAACTTGTTTTGCTTCGCCTTTTAAAGATATAAATAAAAGTGTTTGTGGATGAAATGACAGAACAGATGATATCGAATTTTTATTTATATTTCTGATAAAACTTAGCGTCAAATCCTGGGTTCGATCTTCAGAGCAAAGTGTTATTGTTTGTTATTACCTACCACATTTATAATAACTCGCTTTCTTGTCTGTCTGTCTATTCGATTCAAATTTTTGAATTCATTTTTCAAGCACTTGGAAATATCCGAATTGATGTTCACATTCGCAGTGCCGGTCCTATCAACATTTTAGGTGGTGCGAGAACTAAAAGTGGCGCCCCTCTAAAAAAATCTTTATTGTTAAAGCAGTTGCTTTAATTCCTGAAGTGCGCGATCGTCGCAATCGTCGCCGTTGCGACGGCGACAATCGGTCGTTTGTCTCACGTTTTGCTTGATTTCGGCGCCCCCCTCTTGATGGCACCCGGTGCTGTTGCACCGCTCGCACCGCCCTAGGACCGGCCCCGCACATTCGTTTTTTGACGAACGTGATTTTTAAAAGGCGATACCGTACGTGTCCCTGTATTTGAGACGTGTCCGTCATTTTCATGATTCATGATGCGTGTGAACACGGCTATTTGTAAAGCATTGCCGCCGTCAAAAAAAGAAAAAAATAATATGAAAATAGACAATTCGTCATAAAAAAGAATAGTCCTCAAGTGAATGAACCCTTACTGTAGTCTACCTACTGAAGTACATCTACATTTAAATGTTTTTCTGAAGGGTCGTGTACCTTTGCCCTTGCTCGGATGTAATGTCTTAGGTTTTCGCGATTACTAGTAGTACACATTATAATAAAACAAGTTTAAACGGATTAAATCGCGGATATTACAGATGTTTACAGATTTTTTTCTTCCTGACGTTTCGAGCACTTTGCAGCGTTCGTGGTCGGTCTGCGACCACGAACCTTGCTCGGATGTATTAACGGAGCCCTTTTTTGGAGTCAAATTAATTCTTTGGACCACCCTTAAAATAATGATGAATTGGTTCACACACAAGTAATCGATAAGCACACCTATTTGTGCTAATAGTTGAAGCTTATCATAGAATCTACCCTTTCAAAGGAACATAACAAAATCAGCTTCACTTTGAGAATTAACACGAAGAAACCACCCGACATCTCTTTCTACACTATTTAAAGAATGACACACAAGAAAGAGACAGACATATATACCTTCAATAATCTACTCTATAGCCGTGGGAAGACTGACGGACCATGAATTTCAATATTAATACGGAATTCTCTCTACCGTGTAATGGTTTATTTCGTAAAAAATCTATTACGGATTCGTTTTCTTGGCATTTTCCCAAGATAGAATCTTTTAGCTACCCTTAAATGTTTCATCAATATTTTTGAATTTGTTTTTACGGAAACTATTGGTGTAGATCTGAGGAATCAGTTTGTTATTAACTGTGTAGTTGAAGATAAAGAATTTCGAGTTGAAGCAATAAAGTTACTGTTTTTGCAGCAAGCTGTTTTTTAAAACTATCATTAAATTTGTCAAAACATTTATTTTGTCTAGGTTCACTTATTCGTTAATAAAACTCAAGGAAAAAACAAACATACCTAATTATAACTGATAAGAAAACATCAATAAAACGACGGAAAAATGTAGCAGGAAAAGATTATATTTTCGTTATTACAAAAGAAATAATTATTCTTATAATTTATTTTATAGAAATATTTAAAAATGTTAATAAATATAATAAGTAAATAGAATTCCTTACCTAAATCGAATCATAATAAGTAAATTCCAAAGATAATAAATAGTATTATTAGCTTTATTACTCTTGAAGTTATCAAAGAGAATAATAATATTCTAATATTAGACAAGAATTTAAATTAAACTATTAATATAGCTAATAAAGGTAAACTAGCAATTTAATCTGAAGATCTAAGGTTACCTTTCGATTAAGAATATTGTTGTTGAAACGGCAGTCTAGATAAACAATAGAGGTTAAATGTAACAGACGGTTTTAAGTTCGCCGCTGTAGTAACTAAAATAAATATACACCAAAATAATTGAACGAAATGATCTGTCAGTGAAGAGAATTGTGAAGGAAATTAAAATAACAAAGGTAATGATGGTACTGATAAAATTGTGACGTCACGCAAAAAAGATAGAGTTTGTACTAATAGTGACAAACACAATATAAGTACTATGAGAATTAATAAGTTTCTTAGATATAAATATGTTAATGGACACGTAAGAGGCTGAAACCTGGATAGCTATAGGTAATCTAACCAACCCGAAAGATTTTATAATCTAAATCATAGAATCAATCATGACGAATCTTTATTAGAAGGCTTGCATTTTTTGTTAATTAACTCGCCTTAAATGTTCCCAAAATGATACAATTGCAATTGATCAATGTTTAGATGATAACGTGTAAAAAATAATTTACAATGATCAATAATCGCTTCAATAAGCGTCAATCACACTTTAAAATGTGTCTCCAAAAGGTGACATCGTATATTATGATCACTGCTTTGTTATCAATAAAGACAATGTTAATATCAACCAAACAACCTTCAGTAAGTAATCGAAATCAACCAAAACTAACCCAATTTGTTTTCCCTTGTTACAGAACCAGTGGAAGGATGTCAGAAAACGTGCTGTCATTCAAAGCAGATGCATCAGACAATAAGGCGAGGTACACATGCGAAGCTAAGAACGTCATGATTAGCAACACACTCAAGGCTGAGATAGACCTAACTGTGCTATGTGAGTATATTTTTGAAGATCTCTTATATATTTATTAAGAGAAGCATAACATGGCTTTGACATGTTTCAAATTTACAAAAAATATACATTTATAATGAATAGATGGTGATATCGCATCGATATCCTTTAACTGCAAAGTTAAGGTGTTGAGTTGGAAGACTGCAAAAGCTTCCGATGTCGCTAAAACGCTCATATGAAGCGTATACAAAGGGGTTTCAAATATTGGATGATTTGAGCGGGACCCGGTAGCTCGGTTGATCAGAGCACTAGCCACGGTACTGCAGAGGTCACGGGTTCAAATGCCGCTCGGGACGTTCGATTTTTGAATATCTCTTATATAATATTTAATCATATATTTTAGAAGCTTAAAATGCTCTTCGATACATTTCAGCCATCTAGTTTCATCTGTCTAACTAACCAACTCCTTGACAATACGTAAGTGGCTTAATTGAAATAAATGTTTTGGCTTTGCTAGTTGCCAACGTGATTGTGGCTGTCTGATAAGCTGTTCAACAAGGCTTAGATTATAGAGCCCCGAAGTACTTAATTATCGTCATTTTAAAAGTCATTTTTAAAGGGAAGTTAAAGTACAGTAATCAATACATATAAAACAAAAATTCTGACACACCCACTGACTGACTCACTAACACTAAACCCAAAGCCTTAAACCTAGAAAGCTGAAATTTACCCTTGCATAAAGGTCTTTATGATGTGGATAGGGAAAAAGATTCTTCAAAATTCCCATGGGAGACTTAAAGTCCACGTGGACGGAGTCGTGGGCAAAAAATTTAATTAATAAAAGCACTTACCACGTCTATGATTCTTAATTTAAAACTTAATTATATAGAAATTTAATAAATAGAAAGAAATGATAAAAATAATGCGAAGGCAATTACTGTTATAAAATTTCCATTTGAATAAGACATAATTGAAAGTTCATATTAAGAACTATAAAGTTCGGTAGGTACTAAATATTTAGAACAAGATAAAATACTACATCATAATATTCAAAGTACATAAACTAAGCTTACACAATATTTGTCGGAATCCAATAAGAGGTACAGGCAGCGATCCTATTCTGAATAGAAAGCATCAAAGACCGAATCCCTTTGGGAAATAAACGTGAACAAGCTCAAAGCAATTAGATTGTATCACAAAGTAATAAATACGGAAAATGTACGAACAATAAGATTTTAAACTGGAAATTTTCGTTTTGTGAACTTGATATTTATTATGAGTACTAAGCCGGTAAATACTAAGATTATTTGGCAATAATGCTTTGTAATCAGCACTTTTATCGAGACTGTTCTAGAATTCTGAATTTTGTAATAAATTGAGGCTGTAAATGGTGTATTTGTTTTAGCATTTTCTTTCGTAGCTTTAGAGATTTCTATATAATAAACAGTTCTCTTGAAATTGAGTAGAGTTTCTTCTAAGAAATATGCGGGGTAGTACGCTTTTGTTAGATAAACCTATGTAATTATATCAAATTAGTTTTTCAGTCTTGTTTCTAACGAAAAACGGAACCCTTATAGGATCACTTTGTTGTCCGCCGTCAGTCACCGGACCATAAGTGGAGCCATCTGCTCATAGATGGCGCCAATTGGAAGTATGCAGTAGCGCCATCTATGATCTTATGTCGGAACCCTTAGGGCGCGAGGCATACTCGTACTTGTCCGGTTTTTTTTATACATATAATTACAACATCTTCCAGTTGAATTCATATTTGTAACAAAATAACAGAAACACCTGTCTTCACTCACACCTTTAATTCAGAGGTCACAGCATCATCCCTCAATTTTCTGGTAATCCTGCCGAATGAGTCCAAAACGAATAATTCGGTAAGCAACCCCTGGGTCATCCCCTCAGAGCACCGAATCCTTTGATAATATAACTCTGTCAGGTACCGCAGTCGAAAAGCGCAGTAATTTCGATTTTGTGTGGTGTAAAATATGGATGAAATGCTGTTTTGAAATTGTCTCATTTTCTCAGGATTTTGTATTGTTGTTTAAATAGATCAAACAATGAATTTAAATTCAATCTTATGATTGAAATAATTGTTGTTTCTAATACGCTTTTGTAAATAACAAACACAGCATCTATGACTGACACACCCTTGCCTTAGTCTCACTTTAAAATTACCAATCATTTTGGAATTTAATAATCTTTTTAGAACAAATCAAAATGTAGATAATACTGCAAAGAATTTCCAATTACTCCTGACCTTTAATGTCTAACTACCATAAATTCCTTTAACTTACTCCACCTCTCAAAAGAGTATCCCCTAAATCCCGTCTCATTGTTTATTTACAAAGAGCAGGCAGGTAGTCAGGTGTAATCGTCCAACCGTGGAGGGGCCCAGTTTTTTTTTTGTATAAAACACATTTGCTTGACTTGTCAAAGACTTTTGAAGTCGAAGATCAATTCGGAGATCCCTAGTAATAATATTATGTCACTGGCTTGGTAACATTGGATGGATATATTTCTGATATTTTTTGTATTGATGAAAGAAGTAGATTTTTTTATGATATTCCATTTCCATTAATCATGTAGGTAGACTATTTTATAGTTGCATATTAAATAAGTTCTTTACTTTTTGTATTGAATTTGATTAATTTACATTTAAGTATACTTTTATACATCAAACCCGATAAACTCATTAATAGAAGACTGACACATAAAGATATGTCTACAACTAATTATAATATCATCCAAGTAAGAAAATATTTCCTTTTTCTCGATACGAAGAATCTCCTTAATTAAAACTACGTGTTGTAGAATCTTATTTAACTACAAGTTTGAGTTTAATATAAAACATATTTTTACGACGGATTACCGACCGTAGTAACAAAGTTTTGATACTCAACCTCAACATGATGAAAGTCGCTGTCGAGATCGGCACAGATTTAGGGATTACTATCTGCTTATACCCAAACTAATTAGTGTTAATTGGCTTTCGCTTACCCCTTAGGAGATAAAGGCGTGAGTGATACTTAATTGACTTTTGGTGGCCTTGTTAGGGGTCTGCTAGTATCGTAATCGGTCGATACCCTAATGAATTAGTTAGGATTATTTATATTTAGTGGCATAATTGCAGCCTTTAGTAATATTAGAGTAAGGTTCTCTATCATTATCACTGTTTTATTTATTTCATTGATTACGAGTTGTGGTAGCTGACCCCAACCTAGGCTAGGCGTATGATGAAATTTTATCTAAATCCTCCTAAATCCTAAATGATTTAAGCAGAGAGACAAATAACATTAAAAGTTGTATAACTTACAATACAACGGCTATCAATACTAATCTTAACAGTTTTTACTACAACCATTTCAAATTTGAAGGTAAAAATAGAGTAATTTTGTTTATTCTAAAGACTGCATGTAAAGCCAAACTTATACCAACGTTTGTTTTCCTTTTGCTACTGTTAACTGGAAGTTACTCGTATATTATTTAAGCTTCTAAAGGTTGGCAACCATTTTGGCGCCGCTAACTATGTAAAAAGTAGAGAGACTTACTCGACGTGCATTATGTATGAAACATGTTTAACTACAAATACAGTTTTAAAATTTAAAGTTGTAACATCGAATCTGTCTTCAGTTTCATAAAATGTATGAAAGAGATGAGCATTTGCAACAGACTATTTTGGATTGCTAGCTCTGTTTTGAAATCTTCTTAAGATATAATATCATTAAGCGATCTTAAAATAGGATAATTATCAGCTAACAATAAATTTGTCTAACAGAGAAAATATTCACATGTATGTTATGCTCCCAAATCAAACAACTGAAATCGCCTCACGTATTTACTCCCTAAACGGAACAGCTCAATGATATAAGCATAAATCACCAACTCCCACAGCAACATTCAAATTTATTTGACATTTATACGAAGAGGGCAAAGTTTTAATTTGTTCCGACTCCATTGACGCCCCCCAGAAGTTTGTCGAACGTATTTTTACGTTAAACTCTCACTTCAATCGCTCCCATTTCGAAATGTACACTAAAATTGGAATTTTCTTTTTTGAAATGTTATATTTTTAAGTGGTTTGTAGTGGAAAGGTCGCTTGTAATATTTGAATTAACTTTGAAAGCCTACATACAGTTTGTAACAAAAATGTATTATTCATTGTTGTAGCTGTATCAACGTTAAGTGTTATATTACTTGCTAAAATTACTTTTCAAAAATAAATACGATTGCTAGATTTAGATTTAGAAGAAATATTTCAGCCTTAATTTCCACACTTGAATTATCGTTCTTAATAGCACTATTTGTCAAATAGCCTATCTAATACCTCTCAATTACCCATGCCTCTTCAGTCTTGTAATTTGTTAATAATGACATCAGAGACATTTTAAATGTATCTTTCATTCCTTTATACTTAAACCATCCATTAGAAATTCATCTACATTCAACCACCGCAAAATTGCGCTCGAAATAAGAATCCAGCCACATTTTGCGAACTAATTCAAGTTTGATACTGTAGGTGTCCTGACGTCCTTGAGACAACCTTGAGGATATAACTAAGTATATAATTAATTCAGCTGATATACATATTAGGGTCTGACTTTTACTAATGTCGATTAAATTGCATACTTTGTTCTTACTTACGCGTTATATTGGAATAATAGGTGAATCATGCAACGGAAAATTTGAAGAAAATATAATTAAATGCTCATTTTTTTCGGCCCAGTAACTTGAAGGTTGATGGTATTAAGATGTTGAAAGTTGTATTAGATATAACAAGAGTCTATAAAATAAAAAGGGATAAGCAGAGGTCTACAGACGCTCAAAAGGTAGATGAGGATAACAAACAAATATAGAAAGAAGTAGCTGTAATAAACAATTATAATAATTTCATTAGAAAATAAATACATTTAACTAGATTGTTAGTAGTGCAGACAATTACAATTAATGAGATTTATAATTAGTTTATTTATCATTGTTATTACGAATAGTTTATACGCGTTTTAGTAAAGAGCAAATGTTTGCGGTAATTTAATTAATTCAACATTTGTATTATAAGCATAAATTCAGAACAATGAATCGGTAAAATTACTACATACTTCATGTTACGTTTCTAACTTCTCATCATCCGCCTAGCCTTTTCCCAAACTCACAACCCAATTATTGGGGAATACCGGTATTCCAAAGTTAGACCAGTTGTCAGACTTTTGTGCTCCTGACTATGTAACGACTGTCAAAGATATTCGTATGACAACCGGGACCGACTGCTTAATGTGCTCTCCGAGGCACGAAGGGGTCTCGATGTGTAAAGAACGGTCACGTATTCATGGATTGACCGCGGCAAGTGCAGCTTAACCTCGCAGATCGATCGATCAGCGCGGCTGTCATTTAGCTACAAGCTCTTAACTTTTATAACTTGTATTAGTACAATTTCAGAAAAAAAAACAAAATAAATGAAATAGAACTTCTTTTTTAGGGTTCCGTACCTCAAAAGGAAAAACGAAACCCATAAAGGATCACTTTGTTGTCCGCCGTCAGTCACCGGACCATAAGTGGAACCATCTGCTCATAGATGGCGCCATTGGAAGTATGCAGTAGCGCCATCTAAGATCATATTTCGGAACCCTTAGGGCGCGAGGCTTACTCGCACTTGTCCGGTTTTTTTTTTTAATAAAATCAGCCAGCTACTCATGAAAATCGTATCAATCTTCTAAGTAAATCTGATTTCTACAGCGATTGATTTTCCAAAAGCTTTTTATTCTCAACGTGCAACGCCACATTGCACGCTTCTAAACCCAATTACATTATTTGATACCACGCTTAAACATAGCTTAATACAATATTAGTGATGCATAAAATCATTGTGCCCTAGTATTTATTATCTAAATTATTCAGTGTCAGGCGCTGCTGTTAAAATTCGATGCATAATGTGTTAATCTAGTGGAAACTAATGAACTATTCAAATTTTTTTCGGACTATTTTTTCTATTCTCTATTAATTTTGGAACGAAATTTCTAAACGCGGTAGGATTTGACTGATAAAAATCGTCAGATATTCCAGAATTTACTTACATCAATAATTTTAAATTGAACATCGCACTAATATTATAAATGCGATTTTTTGTGTATGTGTTTGTTACTCTTTCACGCTAAAACGGCTGGATGTATTTGGATGAAATTTGACAAAAGGGTAGTCTGGTACCAGCACCAATCATGAGCACAAACGTCACCTGCGCATCAGCTGATTTTTCGGTCTCTTTGGCGGAATGAAGTAGACGGGGGGCGCCGAGGCTGGCACGTGATTGGTTCGTCAGTCGATGCTCGGCATCTATTGGACTATTCTCTATTACGTATTGTCAACTGTCCATTGTCTATTGGGCCGAAAATGTACATGCGCGATCTGTGCTCATGACTAACGCCGTAACCTATAGAAATAGGTAACGGCGTTAGTTATGAGCACAGATCACATGCTATCATCCATTTTCATGCAAAACGTTGCTGGAAACAGCTAGTTTGAAAAATAAACAGTGTCTAATATAACTTCACTCATGTTATCTCTATCAAAATTAGTAATTTCACGTTCTCTTTCAGTTGCACCAGCGCACGTCACAATCTCCGGTCCCTCAGAAGCCAGGGTTGGAGACCCGGTACCTCTGACCTGCAACACTGCTCCATCCAACCCTGCCGCCGATATCAAGTGGGTGGTGCTAGGGAAACATCACAAGGAAGCTAGTAACAGGACTGTTATATCTCCTGAAGGTAATTTTGATATTTTAAGTAATATTTAGCTGCACGTTTAGCATGACCAATTATTATTCTATTTTTATTCTACCAAAGAATAGACAAAATTTTTTCCAGCAACTCGTTATCTCTTCTGCCCGAGCACGCGGAGACCCGTGCTTGGCTTAACAGTTTTGTCTACTGAAGAATAGAAACATTATCTTCATTGTATGCATAAAACGATAGAAATCTTTCTACAATCTGTCACTTTGTCTATTCTTCTGTAGACAAAACCCGTTTCTATTGTGATTAAGTTTGACATTCAGTAAGAATATAGATGTTAAAGACAAATAATATTAATTTCTTCTCAGTACGACCACAGACTTTAACCATAAACAAAATCACGGTCGAATGTCGACCATTTGGCGAATAATTTTTAAAGAAGCTAGGTTGGTCATGGAAGTCGGTCATGAAGTAGGTCATGAAGGACTGGAATTGTTGGTTAAAACCTTGACCTAAATATCAAAAAAGACCTTGTATTCTATACAAATAGATGATTGGATCGCTGAAGGCTGATACATAAGCCAATACGTCTTTTGATAACTTTGAGGATGATGCGGTACAAGGCGTTTTTGTTTTATTTGGAAGTTTTGAATGTTCTTTTTAGGGTTCCGTACCAAAATGGTAAAAAAGGAACCCTTATGGTGCGACTTCGTCTGTCTGTCTGTCACACCTGCTTATTTCAGCAACTACTAATGCTATCGACTTGAAATTTGGAACAGTTATAAAAAATGCTTGTCCAACTTTATTGCAAATGAAAAAATTAAAAAAATATTTTAATTTTCATTGCAAAAGGGGCCGGAGTGGGGGTCCAAAATTTCAATGTGGGGTTACTGGGTCAAGTGACATATCATATGAAAGGGCTTGATCTGCACATTTCAAAATATATTTTTATTTAATTTTATGTCTCACAGTTTTCGACATATGATGAAAAATGTCTGAAAAAATACCATTCCCCCCCCTTATCTCCGAAGTTTGCGGAGTAAAAAATCTGAAATAATTAGAGTTGATAGGAATTGACCCAAATATTGCACCAAACATAAAACAATGTTCCTAACTAGTACAGTTTTTTCAAAATCATCAAAACTCCTTCACAAACAAACTTAGTTTTGCGGTCCGGTTTTTTTCACTTTATACGTCCAAAACTGATACGGAACCCTCGGTGCTGAGTACGATTCGCACTTGGCCGGTTTTTTAAAAAACATAGGTTATTTTTCATCTATTTTCACGCAGACGAAGTGGCGGACAGTGGCTGCGGGTTCCACTGATGTTCAAAAGTCTCCCTCAACCATTTATTTTTAATAATGGTTTTGGCATCTAAAAATATATTACCTTTATTTATTACTAGACTTTTGCCCGCGACTCCGTCCGCGTGGACTACAATGAAATTACCAGTTTAAATGACCTCCGTAGTGTAGAGTGGCTAGTACTACCAAGAGGTCAAGCTGTATCTCTGGTTCCTCTTATCAGAATTAGATGAAACGTGGCTTAAATTTTAAGTTGAACCCCAAGCTATCGAACTGTGAAAACCACATCAAAATCCGTTCAGTACTTTTCGCGTGATGCGCGCACAAACAGATAAACAGACAAACGGACAAAAAATAAAAAATAAATCTTTTTGGGTATAGTTACGTCCCAGTACCTACCCTATCCCGACTGTTTTTTATATAATATCTTCAATGTACAAACACGGCTCTTTTACAATTTTATAATAGTATAGATACAAAAACTTTAAAAAGTTTACAATAGACATGCCATAATACATATTTGCCAAAATACTTTGATTACCAACCTATGTTCTGTAGGCGTAAGTCCCATTTATTTAAAGAAAAAAACTGAATAATACGTTTATAATGTTCTTTTTCTTCCTAGGTGGCTGGATCACAACCTCAAACATCACCGTGGTGGTGGAACCCAACAAGAGATCCGTGGTCGTCGTTTGCCAGGGCATCAATGGACAACTCACTGAAAACGTGGTCGCTTCGCATACCATCAATGTTTTATGTAAGTATTTATTTATTTACTAGCTGTGCCCGCGACTCCGTCCGCGTGGAAGTCGGAAAATAATATTAAGTCGTTATTTCATTCGATAAACAAAAAAATATATGCGAACCACCACACAGTAGGTATCAATCAGTAGTATCAGTACATATAATATTACCCTTAATTTTTCACGACACACCATCTATCTGATATCATCTATCACCAATCATCACCACGCAACACCTACCACCAGATACCCGTTACCTCCTACCCACGTTATTTATTTATAAAGAAAGAAAGACAAATTGTTTATTGCATGACACATGGAGATGGACACATACAGATAAGGAAATAAAAAAATAATAACAAAAAGTAAAACAATACAAAAAAAATAGATATAGCTTAGATTATTTAATCAAAGAGATATAGTTGTGTTATATTTTCAACACTAGTGTGTTGAAAATATAACACACTGTCATAATTATATTCAGAAGAATTTCATATATTTTTCTGATTTTGTTTACTGCAGTGGGTGATACAAATTAAGGCATTATAAAACTTGCGTTTAGCTGTAGTCGCCTCAAGCAAAAAATCCATTACCATACAAAATACGATAATCCATGGCTTAAGTAAACATGAAGGATTTTCCATCAAAACCTATTTGATTAAAGAGCTGTCAAGCCCAGAGGCAGTCTCAAAGCATATTGATATGCACGAAAAATATACCCCGATACCCGTAGGTTATCGGATTTTTTTGAGTTCTAATAAGAAATGTGTCAGGGCCGTACTTATTTGAAAGTTTGCTGGTTCAGTATGTAAAGTTTTAATCGAGTATTTTTTCGGAACGAAGTTCCGATTAATTTCGAAAATTTACGACTATTTTTTGTGCTGAATAAGGCGAAGTTTGTTTTATTTTAAATCTATCAGTATGAAGAACAAGACAATCATTGCCATCTAGTGTAATAAATTAGATATACCTACTAATGAACTGCTATAACAAAAATGTCAAAAAAGTTGCTAAGACAACACTAGTAGGTGGCGTATCGTTTTTGCCTCTTGCACCGCATGACTAAAGTGCACCTCCGCGCGTTTGTGCGGAGAAATCTGCATGGTGATGCAGATCTGCACTCCCGCACCCGCACGCGTGGCTCCGTCGCCACGCACCCCGCAGCGTAGCGCGAGCCGGTGTGTGATTCGCCTAAAGCATAATTTTATTACAGTCAAAATAACCTACGATCTTTAACCAATCGAATCCCACAATTTTCCAGACTCCACCATGGTGATTAAGGCCTAATATTTAATTAATCCTCTTAACTGATGTCATTGACCCATGCTCAGAAGTATACTTATTACTTGCTATTTCAGAAACTACAAAACAAATTACCACCTAATTTGATATTTATTAAGCAATTAGTATTTCGTAGTACTCGTAGTACAACCATCAACTGAACTTCAAGAGCTAAAGGGAATAATTTATAACACAACTCCTAGACTAAGGATTAACTGTCACTCCTGAGCTATTGCATTCTCCTGGACTATTATGAATCAGACTAGAAGCTTATGGTTCACTACTTGTCGTTGGAAGCTTATTAGCAAAACGTGCTTAGAAATAGAATATTTTATTGTACTGAAAATCGAATCTGAAGTGGTTTATGGATACCGAAGGAAATAAAGCAGGTTTCGAAGTTCTTGATAATTATAATTAACAACAGTAGTGGCAAACAAGCATACGACCCGCCTGATAGTAAGTTCCCTCCAGCCCTTTCTTTTATCGGACAGCCAGAAGCATGAAAAAGCGCCATCGGTTCATGGTTGATATACCAGAAACCCGAACGAAGTGCTTTGATTCCACTTTCATTGTGAAAACCGCCAAACAATGGAATGCGCTGCCCGAGTGGGTGTTCCCCGACAGTTACAATCTGGGTGTCTTCAAGTCACGAGTGAATCGGTTTCTTCTAGGCAAGTGTGCTCCATCGTAGATAGCATCATCGCTTAACATCAGGCGAGATGGCTGTCAAACGCAAGCCTGTTACCAAATAAAATAAAATAAAAAATAAAAGTAGTTAAGTACTGTGGTCTTTGAAACGCTTGTAACATAGAGTACTGCAACTGCAATCCGTCCTGGCATGTTCACATTGCGGAAGTAAGCAGGAGAGTGTTTTGCTCGTTTCAGTCTCTCAAACGTCTCCAGAAGTTCCTGCCTTTTCAAACTAAAATTACTCTTGCCCAATCCCTTCTTCTACCGCTTCTAGACTACGCTGATGTCTGCTTTCTCGACGCAACTGAGGAACTTCTTGATAAGCTCGAACGTCTGCAGAATTTGTGCATCCGCTTCATTTTCGGCCTTCGGAAGTACGACCATGTATCGGAATTTCGGGCGCAACTGAGGTGGCTGCCTATTCGGCGGCGTCGTGATACTCACATTTTATCTTTTCTCTTTTCTGTTCTTTATAATCCTAATTCTCCTATTTACCTTCGGGAACGATTTGAGTTTCTTGTCCCTAGAGGAAAGCCATGTCGCACTTCTTCATCTCTTCTCCTTCGCACTCCTCATCATACTTCTAGTCGTTATGATGGATCATTCACTGTTCGCGCAGTACGCCTATGGAACTCACTTCCACACTCCATACGTGCTGCCGTGCATTCCCTAAAACGCAGTAACAGGGTTTTTTGCGTTTTTGAGTTAAATATTGAGTTTTGACGAGCATTTATTAAGGAACACATTGGACTAACCCAGTTTTTGATTCGATGATTTAAACGGCCAAAAAACCAAATTTATGAAAGCTGTAACCACGCAGTAACTCAATATACACAAATTAGAATGTAGTAAAGAAAGTCTTATGCTGCATATTAGTCTGCAAAATAGCGTATAAATCAATATTTTTTGCAGTATAAAGTATTTTTACCGCATTTTAATCTGCATATGTGTTCGTTTTGCGTGCAGTAACTGCTATGATTTTCCATGATTTAAAAAAAATCCTTTTTATTTTTAATGTAATAAACTGAATAGTATGTTCTTTATCAAAATTCAATCTTTGTTAACACCTTAGTCCTTTTGGTAACAAATAATCCACCATGAAAATGTATTATTATAAAAAAAACAGTGTCAAAAAGTTTTTTGCGTTTTTCTCGAAACCACATTTTTGCTCATACTGCGTTTTAGGGAATGCACGGCAGCGTGATAGCCCCTCTTTAGGCGTTTTCAAGAGAAGAATAAAGGAACATTTCCTGTTACCATAACATATACATGTATTATGTATGTATTAGTTTATTATATTATATTTATATAATTATATAGTTGTATATATTATGTTTATGTATGGTGTAATATACACATATTCGTTTAGTCTATTTATGTATGTATGTACGTTATTAATAAGTAGGTATATTGCAGACTATTGTGCACTTAACTCTATTCTCGGATCTTAAGTCTCTCTATCACTCTAAGGTTTGCTGTAAGAAAACTCAATTTTGAGTTAAGCTCGCCTATGTACATAAAATATCCATAAAAAATTGTATTTAATATTTGTGTGTACAATAAAGAATATGAATATGAATAGAGTACCTATCATATGCGCATTACTGATCGTTAAAAATGAGGATTCGTTGTGCCGACAGCTTAGGAGACAAGCAGGTCCCCCGCTGCCAACACAGCGCATCCTCAGGAGCTCTGGCGACCTTACTCACCCTAAAAAAACCAAACACGACTAAAGAGTATAATTATGTAAGGAGAAGGTACTTCCCCAGTCGGGCTGCTCTAGATTTGAGATTAGATTTGAGTGAGATATCCTGCTGTGCCTTACCTCTATAAAAATATGTTGCATGTACTAAAAATAGCTCTACGTACTCCGATCACTGATTATCATAAAAGGCACTGGCAGACGCCCATAGAACGCTGGGCTTCAGATTGTGTATGTCGGTACACATATGAAATTAGTTTGATGTGGTCGAGTATTTCAAGAGTATTTAAATTAATTTTTTATTTGTTTTTGTACGTAATTGGGTTAAAGAGAAATCTTCGTATTTGTGACAGTGAGGTTAAGTATGGTGTGAATGATCCAGTGAAGTATAGCCCGACTAATGAGTTCTCATTTCAAAGGTTTTAGTTGCTGTCACCATAATATTCTATGGAGGTCCAATGAATTACAGCCCGACTAATGACTTCTCAATTCAAAGATTTTAGTTACTGTCGACATGATATTCTGTGGAGGCACGCGCCAGCCAGCATGCACCCGTTTATGTTTTATTGGTTTTTTGAAAATGTCAACGGCATAATCATTTTATTTCTTATTTATTTCGATTTTTGATTCCAATTCTTAATCTCTAAGATAAATTAGGCAAAGAACAATTAAAAATGTTTTTATTTTTGGTTAAGCTTTTATTACTGTACCATATCAAGCCCAAATCTGCCGACGTCCTTTCCGCATAACCCTTATATCCGCCCACCATAACACTACACAATAATTACATCCCCACTCACATATTTTCCGCCATTTTTCCACACATGGAAACTACATCGAGAGTCTATTTGACTTTATAATATCTCCGGCGACTCGAAACCCTTAGGAGACGTGACTGAAAAACGTAGTGGTACTCACGGTGTGTTGTGGTGTTATCTAGAGAAATTCACTCTGTATATTATACAGGGTGAATATCTGAACGAAGGACACATTTTAGAGTAGTGTGGCAACTTTTAAATATTAAGTGTAAGAGGTTTTTGTGATGTTTTAGGGTTCCGTACCTCGAAAGGAAAGAAAGAATCCTTAAAGTATCAATTCGTTGTCTGTCTGTTTATCTGCCAAGACTATAGATAGGCCATCCACCGGGTTTCTTTGGTCAACACCCGATAAACACCCAATTATTGGGTGTTTATGAGTGTTTACGGGCGTTTATCGGGTGTTGACCAAAGAAACCCGGTGGTTTGCCCATCTATAGCCAAGACCCTTTTTTTAATAGAAACGTTGCCCCACACTAGGATTTCTCCTGTGTCGTGGGTGCGTTTACAAACACAAATTTCACATACACAAAGAGCCAGACCAGTGTGCAGTGCGGGAATCGAACCCGCGACACGTCGCGCAGCAGCCAATCTCTCAGCCACTGCGACAACCGTGCGGTGTTTTCTCAGAAACGCATGGAGATATCAAATTGAAATTAATGTTCCTACGCCTCAACCACAAAAATCGAAATAAAAAGTCAATAGAAATGTCATCTACTACATTTTATTCCCAGACGTGTGTCAGTTCGCAGTCAATGTCAAAGCATCCAATGCAATACAAAATTAAACTTAATTCCGTTTACATACGTCACATTTTTAAACGCGCGCTCTCGATGTAATTGTAGATCATAATTTGCTCGAAAGCGGCGACAAGGTCAAGTGCCTTTGCGACTTTAATTGACTTGTTTTTTAGACTAGTTGTTCCCCGCGGTTTCACCCCCGTTGCTCGGCTCCTAAGTGTCGCAGCGTGATGTTAAATAGCCTATACTATTCCTCGTGATACTGGCTATCATAAACAAAAATAATTTTTCGAATCGGACTGGCAGTTCCAGAGCTCAGATCATAGAAACAAGGAGCTATGCCATCATAGCAAATTAGTACGGGAACAACTTTCGCCACATTTAGTACATTTTGCAACACAATTACAAGCGCCCCTCGTGAATATAAAGATGAAATGATGAAATGAAATGATATTTTATTCTGTAAATAGGTTACAGGTAACACTTTTACACGTCAAAAATTGTTTTGATTTTTAAGCTAGATGAGGTCGGTGTTTCCTATCTGACTACCTTTGAGAAGAAACCCCGAAACAAACTCAAAGGTCAGTCTCTTTTAAAGTCCAGACAAATTAAAATGAAACTATGCAAGGACCATGCAGGTTAGTCTGGAGAGAGAGAGAAAGAGCTCCCACACATTAAAAATTCCGCACACCCTCAATCTAACACTGTTAATCGTCACTCAACACTAGCACTAAACTAAAACACTGTATTTATATCATCGATCGTGTTTGGTTCGTCGCCAGCGTGTACTTTTGTACTACGCCCAATGTGGGCAAATTAAAGCATCAAGCTTAATAGCGCCTTGGCACATCTCCCTTGTTTCTATGATCTGAGTTCCAGAGATTAGCCCGTTTAAACAAACAAACAATTCAGCTTTATAATATTAGTAGCCTCAACCCATGGCTAAAAAGTGCATAGCTGGACTCTACAAGTTAAATAATCCATACTGCCATAGGCGATTCGCACACCGCACCGCATCACGCAGCGTGGTGCGGGAGTGCGTGATCTTCCGTTGTTTGCATGCATCTGTGGCCATTTAATTTTGACGTATCGTATCGTAAACGTAAGCGAATTTCGAATCCAAAATACAACAGTTATAGAACATTTAGATAAAATTTTATACAATTTGCGTATTATAATAAATACAGAGATTTAAATAAAGTATATAATTTATATAAATAATGTGTAGCAAACGTGTATTTTCAATTCAAAATATGCTTACGTTAACGATTCGCAACGTCAAAATCGTTCGTGCTAGGCCCTCTGTATTTGTATAGAAATCACGCGTAGTGTAACACACTGAAAACGCATTCACGCGCGGGGCTTTCTTTCCGTCGCCACGCAATCCACAGCGGAGTGCGGGGCGGTGGGTGATTCGCCTTATAGTTACCACACCCAATGAAATACTTTTTCCACATAAACTAACCCTTTAAACGCCGCCACAGAAAAGGAAAGCCCTACACTGAAATAATTGGAAATATAACGCTCTAGTTCCCCAGAAAATGTTTCAGAAAACTGGTAATATTTTGTAAACGCAACGGCCAACAACTTTTCCGTATTTCTTTTTAAAGAAATTTTCCCCGATTCGTTTTGCCTCACATGCTCTGGTTTGAGGTTTTAAATTCTTTCAATATTTCGTGGTAGCATTCCGATGCGAGTTACGAGTAAGTTTTCTGTTTTTTTTTAGTTTAGTTTGTTGAATTATATGTGTTTTAGTTAGTGCGGTTAATGTTTGCGGTTTAAGTTTTTAGTACATTTGTAGATGATTTGATGTTCATCAAAAGGTACTAAACATAATCAAAGCGTCCTGATTTATACCATAATTAGCTGTGACCCGTGGCTTCGCCCTCCTTGCTTGGCTCCTACAGATCAATCGATCAGCGCGGCTGTCATTTAGCCACGAGCCCCTCAATTTACTATAAATAGTTATTAATTACTATATTTATTTATTTATTTATTTAAGCTTCATGTACATTGGTGGTACACAAGGTGGACTTAATGCCATTAGCATTCTCTACCAGTCAACCTTTGGGTCAAAAATTGAGCACTTCGAAAGTGGTACAAAAAAGAATTTAAACAAATATTGGAAAGATAAATAAAAAATAAAAAATATTTAGAATAATTTATACTAACAAAATATATGCATTACATATACCTATACTATAATAAGAATACATATAACACCTATATATATATATATATATACAATTTAAATATATAATATATAAATACACATACATAAAAATACCTATTTACAACTAATCGTGATGGACAGCTACTTTAGACTAGCATTGCAGCGATTTCAAGTAATATTCCCGAACTTTACGTTTAAAGGAGAATTTACTCGGAGCTTTTTTTATATCGAGGGGAAGCGCGTTCCAGAGTTTAATTGATGAGACAGCGAACGAATTTGACATGAAACCTGTGCGGTGAGAAGGGACGAGAAGAATTAAATTTTCAGAGGCACGAAGGCTACGACTGTGAGAGCTACCCAAGAGTTGAAAATATGTTTTTAGATAGTTTGGAGCAAAAGGATCGTTAATAATAGTGAAGAGTGAACAAAGAGACCTGAGGGATCTTCTCTGCCGGATAGGAAGCCATTTAAGCTTAGAACGGAAGTAAGAGATGTGATCGTATTTTCGCAGCCCAAAAACGAAACGAATACAGTTGTTGAGAAGCCGATCCAGTTTATTTAGAAGGTCTTGGGTCAGATCAGAGCAACAAACATCCGCATAATCAATCACAGGAAGCACAAGGGACTGGACCAGGAGTGTTTTAGTGCTAGATGGAAGGAAATGTTTGAATCTATAGAGAGATCGCAGTATGGACGTGACGCTCTGACTTATCTGGTTCACCTGTTTGTTCCAACTTAGGCTGTTATCAATATGCAAGCCCAGATCCTTCACGTGTGGCGACAACGGGATAGTTGTTCCGTTAAATACAATCGGCATAAGATGGTGGGTATTTACTGTTTTGAGGTAAAACGGACTACCTATAAGGATGGCTTGACATTTACTGACGTTAACGGCAACACCGTACTTGCAAGACCAGTCTGCGATCGCAACTAGGTCTGCATTGAGGTTTGAAATGCAAGCATCTAAGTTGGTAATGTCAGTTTGAGCGTATAATTGTAGATCATCAGCATACAGATGGTAAGAGCATTTGAGAATGTTAGTGATAGAATTTATAAATAAAGAAAATAATAGAGGAGAGAGTATACCGCCTTGTGGTACGCCAGTTACTACGTTACACCAGTCAGAAAGTTTCTGGTCAACGCGTACAGCCTGTTGGCGACCACGAAGATATGATGAAAACCAATTCCGTGAAGACGACGAGACCCCTATTTGTGATAAGATGGCTAGGAGAATGTCGTGGTCAACGGTGTTAAAAGCATTAGAAAAATCAATCAAAACTAGCACCGTTAACTTCGAATCCTCCATGCCGGATCTTATGTCTTCAGTGACTTTAAGCAATGCAGTGGATGTACTGTGTCCGGGCCGGAATCCCGATTGAAATTGAGACAGGAGGTTATTTTTGAAAATGTAGGAGGAAATTTGTTTGTGAACTACTGCTTCTAGGACCTTGGACTGAAATGGGAGAATGGAAATCGGCCTGAAGTGATTAGCTGAACTGGGGTTAGAAATTTTTGGCAGTGGGATGATGAACGCCTTACGCCACATTGTAGGGTAAACCCCAGTATAGAGAGAAAAATTAATGATGTGGGTGAGAATAGAAATAATATTATCAGTAATCAGGGATATCATCGTTCTGCTTACTCCGTCACAGCCGACGGCTTTAGATTTTATAGATTTTAAAATATTAAGGATCTCGAGGTCAGTCACGGGCGAAAATGAAAAAGAATCCGGAGGAAGTAATGGCACGGAAGAAATATCGAGCATGGTTTTGCTTTTAACATTATCTGCAAGTGTAGTGGAAGTCGAGAAATGTTGATTAAGAGTATTGAGAGATAAGTTTGAAAGTGAGATATTAGATGGAGACTTACAAATGCCAAGCGATTTAAGAAACTTCCATATATCAGCCGGTGAAGAATTAAGAACATTTTCACTAATGTATCGGCGTTTAGATACTCTCACCATCTGGTTGCAACGATTTCTTGCCTGCTTATAAAAACACCAGTTATCCTCACTGCGATCCCTTCTATACCTTCTAAAAGCTCTGTCCCGTCGTCTCATCGCTATGCGGACCCCAGGAGTTATCCATGGAGCTGGAGGGCGTTTTAATCTTACAGCCTTAAGCGGCGCATGAGAGTCAATGAGTCTTAGCACTGAGCCATTAAAAAGTGAAACCTTCTCATCAACAGTAGGAGCTTCAAGAATATTGGTCCAGTCAAGGGATTGCGCATCACTGCTGAGTTTTTCTTTATCCAACCTCGCGAAACTCCGAAGAAATACTATGGCAGGTCGCTGCTTAGGTGCTTTAATTTTGTATGAAAGGTATAGCAAATCATGTCTAGAGAGCCCAGGAGCCGCGACCTGGCCATAGTTTGCAACAAGAGTCTCCGACGACGTGAGCATAAGATCAAGCCAGGAATCATCAGAATCAATTTTCTGATGAGTGGGGTTGAGAGAAAGGCAGGAGAGATTCGTTGACTCCAGGATTGACCTCAGCCCACGCGATCTTGGAGTGTTCTTCAAGAGGTCGGTATTAAAGTCACCCATGATTATGTGGTGCTTGTATTCGGAAGAGACAGATTCAAATAGAGCTTCCAGACTGGAGAAGTAATTGATAGCTGGTGGACAGTAAATGACTCCAAGAACGGCTTTAACCCCTTTGACAGCTATTTCTAATATCAAGTACTCAGGATTGCCATTATACAGCGGCGGGGAAGTCGCTAAGATTTTGTACGGAATGTCACTACGGAGGTAAATAGCAACACCCCCTCCTCTTTTACCCGTGCGGTCGTTACGAATAAGAACGTAGCTGGGTAGACCATAAGAAGAAGAAGGAAGTTCAGGTTTGAGCCAACTTTCAGATACTAGAATAGCGTGCTGTGCCGAGACATTACCAAAAATTTCCAAAAGCTCAGAGTGATGTTGGGGAATGCTTTGTGCGTTAATATGACAAACATTAAAACAATTTGGAGATCGCTGAAACTGTTCATTTAAAAGACTACTAACTGAGAAAGATTCATCAAGGGACGAGCACGAGAAAGCAGAAATGCTACTGCATGCCGAATAAAAAGATTCATCGTCTGACATAACTACAAAAATATATAATATACTAATACAATATAAATATAATATAATATAAGAATACAATAAGCAATAATATTATAATAAAAAAGGATAATCAGAATATTTTGCATAACCTGCCGGCCAACTGTTTACAAAATTTTAATTAAAGTATGTATCCGAACGCATTTTTGTCTGTGGTTCAACAAAATGACATCTAGTATTATTATCTGTGGAGTTAAGTGACATTTGTTGAAACCTGTGGAAACGATACAAAGCAAATATTTCTTATTTATACGTCGGTACTTTGATACGAATAAGATGAAAGTAAATACAACACACTAAAGTTGAATATAGAACAATAAAATTCACTATCAAGAGAAGAGGAAAGATGGAAAGACTAACGCGAGCGGACAGCAATACACTTATTTAATCCTCCTGTTAGTGTTTCGTCGCGACCTAGTCGAAACCTGCGCAGATGGACTATTTATCTTAGAAGTGGAACTCGTGGGTTCGTCCAGCGACCTGCCGTGCTCCACCCCCAGTGCCAGAACCTCCTCCAAACCAAAGACGCGACGACGTTTGCCATCAGGAAGCTTGATGTTGATGTTCCCATCCATCGTCCACACGTTGGTCATACCGAAGAGTTTGCGAGCTGTCGAGAAGGCCGTTTGCCTCGGGCGCGTCAGGAACTCCGACAGCACCAGAGAAGATCCCTTAAGCTTAGCTTTCGTCCTCCATATGACAGCCTTAATCTCAGGGTCAGCAAAGCGGAGCAGGATTGGTCTCGATCGGCTATCAGATGCGGTACCTAACCTGTGGCATACGGTTAGCGACGACGGTTGAAACTCGGATAAGCCTAGCTTATTCTGCAGCTCCGCAGCAACTATGTCACCAACTTTTTCATCAGGCTTCTCAGGCACTCCACCAAGCAAAAGAAATTTTCTACGATGACGCATCTCCATCACATCAACGGCTTTGCTCACCTCAACAATTTGCTGCTGTAGCACACTCAGAACGTTCCAGACATGCTCCTTGAAGGCACTGAAGTCCTTGTGAATGCCACTTAAATCAGCTCCGGGAGATGATGCTTTCAGGTGGGCCTCGAAGTCAGCCATCCTCTGGTTGAGAGAAGTGAGGGCAACCCGCTGTATCTCCGCAATGTCAGCAACTGATGTCATATTGTTGGATTATGAACTTAGTGTTGAAGTGATAGTGTTGTGAATTAACAGGTCACCGGCAGGTAAATGCAATTAATTTATCTTAGGACATATATTTTGGTTTGTCTACACAATATGTTTTCCAGACTACAGTTAATAATAACTTTCTGTAGAAATAACGATTAAAAATTTGGTATATATTTAAGAAAATTAAATAATTTATCTAAGCACATGTGTTCACTTTTTATGCACCTACCCGAAAAAAAGTACCTCATCATACCATTATATCCCATACTAATACAAAAAAAAAACCCGCATAAAAACTCTTGACCATGGTAATACAATTTCCCCACACGGCTAACCCTCCATCAGTTGCGGTCTTAACCCTTGCGCACTCGTGGTAACTAAGATTACCCTTTAAATCATTTCTAGTCGGGGTTAGTACCCTTAGCACCCGCTGTGGTCAAAGAGGGTGCTTTGTAAATCGTATGTGGTTGTACACGATCTTTGGTATAACCCGTTGCCTTTAATGATCCGTAAATTGTTTTAGTATGTACTGTTTTTACTATAAACTTACCTACGTAGGTATACTGAAAGAGTATTCAAAATAGATTTTTTTTAAATTTAATAATAGGCTTGCGTTTGACCGCCATCTCGCCTGATGTTAAGCGATGACGTGGTCTACGATGGAGCACGCTTGCCTAGAAGAAACTGATTCACTCGTGACTTGAAGTCACCCAGGTAGTAACTATCGGGGAACACCCACTCCGGCAGCGCATTCGACTGTTGACGGTTTTCACAATGAGAGCAGAATCTCTTGTCAATCAATGTCTTCAGGTCGCGAATGAATCGGTTTCTTGTAAGCAAGCGTGCTACATCGTGGACCGCATCATCGCTTAACATCAGGCGAGATGGCGGTCAAACGCAAGTCAATTATCAAATAAAAAACCGGCCAAGTGCGAGTCGTACTCGCGCACCGAGGGTTCCGTATCAATTTTGGACGTATAAAGTGAAAAAAACCGTACCGCATAACTAAGTTTGTTTGTCAAGGAATTTTGATGATTTTGAAAAAACTGTAATAGTTAAGAGCATCGTTTTATTTTTGGTGCAATATTTGGGTCAATTCCTATCAACTCTAATTATTTCAGATTTTTCGCTCCGCAAACTTTGGAGATAAGGGGGGGGAATGGTATTTTTTCAGACATTGTTCATCATATGTCGAAAACTGTGAGACATTAAATAAAATGAAAATATATTTTGAAATGTGCAAATCAAGCCCTTTCATATAATATGTCATTTGACCTAGTAACACCACTTTAAAATTTCGGACCCCACTCCGGCCCCTTTTGCAATGAAAATAAAAATATTTTTTTATGTTTTTCATTTGCAATAAAGTTGGGCAAGCATTTCTTATAACTGTTCCAAATTTCAAGTCGATAACTTTAGTAGTTGCTGAAATAAGCAGGTGTGACAGACAGACAGACGAAGTCGCACCATAAGGGTTCCTTTCTTACCATTTTGGTACGGAACCCTAAAAACTATCAATAAAGAAGTCTTTCCTTAAATCTAGTTTTAAATCGACAAAGAATTTATCTAGGTCAACATGTGAAACTGTCGTGGAAATGCTATTGCTGGACAACAGACAGAAAAAACTAAACCTCCTTTTATCCATTGACATAAAACACAGAAACCCAGTGAACACTAAAATCCGGCAAACCATGGAACACATCCAACTATATACAATATTTAAACATAAAATGATAAAACTATTGCTATATAAACAACGGACGAAACGTCCGGTCTATGCGAATTATCATAATATTTGCGGAACCGGAAACGCAGCTGACGTCACGGCCGCTGCCGGCGTTTGGGGTTCGGTGAGGAAATTGTTTAATCCATTGTGGTAGTTTTGGATACATACATAATATATTGGGGTGCTCGTGGAAGGTGCGATGAATTGGTGATGATGAATTGCTGTAGTTTTAAATGTTCACGTAAGTTCTTTAAATAACAGGTCACGTTAATTTTAACGGTTTGTTTTTAGCGTTCCGTACCAAAATGGTAAAAAAGGAACCCTTATGGTGCGACTTCGTCTGTCTGTCTGTCTGTCTGTCTGTCACACCTGCTTATTTCAGCAACTACTAATGCTATCGACTTGAAATTTGGAACAGTTATAAAAAATGCTTGTTCAACTTTATTGCAAATGAAAAAAGTCTGAATATATTTTTATTCTCTTTGCAAAAGGGGCCGGAGTGGGGGTCCGAAATTTGAAAGTGGGGTTAATAGGTCAAGTGGCATATCATATATGAAAGGGCTTGATTTGCACATTTCAAAATATATTTTCATTTTATTTTATGTATCACAGTTTTCGACATATTATGATAAAAAATGTCTGAAAAAATACCATTCCCCCCCCTTATCTCCGAAGTTTGCGGAGCGAGAAATCTGAAATAATTAGAGTTGATAGGAATTGACCCAAATATTGCACCAAAAATAAAACGATGTTCCTAACTAGTACAGTTTTTTCAAATTCATCAAAACTCCTTCACAAAAAAACTTAGTTATGCGGTCCGGTTTTTTTCACTTTATTATATTTTTATGTCCAAAAAAATAACCGACTTCAAAAATCCACTACAAAGAAAATAATAATTTTGGTTTCGGAAGTCGGTGGCTTTGGTTTTTGTTTGCTTTTTTTTGCCACCGACTTCCGAAACCAAAATTATTATTTTCTTTGTAGTGGATTTTTGAAGTCGGTTATTTTTTGTTAAAAAAGTTTTTTATTTTTCCATTTTTAGTTCTTTATCCCGTGTTAGATTACTTTCACGAATTCGTTCAACAGTAAATCTACTACGGAGTGTGTACATTTATGCCTATAACTTTGTACATAGGAATGATTACATAATGTATTATATACTAAAACCTTCCTGAAAGTATGTAGATTACATTAGTGAAAACCCCATCCAAATCGAATCAGTAGTTTTTGAGAAAATCGCGCACATACAAACATACATACATACATACATACATACTTACATACATACATACATACTTACATACATACATACATACATACATACATACATACATACATACGGGACGAATACAGAACCTCCTTTTTTGAAGTCGGTTAAAAATGATACGGAACCCTCGGTGCGCGAGTACGACTCGCACTTGGCCGGTTTTTTTTTACGACGATTGTAGCAAACAGACGTACTACAGTCCGCCTGATGGTAAGCAGTTACCGTAGCCTATAAAACGTGCGCAACACCGAGTATCACATGCGCGTTACCAACCCTGTGTGACACTGTGCCGACAGCTTCGGAGACAAGCAGGGCCCCAAGTCTGCTAAAGCAATTGCCATAATCGTGTCAGAATGGTCTCTCAGTGACATCGTTTTGACCAAGGACGAAAGAGATGGTCTTACTCTAAGCCAATGACCGCTTAGGTTTTAACCGTGATGTCGTAATTGGGGCCCAGTACCCCTATCATGAGTTTTTTTGACGTATAGTTTCGTTAACGTAAGCATATTTTGAATTTAAAATACAGCAGTATTTAAATGAAACATTTTGATAAAATTTTATACAATTTGCACATTTTAAAAAATACAGAGAAATTAATTAAGTATTTAATTTATATAAATATTGTGTAACAAACGTGTATTTTCAATTCAAACTACACGTCAAAAAACTCATGATCGGGGTACTGGTCTCTCGCTAGACCGTACTCACCACAGGCACACAACACTACCGAAGACTAACGTTATTTGGCTGTGGTATTCAGTAAGGTGGAGGTACTTCCCCAGTATATCCCGCTATGCCTTACCTATCTGTTACTGGCCCTACAGTAACTTATGGGTATGATCCTCAGATCATAGAAACAAGGAGATATGCCATCATAGCAAATTAGTACGGGAACAACTGATACCACTTTTAGTACATTTTTCGACACAATTACGTGCATATTTAAGCGCTTCTTGTGAATAAAAAGATCTCCCACGCATTGAACATTCCGCACACCCTCAATCTAACACTAGCACTAAACTAAAACACTGTATTTATACCATCGATCGTGTTCGGTTCGTTGCCAGCGCGTACGTTTTTAATATGAGCAATTTGCTCAAGATCAGGCATCAAGCTCGATAGCGCCTTGGCACATCTCCTTGCTTCTATGATCTGAGGTATGATCCAACACATTCTCTTGTGCGATGATGAACAACGTTAATCAAAGTAAAAGGCAACTCATAAGTTATTCAGCGGATCATATTCCCAATCAATCTTTACAAGTCGTTGTAATATTAAGTTTACACAGTGTAAGAGAACGTTGTTTTACCGAAATTATAAAAAAGTTGGTTTGATAAAGAAAATTGATTAAAATCAAATGTTGACTTGTACCTTCAGTAATAAATATTGTGCTGAAAGTTAATAAGAAACTTAATTTCCAAAATCAATCGCTCCAATTTTAGTATTCTGCGGAACCTTAGAATTTAAGTTCATTACACCCCGTGTTTTTTCCGTCGGCCTAACGCGATAAACTCTAGGTCGGATTAAACGGCTTTTTAAACTGCGCGTGCTATCTCTTTCTCTCTTGCCGGTTTTTAATATCCGTCTCGTTCTAGCAACGGATTTATGCTGTCGTTTTTTTAGTGGTTTAAAGTTTGCGTACCAGATTTTAGCGGGATAGGGGAATTGCGGGGACTATGTGTGTATGGCTAGTGTGGGGAAAAAATTGTGGAGTTTTTACCAAGTGTGGAATATTTTAAATTATTCGGAGTACCTACTACTTACCTCAGACATTGGATAATTATTTGGTTAGAATAGTATAAATCCGTCCAGCCGGCCTAGCATGACCACGACAGAAACGGGTTTTGTCTACATAGAAATAGACAAAGTGACAGATTGTAGAAACATTTCTACGTTTTATGAATGAAACGGTAGAAATGTTTCTACGGGTATCTAGAACTTAAAAGTCTTTTAGAATAAACGCTAACGGTAGAGCTTTCGCCTTACAATTTTATTAGTACAAATGTTTTGTTTGATAATACAATTTCAACTCCAAATTAAAAAAAATATTAAGCGTAATTATTTTAGTTGATTTTGTAGTTACCAAATCTTAGGTATCAAAATTAAATAAACTTTTTATAACAATTATTTTTATAACATGGTTCAATAAATGATTAAATGATTAAATTACAAACAGCACTAGTCGAGATGTGGCAACATTTGTGCAAAATGTCAAACAAGTCTACAAATTCTGGGGTATACTTTAGCCGAGGTTAGGCACCTATTTACCTACCCTTTTTTTTTTTTTTTTTTTTTTTCGAGGTGGAAATCCTCATGGATGTCCCCCGCCCTGGGGAGGGCGGAGGGGTCTGTCAGACTCTTACTGACTAAAACCACCCCGGTGTTCCTCCAACTACCTTACGCCGGGGGCACGGGAGTCGCTTGCGCATTCGTCCGCACCCCCGGCAGGTATTGGCCCGCCAAATGAAAGGCGGGCCCCGTCACCATATGCGGCCGTCATGCACGGCCGCAATTCCTCTAGAGGGGCGCGCGCGGAACACGTCGCGCCACCGTCTCGGGCCTGTTTCCGTTCGGGCGACGGACGCCCCAAGTCCGCCGCCCGCAGGCCGCACCCTATGGTGGCCGGAGATCGTTGGCCGCCCTACGGCGCCCGGTGCGTCTGCTGCGGATGGGGAGAGAGGACACCGCCTCTCTCTCCCTTTCCGCCGCCTCCTTGGCGTCCATCACCTCCTCGCAGAAGGAGGCGACGGCGTTCCAAGCGCTCTCGCTGCCGACCATGGCCTCAACCACGGCCGGGAGCGAGAGGCCACCCGCAGCTCCGACCGCCGCGACGAGGTCACGGCGCTGCACTGCCCAAGCTGGGCACTCCTCCAATGTGTGCTGCGCCGTGTCGTCGGGGCAGTCACCGCAACCTATTTACCTACCCTAGCCTAAATTGACATAGGCTTATTCTCCCTGCAGGCACCTAAAGGTGCGGTTAAACGGGCTAGTTTTTTGACAATTTCTTGCTGCAATTGTATAGCCGTGAGTTGAGACTATCGTGCAACTCAGTAGATCAATTGCCAAAATCTTGCAGTATTGCAATGAAATTAAATGATCACAATAACTGCCGTACGATATAGATCTCAACTCGCAGCTATATAATTGCAGCAAGAAATTGTCAAAAAACTAGCCCGCTTAACAGCACCTTATCATACCTTTTTGTCACATTTCCAAAGTTTGTTATTTTACGTTCATCATTAACATAACACTAGTGTAGTTCTGAATGTTTAATTTGGCGGCCATGCTGGATTTCAGGTCAGGTCGCGACGTCAAACGAAATGGCTGCGTTTATGTGAATAAGGTTCTTGCCTAGAGGTGTTTGGATATAGCTAGCTTTTACTGGCCTTGGGTTTTGTGTATAGAAAATATTTTTTTATATAAAAACTAGCACTTTGCCCGCCACTTCGTCCACGTGACATACACGTAGCGCCATTTAGTGTCCTAAAGCAATTGTGACCGTCAAAAGTTATTGTTCTTTACCTCGGCAACAGTACTTTTTTTCTGGATGAAAGGTTTATGTCCTTTTCTGTACCCCTGACAACGTATATAAATTTCATGGTGATCGGTTCAGTGGGTTAGACGTGAAAAGGTAACAAACAAACTTACTTGCGTATTTATAATATTAGTTAGGATTAGGATAATACCCCACCGGCATCAGGAACAGCAGCCTAATTGTGTAACTCAATTGCTATCACCATGGCTTTCATTTTGACAGCTCAACAACATTCATTGCGGCGTTGAGCTAGTTACGGGAGCACGCATTAGAAGCATACGGCGTAATGAATGTCAAAATCAAGGCCATGGTGATAGCAATTGAGTTACGCAATTAGGGTGCAGGGTCCAAGCTACCGATGATCAGGGCTCCAGAGAGAGGAACCTCCTCACAGTGCGTGCCGTGTCTAGGAGTACCTACTGCCTTCTATATCAAGCCCTTGATCCATCCTCCCGATGTGAGGCTCCTAAGGTCGGTCGAGGTTCGTAGCGATTACTCTGCAATCATTGTATCGATAGTCGTTACGGTCAATCCGTAACGACTATCGATACAATGATTGCAGAGTCAATAATTGATTATTATTATTTAAAAAATACAATAAATATTTTATCACTGAAATCTCTATTCTATCACTTGTTTTAGCGATCATAACCTTTTAAATCTTTGCTACAGCTAACTCGTTCATTTCTCGCTCATCTCTCAGCGAGGCTTCATCCTAACGCTTGTTATATTTGGTCTCCGCCCACACAACATGGCGGCCGGTATTTAGGACGAATAATTGTAATTTAAATTAGTACCCGCTAATTGTATAAAGGAATTGTAAAGATCAAAGGAATTAAGAATTCCTTTCTTTGCTATAATTATTTCTTTTGATGTTATTTTGACTAGTCCGTAAAAGTATTTTGTAGTATAGAATATACAGGGTGTAAGGATAGACGGGGACGTATTAAAGGTATTCAATATTAAATACTAATAGTTCGGGAATACCTTAAAATCACGAAAAAAAACCAACTGTCTGATGCAAAAATATCCATAAAGTACAACAAAATGTTTGGAACAGCTGTTGAATGATTTAGGGCGGGTTGCTTCAAACCATCTGTATTCGTAAGTCAGTATGAAATTGTCGTACAAGCCGCCATATTTGACGGTTACAGATACGTAACTGTAAGATGAAACAACATGGCCTTAAAGAGGAGAAAAAAATGACGAAGCACATAATATAGGCTACTTGTCATCTATAGGTACACGCAGACGAAGTCGCCAACAATAGCTTGTTGACTAATAATTATTCGAAGTTGGGTTAACATAACACAAATAGTTGGATTGTATTTTGGGCTCAGCCAGTGTTTTTAGTATAAAATTAAAATATACAAGTACCTACACAGATAAAAGAAAACAAGTATACAAGTAAAGTAAAAATAAAAAAAAACCGGCCAAGTGCGAGTCGTACTCGCGCACCGAGGGTTCCGTATCATTTTTGGACGTATAAAGTGAAAAAATCCGGACCGCATAACTAAGTTTGTTTGTGAAGGAATTTTGATGATTTTGAAAAAACTGTACTAACATTGTTTTATTTTTGATGCCATATTTGGGTCAAATCCTATCAACTCTAATTATTTCAGATTTTTCGCCCCGCAAACTTCGGAGATAAGGGGGGGAATGGTATTTTTTGGACATTTTTCATCATATGTCGAAAACTGTGAGACATAAAATAAAATAAAAATATATTTTGAAATGTGCAGATCAAGCCCTTTCATATGATATGTCACTTGACCTAGTAACCCCACTTTAAAATTTCGGACCCCCACTCCGGCCCCTTTTGCAATGAAAATAAAAATATTTTTGGAATTTTTTCATTTGCAATAAAGTTGAACAAGCATTCTTTATAACTGTTCCAAATTTCAAGTCGATAGCATAAGTAGTTGCTGAAATAAGCAGGTGTGACAGACAGACAGACAGTCGAAGTCGCACCATAAGGGTTCCTTTTTTTACCATTTTGGTACGAGACCCTAAAATGTAAAAAAAATAAAATAATGTTGATAAATAAAATCAATATTGTCATAAATATTTCTTAAAAAAGGTATACCGTATATACTAAAACTTGCTAAAAAAAATATTTGGCCTCTATCAGCCTCATAATGAATGATCACCTGCACTCAGCACAAACCAACCCACTATTCCACACCTATTTGTGACTGCGCAAACATAATTGTGCTTCCAAAATTAGTTCCCTAGGTCTTTCAAGGTCCACCCGTTAAACAAACATTCCCATACAAATCGTGTATCTCATACAACATATGCCGAGCGTGGTGGCCAAGTTGTTATCTACCCTACATTAATCATTTCTTAAGGAGCTGGTGTAAAGTATTCGGGGGAAGCGGTTTAATAGGAGTTGGGGGAATGCGTTTAAGTAATATAAATTGGGGTAATGTTTTTGTGTAATGGGTTGGGGTAATTCCTTAAATGTCTAATGTCTTGTTTAGTGTGAAAAAAATGGTATAAGGTTGAGATTGAGCTTGAATAAAGTATTTGTAATAGAACAGGGCCCCAAGTCTGCTAATGCAATTGTTATAATCGTGTAAGAATAGTGTCTCAATGGCATCGTTTTGACCAATGACGAAAGAGTTAGTCTTACTCTAAGCCAATGACCGCTTAGGTTTTGATAGTAATGGTGTCGTTATGACACCATTCTTACACTATTCAAATAGCAGAATTGGGGCCCTGGATGCTGATTTTGTGATTAACCTATAAACAGCTAGAAGTTTGGTTTGGGACATTAAGAAAAAAATTGATAAATAAAAAATGTTTGCTGTAATCCCATTATAATTTGCTCGCGATTTGTGAACGTCAAAAGTTATTGTCCTTTCTTTCAAGAAGAGTACCTTTTTTCTGGATGAAAGGCCTGTCTTAACCTGCCTGGCCTGGCTCATAGATGGCGCCACTAGAAGTATGCAAAAGCGCCATCTATGATCAAGTTAAGATATATCTACTATGAAGTAATAGATGGCGCTATTGCATATTTCGAAACCCTCAGGGCGCTAGTCGTACTCACACTTTTTCGTTTTTTTTTACAACTCCCCCGCTTCATCTATTCCCCTAACCCGCTGGCCAACAGATTAGCGAACGGAATGTATCAGTGGCCCACTGGCCAGCGCAAACTTGAGATAGGGCCAGGAAACAGATTTACGTACAGTGATATCGCTTATCTTTGTATGTGAGTAAAACTAGAGATTTGGCACTTCGCAGCAACGCCTTTGTTAATTACAGTAGTAATTCAGAACGAATTAGTAAAAATATGTAGGTAGTGTGGTATATTAGTATTTCGGCTGTTATAATGATAATTATAAGGATGTGTTTGTGTGCGTGTTAGTTTGTGTCTATAAACGTATAATCAACAAAGTAATTAAGTATGCAGGCAAAAAAATAATCCTTTTTTGCACAAGGATTGTGGCAAACAGGCGTACCTACATACGGCTCGTCTGATAGCAAACGGTTACCATAGCATATGAAACGCTTGCAATTAAATACCGAGTATCACATGTGAATAAGGAGTCAGCCAACAGCTTAGGGAACGAGCAGGTCCCCCGCTGTCAACACAGCGCATCCTCAGGAGCTCCGGCGAACTTACCCACCATAGGAACACAACACTGCCGAAAAGTAGCGTTATTTGGCCGTGGTATTCTGTAAGGTACTTCCCCAGTCGGGCTGCTCCAGATCTGAGCGAGATATCCCTCTGTGCGCTATTCTTTTATAGCTCTCATCTTTGCACTACGCAGCAATATTCTTTGTTATTGCGTCAGTTATAACTTTTAAAACTTGGGATGCACTCAGTGAAGCGAGAGACTTAACTACTTAGCACAGGTACAACAAAGGATAAAAAAAGTTCGAAATGTCTGTATACTTATCTCTTTAGTTGATTGTACCATAGATACAGGATTTTTTTTTTGGTGGAGCATAACTAGCGGCAGCAGTCATGAGCACAAACGTCACCTGCGCATTAGCTGATTTTTCGGTCTCTTTGGCGGAATGAAGAAGACGGGGGGCGCCGAGGCTGCACGCGATTTGTTCGTCAGTCGATGCTCGTCGTCCAATTGGACCATTCTCTATTACGTATTGTCAACTGTCTATTGTCTATTGGGTCGAAAATGTAGATGCGCGATCTATCTTCATGATTAGTGCTGGTACCTAAGTACCTATATCTAATTACCAAATGTAATTTTACGAAAGATTTTTAATTAGTGAGATTCTTATTCTTATTAGATACTTCATTTTAATTAAATCTTATTTCTTTTTGTTCTTCATTTAAGAGTCAATACATCTCTCTTTTGTGAAAAGGTAGAGATAGTTACCGTATAATTTGTAATTAGGAAAATGGACAACATTTTTCTCTTAGTATAAATAAGTTACCGGAATGTTCTATGAAACGAAGTGGAGTTACTGTATGTATGTATGTGTGTGCCTTCAACGCAATTATGGGAAACAAATCGTTTCCTCCGATAACTGTGCTGAGCCTCCCTACGGTGCTATAGATTACCCCATCATTATCACGTTACTACCATGAAGCCCCCACTTTTAAAGAAAAGAAGATACGATTCTTCTAATAGGGAACGGTGTCGCCATCTTGTTTATTTATCTTAAACATTGACTTGTAAAATATATGTTTAGTCTGTTTTACACAAATAATATGCTCTTTACTAACATGTTCGTTTTGCTTTAAATATACTCAAAATAACTATGCTGCATTTTTTTGCTTGTTATTAACACGCGACCACTAGACCAAAGAAGCAGCCAAAGAAGAAGCAGTCAAGTAATCAATAGAAACAAGTACCGTAAAATGGGGTTACATTGATCTAATCAATGTCACCTTGTACCATTCTTCAATGTAACCCCAAGGTATAAAACTCAATGCAGAAAAAAAAATGGCCGCCATCAATCGAAGTTAACAGATTCATTTTACTAAAGACCGCTTAATAATGAGATATAAGTTATGAAACCATAATAGTTATACCCTTTGAAGTTATCCGGCACAATATTTTTGAGTTTTCGCACTTACAATTTTAATATTTTTTTACACACGGAATGGTGCAGCCAAAAGTGCTTGCATTTTCGAGAAAAATGGCCAAACTGTCAGTGTTGCCAGCCCACAAAAAAGGAAACAAATGCGTTCTATAGATTCCGAGATTTTATTGAAAAATCAACAAGAAAAAGTAATCATCAGGCCTCTGCCTCGAATTTTGCTGGCAGCGGGGCGGCAGCGTCGGCGGCGCGGTTCTCTTAGTCCCGCGCCGCTGTTTTCGAGGTCCGGTCTATTTGATTTTATGCATAAAATCCTGCCGCCGCCGCCGCCGCTCCGCTGCCCGCAAAATTCGAGGCATAGGCCTCAAAGACACCCCATTATTCAAATGTCACCCCATTTTACGGTATTTAAAACAGTTTTCGCTCCGTCTCAAAACTTAAGCCTACATTTTTAGGCCACTGCCAAGGTGACGATGCGAAAAAGCTATTCACATGTTGTTTGCTGACCCCCTTGCGGAGTTATGATAATACCCCCTTTTTGCCTCGTGTGTATACAACGCTTTTTGTATACATTTGCGTTTTCATACCGCCCTGAATACGTGGAGTTTTTGTAGCAATCTTATTTGATTGTGAAAAGGATTATGTTTCTGTGAATGTAGTATTTATGCTGTTTGATAGTCAAAAAAGATAGGTAACAAGTTATAATTTTGTAAAGTAATATTATATTTTGGTTATTTTTAACTTTCTTTTTGCTCGGCCCCTAAGGGTCTAACTTTAACTTTTCTCAAGAATTGGCCTATCAAATATTTTTTCTAATACGACTGGTTGTTCTAGAGATTAGCGCATTCAAACAAACACACTATTCAGCTTTATTATATTGATATAGATAAGTGTCATAAATTAAATATGAAATTGAAAAAGTAACAATACAAATCTATCTACTTATATGGCGCTTTATTTCTTAACTGGGTTTCGAATTGGCTACCTTTTAAGATAAACTCACTCAATATTTTTATCTTACTCTTAACAGCCAACAAAGCTCACAGTATCCTCTATCCATCGTAAAAACTAAACCATACAAAAAGAAACTAAATACATCTAATCTCGACACTAAAAAACTCCATTTACTAAATGAAATCGTTGTATACAGTGCCTTATACGTAGGGTTGCCCCGTCCAGCACGTTCCCCTCATTAAAGTAATGAGTCCGTGGACATCGCACGAATTAATTGCTCAACTGTTAGCTCCCTGCGGTGACAGCCCTATTCGTGCACAAGTGCGGCTATAATTGTTGCAGGGCAGCCCTGAAATTTTGCTTTTTAATGTACTTTGTGTGTGTTGTTCGAGTTTATGTTTTGTAGATAAAAATACGCTGTATGGGTTTTTAAATGCTGTTTTTTATAGATTTTTTTATTGTTACATGGAGTTGTAAGGTTTTGGGATAAGCTGTATTTTATGCTGTATTTTTTTTGGGGATTTTTGTAATGGACTGTTGTATTCCCGTATCGTCGTCGCGCGTGGCACTAGAAATGTGTCGTGGGTGCGTTTACAAACATAAACCTCACACGTAAACCGAAATTCATTAGACATAAATACTTTCAGCAAAGGCTTCTCTTCATACAAAAAATGCCACTTCTCATACAGGAAAAGAACCGGTAAATGATTAATGAAATTTTTTAGGGTTTCGTACCTTAATATTTTTAGTTTCACCCCCGTCGCTCGGCACCTAAGGGTCGTAGCGTGATGTGAAATAGCCTATACTATTCCTCATGAATCGGGCTATCATATACAAAAATATTTTTTCGAATCCAACTGGTAGTTCCACAGATCAGCGTCATCAAACAAACAAACAAACTCTTCAGCTTAATATGGAATAAAATAGATAGATACCCATAACAGCTGATACTCTCGGGAATAGCTCAGTTTATGATTAATGGTACCGATAACATGACAGTTGGTAGCGAGTTTGATGCCCGATTGAAGTTGTGAAGACGCGATTGTTATAGTATAATTCATGTTATTTTCTATAGGATAAGCTGATAACCAAATTTTTTTATGAAGATTTTTTTGAGCTATGCTAGTGCAATTAATAAAATGTTGTCCGCGATCGTTGATTCGATTTCCTTACGTGTCATTTCAATGGCTCAAACATAGTTCGATCTGGGTGATAGATAAAACATGACATTGACATTATGTTTTACATTCAGTAAAACTGTAGACTTTATAGACAAATAATATTAATATCTTCTCAGTATGACCACAGACTTTAGCCATAAACAAAAGATTACGGTCTAATTTCGACCACTTGGCTACCACTATTAGTAATAAATAAGTCTAAAAATACCCAGTAACTTCAACTAAGTCAGCCTAAATAGGCCGAATAACTAAACTGAATAAAAATGTCGGTATTACTTAGTGAAATCATGTTTCGAGTTAGATATTCCCTCAGATCATAGAAACAAGGAGATATGCCATCATAGCAAATTAGTACGGGAACAACTGATGCCACTTTTAGTACATTTTTCGACACAATTACGCGCATAATTAAGCGCTCTTTGTGAATAAAAAGATCTCCCACGCATTAAACATTCCGCACACCCTCAATCTAACACTGTTAATCATCACTCAACACTAACACTAAACTAAAACACTGCATTTATACCATCGATCGTGTTCGGTTCGTCGCCAGCGCGTACGTTTTTAATATAAGCAATTTGCTCAGGTTCAGGCATCAAGCTCGATAGCGCCTTGGCACATCTCCCTTGTTTCTATGATCTGAGGGTATTCCCGTCACAATAGTCAACGCATTAGTCGCTATTGAAGCAAATATATTATGTGTATATACTACTTGTGGGACGTGAATTTGCTTGTGGTAAGAGTTGAATTTATATTGAGTACCTACTTAAATATGAATGCCGTGGACTTGAAGACTTGGGGTCGTACCTCAGATCATAGAAAAAAAAAGATTATGCCATCATAGCAGATTAAAACGGAAACCATTGTCGTCACTGTTAGAACAGTTTGCGACACAATTAAAAGCACTCCTTGTGAATATAAAGATCTCCCACACATTAAAAATTCCGCACACCCTCAATCTAACACTGTTATCCGTCACTCATTACTAACACTAACTAAAACACTGTATTTATATCATCGATCGCGTTCGGTTAGTCGCCAACATGTACGTTTTAATTATAGTCAAGCTCAATAGCGCCTTAGCACATCTCCCTTGTTTCTATGATCTGAAACTACATTTTTATGTACAGATTGAGCCCAAAATCTTATAAACCATATCAATTTTATACGCAAGTAGCTTCATTGGTACGCAGAGTGAGGGAAGCCACCAGCGATATCCTCAAGGTGTTTGCGGAAAGATTGGATGGGCCGACAATCAAATGGGTAGGTTTATCAAGCTGCATGACACCTTCCAGTAAAAGTGAATGTTTTGTTCTTTGTTAAATTATTGTCAACCTAAATGTTATACTAACATAGTTATTTAAGTAATCTGTAATACTAACATGCAATGGGCCACGATGCCTGACAATAAAAGATTAATAATAATAATATACTCCATCAGTTTCCAATCGCATAAACGTGTTAGTTTTAAACTTGACTTCCTCAATCTTCACATAATGACTTACATATCTGTACATAAGTAGTGTATGTAAAAACATTCATCATACAGGAATGTTGCTACTTACTTTTCATATATGGTTTCTTGTTTACTTATAAACCGTTATATACCGTTTATGATGGTGAAGTAATGGAAGTGTGGAATAAGATTTGTTTTTGTATAGATTTTAAAGGGGATTTTTTATAAGGAAATGCTTAGGAAGCCTTTCGTTTTAAAAATAGCCTTAGGGTTTAGTCTAAGATAATTAACCAACCATAAGATGTATCTAGGCGATGTTCTAATTTGACTAATTAAGTTTTAAATAATACTCGTACTTTCAGGGTATTGTTAAACATTTCGAGAGCAGAAAATCTTTGTAAGAGTGTTAATATTACAACATCAAATAAAAATCAAAGCCGTTTTTATTACTTCTATTATCTATAAATAGTATAAAGGCAAAGATTTTACTTTTTTTATTAACCGACTTCAAAAAAGGAGGTTCTGTATTCGTCCCGTATGTATGTTTGTATGTGCGCGATTTTCTCAAAAACTACTGATTCGATTTGGATGGGGTTTTCACTAACGTATTCTACATACTTTCAGGAAGGTTTTAGTATATAATACATTATGTAATCATTCCTATGTACAAAGTTATAGGCATAAGTGTACACACTCCGTAGAAGATTTACTGTTGAACGAATTCGTGAAAGTAATCTAACACGGGATAAAGAACTAAAAAGGGAAAAATAAAAAACTTTTTTAACAAAAAATAACCGAATTCAAAAATCCACTACAAAAAAAAAATAATTTTGGTTTCGGAAGTCGGTGGCAAAAAAAAGCAAACAAAAACCAAAGCCACCGACTTCCGAAACCAAAATTATTATTTCTTTGTAGTGGATTTTTGAAGTCGGTTATTTTTTGTTAAAAAAGTTTTTTTATTTTTTTCTATTAATAGTAAACAAAATCTGTTCGTGTATATCTGTTTATACGCTTAGTTCTTCTAAACTACACAATGGATTTTAATGTGGTTTTCACCACCATTTAGAGAATTTGTTGCAGAAGATTTATGAAAGAGAAAGAAAGAAAGGAATTTATGTGGATTATACGTTAATATACGCATTTAACTTTGATTTGAGTAGACTGCACCCATACAAAGCAGGGGCGGGTAGCTAGTTAAATATAAGTCGAATACATAAACCATTTTTTCAATATTTCTTGAAAACTACGGACTTTCGCTTACACCGTATGAAAATAATATGATGTTAATTTGTAGCAACTATCAAACCTTAAAAAAAAGTCCAATTACAAGTCACCGTGTATAATTTTAGCGAAATAAACGATGTCATAATAAATAATTTTACGATTATTTTAAATTAAGAATAATGTTGTCAAATCACGTTAGTGCCTACGTCAACAACCTTTTAAAACGTGATCATATCTTCAACAAATACCAGTGCATTTAATTTCCACGCTCACAATTCAAGTCTCGTAGAAAAATATACTTACATAAAAAAATTGCTTTCTCCTCATGGATTTCTTGAGGTCAAGGACCTTGGCTTCTAAAAGGACTCAATGTCACCTGTTTTCGCCTGACAGCTTTCTTGTTAATATAAGAGTATCGTAAAACAGCTTACGAGCTTGGCGCAAATTAGGAACGCGAGTTTTTGTCAGCAACAGTAACATACGGGTGTCTGGCCGGGCACGCTGCGTTTTATTCAAAAACCTATTTATTGGTCCTTCGAGCCGGATAGTAAGATTTGTAGGTACTCAGTTTATGGTCTTCTGTTTGTTAGTGATTACCGTAACCTTATAAATCTTACTATGACTTTTAATCTGCAGCGAATGAGTGTTTACATCAGATTTTAGATGACATTCAATGCTTAAGGTTATATTAATCGTCAATTGAATACGAAAGAAAAATAAAATCAAAGTCGAAGTCGAAGCAATTATTTAAATTATTCCAATTACAGGCACTTTTGAATTGTCAAGCAATAGTAATCATTGTCTGTTTTTCAGTTGAAGTTAATTTATTACGTATATTTATTTAAAGTGCTCAAATCTCGTTGGCTAAAAGCCTAAATAAAATTTAAATCTGCTACAAAAGCAATCACAATAGTAAATTATAAATTGAAATTGATTTGAATTTGACTGGCTTTTATAAACCAGAGTTTAGCTTGCAAACAAAAATATTGATCTTGTCTTCACATAAATGCCCTCATTCTCTTTTAAGGCTTCTATCTGAGTCATGAAGAATCAAAACTGGTAATCTGACGTTACACTAATTTGTGGCAAATAAAAAAAAGATCTGATTATTCGCAGATTGCCGCATTTGAAACTAATATATGGTTATCATGACCTGATTTTTTATTAAATGTCGATGTTTTTGATAGGAATCGACGTTATTAATTGGACAATGTTGCCGTATCCATAAATCGATTTGCATATAACCGTCAGATTGCTGGTTTTTAGGGATCCGTACCTCAAAAGGAAAAATGGAATCCTTATAGGATCACTTTGTTGTCCATCTGTCACCGGACCGTAAGTGGAGCCATCTGCTCATAGATGGCGCTACTAGTAATACCTATGCAGTAGCGCCATCTATGATCAAGATACCATGTATCTACTATGATGTAATAGCAGCATAGATGGCGCTATTGCATATTTCGGAATCCTTAGGGCGCGGGTTGTACTCGCACTTATGCGGTTTTGATTCTATACGTTTGGCTACCGGCCCTACCCAATTTGCCTCCCGTATAATTCACCAGGGTTGTCGCATGAATCCTGATTGCAAGCGGCACGTGACAGGAATAACACTTTAACCGTTATCTGATACCGTGAACGGTTATTTATTGGATAAATCTCTAGTTATTTCGGCTGGTTATGTCTTGGGTAGAAGGATTTTTGGTTCAGTCTGATTCGTGGCTTGAATTTTTGTTTTTTTGAATTTAGAGAAGTTGTTTTGTTGTGAAGTATTGCTATTTTTATCTAAAAGGTCATTTCTCGTAATTAATTTAGTACTATGACTGACAATTGGCAGAACTGATACTAGATTTTAAATTGCCTAAAACAGCCTACTGCTAATCAGATTTGTAGTATATTTAAGCGTGAATTTTGTTCAGAATGTTAGCAGAATTTCGCTTTGGCTTTGATCGATTTTTGGCCAAGTTTGATTTCGTTGCGATATAAGTTCAACTTCGTCGTTGTTTGTTAAAAGAATACCATTTATGACATTGATGACACTGAGACAAGCTTGAATCAATTAAAAATTGAGAATTGATTCAATTAAAAACAAAGTTGCATCGTTAACGTTTCTAAAAGGAGAGATAATCATTTCAATTTCTACCTCATGTTTATTGATTCGTTGTTAATTTGGTTAATCAATCAAAGTGATTACGTAATCAATCAAGGTTAATTACAGTATCATAGGGTTGACCTTTTCATTTCGGAATTTTAGGGTAGTGTTTATAGTGCTATACTTGCTTTTCCCCTCCACTCCGTCCGCGTGGACTACAATAAAAAGTCAATTTTAAATGACTTCCTTAGTTGTGGTTGAGTACTATGAAGAGGTCTAGCTGTATCTCTGATTCATCCCACCGGAATTAGATAAAATGTGGCTTAAATTTTATGTTGGAACCCAAGCTACTAAACTGTGAAAATCTCATCAAAATCCGTTCAGTACTTTTTGGGTAATGCGTGCACAAACACACAAAATTTCCAAAAAATGTTTTTTGGGCATGGTTACGTCCTATTAGCTTAACCCGACTGTTTGTTCTGATCTTTTATGTACAGACACGGCTTTTTTACAGTTTTATAATAGCAATAGTCTATTGTCATTTTCTTTTGTTAGCAGCGCCGCCATTATACAGCCAAAAACATTATTAAGGCTGGTTCACAATTATTCTGCACTGCAATGTTTTGTACATTGTAACCCGGAAATGTTGCCATTTTCCAAAACTAATATACTCCAGGGCGGCTCACGGTATAATTACAATGTTACACAAACACGTACATGAGATCCAATTAGTGACAGCCCTGAACTAGGGTTGTAACCATTATTTTAATCACCACTCCGTGACTAGACCCTTCCTTATAATTTATAATTGTAAGGGATGTAGCCAACTTGCGGCTAAGTTAACACATGAGATTTTTTTGCCGTATGACACGATTTTTCTGACTGTGCACCTGTCAATGTCAAAATATTAGCATGATGACAGCCATTTGTAGCGTTAGTTACAGTATTTTTATCATTTTCTATATGCTATAATGCTCTTAATACCAAGCTGGTTTCACGTTAGCAAGCACAATAAAATTCATTACATTCTAATGTCTACAATGTCAAAAGTTTTTTTTTTTGACAACACCAAGTGCACAATTGTAAAATTGGAGTTAATTATATCTTAAAGTCGTGTTATTTTTTACACCATGTTAGCTTTTAAAACATTATAAAATGTAATTTTTAAAGTAATTTATTTTGATTTCATCATACTCATTATCATCACATCATGTATCACCTTGATTATCTTCTCGGTTAGCGCTTTTCGAATATTATTGTTGTTTTTCTAAACAACGTTAACACATAACAAAAAAAAACTAGAACTAAATAGCACTAGATTTCATAAAAAACCAAAAAGACAAAAAAGTCGCACGACTCAATCGCAAAATCGCAAATATGTACCAATATTCTTCTGGCAGCCTGTCATTTTATTCTGATAATTAATGATCATTAGCTACATAATTTAGGCGGAGGAATGACAGGGCGTGCAATGAAAGAGATCTTCCCTTAATTGTGTTTTCGATCTTGGGGTTAAGTTGAACGAACGAGGTCTGTATTTTGATGGGTGACCGCTCAAGCGTTAAGCTTCGGGTCTTTAATTTGCTTAATTTAAAAGGGAATGAGGTAAATTGTGGTTAATGGAGTATATTAAGGATAATTTTGATCGTTACCACACTGCTTTCTAACCAAGGTGGAATATAGAGGAAAATTTTAGTTGGTCCGATAAATTGGCTACCGATTTTCTCAATATCCGACTAAAAGTAGGATATTAACGAAATCTCCTAACGTTTTATCGTACATATTTAGTGTCTTCTAACGTTTCGTAGTACATATTTATGCAGTCTCGACATAGATAAACGATCGCTTTACAACCGAAATCGGTCGCTATCTATGAAAAAATCTATGGAAAAATACGGCGGAACAAGCGATTTTGGTCGTAAACCGATCGCTATCTATGTCGAGACTACAGTCGACATAGATAGCGTACAATTTGTGGATTGAAAACCCACAAATTGTACGATCGTGGGTTTTCAAATCCACAAATTGTACGATCAGTTTAATTTTATCATCTGCGTTCTACATTAAAGAAAAGAAAACGTTTAATACGATAGAATGACACAGAGAGTGATTGTCACATAGAGGGGCATAACATAACGCTTTATTCTTACGTGACGATTTCTACCAGTCAACTTCTACCGTAAGCCGCGTTAAGGAACTTCGTTCCAAAATACTTGTGACAAAAATCTAAAACAAATCCCTTTATCAACAGTTACGCAACCGTCACCGCGGCTTAGAAAATGATGGGAGACCGCTGAATTTCTTTTTTATTGTTCCAGATCCGCCCACGGCACCCATGATCACTGGTTACGTTCCTGGCACTACTCTCTCTGCCGGTACCGTTCAGAGGCTGTCGTGTATATCATCAGGAGGAAACCCATTGGCCACTCTCACATGGTTTAAGAATGACAAAAAGGTACGTCCTTCTTTTTTTATGGAAAGGCACAAAGATTTAAATCGTAGATGTGCCCTCACCGTACTGACACCGCGCTAAAATGTGTCTTTATTGTGACGTGTGAGCTCACAAATTAGACAGAGAACGATAGTGTGCAATATTGGGTATGAGTGAGCGAGAAAATTTTATATTAAACTATCTTCCGCCCGCGGCTTCGCCCGCGTTTTTCGGGATAAAAGGTAGCCTATGTGTTATTCCAGACTATAATCTATCTGTGTGCAAAATTTCATTCAAATCCGTCCTGCTGTTTTAGCGTGAAGAAGTAACAAACATACACACATACCCACACACACATACACACACTCACAAACTTTCGCATTTATAATATTAGTGTGATTAGTAAATTTAGTAGGATAGGTACCTATTTGATTTTGAAATATTTGATACTTCAGATGTCATTGAAATCGACATTGGAAACGTGACCATATTTTGACACGGTAGGGCGCATCTACGATTTAAATCTTAATCCCGGTCTGCCGGCCTAGCATGACCACGATAGAAACGGGTTTAGTCTACATAGAAATAGACAAAGTGACAGATTGTAGAAACATTTCTACGTTTTATGAATGAAACGGTAGAAATGTTTCTACAATCTGTCACTTTGTCTATTTCTATGTAGACAAAACCCGTTTCTATCGTGGTCATACTAGGCCGGCTGGTAGGAGGATCTTCCCTTTTCAAAACATTCCACCTCGTTCCTCCATTCTTCAAACCTACATGATCTCTGCTAAACCCGTCGGAGAATACGGCGTGATGTTATGATATTATGGAACTGAATAACCGTTTCAATATTCGATGATACGGATGCTCTCATTGTTTCACTATCAAGAATAGTTCAACGGAATGGAACGATTCGATATCAACATCGATATGAATCGAATAAATAATTGTAAAAGCAAAGTTTACTTGTATAGAACATTTTAGTCTATACAGCATGTAACTAAAACCCTGTTCGATCCCAAAGGGGGCTACTATGCTCATCATTATGATATTGAACAACTTTTACTATGGCAACAACGGTGAAATCGCGAAAATAAATCAGCTGTTCCATACATATATGTGTTCATCATCATCTGCCTAGCCTTTTCCCAAATTATATTGGGGTCGGCTTCCAGTCTAACTAGTTTCGGCTGAATATCAATATTTTACGTGTAGCGACTGCCATCTGACCTCCACAACCCAATTAATGGGTAATATCGGTATTCGAATGTTAGACCAGCTGTCAGACTTTTAGGGCTTCTGACTACCCGTAACGATTGTCAAAGATATTCCTATGACAACCGGGACTGACTGCTTAACGTGCTCTCCGAGGCACGGAGGGGTCTCGATGTGTAAAGAACGGTCACCCATCCAAGGACTGACCGCGGCAAGCGCAGCTTAACCTCGCAGATCGATCGATCAGCGCGGCTGTCATTTAGCCACGAGCCCCCCCCATATATGTGTTCATATAAATCGATAAAATGTATGGAACAGGCAATTTTTTTTTGCGATTTCGGGGTTCATAATGATGAGTATAATGGCCCCCGTTGGGATCTAACAGGGTTTTTGTTACATGCTGTATAAAATATTGCTGAAAGTACCTTCATCAAAATCGGTTTAGCGGTACTGAAAAACGCTACTTTCGTATAAATATTATTTTAGATATTAACAGGGTTCTTCTATTTCAGATCCACTCAGTGACAAAAACGACTGACCGCTCAGTGGCCGCTGAGATCTCGATCCTGACGAACGTGACTGATAACCAGGCTCAGTACAGATGCGAGGCGACCAACAGCGCTACTGAGATACCGCTGTTTGAAACCGTCACTTTAAATGTTTATTGTGAGTATTGCTGCTTGCTTACTTATCGATACCTTTGGGCTTAAAGGGCGTCAAGACCATTTTGGCAAAAATGAAATTTGGGCCTAAAGGTATCGATTAAATGGCTCAAATCTCATTTTGGTCAAAACGGTCTTTACGCCCTTTGAACCCAGTCTTTGGTTCCAGGTTTGGTTCTCGGGGCGGACAGTGTTTTTCTTTATGACTTGACTTGACTAGAAGTTTAGAGAAATTGTGCCAATATGACGAATGGCACTAAGGTCATGTACCTAAACAAGTCATACATAATCAGATGAATAAAGGTTTTATGCAAACGTAAACATAAATTATTTAAATTAATTTTGAAAATACCTATATGAAAAAAAAAATGCTAAATAGCATCTTTGTAACCTCAGATCGGGATCATAGAAACAAGGAGATATGCCATCATAGCAAATTAGTACGGGAACAACTGTTCCCACTTTTAGTACATTTTTCGACACAATTACAAGCGCTCCTTGTGAATAAAAAGATCTCCCACACATTAAAAATTCTGCACACCCTCAAGCTAACACTGTTAATCGTCACTCAACACTAGCACTAAACTAAAACTCTGTATTTATATCATCGATCGTGTTCGGTTCGTCGCCAGCGTGTACTTTTGTACTACGCTCAAAATGACCAAAATAAAGTATCAAGCTCAATAGCGCCTTGGCACATCTACCTTGTTTCTATGATCTGAGTTTGTAACCTATAAATTAACCTAAAATATTTGCCATGAATAAGACCTTAAATAGAGGACATTGGCTTTTTCAACAACATCAAACGCGATGACCGACTGTATGGTTCTTAGTCTGTGACATTAATTAGTCAACAAAACTAAATTGAATAGACTTCAAGAAACAAAAGATTAGTTTTGTGCGTAATGTAAACCTGAAGAAGATATTACTACAGAACTTATCGTAAAGGAAATTAATAACTTAATATCTTAGCTACTTACAATTCAACAGAATTCGTATCTTAATGTTGACTTAGGTCTTAGTAAAGATTACAGCCGATTCTGTGCTCTAGCAATTTGGGATGACTTTGAATAATACAGTCAAAACTTTACTACTTACGTAGTCCAAACCTTTCAAAGTTACATCCATTCTATATTTGATTCCAAATGTATCTACCTAAAACCTTTATACAAACACCTAAAAAAGTATATAAGTACCTAAAACCTATTTTGAGCTTAGTGCCTATTATAATAGAATACACATTATCTTTAACTTGAGGGGCTCGTGGCTACATAAATGACGGCCGCGCTGATCGATCGTTCTGCGAAGTTAAGCTGCGCTTGCCGCGGTCAGTCCTTGGATGGGTGACCGTTCTTTACACATCGAGACCCCTCCGTGCCTCGGAGAGCACGTTAAGCAGTCGGTCCCGGTTGTCATAGGAATATCTTTGACAATCGTTACGGGTAGTCAGAAGCCCTAAAAGTCTGACAGCTGGTCTAACATTCGAATACCGGTATTACCCATTAATTGGGTTGCGGAGGTCAGATGGCAGTCGCTCCACGTAAAATATTGATATTCAGCCAAAACTAGTTAGACTGGATGCCGACCCCAATATAATTTGGGAAAAGGCTAGGCAGATGACACATTATAACTCAGCGAAAACTGTCCTGCTTTTATGTACAAAGGTTGCGGTTGTAGTTGTGACGCACACTGACGGACGCCATGACGCTAGCCTGCTGTACCGACTAATTTGCTTTGATCATTATTATATATTTCCTTGTTTCAATGATCTGAACCCCAATTCTCGTAAATAAAAATGAGTTCCGATTTGGCTTTGATAAAATGTCAATGCTATTTATTTCAGAAATGGTTTTATCACCATTTGTGACATTTACGGCATTGAGATTATAACTAAACCAAATTAGAATTATATTTTGAACTTTTTATTTGCGAGAATTGGACTTCTGAGTCAACAACTCTGCCTACCTACAGGCGTAAAATTAAAAACTAAAAACAAGCAATGTTTTAATAAAACTTGAATTTTAAAACCAATAATATAAACACTTTATTAGGCTTAACATCAAAAACATCTACCTACATCACATGATTTTCTTTCAACAGTTGCGCCAGAAGCAGTAAAGGTCCGAGTTGAACCAGAAGAACTTAAAGTGGGAATCGAAGCCACTCTCTTCTGTGACGCTGCCAGCAGCAACCCCCCCGCTACGCTGTCGTGGTGGCGGGATGGGATACCGGTTCAAGGTTAGTATCAGTCCTTGTTACCTTTTAAACTTGTATGGCCTATTTCACCACCTACAAATAAGTCAGGGTTAACTTATTTTGCAAATAATTTCAATTCCTTTCCAATTTTAAAATTAATTTGATGGATAGTGTTTATTCGAACACTGTGAAATCTAGACGTTGCAAAACAGCTTCTTAGGCTCATAGGTACTACAGAACGATACTCAAGCACAGATCTCTCCTTGAGCATAGATTAAAACTAGTTTCAACCGATCAAATGGCTCTATGCTCAAGGCGAGATCTGTGCTTAAGTATCGTTCTGTAATACGAGCCTCAGTGTCATAATTTTTCTAATGTCATTCTCCAGAATACGAATGTCGATCTGTGTGTTGACAAGCAACTGATTGATTCTGCTGTCTAATCTGATGTCAGCTGCTGTTATTGGATTACCAAAATAACATTGGCCAATCATATCATTTGACATGAGCTTTGACAACAGATTAAATTGAAGAGGCTTTCAGAAACAAGGGATATAGTGACTTAAAACACTAACTGCCGGTTTTTTACGACTCTCCAAGTTAATTATGAGGAATATGACAATAATGTATAATTGTATAGTTTCAAGTTCCTTGTTAAAATAATATAGGTTTTAGTCCCTGTTTTACCGATTTCAAAACGAATCTTCAGTCGATTATGATGTAATTCCGCTTATAAGTAGTTAAATAAACAAATGCACATAACCGCGCTCTGCGATACCAATTATTAATATTTTTATTTTTAATTTATAAATTAAGAGTTTCATAGAAAGAAGTGCCAACAATAATTCTCATAAACATGATAAAGAATATTTCCTACAACCTTGCTGTTTCGAAGCGAATCTTCATTGACAATGCAACAACGCAATACAGGACATTCGCACTGTTTTGCATGTAAATCCCTTGTCTATACACATTGGTGATTTAGTCGTGCATAGCAAATCGATTCCACAACATGGCTACGTCTAACTAGTAAGTCGTCAATATGTATCCAATGGAGTAAATGAAATGGTATATCACTTTGTTGATGCTTGTATCAATATCGTTTTGACCAATTTTCTCTTTGATTGCATTCTAGGAAATCTGGTCAAACGAGTGTCCAACGTAATTTTACGTTGCTCAAAATGAGTCGAAATTGTGGCTCTTGAAATATTGATTCATTTTGCGTAGTGTTGAGCAAATTGTTGTATTGTATGGAATCGAGTGCTACGCAATTTTGGTGATTCACTTTAAGTGGAGTTAATAACACTGATGTTATCTAGAAACTTTTCTTTACAAGATTATATTTGTTGTTCCGACTCTATAAGATTATGTTCATACAAGTACATAATAGAAAAAATAATATAAATACATTATAAATGTCTACCTAAGTGTAAACAGTTTATTTCTAAGTAGTATGGATAGCACAGACAATAAAAATGTCTTAACTATTCTTTATTTCGAAATATGTCCTCCATGTACGCAAATGTTACTACATACCTATAAAACATACACAGAATATCTAATATAGAACCCTTCCAAGTTTATTGATCAACTAGCTTCCGCCCGCGGCTTCGCTCGTTTTTGTAGCCTATGTGCTATTTCAGACTTAGTCTATTTCTGTGCTAAATTTTATCCAGATCCGTTTGGCTTTTTCGTGATTGAGTAACAAACATCCATCCATCTATCCATCCATCCATCCATCTATCCATCCAAACTTTCGCATTTATAATATTAGTATAGATTATTAAATGTAGTAACGTATGCCATAACCCAAGAACACTCCAAGAAGGTATTTCAACCTCTTCTTCTCTTCAGGTCTCCCGATGCAGCTGAAGAAAGGCCTCCACGGAGGCACGGTATCAACGATCGAACTGAAGCTGTCAATCACTAAGGATCTGAACGGCGCAGTGTACACCTGCCAGGCCATGAATGAAGCTCTGCAGAGGAGCGTCCATGACGCATTACCGCTGAAAGTTTTATGTAAGTCTGTTCTCCGCGGTTTCACCCCTATTGCTCGGCTCCTAAAGGTTGTAGCGTGATGTTGAATCATGCGGAATCAGTTAATTTTTCGAATCCGACTGGTAGTTCCAGAGATTAGCGCGTTCAAACGAACAAACTCTTCAGCTTTATAATATTAGTATAGGTTTTAATACATACAAACAATTGGGGTGGGCAGAAGTCGGGCTACTACTGCTAGTTTTTGTTCGTGGATTCGATGACGAAACTTCTTGTTTTTAACGCTTACTCCCGTGATCTATGACGTCATCATAGGAGATGGAGGTAGGGTCAAACAAATATTTCTGTATTGCCGTCAGATGGACCTTCGCATCGATATAACTATGCTTTTTGATACTTTTAAACTTTAGGAGTGTAAAGTATTTAGCACTATTTTTCGAGAATGCTCGTTGAGATGACGAGGAAGAACTTCATCCTTCATCGAATACACATCAAAATGGCGCCTTCTTCTCGTGGCGCCATCTATGAGCAGATAGCCCCACTCATGCTCGTAACAGACAGATAACCACAGATAACAAAGTGATCCTGTAAGTGTTCCGTTTTTCCTTTTAAGGTACGGAACCCTAATAAAGAATAAAACATGAACAAAAAATAATTCTGAATCATATGGCCAGTCTTGAAAAGTGCTCCTACCTCCAAAGTACTTGGAATTTTTTTCAACCAACTAACCTGAACCGTTTTTCCAGATGCGCCAATTTTCGATGAGACAACACCTTACACGACAGTTGGAGTAGAAAATGAACCACTGATCATAGTGTTACGAGCTGATGGCAATCCTGGAAGCATCACCTACACATGGACGAAGGATGGACTACCTATCACGCAGTCTTCTTACAGTACTGGCAGTAAGTCACCATAAAACAATTAAGTAGCACAAAAATAATGCGATGTCGGAGTGGGTGTTCCCCGATAGTTACAATCTGGGTGTCTTCAAGTCACGAGTGAATCGGATTCTTCTAGGCAAGCGTGCTCCATCGTAGACCGCATCATCGCTTAACATTAGGCGAGATGGCGGTCAAACGCAAGCAAGTTAAATTAAACAATCTAGGTAAAATCAACATTTAGGTTCACTGAAACTGTGATACTGTTTTTAAATATTTGCGAGACATATTCATGTTTGTAGCTTCGAATCCGCCGTGTGACTAAAAACTACGTTTGAGTTTAAAACTAGTCGATATGCGTGAATAAAACAGTAGATATTAATAAACTATGGCACTTTCTTTAAAAAACCAGTCCCATCGTTACTCAGCATTACTTTGTTCTCACACAAAATTCATGATAAATGTCTGGCCTTTATAACTTAGACCTTGAAGTTAGCATTATTTTCATCTCAAAGGTTAAAAAATATTTTACACGTAAAATTGATTCAAAATCCATCTTGAAGAATAAAAAAAGCTAAAATTCAAGAGAAAATACTTAAAAAAAATATCAATGCCTAGACATTTAAAATTTATGAGCACCTGTTCACCTGTCTGTTATACTTTGTCTTCTTTTCTCAAATACTTCATAAATCTTAATAGATTTTTCAGTATCACTGCGTTGTTTTTCTCCTTAAAATAGTATTGTATTTATTTTATCTTTTATAAATAAGACCCTTGTTAGGAGTACGTAGTTCTAAGAACTAATATCTATTTGTATATTGAAGATTCAGTCTAGTAGAAATAAAATGATGAGCATTTTCGTTTAAATAAAGAGGTTAATAGACATTTTTGGTAGAAAAAATAACGTTTCTAAAACACTAAAACGTTATAAATTAGAATTCTAGTCAAAAATAGACATTCAATTCGTTCTAAATTAAAATGTAATTTGGAGATGTAATTTAAATTATTTTTTCCTTTTGTAGGAATGAACTAGAACCACAAGTCTAATTAGAATTTCTTGTAATTAGCAAAACAAATAAGCATTTATCTATGGAAGCGTATTTTCTCTACGACAGACTATTAAAAATTTAATAATGAAGTACCTACCTACTTAATAGTAGTCTACGTTGTAATATACATACATACATACCTACATAGACTCACACGAATGCAGAAACTATAGAACAAAATATATGTATAAATGTGTGTTCTATGTATAAAAAACTACTTAATTATTAATAATAACTCATACGCAAATAGTTATAGAATCCATTCACTGATTAAAATCACTAATGACTGTAACATTCAAAAACTCAAATCAAATAATTCCAGCAAACAAACCGATGTATTTAGCTTTTAATCAACCATCATTAACCCATTGATAGCCACACAAAAAGTTTGTTATGCGATTAACAATATTAACCCTCTAAAATAACAAATACCGCATCAGTATGCAATTTAACTAAAACAAACATTGGTAATTGTTGTGGTCAAATAATTATCAACGTCCGAACGAAACTAAATAACCTTTTTGATTTACAAAATTAAATTGATTGGTTACTCTTTAATGAACATTTTCAGTCTAAAACGCCTTAACTAAATTCTTAACCCTTCAATGCTGCCGTGTTTAGATATTAGGTATGTAAAGAGTGATGATTAGAAAACACCCGTTAATAAAAATAAAAAAAATATTAAAAATAAAACTCGATTCCTCTGTGTGAAACAAATTGATGTAACTATAGTGTAAATATGAATAATGAGAGAATAGAGGTTAGAATGGTTTAGGAAACGAACAAACGGTTATTTGTCTAACATGTGTGCATGCGGGCTATTGGGTTACCTAACACTGAAACATAAAGGGAATGAAAATGATTAATTAAACAGTACCAATAAAGTTGGTCTATATGTAGACTTAGTTCAAGGATATTATCAAATACCTATAATATAAAGCTGTACTATTTTTGTTTGATTACATCTCTCAATTTAAGTGTCCTAGCAAAACGATATTTTTTGCTGTAACGTATTTTCTATTATTACTATGATCATTTCTTACAGCCTAAACAAATTATATTTTTTGTTTACTTAGATGATTTTATAATACTTATATTTTTTCTTTTATGTAGATGACAGGATAATTTCCGAAGGTAGCATGCTCAACATGACGCGGCTCACGCGACATGACGCAGGCATCTACACCTGCGAAGCTGTGAACTCGCAAGGAGCTGCTGTAGCTAATATCAGCGTTTCTGTACATTGTAAGTATATTATGATAGATTTGTTTAGTTAGATGTTGGCTAGAGGTAACCATCTTATTAGAATCAGTATTCACTTAACCGATGTCGCCTTTAATGTAGATGATGTCTGTGTCTAAAGAGAACAAATGCCACTAAACCCTTTCCCTCAAATATTTTAGTACGATATATTCAAAATATAAGTTACCACTGCGTGAAACTTCCCATGAAAACCTAGCTTCTTACAAGATTTAACATAAAGTAGAAAATGACATTATCGACCGTTTAATAACTTTGACGTTCAACGAAGCCCTCTGTTTCCCCCAAAACATAATGATAGCTCCGTAATACCCTTCACATTAAACTTCATTGCTTCCCAAACGGAATTGTTGATCAACTATTGTCCGTAATGTACCGATCAAAGTTGCAAAGGGTTACAAATTGAAGTATTTTCGGTACCCTCTTCGGCTAATGGAATCTTGCACAGGTTAATTACATCTTTCTTCAATAGTTAATTCGATTAACCGGTCTTCTGCGAGCAGGAAATTGAATACTTTGTAGATGTACAGCGTTTTATGTAGTTTATTAAATTGTGACCGGCAACTTGGTTTGTCTTGATTTAATATACCTTGGGGACGTCTTGGTACTAAACTGTCCTTTGTCCATTTTATTGCAGGAGTTATTTTTATATGAACGTATTTTTACTTGATATTGTTGAGAGTATTTGACCAAATTGATTCGTAACTAGGTCTTATTGAGATTACATTTTGGAGATTTTTGTCATCAGAGCATTGATTTATGATTTTGTATTTGGTTTGTTTATCATAAAAATATAAAAGAGAACCTTATACAACCATGTTTAAGATACAAGTAAAACCAAATGAGGTTTTTATTGCAGATCCTGCGAGCATAAAATCAGTGTCACAGCATGAAATTTCAAGTCCTAACGAAGATGTTGTACTATCCTGCACAGCTAATGGTGAGTTGACTGTACCCTCATTATTGGCTCTAGCAATGTTGCCGAGTAGGTACCTATTCGTTTTTATTTAAAATTTGAAACATCAATAAGTTGCCAACTATTAAGTTATCATTTGTCTTATTATGTGTATTCAGTACATTGAAGATATTTGTTATTGCTTTGCAAATATGTAAATAAAAGTACGAAAAGCAAAATTGTGAGGCAGTATTTAAAAAAAAAAAACTAATTAACGATAGATACATAATTATTATACTTACCTACCTAATTCATATCGATACCCAAGAAGAAAATTGCCTTCGGAGTTTGTTTCAAGTATGAAACAAACAATTAAACGAAACATTATTTTCAGGCAACCCTCTAACCGCTGACAACATACGCTGGGAGCGAAAAGGCTACAACATCAACCCTAGCCACGTAAATTTTGAACCTCGAAATCTGACCAGCACTCTACTAATAAAACAAGCAACCAGAGAAGATGTGGGGAACTTTCAGTGCGTTGTAGACAATGGAATAGGGAGTGAGGCAAGACAAGACGTTATGTTGGTTGTGAAATTCAAGCCGGAGCTCGACAGCTCCCCAAGCCTGATGAAGTCGGCTTCCAATGTGGGGCAGGTTGGGAGATTGACTTGCAAGTAAGTGGACTATAATACATACATAGGATAAACCAGGGTTCGAAGTTCTTGAGAGAGTGGAAAACAAGAATTGGTGTGGATAGTTATCAAAAGATTATAATTAATGAAGCTGATTTTTCTTTTGATTGAATGCACTAATCTCTGGAACTACCAGTCGGAATTAACTATATTCTTTTGGCATTTGATAGTCCAATTCTTGAAGAAGGTTATCGGCTATTTATATCATCATGCTACAACTTTTAGGAGCCGAGCAAAAAGACAAAAAACGGGAAGAACGTTAGGCGAAAACATTCCGATTTCTTTTAAATTAAACACCGGGTGAATACGCGGGGCACAGCTAGTATCTCCGGTTTAAAGAATTTTTATTTTCTCAAAAGAACTTATAGTTCACTTAAATATGAGAAACTTAACAAATATATCATAATGAGTATTATACAGAGGTCGTTCAATCTATCTAAATTAAGTAGGTACAAATAATTACTGGTTAGCCAGATACAACTTTAACCTATTTTTAAAAATGTTAACAGATGAAGAGTCTTTAATACATTTAGGTAACTTATTATAAAGCTGAGCTCCCTCAACCAGTATTGTTTTCTTTCCGTACAATGTTCTAGCTAGGGGCAGTTCTATATTATCTCTATTTCTAGTGTAGTGCTGATGTGTTTTATGTTTGAATGTAATTTGAGAATGTATTTTGTTTGTTAAAATTTTCTTTATTAGTATGCATGTGTGGTAGACATATATTTTTTGTAAATTGAATAGTTTCGTTTTGTCGTAGATTTCTTTCGTAGGTGTTAAGTAGTTGTAGTTAAACAGAACTTTGATCGCTTTATTCTGTGTACGTTGTAGGTCTTGAAGATTAGTAGTAGCAGCCTGCCTCCATATTTGGATTAAATACTCCAAATGTGGTTTGACCAGAGCATTATACATTGTGTATCGTAATTTAAATGGCACACACTTAGCAATATTTCGTAAGGCTCCAGTTAACGAAATTAATCTACTTCTTACGTATTCAATGTGAGGTCTAAATGTTAGTCTGCTGTCTAAGATCAAGCCAAGGTATTTCTCTTGGTTTGATCTTTGCAGCTGCTGGCCATCAACGGTCAGAGGAGGGAAATCAGGAATCTTCTTATTTTTAGCAGAGAAAACTATGTAAGTGGTTGTATAATGCGGTACCTAGTCTTGATAATCTTGAACCCTGAGATAAACTCGCGCTGTTTTCCATTGTAGGAAATAATTTTATTTTTATTTATTTTTATTGTAATTTGATTTGATTTTGATTTTGATTTTGATTTTGATTTTGATTTTGATTTTGATTTTAATTTTAATTGTAATTTGATTTTCATTTTGATTTTAATTTTATTTCATCATTATTGTTTACTCATACCATTATGGGCACTATGCCTGAAATAAATTATTTTTATTTTATTTTATTTATTTTATAAGTATAGAACTACACAAGCTATGATCTTTATCCTTTATTAGAATTGTATTATTAATGACGATAATTTTTACTTCCAACGCGTGTTGAGCAGGCAACCCCACTATCGTGTTGCTGACTGGTAGGTAAATGTTTTACCATAGCATGAGTTTTGCCTAAATTATTAGGTATAGTTCGTTCCGAAAAAGGTAAAAATGACCTCAATAGGGGTGACTCCTATTACATTAACTTATTTTATAAGAATGATGCGAATTTTTTTACTTTATCGCAGTTAACTGAAAAAACTTTTAAATCTGTTAGCGGGACTCCCAAATAAAATATTGTATTAGGTATTTACATTTGTGTTTGTTTTGAGTATTTGACATTATTTTGCTTCTTTAAAATAATATTTAAAAGAAATTCATTTAACGACCAAATGGCAAGATCACTCATGCACGTCTTTTTTGACTTCAAATATCTGCTTATCTTAAAAAGGAATAAGATTGTGAATATAAAAGACAGTGAGAAGGGGCCTAAGACTGAGTTATTACGATCAAATAGGACGTGTACTGCCAGAGGAAAGATATATGAATGGAACGGTTTTTTAGCTTGCCTGAAATCTAGGTTGAAATTATTTCAGCACGAAAAAATATTCAATACTAGCTTTTTCGCTCATAGCTAAGATAGATAAGCCCATGTATGTCTCCGTATCCGAAACTGTAAAGGTGCTGTTAAACGGGCTAGTTTTTTGACAATTCTTTGCTGCAATTGTATAGCCGTGAATTGAGATCTATGTCGTACAGCAGGTATTGTGATGTACCTACCATCATTTAATTTCATTGCTATATCGCCGGGCTTTACTGCAAGATTGCGGCAACTGTTCTACTGAGTTGCATGATATAGATCTCAACTCACGGCTATGCAATTGCAGCAAGAAATTGTCAAAAAACTAGCCCGTTTAACCGCACCTTAAGATAGATATAGCCCTTGTGCGTCTCCGTATTCGAAACTGTCATAGAAGAAATAAAGAAGTAAAAACAAGACTGCCGATCTATCTTGGATAGGACTTACCAAATATCATTAATTGCTCGTTACAATTACAATTTAATTAACTATGGATTAGTTCAGGCAGCAAGATTAAGTGCACCTGTGCCTATTAGCGTATTAAAGGATTATTCAACGCCTGAAAATGTACTTGATATGGTGATAATTTTAAGCTTAGATTTAGTTTTATTGCACAGATGTCTAATAATGACGAATGTGCTTCGTGCTTTGGTTTGGTATAACTTTAGTGCCATTGGTTTAATTCAAATTCATGACTTTTAATTTACCGCAACGACCTTTAAAATATTTTTTTTTTCTTAAAAACGCGCTTTCGTAAAGTCACAGTGTTTAAAAAAATCTCACATGGACAAACATTCAGATCCCAAAAAAAAAAATTGATCGGCAATTGAAAAATGTTACCCTTAACGCGCCAACATCTTCTAAAATCAATTGAACCAACAAGATGCATCCATTAAATTCAATTAAATAACAAAATATAATAATAAACCAAAACAAACCAAAAATAATAATTCCAATAGTCTTGCACAAGCTGGCGTTTGTCTTTGGTTGCATTTCTATAGTGCATACAGGGATAATCGCCGGCTATGTCACCATTACATTTTATTAAAGTTGTCATAAAGGGCCTCTACGTGTTGGCTTCGGCCCCACGCACGCCTTCGAAAGTTCCAGGAATCTTTAGTCCCGTACAACTAAAGAGAGAACATAATAATCCAACCACAACATATAACTCCCATATTTCTTGTAGATGCAAGTCAGCTCCTGCACCAAACTTCACTTGGTCCAAAAACGGCGCAAAGCTCCCAGTCAACACGTCTTCCAAGTTCTTTGCGGAGTACCACAAGTTGGATGCCATCACCTACACCTCCGTGCTCCTAATCAATGAGGTCAGCACCTCCGACTATGGGTCCTATGAATGCGGAGCGAGGAACGACTTGGGATTCTCTACGACATCTGTCAAGCTGGATATAACTAGTGCCCCAGGTAAGTTTTAAGTTATTTTGATTAGGAATGGGCAATTTTCTAGTAGTTTTACTAAGTTATTGAATCAAAAGTGGGCTCATGGCTAAATTACAGCCGCGCTGATCGATCGATCTGCGAGGTTAAGTTGCGCTTGCCGCGGTCAGTCCTTCGATGGGTGACTGTTCTTTACACATTGAGACCCGTCCGTGCCTCGGAGAGCACGTTAAACAGTCGGTCCCTGTTGTCATAGGAATATCTTTGACAGTCGTTACGGGTAATCAGGAGCCCGAAAGTCTGACAACTGATCTAACATTCTAATACCCAATAATTGGGTTGTTGAGGTCAGATGGCAGTCGCTCCACGTAAAATATTGATATTCCAGCCGCAGCTAGTTAGACTGGAAACCAACCCCAATCTAGTTAAACGCTAGGCGGATGATGAACACGAAACATCTGAGGCTCTAGACAAGTTGCTTTTCTGTTAGCGTTCACGCCAAACGATAAGCACAAAATGTATGGCAATGACATTGACTGCGGAAAAGTCACGTGACTCACAAATGTCATTTCCATACATTTGCTTACCATTACCATTTGCTTTTCCATACATTTTCCATCCGTAGCGTTTGACGCTAACGCTACAGAAAAGTAACTTGTCTAGGGCCTCTGATAAGAGTTCTCAAACTATCTATCTGTTTCAGATCAAGTTATATCACTGATGGTGACAAATGTCACCCATAACACCGTGACGCTGCAATGGGTGCCCGGATTTGATGGGGGTCTGCACTCCTGGTTTAGGGTACGGTACAGGTGAGTTTGATTGGCTATTATAATTCCAGATAAACACATGAGGTTTTATAATTTAAATGCCTATAAATGTGTATTTAAAAAAATCACACTTAATTATAAATGCGAAATTTATGTGTGTGTGTGTGGGGGGGGGGGGGGTGTGTGTGCGTGTGTGTGTGTATGTATTACTCCTTCACGCTGAAATGCCTGGATGGATAAAATTTGACAAAAAGGTGACCTAGAGAAGTACATAGATTACTTTTCATCCATTTTCACCCAAACAAAGTCGCGGGCAACAGCAAGTACTAGATTAAACTTTGTATTCTCAGAGGACTCCTTATATCACAATTCACATCCTAGAATTTTTACGTAACTCTTATTTTCAGGAGAATTTTCGAAGAATCTTACAAATATGAAGATGTGGTACCTAGAAATGCCACCACATTCACAATCGGCGGATTAGAACGAAACACAGATTATGTGTTCTCAGTCATGGCTATCAACAAAATTGGTCAAAGTAAATACAGGCCCGACGACACCAAAGTCACGACACTTAGTAAGTTTACAATATTATTTGTATTAAAATTATCTTTACTCAGAGAAGAAAATAGAGATGAAAATTAGCCTTATATGAAATGATAATCGAGATTTTATGAATATCACAGACAGTCCTTTGAAATCAAGCAATGCGCACATTTTCAAATTATATTTGAAGTTATCAAGCATGGTCTGGTGTCAAAAGTCAAATTAATGGAGTCAATTATTTTATCTGAATATTTTAAAGACTAAGTTTAAATAATAAACTCAAATGCTATTGAAACTACAAAATAATTACCACGGGTTCGAATCCCGAGTATATGTAGGTACATTCAACAATAATTTATTTTCTACTTTATTTATTAAAGCATTAAACACGTAATTAACAAAGCATAGAAATGAAAAACGTATTTGCTTCTAGCTGTGGCCGTACTATGCATTTAATAAAATGATAAAGATCATTGATTCCCTGTGAAAAATGGATGGTGCTATTTATCCTGTAACCTACGTCACTCTCTCACACCTGAACAATGATGACAATCACATGACATAGTACTGGCACAGGGATTCAACCAGTATGATGCGTTTAAACCTTATTCACAAAAACAAAATGAGCTAAAATTCTACTTGAAAAGGTTCAAATAGTATTCGTGACTTTTGTCTAATGTTATACTAAAAGGAATACCTATAAGTTACTTAGGGCAAGTCAATTAAACTAAAAGGGTTCCACAAGGTACTATACTCGGCCTAATCCAAATCAAATCTTTTCACGCTGCGTAGACATGATCCCATCATCAATACAGTCTTCTTCAGAAGAATACAATTACAATGTGCCAGGAGTCTTCATAATAACTGGCACGATTGTCGGAACTGCTTTAATACTCCTAAATGTATTGTTGATTGGATTCTGTCTTCATAAGAGGACCAATAAAAGGATCAGAGGTTTGGAATTCGCTTTTGAATCGATGTATTTTTGGATGTTAGTTTTAAGTATTTTTGTTTTAATTTTGTGATGATTTTGGTTGCGTATCAGTAGTTTTAAATGTTGATAGTTTAATCCTAAATTGTGTTGTTGATGTGCCATTGTTATTAGAAAAATGCTCTTTTTAGATATTATATTTTTTTTATAATAAATGATAAATTGCCAAAATTTCAACTAAAAGCAATTCCCTTTTCCTGTTAAAGTACTTAAATCATAAAACAAAGAAATATGAAGCGAGACAATACTTCACTAGTAACATTAAAAGCATATCTAGTGAGACGAAAGCTCTCGAGCTTTCAGTTACAAAGAGCGACCGTGAAAATTATATTACAGTCAAGGGCGTCGTGAAAAGTTCACTCAAATAGTAACTTGCTCTTGAATTTTGTTACGGAGTATATTTTTCAGTATTAAGTGATAATAGTGCTGAGACAAAAACTGAGTTCTTTAAAGAAATGCTAAATAAAATAGGTACATCATATGTTTTTGCTGATATTGTTATAAAAACATGTTTTTAACAGTCATGATTAAGATAGATGAAGGTTACAGAGATTAATTTGTCAAATATCATGAGACATTGGCAATTTATTTGCTGAAATAAAACTAAGCAAATAAAAACAAAATATAGCAACGTCACCCACGTTGCGTACAATTTAGCTTTTCTGAAAACTTATTTTATGAAATAATAGTTATTTAGATCTAAATAATGTGAAACTTCAGTACCTAAATATTATAAAGTATACCTAATATCAGTATCATTCATTATCACAACAATTTGACGAAAATAATAATTTATAAAATGAAAATGTTAACTAGCTTACACAAAACCAAAGTCATCTCAAATTATTTGCAATTATTTTTCTTTTGCTAATTATTTTTTTGTTTTCTCTTCTTCCAAAGCTTCTTCCGAAGTAGGCGAGCTGAACGTTGTGTCAACAGAATTCGTAGAAACAGCTGATGTATCAAAATCTGTAGTTATTTACGTATCAATTACTGGAGTCGTACTAGTGTTGATAAACGCTGCTTTAGTTGCTTGTTTTGTATTGAAAAGACGTTCTAGACGACTGAAAGGTAAGATCTTTGTTTTGTTTTCGCTTTTTGGTATTGTTATTTGGTTTTCAATATTATTTGTGTGTACACGTAGTGTTTTAAATTTATCATCTCTTTAACAATGAATGATGGATTCTTGACAAAACTAATTTATTATCCTTTGTGATGGTAAAATCAACATCAGTTAATTGATATCATCACTGGAGATGGTAAATATACAGTTAAAAACATACATTTTCCATCTCAAAATGGTGAGTAATATATTTTTCAACGTGTTCAGGTATTGTGGTTGATACGTGACCTATAAGTTGAACAAAAATATATTTCACTTGCTCCTCGCTCAGACTCCCAAAGGATAAAGTAGTCTATAAATTCTTACATAATAGCATTATATTTTCAACGAAATTCAGCTTATTTTCACTAATTAATTTTACCTTGTTAGAACACAACCCTTTACGTAAATTAACGCCTTCATGTAAGATACTCGAATTCTTGACAAACATTTCACTCATTATACCTGAGGCTTTTTTGGTACGTTTAACATAAAAACACATTTATAAACAACGGTACTCTTAATTTATGTAAAAGCAGAAAAGGGGTCATTATACTCATCATTATAAACAACTTTTAGTATGGGACCGACCCTGAAATTGCGAAAAAATATCAGCTGCAACGTTGTATAAAGCCAAGTCTTGTAAAACCTAGGTCAAACGAAACGAATATTTACTGCGATTGCAATCGCTATGAGCAAACTCGCTTTGTGTGACAAGCTACTCGCAGCAAGTAACCGACACAAGCTCATGCGAGTTTATTCGCCGCGAGTGAATTACTGCGAGTATTTGGTCCCATAGCCGAGGCTTTACCTTGTTCATTGATGAACTTCGAACTTTACCAGTGAAAAACGCCGCAACGGATTAAGGATCACAGCTTGTTGTTAATAGCAGATAGAGGAACTGTCCTGTCCATCGCCTTAATGAACAGATTCCTTCATTCATTGGATACCCCTCACGTATATAAAAAAACCTTTGAAAAGGGGGTAACAATTTGATGTAGGCGTACGTACATTGATAGCCATTTACCTACGATATCTAGAAGTAGTAAGGGATTGCCTTATCTTTACTAATTCATACTGTAGGTACATACTCTAGATGAGACTATCTACGAGTATCAAAGTAAACAAGTAGACTAAAAATTGTTTCAGTGGGAATAAAAACAATGACAGTTCAATAATTTATTGGTCCACTTGACGCAAAAACGAGATATTATCAGAAAAGGTTTCAATTATGTCGATAAATATTAACGATACGGTTAATTGATTACCGTTCGCTACGATTCCCTAATGAGCATCATTTTCTTTGTCATTATTATTGTTGTTCGTATCGGGTATTTTTCTTTAATTGGTATTAATTTAATTACTTTATCGAATGCAATTAGGAGTTTTTATGATTTTTATCGAATAAAACTTGCACTATCATTATATTTGGTAATATTATAAACTCGGTCGGCAACCTTCATAGCTTGACGGTTTCAAATAACATGCTTTCAAGCTCTAAGGACCAGTCAGACATTACCAATTCTACTTTTTGATTCGATTTTGAAGTCATCACTTTCCAAAACATCTGAATCTGTAAGAGTAGCTTCATTCGTATCTTCTACATTTAGGGATGCATCCGATACGGATATCGATATATCGGCAATATATTATTTATTTGCCGATACACCGATACATTTCAAACACTTTTAAATGAGTTATGTCGCATCCGATAAACTATTTTCTGCAGCAGGTCTCATTCAAACGGACTTGCGAAATCGCCTTTCTCCGCATAACTTGAGAATAATTTGTTCCCTAAATAAAAATGTTGTTAGTGTTAATTTTGATTATTTTAATTTTATGTCCTTATAACACAATTCGTATCGATATCGATGCATCCCTAATTACATTCACACTTTCATCACCTCTTACATCAATATCAGCAGTTGTTTCACTTTTAATATTTTTAACAGAACAAGCGGGCCAGGCATCAAAATCAGCTACAATAGAGATGTACGCTCCATCATCATACAACGATACAATGACGGGAGAGACCTTGAGTTCGGTCTCCGAGAAGTCAGAAACATACTCGCAAGAAGAAGGAACGGATGATCGACAGCCACCACCGATACCTGAGGTGCCTTCGATGCCGACGAGACATATGTTGAGCCAGGTAAGGGTTACTGAGAAATTAATTTTTGTTAGAGAAGGACGTGGTCACAGTCAAATAACACTGCCTACTCTTCAGGGCCTGCTATTGCAATTGTGTAAGAATTGTCTCATAATTAAATCTTAACTGTCAAAACCTAAGTCAAAACCTTTGGTAGTCAGCTTAGAGTAAGACTATGTCTTTGGTCATTGGTCAAAACCAATAATAACGATGTCAAAAAAATTCAAATGAGTCGGGCGAGGCCCGGTAGCTCAGTTGGACAGAGCACGCCACGGAACGGCAGAGGTCGCGGGTTGAATTCCGCTCGGGTCATATGATTTTTGAGAATCACTTATATATTTAATAACTTAATAACGATGTCATTATCAGATCATTCTGACACGATTATGACAATTGCAATAGCAGACTTGGGGCCCAGTAGTGTTGTGTTCCTGTGGTAAGGTTGCCAGAACTCCTGAGGATGCGCTGTGTTGGCAGCAGTGGACCTGCTCGTCCCATAAGCTGACTGCACAGAGAATCCTCATTTTAAAGGGTTGGCAACACGCATTTGATACTTGGTGTTGCAAGCTTTTCATAGGCTACGGTAATAACTTAGCAACAGGTGGGCCGTTTTCCTATTTTAATCCCTAAAAATTTCATTGAAATCGTTGAGCTGTTTCGGAGCTGATTCGAGACAAACTTTCAGACAGCCAAACAAAAATTCTAATAACGGTCATTTATGATTAGGCATCGTAAAAATAGCAGGTTTCACTTCAATTTTGCCATTTCTTTTGAAATCACAGACAGTCATTTCAATTTTATTTATTGTATACTAGCAAACCCGGCGAACTCTGTTTCGCCACCAGATGGCTTCGTTTTTTTTGTTGTTTTCCCGCATTTCTGTTGAAATTTTCCTGAATTTTCTTTGCTATAAACCTCACGAAGCCCGAGACCTTTCCAACGAATACAAAACCGTGGAAATCGGTTCGTGCGTTCTGGAGTTATAGCGTCAGGAAGGAAAACCCGACTTATTTTTATATAGTAGAAAATGTATAGATAAGATCAAAATCTATTTCATCTTAGGCTCAACACGTATCATTGTGATCATCAGCCTGTCTAGTCTGTAGCGACAGCCGCTGCCAAATTTGTTTTGCGAACTTTCGAGGAAGAATCTCACGGTGAGAATCTCCCTCGAACGTTCACAAAACAAATTGGCAGCTCTCATGGTGATATCACGCGGCGTGTCGATACAGAATATCATACATAACATACATACATACATACATAATCGGCCTATAATGTTCCCACTGCTGGGACACAGGCCTCCTCTCTGTGAGAGGGAGTGGGCCGTAGTCCACCACGCGGGCCCAGTGCGGGTTGGTGGACGTCACATGTCTTCGAATTTTTTGGTTCTAGGACATGCTGGTTTCCTCACGATGTTTTCCTTCACCGTTAAAGCAAGTGATAATTAATTTCTAATACGCACATGATTTCGAAAAGTCAGCGGTGCGTGCCTCGGGATCGAAGTCGAACCATTCACCGTGGGAGGCACATGGTTAATCCACTAGGCTATCACTTCACAGAATATCATATGAGGCAGTATCATAAAACCAACCAATTTTTTCCTCCTCCAGACTACAGACGCGTTCCTAATGGATGACCAGGGTCTCGTCATTCCTCCACCACTAGACTACCCGCCTCCCAACTACGCGGTCTATGATGGTGACCACGCCAGAACTCTGCCGCACCCCCATAGACATAAGGATATTAGTGGACATAGCACGTTGGGAAGAAGCGCTGGTAAGTACAAAAATAAAATGGTATAATTGCAAATCAGAGCAGAGCAAGAGCCTCAGATCATGGAAACAAGGGAGATGTGCCAAGGCGCTATTGAGCTTGACGCTTTAGTTTGAACACATTAACCATAAATAAAACGTACACGCTGGCGACAGACCGAACGCGATCGATGATATAAATACAGTGTTTTAGTTTAGTGCTAGTGATGAGTGACGAATAATAGTGTTAGATTGAAGGTGTGCGAATTTTTTTATGTGTGGGAGATCCTTATATTCACAAGGAGCGCTTGTAATTGTGTCGTCGCAAACTGTTCTAAAAGTTGCGACAGTGGTTCCTGTACTAATTTGCTATGATGGCATATCTCCTTGTTTCTTTGATCTGAGAATGGCCGCAACCTAAATCTGTGTATGAAAAGTTTAGTCAAAATGCGCTAAATTAGGGTGGCGCCACTACGATAGAAGGTTAATTTAAAATAAAGCGCCAATAGTTCTAATCAAAAAATGTTATGAAAGTTCCATCAAAATGCGCTAAATTAGGTGGTCCTGCATTCACACCATACCCTCTATATTGCTGGCGTCATTTTGGACGGTTTTTGTAGTATTATTTACTACGATGGACACTTCATCAACTTGTCTCCATATAAAGTTTGTACTCCTTATAAATCTATTCTCCATGCCAGTGGCGAAGGATCCCTACAATAGGATTCCTTCCGGCTTCCCTTTGACAGCACAGGCAGTACTCCTCATATCAATAAAATTCTCCATGCATTCATAATAATTTATTTGATTCTCTCCAACAGGCAAAGCGAACTACGCGCCGGCTCCCAGTCCGATGCCACCAATGGACGGCTCGTATTACAACATGGCGTCGGACCGGTACTTGTCGTACCCGCCGCTGATTGGAGAATATTTGCAGCAGGTAAGAATTTTATACTAAAGAAAATCTTGATTGTGAAAACCGCCAAACAGTGGAATGCGCTGCCGGAGTGGGTGTTCCCCGGTAGTTATAATCTGGGTGTCTTCAAGTCGCGAGTGAATAAGTTTCTTTAAACCTATGTTCAACAGTGGACTACATAAGCTGATTTCTAGAGGCGAAGGGTGAGGGGAAGGTTTAATAAAATGGTACTTAACAAAATTATGAAGTGACCACACGGTTGTCGCAGTGGCTGAGAGATTGGCTGCTGCGCGACGTGTCGCGGGTTCGATTCCCGCACTGCACACTGGTCTGGCTGTTTGTGTATGTGAAATTTGTGTTTGTAAACGCACCCACGACACAGGAGAAATCCTAGTGTGGGGCAAAGTTTAAAAAAAAAAAAAATTGTTTATTCACTGTGTATACAGGGTGTCCTGGTCCAAAGGTCCCAATCTGCATCATTAGTTTGGGGAATTTATAAATCGAAATTATTACTGTTTTTATGTTTTCCTAGAATATTTTCACTTTATTTGCATTTCGATTCTGAACAACCGGGGGCGCCGAGGCGGCACGCGATTGGTTCATCAGTCGAAGCTCGGCGTGTAATTGGACCATTCTCTATTATTCTATCTCTCTATTGTCATTCTCTGTCTATTGTCTATTGGGCCGACAATATACATGCGCGATCTTTACCTATGCTTAAGTTACTGTGTTATTATTAATTGACCCACTTCCCCTCTAGCAACAAGGCCGCACCCCGACCCCCCCGCAGCAGTACGGCGGCCAGGGCCTCCCCAAGCCGCACCTCATGAACGGCGGCCTGCCCGCCGGCTCGCCCTCGCACATGGCCAGCCCGCCACACAGTTATGTGCTTGATGGTAGGTTAAACTTACCTGCTAGGGAATCTTTCAAAAAGATCACAATTATGATAAACTTGATCTCAATAGAACTTGCGAGCTGTGTAAACAATAACCTCCTTATTTATAAACAATGATTAAATTAAAAAGCTCTTATGGCAATTGCCGTCTCTATTCATTAGCATAGAAATGACAAGGATAGTTGTATATTTAATCAGTGGTTAAATTAAGAGACGTTTATAAGTAGGGGAGTAACAGTATAGTATTGTCAAAATTTAATTAGTCTGTATAGACTTTACATAGCTAGATATTTCACAAAATCTATTGAAATGAAGCATAATCGGCCTATAATGTTCCCACTGCTGGGACACAGGCCTCCTCTGTGAGAGGGAGTGGGCCGTAGTCCACCACGCGGGCCCAGTGCGGGTTGGTGGACGTCACATGTCTTCGAATTTTTGGTTCTAGGACATGCCGGTTTCCTCACGATGTTTTCCTTCACCGTTAACGCAAGTGATAATTAATTTCTAATACGCACATGACTTCGAAAAGTCAGCGGTGCGTGCCCCGGGATCGAACTCGAACCATTCGCCGTGGGAGGCACATGGTTAAACCACTAGGCTATCACTGCTTGTGATTGAAATGAAGTTCATGTGTGAATTAGAAGACGATGCCTTTGATTTTTGATATGGTTTGATGCAGCACCGACTTCCGAAACTGTTTCACACGTAACATTATTGTGATCTTTTTGAAGGTGGTTTCAACAATTTTTTTTTAGTTTTTTTCGACAACTTAGTAAAATCTCAAGATTAACTATTTCTTTTATTTATCTATGCTAATATAATATAGCTGAAGAGTAGATCTCTGGAACTACCAGTCGGATTCGAGAAAATCTTTGATTGTATATGATAGCCAGATTCATGAGAAATAGTATAGGCTATTTAACATCACGCTATAACCCTTAGAAGGCGAGCAACGACGCTTTTTATTCAGTATAGTATTTTTTTCAGTATAACTAAGATTCAAATAGTTATAAAAGAGCTCAGATACATTAAACAATAAAGAATTCTACCTTTAGACAGACAATCAGCTGGTGGCACTCTGAGGCGACAGAGGATGGACAAGATGGCCGCCGTACCCCCCCCTGACGTCACTGTGCTGCATCAGGGGAATTGCACGCAGGTGAGACTAATCTTTCAGTACGAGATTATTTTCCCAAACTAGATTGGGGTCGGCTTCCAGTCTAACTGGTTGTGGCCGAATATCAATAAAACATAAAGCGACTGCCATCTGACCTCCACAACCCAATTACTGGGTAATACCTTGTCAGACTTTTGGGCTCCTAACTACCCATAACGAATGTCAAAGATATTACTATGACAACCGCGACCGACTGTTCTCCCAAGCACGGAGGGGTAGAACGGTCACACATCCAAGGACTGACCGCGGCAAGCCGCAACTAGTTAGACTAGAAGCTGACCCAATCTAGTTTGGGAAAAAAGGTTAGACGGGTGATGACGCATGTCCCTGGTCGGCCGGTCCGTCGGTCCCTGGCGGGACGGGAGAGGGAGAGATTCTCCCGTCCAAGCCGCCGCGGTAGACGCTCCGGGCGTCGGGAGCCGCGTGACGACTCCCGGCCACCGTAGGCGCGGGCCTGCGGGCGGTGAGTAATGGGTAGCTCACCGTCCGATCAGGACCAGGCCCGTGCCGAACGGCGCGTACGTGTTCCACGCGCGCCTCAAAGAGATGTCAGCATCGAAGAGGGGGCCCACTAGGGCCCAAGCCTGCCGGAAAAGCGGGATTGTCCGAAAGGGATACCGCTGACCCGGAACATAAAGGGCAAAGGAAGGAACGGGTGGGTTTTAGTCAGTAAGAGTCTGACACTCCCTTCCGCTCCGCCCAGAGCGGGGGGGGTCATTTGATGATTTCCCATCCTCAAAAAAAAAAAAAAGCTTTGTCTCCTGCATTGTGTAAAAGGTTTAGAAACTAAGAAAGTTCAGTCAGCGACAAATGTCATTGTGTTTCATTTAATTTTTTCTATGATCTTAGGATTTGTCACAATTGGCTAGGTTAAAAATCGCTAGTTCCATACGATGGGTATAAAAAGATACCTGAAAATACATAACCTCTTGCTTCGCCGAAGTCGGGTAAAAGCAATAAGAAGCCCTCTCCGGTAATTTAACGATAATACAAACGCATACACAGACAAAATACCCCGAGAATTACCCCAATAACATCAAAGAGTTTGGGATATTCCGCCTTGCTTATACTTTTGTACCAGTTAGGCATGAACGATCTCATAATTTCAGATTAATTAACAACAAATTCTCGTTATATTGCTAAGTCTTTGAAATTCCAATCTTCAAGAAGTTTTCAATGGATTTGAAAATCTCGCAAACTTTTTGCAAAACTTTGTCATTTTACGCTCAAAACGTAATTGTGTAAATGCCGTAAGAAAAGACGTGATTCAATTTCTATTGGGCTTAATTGAAATGGACTATTTAGTTGTGAATTTTGTTATTTTCGATTTTGTGTCTAAGCGTCATAAGCTGGGCTAATAAAGTCTATTGTCGACGAAATTCATTTTTGGCCGATGAAGTGTGAATTTTCTGAGAAAAATTAACGTTGCTGTTTTTATATCGCAAAATGCAAAATTTTGAGTCACAGAAAAAGGCATTTTGGATCTAATTAACCTTTGCATGCATCCCCAAAGCCGTGTACGCATGATCGAACATCGAACTGTTCGCATGTGCGTACCAATAACAAACAACTAACACTGTGTTCGTCAAAATGTTCGTAATCCAACGAAGTGTGTTCGTATGGTGTTCGTGTTCGCGTTGCTAATGTACGTCCTCACGTACGAACGAAATGTTCCGTGTTCGATGTTTGTGTGTGTACAAGCACAATTATTTTTTTAACAGCCTCTTTTGTTTACAGCACCTAGTCCAGACTCCAGCGCCGAAGCAGCCCCAGTCTATCCTAAAAGACCCGTCTCGCCACAAATATGGCAACCAATACGGTAGCCCCATATCATCGAGTACGCCACAAAACTCGAACCAGATACTCACAGTACAGAACCTCACTTCTGACGTCCCACAGTACGGGACCATCAAAAAAGAAAACAAAAAACAAAACGTCACCATTGACGAGTCTTTTAACAAAAGAAGTGAAACCCACGTAGTCTAAAGTGACAATTAAAACACTTAAGTGACAATTAAAACACTGAAGTGACAATTAAAACACTGAAGTGACAATAAAAACACTTAAGTGTCAACTGTAAAGTGAAAAACTAAAACTGTCGGCTATGAGTGTAAACTTTAAAGTGGAAGTGTAAATAAATGGACTAGATAAAATTGTAGATAGATTTAAAATAATTGAATGTGATACAAGAACGAACTTTCAAACGATTAGTGTCCATCGCGTAGATAGATATGACAATGTTGCCTAAATTAGAATTTGGGCTAGTCGGGTTGTATTAAAAATGTTCGACTGACTTATCATATTGTAATAGGTAATACGTCCAAATGACATAGGCGAACAAAAAAAATATGATTTTTTTCAATGTCCAATTGTAAAATCATATTAGATAATACATTTAGATGGTAAATGTACGATTTTATTCTTTTTAATTTTTGTTTAAAGGCTGGATCTTGTGTTGTTCGACAATTTGATGATTTATTATTAAAATTTAGATGGACTTCGCTAGATAAAAAAAAATGATTTAGAACTTTAAAAGTGTGACTTTAAAATAAAGTTAAATTTTTTGCGTGTTTTTAAAAAGAAATATAAATAGGATTTTTTTCTTATTGACAGATTATTTCGTAATTTAATTAAAAACTTCTACAAATTGTCGAACAAATTACTTTTAAGCGAATCCAAATTTTTACTGGTTCCATAAAAGGATCTCTCGTAATTAAGTTTTTAAGATAATTATGATTGTTATAAAAATACGATTTTTGAAAAAACAAGAAATTATAAAATCGGGAAAAATTTTGAATTTTGTCCTGTCATCGTTTTTTGATTAAAATTGTTCTCTAAAAAATATTAAATACATTTTTATTGTTAGAAATGGTTTTCGAAACTTAAAAAGTTGTTCCTGACGATTTTTCTCATTAATTTGATATTTTTGTACTTGCATATTCTTTTTCTGGTTAATTTTTTTTTGGAAATTATGTCTTTAAACTTTTCAATGAAATATAAAACTATAAGAAAAGACCCCATTACGTAATGTGTCAAATATTGAACGACTGTCATTTATAAACTGTAAATTGTAATTTTTTACAATAAATAACTGTATACATATTTACAGTTTTTATTATTATTTTGTAAATTTTTACTCGTAAGTTACTTTTTCTCTGCATTTTTACGATGTAAATAAGAAAAAATAATAATACTCAAAGCGCGAACTGACAATAAAAATAAGTTCAATTAATTTTAATTTATGTCCATCTTGATTCTATGTAAATAATATATGTACCTACCTAAGTGTATTTTTTTACATTAATAGCATTTCAGCCCCAAAATTTAATCGGTCATAATACAGATGCCAAAGTTTTATTAATTTTATACTTTAAGTTATTAAGATACTTAATTATTTTCTATTATATTTCCTTTACATCGAAGTTGTAACAATTGCTGATTTTCGCATAAATTTCTTTCATAAAATCAATTCCTTTTCATAAGTTCTCCAAATTTGAGAGTCCATCCAACGATGAAATACGATTATATATTTACAAAAAAAGTCTATTGTTACATTTCGAATAAAAATAAAAAACCTAATAATAATTTATTTTGTTTTATTTTTGTTCCTTTTATTTCCTTTGTTACACAAAAATTCCAATTATTAAAACATATCAATCGAGGAAAAGAAAACCTTTAATTTTTCTGTTTTTTTTACAATTATATGAACTGAAAAAGTGCCAAAACATCTTTTTTTCGCGACTAACTAACCATTTAGATAATAAAATTAGCTGGGTTGACGTCCTTCTACATTTAAGTAATTTAGTAAAATATTAAAACCGTGCCTTATACTTTTACGCCATTTTGAGAATAAAATATCACTTTAAATATGCCAATTTAGTATAAAGAATATAAAAACGAACTTTTTAGTAATAAGTGCATTCTTTTCATTACATTTTTCTTGAATTGTGATCTTTAAAAAGTCGAGGCTTTGCGTTTTTAATCGAAATTTTTATAAAAAATAAGACGTGTAGTGTTTTATCTGTTTTTTTTTGTTTTACCTTGTCTCGAATTTTAAAATAATTTATTTACGTAATAAAGGCCTCTTGTAAAAAATATTTTACATCATTATTTTGTTGCAAACTATTTTTGCCGTTTTTTCTTTCTTCTTTAAAAAATATGAGCTTGTCATTTAGTGGTAAGTGCTAATCGAATGTTCAAAACATATTGTCAATATGAATAAGATAATTAAAATAATTAATTAATTAAACAAGTCAATGTTAAAACTTCGGTAATAATCGTCAGTTAAATAAATTATGAAAAAGATGTGGTTATGATTACTCAATAAAATTATCTACGTAATATTTTTTTGTTAAATATTTATTTCAATTCTATCAAAGTTTTAACCAATCCACATCTTTGAAAAAAAAGTATTTTCTAATTATTTAAATAAAATTATTAATAATCTTTAAAGTTTTGCCAACTTGTTTACTAAGTAAAATTAAGGTTTTAATTATTTTATTTAAAAAAATATCCCTGTTGATATTTTTTTTATGTTTCACTAACAAAAACAAGTTGGTTAAACCATATTTCAGATTACGATAACTTCATCTTCAGCGTTCATTGTAAAATAAGCCCAATCGATAAAGATATAAGGTTGTAAATTGTTCTGTAATTCCAAAAAAAAATGTGACTTTGATATTACGTACTTACATAAAGCTCATTTGTGTAATCAGCATAAAATTTAATTAAAGCGTATATGTTAAAACGATCTTTTAATTACCCACCCTTCATTAAATACAGGGCCTGTACCCCGATCATGAGTTTTTTTGACGTATAGTTACGTTAACGTAAGCATATTTTGAATTGAAAATACACGTTTGTTACACAATATTTATATAAATTTAATACTTAATTAATTTCTCTGTATTTTATAAAATATATAATATATAAAATTTTATCAAAATGTTCCAGGACTGCTGTATTTTAAATTCAAAATATGCTTATGTTAACGAAACTATACGTCAAAAAAACTCATGATAGGGGTACTGCAGTCTCGACATAGATAGCGATCGCTTTACGACCGAAATCGGTCGCTATACATTTTTTTCTATGGATTTTTTCATAGATAGCGATCGTTACCTATGTCGAGACTGCAGGCCCAGCCGGCCTAGTATGACCACGATAGAAACGGGTTTTGTCTACATAGAAATAGACAAAGTGACAGATTGTAGAAACATTTCTACGTTTTATGAATGAAACGGTAGAAATGTTTCTACAATCTGTCACTTTGTCTATTTCTATGTAGACAAAACCCGTTTCTATCGTGGTCATGCTAGGCCGGGGACGTATTTCGGAAATGCGAACAGCTTTAAGAATGAAATTGAGTTGTAACAAGCCTCAATTTTATTTTAACGAATTTATCTATACAAGTACCGTTTGTTGTGTCAACATAACTACTTTTTACTAAATGCATATAAATATGAAAATAAATACGGTAGTTGTAACAGAAAAACAATTTCAAAATTTTTTGTCTATCTATCTGTTCCGGCTAATCTTCAAACGGCTGGACCGATTTTAACGGAACTCTCACTGGCAGATAGCTGATGTTATAAGGAGTAACTTAGGCTACTTATCCGAATTCCACGCGGACGAAGTCGCGAACACAGCTAGAACAGTTACATAATATAAAGAAAAATCTTACTTTGACTTTCGTGAGACATAGTAGTACAATCTACGCCGTAGCACAGTAAGAGCTACGCCGTAGCACAGTACGAGCTACGTCGTAGCGCGGTACTAGGATAGTAGGCAGCAACGCAAGACAGTGAGTAGCAAAAGTAATACTTTTGCTTTTGCTTCGAAAGATACTTCCTGAAGTTAGCCGCCGTCCCCACACATCCGCTACGTGTTGGCGGCTTTATATTTGGACATCAAAATCATCAGATCGTAACGGGTAAAGAGGCCTACATTCAAGTCCCACAAACCTACAATGAACGGCCATTAGGAAATATAGGTCGTAAGATTGCAACGACGACGTCGACCCGGAACGTACAAGGTACTAGTAGCTAGTACTACAGTCCGGCCGCTGAATGCATTCCTGGGGGTCTACTCTCTAAGCACGAAATCCGTAGTTTCGACCTTAGTTACGGGCGTTTCTTACTCTGTATCACCTACGGGCCTAAGATTAGTTCGGGGCCCGAACTAAGAATGAATTATAGCACGATTGGACAGTTGTCCCTACTCCCGATGTGTTTTTACCCATCCGAAAAATTGAATTATACACTTGTTTTGACGGAATATTGTGTCTATTGTACTTTCGGACGGGCCCGTATCTTCGTTGACGGACTTACAGAGTAGACCCCCTAACACATGCTTATTTTAGCACTAAACTATTTTAATTTACTGTAGATTGATCCTATACTACTAATACTTTAAATACGAAAGTTTGTATGGGTGTATGTTTGTTACTTCTTCACGCTGAAACGGCTGGACGGATTTAAATGAAATTTGGCAAATAGGTAGCTTGGGACCTGGAAAAACACATAGGCTACTTTCATACATTTTCCGCAGACGAAGTCGCGGGGAACAGCTAGTGTTATTACTTAAATTAGTATCAATAGTGCATAGCACAAACGATGAAAATATTTTTGATCGTAAAATATTTTTCACTTCAAAGTTTCGTCGCCCATACAATCTCGATCTGCAGTGCGATTCTGTAACCATCTCACCGTGAAAACTTAGGTGAAGTGAGCTGTCAATAGTGTCAATTCCTAGCAAAAACAAACTCACTTCACCTAAGTTTTCTAGCCTGAAACACAGGTTTCACCTAGTTCAGGCAAATCTAAACTGTGCCTTATTTGAATTTGTAAGATATGTATTTTAAAATGTGACTTGTTTTTACTGAATAAACGTTTTATTTATTTTTTAAGTTTTCACGGTGAGATTTTTACAGAATCGACCGTCTGTCAGGGACGCATTTTCTCAGCGCTCGGAGTGTAGTTATGATAATGATAAATGATATTTATTTTGTAAATAGGTTAAAAATAACACTTTTACACGTCAAAACATTTTTTTAAGCTAGATGAGTTCGGTGTTTCCTATATTGAGTAGAAACACCGAAACAAACTCAAAGGTTGATGTCTCTTTTAAAGTCCAGACAATACGGTAGTGGCCTACCTACTATTAAAAAAGTACAAATAAATTATTTTATTTCAAAGAAGGAATAGGCACAACAAAAAAGTAAAAGCAAAAATAATAATTTATCACAAAACGGAAAACATAGACGCTTTTAAAGTTTTTGGAGGGAGTATCGCCCCGTCTTTGTCGCGCGAAGCGGACGTAGGTGGTGTTACGTCACTAGTAGGTAGTGCCGTCCGTTTCTAGCAAATCATTTTAAAACGTTTATAACTTTGCCAATTTTGTAGATGTTTCATCGGTTTTTTTGGTGTTAATTGTCTTTTTTCAAATAGTTTACAGATTCACAATAAAAAAAAAGTAGTTAACATCCCTATTAAGATAAATTGTGTAAGAACCATGCAGGTTAGTCTGAAATGGCCTTTAGAGGAAAGAGCCATACAGATTTGAGTGGACCTGACTTGACTGTGCACGCATGTGCCGGGTATGAAAATGAATATGCTAGTAGATGAATGCACTTGTGACCAAACAATGTTTCTAAAGGAATCTGCTAGAGCTAAAGTAAATGAAATACCTACATTTATGTAGGTACCTACCTATTACCTATTGATTAATATCATTACTATTGATTGTTTTGGACTATCGATTGTTTTGACTATCGAGCGTATTGCCTCCAATATTGTCACGATTCGAACTAACAATTATAAAGCCGCGTCTCCTGCGACCTGTTTTAGTGTTCGACGAACATCGAACAGTGAACAGTGAACGATAAAGGGGCGTGGTCTACGTGTTTTTGTTATGTTCGTGACAATGAAACACCAAGATCCAAAGCAGACTGTCATTTATTAACTGAGTGTTTTAGACATACCCTCACAACGTAATAATTGAGATACAATTACCCCGTACATAACAGTTTTGAGTGATTTTATTCGTCAAAACACGTAGACCACGCCCCTCTATCGTTCACTGTTCACTGTTCGATGTTCGTCGAACACGAAAACACGTCGCAGGAGACGCGGCTTAACAATTAATATTCTTGCTATCGGTCAGCTATCGATAGAATATCGAGCGAAAACACTAACAGAGACCATTCTTCACTAAGCCGAAGCTAGCCGATTATCTCATTCTTGAGCTCGATGTGCAATATTAATTGCCGGGTACTGTATGTTATTTTATACAGGGTGGCAGGTTAGACAGTGGAAATATAGGGGTCATTGTACTCATCATTATGAACAACTTACTATGGGAGCAACCCTGAAATCGTGAAAAAAAAATCTGCTGTTCCATACATTTATGTTCACATAATTCAACAAAATGTATGGAACAGCAGATTTTTTTTTCGCGATTTCATGGTTGCTCCCATAGTAAAAGTTGTTCATAATGATGAGTACAATGACCCCTTAAAATATATTAGCTCCAACATACCACATGCTATTCAACATCCGAAACTCATACAAAACCGGCAATCATTCACACAAACTACAATACCACGGTATTCGGGCCAGGTCAAAATAGGAGAATGGCGAATTATAATTCCCGAAAGCCAGGGGAATTAGTCCTGGTAATTCGGAAGTGTAAATCCGTGCCTAATATGCTAAATACAGGTCTACTGTCAAATGCAGATCTCCGTGTCGTGGGGTCCAAGTCACAGGCGGCAGCGAATTGTTATTTATACGCCGGCTCCACACGTTGGCCCCAACGCCACTCGCCCAACGTGTGGATCTATAAAATAGCATTGGCCCCAACGTTGGCCAATACTATTTTCTAGATCCACACGTTGGGCGAGTGGCGTTGGGGCCAACGTTTGGGCCAACGTGTGGAGCCGGTGATACCCGAGTGCCCCAACACGATGGTTAAGCTTTACACCGGCTCCACACGTTGGCCCCAACGCCACTCGCCCAATATGTGGATCTAGAAAATACCATTGGCCCCAACGTTGACCAATGCTATTTTCTAGATCCACACGTTGGGCGAGTGGCGTTAGGGCCAACGTGTGGAGCCGGTGTTAGAAATCTTTATGATTGGTTGGTGAAAATGGGCATAGAGAATACGAGGCAGGAAATGTCATATTTTTGCACATTTCTAGCTAGGTATGCCACTTAAAATTGTAAAAAAATATTTTGCTCTTTCAAATATAATATAAGTAATTTATTAGTGGTAATTTATTTGGTTGACACTTCCCGTGACCAAAGGGCTGGCTACTATTTTGGCCAAAGTATAAGCATTGCCATACAACGTGGCAATGCCGCCAGTCGGGCACGCTACCAGTTGACAGCGATGCGGAAGTATTTTTTGACGCTCTTTAGTTTAGTTTAGAATTGAAATATAATTATTTTAAGGCTCTTTTTGTAAATAAAACTGTATTATATATTATGTAAATAGCTCGAATAAACATTTACTCTATAAATTTATTAGTCCGATATGTTACGTTACTTAGTTTTCGAGAAAAACTTCTTAAAAGACGGAACCCCTATAAAAATAAGGGTTCCGTTTTTCCTTTCAAGGTACGGAACCCTAAAAAATTGTTTACTTAGGTCTAAACGATATATTATTTAACCATGCCTTTATTATAAAACGGTTCAACCACTAATTTAGATAGGCTTCGGTTTATTCAGAGAAGAGTTATAATTTCAATTCATTATATGGATTAATTGGAATGAATAATTGGATTATATTTTTGAATTAGACGTCTTTAATTCACATTATTAATATCCATAATGTAATAAACTATTGTTCTACAATCATTACGCTTGGAAATTGGATTGGTGATAACGGTATACCTTTTAATAGAAAGAAATATGTTGAAGTCATGGGCGTAGCCACGGTTGGGCAGGTTGGGGCGCTTGCCCCACCCTGGCTCGACCTGTAAGATACCAAACCAACCAAACCTAAAAAAATTAATCATCTAGGTATTAGTACCTAAGTGTGTGAGTGTGAACTTTCTTACGGATATTAAGTGTTGTAGTTAGCTACAACCTCAGATCATAGAAACAAGGAGATATGCCATCATAGCTAATTAGTACGGGAACAACTGATGCCACTTTTAGTACATTATTCGACACAATTACGCGCATAATTAAGCGCTCCTTCTGAATAAAAAGATCTCCTACGCATTAAACATTCCGCACACCCTCAATCTAACTCTGTTAATCGTCACTCAACACTAGCACTAAACTAAAACACTGTATTTATACCATCGATCGTGTTCGGTTCGTCGCCAGCGCGTACGTTTTTAATATGAGCAATTTGCTCAAGATCAGGCATCAAGCTCGATAGCGCCTTGGCACATCTCCTTGTCTCTATGATCTGAGGCTACAACACTCCGTAAGAAAGTTCACACTCGACAGTCGGCACAAAAAAAGGCGATCAAACCGCGGATACAGTTTGCTAGTTAAATATTATTTTAGACTGCTACCCCACCCTGAGCCCATGGCTGGCTACGCCCATGGTTGAAGTTGCCCAAAGTTTGCAATGCCCAAAAAGTCACAGACGGCCGTACCACAAAAAAATAAACATCTGTTCAACACACGTTCAACACGAATGCTACCAAAAATAATAGGCAATTGTTTTAGCACTAACTTGTCTAAAACAAGTGTGTATTATTTTTGGTAGCATTCGCGTTTAACGTGTGTCTATCTTTTTTGTGGTAAGGCCGTGGGAGTTTATTTATTTATTCAAATTCCTTTTTCATTATCTCTGTTTCCAAAAACAAACAAATTAGGTACACCTTTTAATTAGGTACGACTAGGACTATAAGGCTAGGACTATGAGACTAGGACTATGAGACTAGGACTATGAGAATAGGACTATGAGACTAGGACTATGAGACTAGGACTATGAGACTAGGACTATGAGACTAGGACTATGAGACTAGGACTATGAGACTAGGACTATAAGAATAGGACTATGAGACTAGGACTATGAGACTAAGAATATGAGACTAGGACTTTGAGACTTGGACTTGGACTTTGACTGACTAGACTGTCCACTAGACAGTCGACTAGATTGTTGACGATGACGACTAGATTGTCGACGACGATGACGTCGTTCTCGTCGTCGTCGTCGTCGTCGTCGTCGTCGTTTATCGTTTTAGACAGAAAATCATAAAAATGGTTATTGTGAGTCAACATTAAAATATAGACATTTATATAATTATGCTATCGCGCATTTTTTTGTAGACCTTTTTAAGCGCAGGCCACACCGCCAGCTATCGAGCGAGCTAGCGAGCCGGGCGAGGCATCGTTTCACCTCTCTTCATACTCCGATTCACACCGCGAACTTATCGTCAGCGTGTGAAATGCCTCGCCCGCCTAGCCCGCCCGCCCGCTAGCTGGCGGTGTGGCCTGCGCTTTAAGGTGTAGGTACAATAGTGTAGTACATTATTTTGACCTATCTCGTAGGGTTCAGCGTTTGCAATGTAAGCGCAAAAAAATGCGTTTATTTACGATATCACATTAGAAATTTGGGGGGTTCAAACCCCCCCCCAGAAAAGTTAAAATATTAACATTAATATTATTATTATAAGTGGTTTAATTTATATATTACGGTTTATTTCATTCACTTTTAGTCGTTTTATTTTCTTGAACCTCCCCCCGATACCAAAACCTGGCTACGCCCGTGAGTGGCACCACTGCAGCGCTTCCTCACGCCTCTAAATTTGAAGGCGCCCTTAGTGTTCAAATTCATAATCGCGTCCGCTTTTAACTCGTACCATCGCCAACAATACGTATGAGTTTAGCGCCATATTGATATGTTAATGGTAGCCTACACGGAGTGATAGCGGAGCTCGCTTATACCTCGGCTTGTATTATAGCTAAACATATGGATTGAGGAGGGAGTTATAAGAAGAGATACAATTGAGATTTGTTTATCTATGAAGTGTACATTCATGAATACAGGGCCCCAAGTCTGGTAATGCAATTGTTATAATCGTGTCAGAATAGTGTCTCAATGGCATCGTTTTGACCAATGACGAAAGAGTTAGTCTTACTCTAAGCCAATGACCGCTTAGGTTTTGATAGTAATGGTGTCGTTATGACACCATTCTTACACTATTCAAATAGCAGAATTGGGGCCCAGTCCAACTGTTCGTCCAACCTTCACGTGTGGAGAGATAGCCGATAGTCCGTACGTGTTTGACGGTAGGCCCGGATCTAGGGGGGGGGCTAGCCGGGGCCCGTGCCCCGGGCGGCAAATTCAAGCTTGGTAAACGAATACACTAAGTAGTGTATTCGTCTACCTAGCGCAGTAATCGCAAAGAGCAGCGTTTGACCGGTCGTTGTAGCGATCTTTGGGGGAGGCCTATGTCCATCAGCATCAGTGGCGTGTTATGGCTGAAATGATGATGATAAAAAAAATATTCGGAAATATTGTCGGGCGGGGGCGGCATTTTTCAGTTTTTGCCCCGCCTCGAAATAATTCAAGATCCGGGGCTGTTTGGATCGATAGTGAGTTGGGACAGATTGGAGTCATGATGGAGTGTTGGACTGTTGGACGATCGTGTGGGCCGGCTAAATTCGTGTCTGTTTGTCCGTTTAGGTCTATGGACTGTTAAAAATGGATTTTAAACAGAAACTTGGATCTGTGGAACAGGAACTTGGAACTGTGAAACTGGAACTGTGTGGAACAGGAACTTAGAGCTTCAGGTTTCCAGTCAAGCTTTGCATTTTGCAAGAGTGCACTGATAGCCTAGTGGATTAACCATGTGCCTCCTACGGCGAATGGTTCGAGTTCGATCCCGAGGCACGCACCGCTGACTTTTCGAAGTCATGTGCGTATTAGAAATTAATTATCACTTGCTTTAACGGTGAAGGAAAACATCGTGAGGAAACCGACATGTCCTAGAACCAAAAAATTCGAAGACATGTGACGTCCACCAACCCGCACTGGGCCCGCGTGGTGGACTACGGCCTACTCCCTCTCACAGAGAGGAGGCCTGTGTCCCAGCAGTGGGAACATTATAGGCCGATTATGCTTATGCTTATGCTTTGCATTTTGAGTTTTGGGTTTTTGAGTTTGAGTTTTTGTATTTTTGAGTTTTAGAGTTTTTAATTTTAAGTTTTGATTTTTCGAGTTTATAGTTTTCAGTTTTGCCTTGAGTTTTGAGTTTTAGGTTTAGTTTTGGGTTTTGAGTTTTTGAGTTTTGGGTTTGCAGTGTCAACTGGAACCGTAAACTGGAACTGGAACCGGAACCTCAGAAAATTGTTGGGGCAGTGGCCCACCAGACAATACCATCTGGTTTTTCTTCTTATTACCTTCTATAATATGGATAATACCAGGCAAAACAAAAACCTTACATCGATAACACACATACACGAAACAAAACACTACTTATTCACGTTCTATTGTCATTCAAGTACCAACACTTTATAATTTCACTCCTTTTCGACAAACATTTAGGTATGTTGTGGCTGCACCTCCAACTTGGCTAAAAGCTAAACCCTGTAGTAGATATTAGGGTTTCCTTAGCAGCGAACCGTGACACGAATTCACACCTGATGAATACTGAAAATTTTTCGCCGAATTTTCGTTTAGGTGAACTAGTGAAGAACGTACTTAGACCGATATCGTCATTAGTGAAGTGTATGTGTATATTATGGATACAGTAGGTATGTTTCTAGGTCTGGCGAAAAAACGGACAATGACACCAAGTATTAAGTTAGCGTCTGCAAAAAACGATAAGTATCGGTCTCCATCTCAGATCATAGAAACAAGGAGATGTGCCAAAGCGCTATCGAGCTTGATGCCTGATCTTGAGCAAATTGCTCATATTAAAAACGTACGCGCTGGTAACGATCCGAACACGATGGTATAAATACAGTGTTTTAGTTTAGTGCTAGTGTTGAGTGACGATTAACAGTGTTAGATTGAGGGTGTGCGGAATGTTTAATGCGTGGGAGATCTTTTTATTCACAAGGAGCGCTTAATTATGCGCGTAATTGTGTCGAAAAATGTACTAAAAGTGGCATAAGTTGTTCCCTTACTAATTTGCTATGATGGCATATCTCCTTGTTTCTATGATCTGAGGTCTCCATATACTTCTCCATCGCTTACGCTTCTTGCCACGTTTATAATAGGTACTTGGTGGGGCAGGCAATAAATTTTATTTAATTTAATGTTCTTATTTCAGTGAGATCTAAGTATGTACACACGGCTACACATCAAGCTATACGTTCCCAGTTTACACTGACCTCTCACTGTAAGGAAATCGTATACAATGCGAGATCAGCTTATACTGGAAATGTATAGCTTGATCTGTAGCTGTGCGTACTCTGTTTATTATGACTTTTTATTTTCATAAGATTAAATACAAGAAAATATAATTAGAACTAGAAACAGAATCTAAATGGCAAAACTCTTACGGTTCGCTCAAAGATCATTGTCCATTTTTCACCTGCCGTTGAAAGACTTTTAATGTAGCTGTTGCATTTTCCACGACCACTGTAATTTAAACCTTATGTCAGTGAAAATAAAAGTTACACGACGCTCGTGATTTAAGACTATGTTTAGCTGACGACCCCGAAACGTCAAAGTTATCATATTATCTCGTTTCTCCCACTTTTCTTATATTTACGGCAAACAAATCAAGATTTATATAAGATTTATTTGAGAACAACAAATAAGTCATTCCTGCCCCAATCTTTATTATGACGCCTTCGTTTTCTTATAGGGTAAGCAGGGTTCTAGCTTATTCTCGTATTTCTCCTTATGCAGATCAATGTTACTCTTACTTCGAAGGAATTAATGCTTATATTTGACCCTTTCAATCTGCATCATGATAGGAATTGATCCAAATATGGCACCAAAAATAAAACGATGTTCCTAACTACTACAGTTTTTTCAAAATCATGAAAATTCCTTCACAAGCAAACTTAGTTATGCGGTCGGGTTTCTTTCACTTTATAGGTCCAAAAATTATACGGAACCCTCGGTGCGCGAGTACGACTCGCACTTGGCCGGTGTTTTTTTAAAATGACATCAAAAGGAAAAATGCAGCATTAAGTGTGAAAATTGTCTTATATGCAAAATGCGGTTTCGAGAAAAGGCGTCTTTTCTCGAAACCGCCATTTTGCATATACTGAATTTGCTATTACGAGCATTATAGGCTGATTATGCTAAAAGTATTGATCCCAGCATAAAACGTATGTAAAGTATAAAATAAAAGCAACCGATATTTATCATAATATTATTATTTTGAACCAATAAAATATGATTCCGCTCCGCTTGGGTTTCGCATCCAATAAACGTTGTCGATTCTGCTCTGCCGATTCCACCCTACCTATCTGTGATGAAATACGGGGACGGTTGACAAAAAAATATTAAACCCTGATTTTTTTTTTTGTTTCGTATTTTTTTTGTTTTGTTTTGTGCTCCAACATTTGATTTACACCACAGATAATATAATACTATACGTACAGATGCCTCATCTCATACAAAAAAATGTGACCGATTTAGCGCGGGCTATCTTCGGGCATTTTTTCGTGCTTAAAGCATTTTTCAAAATTTGAACAAATATTTTTCATGATGTATTTTTTCATGTTCTCAATTTTACACAAACTTCAATAACAAATTGATACATATAACGCCATCTATTATGAGTTATTTCAACAAATGTTACTTTGTTCCAGATGTGACCCCGTGTTCACACTAAACTCATAATAATCGTGATGCATCAGTAGGTACATCAGAAACCTATCAGTTTCATAATTTTTTTCTAAAGGTATGCTGTTCTGACATGATAGCATTACGTTATGCGTAAAAGTAGTGTGTTTTTCCAGGTTCTAGGCTAGATACCTTTTTGCCAAATTTCATCCAAATCCGTCCAGCCATTTCAACGTGAAGAAGTAACAAACATAGACACAAACTTTCGCATTTATAATAAGTATTGTTTATGAATACTCTTCTGTGAATAGTCTTCTGATATACCTAAAAAGTGTAAAATTTCATTGAAATACAATCTAAATTAGCAATTCAATAATAAAAACAAATTGAGCCTAAAATATTCGCTTTAAAATAACAAAGTTTTAGATTTCTTAAATATTATCACGGCATTTTCATCGCAGTATGATTTTAACAATGTTGATTTTGTACAATATTATTTGAAGCGAATGGTTGATGATAAAACGAGGATACCTATCCCATATCCATAATATTACGTTTTTTTATTGCCTGCTAAGGTTAGTTGGATGTGGAAAATGAAAACTCCAAAACGCACCTTACATGCTGATGAGTTCTATGAATATGTTGATTGAAAAAATCACATTTCAAAAACAGAAGAAAAAGAAATAGGTATATTAGATAATAATATTACATTTATTTGGCACAGTTATTATCAATAAAATAAAAATGTACGAAAGTAAATCATTTGTGATTCACCTTCGCCTTAAACTCTATATTAAACCAGTGTTATCTTAGCGAAATAATAAAAAAAAACTATCAAACATTTTTTTTTTTTAAATACTTATCAAAAATCAGATCATTAAAAAGAAAATTAACTTAAGACAATTTTTTTTTCTGCTGACGCCCCACAAAAGCTTAGTTTAGATTCCGTCACAAGTTCTTTATGTGAAACAATATGAGGTCCCTTGCGGAGGTCAGCCTTTTACATTCCCTATATTTGCTATAAACGAAAATATTTCCAGACGACGCTTATTACAGATCTTTTATTTGTAGCGACTGTACCCAGGGTCCTATCTTCTGAAATTGGGGATGAGAAGGGATGAATTGGGCAGTTTACTTGGGCTGGTTTTTGAGACTAGGCGTTCTTGAATAAGTCTTATGTTGCTCAAACATTAATCGTAACATTAAGTTCACTTACCGCGGTGGCGACTCCTCATATCTCTTGAATGCCGTAGCATTCAAGAGATATGAGGAGTGCACGTGCACTAAAACAATGACGTCTGGCCAATGCGAGCCGAAATGCAAACATTTAGGCAATAAAAGGCAGTCGCGCTTATTAGCTTTTTACTATTTTTATTATTTGATGCTATAAAACAGTAGTAAACTATAGTCAGTAGGCCTAGCACGAATAATTTTGCCGTATGGTATCATAAACGTAAGCAAAGGACGTTGGCAGTTTTGGGCTTGATATGGTACAGTAATAAAAGCTTAACCAAAAAATTAAATATATTTTAATTGTTCTTTGCCTAATTTATCTTAGAGATTAGGAATTGGAATCAAAAATCGAAATAAATATGAAATAAAATGATTATGTCGTTGACATTTTGAAAAAACCAATAAAACAAAAACGGGTGCATGCTGGCTGGCGCGTGTCTCCACAGAATATCATGTCGACAGCAACTAAAACCTTTGAATTGAGAACTCATTAGTCGGGCTGTACTTCATTGGATCATTCACACCATACTGAACCTCACTGTCACAAATACGAAAATTTCTCTTTAACCCAATTACGTACAAAAAAGAAATAAAAAATGAATTTAAATACTCTTGAAATACTCGATTACATCAAATTATTTCATATCTGTACCGACATACACAATCTGAAGCCCAGCGTTCTATGGGCGTCTGCCAGTGTCCTTTTTTATCTTAAACACAACAGTCCTAGAACATTTTGATAAAATATACAATTTGCGCATTTTAATAAATACAGAGAAATAAATATTTTTGTTAAATTTTGTGTAGCAAACGTAGGTATAGGTATAGTTAATAATTCTATTTATTAACTTTTTTTTTTTTTAAACATCTTTTTCTTTTTATACGTGCTTTAAAATAAAAATTCTCAAGTACATTTTCGACTAGTACTCCAATACCCTATTTCTCAGTAACATTGATTGAATGTAACTTTTCAAAATGGCGCCGATCACTTCCCAAATTAATCCGAGGCATTTAAATTCCCATATAATTGGAAGGTTAGGGTTTTTCTATGGAACTCGTTATGGGACTTTGTGAGCGTGATTGAAAATGGTATTTGAGAAAATTAATTGATCTGAAATGGCCTTGGTGTGTTTTTCATCGGAATCACAGACAGGCGCAGTATTTTTTTTTCCTGAAATTATGTCAAGGTTAAAGTGATAAGCCATTTCAAAGATTCGAATGCGTGTAATTTTATTGACGTCACTTCAACCGGAACTCAGTAATGCTAGTTAGCGTTATAAGTATACTATATACGGTGACTTGACGGATTTTGAAGCCAAAAATCTACTATCAACCCTAACATCGCAAAAAAGTCAGCCGTTTCTTTGAAAAAAATCAAGAACACTCGAAAAAAATGTCGGGAATGATCGTTATTTTTACCGACTTCAAAAAAAGGTTATTTTCACAATTTAACATGCTTAGGTACCAAAAATCAAAAATTGGTTATTTGATTATTGATTATTTAAAAGAATTTATTCTTTTCCAAAAGTATCGATCGATTTCACCGTCGTCAGATATTTCAATTTTTTGACAGATTTTCTATACAAAATCTGTGAAAACTCAATTTTATTGTACTCGGACAAATGTTATTTGACGATGACGAAATCGGCCCCAAATCAGACATCATAAAAAAAGACTAAACACTGTTTACCTCCATATCAAAAGCTAACCGTGACGTTTCATAAGTACGTTATTTTAACAGCAACCCGGCTCTATCGTTAACATACCGGTTCAGTTTTAACTGTGTTTTTATATGGAGCAATTAAATTTTATGAGTTCCACAGTATGAATGACCTCGGATAAACGGACGCCTCCCCTATTAATTTTATTACAGAAAAAGGTTGTTTGCAATTCAATAAAGGATTTTTTTGAAGTCGTATTTTTACTTCCGACTGTATTTTATGTACCTACTAGCACTTTGCCCGCGACTTCGTCCGTGTGACAAACACGTAGCGCCATCTAGCGTCGTAAAACAATTATGACCGTCGAAAGTTATTGTTGTTTCGGTACCTTGTGTTTTTCTGTACCCCTGACAACGTATATGCAAAATATCATGACGATAGGTTCTGTGGTTTAGGCGTGAAAAAGTAACAAACAAACATATTTTCACATTTTTATAATACTACTAGCTATTGCCCGCGACTTCGTCTGCATGAAAATGGATGAAAAGTGACCTATGTGTTTTTTCGTCCCAGGCCACCTCTTTGCCAAACATCAAAATTCGTCCAGCCGTTTCAGTGTGAAGAAGTAAATAAACCCAAACAAGTGCGAGTACGACTCGCGCCCTGAGAGTTCCGAAATGTGCAATAGCGCCATCTATGCCGCTATTACATTATAGTAGATAAACAATATCTTGATCATAGAAAGCGCTACTGCAGACTTCTAGTGGTGCCATCTATTAGCAGATGGCTCCACTCATGGTCATGACAGACGGACAACAAGTGATCTTATAAGGGTTCCGTTTTTCTTTTTGAGGTATGGAACCCTAAAAACACAAACTTTCGCATTTATAATATTAGTAGGATGGGATTTAGTGGGAATTCCGTTATACTTAGGTCATAATTATCGTATTTATTTATTTATTTTATTTTATAAATTGATTTACACGGCATATACACACCAATTACATAAATCAAAGTATAAAATTATAATAATTACAAACATAGACTGATAATAGAAATTATTAAAATCTTATTATTTTCCCAAAAAAGTAGGCATATAACTTCAGATCATAGAAACAAGGGATATGTGCCAAGGCGCTACTAAAATTGACGCTTTGATACGGTCACATTGACCGTATATAAAATGTACACGCTGGCGACGAACCGAACACGATCGATGATATAAATACAGTGTTTTAGTTTAGTGCTAGTGTTGAGTGACGATTAACAGTGTTAGATTGAGGGTGTGTGGAATGTTTAATGCGTGGGAGATCTTTATATTCACGAGGGGCGCTTGTAATTGTGTTGAAAAATGTACTAAAAGTGGCGACAGTTGTTCCCGTACTAATTTGCTATGATGGCGATATGACATCATCCTTGTTTCTATAATCTGAGCATATAACCATTAAATTGGCGAATTTATTATAGAATAGATCGCAGTCTGGGTTGGCTTCCACGAGCTTATTTAATGCGGTCAATACGCGCGGTATGGGAGATGCAGCACGGGCTGCAGTCCGACATGAAGGCACGTCTAGCAGCCGATGTTTCCTGCTACGGAGATAATTATTCGGTGCGCAGAGTCGAATCAGCTCATTATGGATGTCAGGAGCATCCGTCATGCCTTTCAATATTTTGAGCATAACGCCTACCTGTAGCCTGATTCACGTAATTACCAACAATCCAAATATCGCTGAAGTTTGAAAGTCGTTCGATCGAAGTCCTCCCCATATTTGGTATTCACGTATTTCTTGATACGTTCAAGAAATACGTGAATACCAAATATGGTTCAATAGGACTTCAACTCAATAGAATCGAACTAAACGATTTCTGAACGACTTATTGCCAGTTACATTTTTTTGTATTCTACCAAGTTAATGAAACAAATTTTTATCAAAATTCTGTGATTTACGTCATTAAGGTCAAATGAATTTAATTTAAAATGTTATCAATAAAAGTAAAATGTAAAAGGACGATTATCATAATTATCTGAATACGCGTCAACGACACTTCGATCGAACGACTTTAAAATCGATGCAGTTCAAGTTCGATCGACGGATGTGAATACGAAAAGGTATTCAACGACTGAGTTGCTACGATATCGTTGCGGTTTTGATAACGTGAATCGGGCTACTGGTCACATGCCCTTCTGGTCTCAAGCATATGATACCGTATATTCACTGTATTTTCATATTTTGAATAGGCGAATAGGTATGACATAAGTAAAACGGAATTATTTGTTAATTTTGTTACTATTTTATTCACCCTTCGCCACTGCTACATATAGCTAATTAAGCATGTTTTGATAGTTAATGAAGCGAGCACTGTTCGTCTTTATGCTCATTGCATTAACTCATTAAATATGTTAAATGCTCGTCCAGCGAGCAGGCGACGATTGTGCTCAAGGTGGAAGTAAGTAACAGAATTAATTTGTACAGATACAGTCGGTTACAGAAAGATGGTGTTATGTTAGATGGGGCAAGTAAAAAAAATATTATTCGTTTTCGCGCGTTTGGTTGCGAGTTCAACGTACTTGACCTTTTTGAAGGACATCTAACACTATCTATTTATACTATTATAAAACTACTAGACTTTTCCGTCCGCGTGGACTACACTCAAAAGACCAGTTCAAATGACCTCAGTAGTGTAGGGTGGCTACTTGGCTAGTACTACCACGCGGTCAAACTGTATATCTGGTTTATCCCATCGGAATTAGATGAAGCGTGGCTTAGATTTTAAGTTGGACCCCAAGCTATAGAACTGTGAAAACCACATCAAAATTCGTTCTGGAAAAGCATACAGGCTACTTTGCATCGATTTTCACGCGGAAAAAGTCGCGTGGCCAAATGTTGTTGCGCAACTCGTTCGATAGCTTGGTGTCCAACTTAAAATCTAAGCCACGTTTCATCTAATTCCGGTAATAAAAATAAATAAATAATTTTGATTGTTTAACTGAGGACATATTGCATACAACCGTCCATTTGAAAGCTCATCAAGCCCCGAGAAAATATCATTAACGTTAGTAGCGACTCGGAAAAGAGGCTTCCACGCCATTTCTTAGTGCATCCCTGATCATAATTATTCATTCTCTTTTGGCCACGCTTTGTTACCCCTGTAATAAGAAGAACTTATATATACGTCATTATTAATGTATTTATTTATTTGAACTTTATGTACAACGAAATGTACACTCGACGCCATTGACGGTCGACCACTTTTCACCCTTATTACTAAGAACATAAGGGTGAAAAGTGGTCGACCGTCAATGGCGTCGAGTGTACATCGGGTGATTTATGACCGTTTTCAGTAACGGTCAACCAATCCATCGGCTTTTTGCTAGAGATGGATTTTTAACCGACTCGACTTAAAAAAAAAACACTTAAGTTTATCTATTAGGGCTTTCAAACAAATACACAATAGACGTTGGTAGTTTTGAGCTTGATATGGTACAGTAATAAAAGCTTAACCAAAAATAAAAATATATTTTAATTGTTCTTTGCCTAATGTATCTTAGAGATTAAGAATTGGTATCAAAAATCGAAATAAATAAGAAATAAAATGATTATGCCGTTGACATTTTGAAAAACCAATAAAACAAAAACGGGTGCATGCTGGCTGGCGCGTGCCTCCACAGAATATCATGTCGACAGCAACTAAAACCTTTCAATTAAGAACTCATTAGTCGGGCTGTAGGTACTTCATTGGATCATTCATACCATACTTAACCTCACTGTCACAAATACGAAGATTTCTCTTTAACCCAATTATGTACAAAAACAAATAAAAAATGAATTTAAATACTCTTAAAATACTCGATCACACCAAACTAATTTCATATTTGTACCGACATACACAATCTGAAGCCCAGCGTTCTATGGGCGTCCGCCGTGTCCTTTGTTATATACAGGATGGCCTGTTTATAGTAGATACTAAAAAATACTTTTGTGTTTCGTGGACATCACAAGGTTTCATCTAAACGCAACTTATGTTCCGCGAAAATCAGTAGTTCAAAAGTGGTGATTCAATTATTTTTTTCTTAAAATCTCTACTTTAGTTGAGTAAACGTCTCTAGATTAAAAGCTATTGCACTAAATTGAATCAAATGTGGTGTTTGATTCAATTTAGTGCTATAACTTTTAATCTAGAGAGGTTTACATAACTAAATACTTATAAAAACTTGTCACTTTCGACCACTGATAATATACAACTATCCTTATATCATTTCTGTGACAATGAATAGAGATGTCAATTGACTTATGAGCTGTTTATGTTAAATAACGTTTAATCATCGTTTATAAGTAAGGTTGTCTGTTATAAATGCAAAACGGTAAAGACCCCGCCGTAATCTTGGAATATAAAATAAATAAGTATAATGATGTCGTATCATAAAATTGCGTACCTACCTATTATTTTTTTAAACCATTTCTCTGTAATGTGCAATCGCAAGAACGACACTTTTCTAAATGTCTCTTTTTTTTGTTTTTTTGATATTTTTACTTCGGTTTTCCATTGGTTTTTGATTGTGGTTAGATGGACTTTAAACAATAGGTATGTTATCCTACTTCCTACTATCCTAATTTATAATATTATAAATTATAAATGCGAAAGTTGGGGTGCGTGTGTATATTGTTACTTGTTCACGCATGGCTGGACGGATTTGATTGAAACTTGGCAAAGATATAGCCTGAGACCTGGAAATATACATAGGCTACTTTTCATCTATTTTCCGCTAACAAAGTCGCCTGGAGCACCTAGTTGAATATACGTTTAAGACATTTCAAAAACAACTGACACAGGCAGGGTTTGAACCCGTGACCTCTGCCGTACCATGGCATTGATCTAACCAACTGAGCTACTGTGTTTGTGTCACTCAAAATAGAAAATTATAAAAACTTTAGAAAAATATTATGACCCTCAATAAGACCACAATAACATTGTGTGAAAAAGTTTCGGAAGTTGGTGCCGAATCAAACCAAATCTAAAATCAAAGGCGTCGAGTGCCGAAACTGAACACACATAACAATAATGTGGTCTTTTTCAAAGCGGTTTTATCTATTTTAAAAGTTTTTCTAACAGAAAAATATCTAACTAAAACCACTTTATATTAAGTGCTCAATCTTTCTTGCTCCCTCTAAGTGCCCTCTTAAACCTCAAAATGCAATTACAATTAAAAGAAAAAGATTAAGAGAAACGTTTTTACAAATATAAAAAACTATTTCGCTTGTACATTTTGGATAATTTGCATATTCTTTGGGACAAGGTACCGTTATTATATAGGGGACAATGTTTGGAACTTGAAGTTTTATTAGGATTTTTTTGTTAGGAATATTCAAGATAAGTATCTTTTAAATGCATATAGAGGACCCGTGCTGCTCTGCAGCATTTCAATGCTTGATGACTTTGTGGATCAATACCTTTCATCAAAAAAAAAATCAAGCAAATCGGTTGGATAAAACGGCCGGACGGACTTGTAATAGATTTTAAAAAATATTTTATGTAGATTATTGTAAATTTTGAACATGTCAAAGCCATGTTAATCGCATCTTATTGCTATTAGATAAAGAGATTTGTCATAAACTAGCCTTACCTCTTTATAATATTAGTAAAAGTATAGATAAACAACTGACATGGACTTTACGCCGTTCTGTGCCATTTCTTTAACTACTGAGCGAAGGGTCGCGAGTTTTAGTTTCACTCATGTCATTTTATTTTAAAATTTCTAATATTATAAGATGAGGGGTATAGTTTCAAAACCCCCTAAATCATCCTGAAGAAATTTTTCACAAGAAGGTTATTTGTAAAATGTTGTGGTAAACTTAATGCAATTAGCAAATATTTGATATTTATTTGTTTGTCACGTCATAGCAATAAAAAAAACGTGTAAAATCTAAAATATTTCTTTGCATTTTAGCGGAATTTGCAACTAACATTACTTTTTAAACTGATTTTACTGTGTATTTAAGTGGGTTATGAAAGTTATCGTATAGTCATATTGAACGTAAAATTTAAAACTTTATGTTGGTGCAAAAATATGTAAATGTGTCCGAAGTCATTTTAGGGGGCTTTGAAATTAGTTCCCTCAGATGTTAAAAAAAATACTCTAACAATTTCGTGGAGTTGTTCGGTATCAATAAACAAACTTATTGCAAAAAAAAATAAAACAATATTGGATTAATGTGATGGGATTTTTTTAATCAGCAGTATGTTTACGTATTTGAGGGGCATGGCAGGTGGGTAAGCAGCCCCAACAGCCAGCGGCAAAACAGCCTTGCGGTCTAAGTACGATGGACAGTGCGCATTTTGAATATTTTTTGTGTACCTAATTAAAATTAATTCATATCTTTGGAACGATTTTTTTTCTTCCTGATTATCTTTCAAATATAATAAATTAATAGCTTTTAATAACCCATTAAACTTACAGTACATTTTTTAACACCAAATATACTTATATACCTAATTAGTAATAATATTTTAAACTTAACATGATCAAAAATAGCATATCATATCTTTAAAAATATCATAGCATATCTTTAAAACAGGGTTTCTTAAACTGGTGTCCATGGACCCTTTGAGGGTCCGTGATTTATTTATTTATTAAGTGATATGAGTGCAAGGGGTCCGCAGCCACTCAGTTCACTCCTAACATAATTATTTTATAAGTAGGAAAAATATGCAGTAATTCACGAATTGTTTGTTTGATCGCTCGATCGTAAACTAAACAATAAAAGTGCTTTTTGTAATATGCTTTGTTTTTCATTCCTAAAATTGTTTTCAACAGGGAACCGTGGGATTTTTGAAATTCTAAAAGTGGTCCGCAGCTTCAAAAAGTTTAAGAACCACTGCTTTAAAAGGAGCCTTTAAAATAACTTCAACTAAGTAATTTTACATGCAATAACAACTACAAAGAACCACAAGATATGCAGACAAATTAAATTAATTACTATCGACCATAAACTGTATATAAACGCGTGTGTTTCCAAGACTTCAGACAGGCAACGACCGGCGGCAGTCTTTGTCTAAAAGGGCTTTCAGCTCCGCCTGGGAAATCGCACACTGTTCCCAAATGTACTCAAGTAAATAATGTTTTCTTTAAATTCTTGTAACAAACGAAAAGCAATTTGCTTTTTTTATTGATTTTGTGTATTGTGAATTGAATCTGGTTTTTGTTAAACTTTTATCATTATTGAAACTTTAATTAGTTTTAACCGACTTCAGGAGGAGGTATATATACAATTCGTCTGTATTTGTTACCTACGCCACAGATAATATTATACTATACGTACAGATGCCTCATCTCATACAAAGAAATGTGACCGATTCAGCGCGGGCTATACATTTTTCCGTGCTTAAAGGATTTTTCATAATTTGAACATAATTTTTCATGATGTATTTTTTAATGTTCTCAATTTTACACAAACTTCAATAACAAATCGATACATATAACGCCATCTATTATAAGTTATTTCAACAAATGTTCCTTTGTTCCTGATGAGACCCCGTGCCTACGCGTTCTTCGCCAATTATGGACGGATTTTAAAGTTTTTTTTTTTATTTGGTAGACAAAGCTTGCACAGTGGTCCCATATATATTTTATTAACTTCTGCTGAGTAGTTTTTCAACCAGCTTAAATAAACGGTATTTAGTTCACTTCATATTTATTAATAATGAAGTGAACTAAATACTATTTATTTCAGCAAAATTTCAATACAATCGTCATTGAAGTCTACAAGCAAATAAAGCGAAAATAATAACTTACCGTAAATATATTTTGTAGTTCATTTATTCCCGATTGTTTCATACAGTACAGTTTATAAGTTAATACCATAAATTCTCGTAAAAACTCGAGTGTTCATTGTATTGGTGTTTTAATAATATCGTTGGGAGGTTTCTGACTCGTTACCCGGTACAGATGTTGTGGAATTTGATTAATCTATATTATCTATACTATACTAATATTATAAAGAGGAAAGATTTTTTTGTTCGTTTGTTTGTACCGAATAGGCTCCGAAACGACTGGACCGATTTTAACCATTTTTTCACCAATAGAAAGCTACATATTTTTTTAGTAAAATAGGAACTTTTTATTACGAAAAAATGTACAGTTCCTGTGGGACACGCGGACGAAGTCGCAGGAAAAGTGCTAGTTATTTATATTGTGGAAGAGTAGGAAATCTGGCTTGTGGATCGATTGATAGTTAAAGAGTTGTTACAGACACAATTATAGATATCATCATAATCATATCAACCGAAAGACGTCCACTGCTGAACATAGGCCTCTCCTAAATGTCAGCACAACAACCGGTCTTACGCTGCCCGCATCCAGCGGACTGCTTCGACCTTCCCGTCCAACAAGTGGGCAAAAAGCCTACGCATGACCTTCCATATCTGTCTGTGTTGCCTTTTCTGGCCCATGAACACATCAAAGTTGCGCTCCGTTAGTTTAATTATCATAACAACATAACCCTATATTTTCCGAAGATTTAGGCAGAGGTGTTGTATACTGTATAATACACCCACATTTCACCAATTAGTTTAGTAAATCCCATGTAATAAGGGTAATAGGGGACGAGTATTGCCATCAACCGGGTATAAATGCAGACTCCGAGAAGCTACTAGAAATTTCATAATGAAAAAAACGCAATAATACTTTGCCCAGGGATCGAACCCAGGACCCCACGTTCAGCACCGCACGCTCACGCATTTACGATCCTAGACAACGAGGCAATTTAATCAATTAATTAAAAACTATTCCTTCATTATTGTACCGAGTCACCCATACAATTTAAGGGTCAATAATGTTTAACCGTTCGAAAAACGACAGGACCCTGAGTTTAATCGTATGGAATATCAGTTAACGCTGCACTCGACTGGTATGGGGTATCCCCTCAGATCATAGAAACAAGGAGATATGCCATCATAGCAAATTAGTACGGGAACCACTGTCGCCACTTTTAGAACATTTTTTGACACAATTACAAGCGCTCCTTGAGAATAAAAAGATCTCCCACACATTAAAAATTCCACACACCCTCAATCTAAGGCGAATCACACACCGCCTCGCGCTACGCTGCGGGGTGCGTGGCGACGGTACAAAAGCCACGCGCGTGATTGCGTTTTCAGTGTGTTGCACCATGCGTGATTTCTATACAAATACAGGTACTTGCAAACAACGTAAGATCACGCACTCCCGCGCTACGCTGCGTGATGCGGTGCAGTGTGCGAATCGCCTAACACTGTTATAATCGTCACTCAACACTAGCACAAAACTAAAACACTATTTATATCATCGATCGTGTGGCTTGTCGCTAGCGTGTACTTTTTTAACACGATCAATGTGATCAAACTAAAGCATCAATCACAATAGCGCCTTGGCACATCTCCTTTGTTTCTATGATCTGAGGGTACCCCACTTGTAAGTAGGTATTATGACTTATTGGAATCCCGATATTAGGGTTTTTAAGTACTCTATAACTTTATTTTAGTGCCTATTTTGATATGATTGAAGAATCATACTTTGTGTCAAACCGTATCACATTTAATTTAATTATTATAATAGAAAGCAAGCGCGATAGTGCAAATTTAGTACTCATTTTATCACTAGATGGCGTTGACGTCGATTTAAATCGCGATATGGTTTCGTTACCAGCGAAACTATAAGTAATTAAGAAATAATTGTTTTTTTTGACCGACCCTTGCTCGAGCCAGCCCGCGCTGAGCCTGTAGATTTAAATATGTCCCTAAATCATATTAATCCGTTCCAGCTAGTAGCCCCTCCCTCTAGTTGTCCTCCCCCCAGCGACGCCCTATGCCGAGGTCCGTACCCCAGTAGGGGGTGCCCTTAGCGTGTGGTCGCTTAGTTTGTAGTTTTTTATTTAGTTTTAAGCCTGGCTGGAGGCATTTGTAAGTCCTCACCAGATGACCGGTTAAGCAGTGACGGCTGTTAGAAGCCAAATGCGAGAGGCCCTTCAAAAAAAAAAAAAAAATTGTTTTTTTTGAGATTCTGTACCTATTGAGGTGATAGTCAAAATATAAGGTGTTATGTGCTATATAAGTGAGATTCATTGAGGACCTTGGGTGGAGATTTTACACATTGATATTGTTATTCGCAATTGAAAGGACCTCGAAGCACTGTTTTTTCAATATGTCAATTTATCGTTTTATTTATTTTACTTGACTTTTGCCGGTGACTCCGCCTGTGGATTACAATAATTAACCATTTTAATATGACCCTAATGTAGGGTGACTAGTGCGAAGTTTAAGTTGAGCCCCAAGCTACCAAATTGCGAAAACCACATCAAAATCCGTTCAGTACTTTTTGCGTGATGCGCACACAAACAGACAGACCAACATTTTAAAAAAATGGGCTTACCCTATCCCAAATGTTTTTTCTGGAATTTCTTCAATGTATAGACGCGGCTTTTTTACAGTTTAATAATAGTACCTACCTATAGATACCTACCTAGATAGATACCTATGCGACGATGGTAAGCAATTACCGTAGCCTATGATGAAACCCTTGCAATACCAAGTATTGGTGATTGAAATTGCTGTGCTAAAGTACATACTTAGCCAATAGATTAGAAAAAAAAAAGTTATTATGAAGAACAACTTATAAATAATAGTACTTCGTAAGTTTAGTTTAAGTTTAGATTAAATAAAGTTTAATAAATCTCACAAAATACACGAATTCTGATCTAAAAACGATCGCATATCAAAATTATCCATAAATCGTAGGCAATAAAGGCAGATATTGGCGAAAATCTTACACCTAAGAATATATTTTCATCTCAAGTACCTATTATATGATGGGAATATCTTGTGGGAGTGCACTTGAGAGCGATATAGAGGTCAAAGACCGCAAGATTCAATTTTACGAGGATAATGTAAGTCTCGTAAATGGATTGATAAAGATCGTTCAGGTTTCTTTTGGAATAAGCAAAGTTCTGTCTGAGATATTGGCTAGATTGAAACTTATAAAACTGTATTTTCCAACCGCGTTATCAAGAATTCTGAAAAAATCTAGCTTCGAACATCCACAAAATACTTTCGATTCAAATTGGTTTGTTATATTTTCTTCTTTCTTTTTAGCTAACTTCAAAACAGGAGGTTCTGTATTTGACGCGTATGTATGTATGTTTGTCCGTAGTTGTCTCAAAAACTACTAAAGTAGGTAATAAACAAAAACGATGCCCAATTTCTCCTAAATCGTGGATGCGTTTACAAACACAAATACACTTAGACCCCAAACAAATACCTATTTCTAGATAACACTGTCCGTCTTGGTGATTTAACTCAAAGTAACCCAAGCCCGAAGCAACGGCTCCATAAACATCAAAATACCAACAATTCACAAAGTATTTATAAACTAGAACAACGGAGACTGAAGTCTAAGTCTTAAGAAGGTACGAGAAAATTCTCGAACAAACCCATTACTTAGAAAAAAACACAATCCGAACGCTGTGGCCGACAAGGAATGATCTCGAAGTTTCGATACGAGGTAGATACAGAAAGCCCAGTCGGTACAATTAGCGAATTTTAACAAGAGGCTTTAGCAGTAACCTGCACCTAAGTTATTCTCTAACCTCCTTACTTTTAGACGATGATTAAATTAAAAACAGCTCTTATGTCAATTGTTATTTCTATTCATTATCATACAAATGACAAACATAGTTGTATATTTAATCAGTGGTTAAAGTTAAGTGCCGTCTATAAGTAAGGGGGTAAAGGTACGAGTTTGTAGCCGGCTACAGATAGCAGCAACAGACTTGTCGCCGCGACACTACTGGTTTCTATGTATTTCTATGAAATACCTTCCGCAGCGAGCGTCGTCTTCATAGTAATAGGTACATAGAAACCAGTAGTGTTGCCGCGACACGTCGCCTGCTGCTGTTATCTGCGGCTACGTAGCCATCTTTAAGGGTGATTTCACAGTAGCGCGCGGATGGGGGGCGCGGGCCACCGCATCATTGCAAATCTATACTTTAATATTATAAAGAGGAAAGATTTTTTAGTTTGTACCCAATAGGCTCCGAAACTACTGGACCGATTTTAAAAATTCTTTCACCAGTAGACAGCTATTTTATCACTGAGTAACATAGACTACTGTTTATCCCGAAAAATGCACAGTTCTTGCGGGTCACGCGGACGAAGTCGCGGGCAAAGTGCTAGTAGTCAATACACACTACGATATCGAGTGAGCCATTGTTTTTAGGTAGATCGGAATCTAGATAATTTAAGGTTAAATAGTTTGACGGACCTTCTGTCCTGCCTACCCATCGTTATTGAGGTCAACCATCCACCTTTATCTTGAAGAAACAAAGTACTGAAAGCAAAGTTTCAGTTATCCCCCCTTTGTCGGTCCGCGCAATATCCGGATCCACCGGAAGTTCAATCAACAGTTTGTTCTACCTTCAACGGCCATTTCCTGTTTATCATAGTTTAGTATTTGATAATATAATGGGTTTGGTAGTATGCGGGTGTTTGAGTCCGGAGTTGCCTAGTTTCGAGTTAAAGTTGGTCAGATTTTGATCGGGACGGAGATCTACAAAGTTCTGTAAGTATTGTTGTCTTGTACCAATTTGTCACGGCGAGATGGACAATCTTATGAAGTTTAATTATTATCACTATTTAGTCGTGGTGAAGGCAAATTAAACGTGGCAACGCACGGCTCGATCCTACATTTGCACATGCCTCGCCACGAATATGAACGTCCACACATTGCGAAGCATGCGATGAGAGCCGTGCGCGGCGCATGCCTCGCAATGTTTGAATCCACCTTAATAATAACTGAGTTTTCACAATGTTTTTGTGTTTTTCTCAAAACATGTCAAATTATATTACAACCCTTTTTCAATGAGCGGGTCGTCAACTTGAAAAGTAAAACATTATTTATGCACAAAATTCTATCCTAATAGTTAAACCCGTTTCTGAGAAACCAATTTATTGTTCAGCAAGATTCTGTCCACCCTCTTTTATATGTTCATGATCTGTAGTAAGTACCTAAATAAAACGATGGATAGAACATTATCGATTCGGTACTTACAGACTAGCGAAATATGAAAGTCCCACCCAATGCTGCCCGTTTTAAAAATTAATCTGTCACAATTTCTCACGAGTTTACATAGCCATAACGTATGTATCCTTCTAAAGACATAACTCTAGGAAGTGAACCATCTGTTTGAAGTTTAAACGCAAGCGAAGTTCACGTGACAATTTAGTTAGGACAAGTTACCAACACGAACCGTAGGGACGTCAGCGTCAGTCCATCAAATATCGTACCTCGTTTGCACGTGGTATAGGGTTGATATCTCAGATCATAGAAACAAGGAGATATGCCATCATAGCAAATTAGTACGGGTACAACTTATGCCACTTTTAGTACATTTTTCGACACAATTACGCGCATAATTAAGCGCTCCTTGTGAGTAAAAAGATCTCCCATGAATTGAACATTCCGCACACCCTCAATCTAAAACTGTTAATCGTCACTCAACACTAGCACTAAACTAAAACACTGTATTTATACCATCGATCATGTTCGGTTCGTCGCCAGCGCGTACGTTTTTAATATGAGCAATTTGCTCAAGATCAGGCATCAAGCTCGATAGCGCCTTGGCACATATCCTTGTTTCTATGATCTGAGGTTGATATACAAATAATGTTGCCTATAGATACTATCGATAGTATCGATAATATCGATAGTCAAAAACAATCGATAGGTAGTATTGATAGGTATAAGTATCGGCATGGATCTTGATCACATTTTTGGTCCAATAGACAATAGACAGTTGACAATACGTAATAGAGAATAGTCCAATAGACGACGAGTATCGACTGACGAACCAATCGCGTGCAGCCTCGGCGCCCCCCGTCTTCTTCATTCCGCCAAAAAGACCGAAAAACCAGCTAATGCGCAGGTGACGTTTATGATCATATTTCACGCCGCAACCTTTACTAATAATGAAGTAGTATTGTTTTTCAGAAGGCGAGATGACGGTCAAACACAAGCAATAAATAAAAAAGGTTATGTAGTGGTGAAACCGCGATATCAAAGAGTTTAAGATAATTATTCAATATTTGAGCAAAAAATTCATAAATTAATATTAATTTCCCAAAAAACTAGTCCGCCATCTTGGCAAGAGAACACAGTTGAAAGTTTTAGGCCGAAATGTAAACAGGACATTTCGTAGTCAAAAATACATTTTTCCTACGTAAATAATGTTTTAATAATAGTCTGTTGCGGTCAACGCGAAAATATGCAGCTCGGTTAGTGTGGAGGAGGATTGTATTATATTACTAGACTTTTGCCCGCGACTCCGTCCGCGTGGACTACAGTGAAATGACCAGTTTAAATGACCTCCGTAGTGTAGGGTGGCTAGTACTAACAAGAGGTCAAGCTGTATCTCTGGATTTTTGCAGCGGAATCAGATAAAACGTGGTTTAGATTTTAAGGTGGACTCTAAGCTATCGAACTGTGAAAACCACATCAAAATCCGTTCAGTAATTTTTGCGTGATGCGCGCACAAACAGACAAACAGTCAAACAGATAAACAGACAAACAGACAAAAATTCTAAAAAAAAAATTTTTGGGTATGGTTACGTCCTAGTACCCTATCCCGACTGTTTTTTTCTGGAATATCTTCAATGTACAGACACGGCTTTTTTAAAATTTTATAATAGTAATAATAGAAAACCATGGGGAGTAGACTAAAGGGCGGGTTGTGTCAGCTCCACTTAACGTACGCGTAAACGTTAAAAATGGCGCTAACTATCGTCAAACCAGAAAAAGTGTTGTTTCACACAATGTTGGCCTTAACATACGTTAAAAAATAACGATAACCATAACCAGTGCTCCACCCACTGGTTAACGTAATTTTATTTTAAAACAGCTGCGTCAAACAGTAATAAACAAGGATTCTCTTTTGTATTCATCTCTTAATTCAACGATAGTTCATCTGGTCATGTTACAATAGTGTAGAAAGAAAGAAAAAGTATTTAAAACACGTGTTAATAACCTAGACCTATGGGACGAACAGGAATTTATTGCAAGATATCGAGTAGCTTCGTTACGCGTAATGTTTTTTAGGGTTCCGTAGTAAAACTAGGAACCCTTATAGTTTCGTCCCGTCCGTCTGTCCGTCTGTCACACCCTCGTCAAATCTGCAGTTCATAATCAATCTGTATGAAACTTCGCAGTTAGATGTCTTCTGTAAGCCGCCATAAAGGCCTGTGGTAAAATTAAAAAATTAGGGTGAAAAATAAAATAATTAGGGGTGACCCCCATACATGAAACTGAGGGATGAAAAAAAATATTTGCGCGCACCCCTTCGTGTGGGGTATCGTTAGATAGGTCTTTGAAAATAACTTACAGTTTTCTAAATTACTTTTTTATTTATGCTCATATTAAGTGAACTAGAAGCTCCGAAAGTCATTTACAACGTGTCCCCCCCCCCCCTGTAATTTTCCAATCGCGTTATCAAAAAATCTGAAAAAATTCAAGCTTAGGGAATCTAATAAACAATCTCGATTAAAATTGGTTTGAACAAGATCCGTTTATAACTTTTTGAAATATTCATTATTTTCAGTTTTGACCGCAAAAATAACTTTGTATTTCATTATAATATTAGGAAATACAAACTTATGTTTGCAGTTGGAAGACTGAAATACTACTTCCTACGGAACTCTAGACTGTGCGTGTTTCGACACGCTCTTGCCCGGTTTTTATATGTAATTATGACCGTGCGCCGTTACTATTTACACTGGGCCCAAAAAACACTGTCCTTTACAGTACGTTCTCTGTAGAAAAAAATCCCACATGTCCATGAAGTCCAAAAATAATGAGAAACAGAGCAATATCGTTACTTTAACAAATATATAGCATCAAGCCTATTATATTTACTTTGGTGTAAAAGTATTCATTTTGCAGCAGTAGTAATTTTTAATTACCAAAACTTCTCGCTTCTGCTGCGTTAGATTATTGCAACTGAGCCATTGTCGATTAATATTATTATGCAAACACAGTATCACGTTATGCACTTCTGGCTTCTATTATAATACAACACGGATCAATGAAGTTCAATTATTTTTATCTATAACATCAACGAATAGGAATAGGAATACCTACACAGATAAACAGTACGTAATTATGGTAATATAACATATTTTAAATTCGCGGTTAAAACGTCTAGCTTGACAGATAAAAATTGACGTTTACAAATACGTATTGCCATAATTAAAAAATTTACCAACCATTTTTATTGGAAAAAAGTGTTGCTTTCTACTGGCAGCCCGAATAACTTTGACGATCGGTGTTTTATGCAATGAAACAACGCTTTGTATTTAACGAACGTTAAACATCTCACGTTAACGTTAATATTTAACGTACGTATGTTACGTTAACCAACCGATTGAAACAACCCGCCCTAAGGGCGGGTTGCTTCAAACCATCTGTATTCGTAAGTCAGTACGTAATCGTTAAGTCAGTATGAAATTGTCGTACAAGCCGCCATATTTGACGGTTACAGATACGTAACCGTAAGTTGAAACAACATGGCCTGGCCATTAGATTACGTATCTGTAACCGTCAAATATGGCGGCTTGTACGACAATTTCATACTGACATAACGATTACGTACTGACTTACGAATACAGATGGTTTGAAGCAACCCGCCCTAAGGAGGAAGAACTCTGTAGGTATATGAAAAGTGTCCGTCAAAATGCGCTAAATTAGGGTGTCGCCACTACGATGGAGGGTCAAATAAAGCGCCAAAAGTTCCATCCAATCAAAAAATAGTATGAAAAGTACCGTCAAAATGCGTTAAATTAGGGTGGCGCTACTGTCCTACATTTACACTATACTTTCTATATTTCTAGCGCCATTTCGGACGGTGTTTGGACTACATAAAGCTGGTCACTTTTTCAACTTGTCTCCATAACAATGTTCGTACTCCATAAATCTATTCTCCAAGTTAAATCTAGCGGCCCTGCTTCGCATCGCATGGATGCAAATGTGCAATCTACTGATGTGGCGACATGTCACAACATAGAGATTTCTGTGCTGTAATTAACATAGGTAATCTACTTACTACTATTTACCCTACTAATACCTATAAATGCGAAAGTTTGTGCGTGTGTGTATGTTTGTTACTTCTTCACGCTGAAACGGCTAGATAGATTTAGATGAAATTTAACAAAGAGGTAGCCTGGGACCTGGAGGAACACAAACTACTTTTTATCCAATTTCACACAAAGTTGCGAGTAACTACTAACTGCTAGTTATTCTAATAAACCTTCCGGATTTTTTTTTTCTATAAATGAAGAGAGAGAGATTTTCTATAAATGAAGAGAGAGGAAGAGATTTTTGTTTCTATAAATGAATTTAATGTTTAATTTCTAAAATGGATTTTTGTGTAGTTAAAAGAATTAAGCGGACAACCAGACAGACGTGAAAAGCGACTTAGTTTTATTAAAGATGTAAGTAATAGGATAGTGGAATATGAATAGAAAAGTTGGATGCTATGAAACTCTTTTCCTTGCTATTCAACTAACCCCCAAATGCGGACATGTAATAAAATTCTCATTTGCTCGGTTCCGTAGCCGAGAGCCTCCGATATTATCCACTGTTCTGTTGGCTCCTTAGTTTTTATTCCCCCCACACTCCCTCCCCCGTTATGTTAATGATATTTTTATTAAATAATGCTTTTAATGATTGAAGAGGGGTGTAGTTCCAAGGTTTTGACTGGGCAGATATCCAAACTTGTTTAGTTTTTTAACTTATTTGAATAAGTGCCGGCTTCGATCAATGTATCGAGCAGTTGCCGCAGTATTTGGTTTTTTCTCAGAAATTTCGCAGTAGTGGCCCGGAGCCAAATAAATCTATATTAACTATACGAATATTATATAAAAAACTTTTTTAACAAAAAATAACCGACTTCAAAATTCCACTACAAAGAAAATAATAATTTTGGTTTCGGAAGTCGGTGGCAAAAAAAGCTAACAAAAACCAAAGCCACCGACTTCCGAAACCAAAATTATTATTTTCTTTGTAGTGGATTTTTGAAGTCGGTTATTTTTTGTTAAAAAAGTTTCCCTTTTTTTAGTTCTTTATCCCGTGTTAGATTACTTTCACGAATTCGTTCAACAGTAAATCTTCTACGGAGGGTGTACATTTATGCCTATAACTTTGTACATACGAATGATTACATAATGTATTATATACTAAAACCTTCCTGAAAGTATGTAGATTACGTTAGTGAAAACCTTATCCAAATCGAATCAGTAGTTTTTGAGAAAATCACGCACATACAAACATACATACATACATACTTACATACATACATACGGGACGAATACAGAACCTCCTTTTTTGAAGTCGGTTAATAAAAAAACTGAAGAGTTTGTTTGAACGCGCTAATTTCTGGAACTATCAGTCGGATTCGAAAAATTATTTTTCTATAATATAAAAAAAGAATTTTTAGAATCCGACTTATGATAGCCAGATTCATGTGGAATAGTATAGGCTATTTTAACATCACGCTATGACCCTTGGGAGCCGAGCAACGGGGGTGAAACCACGGAGCATAGCTAGTATACCTACTATTATAAAATTGTAAAAAAACCATGTATGTACACTCGACAACATTGACGGTCGACAACTTTTCACCCTTATGTTCTTAGTAATAAGGGTGAAAAGTGATCGACCGTCAATGTTGTCGAGTGTACATTGAAGATATGTTCAGAAAAAAACAGAGGGTATTTGGTACTGGAACGTAACCATGCCCAAAAAAATAGTTGTTTGAGTACTAAGACGTATTAAAATACACTCCAAACTAGAACATAATCATTCGCTATTCTATTTTGATTTTCTATTACACCACCATTTCCGAATATTCAGCAAAGTACATTACGATTTCAATATTGTGGCGTTCTAGCCACTATGTACGGTTAGCAACGAAAGTCGGTTACCTTTACATTCGAATAGATACAAAAATATCCAATACACTACGTTTCCAGCATTTCATGCAATAATAAATGTATGTTACATTAATGTTAAATCTATGTTTTAATTTTTTATATTATTTTGGTCATTTATGTTTAAAATAAACCGGACAAGTACGAGTACGACTCTCGCTGAGGGTTCCGTACGAAATTAATTTTGTGGCAAAAAATAGATATTACAAAAAAACTTTTTTAACAAAAAATAACCGATTGATTTTTTTGTAATATCTATTTTTCACTTGCTATAAGGTCTTGCTTTCATGATTCTAGGTCAACGGGAAATATCCTATAGATTTGATTTATGTGCGTCGCGAGTATCAATACAGGTGACATAAATAGCCGTATTTTTTAATTGAATTGCCTAAGAAGCTTAATTTTTTTACAGCTCCTAAGAACTGTAGATTTAAATATTTGGTATTAATAATTTTAATCTGATACCTTTCTTGAGATAAAGGATTTTGACAATAGACTGACAACAAAGTAATCTTAAAGGGTCCCTTTTTTCTTTTGAGGTACAAATTCAAATTTACAAATCATTTATTCAAAATGGCCTACATAATTAGCATTTTTAAACGTCAAAATACCTACTTATGGCAGCCTACCGCTTCCTAATGTTTTAGCTGCAAAGAAGAAAAGGCGCAACAAACTCTGCAGCAACACGATTCTGTCTATCAGTTGTGTTTGTCAGTGTCAGTACGGAACCCTAAAAAATCAATTGTTAATAAGCTTCCATTGCTGACCGTACTCCATTTATGTAATACTCAGGTCTGTAACAGAACCAGTTATGATTGTATCAGAACCTTGTTATTGCAGAATCAAAATATATTAATGTTAGCGTAGACATTGAGAGCCAAAGTGAGCGTAGCATTTCTGTTGAAATGATGCGCCCTTTATGTCATGTTATGTAGTACTTGCCTGCATTTACCTGCATAAAAATATCGATGTTATAGTCAAACATGGAAATACCGGTGCTCCTAGGTTCGACTAGGCAAATCTCAGCCCCCCTAGCCAAGTTACTTTTCTGTTAGCGTTTACGCCAAACGCTACGGACAAAATGTATGGAAGTGACATTAAGGCCATGTTGTTGCCACCGTCAAATATGGCGGCTTGTACGACAATTTCATACTGACTTAACGATTACGTACTGACTTACTGACTGACAGATGGTTTGAAGCAACCCGCCCTAAGTCACGTAATTTTTCCGTAAGTTACGTCATTGCCATACATCAACTTGGCTATGGCCTCAGGTCTGACTGTCTGCGTCTACGTGACTGACAAATTTATGACTTGTCAATTTATTTATTTATTTATTTATTGTTTATTTACAACGGTTTCACCAATTATAGTAAATAATTCCAAATATATATCCTAATCATAATAAAATAATAAGGTAAACAAAATATAAACAAAAAAACAAAATATATACACGAAACACCAGTTGTATACCTATCATCAATTCTTCTCACAGTACTCCAAACATTCTGACAAGATCACCTTCCATTCATCCGCAAACACATCACAGTCCGGTCTGGTGTCCAGGAGAGCATTGAGCGCGGCGAGGGTTCGCGGAATGGGAGATCTTGCCCGAGCTACAGTCCTACATGCTGGAACCGCAAACAGCTTATGCTTCCTGTTCCGGCGATAATTGTTCGGAGCAAACAAACGACACAGCTCGCAGTTTAAGTCAGGGGCATCTACTTTTCCTCTCAGGATTTTGCACATAACGACTAATTGGTCATTAGATCTTCTGACCTCTAAGGAGTTATAGCCCAGGCATCCCAAGAGGAACCTGGTTGGGTACATGTACGGGTAGTACCCATACATGCGCTTGTACAGGTACCTTAGGAAGGCCTTTTGGACTTTCTCTAAAAGAAGCGCATAGGTGCTTTCATGTGGATGCCGTCAAACCCCGATTTCATCAAATTGAGTTAAGTTTATCAAACTAACACATTCCTTTACCTAATTTACGACACCGGGGGCTAAGGAAGGCCAAAGAGAAGGGCAATGGTCGACGTAGCCCCGCTTGACGGGGCTTCTATTTCTGTCTGCTAGGTTAAAAGTATCCTAACACAAAAGGGTCGTTCGCTCTCTTTGCTCGCTTACTGAAGCCCCCGTTATTCCCTTCGAACCTTTTTTTTTTGTTCTCTGGGTGGAAATCCTCATGGATGTCAGAGGTCTGTCAGACTCTTAGTGACTAAAACCACCCCGGTGTTCCGTCTCACACGTGAACCGGAGGCCACGGGAACACATAAGTATTCAACCCCTTCGAACCTAACTTATCCGTGTCGGGGTGTCTAAGAACCCGAGCTCTCTTCGCTCGATCTTGGACCTTAGTTAGGTATGTTTTCTTCCGATTTTTAGGGTTCCGTATCTCAAAAGGAAAAACGGAACCCTTATAAGATCACTTTGTTGTCCGTCTGTCACCGGACCCCTACAAGCTTATTATGTTAAGCGTAATCTATGAGAATATAGCTTGCTACTGCTGGTTGATGCTGTTCAACTATATTCTCATAGATGGCGCTATTGTGCCATCATGTTTTTATACGCCTGAGGAAGGTACGGAACCCCCAGTGCGCGAGTCCGACTCGCACTTGGCCAGTTTTTTTGGTTCTAGGACATGCCGGTTTTCTCATGATGTTCTTCACCGTTTTTTGAGCAGTTATGAAACAAATTGCATAAACTGAGACCTACGAGTATGGTACCACTGGGCCACCACAGCTCCAATCAATACTAAGTTACTACACAATCATTTAACCAACACCATACAAAACCGTTAAACGTTAACCCGTCAACGGCGATAGTCATTTTTTATTCCCGCACACGTAATTTTTAATTTTAAAATTTCAAAAGCCAGGCTGACCAATTAAAAATAAATTACTTGCTCGACTAAGAGCTCACTCGACGCCCGCATTTCCACGTGAAAATACGTTTGAACACGGAATTCCACGTTCTAATTTCAAAAGGAGGCGAATGCGTTCATGAAATTCAAATTTTAGAAGTCGTTTTCTATCGTTCTTTCTTTTATAAATCCCGGGATTATACGATGTCATACTGATAACGGGATTCTTTTTGCGAGTTTCTGATGTTGACATTTTGGTGTAATTTGTGTTTTATTCTTTAAAAGGTGATGTATGTGTTTGAGTGAGACGTGTTTAGTATCTTTTTCATTTTAATGCTTTATTTTTTGTTTCTAATTAGCTTCTACGATGAATTATAGAGACATAATAGATAATATTATATTTAAGGAGTTAGATTGTTGTTAATTGTATTGTATTTTTTTTTTCATTTTTTATACATTTTTGTTGTATCTTAAACTGCACTATCGTATTGGGAAACTGTAATGGTAGTTGTATGTATGTAATTAAATAAATAAAAAAATAAAAATAAAATATTTCATAATAAAAATAAACTGGGTGATGGGGGACATAATAATATTCAGTATTTGATAATAGTACGATTAACTATCAATCATGAAAAAACTCAACTGTTCCGTACAAAAAAATTCATAGCACTCAACAAAATGTATGGAACGACTGTTTTTAGGGTTCCAAACCAAAATGGTAAAAAAGATGGTGCGACTTCGTCTGTCTGTCTGTCACACCTGCTTATTTAAGCAAGTACTTATGCTATCGACTTGAAATTTGGAACAGTTATAAAGAATGCTTGTTCAACTTTATTGCAAATGAAAAAAGTCCAAAAATATTTTTAATTTCATTGCAAAAGGGGCCGGAGTGGGGGTCCGAAATTTTAAAATGGGGTTACTAGGTCAAGTGACATATCATATGAAATCTGCACATTCAAAACATATTTTTATTTGCGGGGCGAAAAATCTGAAATAATTAGAGCTGATAGGAAATGACCCAAATATGGCACCAAAAATAAAACAATGTTCCTAAACTAGTACAGTTTTTTCAAAATCATCAAAATTCCTTCACAAACAAATTTAGTTATGCGGTCCGGATTTTTTCACTTTATACGTCCAAAAATGATACGGAACCCTCGGTGCGCGAGTACGACTCGCACTTGGCCGGTTTTTTTATTTATTGATTTCAAAGTGAGTCCCTTATTTAATCGAACTAGTATCAAATACTGAATACCCTCCTTTAATATCCCTTTGACTGTAACAATTGACAGACAGAATTGATTTCGACCTGACTCAGGTTGATCGACAGATGAACTAATAAGTCCCTTATTTAACCTGTCACTCCGTTTATTGAGTTACGGGAATTTCCGTTACATCGTTGCGTTACGTATGCAACAAAATAGTTTATCTATGATATTGAGGTTTTTCGAGGGAACATCTTGAAAGAAAAAAAGAAAGAAAATGCGTTTATTTGCGTCGGTATGACGCACATAAATAAAGTAAAACAAAAATACAAAAAAAAACTGCTAGGAAAATATGCGTCACATCTTCGCAAAACGGCCATCGCTCAGCGTGATGCTGTAACTCATGCACGAAGCAGAGCCTCATCGCTGGATTTCAGCGAGAGCCGGCGTTGACGTGATGACGTCAACCGGTGCAGCATGCAATTAGTAAAGGTAATGAATGTGGACATCTTGGGGAAACGGTCTTTTTTAGAAAACTCTTAGGTATCTTTAAAGCCAACAAGAATTACCCAGATCCTAAATTAAAATAACATGGTGAAATTTTACATTTAAGTTTAGGAAATGAATTGATTAGAATAACTTTTCGTGTCGATTTTCATAGATAGCTTTAATTATTTAATATTAAGTACTTTTTTACACTGTTTTCCTTATTAGTCCATGATAAATGCAATAAAATTCCATTTGGATGCATCTTTGCTGTGAGCTAGACAGTAGGCGAATATGAAAAAAGTTAAGATTTAACGGTGTTCCCTTAATTTAGGATACCATGTTACTTAGAAGGAATTAATGCTTATAATGAACCCTTTCGATCGGCATCATAAATTTGGTCGGTTCGATTCCCAGATGAAGCAAGCAACTGTTTAAAAATCTTTGAATGCAGTATTACTTAATTTCAAAAATAAAGTGAAGTTGAAGTCCATGAAGCAAAACTTCCTATCTCAAATATTTAAAGTACTTTCCCTCCATGTGGTATAGCCGTGGGACACCCTGTATAACAAAAAAGGTTCGCGTTTGACCCACAGACCTAATAATTCACATTTATCTAAACCGTCTAAAACTCATAAAGTTATAAAATGTAATCATAGTATTACGTAAACTTACTTTATAAAAACATGTAACATTATTAACAACATGGTGATATGTATCTCACAATATAAACGGTGGTTCTGACGATAACCAACGACTTAAAATGAACGCCTCACTTCGTCCGAACGACTTCGTAACCTTACAATGTCAGAAAATAAATTCAACCACTACTATAGGGTTAAAATTACACTGTAGAGCATACTGAGTTCCCTTCGACTTTTGGTCTCCTGTCTATCACTCCCACAGAAATCCTATCCTATCCTATCCTATCCTACTAATATTATAAATGTGAAAGTTTGTGAGGATAGATGTATGTATGTATGGATGTATGGATGTTTGTTACTCTTTCACGCAAAAACTCCTGAACGGATTTTGATGAAACTTTACAGTAATATAGCTTATACATCAGAATAACACATAGGCTACTTTTTATCCCAAAAACGCGGGCGAAGCCGCGGGCAGAAGCTAGAAAATTATAAATAAATAGTACTTTATTGGTACAAATCCTTAGTTGAAACCCTGACACCCAAACTAGGAACACCTGTGACTTGGGAGTCAAAAAGTCAAAATCTAAATCATAAGTCAATAGAAACGTCATCTAACTACATTCTACAGTTAAGAGGGCTCTCGCATTCGGCACCTCTCTCGCTCGCACAGAACCATATATTTTAAGAAATTTAAATGAAAAGATGCATTTTTGAAAAATGTAAACTGATACAGAACTACAAAATGATATTAATTATAATTTTTTATATTTTTGTTGCACGGGACTTTTCAAAGTCCCGGACCTTTCGAAGGCGTGCGTGGGGCCGAAGCCAACACGTAGAGGCCCTTTACAACAAACTTAAAATATATAAAATGTAATGGTGACACAGCTGGCGATTATCCCTGTATGCACTATATAAATGCACCCAAGGACAAACCCCAGCTGTGCAAAACTATTATAAACATACATACTATTGCAAACATGTGGAGAAAAACTACTTGGGCTATTGTGATGGGATGGTAGTGGATTGGTTTTGGAGAACTATGGGAACCTATGGCGCCTGCCGGAACAATGTATATTGACACGTAATAATGGCAGACGGAGACTTGCCGACTTAATTATAATAATTATTATAAACTCCAATTTAATGATTAAAAACACATGAGTTAAACATGTCTCAAAAACACATCGTAATCGTTTTTTAACCTTGTTTATTAGATATCACAGTAGAAATGTGTTTTAATTATTTACCTGTAAAATTAATATTATTTTGTAGTTCTGTATCAGATTACATTTTCAAAAATGCATCTTTTCATTCAACATTCTTAAAAATGGTTCTGTGCGAGCGAGAGAGGAGACAAAATTTCGAGAGCGCCCTTAATATCAGTGCATCCAATGCAATATAAATTAAACTTAATTCCGTTCACATATATTTTTTTCACATTTTTAAACGCGCGCTCTCGATGTTGTGGTGTCATGTATGTAAAACACTACGTGCCCTACATTATTTTAACACGATGTAAGTAAATGTATAGTTTTGCAATGTTTTAGCCATGTTACGCTTATTTAATGTTATTAAATATATAAGAGATTTTCAAAAACAACTGATGCAGGCGGGGTTTGAATCCGCGATCTCTGCTCTCCTCTTATGAGGCGTAAAAAGAGGTTTCCAATTTCAACTGATTCAGGCATGACACTATAGCTCAGTTGGTTAGAGCGATGCTACGGTGAGGCAAAGGTCACGGGTACAAACCCCGCCAGTGTCAGTTGTTTTTGAAAATCTCTTATATATTTGATAAAGTTGTAAGTAGTAGGGGATTGTACCTACTTTAAATAATTTACGTCGAGCATGTTTTTTCTAGTGTAACCTTGATTTATATAAAATATTCATTTTTAAAGTTATTGCTTTATACATAACTTAGGATTTATGGGACAGAATAAAGTTTTTCATTTTAGAAGGCACGATTTTATCATATTACGATTTTTCTTAAAGAAAAAATCTTTTTAAATATACGTTAGATTTACCACAGTTTTTTTAAGGGTTAAGATGCGTGCCAACTAGCCAACTTGACAACTGTTCTGGGCAAGTCTCGGGAATGCAATACCAGAATACCGGGATCCCAAAATGCCGGGATCTCGCATGCTTTAAGCGGGACTAATCTCGCACGTAAATTGAGTGGGATCCCGCGGCGGGATTAGCGGGGTTATTAACCCTGTTCATATTGGTGTAGAACTAGACTGAACCTTTTCCGCTACTGGCTACCTAGTCTACAAAGACAGGTAGAAACGATTTAGCCGATGAAACAATTAACATTTTAACTGACTGCGATTTTTTCTATCGAGTGAAAATAGTTGAATTGTGTTTTGGGCTCAATACGCTATTTACTATAAATATTTATGTAGGTATAGTCAAAATTGTCATAATTATATTTTATAGAAGAGATAAACCATAATCTATTGGTTAAAAACGTGCACAAAAAGCCTCATGATCGTTCAACGCGTTCGGCACGAACAAAATATGTGTGTCCACCTTAAAGCCTTTGTCTGACCAAATTATTGTCACTGAAAATGACTACCTATTCGTTTCTGTATTTCAGGGTCACGTTTTGTCGCAGTGGTCTAAAAAGGTCCGCGTTTAGCACTGGTCGTCTACGGGCTTTTATAGTTCACCGGTTTTAGTGCCTCTTTACACTAAATTGCTGATAGCAAGTCACTTTGCATACGGATTTATAGAACTCAAGGTTTTGTCCGCGACTCCGTCCGCGTGGACGAAACTAAATTGACCATTTTAAATTACTTCCTTAGTGTAGCGTGACGGAGAAGACATCAAGCTGTATCGCTGGTTCATCTCACCGGAATAAGATGAAATAGAGCTTAAATTTTAAGTTGGACCCCAAGCTACCAAACTGTCAAAAACAATAATAACCCAAACCACCGTAATATGATCGTTTAGTTATTAAATATATGTATAAGTGATTCTCAAAAATCATATGATCCGAGCGAGACTCGGGTCATATAATATGATTTTTGAGAATCACTTATATATTTAATAACTTAATAGAAGCATAACATGGCTTTGACATGTTTCAAAATTCACAAAAAATATACATTTATAATGATCGTTTAGCTAAAACTGATAATGTTGCCAACTTTTCTAATTAATAATGCTACCTATCCATAATTCATGTAATCATCATTGAGAGCTATTTCTACGGGTCCTATTATAGAACCTAACTCAGGACTTAAAGCATTGCTTAAAACTAGTTTCAAGCCATTTGATTGGTTGATACTAGTTTTATGTAATGCTTACATTTGTGTTCACATAAATCGACAAAATATTATGAAACAGCTGATTTTTTTGCTCATACTGATGACTATAATAGGACTCCCCTTTGAGGAATGTCACAAAATCAGGAATACGTTGTTTATGTATATCGCTGCTCAGTTTTTGGGAGGGTTTCCCAAAAAAACTTTTCACCAAAACCCCACCAAACCCACGTAAAGTGCACCCATTGTAAACCCCCTCATTCCGCTGTTTATTTAAGTTATGCGCCTGCCACACACTCGACGAGTGGCATGGGAAGTAGCGAGAAAAGGAGGCAGAGACATAGTGTGGCAACATTACTCGTCATGCCACACGTCATGCTCCTCGTCCTCTCTCTCTCTCGTCTCGTCCGGCAGAGAGGGCAACATCGCGGCAAATCACGGCAGCGCGAGGAGTATAGCGATGAGCAGCGCAAGGAGCATAGTCTGGCAGGCGCATTATACACACATGCGTAGTTTACGACAGGGCCGAGTTACAAGACTCCTATGCTAGCCACGTACGTTTAAAATGTACCTTTTTTAAGGTACGATGTCACCTGTATGTATTATTTTGTTTAGGGAAAACTAAAAATAAAAGAATCTATTTATGTTCACGTACAGCCACTCCTACTAATATTATAAACGTGAAAGTTTGTGAGGATGTATGGATGTTTGTTACTCTTTCACGCAAAAACTACTGAACGGATTTTGATGAAACTTTACAGTAATATAGCTTCTACATCAGAATAACACATAGGCTACTTTTCATCCCAAAAACGCGGGCGAAACCGCGGGCGGACGCTAGTATATTATAATGATAAGTACCTAAATTACCTAGGCTGTTAAGTAAATGAGTATATTAAACAACATAATTAAATGACGTATTTTGTATGGTTTTCTTTAGTAAAACCAGAATGTCTATTCTGTACCGACTCACCGCGAGAACTGCCAATTTGTTTGCGAACGTTCGAGTGAGAATCTCACCCTGACATTCTCCTTCGAAAGTTCGCAAACGCATACAGACTAGACAGGCAGGCTGTTTATTCTGGGGTTCCGGAAAATATGCAGTGTTTCAAAATAGTTCATCATTAAGAACCGCTGGAAGGTCTAAGGTAATCTACTGCCAGCTATAATTCTTCCATATCATGCATCTAAACAATAGTCCTCATCAGAATCTAGCCCAATATACATCTATACCATATTTATTTAGTAAGATATTTAGAATTACAATATCTACATTTATACATAACTGCAGCCAGCCTTCTGGGCACGTTACCCGTTGACAGCGATGCGGACGAATATTTTGATGCCTAGCATAGCATAATCGGCCTATAATGTTCCCACTGCTGGGACACAGGCCTCCTCTGCGAGAGGGAGTGGGCCGTAGTCCACCACGCGGGCCCAGTGCGGGTTGGTGGACGTCACATGTCTTCGAATTTTTGGTTCTAGGACATGCCGGTTTCCTCACGATGTTTTCCTTCACCGTTAAAGCAAGTGATAATTAATTTCTAATACGCACATGACTTCGAAAAGTCAGCGGTGCGTGCCTCGGAATCGAACTCGAACCATTCGCCGTGGGAGGCACATGGTTAAACCACTAGGCTATCACTGCTTTTTTGATGCCTAATTATGTTTTTATTTTTATTTTTTGTCCTTATATTTTCTTTTAGCTTGGGAATATACATCTAGAACTAAATATACATCTGAAACCATTCCATACTCGAACTAGCAGCCGCAATTTAAGTGACCCAGAGTGGACATGTTCAGAATTTATTATGAGTGTGTGAATTACCCGGCCATGTCTTACTACCCTGAGCAAACATGAACATTGAAGGGTAGAACTTTATAACAAGCTCTGACATGGTTGTTTATTTGGTTTAGGAATGAAAAGGTAATTTGATTGAGCTTGTTAGGTAGCTTTTTGGGTGTTAATTAAAATATTCTGCGTTTAACAGTTACTTCTAGTGATGGTGAATGCAAAAGGAGAATTATGGTTAACTAGCTTCTGCCCGCGGCTTCGCCCGCGTTTTCGGGATAAACAGTAGCCTATATGTTATTCTGATGTATAAGCTATATTACTGTAAAGTTTCATCAAAATCCGTTCAGTAGTTTTTGCGTGAAAGAGTAACAAACATCCATCCATACATCCTCACAAACTTTCACGTTTGTAATATTAGTAGGATACTGTAGGATTATAACCAGGGACCGAAAAGGTCACCCGTATAGGGGTTAACCCGGGTTATTTTTTTTGGGTTAGGTGAAAAACCTTGGGGGGAACCCCCCACAGCGCATACTTCCACGTAGTTTCCCCCGGGCAACGCCGTGTCTGACCACCGTAACGGAGTGGCAGACCGGCGGCTAAAGTGCGCTGTGATTCACAGTCATCAATGCGGTCAGCTGTGAATATGTCGAAAAAATCTGTGCGTGACGCCTCTGGGCGTTTTGTTGCGAATCGCTCTCCCCAGGGCGATTCAAACGGCCCTTCTCAGGGCCAACCCAACGGCCCTTCTCAGTGCCAACCCAACGGCTCTTCTCAGGGCCAACCCAACGGCCCTTCTCAGGGCCAACCCAACGGCCCTTCTCAGGGCCAACTTGACGGCCCTTCTCAGGGCCATTCGGGTGACGCTTCGGCGTCGGAGGCTGGCCGCGCACCGTCTGCGGCCAGCTTGTTTAGCGGGCCATACGAGTCGTTGGACTCCGACAACTCCAACATGGACACGTCGGCGGCCGAAAATGTCCGCCACAAGAGGAAACGAACCTTTCTGAGGACAGGGTCCGAGGGCTCCTCGGGGGCCGGAAGCAAGGCGAAGAAGAAGTCGAAGTCGAAAACGGCTTCGACTTCTAATTCGTCTCTCACCCACGATGTGGGCTTGGTAGACGCCGAGCGCCAGCTAAACCTGGCGAGAAGGGAGCAACTCCAGCAGGACTTCGAGGAGAGGGTCGCCGCCAAGGAGCGGCAGGCGCGGGCCGCCAGGTCGAGGGCCGGCTATGGTGCATCCAGTGTGCTATATGCTGACCACTCCCTGGCGGAACTGGAGCGCATGGCACAGGAGGACAAGGAGGAGGTCCTGGAGGTCGCCTCAAAGTCCTCGAACTTGAAGGGGACCTTCCAGAAGGCCCTCAAATGCCGGGCCGCCAGCATGCATGGCATCATCATGGAGCTGGCGAAGCGGACGGCCACGGACGAGACGCGGCAGCTGCAGGCGAAAGTGGATCGCCTGCAGGCGGAGGTCAGCCAGCTACATAAGAAGCTGGCTGAGGTCATGGCCCTGCCTGCCCAACCTGCCCCCGGCCCGGTGGTAGAAGACTCCTCCTCCTCCCCTACCAACCTTGAGGATATAATCCGCAAGGTTGTCATGGAGGAGAGGGCCTTCACCAGAGCCTGCTTCGCAGGGATCGAGGACCGGCTCTTACCAGAAAGGCGGCTCCGCCCGCCGCTAGCGGCGGATAAGAGTACGCCAAGGGAGCCGGAACCTGCGCTTCCGGCGGGCCTGGCATCGGGAGCGCAGCCCCAGGCCACGAAGCCCGCCAAGGGCAAAGGCAGGGGCAAAAAGACCAAGGTGGCTCTTCAAACCGCCACCACAAGCGCGGAGGGAGCACCTGGGTCGTCGGCCACTCCGGCGCCCCCACCGCCCCAGAACTCGCAGGAGGAAGACGCCCTGCTTCCCTCCACCACTCCGTCCAACCAGTCTTGGACGGAGGTGGTCAAGAAGGGAAGGGGGAACAAGGCGGCTCCCAAGCCCGCTGCGACTGCCCCTGCAGGTGCAGGCAAAAGGGCTCCAGCCGGCGGGAGGAAGCTTGTTCCTCCTCCCGTAACCGCGGCCGTCGTGGTGACCATCACCCCGGAGGCCGCGAAGCGGGGCGAGACGTACGAGTCCGTCCTGACGCGGGCTCGTCGCAACGCTGATCCCACCCAGCTTGGTATCAGCAAGATTACGTGCCGCCGAACCCTAACCGGGGCTCGAATTTTCGAATTCTCGGGGGAGCAGCGCGGCACAAATGCGGACCTCTTTGCAACAAAGTTGCAAGAGGTCATCGCGGATGTGGCGACGGTCGTCAGGCCTGTCAAGACCGCAGCCTTGGAGGTGGCCGATCTGGACGACTCGGTCACCAGGGAGGATGTGGTGGCGGCCGTCGCGGCGGCCGGGGGCTGCGACACTGGCGCAGTAAAAGGTGGAGCCATCCGGCCCGGCCGCCGTGGCATGGGCATCATCCGCGTCGAGTGCCCGGTCGCCGCGGCTAGGGCCGTCCTTGCTGCAACCAAGGGACGGCTGCTGGTCGGGTTCAGCTCGGCTGTGGTCCGGCCCCTCGAAGATCAGCCAACGCGTTGCTACAAGTGCTTCGCGTTCGGCCACACCCGGACCACGTGTCCCGCCACATCCGACTGGAGGGATACGTGCTACCGATGCGGGCAAGAGGGGCACAAGAGTTCCGCTTGCCGCGCCACCGCGCCACACTGTGTGGCGTGCGCCGCCAGTGGCCGCCCCGCGGATCATAAAATGACGGGCAGGAGCTGCAAGCCCCCCGTCAGGAAGGGCAAAGTGCCGGCGCAGGTTCGCCCTGATGCCGCCGCCACCGCCGTCGCCGCCGCTGTAGCTCCAGCGGCGGTAGCTGAGGAGAGGGTTGCGATGTCGGAATAATGAGTTCCGACTACAGCATCCTTCAGGCGAACGCCAACCACTGTAGAGCGGCACAGGACCTGGTGGTGCAGGTCATGGCCGAGTGGTTGGTGAACGTGGCGGTGGTCGCCGAACCTTACTTTGTCCCTGGCAGCTGGCTGGGTGACGCGGACGACACGGTGGCAATAGCGGCGCGGTCTTCCACAGACTCCCCTCCCCTCTCGCTATTAGAGAGGGGACCAGGATACGTGGCCGCCGCGTGGGGTGACCTGGCCCTTGTCGGGGTCTATTTCTCCCCAAACCGCTCTCTGCAGGACTTTGAGAATTATCTCGGAGTCCTGGCCGCCGTGGTCGGCAGGGCGGCGCCGCGTCAGGTCTCCGTACTGGGAGACCTGAACGCCAAGTCGGTGGCCTGGGGCAACCCGGCCACGGACGCACGCGGGCGGGCGGTGGAGTTGTGGGCGGCCTCCTCTGGACTCTCCCTCTTGAACAGAGGAAGCGTCCGGACATGCGTGCGGCGTCAGGGCGGCTCAATAGTGGACGTCACTTTCGCCACCCCTGCGCTGGCCGCGCGCGTGCGGAACTGGCGGGTGGACCTGGTGGAGACTATGTCGGACCACCGCTACGTGCGGTTCGACGTCTCCACCGGTGGCCCCGGAGAGACGCGGCCCCTCTCGGGGCGATCGCCTTTCCCACGGTGGGCCCTAACCCGCCTGGATAGGGAGGCGGCGGAGGAGGCGGCGTTCATCCAGGACTGGCTTTCACCGCCTTCCGCGGGGCTGGACGTGGACACCGTGGCGGGGCGACTGAGGGAGTCTCTGACCGAGGTTTGCAACTCCAGTATGCCTCGGTCTCGCCGACCGCCACCCAGACGCGCCGTGTACTGGTGGTCGGCGGAGCTGGCGGGGCTTCGGGCGGCGTGCGTGACGGCCAGGAGGGCCTATGCGCGGAGCCGGCGGCGGCGTCGACGGGACCAGACCGACGAGGACCGCTTCTACGAGGTGTACGTGGAGGCGAAAACGGTCCTCAAGCGTGCCATCGCCGCCGCCAAAGACTCGGCGAGGGCTGAACTGCTGGGGGGTCTCGACAACGACCCCTACGGGAGACCATATAAGGCGGCGCGAAACAAACTGCGCCCCTTTGGTCCCCCGGTTGCCGAGACCCTGGAGCCCTCGTTCCTGGATGGGGTTGTTCAGTCCCTGTTTCCACGCAGGGGCAACTTCACCCCACCAGCGATGGGCCCTCCAAGGGGGATAGCTCCGCCGGCCGAGGAAGAAGAGGAGGCCTTCCCGTCACGGAGTCGGAACTTGGCGCGGCGATTTTCCGTGTCCGCGCCAAGAAGACGGCTCCAGGCCCTGATGGCGTTCCCGCAAGGGTGGTGGCGATCGCCGCCACTCAAATGGAGGAGAGATTTCGGGAACTCTTCAGCGCATGTCTTGCGTCTGGGAGGTTCCCGAAACTCTGGAAGGAGGGGCAGTTGTGCCTCCTTCGCAAGGAGGGCCGCCCCGCAGACTCCCCCTCGGCATACCGGCCCATCGTTCTGCTCGATGAAGTCGGAAAAATGTTCGAGGGGATAGTCGCTGCCCGCCTGAAAGGCCATCTGCGGCGGGTCGGGCCGGACTTGTCGGACGCTCAGTTTGGTTTTCGGGCTGAGCGTTCCACGGTGGACGCGCTTGCATGCCTCAAGGGCCAAGTGAGGGAGGCGATGGACGCGCGGGACGGATTGTTGGCTGTGTCTTTCGACATAGCCAACGCCTTCAATTCCGTTCCCCACTCCACCATCCTAGAGGCGCTCCGATTCCACGGAGTGCCTCGGTACATGCGCCGTCTGCTGGCCAGCTACCTGGAGGACCGGGCGATCCTCCTAGTAAATAGGACTGGCCAAGTCCGGCGGTACTCCGTCGAGGCCGGCGTTCCACAGGGGTCAGTCTTGGGACCCCTCCTCTGGAACGTCGGCTACGACTGGCTCCTGCGGGGAACTCTCCTCCGAGGCACGGGTGTCCTCTGCTACGCGGACGACACTCTCCTCACCGCCCGGGGGGGGAGTTTCAGGGAGGCGGCCAACTTGGCCTCGGCGGGCGGATCTTTGGTCGCGGGGAGGATCCGCCGCCTAGGATTAACGGTGGCGCTGCACAAGACCGAGGCCGTGTTCTTCCACGGACCTCGGCAGCGCCCCCCACCCGACGCCCACATCTTTGTGGAGGGCGTCAGGATCGAGGTGAAGGCCCAGATGAAATATCTGGGCCTAGTACTCGACAGCAGGTGGCGCTTCGGCCCGCATTTTAGCGGGCTGTCGTCGCGCCTGCTGAAGACCGCAGGCGCGCTGTCCTGGCTGCTCCCCAACTCGGGGGGGCCCAGCGGACGATGCCGGCAGCTCTATGCCGGCATCTTGAGGAGCATGGCCCTTTACGGGGCCCCTATCTGGGAGGACTCCCTCCAGAGGAGGGAGAACGCCACCGCCTTGCGGGCACCTCAAAGGGCCATAGCCCAGCGGGTGGCGCGGGCCTACCGCACAGTAGGCTTCGCGGCGGCATGCGCTCTGGCCAGCACCCCTCCTTGGGAACTCGAGGCGTGGGTGCTCGCCAGAGTGTATGAATGGACGGCGGGGCGGAGGGCGAGAGGAGAACGCCCAGCTCCGGAAGAGCGGGAGGCCGTGCGGCGGGAGGCGAAGGACGCCATCGTCGTCCATTGGACGAGGGACCTCGCCACCGCAGCCTTCGGCCGCCGAACCCTCGACGCGGTTGGGCCAGTCCTGCGAGACTGGCTCGATCGATCGCACGGTTTCCTCTCCTTCCGTCTGGTGCAGGTGCTGTCCGGACACGGCTGTTTCGGATCGTACCTGCACCGAATCGGACGGGAGGAGACGCCGTCGTGCCACGACTGTGGCGCGGCGGAGGACACGGCGCAGCACACCCTCGAGGTGTGCCCGTCGTGGTCGGGGCCGCGCCGCAGTCTCATCGCGGTGGTCGGTCTGGACCTCTCGCTCCCCGGCGTGGTTAACGCCATGGTGGGGGACGAGAGATCCTGGGCGGCAGTCGCCGCCTTCTGCGAGCACGTCATGTCGCAGAAGGAGGCGGCGGAGCGCGCGCGTGAGGACGATCCTCACGCGGCGCTGCTCCGAAGGAGGAGGGGGGGTCGGAGAAGACGTCAGTTTGACAGGCATCTCCGACTCCTCCCAGGTGGAGGCCAGCAGGCAACGGGTGCGGGGGCGCCCTTGCCTGTATTGCACAGGCCTCCACTAGTGCCGGACGGGGGTGGCCAGGTGTTCCCGGCCACTCCCATAGCCCCCCAGTCTGGGGGGCATGCGGGGCCCGCCAGCTAGGCGGGCATGCGCCGGGAGGGTTGTGGACGTCAAGGCTGTGCCGGTTCCCCATGACCCTCCCATCACGGCGATGCGGGAACACCGCTGAGTTTTAGTGGGTATACTGTCATTTGGACAGGAGTCCCACATACCCCGTCTCGTCCCCCACGAGCGGGGATGCGTAAGTAGCATTTCTCAGCGAAAAAAAAAAAAAAAAAAAGGTGAAAAACCTTGCATAAAGGTTAACCCGTATTCTGGGTTAATCAGCGTAATAATAACCGGTTCACGCATAGAGTTAATTTTTGTTCCTTTTTTTCATTTTTGTTCTATTTCATTCAGGTTAGTCAGTATAAAGATTAACCGGTAACGGTATCCGTATTAAAGGGTTAACCGGTTACCCTGCATTAAGATTAACCAAAAATATGGGTTAGAGATTTAACCGGTAACCTTTTAACCCGATTAATCGGTCCCTGATTATAACAATAGACTTTTAGCAAGTCATAAAAGAGACTGGTTGTGCCCCGCGGTTTCGCCCTCGTTGCTCGGCTCCTAAGGGTCGTAGCGTGATGTTAAATGGCCTTTACTATTTTTCATAAATGTGGCTATCATATACAAAAAAGGTTTTTTTTAATACGACTAATAGTTTCAGAGATTACCGCTTCAAACAATGAGATGAGGCAATAGAAAACTAAGACCCGTATTCCAGAACGATACTCGAGCACCGATCTCTGCTTGAGTATAGATGTGGAGCCATTTGATTGGTTGAAACTAGTTTCAATCTATGCTCAAGCAGAGATCGGTGCTCGAGTATCTTCTGGAATCCGGGCCTAAATCATGTTCATAGTTCACGTTGTATAGTTTTTTCACTACCACAATTACATCAAATGCATTGTTAGATAATTATGATTTTACTACTTCAAAACCAACACACGCAAAAAGATAAGACACCAATCTTGTTATTCAAAAAAAACAATGCAGTTGGTGGCAATTATTTGTGTTAAATCTTAGATTTTATGCCACCAACTGCATCAGACTGCTTGAAAAGTGCACTTATTTTGAACTTTTTAGTAGTTTTTTGGCAGTCGGGTTTTCTTAATTTTTAATTTACTATTTTTATTTTTCACTTTTTAGTTTTTAGGGTTCCGTACCAAAATGGTAAAAAACTATTATTTAAAATGAAAAATGATAAAAGGAACCTAAAAATGATTTTAAAATACCTATTCAACGACACCCCACTTGACATAGTTCATCAACTTTTTTCATTTTGACAATATGGCGTCTGGTTGTCGCTGTGGTGAATTTTGATTACTGTTATGACTTTAGTGACACTCGCATGGTTAAGACGAATCGATTGACGTAAGAATTATCAAAATCGGCCTACGCATTTGGTCTCTAGAACGCCACATAGAAACAAACATACATACATACATAGACTGATAAACACATTACCCTTCTTTGCGTCGCACAGTCGGGTAAAAAAGGAAAGTCTTCCTAAGCTAACACTAATGAAAAAAGCCGTTAATTTAAAATTCTTACAGTCGGTTGCAGAAAGATAATTAAATTTTAACGGAGGCATTACCCAGATACATTTCCTGTCATTAAAGTCTCCTTTAAAACTTAACGTTTTCTGCAACTCAACGTTAGCGGCTAAAACAGTTATGTTACATAAAAATCGTATTAAATCTCATCGAATATCGTTCAGAGTGTTAATTTGGTTCAAATTTATCGCGGGCCAATTGCAAATATATAAGGGTGGTCGGGGGTAGAAAAGTGTTCCTGATTTATGTGCCGTGGTCGCTTTGAAACGACAGGTCGGGAGCTTGGATTGAAATTGACATATGTGAATATAAATTGTATGTTTTTTTTTTATTTTTAGACTTCTGTTCCTTATGCGCCTGCCAGACTATGCTCCTTGCGCTGCTCCTCGCGCTGCCGTGATTTGCCGCGATGTTGCCCTCTCTGCCCACACACTGCTCTACTCGCGCAATTAATCGCGACGCTCCTCACTTGTCATTTGCCTTGGTGAGACAATGGACGTTGAAACGGTGGCAGCGTGCGCGCTATGCATTTTTAGTATAGCTAAATTAATGTAGTAAAAAGAGATATACATCGTCGTCGTCGTCCTCGCCAGCGGAAATGGTGGATCACATCTATTCAATAAACATCAACACTTTTTCATTGGACCATTCCACGCTTGGCGACGACATAATTTCCAATTTTGCATGTACGCGTGCGTCTTGCGCGAGCGCTCGATGCGGACTGCGACCGCGCGATTATGTGGCCAGCCACTCGCACTCGTATTGCCGGTCCTTTGACTCGCGCGCAAAAACCGACAAAATAGGGAGCAGTGGGTAGGACGAGGAGCATGACGTGTGGCATGACGAGTAATGTTGCCACGCTATGTCTCTGCCTCCTTTCCACGTTACTTCCCATGCCACTCGTCGAGTGTGTGGCAGGCACATTAAAAGGAGAAACGGAACCCTTATAGGATCACTTTGTTGTCCGTTTGTTATGAGCATAAGTGGAGCCATTTACTCATAGATGGCGCCACTAGAAGTATGCAGTAGCGCCATCTATGATCAAGATAATATATACATATTCTGATATATCTATTATCTACTATGATGTAATAGCGGCATAGATGGCGCTATTGCATATTTCGGAACCCTCAGGGCGCGAGTCGTACCGGCACTTGTCCAGTTTTTTTCTATGTAGCATGAATATAGTGTGATGTAACTGCAAGTAACATCCATGTAAGATGATAATATATATAGGGACCCGTTTGAAAAGATGCCTTCGTAGTAGTACATTACTACTACTACGAAGGCATCTTTTCAAACGGGTTATAACGTTTGAAAAAAATCAAATTAATTTCTACAGACTAATCTTGCTACATCAAAGGTTAGTGTAGCTGCCATAGACATCCCTATTTAAAACGTTTATAATACCCAGTATTTTGTTATTTAGTTCATCTTTAAACTAAAATAAATACATTTTAGAGGTAAAGTTTGTTTAAATAAGGTAATCTTCAGAATTACTGATCCGATTCTAAACATTCTTTCACTAATAGGAAGATATTATTATCCTTGAATGCTATTGGCTACTTTTTATCCCGTAAATGCACAGTTTGGATCTTCGGGTTTCGGGTCACGCGGATAAAGTCGCGGGCAAAAAGCTAATACATTAAACTCATTTATCCAATATTCTGGAAATAATGTGAGCGTCTTTTCCCAGCAGTTTGAAATTACAAGCTAATATTACTGTGATAGTTAGGCCCAGTAAGCATTAAATGCAATGTTTCCGTTTAATTTCGCCTCCTACAAAACGTATTAATTCGAGGGACATTGAGTGGGTCGTGCGAGGCATAACAAACATTGGCGGGCTACACAAGGCTGCCTGAGTGGTCAGACAAAGTTCGTTGCTGCCCCCGAGTTTCAAAACACAAGTGCCTAAGTTACATCAGCTTGTAATCGCCACATTGCACGGCAACAGGCAACAACCTCTTCTTATTCACAAAAGAAACGAGGATTAATTATTAGGTATTAAAAAATTTCGAATTGAGTTTATATTACGCGAAGATTTCTCTCAATCAACTGTTATCGCAAGCCGCGTTAAGGAATTTCATTCCATAATCTAATCACAGTAAATCATCTAATATTTAAAAATTACATAATGTGACTATGTATGTTTATCTTCTCTATACGGTCATTCGCGTATCGTTCATCTCATTACGTTGAAACTTTGATGAGTTATTTAGCGCACACCCGCGAAGGTTCCTGATGCAAAAAAAGTTGCGGGCAACTAGCCGGTTTTTAATAAATAATCTTTAAGTTTGAAACAACCAGCCTTAAAACGATTTGACCGTTCCACGCTCCCGAGCTACGATTCCGGTCGATTCTAGAGCCGGTTACGACTGCCTTTATCCGGCTTGTCGCTTCTTTGGCTCAAAATGGCGGCATAATTCAGTCTACTTTGTGGCCCAACGGACGCCACAATTCGATTTTACTATTCTTAATGTAAAACTGTACGACTTAGAATTAATGTGTGTTTTAATGGGTTTTATGTATGGAAGAAAAATCACTGATGACTACAGCTAAATAATATGATGATTCAGATATCAAATATTACGTAAATATTGTAACTAGTGGTCGCTCATTGGTCGATAGTCGACCGTAATTAATTACAATTTTTGCTTTCTACACTATCTCCATAAAATATAAACTTTATAACTTTATTGGCTCTTAAAGGATTTTTCACATTTTTTTAACCTTTTGATTTATAAAACAATTTATTTAAGTAGGTAAATACCCAATTAGTTTGTAAGACTCCTTTGTATATCAAACTAGGCGTATCTTAACTTTCAAAAGAATTCCTAAACCAAGGTTAAGAGGTCTTAAGATGTCTTACCGAAGTGTTTTTCACTCAAAAATGTTAACGTTTTTTTTATAAAGCTTATTTTTGTTAGAAGGTAAAGAATCTCTGCGTAAAAGGTAGGTAATTATTATTTACCTTCTTTTTTGTAGTTGGACATCAAGTTTTTTTAGGTTATTTTGAAAAATGTTTGATATTTTTGTGAATTTTAAACATGTCAGAGCCATTTTCTTAGTGGCGTGCCTAGAGGGCAATCCCGGCTAATTTAATTCATTTTAGAGAGTATTTATGTTAATTTTTCATGAGTGTAAGTAATTTTAGATGTACAGTATTGCTATATTAACGACATTAACTCACTTCAATTCATGAAAAATGAATTGAAAAAAAATACTTTTTCTCTCTATAGACAAATGAAGTTATTAATATCGAATATTGAAACCTCTTCAGTTAGGTATATGTCCCTCGTTCAACCTATCACCTAGTTTATTTATTTTGTATGACAACCGGACCTGACTATTTAACGTGCTCTCCGAGACACAGAGGGGAGACACACACAATATGTACAGAATGGGTACCCACCCATCCGCGGCAATCGCAGCTTAACCTTGCAGATCCATCGATTAGCACGTCTATTTTTTATTTAAGGCTTGCGTTTGACCGCCATCTCGCCTGATGTTAAGCGATGATGCGGTCTACGATGAGCACGCTTGCCTAGAAGAAACCGATTCACTCGTGAGTTGAAGACACCCTGATTGTAACTGTCGGGGAACACCAACTCGGGCAGCGCATTCCACTGTTTGGCAGAACTATTAATTTACATTTTATTTGGCGGCATTATTTAGCCAAGAACCCCTCATCGAACAAACTTTGACATATTTTATTTATCTCGTCAATAAATAACAGAATGACATTATAATTATTTCAACAAGTAATAACACAATCAACGGAGCAGAAAATATAATTATTACTGTTTCGGTACAGTCGCAAATAAAATTGAATGTTTTTTCTCGTTATACCTATATGAGAATGCGAAATTGTTTTCGTACAAATTATTGGTATTGACTGTAAATGAATATTTATTGAAAAAAAAATCTTCTATACCTATGTGTGTGCTACGTTATTATCAGTAGTGCGTCTTGAGAAGGAGTTTGTCAAGGAAATTACTACCTATCAATAAATCGATTTATGCCACAAAGCAGCCTACTTGTTATCCAGTTTGAAAGATAGCTGATAAAATTATAGGGATATGAGATTCTTGGCAATCACAATCGTCGGACACTTAGAGACCATATCCAAAGTTTTGACAGGTGACAAAAAAATTCGGTAGATATTTTAAAAAATTAAGATTGATTTTTACGCCTTCTCTATATTTCAACCTAATATGTAATTGCGGCGTGAGTACACCTATTCTACTTTATCAAAAATGTAAAAAAGTACCTACTATATTTTTTTTTTATAAAAGATTTTGTAATAAAATACGCTCCAACATTCTATCGTCGATAGTACTCGAATAAAACAATATGTAACAAACGATTATTATTTTTGTTCAACTAAAAGATTGATTCGTTGCTTTTTGATTGATATTATTTTTACAAGCTTTTATTTTTTGGTATATTTTTTTATTTGTAAAATTTATTATTGACGTTTATTAATGTTATTGATATTTTTTTAAAGCTGACAATTGTAAGATTGGAGTGGCAAGTAGTGTTGCCCAAAACCGGTCTTGCATCTATCATTTTCACAAGACCAAGATCACCTAATTGCAGCAAGACCGAGATTATGACCAAGATTGAGTGTGCAATACCAAGACCAAGATCACAAACAGGTGTACTGACACAAGATCAAGGTCAAATACTGGGTTAGTCTCCTCTTGGTCTTGCATTTGGGCAACACTAGTGGCAAGTAAGTATGAATCGACTTAGCAAAAGGTTCGAATGGAAAAGTAAGAGCGTTATGCGAAATTATTAAATCGTGCTAATGGGCAGCTTTTCGTAAAAACTTGTAACAATAATAATTTCTAATCGGTATCGAAATTCCCAAACGAATGCTGCATACTGATAGATAAACATGTCCTTTTACCGGGGTTTTTCCTTGGACCACTGGGTACGGGTCACCCTGTATATAAAATTCTGTTTCCACCTATCCTGTGAATAATCTATCCATCACATTTCACGGAATATCTTAATTTTTTTAATGGAAATATTAAATAACAGAATTCCATTATTGGACGCGAAAACTACACGAAAAACGTTTCTACCTCGAGTTATTCATTCGAAACATCTTACACGATATCTCGGCGGTAACTTGAAAGATACATTTCAACAAATTTCAAAGTGAAATTATAAAATTCACAGTCAAACTCTCTCTGGGACTGGGCGGTGCTAGTTCCGCCGTAGTTTGCGCCCCAACTCACGCTTGCCTAAAGGTTTAATAGTTTATAATAATGCCATCTGTTGGCGTGGAGAAGGAGGTGCTTTAATTGAATGCAGAGCCATCTAGTGTGAAGAGGGTGGTTTGTATTGAGTTTTTGTAAACTGGAAATTATTTCCAATTCCATTCCATTCCAATGAGTAAGTGTTGAGAAAGAAATGATATGATGCAATATTCTGTTTGGAATCCTGTGTTTAACATAATTAAGTCCCAAACTTCACACTGCAATGCGAAACATCAAGACACCGTGAGCGATTATTGCGTGCATCGGCACGAATACCTACAATTAAAAATCTGTCGCAGTAGACTGACATAATATTTGAATATCTATCATGACGCCTTAGTTACTCCACGACCACGAACGCTGCAAAGTGCACAAAACGCCAGGAAAACAAAATTCAATAAAATACGCTATGTAATCCTTTAAAACTTGTACTCACTATCACTACTTGGTATAAAACAAAGTCGCTTCCCGCTGTCTGTCTGTCTGTCCCTATGTATACTTAAATCTTTAAAACTACGCAACCGATTTTGATGCGGCTTTTTCAATAGATAGAGTGATTCAAAAGGAAAGTTTATAGCACCTCTGCAAAGCCGGCGCAGGTCGCTAGTATTAAAATAAAATATAGTGCACAAACGACGTGCTAATAGTGTGGCATATAAAGTAAGTGCCACAATCTTGGCCGCACAAAAATAATGTCCTTCAAAGTCTGTTTCATACCACACTACGACCACATTCAACCCGTTGGTAGAAATAAACGGTCGTGACCCAAGAGGTCGTAACCTCGACTTAAAACTATTTTAATTACAAATCTCACTGCATTGTGTGAGTCAGCCCCAACTAGCTTAGTTTAAATCAAAATTTTGCATATCTTATCCAATTTAAATTTTAAAATTCATACTTATTCATTGTCCTTAGTTTGGCGCCCAATGTTTGACTTTTATGTTAAGGGGCTGTTTAAGTTAGGACTTTGAATAGCATCAAATGTAAGGAATATCTTAGAAAAAGAGGATACCTTAGCAAAGACGAAGTTTAAGAATACCTAGCAGCTTTAAAAAAACTACGAATTGGAAGGTTTTTATTTAGGAGCAAAACTTTTACTAGTTGTTAACGAGTCATACTTAATCTATACTAATATTATAATGAGGAAAGACTTTTCTGTTTGTTTGTTTGCTTGTTTGTTTGTACCGAATAGGCTCCGAAACTACTGGACCGATTTTAAAAATTCTTTCACTAATAGAAAGCTACATTATCACTGAGTAACATAGGCTACTTTTTATCCCGAAAAAATGCACAGTTCCTGTGGGATACGCGGACGAAGTCGCGGGCGAAGTGCTAGTATGATTTAAATTTAAAGTATGTAGGTATAGAATGGATAAATCCTACCTTGTCGTAGCTGCTACTTTCCTTATGGGTGTTACTCGGGGCGATGGAATAAAAACCTTTAAGTAGTAGTGATAGCTAGCTTCTAATACATTCCACAGCACAGTTACACAAGGAAAAGCACAGAAAGTCAGAATAGTTGAAGAACACAGATCGGTATAGTCTACAAAGTTCACAAGCGTAGAAATAGGAAGCGAAAGCAAAAGAGTTCTGATAGCACGATAAGTCTATACACTAAAGCAGAAAAATAATATTTTATTCACAATCAGTAGAAAGCGGGTATAAGCAGAGCGGTGTCAGGCTACGCGGCGTGCGCTCCGCGTCGAGAGCAAGTCGTAACTGGCGCGGGCGATGCGCGCGCGCATTGCGGGCGGCGGCCAGTGTACCTCGCAAACCAAACAGTTTCTAGAACTGCGTTTCTCCGCTGAGTAACAACGGCCAATGTTCCGACACAAAATATGTGTGTGTCGGAATGAAATAAAAATTAATTATAGTTACGTATATTAAATAAATAATAATATGAAATAGGTTATGTGTGATAAACATAATTATGTATATGTGTATATATGCAAATAGTGTAAATAATATAAATACGCTACAGTATTGAATAGGTCACTTAAGAATCCGTGACTCAGCTTCATCATAAACGAAACATTATTTGTGACAAAAGAGAAAAAAACCATGTGAGTGTAAGAATGAAAAAACCATTAACTCTGTCATAAACAAAATTATAGCCCTCTGGCTTAGCCGTACGGGCAAAATAAAAAGTCCCATGTTGGGCGCTACTAGAAATCTCCCCTCACCTGATGTAAAATTCTTCCCGATTAACATTTTATCTCCACAAAACTTCAACTACTACGTCTCCTAAAGGTCATAATTTAGTAGAAACACGTTTTTATTAGAGTAGGTACGGGTCCCTGCTTGGGCGCCAACTGTATTCATTCTAATTCTAATCTTACAACGTTCTTGAACGAGTCAGATTTAAAAATTCATTACCGCCGAGATAAAGCTCCGAGCTTTGGGGGCCATCGGCTTTGTTTTAAAGTTAGTAGGCATACATTTTTTATTAAACAAAAAATATTTGCCTTTTTGCGCAGGTAACGTAAACCTTGATGAAAGTATTACTGTGTGATGGAAAATAAATAAAAAAGTAGGTGCCTGACTTTTGAAGAATGTGCCTGAAATGTTAAGAGATTTCAGGCCTTTTGGCAAAGTAAGCTAAATAGTGTTAACGTTAAGAGATTCATCGTCTATTAAAATAAGATTGAGACAACATCTATACTATTATAAAATTGTAAAAAAGCCGTGTCTGTACATTGAAGATATTCCAGAAAAAATAGTCAGGATAGGGTACTGGGACGTAACTATGCCCGATTTTTTTATTTTTTTTATTTTTGTCTGTTCGTCTGTTTGTGCGCGCATCACGTGAAAAGTACTGAACGGATTTTGATGTGGTTTTCACAGTTCGATAGCTTGGGGTCCAACTTAAAATCTAAGCCACGTTTCATCTAATTCTGATCGGAGGAACTAGAGATACAGCTTGACCTCTTAGCCAGCCTTCACTACGGAGGTCATTTAAACTGGTCATTCCACGCGGACGAAGTCGCGGGCAAAAGTCTAGTAAATAATATTAATGTAAATGCGGGTAGGTACTACTACGCACCTGAACTTTTTGAAGAATATCACCAATTAAATAGCGTGTATGACCAGGGCCCCAATTCTGCTATTGCAATTGTGTATGAATGGTGTCATAATGACACCATTACGGTCAAAACCTAAGCGCTCATTGGCTTAGAGTAAGACTATCAGGTTTCGTCATTGGTCAAAACGATGTCACTGAGAGACCATTCTAACACGATTATGACAATTGAAATAGCAGACTTGGGCCCCAGATGTACTCGTATGAACGTGGACAAAGCAAAAAGAGTATGTGAGTGAGTGGCGTTCAGCCTGTCTGTTCTGTACCAAGTGTACCAACACGCCGCGTGATATCACCGTGTGAACTGACAATTTGTTTGCGAACGTTCGAGGGAGAATGTCACCGTGAGATACTTCCACGAACGATAGCAAACAAATTGGTAGTTCTCGCGTCTCAGTCTCACCGTCGGGTAGCAAACACACACACACACAAGCTTCGCATTTATAATATTATTAGCAGGGTAGTTGAATATTATTTCCGTGCTCCAAAAACAATACGAACATAATAATACAAAGTTCAACTAACACAGCATTCACTGGAACACTTATATTGCACTACAGTGTAATTCTAAAGCCTATTATAAAGGTACATATTAAGGTCTATAAAATAATATAATGTCCAACAAAACTATATAATTGTTGGCCGAGCTTAGACCAACGCGAGCCTAGACAAATTGACACAAGGCAAGTGCTACTGTCTACACGTTCGGCAAGTTTGTACGAGCGCGCGCGAGCGCCTTTGATTTGTGCAGAAAAACCGACACCACTCCGAAGTGAGGCAAGTGATCGCGAGCGACTGCAATTTGTGGCAAGCTACGTCAAATGAGGTCTATACACGTTGGCGCTTGTCTATACTCAACCAACTAGGCAAGTGACACCGAGCGATAGCAAGACAAGGCAAATATACCGTCTACATGTTGGTATTGGCCTTCACTCGACAACGCTCGGCCAACATGTATTGCAGGCTTAACATAATGGCCCAGTTCACAATAGCACGAATTTACTTTATCTTCAGATATTTGGACCGGAAATATGGAAATATGGGTTATGAGTTCTTGCAGTATTATTAACATAGATATGCGTGTTTTGTCGAATAAAAGGCAACGTATTTATCCGACTGCCCCAGATTATGAGGTATGGTTAGATTTGTCTTCATTTGGGAGTGACATCTAAACTAATTATATTAACTATGGACATCAAACAAGAAACAACTTTAAGAAAATAATATCCTCCTGTAAAAAAAACCGGCCAAGTGCGAGTCGGACTCGCGCACGAAGGGTTCTGTATAATCTTTACAACATTAGACACTATAACTTTTATTATTATCAAGAAAAAAGCAGTGATAGACTAGTGGTTTAACTATGTGCCATCCCACGGCGAATGGTTCGAGTTCGATTCTGAGGCACGCACCGCTGACTTTTCGAAGTCATGTGCGTATTAGAAATTAATTATCACTTGCTTTAACTGTGAAGGACAACATCGTGAGGAAACCGGCATGTCCTAGAACCAAAAAATCGAAGACATGTGACGTCCACCAACCCGCACTGGACCCGCGTGGTGGACTACGGCCCACTCCCTCTCACAGAGAGGAGGCATGTGTCCCAGCAGTGGGAACATTATAGGCCGATTATGCTCATTATGCTATGAAAAAAACAGCAAAAAAAGTCACGTTTGTTGTATGGGAGGCCCCCTTACATATTGATGTTATTGTTTTAATATTTGTTGTTTAGCGGCAACATAAATACATCATCTGTAAAAAATTCAACGGTCTAGCTATCGCGGTTCATGAGATACAGCCTGGTGACAGACAGACGGACAGCGGAGTATTAGTAATAGGGTTCCATTTTTACCCTTTGGGTACGGACCCCTAAAAACAGTCTACTACGGAACCGTTGCACAATTTATCCGAAGTTCACGTCACTACACCCAGTGAAGCATTAATACAACTTTAGCAATACCTGTTAATTAATGTTTGACCAGGAACGGCGAAGCAACGGAACAGTGATCACAGCACAGCGATTTTGTAACAGGTATTTTGTAACAGATATTTTTTGTTCGATATAATATATTTATTGATGCGTGCCATTGGAAATTAAATTTAAATTTTACGACGGATCCGTGCTGCTGATAATATAGTTAAAAAATAACGCTCGGAAATGATGAGTAATTGTAACCTATTTGAAACGTCTATTGAAAGTCAAGTCGAATGTACTACACACCTAGCTTCCCTCCAACTTATCCAATTTAAGTGAGCAAAAGTTCAAATGAAAGAACTTGTTTCAGTGAGTGTTTTCAGACCAAAACGAACAGCGTACCTCAATTAGAACTAGACATATAGAGAATGAAAGCTACGAAAACTAAGATGACAACATTCCAATTGACAAACCTTTCATTTAAAAAAAATCAAGCGAATCGGTTGCATAGAACGGGTTCCGTACCTCAAAAGAAAAAAAAATAACCCTAGGATCGTTTTGTCGTCCGTCTGTCCGTGGCATCTGCTCATAGATGGCGCCACTGGAAGAAACATGTAATAGCGTCATCTTGCATATAGATGGCGCTATTGCATATTTCCAGTGGAATATTTTATTTTATATACCTAATATAAGGTCTTACCCTTCATACTCGAAATATTTTAAGAGGTACATCTGTAGGTGGTAAAGATGCCATATAAACGAAAAAAAAATGATCCGGGTTAGTATTTTTTTTTTAATACTTAAATTAATTTAAAATTATTTGCATATAGCATAAGCATAGCATAATCGGCCTATAATGTTCCCACTGCTGGGACACAGGCCTCCTCTGTGAGAGGGAATGGGCCGTAGTCCACCACGCGGGCCCAGTGCGGGTTGGTGGACGTCACATGTCTTCGAATTTTTGGTTCTAGGACATGCCGGTTTCCTCACGATGTTTTCCTTCACCGTTAAAGCAAGTGATAATTAATTTCTAATACGCACATGACTTCGAAAAGTCAGCGGTGCGTGCCTCGGGATCGAACTCGAACCATTCGCCGTGGGAGGCACATGGTTAATCCACTAGGCTATTACTGCTTGGGAAAAAAAAAAAAAAAAAAAAAAAAAAAAAAAATTATTTGACACACATAAAAAATATTATTTTCAACATCCATTACGCTAACTTTTACGTAACTTACTATTAATGGTAGAAACTAGCGTAATGGATGTCGAAATCGAGTAGGTACCTACTTAGTATAGGTGCATATACCTCATCGACTGTCGAGCTAATGACATGTCGCACTAACGACCTGTCGCTGTAACGACCTGTCGCTGTAACGACCTGTCGCTGTAACGACCTGTCGCAGTAACGACCTGTCGCAGTAACGACCTGTCGCACTTTCGTGTGTCGCAGTAATGACATACACCCCGAAAATAGTATTTTTATGTGTCAAATAATTTATATAAAATAATTTTATTTAAGTATTTATTAAAAAATTATACTCAGATCATTTTCTTTTTCCTTTGTATGGCATCTTTGCCACCTATAGATGTGCCTCTTAAAATATTTCGAGTATGAAGGGTAGGACCCTATATATCTACACCTACTAGCTAGCACATGTCCGATTTATTTCTTTAAACAAAAAAAATATTTAATACAAGTCGTGGGTCCGAACCACGCCAAGTGAAAGAAAGAAAGCATTCTAATACTTTGTACCGACATTATTCTTTTACCAAATCACCAACAAATAAAAGAGAAGATTATGATAATTAGCTAAAATTAATCAAAAAAGCTGTTGAAATCTCTCATATTTTCGCACTGTTACTTGTAACTGTTATAATTATCTGCTGAAATTAATAACAGTTACTTTCATAATGAACTGACGGACGTTTGGATAATCCGGCCTTAATCCGCGGAAAATAAGCCCGCGTTAACTTAATGGTGGAGTCAGGCCTCAAATTGACGGAGCTACAAGTTATTTTTGTTTTTCAACCTATTTTAGTTAACTAATCATGATTTGAGTAGTGGTGGCTAAGTGGTAGCGGACCCAACTTACAAGTGGTATGTGGTACGATGGTGGTGGTTGTAAGTACGATCCCAAGTAGGCGCACGCTTCATGAAATTCCTCACCACTGCTTTAAAAACGGTGAAGGAAAACATCGTGAGGAAACCGGCATGTCCTAGAACCAAAAATTCGAAGACATGCGACGTCCACCAACCCGCACTGGGCCCGCGTGGTGGTTTACGGCCCACTCCCTCTCACAGAGAGGAGGCCTGTGTCCCAACAGTGAAAATATTACAGGCTGATTCCTGACGAGGATGCCCCGATCCCACACGTTTTTTTTTTTCGTGATTTTTATGATTGGTCCCGTAGGGTCGTATTGCAGAACCAAACTCAAGACTCAAGCATTACTTGAGACTAGTATCAAACAATCAAATGACTTGAAACTAGTCTCAAACAATGTAAAAGTTTTGAGTTAGGTTCTGTAATACGACCCTAGTTAATCGAACTAGTATCGAATACTCAATACCCTTCTTCAATATGTCCCCGTTTAACATGTTACCCTTTATAGTAAAATACTCTAATAATCCATGTATTAATATCGAAATATTTAAAACCTAGAGCATATGTGAAAACGCCATAAGTTAAAACTGTCATGGTATTTTACAGCCGCCACTGCGAGCCATTACTCAAAACGCTATAAAACGGAGCTGAACAAAAGCTCCAAGCTATCTGACAATGGTGCTTCGGAAACCATAAATCATGGTGACGGGATTGTGTAAAACTGGAATTTTTGTCGCAGACTTACTATAGCTGCTAGAAGTAAAGTTAGTTTTAAAAATCGCAGTTGTAAACTATAATGGTACATATTTTGGGCTGCCATCCGTCCGGGGTTCCCCGGATTTGTCCTAGTTTAGAGGGCGTCTGAGGAGCGTCCGGTAGGGGTTTCAAAAAGTGTCCAAGTGTGTCAAAAAGGGTAAAACCCGGACACTTTGTGTCAGGGGAATCCTGATTGATGAAAAAATTTTTTCGAGAGCGTCCGGGAAAAGTACCTACTCAATTTCACCCAAATGTCCGGGTTTTTTAAAGTTTTAGTCCGGCGTCAACAATTTAGGTGATGGCAGCCCTATACATATTACACATCGAACTTTAGATAAATATATCAGCTAGCTTCGGCTTTGAAGAGCGTCATCTTTGTCGCACGAAGTGCTAACAGTCCGGTATGTAAAGACCATTTCACGTAAGAAGTAACTTCGACGCTATATAAGGTCTTACCCTTCATACTCGAAATATTTTAAGAGGTACATCTGTAGGTGGTAAAGATGCCATACAAACGAAAAAAAAATTGATCAGAGTAGTATATATTTTTTTTAAATAAATTAATTTAAAATTATTTGACACACATAAAAAATATTATTTTCAACTTCCGTTTTGCTAGTTTTTACGTACCTTACTATTAATATGTATTAGATACAAGCGTAATGGATGTCGAGAATAGTATTTGTATGTGTCAAATAATTTATCTAAAATAAGTTTATTTATTTATTTATTAAAAAAAATATATACTCAGATCAATTATTTTTTCTTTTGTATGGCACCTTTACCATCTATAGATATGCCTCTTAAAATATTTCGAGTATGAAGGGTAGGACCCTATATTGGCTGACATCAACCATCACATTACACAGTAGGTTATCCGTCAGTCAAACCTTGAAAAAACCTACCGTGTAACGGACGCCTAACACAAAAAGGTATAAGTAATTTTGTTCCACGAATTTACATACTTCAATCGTAGTAAACAAAGCACTTATAACTTCATCGAGTTATGAAGTAATCGATCACAAAGTACTTTGCTTGATTTTATAGCTTCCCAAGTTACTCGGGTTTAGTTTGAAACCGTTTTGGTTAATGTAAACGGAGAACTTTAAGTCCCTGTTTTTGGAGCAACATTTTAGGATAATTGTAAAACACGTACAACATTTTCAGTATAAGCACACATAATATACAGGGTAAAATTAAAACCAGTGCGGATATTTTAGGAGGTAAAAGTACTCGTGAATATAATCAACTTTTATTATGGGACCGACACTGAAATATGAAAAAAAAAAATTGCTGTTCCCTACAAAAATGCACTACAAAACGATCAAAATGTATGGAACAGCTGTTTTTTTTTCATATTTCAGTGTCGGTCCCATAATAAAAGTTGATCATATTCATGAGTACTTTCACCTCCTAAAATATCCGCACTGGTTTTAATTTTACCCTGTATTACTACGTCTCATCTCATACAAAGAAACGTGACTGCCGTAACTCGGGCTATCCTCGGGCTATATTTTTTTCGTGCTTAGAGATATTTTTAAATTAGAACAATCATATTTTCGTGATCTATTTTCCAGATTCTTAATTTTACACAAACTTTAATAACAAATGGTTACATATAACGCCATCTATTGAGATTTATTTGAACCTCAGATCATACAAACAAGGGAGATGTGCCAAGGCGCTATGCCTGATTTTGAGCAAATTGCTCATACTAAAAACGTACGCGCTGGCGACGAACCGAACACGATCGATGGTATAAATACCAACAGTGTTTCAGTTTAGTGCTAGTGTTGAGTGACGATTAACAGTGTTAGATTGAGGGTGTGCGGAATGTTTAATGCGTGGGAGATCTTTTTATTCACAAGGAGCGCTTAATTATGCGCGTAATTGTGTCGAAAAATGTACTAAAAGTGGCATCAGTTGTTCCCGTACTAATTTGCTATGATGGCACATCTCCTTGTTTCTATGATCTGAGATTTGAACCAATGTTCCTTTCTTCCTGATGAAAGCCCGTGGTTAAGGCGAAGTTATGAAAGTAGGAACGACAGAAACGATATCTGGTCAAGCTACTAACTGTAAGAACAGCCAATTTATTTTGACAGTCAGCTCCGATACTGACTGACCGATCGTATGATCGGTCAGTCAGTATCGGAGCTGACTGTCAAAATAAATTGTTTATGACTCGATTTTTATACCTGTAACTAGACTTTTGCCCGCGACTCCATCCGCGTGGACTACAATGAACTGACCAGTTTAAATGACCTCCGTAGTGTAGGTTGGCTAGTACTACCAAGAGGTCAAGCTGTATCTATGGTTTTTTTCAGCGGAATCAGATGAAACGTAGCTTAGATTTTAAGTTGAACCCTAAGCTATTGAACTGTGAAAACCACATCAAAATCTGTTCAGTACTTTTTGCGTGATGCGCGCACAAACAAACAGACAAAAATTCAAAAAAAAATATTTTTGGGTATGGTTACGTCCCAGTACCCTACGACTGTTTTTTCTGGAATATCTTCAATGTACCTAAAAAGTGCTTTATTACAATTTTATAATAGTATAGATTTTGTATATTTCTCTCTCTCTCTATATTTAGGTAACCTTAGAATGTAACCATAAAACAAGTTTAAACGTATCGCGTATATTATTGATTGTTCCTGACGTTTCGAACATCATGGTCGCAGATCGTCTTGCGACTTTGTTTTATTGTAATGTGTAGTAGTCACGAAAACCTAAGACATTACCATAGAATGTAATTACTTGTGCTTCCTAATGTAGAATCCCTTTGCTATTTGGAACAGGGTTTTTTAACCTGGGGTCCATGTCATGAGTGCCGGGGGTCCATAGCTTGCATGCCTAACATAATTTATTAAGATGATATAATTATCATCTTAATAAATTATGTTATTGTTGTGACATAATTGTCACAATATAAAATGGCGCAAGATCATTACGAATAGGAATGATCTTGCGCCATATTCGGATAGCATTGTATAACTAGCGGCACCAGTTATAATCACACGCTCGTCGTCTAATTGGACCATTCTCCATTAAGTATTGTCATCTGTTTATTGTCTATTGGGCCTAAAATGTACATGCGCGATCTGTGATCATAATTCACGCCGTGAACCTTTTTTGTAATCTATTCGTAGACCGAATTTCGGTATCATCGCTGAGAACATCAGAACCATCGAATAAGCAAACACATTGGCTTCGCTTTGCCTCGCCAATTTTTACCAACATAACAATATTTCCAAACGCAAGCTGTCGAGTCTGTCGCGACGGTTTAAAACAAAACAGCAACAAACTGAAGCAAATACAAATAATTCTCGATATTCAGGCATGAGTCGCGGGTATTTTTGACAAACTTTAAACTAACTACGGCAGGGTTGGTACTTAGAAAGAAGAAAGAAAAGAAAGAAAGAAAGAAAAATTATTTATTGGGACTCGCATAGGAAATTACAAACAAATAAAAAGAAAAAACAAAAGTGTGAAAATAAAAATAAAAAAAACTTAGTGGTAGACAAATATTATTTTTTTACAACATTCCCGCAACTCACAAGAACTCTGTGGAATATGTGCAGATCAAGTCGTTTAATATGACATGCCACTTAACCTTGTGACTCCACTTTAATTTTCGAACCGACCTCAGCCCCATTTTTAATGAAACTAAAAATATTTTTTAACTTCATTTACTTGCAATATAGGTGGGCAAGCATTCTTTGTAATTATTCTAATTTTAGTCGATAGTTTAAGTCGATAGCTTAGTAGCTGAAACAACCAACTATGACAGACAAACGAAGTCGCACCATAAAGGTTCCTTTTTTACCATTTAGGTACGGAACCCTAAAAATCAACTGTTCCCATACAAAAATATCCATATCACTCGAGAATATGTATTGGGACAATTGATTTTTTTCGTGATTTCAAGGTCAGTCCCGTAATTAATCGGACTAGTGTCAAATACTTCAGTATATCCCTCTTTTATTTAACCATAGACTCTGTATTATTACTAGGTACTTTATTTTTCCCAAATTTTCCGATATTTATAAACAGGCAACCCTACAAACAAAATACTCGTCCGCAACTAAACAGCTCGCGACATGTCACCAAAACGTTCGCGACGTCACACTTGTTCACAACCACAGACATGGAAACCACTAGACGCGATACGCTATACCTAATGTTATTTCAAACTAGCTGTCCCCCACTGTTTCACAACCGTTGCTCGGCTCCTTAGGGTCGTAGCGTGATTTTCAATACCTTATACTATTCCTCATAAATCTGGCTATTATATACAAAAATATTTTTTCAAATCCGACTGGTAGTTCCAGCGCGTTTAAACAAACAAAACAAACTTCAGCTTTATAATATTAGTATAAACTAGCTTCCGCCCGCGGTTTCACTCGCGTCTTTAGGATATTAAGTAGCTTATGTGTTATTCTGATGTATAAGTTATATTACTGTAAAGTTTCATCAAAATCCATTCAGTAGTTTTTGCGTGAAAGAGTAATAAATACATACATCCTCACAAACTTTCGCGTTTATAATATTAAGTAGGATAAATAGTCCGTTCGTAATATACTTAGATCGCGCGTTGCATTTATAGCGCTGTCACTGTCTAACACTGCGTCAGACTATACCGCAGACTGTCGTATGACCACAGTTTGTGACAAGGGGTTAAAGCGAAAACGATCCATGTTACGTGTCCCGTGGTTTATACGTCTGCGTTCGTAACATACACTCTACTGAGTACACTGACTGCTTGTTTCAGAGTTGGAGAATGTTGGAGAATATTGGAGAATATTCAGCTGTTTTACTGTAGAGGAATGTGAATGTACTTACGTTTATTGGGTTACCAGTATTACTAGATTATTGTTACTATGCACTGCCTAAAACTCATAACCCTACAACACATTAAATAACATTTTTTTGTGTTCTCTATAGGGCACATGCCGAAATTCATATCTTGGTTCATGTACTCTCTAGTACACTTGTCAAGTTAAGGGTTAACCTTCCGGAATAAATTCTTTAAATGGGGGTGAAAACCGCATTAAAATCGATTGTGTGGTTTAGAAAAACTAAGCAGACAAACAGAAACACACGACAGGTGATTTTGTTTTATCAGATCACATCACTGTGTGGACTGTGTGGGTATATGTTTGTTACTTCTTCATGCTAAAATGGCTGAACGGATTTGGATGAAATTTGGCAAAGAGATAGCCTGGGACCTATAAAACACATAGGCTACTTTTCATCCATTTTCCGCAGACGAGGTCGCGGGCAGTAGCTAGTATCTACTTTTTATAAATGCTTTACCATAGATTATGTACCTTTAAGCGTTTGTCGATAACATTAAACTAACCACAATGCCTGAGACGAGCTAATTCACGTCAGCATATTGGCGACCGACCTTAATCTCCAGTAATCAATAATAATCTAATAGTTCAAAGATTATTAAGTCCTATCTATTTTGTACCGACATGTCACGTGATAACACCGCGGGAACTGATGAGATTCTCTATCGAACGTTCGCAAACAAATTAGCAGTTCATCATCATCATCATCTGCCTAGCCTTTTCCCAAATTATATTGGGGTCGGCTTCCAGTCTAACTAGTTTCGGCTGAATATCAATATTTTACGTGGAGCGACTGCCATCTGACCTCCACAACCCAATTAATGGGTAATACCGGTATTCGAATGTTAGACCAGCTGTCAGACTTTTAGGGCTTCTGACTACCCGTAACGATTGTCAAAGATATTCCTATGACAACCGGGACCGACTGCTTAACGTGCTCTCCGAGGCACGGAGGGGTCTCGATGTGTAAAGAACGGTCACCCATCCAAGGACTGACCGCGGCAAGCGCAGCTTAACCTCGCAGATCGATCGATCAGCGCGGCCGTCATTTAGCCACGAGCCCCTCACAAACAAACTATCAGTTCTCACGGTGACATCATGCGGCATGAAGGTACAGAATAGAAAGGCTGAGCCTGCCTTATAAAGTGATAGCCAATTTGACTTGTAAGCGACGAAGCTTCATCTATGAAGTGCTAATAGTCTTCGAGTAAAATTGCTGTGACATACAGAGGGACGGACGAACAGATACGAAGAAATTATAAGGGCTCTATCTATATAAAATATACATTTATAATGAATAGATGGTGACATCGTATCGATAGAACCGCGTTGAGGAACTTCGTTCCAAAAATATTATACTTAATTTAAAATTCCTATCACCACACTTTAAACTAAAATGACCACAATTTTCAATCTATTGTCCAACACGGCCGGATGACGTCATTGCCAATTATTGTCGATAGGCTTTGTATAGAGTCATTTGTAAACGATATTGTATTAGTGCATTAGGGCGCTGCTACGTAGCAAGCGGGACGGACGCGAGGAAGCGATTTAAACTACTCAGACAAAAAGTAGTTTCAGTCATACGTTAATGACTGAAACTATTTTTTATCCGACTACGGCGGAGGGTTAGTTGGAGTTGAAGGTATCGCGCTACCAGCATCTAGACGCGAAGACTCCGCTAACAGAAGCAAACAAGTTTGCTTTCTCTTCGGCGGTGTGTGCCAGCGTTCCATCAGGTTTCAGCAGTGGCGGTAGTGAGGAGCGGCAGAAGTTCGCTTCGACTTATTTAGCTAGGGACCAAAACGCTTTACTACCCACAGGGTACGAAGCCATTTTTCCCTATTTGACTAATGTGGTCGAATTCGAAGACGAGCTGACGACAGTCAAAAAATTGTCTCTGAGTGTTCGAGGTCCACAATGATAATTATGTTTCGTGGTGTTAGTATACAATAAATATCTACAATAATTAGTAATCGGGCCAGTCTCAAGTGGTAGACAAACAGCAACGGGACTAAAAGAAATAGGTCTCCCTTGTGATACCATTAATGAGATAAAACCATGGGACCACGAAAAACGTCGTAATTTTTTTTCGTTTGTTCTGATCAATACCACAGATTATTCAATACTCACATTTCCGCTCCGCGATCAACATAGCCAGGCCTTATTATTTGCTTTGCCTGCGTTAATGATGTGGTCTGCGTGGGAATTATGTACAATGACCATTTGCGCAGGCCTGGTGATTAGAGGTGGGAATTAGATTGTCATGTAGTAAATGGCGCAAATGGAAAAGCTATGGTGGTTTAGACCAACTAAACTTACTAAACTAATATTAGAGTACTAGACTTTTGCCCGCGACTCCGTCCGCGTGAACTGCAATGAAGTGACCAGTTTAAATGACCTCCGTAGTATGGTGGCTAGTACTACCAAGACGTCAACCTGTAACTCTGGTTCATCCCACCGGCATTAGACGAAATGTGGCTTAGATTTTAAATTAAACCCCAAACTATCGAACTGTGAAAACCAAATCAAGATCCATTCAGTACTTTTTGCATGATGCGCGCACAAACAGAGAAAAAATCCAAAAAAATCGTGTCAGTTGTTTTTGAAATCCCTTATTTATTTAGTCATTTTAACGTTTCATATTTAGAAACAGACGTTTATGGGACAAAGTAACTCAAAGTAGCACAAATCCGTCAGACAAACTGAATTTTGCCTCCGATCACAGCCATCGTGGTTCTTTTCAGGGAGTACCAATTAACTACGCAAGCTGCCAGTCAGCTTACCCCTTTTTCAATGCGTCATCAATAATATTACGAGTTGTATGTGTCTGTGTTATACGTTGACAACTCTTCCATACATTGAAACGGGGCTATTACGTATACGATTCGAAGTAGCGAGCAATAGAAAGTAGCTCAACTGTAGCGCGATTTTTTTAAAGTTCCGTACCTAAAGGGTATAAAAGTGAGACCGTATTATAAGCCTGCACCGTCTGTTCGTCTGTCACAGGGAAGTATCTTATAAACCGTTATAGCTAGCCATTTGAAATGTTCACAGAATTCGTACCTATCATTAGTAAGTCAAAAATTAAAGGCATAACTACCCAAGAAAGAAAAATCTATAAGGGTTCCGTTTTTTGCCATTTGGCTACGGAACCCTAATAACCAGCCAAGTGCCATAATACAACATTATGCTGAGTGCCGACCTTTTTGCATGTGAATGCAATGCAATATCTTTTCAAGTTTCTATTTTTATTATTGTTTTTAAATAATTTTTTTGTATTGTTTTACTTTTAGTTATGTTTTTATTTATATGTAGGTATGTGTCTTTCACATGCAATAAACAATTTTCTCTTTCTTTTTTTTCTTCTTTCTATAATCAGCAACCCACAGCAACTCGGTAGCAACTATTGATATGACACGTAATACCTCAGCTATTATAGTGGTGTAGTTTCCCGTACGTCGCGATAACGAGGTGTCACGCTGTCGCGATCGACGGCGCGTTCAGTGTACCATTGATGCATTGATTTTTAATTGACTGCAATGAATCATGCTGTAAGACTAATTATTTGTTTTTATTGCGAAAATAAATCAAGTAGTTGTTATCGCTGATGAAAAAATACAACTTTCTGGATTCATGATTTATCTATGTTAAATAGTATGAAACAAAGTTTCTTTGCGTGTTCGTCTGTTTGTCTGCTTAGTTCTTGAGAACTACACAATGGATTTTAATGCGTAATCACCACCATTAGAAAATGTATTCCGGAAGGTTTATGTGTAGGTACAGCACAGATATATATATATATATATATATATATATATATATATATATATATATATATATATATATATCTATGTTTTGAAATGTCACCACATCAGTCATTTGCACCCGTGCGAAACGGGGCCGGTCTTCAGTTAGGTATAAAATGACAAAATTATGGCGTTTCTCTACCCCCAGATAACTTTCGGATAACATACCTGACAGATAATTTCATAAAATTCTGTCACATTTTTTTACGAAATCCTTTCTAATCCTAAAAGGTATTATAATAATTATTATAAATAAACGCGAAATATTGGTATAATAAACGCGAAAGTTTGTGAGGATACATTGATGGATGTTTGTTACTCTTTCACGCAAAAACTACTGAACGGATTTTGATGAAACTTTATAATGTAACACATAGGCTACTTTTTATCCCAAAAACGCGGGCGAAGCCGCGGGCGGAAGCTAGTTAATAATATATCTGACAGATAGTGCCTATCCAAGCACTATTATAAAACAAGCCTTTAATTAAATAAAAATAAAATAAAATAAATAAAAATAAATTCAAGAAGGATAGGTCCACTCAAATCTGTATGGCTCTTTTCTCTAAAGGCCATTCTAGACTAACCTACATGGTTCTTACATAGTTTATTTTTTTATTGTCTGGACTTTAAAAGAGACCTTGACCTTTGTGTTTGTTTCGGTGTTTCTTCTCAGAGGTAGTCAGGTAGGAAACACCGACCTCATCTAGTAAAAATATTGACATGTAAAAGCTTTATTTTTAACCTACTTACAGAATAAAGAATTTCAATTTCACTTTCAATATAAACTATGATTGTGTAATACCTTGTGTTTTTGTATTCACGTTGTATGATAGTTTCTCCCTGAAGCGTGAAGCGGATGCATTGTTATCACGCGCGTGTCACGCCATCGTATTCACCCTCAGATCATAGAAACAAGGGAGATGTGTCAAGGCGCTGTTGAGCTTGACGCTTTAGTTTGGTCACATTGACCATAATTAAAACGTACACACTGGTGACGGACCGAACGCGATCGATGATATAAATACAGTGTTTTAGTTTAGTGCTAGTGATGAGTGACGAATAACAGTGTTAGATTGAGGGTGTGCGGAATTTTTAATGTGTTAGAGATATAATCACAAGGAGCGCTTGTAATAGTGTCGCAAACTGTTCTGAAAATGGCGACAGTGGTTCCCGTACTAATTTGCTGTGATGGCATATCTCCTTGTTTCTATGATCTGAGTGTTCACTACTGCGACGTGTTTGATTGATTTTTAGCTTTGAATACGAACGGACAGTTATGGAGTGACGTTCTGTTATCTGTGATATCTCTTGGTGTCAGTTTTTTGTTTGTGGTTTGTATTCGTAAATTGAAATTGATTTTCTAAAGGTCAAAATCAATATACAAAAACCGGCGAAGTGCGAGTCGGACCACGCATAGTCTAAGGTTCTGTAGCAAGAAGTATTTTCGTCTTCCGACCGCAGGAATACAATGTTATTTTTGTGCGGTTGTCAAACTGAAAATTGAAAATAGTGAATATTTCTAAAAGTAATTGACTTTAATCGAAAGTATTTATTAGAAGTGCTGCTATATAATATGTTAGATTTTTTCAGTTTTTTTTGATAACACGGTTGGAAAATTACAGGAAAGGGCACATGGTTAACGACTTTCGGAGCTTCTAGTTCACTAAATATGCATTTAAATAGAAAAGTCATTTAAAAACCTTTATATTATTTTCAAAGCTTATTAATCCAACAATACCCAACATGAAGAGGTGCGCGAGTAATTTAAGAGATATGCGGGAACAGCTAAACAAACACACATACACACAAATAAGTAGGTATCCATAGAATGCTAAAATCATAACCTTTCCTTTTGTCTTTGCCGTAGTCAGATAAAAAAAAGTCTAGAAACAATCGAAAATTTGCCTAAGCAGTATAGATCATAAAAATAAGAATATTATTCTCATTGATTAAAGGTAGGTACCTACCTAATTAGTAAACCGCCTAACTTCTATAAGTTAACCAATAACCCGTAACTTTTCGGTTCTAATAGACAACATGAAAAGGCACTAACCTTAACAAGTTTAGTATCCTAGTGAAACTTATAGACTGGCTAGAATCTGTAACTAATTACTCTTAAAGTTAACTAAAGTACTTAGACGCACGTCAAACGCAAACGTAGGTCTTCTACAAGCGATCGAGCTAGTTTGAAGTTTGTTTTAACAAATTAAAATTTGTTGTAGCAAATTATTGGTATTTCTGAAATGCATGTTTTGTTTGAGTTCATTTTTATTTGACTACGGAAATGTAGGAGGGTTATGATTGTTGGTGTTTGTGGATAGGTTTGTGAGTATGTTCTTTCACAAAATATACTACTTCTAAATTAAATATATCATTACTAGCTGTTGCTCGAGCGGCTCATGGCTAAATAACAGTCGCACTGGTTGATCGATCTGCGAGGATAAGCTGCACTTGCCGCGGTCAGTCCTTGGATGGGCAACAGTTTTTAACACTTCGAAACCCCTCTGCCTCGGAGAGCACGTTAAGCAGTCGGTTCTATTTTTCATAGGAATATCTTTGACAGTCGTTACGGATAGCCAGGAGCCAAAAAGTCTGACAACTGGTTTAACATTCGAATACCAGTATTACCCAATAATTGGGTTGTGGAGGTTAGATGGTCGATGGTTAGTCGCTCCACGTAAAATTCTTCATTGATATTCAGCCGCAACTAGTTAGACTGGAAGCCGACTCCAATCTAGTTTGGGGAAAGGCTAAGGGCGGGTTGCTTCAAACCATCTGTATCCGTAAGTCAGTACGTAATCGTTAAGTCAGTATGAAATTGTCATACAAGCCGCCATATTTGACGGTTACAGATACGTAACTGTAAGATGAAACAACATGGCCTAAGCGGATGATGATAATTACTCGCTGAAAATAGATGAAAAGTAGCTTTTGTGCTTTTACAGGTCCCGGGCTACCTCTTTGTTGAATTTCATCCAAATCCGTCCAGCCATTTCAGCGTGAAGGAATAACAAACACACACACCCACACAAGTTTCACATTTAATTTCATTTAATAATGTCTTAGGTTTTCGCGATTATTACACATTATAATAAAACAAGTTTAAACGGATTAAATCGCGAATATTACAGATTTTTACAGAGTTTTCCTTAAAACTCTGTAAAAATCTGTAATATACGCGATTTAATCCGTTTAAACTTGTTTTATTACAATGTTTAATTTCATTAGTGTGATGTGACATTTTCTGCTTGATGGTATGTAGGCAGCTTTATGAAATAGCTCTAGTACCCACCGCCTTACAAACTACGTCTCCTCGTCGACACGGCTCTTAGTTTGTGCGTGTGTCGACACTTGGAGAGCCTTCACTTCTTGACTCAATTTACTTGCCCGATATATATATTTTTTTGCTGTGGTAGCCACACTTTCTGCCGTAATTATAAAAATAATTTACCTCATCTAGTTTAAAAAAATATTGACATGTAAAATGTGTTATTTATAATTTTTTTGCAAAATAAACATAATTTAACACTATCAATAGAATCTCAATCGCTTAAACTTAATTAAAATGAACATGCTGTTGCTGGCGATAGATCAAACGCGATCGATGATATAAATTAGTGTTTTAGTTTAGTGCTAGTGTTGAGTGACGAATAACAGTATTAGATTGAGGGTGTGCGAAGTTTTTAATGAACAAGAGATCTTTTTATTCACTAGGAGCGCTTATAATTTTGTCTCAAACTGTTCCAAAAGTAGTGAGTCCCATCGCTTGTCCCAGATCGTCCTTACTTGTCCATCCGAACTTATGACAAAAAAAACTCTTTACACAAATCAATTCACCTGTCTCCCAAAACCCGGCCACAATTTCTGGTCACCCTACATCACATTTCCTGCGGAAGCATCAATCAATTCTATAATGACGTCACGACAGAAAAACACGGTTAGACGGCGGTAGGTTATATTTTTTATTACATCTTAACAAGTTTATATTTGAAAATATTTTTTGTATAAAAGGTTACAGAATTTTTGCGATAAAAGGTTAGGTTTTTTTTTTGCTTTTTCGGCGTGTTTTCTTGACTTATTGATAGGGTTTGGTTTCGTTGGAAGTTTTGAGCAATTATGTAGCCACTAAGGCTAGATTTAGGACCAACCACGGCAAAGCCAAAAGGAAGGGTTATTATTTTAGCAGGCTGTGTATTTATATCTTATTGTTGAACTTTATATGACACTAGCTGTCAGTGGCGAAGCGTGAGGGGGAAGCCGGTACAATTAAATAGTAACAAAATTATAAATAATCGATTTTACTTATGTCATACATATTTGTTTATTCATAATATGTGGAGCAGTGATAGCCTACTGGTTTAACCATGTGACTCCCACGGCGAATTGTTCGAGTTCGATTCCGAGGCACGCACCGCTAACTTTTCGAAGTCATGTGTGTATTAGAAATTAATTAACACTTGCTTTAACGGTGAAGGAAAAACATCGTGAGGAAACCGGCATGTCCTAGAACCAAAAATTCGAAGACATGTGACGTCCACCAACCCGCACTGGGCCCGCGTGGTGGACTACGGCCCACTCCCTCTCACCGAGGAGGCCTGTGTCCCAGCAGTGGGAACATTATAGGCCGATTATGCTTATGCTTATGCATAATATGTGAAAACAATGAATAAACGATAGGTATGACATAGCTAAAACGCAATTATTTATAATATTTACAGTACCGGCTTCCCCTCACCCTTCGCCACTGTTGGCTGTTCCCCGCGGTTGCACCCCCGTCACTCGGCTCCTAAGCGTTGTAGCGTGATGTTAAATAGCTTATACTATTTCTTATGAATCTGGCTATCATATAAAAAAATATTTTTTCGAATCCAAGTGGTAGTTCCAAAGATTAGCGAGTTCAAACAAACAAACTCTTCAGCTTTTTAATATTAGTAATAGCATAGATAAAATGCACGCCTGTGTAATCCGAAGAGGTATGCAGAATGTAAAACTCTGTACCTAACAAGGGTTTATACTCAGATCATAGAAACAAGGGAGATGTGCTGAGCTTGATGCCTGACTTTGAGCAAATTGCTCATATTATAAACGTACGCGCTGGCGACGAACCGAACACGATCGATGGTATAAATACAGTGTTTTAGTTTAGTGCTAGTGTTGAGCGACGATTAACAGTGTTAGATTAAGGGTGTGCGGAATGTTTAATGCGTGGGAGATCTTTTTATTCACAAGGAGCGCTTAATTATACGCGTAATTGTTTCGAAAAATGTACTAAAAGTGGCATCAGTGGTTCCCGTACTAATTTGCTATGATGGCATAGCTCCTTGTTTCTATGATCTGAGGGTTTATAACTTTTGGGCAGTACTCGCTCACTGCCATACCTTATTTTTGCCCACTAGCAGTATTGCTGTGTTCTGGATTCTAAGTGCTGGTAGAATTCTTTTTAACTTCTCAGTGGCACGTCAGACTCATGAGTAATTACAGTTACCATAGGCAGACGTTTTTAGCTAATATCTAGTGTTCCATCTGCCAGTAATCGCTCATTTGAATAAAAAAAACCGGCCAAGTGCGAGTCGGACTCGCACACGTAGGGTTCCGTACCATATCTATACCACAGATAATATAATACTATACATACAGATCATACAAAGAAATGTGACCGAATTAGCGCGGGCTATCTTCGGGCTATACATTTTTCTGTGCTTAAAGCATTTTTCAAAATTTTAACAAATATGTTTCATGATGTATTTTTTAATGTTCTCAATTTTACACAAACTTCACTAACGAATGGATACATATAACACCATTTCTCTTATGAGTTATTTCAACAAATGTTACTTTGTTCCTGATGAGACCCCGTGTCTATACCTACAACATTAGACACTATATTATAACCTTTATTAAGATCGAGAAAAAAACGGCAAAAAAATCACGTTTGTTGTATGGAACCCCCCTTAATTATTTTTTTCTGTTTTTCAACTGTCTAGCTATCACGGTTCATGAGATACATCCTGGTAACAGACGGACAGACAGACGGACGGGCAGCGGATCTTAGTAATAGGGTCCCGTTTTACTCTTTGGGTACGGAACACTAAAAACTAGCCAACATAAAATCTCCAAAAAAACGAAACTAAAACAAAAAGAATATTTCTCAAACTAAACAAAAACTGAAGCCACTCTAACGTCACAAGCAGATTGATGATGTCCCATCCACCGATTATGTCCACTTGTGGAAATTAAAAAAGTTGCCCAATACCTCCATCCGGTGACGTCGAAAGTTTTTCCCCGAAAATTTCTCGGATTTTCCACCCGTGATAAGGGGGCAAGTAAAAAGTTTGGATTGGGTTCTTTGTATCAGGTGGGGTGACATACGTTGTGAGGGACATAGATGAGAATATCAAGATTAGTTCGTGCTACCTATAAGGCTGGAGCTACATTGAGACTATGAAAGCAGTGATAGCCTAGTGGTTTAACCATGTGCCTCCCACGGCGAATGGTTCGAGTTCGATCCCGAGGCACGCACCGCTAACTTTTCGAAGTCATGTGCGCATTAGAAATTAATTATCACTTGCTTTAACGGTGAAGGAAAACATCGTGAGGAAACCGGCATGTCCACCAACCCGCACTGGGCCCGCGTGGTGGACTACGGCCCACTCCCTCTCACAGACAGAGGAGGCCTGTGTCCCAGCAGTGGGAACATTATAGGCCGATTATGCTTATGCTTATGCTACATTGAGCCGCGACGCGAACTGCCATACTTAGACGCGATGGCGATTTTGTGAACAAATAAATTTCGCTTGTCGTTTCTGCAATGCGGCCACCGATACATCACACTAATATTATTAATGTGAACGTTTGTGGGTGTGTGTGTGTGTGTGTGTGTGTGTCTAGGTTTGTTACTTCTTCACGCTGAAACGGCTGGACGGATTTGGATGAAATTTGGCACACAGATAGATTATAGTCTGGAATAACACAGGCTACCTTTTATCCCGAAAAATATGGGCGAAGCCGCGGGCGGAAGCTAGTGTTTAATAAGAGTTTGTTTTCACGATATCGCCGTCGCATCGCTGTCACCGTACCAGTGTGGCCCCGGCCTTAAGGGATTAAAGCGACTACAAGAGCTAAGCGCAAGTTTTGAAATGCCTTAAATGCCATGCAATAAACAAAATCAGAAAAATATATGATTTTCTTCAGGATATATAATGCTAGTTAGATAGTGTGTTGAAAACATGATACAACTAATTTGATACGATAGAAAAAAATCACGAAGATACCTTTAATTTCTTTTAACGATTAAAAACCATACTAACGTACAAGCAATTATTCTGATTTTTTGTCAGATTATTCCACAAGCAACATATTAACGTAATAGTGTTTCAGATTTCTCATAAAGTTTATATTTTCGTAAGCGCGACTATATAAAAGCACTCTAAAAGACTGTAGGCCCAAGTGTTTGATCTTAATTACAACTGGATACCTCATTGTGTTCCCAAGAAAAAGGGTCTTGACTGACACAGAACACAGACAGACCCAAACAACGAAATGATCTTATAAGAGTTCCTTTTTTAGGGTACCGTGTCTCAAAAGGAAAAACTAAACCCTTATAGGACCACTTTGTTGTCCGTCTGACATGACTATGAGTGGAGCTATCTGCTCATAGATGGCGCCACTAGAAGTATGCAATAGCGCCATCTATGATCAAGATATGATATATCTACTATGATGTAATAGCGGCATAGATGGCGCTATTGCATATTTCTGAACCCTCAGGGCGCGAGTCATACTCGCACTTGTCCGGATTTTGAGGTAGGTACTTATACTTAGAATCCTAAAAAAAATAGTAAATTAAAACTTAAAAAAACCCGACTGCCAAAAAACAACTAAAAAGTTCAAAACAAGAGCACTTTTCAAGCAGTCTGATGCAGTTGGTGGCAATTATTTGTGTTAAATCTTAGATTTTATGCCACCAACTGCATCAGACTGCTTGAAAAGTGCTCTTGTTTTGAACTTTTTAGTTGTTTTTTGGCAGTCGGGTTTTTTTTAAATTTTTAATTTACTATTTTTATTTTTCACTTTTTAGTTTTTAATGTATGTTTTCGTAATCTTCTTTTTTGTTTGTATATCGTTAATACTTGAAATAAAAACTTAAATCAATAAGTAAGAATTAGCGAGAATGATTGCTTTGTTAAACAACTTTAAATCGTTATATATCCTAAACTATTATTTAAAATGAAAAATGATAAAAGGAACCTAAAGATGATTTTAAAATACCTATTCAACGACACCCCACTTGACATAGTTCATCAACTTTTTTTTTTTCATTTTGACAATATGGCGTCTGGTTGTCGCTGTGGTGAATTTTGATTACTGTTATGTCTTTAGTGACACTTGCAAGGTTAAGACGAATCGATTGACGTAAGAATTATCAAAATCGGCCTACGCATTTGGTCTCTAGAACGCCACATAGAAACAAACATACATACATACATACATACATACATACATAGACTGATAAACACATTACCCTCCTTTGCGTCTCGCAGTCGGGTAAAAACAAGCATTCAATGTAAATAGACGCATTTTCCATCTGCGAGTGTAGGTTCTATTACAGGTATAAATGCTTAGATACTCGTATTTCAGAGCCGCTACTCAGTGCTGCTAGCAATAACGGTAGGATTTCTCCTCAGATCATAGAAACAAGGAGATGTGCCAAGGCGCTATCGAGCTTGATGCCTGATCTTGAGCAAATTGCTCAAATTAAAAACGTACGCGCTGGCGACGAACCGAACACGATCGATGGTATAAATACAGTGTTTTAGTTCAGTGCTAGTGTTGAGTGACGATTAACAGTGTTAGATTGAGGGTGTGCGGAATGTTCAATGCGTGGGAGATCTCTTTATTCACAAGGAGCGCTTAATTATGCGCGTAATTGTGTCGAAAAATGTACTAAAAGTGGCATCAGTTGTTCCCGTACTAATTTGCTATGATGGCATATCTTCTTGTTTCTATGATCTGAGGATTTCTCTCTACTTAGTACTTATGCTCCTATTATTAACTGTAAGAACGCCCTGTATAGTTAGGGTTGCCATCACTTCGTAAATACGCGACGTTTTAACTTTTGATGCCCACAGTAACACATTCGAATCCGAAACATATCATACATGTATATGTCGCAGATTGATTGTCGAATCCGCTGTTTTACAAAACCACTAGCTGTTTTTCATAACAACTCTGTTATGTAAAACAACTGAACGACGTTCAGCTGGATTGTCATTGAGCTACGTTTTACAGTGTTTCGACTAAACAGAATTAATTCATCTGCCTAGCCTTTTCCCAAATTATATTGGGGTCGGCTTCCAGTCTAACTAGTTTCGGCTGAATATAGAAAGAAAGAAAGAAAGAAAAAAAGTTTATTCGGCACGAAAAACCTTCAGACACACAGACAACATTCTTAAAAATAATAGTAATAAAAACAACAAAATGGAAAGAACAAAAAAAAAAGGATTTATAAAGTTAGGTAGGTACTACAATATTTTACGTGGAGCGACTACCATCTGACCTCCACAAATACTGGTATTCGATTGTTAGACCAGCTGTCAGCCTTTTTAGGGCTTCTGACTACCCGTAACTATTGTCAAAGATATTCCTATGACAACCGGGACCGACTGCTTAACGTGCTCTCCGAGGCACGGAGGGGTCTCGATGTGTAAGGAACGGTCACCCATCCAAGGACTGACCGCGGCAAGTGCAGCTTAACCTCGCAGATCGATCGATCAGCGCAGCTGTCATTTAGCCACGAGCCCCTCTACTAAACAGAATTAATTACATCGCGTATATTACTGATTTTTTCCGAGACTTTTCGAACACTGCAGCGTTCGTAGTCACAAGGCGACTGATGAATCAGGAACGCTGCAAAGTGTTCGAAACGTCAGGGAATCAGTAATATACGCGATGTAATTAAGTTTAAACATGTTTTATCATAATAATTTTAGTAATCGCGAAAACCTAAGACATTATTATATAAATGAAAGCTTTAATTCGAAGTTGTCGAAATTGCTGAAAAACAGGACTAATATGAGACGTAATGGTCAAATACGGTAACAGTCCCGTATACACGAGACTAACGGGACGTATGGCAACCCTAAATATAGTGTCAAAGCATTTTAACACGACCTGCAGTGCGATTCTGTAACCATCTCACCGTGAAAACTTAGGTGAAGTGAGCGTGGAGTGAGCTGTCAATAGAGTCAATTCCTAGCAAAACAAACTCACTTCACCTAAGTTTTCACGGTGAGATTTTTACAGAATCGACCGGCTGCTTTTGTGCTACGGGTCTTAGGGTGCTTTTCCACTAGAGATGTGCTATGCAACGTTGCTATAGATGCGTTTCATATCCACCAATCATATTCATTGGTCCACATAGCTTAGTACTGGTAGAAACTAATTCAACTAAGGGCGCGATTCCATTATGCAAGTCTAGCATGCAAGTATGACGTCACACTTGTGTGCAAGTGATTTGTATTGAATATTTCAGTTGCAACTTGTTTGCAAGCTGTGGTTTCCACTATACAAATTGCATAAAATTTGCAACTTGCTAGCAGTAACTTACATAATGGACTTGCGCCTTTAGTTACGTTTTTTATATGGAAGGAATTGTGCTGTGGATGTGTGCTATGGATGCGAGCTATAGATGCGTGCTATGGATGGTCGCAAGTGGTGTAGCTCCCCTCACCGCGCCGCCGCTCGACCCTATTGTCGATACGTCGCATGCTCAGATCATAGAAACAAGGAGATATGCCATCATGGCAAATTAGTACGGGAACAACCGATGCCACTTTTAGTACATTTTTCGACACAATTACGCGCATAATTAAGCGCTCCTTGTGAATAAAAAGATCTCCCACGCATTGAACATTCCGCACACCCTCAATCTAACACTGTTAATCGTCACTCAACACTAGCACTAAACTAAAACACTGTATTTATACCATCGATCGTGTTCGGTTCGTCGCCAGCGCGTACGTTTTTAATATGAGCAATTTGCTCAAGATCAGGCATCAAGCTCGATAGCGCCTTGGCACATCTCCTTGTTCTATGATCTGAGGTCGCATGGCTCGAGCTGCGTATCTTCCTCGCACAGCTACATAGCATAGCATCAGTGGAAACGGTTGCACAGTTGCGTAGTTTAGATTTTACATTTTCGTAGCATAGCTGCATACACATCTCTGGTGGAAAGGCACCCTTATGCTTGATTCATTTGTGTTGTGATGACAGACCGGTCGATTGGAGCATGTGCCAAATTGTACCGCATAAAACGTGTAAATTACCTTTTTTTTAAATATTTCATTATCTAGTCAGGATAATTAGTCTATTTTTGAAAAAGACTTTCAAAATCCTTGTTCTAACAGTACGATTCTTGCTCTGCAGCCTCATCTCAGAAACTCGCCCTATTTTATTTACTTTCCTCTCAAGGAAACAAAGTCGCAACATTATAACGCCCCCATGGCGACGGCAAACAATATTTCTACGAAACCATCACACTTAGCCAGTCACTTCCTTGCGACATCCATTTTAACTCCTTTTAAAATGGATGGACGATTTCAAGCTGCCTTTTGTGTTTTTTATTTAGTTCATGATATTAAATTTCTTGGAGATCCAAGAAATAGTGCTATATTTTATAGAATAAAAACCGGCCAAGTGCGAGTCGTACTCGCGCACCGAGGGTTCCGTATCATTTTTGGACGTATAAAGTGAAAAAATCCGGACCGTATAACTAAGTTTGTTTGTGAAGGAATTTTGATGATTTTGAAAAACTGTACTAGTTAGGAACATCGTTTTATTTTTGGTGTCATATTTGGGTCAATTCCTATCAGCTCTAATTATTTCAGATTTTTCACTCCGCAAACTTCGGAGATAAGGGGGGGGGAATGGTATTTTTTCAGACAGACAGACAGACGAAGTCGCACCATTTTTTTTTTTTTTTTTTTTGAGGATGGGAAATCATCAAATGACCCCTCCCGCTCTGGGCGGAGCGGAAGGGAGTGTCAGACTCTTACTGACTAAAACCCACCCATGTTCCTTCCTTAGCCCTTTTGTCCGGGTCAGCGGTATCCCTTCCGGACAATCCCGCTTCCCCGGCAGGCTTGGGCCCTAATGGGCCCCCTCTCTGATGCGAAGTCGCACCATAAGGGTTCCTTTTTACCATTTTGGTTCGGAACCCTAAAAAATAACACTTTGCCCGCCTCGGGGACCAAACCCAGGACCCTCTAGGTCGCACTTGTGACCACTACATCAACGATTCACAATTATTTTTTTCGCATTAAGTCTCGCAATGAAGCCGTCTACGATGGAGCACGCTTGCCTAGAATAAACCGACTCACTCGCGACTTGAAGACACCCAGATTGTAACGGTCGTGGAACACCCACTCGGGCAGCGCATTCATTTATCCATTCATCCTCACAAACTTATTAATAATATTAGTAGGATTCCACTAGTATTTTCTCTGACACATGAAAATCCAAGGATTTAGTGATTCGGTCTGATGAGACCATCAAACACAGACGGAGTCGTGAGCTGAAGCAGTGGAGGTATAAAATTAAAAGTGTTCGCTCAGAGTGGCACGTCTCATTACCTTGTTCCGAGGAGAATTAAACCGTTCCTGAGTTAATGAATGGCTCGTGTCGCCTGCCCCTTATAGATTGGATGCGGTATATTTAACTATTCGAAACATTTAACAATTTTAGTAGTTTTTTATCACTATATTAATGGAACCCTCAGATCATAGAAACAAGGAGATATGCCATCACAGCAAATTAGTACGGGAACAACTGATGCCACTTTTAGTACATTTTTCGACACAATTCCGCGCATAATTAAGCGCTCCTTGTGAATAAAAAGATCTCCCACGCATTAAACATTCCGCACACCCTCAATCTAACACTGCTAATTGTCACTCAACACTAGCACTAAACTAAAAAACTGTATTTATACCATCGATCGTGTTCGGTTCGTCGCCAGCGCGTACGTTTTTAGTATGAGCAATTCGCTCAAGTTCAGGCATCAAGCTCGATAGCGCCTTGGCACATTTCCCTTGTTTCGATTCTGTAAAAATCTCACCGTGAAAACTTAGGTGAAGTGAGTTTGTTTTTGCTAGGAATTGACAGTATTGACAGCTCACTCCAAGCTCACTTCACCTAAGTTTTCACGGTGAGATGGTTACAGAATCGCAGTGCAGTACCGCGAGAACTGCCAAATTGTTTGCGAACGTTCGAGGGAGAATTCCATAATAATATAAATATGAGCGATAGAAACTATGATAGCAATTGATGTGTTTCGATTTTCGACACGTAATAAGACCATTGCGCTGTCGCCGCTCAATGTTTTGAATGTTTTGATGTAAATATTCTCAACTTACCCACATTAACTTATTATTTGTATTGCATGTAATTCTAAATGCACATACAATAATAATTATGTACTCGTAATTAATATGATTGTCTTCATTGTGTGAATAATTTTGTATACCTACTGCTCCGGCACTTGTCTACTCGTTTAAAAATGTACTTATCTATACTCATGTCAATCTTGTGTTTCTCAGACAAATGAATGTAAGATTCTTATGAGAAATAAATGTCTTAAACCAGAGAATTGACAGTTCCCGCGGTGACATCACGCGCTGATTCCTAGCAGTGGCTACATCGAGTGCAACCTACCTAGATAGACAGCCAGCAGTATAACAGTTGTAGATGTAACTACGATAAATCTGACGTCATGAATCCTACATCGCGCAAGAAGGTTTTCAGAACGATGCCCGACATCGACTGTGGGGCCAGTGGTCCGCCAGACAAAACCGATCTGGTCAGAGGATCCTGCCTTTTCAATTCAAGGGATATTTCACTTAGCTATGTACACTGACAATATTCTTCTCTTCGAAAAAGGTTTTTCTGACAAAATATTCCACATATCAGTCGTAGGAATAAAACATAGCTGTAGAACTTTGTCAAACATCTGCTGATCCCGTAAGTGATAAAAAGTATTATTTTATGACGTCATAGACCAAACCGTGCGCCTGATTATAAACCATATCGATCCTATGGTTGTAGGCTGTAAAACAAATCATGGTGCGAGGGTATGAATAAGATAAAGTGTTATTGGACTCGCACTGATAATGTTGGTTGCATTTGCTTTAAAAGTGTTATGTTGGTTTTAAACTTCATTTAAACTAATATTAAAAAGCTGAAAAATTTGTTTGTGTTTGTTTGAACGCATTCTTCTCTGGAACTAACAGTCGGATTCGAAAAACTATTTTTGTGATAGCCAGATTTCTGAGAAATAGTATAGGCTGTTTAACATCACTACGAACCTTAGGAGCCGAAATCCGAATATCAGCGAATTATGACTGTGTCGTATTAAATACCAAAATCTATGATCACCATTGAAACTGCGCAGGTAGGTATTCTAGACATTTAAATAATTTTAATTAAATGTAATGATCTTTATTGGCTTGAAGAATGGATGCTCTTAAAATGTTGCATCAGCAGTTGTACTTCAAATATAATATATTTTTTTATTTAAATTTAAAAAGCATATAATCGAACTTTTATACTTGATTTATTTACTATCCTATAATACTAAAGTTTCTACTTCAATAAGCGTCTATACATTGTCTTATTAATACTCCCAGCTATAAAATAGGTCGTAGAGTTTTTATGAAGAGTTCCACGATAAACGTGGATTGAGTTCAGTATTTCGATTGGAAAACATAAAATTGGAATGATGAAGGGTCTTGTGTTATGTCGTATGTTTTCTGTTGTGGGGTGAGCAGAGATGAATAGGGTCGATAGAATAAAATTGTCCAGAAGTTAAGTAGCATTTCTGTATTCCTGTGTGCAGGATGAGTGCTTGTGACATTACAGGTGCATTTATTATATTTTTCAAATTTGTCTCTGAAGCAAACTTCCCATTAGATGCGCTGTTGGCATCTTTGCCAACCGATCGTTTAAACAAGTATAAAGAAGCAAGAATAAGTATCAAGTTCACTGACAAGATAACAGGGCCCCAAGTCTGCTATTTGAATAGTGTAAGAATGGTGTCATAATGACACCATTACTATCAAAACCTAAGCGGTCATTGGCTTAGAGTAAGACTAACTCTTTCGTCATTGGTCAAAACGATGCCATTGAGACACTATTCTGACACGATTATAACAATTGCATTAGCAGACTTGGGGCCCAGTCCGATAAATTGAAAACGGTCGTTTCACATATCTTTTTCTATATAAAAAGTCATGTTAAGGCCCGGTATACGCCAACGGCCTTGAGTGATTTGGGCGGTATAGCTTGAGTGTTCTGCGCTGAGCTCAAGCAACGCGACATACATCCACCGAGCAATACGACTCGCCTATCAAGGAGCGCGCTGTGCAGAATTAGACGTATTATTACTTTTTAGCATCTAAAATATAAAAAAAAAAAAAAAGTAACAGGCAATATTATAGGTAGTAACATAGTCTTTTCACACAAAACAAATCATGAAAATATCTTAAGCGATTTGAAAGTAATTACGTTTTTATGTTTTGGGTAGACACGAATTCATGAATTTATTTCATTAAGTATTTTACTACAATAGTTAAATATTCACAGGTACGATTGATGTATATATGTTCTAGTTTAACATAAAAAAATTGCACAACTAACCTGCATTATTTGACGGCGAAATAAGAGATTTAAAACTGGCCGTTACCATTTACCTTCGCCTTAAACGGCCGTTTTCAATAAATCGGAATGTTATCTTGTCGGTAAACTTGACACTGAAACATGCTCCTATAGGTTTTTTCTACTACTAACAGTACAGTTTGACTTGACACTACGCTACACTACTGCGTATCGTTGGCATGCTACAGTGAAACGCATCATTTCTACGATACGGTTACTACGCTACGCTACAATACGGTCACTACCTCTGATCATAGAAACAAGGAGATATGCCATCATAGCAAATTAGTACGGGAAGAACTGTCGCCACTTTTAGAACATTTTTCGATACAATTATAAGCGCTCCTTCTGAATAAAAAGATCTCCCACACATAAAAAATTCCGCACACCCTCAATCTAACACTGTTAATCGTCACTCAACACTAGCACTAAACTAAAACACTGTATTTATATCATCGATCGTGTTCGGTTCGTCGCCAGCGTGTACGTTTGTTATGCGGTCAAAATGACCGTATCAAAGCGTCAAGCTCAGTAGCGCCTTGGCACATCTCCCTTGTTTCTATGATCTGAGCCCCGATCATCGTTTTTTTGACGTGTAGTATCGCTAACGTAAGCATATTTTGAATTGAAAATACACGTTTGTTACACAATATTTATATAAATTGAATACCTACATAATAAATTTTTCTGTATTTTTTAAAATGTGCAAATTGTATAAAATTTCATCAAAATGTTCCAGAACTGCTGTATTTTAAATTCAAAATTTGCGTACGTTAACGAAACTATACGTCAAAAAAACTCATGATAGGGGTACTGAGGTCACTACACTACGCTACAATGCTACGATACGGTTATTACGCGCTACGCTACAATACTATGCTACGATACCACGCTACGATAAAATGCTACGATACCCGCTACGCTACTACACTGCATTCCACCCCTACGATCTAATTAATTAATCTTCCTAACATTTTGCCGCCTCCATTCTTCAAGCCTCGCGGACCCTCATCAAGGGAATTCCATTGTATCAGTTGTAATGGGCGCTCTGAAAAGAAAAAATAGACATAATCAACGACGGACCCGAATATACGAAGGCAACTTAATTATTGGATAAAATAATAAGATTTTAATTCTAACGACCAGTTCTTTCGTGTTTTAGGAAGGTAGACTAATTGCTTTTATATGTTCAAGCTTTTTAAGGATAAAGATTAGCAGAGCTTCACGTTTATTTGTAACTAGACTTTTGCCCGCGACTCCGTCCGCGTGGACTATAATGAAATGACCAGTTTAAATGACCTCTGTAGTGTAGGGTGGCTAGAACTACCAAGAGGTTAAGCTGTATCTCTGGTTTATTCCACCGGAATCACATGAAACCTAGCTTAGATTTTAAGTTGGACTCCAAGCTATCGAACTGTGAATACCATACCAAAATCCGTTCAGTACTTTTTGCGTGATGCGCGCACAAACAGACAAAAAAAATCTTTTTGGGTATGGTTACATCCCAGTTAGATAGGCAGGCAGACGGGCAGGTTAGACAGTGAAAATATTTTAAGGGGTCATTGTACTCATCATTATGAACAACTTTTACTATGGAACCAACCCTGAAATCGCGCATTTCTGTTCACCTCAACAAAATGTATGGAACAGCTGATTTTTTTCGCGATTTCAGAGTTGGTCCCATAGTAAAAGTAGTTCATAATGATGACTACAATGACCCCTTAAAATATTTCCACTGTCTAACCTGCCACCCTGCATAGATCAAGGGTGCTTTAAAAAGCCTTCGCGAGTGTACGTCCGGCATCCCCTTGGCAGTCTGCCCTGCTACCAACCTAGTAATTTTGCTAGCTAGATAGAGTGAAGATTCTAATGTGGTAATGCAGCGAATCTTTTAATTAATAGTATTATTTTAGAGTATATTGCGGGGGTATAGATGGGCTCGTGGCTAAATGACAGCCGCGCTAATCGATCGATCTGCGAGGTTAAGCTGCGCTTGCCGCGGTCAGTCTTTGGATGGGTGACCGTTCTTGACACATCGAGACCCTTCCGTGCCTCGGAGAGCACGTTAAGCAGTCGGTCCCGGTTGTCATAAGAATGTCTTTGACAATCGTTACGGGTAGTCAGGAGCCCGAGAGTCTGACAACCGGTCTAACATTCGAATACCGGTATTCCCCAATAATTGGGTTGTGGAGGTCAGATGGCAGTCGCTCCACGTAAAATATTGATATTCACCCGCAACTAGTTAGACTGGAAGCCGACCCCAATCTAGTTTGGGAAAAGGCTAGGCGGATGATGATTTTAGAGTATATTGCGTTTTTTTTTTGTATTTGTATTTGTATGTAAACATGTAAATATTAGAAATAATTACGTGAAAAATCTAAACTAATAAACATAATCTCAAGGTTAGCAATCTGAATTAATACAAATTCGATTCACTGCTTTTCTGCATTTCATTAAATAGTCAGTTTTGATTATTTTAATGTTATCACCTCCAGTCCCGCTTCTCAAGTCAGACCCGCTTAGTAGATATGATTACTGATTCTTCAATCAGTACCTTAACAAGCCCAAAATTGCCTATGTTCTTTCTTCAAAGGACATAGGCAATTTTGGGCTTGTTAAGGTACAGTAATAAAAGCTTAACCAAAAATAAAAATATATTTTAATTGTTCTTTGCCCAATTTATCTTAGAGATTAAGAATTGGAATCAAAAATCGAAATAAATAAGAAATAAAATAATTATGCCGTTAACATTTTGAAAAAACCAATAAAACAAAAACGGGTGCATGCTGGCTGGCGCGTGCCTCCATAGAATATCATGTCGACAGCAACTAAAACCTTTGAATTGAGAACTCATTAGTCGGGCTGTACTTCATTGGATCATTCTAACCATACTTAACCTCACTGTCACAAATACGAAGATTTCTCTTTAATCCAATTACGTACAAAAACAAATAAAAAATGAATTTAAATACTCTTGAAATACTCGATCACACCAAACTAATTTCATATCTGTACCGACATACACAATCTGAAGCCCAGCATTCTATGGGCGTCCGCCGTGTCCTTTATCCTTACTATTCTTTCTTGCGTAAAAATACAATTACAAAATGTTTACAGTAAAAAACTATAATTTTTATTTTATGACTTATGTCATAAAATAAAAATTACTTTTACTTCATTAAAATCTAGTTCATGTTAAACTAGCTATGTACCTACGTTACTTATCATACATTTTATTTTACCATAATCGGGTTTAAAGGTTCAACTCCACCGTCTGTGCCCGCGGGTGAAAGGATTATGCCTGCGTTTGACGGCACCAACATCAAAATGCACTGTTCCACGATCAGGTTTAAAACTTACTTTGTAGTTATTGCCAAGAAAACTATAAGCTTAAAAAGGATTTTTATAAGCCGTAAAAAGATTTTCACTTAATGTACCTTCTATACTACTTCTGTACCTTCTATTCTATAATATTAGAAACGCGAAAATTTGGATGTTTGTTACTCAATCACGCCAGAACGACTGAATGGATCTAGATGGAATTTGGCACAGAGACAAATTATAGTCTTAAATAGCATATCTGTTGCTTTTTATCCTGAAAAACGCGGACGAAGCCACGGGCGGAAGCTTATAGTGCATCGAAAATTAATTGCAAAATTTGTATCGAACAGACTGACAGACAGACAAGAAAATGAGTTAATAAAAACGTGGTAAAAAGGGCATATAATATTGCAGTGTTTATCTTTTTTTATTCGATATGATTCTGTTTTTTTATTAGAAAATATTAGAATACACACGGCGTCGTATTAAAATGTAGGCTTTTAAAATAGCGTTTGTATATTTTATTACTTTGACTTTTAGACATGATTGCAATCGTTGTTGTGTTTGAGAGAGAGAAAGAGCTACACAGAATCACAGAACGTATTTTGTTTTTTTCGCATCGGGTCAACGGTTTGACGCTACCTTGTTTCTTTACTTCTTTAATTCCTTCCTTGCTTCTTTTCTTGCTTCTTATCCTCTTTGCTTCCTTGCTTCCTTCCTTAATTCTTTGCATTTCTCCTCCCTTCCTTAATTCCTTACTTGCTTCTGTTCTTTCCTTTTTAATTCCTTGCTTTTTTTTTTCTTAATTCCATGCTTCCTTACTTACTACCATGTGTCTTTCCTTCCTTAATTTCTTGTTTCGTTGCATGCTTTCTCGCTTTTTTCTTTTCTTAATGTATTGCTTCCTTTCTTACTACCTTGCTTTCTTCTTTTCTTAATTCCATGCTTCCTTTCTTACTACCTTGCTTCTTTCCTTCCTCCCTTCCTTCCTATATCGTCCCAAACGGACCCTATGGACACCCTAATATATAGCACAATAATTATTATATGTGATTATTATTACCCGCTATCGCTACCTCGCTCTCTAATCTAATGGCCACATCCTTATTATCGTTTAGCAAATGGTTATTGGAGTAAAAAGTACGTGTGAGAATAAAAAAAGGATGTTTTAGTCAGAATTACCTGCGAGTGAGCGCAACCATTCGCTTTCATGAATATAATTCCTTATTTGTTATCCTGTTTCATTGGATAACATTTATAAGAAGATAGGTAGCAATAAAACTGAAATGGATGCAGGGTGTTGTTTGAACATCTTGGGTTTTATTAGTAGCTTACTTAAATCGGATGCGTCCATCACCATCGCCTGCAAAATTACAAAAGCAGACAGCAGTCAAATTAGTTTTTTGTGCACATTTTTAACCCAACACCAAATGGTTTACCTCATTTAAAAAAAATGTAAATTAAAAAATTTATAAACCCAACTGCGGTTTGCACTGCGTCTGGTTTGGTGTTAATAAAACCACAAAAATAATAAGAAACAAGACGACATTGCAGTCGGGATCCAGTCTTTCTGGGTAACAATCCTATTATGGGTCCCGACTGCAATGTCGTCTGAACAACTAGCGGTTATGTAAAACAGCGGATTCGACAATCCATCTGGACCATCTGCGACATATCCTACTAATATTATAAATGTTGTTTGTGCGCGCGTGTGTGTGTGTTTGTGTGTATGTTTGTTACTTCTTCACGCTGAAACGGCTGGACGGATTTGGCTGAAATTTGGCACACAGATAGATTATAGTCTGGAATAACACATAGGCTACCTTTTATCCCGGAAAACGCGGGCGGAAGCTAGTACATCATAAATTGTAAATGCAACTTGGGTAGAATAGTCCTTCCTTGATTCTACCCAAAAAATCATACTCAGGAAATAACAAGGCTGCATTATACACCATTATACATGTATGGTATAGCATGGTAAAAGCCCCCGAAATCCTATTAAATGTGCGATGGCGCGGTGTACCATACTTGAGTGGGTCCGCGGTCCAAATTGCATCTAAGCTGTGCAACTATTTATGTGGCGAGAGGCAGGAGATGTCGCGGGGTGGAGCTAGCTTTAGCAATATTTATGGGTGTATTTATATTTTATGCAGTGTGAGTTTTTGAGTTGGAGTTGCGAAGTCAAAACTTAAAGTATGAGGGATAGAAAAAAAATACCCTTATGAACTTTATTGTCGCCGCACACGGGCTACGCGCCACAGCCACTTGTGGCCCGTGTGCAGCGACGCTTAGTTCTATGTTGTTAAAAACTAAAATTCAGGATTTTTATTCACTGGTCCAACATTTCATTCAATATAATTATCCACTATATTATCTTGTTATGTCCATTTTTTTCATAATTTCATTGAATCAAACTGTCAAAAATCTTTGTAGCAAATATTGAGTGTGAATTTCTTTGATCGATGTCACATTGAACAATGACCAGTGGCTATACCACCCTAAAATAATTCAGTTAGGTATGAAATTAATATAAATTAACCTTCTCACTTATAAACGATGAATAAATTAAATAGCTCTTAAGTTAATTACCATCTCTATTAATTGGCATAGAAATTACATTCTGAAGTCAGTCAAAAATAGGTAAAAAAATCCGACAAAGGCGATAGCGACTGGCAGCTGATTTCGCTGACTACAAGCGACACTAGCGGTTGCTACACATTTTTTTATAGATTGCATGAAGGTACACATTCCGGGGGGCTCGTGGCTAAATGACGGCCGCGCTGATCGATGGATCTGCGAGGTTAAGCTGCGCTTGCCGCGGTCAGTCCTTGGATGGGTGACCGTTCCTTACACATCGAGACCCCTCCGTGCCTCGGAGAGCATGTTAAGCAGTTGGTCCCGGTTGTCATAGGAATATCTTTGACAATCGTTACGGGTAGTTAGAAGCCAAGTCTGACAGCTGGTCTAACATTCGAATACCGGTATTACCCATTAATTGGGTTGTGGAGGTCAGATGGCAGTCGCTCCACGTAAAATATTGATATTCAGCCAAAACTAGTTAGACTGGATGCCGACCCCAATATAATTTGGGAAAAGGCTAGCCACAGCGGCAGCGCTCGGCACTGTCGCCGCTGTCAGATTTTTTTAAATTTAATAATAGGCTTGCGTTTAACCGCCATCTCGCGTGGTGTTAGCGATAATGTAGTCTACGATGGAACACAATTGTACCTATAATGAAACGAAACGATTCAAATCGCTACCGCTTATGACGTATACCGCGGTCTTGACTAGGGCGAGTGGTATAATTATCGGCCTCACTACACAAATTGAATTAAAATGTTATTTAGTTTTTATATAACGCTCGTGGGAGGTGAAAATTAATACCTACATAGTGCGCAAACTGGGCTTAAGGGTAAGTAACGTTATGTGAAAATGGGAATAGAAAATAGGAACAAAAATTTTAAAAAAGTGTGCGGCGGCCATTAATACGCAGAGACTTATAGCTTAACAAAGGAAATGTGGTATTATATGCTTCTGCCTACCCATTTTGGGAATACGTGCGCAATGATATGTTTTCAGAATTGCTACAGGTAATTAAAATTTTACGGTTAATTATTAACACTTCATTATATTTATATTGTCCATTGTGTAAGTATTTCAGAATTTTGTTGCTGCTTTTAAAACCAATAACCTACTGTTAAATTAATAGCATTTTACTGTATTCATTACTTTTTGTTTAACATAATATTGATTAATTATATATTTTTTGGAACCACATTAAAATATTATTTCCACAGAGGATTATCAAGTGCGAGAGGTTTATGTTTACAATAAAATAGAGTACACTATAAATAAAAAACATTTGAATTACTACTTTTAATTAGGTACATGTCCTAAACAAGGCAGACGAACGGAAATAAGTGACAATATGCCTATTATTATTATAAGTGACAATATGCCTATTTGTCTCTGTTACACGGGACTAAGAGTCCCGGACCTTTTGAAGGCGTGCGCGGGGCCGAAGCCAACACGTAGAGGCCCTTTATGACAGCTTTTTCATAAAATTTAATGGTGACATAGCTGGTGATTATCCTTGTATGCACTATAGAAATACACCCAAGGATAACCACCAGCTTATGCAGGACTATTGCAATATATATGTGGAAAAAAGAAACTACTTGGGCTATTGTGGTGGGATGGTAGTGGACTAAGTCAAGGGGAACTATAGGAACCTATGGCACCTGCCGAAACAATGTATGTGCACACGTAAAAATGACAGACGGAGACTTGCCAACTCACTAACTGGGCCCCCTGAAAAAAGTCGCTATATACCTATTATTATTATTAGTGACAATATGCCTATTATTATTATAAGTGACAATATGCCTATTATTATTATAAGTGACAATATGCCTATTATTATTATAAGTGACAATATGCCTATTATTATTATAAATGCGAAAGTGCTTTTTGGTTCGCGAAAGAAAAACCAACCAACAAACATACTTTCGCATTTAAAATATTAAGAGTATAGGGATTAAATTCAGTTTGATTGTTCACTCGTTAAAATGGAAACAGTATCAGTTATCAAACTGAAAATGTTTGTAAAACAGAGCTATAATCTAAGATTGGTATTACAATCTCGCCTAGAGCGAAGATTTAAAGCCATTTGACTGGTTGAAACTAGTTTTAAGTAACGCATAAGTCTTGAGTTAGGTTCTGCAGCCCTTTCGCTTTCTTATAAAATGATTTTATAAGAAAGCGAATGGGGTATCTGCTTCATTATTGGCATTGAAAATTAAAAAAAAAATAACAATAATAATAAATCGATGAAGAAGGTAAAGAACATAATAATTAAATATATATTTTGGCGAATTTTAACATATTAAAGCCATGTTAAGCTTATTTAATGTTATTAAATATATTAGAGATTTTCAAAAACAACTAACTTAGGCAGGATTTGAACCCGCGACCTCTGCCTCACCGTGACATCGCTCTGAGTTACAGTGTCATGCACGAATCAGCTGAAATTGGAAACCTCTTTTTACGCCTCTTATGAGGCAGAGATCGCGGGTTTAAACCCCACCTGTGTCAGTTGTTTTTGAAAATCTCTTATATATTTAATAACAACATAATTATTATTAAAGTATACATTACTATAATTCATCTCAAAACAATTATTTCTCTTATGTACTCATAAATTCATAACATAAGATCTAATTCACTAAAAAGGTCAGAATGAAAACTAGAACAAACACATTAGTTAAGTATTATACTAATTACTAATCCACTCGCGTATTCTTAGTAATTAGTGATCGTACTAATTGGTACAAAGGTGGATTGAGCCTAGTAATTTTATTTATGCATTATTCTCTTAAATTACTTTGCTGAGGTAGGGAAACGACTTTCTGTGGGTGTTGAAAAATGTATATTGTAAAGGTCGAGGCTGAAATAATACGTGGTGATAATATATTTTATTCCGAGAATAGAACTAATTAAATACTATATTATAAAGGCGATAGCTCGATATTAGTAAAATAATCGATTATTAGTAAGAATAGTTTTCAGTTTTTTTTTTTTATAAAATAGTGCAGGATTCCCTGACATTAACTGGTAATTTCACCCTTCCATTTCTTTTATGTAAATATTCAAAGGACGCATATTGGTGTAATTACTCTAACATGAACTTCAAAGAGTTATGTTGTAATAACACGAAAGATTTGTTACGAGTGACAAGTATGTAAACTTTTTTAATTTTTTTTTTACTTCCAACCGTTTGTCTTTAAAAATCCTGACTATAATATTATAAATGCAAAAGTAACCTTTGTTACCTCGGGCTATCCTCTGGCTATATTTTTGTTCGTGCTTAAAAGATTTTTAAAACTAGAACAAATATTTTTCATGGTCTATTTTTTTATGTTCTGAATTTTACATAAACTTCAATAACAAATCGATACTAACGCCATCTATTGAGGTTTATTTAAACAAATGTTTCTTTCTGATGAGACCCCGTGCCATTGCCAACTTTTGGGTACGGAACCCTTAATAATACCATAGCTATAAATCATACAAGTAACATTTGTATGTCAGATGGCACAATCAAACATGCATTAGTATGAAGGAAGTGTTTTAATAATCTGAGGAGCGAGCGACACACCTTTGCAGCCGTCTTAGCAACCGTGTTGGATATAACAGAGACAGACTTTTAGATTTATTCTTATTGGCCTGGTCTCTTGGGAATTCTCATTGGCAGTCCGGAATTCAGTCAGGTTCCGTTCCGGTTGTATCGGGACTACCTTTGGGTTTAGACTTTATAATTTAATTATAATCTATCATGATAGCGGCCATGCTTACACATATTTTGTGAAACAGTTGTTGTTACAGGTCTAACCTGTCTGAAATTGACTAGCAATGTTGGTGTTACAGAGATCATTCGATCTGTAATAATGTAGCTGTATCTTAGGTAACTAGAAGAAGGCATATATTGGCTCACAACATTTTTAACAAACAAGATAAAAAAAAATGTAGAAATAACTAGAAACTGGACTACGTAATATTTAAAAACTAGCTTCCGGCCGCAGCTTCGTCCACGTTTTTCGGGATAAAAAGTCTGTGTTCTATTCAAAGTCAAAACATTTATTTCAATTAGATTATTTACAGGCATGAGACGTGACATATACCTACGTAGCACCGTCGAAACTTATTGTTCTTTGTCTCGGAAATAGATTTTTTTTCTGCATGAAAAGTACCCTATTTTATCCTGTACTCCACTAACAACGTAGGATAGGATAGGAACGTTTATGCAAAATTGCATGATGATCGGTTCAGTGATTTAGGCGTGAAAAGATAACAAACAATTTAGTTATTTTACTTTCATATTTGGGTGAATTGCGCAAGCAAAAAAAATACACGGCAAACCTGACAACGGTAGTGCAATGTGCTGATTTTTAATTTTATATATTTTTTCTCAACAACGTAAGTACTTCTCTACCTTGACAAAAAAAATCATTGATTTATACCCTCTAATAGACCAAAAATTTTTATTACAAAGTGTTATTTTATCATCACGGTGGCCTGTCCTGAACCCAATTCCGCTCATAAAATACCTATCCCTACAAATACATTCATAATATGGATTTACATCGATTTTGTTATCATTAAATTATAATATTTTCGATCAAATAAAACTATTTTTGTTTGTTTATCTTCTTTCTCATGGATTTGACAGGCAGTCAACTTTTGTCTGGAAAAAAGTTATCATTTCAGAGGACAGTAAGTTTTAGTAGAATAGCCATGTCAACATTGCATTGTTACGCCCCTCTCACCTTTCCTCACTTCGGATCAGTCCGGCTCAAGTTCCGCCGCGAACGCACCGGTTCCAAAGTCTTGCTTTTTCCCGCCAAAAAAGTAAGTTTATCATTTCAGTGATATGGGGACAAAAAACAAAAAACGTAGTAAAATAGTTTCATTTCGGTGGCTGTTATAACTCGTGCTAGATTCGTTTAATTTGTTTCAAAATTGTGTATTAAATTCCCCGTAAGTACTGTTTTGTTTGAGTAGTATTCATATATTTTTAATTATTTTAGGTATAATTTTAATAATTCAGTTCACAGTCTATCATTTCGGTGGTAATTTTTATCATTTCGGTAGACACTTTTCATTTCAGTGGACTCTTAAAAATTCATCCTTAAATATTTATGTAAGTTATGTGAATTATGAAATTTGATGTCCACTCACGCACAATGTTATAAAATAGGCTAAAGTTTTATTTGTCACTAAAAATATGTAGATAGCAATGAAATAAAAAAATCCCACGGAACTGACACATAAAAATCTCTTGTTGAAATTCACCCATTTATAATATTAGTTAGGAAGTTACAACTAAATATTTTTTTTCCAAACAGAGCCTTCTCCACATAACTATACCATTATTTCCGCGGAAGTGGTTGAAAAAATAAAATTAAATTCTCCTTTGTTCCCGCTTGTGAGTGCCACTCCGTAATATCACTTGCTCATCTGATGTATGGCGCTGAGCCCGTTACTGAGTGTACCTGCCTACTGAGTAAACCTACTGTGCTACTGAGTGCTTTCAGGTAAAACCCCTGTATGCTGTGTATAGTTTGAACAATCCTTTTCAATAAAAAAAAAAACCGGACAAGTGCTAGTAGGTACGACTATATATATATAGCGCCATCTGTGAGCAAGGTACCGCTATTACATACGTATAGGTGCCGCTATTACATACTTCTAACGACACCATCTATGAACAGATGACTCCACCTGATAAGGTTCTTGACATACGGACAGACGGACAACAAAGGGATCCCATAAGGGTTCCGTTTTTCCTTTTGAGGTACGGAACCTTAAAAAAGCGCGCAGTTGAAGAACCCCCTCCAAGAACAAAGTTTCAATAATGTACATATTTTTACACGGTAAAAATACGCGTATTATTTTCCAATTTCGCGACGCAACCAGCTCTGAAGCCCAATTCTCGTAAATAAAGATAAGTTCCGATTTGGTTTCGATATAATCTCAATGCCATTTATGTCAGAAATGGTATTCTCTTATCCGTTTGATTTACCTGACCTGGTAATCGAACCTAACCCCACGCTCAGCATCGCGCAGTCGACCAACGCGACAGTAATTTCTAACATGACATAAATGCCATCACCGAGTTGCCTTACTTAACAATATTATGAAAAACAAACTTCTAAATACAGATTTACGGAAAGAAACGTGTTCATTCATAAATACATGCTAATAAACTCGGTATAAAACAAGTGTATCGAGTCGCAAACACGACTTAACGACATATCCTGGCTGATCCTGGTCAAATATAACTTGCTCATGGCAAAACAAACGTTAATAAAATCATACTGCCTTTTTTGTAAAGAAAGCGAAGCGTAAGCGGGGCGGTAGCGATGCGAGACAAGGACGAAAGCAAGGCGAATGCGTTGCATGAAATAAGGCAACATAACGGGGCAATATACAGGATAAAAGCAGAGCTTCAGACATTCAAAAAAGCACCCTGAAACCCATTCTTTTTTCAGCAAAATGACACAAAAGTTCTTTTGAAAAAACTAAATTAAGCCCACAATCAAGTCTTTCAAATTGTCAAAAAAGCGTACCAAGCCCCGCTATTTACCTTATTCTAACGCCACTTGATTGAATCTGCCTAAAACCGGCCGCAACCGGCGTGAACCAGATTTTTCCAGTTAATATTTTTGTAAACAAATGAATAAAAAGGTAGAAGGTTCACATAAATACATCGACTTTATCAAAATGTTGTTCTTAATTTAGTTTTAAAAAATTAAATTAAAATAACCTAACCGAATGGTGTTTCTTTAGATACAGATTACATACAGATTATCCTAGTTTAAGAGGCAGGTTTTATTATTGTATAGGTACAGATTTTTGCAGCATATCTCTGATAACGCTTCTAGCGTCTATTAAGCAAAACCTTTTATATTTTTAGGGTTCCGTACCAAAATGGTAAAAAAGGAACCCTTATGGTGCGACTTCGTCTGTCTGTCTGTCTGTCACACCTGCTTATTTCAGCAACTACTTATGCTATCGACTTGAAATTTGGAACAGTTATAAAGAATGCTTATTCAACTTTATTGCAAATAAAAAAAATCCAAATATATTTTTATTTTCATTGCAAAAGGGGCGGGAGTGGGGGTCCAAAATTTTAAATTGGGGTTACATATCATATGAAAGGGCTTGATCTGCACATTTCAAAATATATTTTATTTTATTTTATGTCTCACAGTTTTCGACATATGATGAAAAATGTCCAAAAAAATACCATTCCCCCCCCCTTATCTCCGAAGTTTGCAGGGCGAAAAATCTGAAATAATTAGGGTTGATAGGAATTGACCCAAATATGGCACCAAAAATAAAACGATGTTCCTAACTAGTACAGTTTTTTCAAAATCATCAAAATTCCTTCACAAACAAACTTAGTTATGCGGTCCAGATTTTTTCACTTTATACCTCCAAATATGATACGGAACCCTCGGTGCGCGAGTATGACTCGCACTTGGCCGGTTTTTTATAACTCAAGTCGATAAGTCAGCGCATACGGTAACTTTGGTTTAATTGTATAAATGTCAAGAGACCATTTTCGTCCAATGTTAATATTTTATTATTTATAGTTAAAACAACCATGTGTTTATAATGCTTTAACATACCTATTTAAAATTCACAATAAATATTGGTAGTAATTTATATATACAGGGTAAAATTAAAACCAGTGCGGATATTTTATAAAAAAAAAATCAGCTGTTCTATACATTTTGATCGTGTTGTAGTGCATTTTTGTAGGGAACAGCTAATTTTTTTTTTTTTTACTTTCACCTCCTAAAATATCCGCACTGGTTTTAATTTTACCCTGTATATTCATTAACTGTAATACTAGAATAAGCGACGTAGGTACCTTTCGAATAACAGTAAAAACAGAAAGTACCTATCAGTGGCGAAGGGTTAATTTTTGTAAGAGGTATATGCTTACCTGGCCCCGAAAAGCTAATTATAAATATTTGACAATAGTAGGCAATACTGCCTGTGCTATTTTTCAAAAAGAAGCCGGTAGGAATAGTATTGTAGGGACACTTCGCCACTGGTACTTATTTGTTTAACTTCCTATGTGAATTTCTGCAGTATTGTATGAATTGCACCTTCTGCATAAACGTTTAAACAAAAATGTGCAATTTCTCGTCAATTGAATGAAGTCAGTACGGCTATTTGATTGGTTAGAAGAGAACGGTCAAAATGTATCGATTCCATTGATGTGGCGAAAGTTTGAAAAGATTTGGGGGTCACCTTTATTTCTCTTAAAGGGTATCTTTTGAAAAGATTGTGGAAGGGTTAAAGCGTATTTCTATGTTTAGCTGGATTAATTAAAAACAGGGTTATACTAACCAGAAGTATTTTGAGTCGCGCCTTTAATTTGTGTGGTTTATGAAAGATATCAAAAGATTTTTATAAGTAAGATTTTGATAAACAAGAGTTTTATAAACCCATCAACTTAGCATGTAGCAATGTGACTTTTTTGAGATAATAATGCAATTTATGCCACGGTGAGGCAAAGGTTGTGGGTTTAAACCCCGCTTGTGTCAGTTGTTTTTGAAAATCTCTTATAATATTTTACTAGCTGTTCCCCACGGTTTCACCCCCGTTGCTCGGCTCCTAGGGGTCGTAGCGTGATGTTAAATAGCGTATATTATTTCTGATGAATCTGGCCATCATAATTATTATACGTACAAAAATATTTTTTTCAAATCCGAACTATTAGTTCCAGAGATTAGCGGGTTCAAACAAACAAACTATTCAGTTTTATAGTATAATTAACATTATGCACTTTCTTTGGTAAGAGAGGGACAGCACAGTGGGATATCTCGCTCAAATCCAGAGCAGCCCGAGTGGGGAGATTCATCCTCCTTTAAAAAAGACCACAATCAAATATATAAAAAAAAATATCCAGCACTCCACGACCAGCAACCTAGTGCTAGTGCCAACTCCACAAAATCAAAGTCGCTAGACTCAATGTCAAAACTCGCTAGAAAGTCGCTAAAACTGATTCTACCAGGGGCGAATCCAGGATTTCGTTCTGGAAGGGGCACAGTGGTGGTCTGAAGCCCCCTTCAGACCACCAGACCCCGAAGGGGGTGAAAACATAATAATAATTTGTTTGTAAATAACATTCTAATAGTATTCAACACATCGTGTGCCTTAATTATTATGATTTTTTGCTCTTACTATTATTTTTGAATTCCAAAATGGAAAAATACGGCTTAAAGTCCTTTCTCCAAAATCGACAGATAAGTCGCTAAATAATTTTTGTCGTCGTACCTTTTTTTTGTCGCTAAGACATGAGCAAAAGTCGTCATTTCTAGCGACAAAGTCGCTAAATTGGCAACACTGCTCAGCAACCGCTCTTGCGACTACTTTACCAACGAGGTACCTATAACTTTGTATAATAATAATTAAAGTTTATTAAAATGCACATCACGCAGACTTTCATGTAATACGTTTTCATTATAGTGCGCGCCGGTTAATGTACTCTTTGATGTTCAGTCATATATGACGTATCTGCGGGTAACCTTTGGCAGAGTTTATATTATTAGACATAAGAGCCTTTAAACCCTTGTTTGCATATCTATACTATTATAAAACTGGAAAAAAGCCGTGTTTATACATTGAAGATATTCCAGAAAAAAAACAAGTAATAAGACATTTTTCAGTTAAGTATATGGTTTTAATATACCTACTAAAAGCTAAAAAACAATTAGATAGGAACCAGGTACCAGTCATCACACCACTCTCTTCATCAATATAGGGCATTGATCAGGCTAAAATAAAATCGTGGTGCGTGTAAAATTTTGACAGAACGATCATTTACGTAATTATTTGCTCAGGTTATGCTACACCCCACGATTTTTAAAACGATTCCTATGAAGAAGAACGGGTTTTACACAAAAATAATCATCATCCGCCTAGCCTTTTCCCAAACATGATTGGGGTCGGCTTCCAGTCTAACTGGTTGCGGCTGAATATCGATATTTTACATGGAGCGACTGCCATCTGACCTCCACAACCCAATTATTGGGAAATACCGGTATTCGGATGTTAGACCAGTTGTCAGACTTTTGGGCTCCTGACTACCCGTAACGACTGTCAAAGATATTCCTATGACAACCGGGACCGACTGTTTAACGTGTTCTCCGAGGCACGGAGGGGTCTCGATGTGTAAAGAACGGTCACCCATCCAAGGACTGACCGCGGCAAGCGCAGCTTATCCTCGCAGATCGATCGATCAGCGCGGACGTCATTTAGCCACGAGCCCCTCGTTTTCCACAAATAATAATCTGCTTTTTTTTCTGAAACTCAAACCTCTACCTACCTCTTTCTATAAAATGGAAGCCACGTTCACCCACCAATAGACACGCCTCGCTAATAAAACTACATTGACGGAATTATTTTCTACCAACTTATCTGCCACCAAGTTGTTGCCATCAGATAATTTTACCCCATATTTAGGGAAATGTCCAAATTATGTTGAAGGAAAAAATCATTGAGGGGCGCGTGACTCAATAATAGCTCTAGGGATGAATAGATCTGTTCATGTTATGAAATGAATGAAAATGAAAATGAAAAAAGTTCTATTTCAATATAAGCAATTAACATAAACATTACACATTCTTAGAGATCAATTTATAGCAATTAACATAAGCATTACACATTCTAAGAAATCAGTATGAACTAATACCTACGCGAATTCACTGTGGTCCCCACACTAGGCATGCCTAGATCGTGGGGTCCCTAGTATCACTAGTGTTACAGTCAAAGTTTAGATTCGCCTCCAGCACTACACAGGGTAAAAATCAAACACTTTAACAAAGTAATAATACTTAGAATAGGTACTTAATGAAAGTTATCCTAGTATATATAAAATATATGTATGCATGGAAATGTTTACTATAGTGAACATTTATAGATATTTCAAAAATCAACTGAAGCGGGTGGGATTTGTACCCGCAACCTTATCTTGTGTGGAACATGAGGGTGGATGTGACCCTTTATAATAAAACAAGTTTAAACGGATTAAAACGCGTGTATTTTTGATTTTTTTCTGACGTTTCGAACACTGCAGCGTTCGTGGTCGCAAGAGCACTTACGGACTTGTTTCATCATAATGTGTAGTAATCGCGAAAACCTAAGACATTATTATGGATGTGACTCCACAAATGATAAGCGCTCGTGTCAATCACACTATTATTATTATAAAGTGAAAGTGCCTACTTATAATTAAGATCCTTGATGTGCACTTGGTTGCAAATAAATGTTTTGATATTTTATTAAATGCGAAAGTTTGTGTGTGGCAGTGTGGGTGTGCCCCTCAGATCATAGAAACAAGGGATATGTGCCAAGGCGCTACTAAAATTGACGCTTTGATACGGTCACATTGACCGTATATAAAATGTACACGCTGGCGACGAACCGAACACGATCGATGATATAAATACAGTGTTTTAGTTTAGTGCTACTGTTGACTGACGATTAACAGTGTTAGATTGAGGGTGTGTGCAATGTTTAATGCGTAGGAGATCTTTATATTCACGAGGGCCGCTTGTAATTGTGTTGAAAAATGTACTAAAAGTGGCGACAGTTGTTCCCGTATTAATTTGCTAAGATGGCATATCTCCTTGTTTCTATGATCTGAGGTGTGCACGCAAGAGTATTAGGTACTAGCTGTGCCCGCGACTCCGTCCGCGTGGAAGTCGGAAAATAACGCCATAAAACGGTGCGGTGGCGCACTGAAAATCACGGTGCCGGCGCCGCAACGTGGTGATGTGACGAAGCCCTAATACATGTTACTATTTCTTGATTTGAAATCAATCACTTGTGTATAAACCATCACTCCTAAGGATAAGAGAGATTTTAATGAAAAATGCAGTGATAGCCTTGTGGTATAACCATGCGCCTCCCACGGCGAATTTGCGAGTTCGATCCCGGGGCACGCACCGCTGACGTTTCAAAGTCATGTGCGTATTAGAATTAACTATCACTTGCTTTAGAAAACATCGTGAGGAAGCCTGCATGCCTGAAAGTTCTGCATAAAGTTCTTGAAGGTGTGTGAAGTATACCAACCCGCACTTGGCCAGCGTGTTGGACTATGGTCTATCCCCTCTCATTCTGAGAGGAGGCCCGTGCCCAGTGCCCAGCAGTGGGCAGTGCATGCCTGAAAGTTCTGCATAAAGTTCTTGAAGGTGTGTGAAGTCTACCAACCCGCACTTGGCTAGCGTGTTGGACTATGGTCTATCCCCTCTCATTCTGAGAGGAGGCCCGTGCCCAGTGCCCAGCAGTGGGACAGTTTTTAAACAGCGCTGATACTTTGATTGATTATTTTTAAATAAAGCCCTGATATTATTATTGTAATTACATTGACATAAATATGAAGTTTGATTTATTGCATTTATTAGATTAATGACAGGTATCTGCTGCCAAACAACGACACAATACTCTTTAGTGCCACTGACCAAGTGATGCCGAGTCCACATAATAATATGCATTATTTTTCCCGAACGGACAAAAACCGACTCGAGATGGAACGGACCGTATCGCGTATCGTATCGAACCGTGTATCAAGACCGCCGCGTGTCATAATTACGTATCACCACTCGCATGATACGCGTCGGCGATACAGATACGGTGATTGGATTGAACAAATACATTATGTGGACCCGGCATAATACATGTTAGCAAAGTTACTCCTGACTGATAGATTTTTTGTAATAACTTTTGATAGAATGGACCGATTTTAATGAAATAAAGACTAAATGTTACCTCAAGATACTGCCTATACATTTCTTTCTACTTCCTCATAATCAATTCAGTAGTATTGATTTGATGCGTGTTCAAACACACAGACAAACAGACAGATAAACCGACAGACAAACAGACAGACATTAATTCTAAAAATGATAGAAATTTACTATATTACTTATTCTTAGTCCCCTATATTATTTTTATGCAAATATATGCAATGTACAGACACGTGGAATTTACATTCTTATTATAAGTATAGATTATAATAAAAAATAAAAATTCTGAAACTTCCTATACCGCTATTTAAAAAAGCCTCTTCTTTTACAAGGAAACTATTTTTACAGTACTGGCAACCCAGCCAACTTGGAGCCCCGCTAACTACCTAATCCGGGATGTTGGTTAGTTAGTTGTTATAATTCGATGCGATCGGTCCTCCTCTCCCGCGGATTACTATATATTGCTCTCTTATTATTTGTTACGTGATCTCTTTGTTTTACGTGTCCAACTACATGTGGTTTAAATTCTTAGTTCAATTGGAATTGGAATTTCAATTGTACAGTATTAATTCCCTCCTGCCCTTTCTTCTATCGGACAGCCAGAAGCACGAAAAAGCACCATCGGTTCATGGTTGATATACCAAAAACCCAAACGAAGCACTTTGTGAAAACTGCCAAACAGTGGAATTCGCTGCCCGAGTGGGTGATCCCAGATAATTACAATCTGGGTGTCTTTAAGTTACGAGTGGATCAGTTTCTTCTAGGCAAGCGTGCTCTATCGTAGACCGCATCATCGCTTAACATCAGGCGAGATGGCGGTCAAGCGCAATCCTGTTACCAAATAAAAAAAAATGTGTCAGGCTTGGAAGACCCCCGTCAAGAACGAAGTTCCAATAATTTATCTTCATCATATAAACATTTCTTTTAATACCCATTTTTACACGGTAAAATTACGCGTATTATTTTCTAATCCGGCTGGTGACGTCTCGACGGGTACTAGTCGGAGACCGCGAGCGCGATTGCCGTGACTTTCATTTATGGAAGAGGCATAACGCTTTTTCATTATTCATTACGTGACGATTTCTGACTCCTACCGCAAGCCACGATAAGAAACTTCGTTCCAAAAAACGTAAAATATGTAAACCTATCAACCATACTAATGTATAAAAAATAAAAGAGAAATAAAAATTCATTCTGCGTACTAATGAACTTTCAAAGCTTGCAATTAGTGACGGAGTTATTTTGCGGAAAAACGCAATTAAGGATGGGCGGGAGGCCGAAGGCCGAATGGTTTGTCCCCCCCTATCGTTTCCTCGGTCTATTGTTCGGCTAGTGAAAGGAACTAATCGAGCGCTAAGGAAGCACGTGGACTTGGAAAATCATTTCGTCTTTATATTGTAGGTATATGGACTATCTGGTACTGTGGGGTATTTCACCTCTAGTTATAAATATAAGAGATAAAAATGCTGGCCCGGTGGTAACGAATTGTATGATACATATAGGCATGACCTACGAATTCAAGCGCGTCATTTATTTTCAAGTAGTTCAATTTGTTCAATATGTCACACCACCCGTTAGTTTTATGCTCCTGTGGTGAGTAAGGTCGCCAGAGCTCCTGAGGATGCGCTGTGTTGACAAGGAACCTACTTGTCTCCTGTCAACACAGCGCATTCTCATTTTAAAGGGTTGGCAACGCGCATGTGGCACTCAGTGTTTGCAAGCGTCTCATAGGCTACGATAACCGCTTACTATCGTCGCATAAAATATTGTAGCGTTTCCTTACATATGTTTCCTTTCCTAACAAGTTATCGAAAAAGTTTGTAAAGCTTCACAATACAAACTAACTAAATAAATATAAAGCTCATCTGTTGAGGGTCCGAAAGTATGGGCGTACCACGCTGATGGCATGGCGAGTTGCTGCCCCTGCAATTTGGTTAGGTATATAAAGGGAAAACTTTTCAAAGTAATTCATTATGTTTTATTGTAATACTTGCTAAGTATGTTTATATTATCGACATGGGGTCTCGTCAGGAACGAAGGAACATTTGTTCAAATAAATCTCAATAGATGGCGTTATATGTATTGATTTGTTGTTGAAGTTTTTGGAAAATTAGGACATGAAAAATAGTAAAAAAATCTATAAGCATGAAAAAATTGACTGTCCGAGGATAGCCCGCATTGCGGTGGTCACGTTTTTTTTGTATAAGTTACGGCATCTGTACGTAGTAGGCATTAGGATATTATCTGTGCTATCGACAAACAGTTCTCATGGTGAAAAGAGATTACCAAAGCGATAATCCCTTAAATATCTGCAAAATCAAGGGAATTTCTGATGTGTTGTCAGCATTTGAGATTAGTGTGAAATTGCTCATTCCTGTAATTTTACCTTCATGAATGATGATATGTATGTTACGTTCACGTAAAAAAATCAGCCCCAATCTCAAAAAGACGAAAAAATAGAATTATAAAAATATTAGGCCGAGGACGAAAGCCGAAAGCCGAGCACGCCCCAACACTAGTGACCTTATTATTCTAGTGAACGGCCAACTCTCGCCTCCAGTTATTTATTTCTAAGTTTTTCACGTTTTTTGACAGAAATTATAAATATGGTGGATTTATTTTGATTATGAAATATATTTCCGCGATTTTTGGTAGGAAATATTAATGGATAGGGAATTAGATGCCTTAAGGCTTTAATACTTTGAGTCTTTTGTTTATTAGTCAGGTATTAATGTAATCTTTTCATGAAAGTTTTGCTTCATTAACAAGAGCATGGTGGTATCGTGTCGATGTCTTTGCCATGTTGTAAGCATTGAGTTGGGAGTCTAAAGGGCAATTTTCTTAGTTAAATGTTGAAAATATAGGTGTCATCCATATTATACATGTTATTTTTTAAACAAATAACACGACAAATGTGAACATATACCAAAAAGTTGACCAAAACTAAAGCGGACATTCTGCTAACATTCTGAACTGGCACGCAAATAACAAAAAAATATTTTCTCGTGCTCAAATCTATACTAATATTAATTTATAATACAAAAAATCTTTTTGTATATTATAGCCAAATTAATGAGGAATAGTAAAGGCTATATAGCATCACGCTATAGTCCTTGGGAGCCGAGCAATAGGGGTGAAACCACGGTGCACAGTCGTTTATAAATCTCTTACAAAAAAAATATTCAAGACGAGAACCGTATTAAAAATACCCAAAATTTTATCTCAACGCTTGAAATTCTAAAAACATGCAAATTTCATCCATAAAATTAGTTTGAACATCGTTTCTTTCGCAAGCTGGGTTCGCAAAGCCGTGATATACATACATACACCATAATTTATCAATATTTAAGCATACTCGATACATTATCTTTCTCCATAAAATTCGGGAGGTCCTTTGCGCATAGAAATTGTCCGTTTAATATAAAATTATTGCCGTACCCTGGTCTACCCTTAATCAGTAAGGGGTAGGCAGAAGTCTAAGTAATGTGCTGTGTTAGCAAAAATATGGTAGAGGAAAGTATGTGTCGTACTTTTATTTAATTTTAAATTTAACTTTTCTTCTCTCTTTTTAAGAAAATATGAAGAGAAAATGCCGCGGCGATGCAGGTTTTTATGTATGTTTTTTAACTTTTTATAAAAGATCTCGCCTTAATTTTGTTTTCTGTATATTGTGTGACTTTATTATACATCTCATAGAGGGATATTATTATCAAATATTTAGGATCATATTATTATGGAATCATATTTTTTATTCAATAGGTATTTAGTAGGTAGAAAGGATATAAAAAATCGTTCAAGATAAAATCTTACTACTTATATACTATAAATACGAAAGTTTGGATGGATGTTTGTTACTCAATGAGCCTAGAATGGCTAAACGAATCTAGATGAAATTTGGCACAAAGTTAGATTATAGTCTGGAATAGCATAGGCTAATTTTAATCCCGAAAAACGCGGGCGAAGCCGCGGGCGCAATTCATATGTATATTTTACATTATCATATATCTATGATTATACTATACATATGTTTGATAGTGTAATATCCCCCATATACGCTATCACCCAGACCTAAAACCAATTCAAACACACAAAAAAATTAATCACTATCGGTCCAGCCGTTTAGGAGGACTTCAGTGACATACACACGCACAGAAGAATTATATATAATTATAAAGATACAAACTAAACGACACAATGAGATTTAAAGACATTCGATCCTTATCATTGATTTTGTCAATTAATTCTATAAATAACATTATCGATTTTATATTAAATATATTTTTCTCCACTGGCCGTTTTCTTCCATCCTGTATATCAATTGCCACATAAACCACCTTCAGACATATTTACATCCTCCTGAGGGATGAAAAAACCGAATTAGGAGAACATGGGAACAATAATGTTATCAAAATAGGAGCCATCATGGCCTCGTCAGCAAAAAAAGCAATTTTAATCTGCCTAATGTTGGATGTCTTTATATCTTACGATGTGACTTTTATTTGTTAGGATATTTGTAAAAAAATTACAAGGTAGATATTAGAAGAACAATTGCTGTACTTTATAGTTTAAAGTAACGCGTCTTTATTGACAATAAAATACAGAAATTGATCTTTCAAAAGTAGTTGTCAATTTTTACGAAATTTTATGAGCAGACAAACTTTAAATCGGCCAGAATGCCGCTGTTTTAGTAAACATTTACAGGCTACGCGCCTGCTACAAAATTGCTTATTTTACTGCTACGCTAGCTACGGCGTAGCACACCGTAGAACAGCTACACCAAGCACCTAGTTCAGCTTTGTAGTTTCTTACGTTTTATCACCTCTTGCTCGCACAAAACCATATTTTTAAGAATGTTAAATGAAAAGATGCATTTTTGAAAAATGTAATTCATTAATGTCCTTTAAAATAATATTAATTTAACAGGTAATTATATTAAATACACATTTCTACTGTGTTATCTAATCAATTTAGCTCAATAACTATTAGGATTTAGCCTGAGATTAGATTAGGATTTGTTTTTGAGATAAGTTCAAGTCATCAGTTTTTAATAATTCAATTTGAGTTTTTAATATTAAAGTTAATATTATTTTGTAAAATATTAATGAATTATATATTTTATTTTATATTTATATAATTGTAAAATAGCGCTTAAGTTAAAGATACATTCGCTTTAACCGTAGTCCCATAAAATTTATTAGAACTTTATAATATCTACCTATATACATAACTTATTATTTAATATACACATATTAAGTATTTACAAGCTAAATTAAAATATAAGACCAAAAAATAAAAATAAAAACCTAATTTAATTATGCATCATAATATTCGTCCGCATCGCTGTCAACGGGCAACGTGCCCAGAAGGCTGGCTGCATTGCCACGTTGAATGGCAATGCTGATTCTTTGACCGAAAAACAGGCCAGCCCTCTGGTCACGTGTTGAGTCGACTAGCCTTTTCGAGATGTCACGGAAAAGCAGCCGAGCACTCGGACCCCATGGCCCTAGCGTTTCAACCCCAAACGGCTCGAAAAAATAATTAGCGACAAGATTATTGTATTTGCGCCGTTTGAGGTTTTCCGCAGCTGCAGCAGCGGCCGCTCCAGCACAGCTCGCCGTGCTAGGAAGATGAGATGGAGCAAGGGTGTCGACACAGGTTGCATCCCACACCAAAGACCTTCCCAACTTCCATGGCATCAACGACATTCCATCTTATGCCGTAGTCCTAAAAGGTATACTACGACAGTACGACAAAAAAATAAGCATAGTTAATAAATACATTTACTAGTTTCCATTTTCAAGTGGCAGGCAATACTGGCAGTAAGTTGCAGCAGTTTTTAATAAATGTAAAAAAAATAATCACCATCATTAGAAAAAAAATATGAAATACTCCGCAATCGTGCCGCAGTCGTATCGTAATCGTTTCATGTAAAACTCCCCCCATTCTTCATTCACGTTTGTCTTACCGCGGCGCAATGATCATAAGTTTTATTTGTATTGAAACAAACTGCTGATTTTATACTCTTTGTACCCTCATAATTCATGTCATCAAGATACATGGTGTTTTAAAATCTGTATTTACTAGAATAGTGACTAGATCCATACAGGGTGACCGGTTATTTTTTTTTTTTTTACTTGAGAATAGGCTTGCGTTTGACCGCCAGCGCCATCTCGCCTGATGTTAAGCAATGATGCGGTCTGAGATTGACCACGTTTACCTAATTTAATTCGGCAATTCCTTGACCTATATGTCTAGACAAGCAGTTCCGATAATTAAACATGTCACACTCAAATGTTGTGCGGGCACAACACAAGCCTCACATTCACTTTGACGTCTGATGCGGTGAGCAACAGACAAGTACCCGCGTGTGGGGCATGATTTTTGTTCGGAACTGCTTGTCTATGGACATATGGGTCAATGAGTAATTCGACCTATTCCTTGAAAGGGATTATACTAGAGCTTTTTTGCAACAAATAAACAACATGTGGTCGCCTTAATAAAGTCTCATAAAGTCAATCAATGTGAAACCTTGTTACCTGAACGTCTGCTGACCCCACCACTAACCGTGTGTTGACTGGCGTGGATAGATGATGGCCATTTGCAGACACTACGATGGATACCTGTATAGTGATAGGGTAGTATCGATAGATTCAGATATTGTAAAGCATTTTTTTTATTAAACCATTGTACGGTCGATGATCAGTCCATCCCTCAGATCATAGAAACAAGGAGATATGCCATCATAGCAAATCAATACCGGAACAACTGATGCCACTTTTAGTACATTTTTCGACACAATTACGCCCATAATTAAGCGCTCCTTGTGAATAAAAAGATCTCCCACGCATTAAACATTCCGCACACCCTCAATCTATCACTGTTAATCGTCACTCAACACTAGCACTAAACTAAAACACTGTATTTATACCATCGATCGTGTTCGGTTCGTCGCCAGCGCGTACGTTTTTAATATGAGCAATTTGCTCAAGTTCAGGCATCAAGCTCGATAGCGCCTTGGCACATCTCCCTTGTTTCTATGATCTGAGGTCCATCCTTAGGGGCGGATGAAAGGTAGTCATTTTTGGGCCTGTCTTTTGTATGTTGACGTTCAAAAAGTGCTAATTGGCTGTGCACTTTGAAAAAATGTTTTTTTTGTATTAATTTTTTTCTTAATTCCAGGTGAATTTTTAATAAGCAAGTTACACTATAAGGAATATTCTGAAGTAGCGTTTACAAACTAAATGTGACATGCAAAACCACCTACTACCCGATCAATTGCTATCGTGTCATGTCCTGCCACGGTAAAGCAGGGGTCGCGGGTTCAAAACCAGCCTGTGTCAGTTGTTTTTAAAAATCCTACTATAATATTATAAATGCGAAAGTTTGTGAGGATGGATGGATGGATGTTTGTTACACTTTCACGCTAAAACTACTGAACGGATTTTGATGAAACTTCACAGTATTATAGCATAAACATTAAAATAACACATAGGCTACTTTTTATCCCAAAAAAGGGGGCAGACAGAAGCTAGTCTCTGATATATTTAATAATTACTGTCGTGTTCAAGAGTTTAAGCCATACAAATATTTGTTTCGTGGAACCGAACCCGTGACCCATACGCCATCGCCAGCTCCTCGTGAATTCACTTTTCAGTTTAAGGGATATACTTATATTTTAGGCAGAATCTATATTTACAAAGATTTGTAATTAAAAAGTCCTAAATTAGAATATTATGGATTTTTCGACTACAATTGCATACGTGCGTGCGCTCGACTGACATTTAAAATCTAACTCGGAATCAAGCTTAGAATCTCATGTTCATGTAGAATAAAAAAAAAGTAACATTTTTATCTTGTCTATTCTTAAAATTAATCCTAAACACCGCATCTGCAATCTCTAACAAACCCAGACGTCCCAACACTATCTCTTTTATCGACATTTCAGCACGTTATAAACTCACATCACTAATCTAGACAAAGGGCAGCGATTTGTTTCTGAAAATGTTTTTTTCTTGATTCCCCGTAGGAGATGGTTTATACCTCTTATTGCTACAGGATTTATATTCTCCAGCACCATTTTAATGGACAATGAGGGGATCGGAAAGGGATGATTGTAATATCACAGACAGGTAGAAAAAAGTTCAGTATTTTTTTTATTACTACGTTTTTATCAACTCGCTTTCTTGTCTGTCTATCTGTTCGGTACACAGGTTCGGTACAAATTTTGCAAAACATTATTTTTTCAAATACTGCAGCTGGCATCGGACTAACTGAAATTTGGTACCTGTGTAATTTGGATGACAATGCAATAATATGGACTAAAAAGTAAAAAAAATATTATTTGAAAAAATTAAAACCACGTTTTTAAAACGGACTAAAAAGTATAAAATAATTTGTCAAATGTCATTTTCGTGGTATTACCATGTCTATATTGTTAAATAAAACGTAAAAAGTATTAATAGACTTGTTTATTTTAGAAAAAATAACGGAAATCGATTTTGTATTACATAATTTAATCATTATAAGTTTGTCTTTTTCTTCCATTCAACTCTAGCAGACATAATTTCCGGATTCACTATTTTCACATTCATAATTATCATGTTTCACACAGTCCATCCATCTTTCAGCAAACCCTGATTTGTATAGAATTTTTATTTTATACAAATAAATAAAATTTAAGTGTCTGTCGTCCGTCAATCTGTCAAGAATGATCTCGCGATAGCAGCCGCACTTGCGACCATTGACCACCAACGAACAAATTACTAATTTGGTAACTATACTGTTGTTAGCTGACAAGAAACCTCAGATTATAGAAATAAGGGAGATGTGCCAAGGCGCTATTGACTTTGATGCTTTGATATGATCACATTTTATTTATTTATTTAAACTTCATGCAACAAATGTACATCGGCGGACTTAATGCCAGAGGCATTCTCTACCAGTCAACCTTGGGCAATGAAGAGATAAGATGGTAGATGCATTGTAGGTTTATGACAATTAATTAATGATTACTACTTATTATATCTACTGATATAATATTACATGAGAATACATAAATATATTGAAATATTATAATATATATATTTAAATATTATACATAGATAATAACTATAGGGGTCAAGATATATATATATAAATAAATACATACATATTACAATAAGTCATCGAACAGAAGTTCTGAGATTATTCTGCAGTACTAAGTAAGTAGTTCCTAACTTTCCTCTTAAAAGAAAACTGATTGTTTGCCATCCTGATCTCAAGAGGGAGCGCATTCCAAAGACGTATAGATTGGATTTGAAAGGACACATTGACCATAGTTAAAACGTACGCTGGCGACGGACCGAACACAATCGATATTAATAGTGTTTTAGTTTAGTGCTAAGTATACGAATTTATAATAGTGTTAGATTGAGGGTGTGCGGAATTTTTTATGTGTGGGAGATCTTTATATTCACAAGGAGCGCTTGTAATTGTGTCGCAAACTGTTCTAAAAGAGGCGACAGTGGTTCCCGTACTAATTTGCTATGATGGCGTATCTCCTTTTTTCTATGATCTTAACAAGAAACTCATCCCTTTTACGTAAGCAACAAATCATGTACCTTTCCGTATGTACGTCAAACACCAATCTATAATTTATAACGGAACTACCAACTAAACGGAAATGAAACAAAAGTTTTGAAAGTACAAGCTATTTCACTTAGGGGGCGCTAGTGTGCCACGAGTCGAGTATAATTGAAATGGGTTCCGTGGAATATTTAAATAGCCTTGAATTATTTATTTCGTTGTGCGGAATGGGAAACTAGTTTTGTGCCTCGTGTACGATTGTAATTGACTTGTTTATAGGTAGCTAAAGGGTATGGGGTAACTTAGTAGTGATTCTCATAGATAAGACTGACTTTATTCAGTTAATTAAGCCGCTTTTTACGACTTCCATGGTCAATTCTTATTAAATATATAAAGAGTAGCTGTTCCCGGCGGTTTCACCCCCGTTGCTCGGCTCCTAAGGGTCGTAGCGTAATGTTAAATGTCCTATACTATTCCTCATGAATCTGGTTATCATTTACAAAAGAAAGAATAAAGCTGAATAATTTGTTTGAACGCGCTAAATCTCTGGAACTACCAGTCGGATTTGAAATTATTTGTGTAGGTATATGAAATTTAAATTATTTTTGTACGAAAGCCTCTCTGTGAGAGAAAATGGGCCGTAGTCCACCACGGGGACCCAGTGCGGTTTGGAGGAGGTCACATGTCTTCCAATTTTTGGTTCTAGGATATGCCGGTTTCTTCACGATGTTTTAGTTAGAGCAGTGTTGAAAAAACAGACTGCACAAAGTATGTGCGTGCTGGGATTCAAACCCACGACCTACTAGTAAGTCACACTGAAAAAAATGTTAGGTTGAATTCAACAGATTCTGCGTAAATGTTACTAAAGTTGCGGTTGATTTCGGTCCTATCACAAATTTTGATTGATTTTACCAAACATATTAAGTTGGTGTTGTACCAAATTTATTTGGTAGATTACACCTATATTTTGTACCATTATACCATTATTATTATGTTAAATGGATTTGTTTGGTAAAATGTACAATACTCTTTGTTGATTTACATCAGAACTCTGGTACCAACTTCAACCTCTTTAGTCTTGTAACTTCAATAGCGAGGTTTTGTTATATTTATCGTAGTTTCCATGTAATTCAGCCAACCTTTGCTAATTTGGTAAATCCGACAAATCATTTTTTTCAGTGCAGGGTCGCTAGATCCACTGCTTTTCTGTATGATACATGACTTTAGTTCAACCAAAAAGCCAATAGGTTGAACACGATCCTATACCAAATTCGCGTCGGCATTCGTTGCGGTGAGTGCGGGCAAGCCACAGAGAGCCAGTCATTTTGACCGCTGGCACATTACAATTCAAATTGCGGCTTCATGCAGCAATATAGCTATGTATAGACAATGCTACTGTAAAAGCTGAAAGCGATATTGCAATTTGGGTCTAAGTTGAGATAGTTTTCGTGCAATAGTTTAATGGGAAACTTGACGGAGCGAGATATAAGGAATTGCGGATTGTATTGTAATAAAGAGAAGTAGGTAACATAATAGGTCTTTACCTATGAAATTGCCGTTTTGTATGAAAAAAATTAAACTAATTTTTTTCATGTATTTTTTATTTGTATTAATCGAAGTAATCACCCATGCAATCAATGCATCTTTGCCAATGCAGTGGCAGTTTATTGATGCCCTTCTTAAGGAAATCAGCTGGACGGGAGGCAACAAAAGCTTCAAAGGCATTTTGTACTGCCTCTCGGGTATTGAATTTTTTTCCCGCCAAGAAGTTATCCAAATTCTGGAAAAAGTAGTAGTCTGTAGGCGCAAGGTCTGGTGAGTAGGGCGGATGACGGAGAGCTTCCAACCCCAGTTCTTGCAACTTGGAGACCGTCTGATGTGCAGTATCAGGTCGCGCGTTGTCGTGCAGGAGCAGCGGAGACGAGCGATTGACCAATGCTGGTTGGAGATGTGCCAGCTTCTTCATCATTGTGTTCAGTTCTTCACAGTACACATCTGCAGTAATGCTCACCCCGTTTGGTAAGAAGCTGTGATGAATCACACCGGCGCTAGACCACCAAACAGTGACCATCACTTTTCTAGGGGTAAGTTTTCGTTTAGGGCATTGTTTAGGTGCTGAAGCAGGATCCAACCAACTTGCTGAGCGCTTGCGGTTATCAAACAGAATCCATTTCTCTTCGCAGGTAACAATGTGGTTCAAAATTCCTTCATTTGTGTGTCTGTTGAGCAGTGCAAGGCACGTCTCGACGCGTACTTCGCGCTGGCGATCATTGAGTTCGTGGGGCACCCATTTGTCAAGCTTTTTTACCTTGCCAATTTGACGCAAATGGACCAATATTGTTTTGACGCTAACGTCGAAAGCTGCTGCTAATTCAGCCGTAGATTGTGTATCATCAGCTTCCACAATCACCTTTAATTCGTCATTGTCAACCAAAGTCTTCGGACGACCGCGAGGTTCATTTTTCAGGTCGAAATTTCCAGAACGGAAGCGAGCAAACCAATAACAGGTGGTGCGTTGGTTTGTAGTGTTAGCTCCGTAAACGTCGTTGATGTTGCGTGCCGCTTGTGCGCGTTGCTGCCACGACGGTACTCGTATTCCATAATTACTCGAATTTTTAACGTATCCATGATGACGAAAAAGATTGAAATGCGATGAAAATGTAACACTAATCAATAAACAAATGACTACTTTTGGAAAAAAAAAACCATGTTTTTAAAATAAAATTAATTTGAAATTAGAATTCTTAGCCAAACAAAAATTATTTTGATTTGAAATGGCCAGTACTGCAAAACGGCAATTTCATAGGTAAAGACCTAATATTTTATGACGATTACATGCTCCTAAGGCATCGTCCTAATAGAACGCGAATGCGCGATCATCGTAGGTTCGCGCGAATTTTACTCGTACAAACGCGCGATCAAACATATTCAACTCGAATAGGTGTCCTAAGGCATCGTCCTAATAGAACGAGAATACGCGATTATCGTAATGTTCGCGCGAATTTTACTCGTACGAACGCGCGATCAAACATATTGAAATCGAATAGGTTTCCTAACAAACATTTGAGTAGCGCGACCGCGTCGTGCGATTGTCAGTTAGGACACTACTAATCGAGACTATATATATTTTATACTACTAATCGAGTTCAATATGTTTGATCGCGCGTTCGTACAAGTAAAATTCGCGCGAACCTAGGATGTTCGCGCATTCGCGTTCTATTAGGACGACGCCGACGCCTTATACATCTACGCGTAGTAATCTTTTGACGCTCGGCAACCGACCTTGATAACCTTTTAAGGTTTCAAAGTAAAACTAGGAACCCTTATAGTTTCGTCATGTCCGTCTGTCCGTCTGTCACACCCTCGTCAAATCTACAGTTCAAACTAATTTGTATGAAACTTCGCAAGTAGATGTTTTCTATTAGCCGCCATAAAAGTCTGCAGTGAAATTAAAAAAAATAAAATAAGGGGGCCATAGATGAAACTGTGGGATGAAGAAAAAATATTTTTTCATGCACCCCTTCTAAAATTATGGTTAGTTTTCTTTCTATATCTGGAACTTTTTTAAAGACCTCTTTTTCGAGAGCAATATTTTGGGAGGAAGGAAAATGTATAACAACAACATTCCTTTTGCAATACGAATAGTAAATATGGTAACTATGGCTATGACTCTTTAGCCACACTTCCAAAGGTCCATCACAGACCATCGTGTACACGACTGTCCCCCATTCCTCCAGGTGCGGGTAGACATGTAAACAGTGTTCTTAATTAACGGCGGCACAAAGAGTGGGGAGTTTATGTGAATCATGAGCGATAGCCGACATGTGCGCAATGCGTAGAACAGGGCGAGGTGGGGAGAGCACGTGTTAGAAGTAATTTTGGAAGAATTTATTTTTGATACATAGAAAATCTATTGGTACCAGCCTATCAATTCTGTACTGATACGCTGCGTGATATCACCGCGAGAATTACCATTTGTTTGCGAACGTTAGAGGGAGAATCTCACCGTGACATTCTCCCTCGAACGTTCGCAAACAAATTGGCAAGTCTCGGGCCTGGCTGTTGTTAGTGGTGACCGGCATGTGGTCAATGACAAAAGCCATTTCATATTTTGTCACCTCTCTCCCTCGCATAGAACCATATTTTATGTTTGTTTTAAGAATGTTAAATGAAAAGATGCATTTTTGAAAAATTTTATTCATTAATGTTTTACATAATAAGGGGTAATAAGGGGGCAGATGTTTAGATCAGCCGACCGAATCGCTAGAACACAAGAACGCTTCACGTCCGAACACGCAAGAACGCTCTAAGCAACTGTTCGCACGCTCTAGTGCCGTTTACACCAAGCGATCGAGCATTTTTAAAATATTCCATAGAATCTTTGTGAACGCAAACAGAACAACGAAAGAATGCTTTACGTCTGTTTAAACTAAAATAATTTGATAGAGTGAGGATAGAATTAAGCAGTCGCTCGTCTGATGTAAATCGGCCTTGAGAGGTTTTAACGAACAAATTCTTTATTGACTTCATTAATTAACCGACTTCAAAAAAGGAGGTTCTGTATTCGTCCCGTATGTATGTATGTATGTTTGTATGTGCGCGATTTTCTCAAAAACTACTGATTCGATTTGGATGGGGTTTTCACTAACGTAATGTACATACTTTCAGGAAGGTTTTAGTATATAATACATTATGTAATCATTCCTATGTACAAAGTTATATGTATAAATGTACACACTCCGTAGAAGATTTACTGTTGAACGAATTCGTGAAAGTAATCTAACACGGGATAAAGAACTAAAAAGGGAAAAATAAAAAACTTTTTTAACAAAAAATAACCGACTTCAAAAATCCACTACAAAGAAAATAATAATTTTGGTTTCGGAAGTCGGTGGCAAAAAAAAGCAAACAAAATCCAAAGCCACCGACTTCCGAAACCAAAATTATTATTTTCTTTGTAGTGGATTTTTGAAGTCGGTTATTTTTTGTTAAAAATGTTTTTTATTCCAATCTCTTCGACTCCACGCGCATCGCTGTTCTATCTCATTACGACGGTGTAATAAACCGGGTGTGCAGTACGTAATTTGTGTCTTTTGATATTATGTACATACTTTGTCAGTTGTCTACCGCACGTATGTTAGTTTCCTTATGGGGGGTGAGCTGAGGTTTAGGGTTTTCTTCTAAGAGATGGGACTAGCCTCAGATCACAGAAACAAGGGAGATGTGCCAAGGCGCTATCGAGCTTGATGCCTGATCTTGAGCAAATTGCTCATATTAAAAACGTACGCGCTGGCGACGAACCGAACACGATCGATGGTATAAATACAGTGTTTTAGTTTAGTGCTAGTGTTGAGTGACGATTAACAGTGTTAGATTGAGGGTGTGCGGAGTGTTTAATGCGTGGGAGATCTTTTTATTCACAAGGAGCGCTTAATTATGCGCGTAATTGTGTCGAAAAATGTACTAAAAGTGGCATCAGTTATTCCGGTACTAATTTGCTTTGATGGCATAACTCCTTGCTTCCATGATCTGAGGGACCAGCAACAGACATTCTTTTTTCTAGGGGAAATATTCATGGACACATTCCATGAAGAAATCTCACTACCACCATCCGTTAAGAGTTCCCTTGACATTGTGGCCTAAAAGTAACCAATTCATTCGTAACTTGAATTGTAGCTACAATTCATCATCCGCCTAACTTTTTCCCAAACTAGATTGGAGTCGGCTTCCAGTCTAACTAGTTGCAGCTGAATATCAGTATTTTACGTGGAGCGACTGCCATCTGACCTCCACAACCCAATTATTGGGTAATACCGGTATTAAAATGTTAGACCCGTTGTTACACTTTTGGGCTCCTGACTACCCGTAGCGACTGTTAAAGATATTATTCCTATGACAACCGGGTGTGCTATCCGAGGCACGGAGGATCCAAGGACTGATCGCAGCAAGCACAGCTTAACCTCGCAGATCGATCGATCAGCGTGGCTGTCATTTAGCCACGAACCCCCCGAATTAAATTGTAGCTATAATTACAGGCTGATATTATCTTTACATATTATAAAACAAAGTCCCCTCGCCGCGTCTGTCTGTCTGTCTGTCTAAACGCGATAAACTCAAAAACTACAGAACTGATTTTCTATTTTAGTATTAATGCTCATCAAAATAAGTGATTTCATCGTCACAAGTAATGGAGATGATTTTTCCCGTTAACAGTATCTTATTTGGAGGTATGCGATGTAATCAACGCGCGACGGAGTAATTTAATATTTTGTGAAATTACTTCATAGGAGTGTAACTAAACTTTACCCGTGCGAAGCCGGGGCGGGTCAGCGGCAGCTAGTTTTATTAAATTCACAGATAAAGGACACGGCAGACGCCCATAGAACGCTGGGCCTCAGATTGTGTATGTCGGTACAGATATGAAATTAGTTAGGTGTGATCGAGTATTTCAAGAGTATTTAAATTCATTTATTATTTCTTTTTGTACGTAATTGGGTTAAAGAGAAATCTTCGTATTTGTGACAGTAAGGTTGAGTATGGTGTGAATGATGCAATGAAGTACAGCCCGACTAATGAGTTCTCAATTCAAAGGTTTTAGTTGCTGTCGACATGATACTCTATGGAGGCACGCGCCAGGGCGCATGCACCCGTTTTTGTTTTATTATTTTTTTCAAAATGTCAACGCCATAATCATTTTATTTCGTATTTATTTCCATTTTTTGTTTCAATTCTTAATCTCTAAGATAAATTAGGCAAAGAACAATTAAAATATGTATATTTTTATTTTTGGTTAGGCTTTTATTAGTGTACCAGATCAAGCCCAAAACTACCGACGTCCTTTTAGCATCATTACAAAGAAACAACCCCGTAGGTTCGTCAGTACAATAAACAAGCTACTATGTACAAAATGATCAGTTTCCAGTGCCCGAGTCTAACGAACAAATATTTGTGTGACGTCATTGCACCTTTGTTGCCAAGTAGCGACAGCAGAGCAGGTTGGGTTCAGTGTAAAGTTTAATTTGTTTTGTTTGGCGGAGTTATGTTTTATGTTAATATGTTTGTGAACAATATTAATGTTTGCAAGTTTGGTAATCTATTTATTTTATCGTTATTGGGTCTTGCTAAACTTATCTCTAAATAGTTTAAAACAAAGTCGTTGGTACTTCTAAAATATTTCATGCATAACATGGCTTTGACATGTATAGGCGTAACTACGGATTTATCTTAAGGTGCGGTTAAACGGGCTAGTTTTTTGACAATTTCTTGCTGCAATTGTATAGACGTGAGTTGAGATCTATATCGTGAAACTCAGTAGAACAATTGCCGCAAACTTGCAGTATAGCCCGATGATATAATTGCAATGAAATTAAATGATAGTACATGTTCTACTGAGTTGCACGACATAGAGCTCAACTTACGGCTATACAATTGCAGCAAGAAATTGTCAAAAAACTTGTCAGCAAGAAATTGTTAAAAAACTAGTAGTGTTTATCTTTCACGCGTGCAAAAATAAAACGTAATATGAGACTGAAAATGTCAACAAAATCCACACTTTATTCATATTTTTTTTTTTTGTTAGTTTTGATAGTTTTGGGTGCTGTCGCTACAATCGTCTTTGATAGAGTTGCACGCGCAGACTGCATGGTTCACTTCTCTCCACCGAGTATAGAAATCGTAACCGATGTAAATAGGCACTCATAGTTTTGCTACTGCTTGTTCGTCGTGTCTATGGTACGACTAACTTCATACTTGGCAAGCCCAAAACTGTCACTTCTACGGCTTTTCAGTGGCAGCGGAGAGGTCGCCTAGGGTACAAGTGTTGGGGCACAAAGAAAAAGATAGGTGAGGGATGGTTTGGGTACAGTGTATAGATACCTTAAAGTGCTACAATTGTATAGCCGTGAGTTGAGATCTCAGATCATAGAAACAAGGAGATGTGCCAAGGCGCTATTGAGCTTGATGCCTGATCTTGAGCAAATTGCTCAAATTAAAATCTTACGCGCTGGCGACGAACCGAACACGATCGATGGTATAAATACAGTGTTTTAGTTTAGTGCTAGTGTTGAGTGACGATTAACAGTGTTAGATTGAGGGTGTGCGGAATGTTCAATGCGTGGGAGATCTTTTTATTCACAAGGAGCGCTTAATTATGCGCGTAATTGTGTCGAAAAATGTACTAAAAGTGGAATCAGTTGTTCCGGTACTAATTTGCCATGATGGCATATCTCCTCGTTTCTATGATCTGAGGTTGAGATCTATATCGTGCAACTCAGTAGAACAATTGCCGTAATACTGCAGTATCGCCCGGCGGGCGGTAGGTAACTTATACGACTTCAATTCTACAGCAATACAGTTGTCGCTACCTTGCTGGAATATACTCTGCAATGTCTTGCATAGCTAAATTGCAGCAACAGTATCGCTGGGAATATTGCTCATCTATAGTTTTCAGCAAAATGCAATTTTTATAGTCCGTTTACAAGGCCTATTATAGTTTATCGGCCATACATTTTACAGGACTTGAAAAATGTTGCCATATAATGTTACTAACTATACATTTTATTTTTTTAACTGAACGAGCGAGCGAAATTTTCCGAGTCTATTGGTGCGTTTGTATGTATGTAATTATGTATGTATAAATGTTTGTTCGACGATAACTCGAGTATCGTTAATCGGAAGGTCGTGAAAGTTATTAGGCCAATTACTGAAACAAAAAGAATTTTCATGTACCAACATGAGCAAAATCGGTCAAGGGGTTGCCGTGAAATAGGGGATTATAAGAGAGGTACATCATGAGTTCACCATTCGGGGCGAACAACTAGTGTGTGGTGTTATTTCAGATTTCAATCTAAACTTATTCCAAGAATTAGAAACTGGCTGCGATATATCTCTGAGAGCATTGAGAATTGTGGTCTCATAAATTTGGCTAAAACCGCTTGAAAATGAATGAATAAATTGTTGTTGTATTGATTTATATCTTCACGCTTTAAACCTTAATCGGGTGAATAGTGCAACAAGTCATCTTATACCTTGTTGAGATCGGCTTGCAGCCATTGTAAAATTTGCCGGACTATCAGAATTTTACGTAAAGCAACTGCCAACTACTTGCACGATCTAACTGCTGAGTAATATAAGTATTCCAAGGTTAGAACAATTGACAGGGTTTCAGACTTCTGACTACGCGTAATGAACTGTTATACAGCATGTAACATAAACCCTGTTCGATCCAAAAAGGGGTCATTATTACTCATCATTATGAACAACTTTTACTATGGGACCAACCCTGAAATCGCGAAAAACAACAGCTGTTCCATACATTTACGTTCACTTATCTCAACAAAATGTATGGAGCAGCTGATTTTTTTTATTAGTTGTTCATATAATAATGTTGAGTATAATGTCCGTAAAATCACTGAGTGTTGGAAGCCATGTTTACGAAGACGCACCACAAAGAAAACAAGTCGGATGTGTAATGTAACTGAACTATAATCATGTTTGTCTAAATCTTAATTCTTGAGCATCAATCTAAGAAGCTATAGACAATAGTTAGCTCTATTAGCAGGGGACGTGTGTTAATGCGGGCTATTCATCACATATCTAATTCTATTGTATGCGTTAAATGATACGGAAAGAATTAGGACCCGCTTAGAATTAATGATGAGTGGGCGGCTTTATCTTAGAATTAGCGCTAGTTACGATTTTTTGCTACTGCTCTTGATAAAGTACCTACTCAGATCATAAAAACAAGGAGATATGTTATCATAGCAAATTAGTACGGGAACAACTGTCGCCACTTTTAGTACAATTTTCAACACAATTACAAGCGCCCCTCGTGAATATAAAGATCTCCCACACATTAAAAATTCCGCATACCCTCAATCTAACACTGTTAATCGTCACTCAACACTAGCACTAAACTAAAACACTGTATTTATATCATCGATAGTGTTTGGTTCGTCGCCAGCGTGTACATTTCATATACGGTCAATGTGACCGTATCAAAGCGTCAGTTTTAGTAGCGCCTTGGCACATCTCCCTTGTTTCTATTATCTGAGAGTACCTAAGTATCTATATTATTATCTTGTTTTTTATGAGGTTTATCGTAATAAATACGGTCGTGATGTTACGTAGAAGAAAGAAAAAAACAACAATGAAATCGACAACGATTATAAAGACGAAAAGTTGAAAAAAATTAAGATGTATTAAAACTATTGTTCGACTAACTTAGGTATCTATGACATAAGTTGTAGCACTGAATGATAAGTTACGCTAAGAATACTAATAGGTATACCTTATTTAATTAATCCTACTAATATTATAAATGTGAAAGTTTGTGAGAATGGATGTATGGATAAATGTTTGTTACTCTTTCACGCAAAATCTCCTAAACAGATTTTGATGAAACTTTACAGTAATATAGTTTATACATCAGAATAACACATAGGCTACTTTTTATCCCAAAAACGGGAGCGAAGCCGCGGACAGAAGCTAGTTAAATCATAATTCCTGAAATGGGAAGCAACTTGACGAACACAAATATCTAGTCTATCACTCCGGTCTAATATTTAGGTCTTAATATTTTATATTTTTTGTAGATTTATGTGTTAAAAGTAATGCCTAGAACACTAGAAGCAGTGAAAGCCTAGTGGTCTAACCATGTGCCTCCCACGGCGAATGGTTCGAGTTCGATCCTGAGGCACGCACCGCTGACTTTTCGAAGTCATGTGCGTATTAGAAATTAATTATCACTTGCTTTAACGGTGAAGGAAAACATCGTGAGGAAACCGGCATGTCCTAGAAACAAAAATTCGAAGACATGTGACGTCCACCAACCCGCACTGGGCCCGCGTGGTGGACTACGGCCCACTCCCTCTCACAGAGAGGAGGCCTGTGTCCCGGCAGTGGGAACATTATAGGCCGATTATGCTATGCTATGCTAGAACACTAAAAATGGTGAATCAGAATTTGTGCTGCAAAAATACTTCCAAAACCGTTAAAAACCTTCAGGGCAGCGAGTTTGTTTACATTTTGTATATTTCTTCCTTGAACACAGTATAGATCCCGCTGCATAATCATCACTAGATTACATCACCTCTTTTAACCTACAGCATCTACAGGAAGAAGACTTGTCCTATTTTAAATCAGACCAAACTATCACGAGGAACTTTTGAAAAATGTTTCAAGACGAGACGAAGCGAGCTGAACGAAAATGGTTTTAATCAGTATTACAGCTCGGAGAGCAAATCTAATTTCGGGAACCGACAAGCGACTTCCACAAAATGCGGTTTGCCGAGCAAACGGGTTAGAGATGGGACAGTGTCGATAGATTAGAATAGAAATAAGAATTTGAATAAAAGAGTAACCATGGAGTTTCTTGCTGGTTCAACTCCATAAGAATCTACGCTTTGAATCGACCATCCAGCTTTATCTTGCTTACAACCTCAGATCATAGAAACAAGGAGATATGCCATCATAGCAAATTAGTACGGGAACAACTGATGCCACTTTTAGTACATTTTTCGACACAATTACGCGCATAATTATTAAGCGCTCCTTGTGAATAAAAAGATCTCCCACGCATTAAACATTCCGCACATCCTCAATCTAACACTGTTAATCGTCACTCAACACTAGCACTAAACTAAAACACTGTATTTATACCATTGATCGTGTTCGGTTGGTCGCCAGCGCGTACGTTTTGAATATGAGCAATTTGCTCAAGACCAGGCATCAAGCTCGATAGCGCCTTGGCACAGCTCCCTTGTTTCTATGATCTGAGCTTACAACTAACTCCTTGACAATTCAAAAGTACCTACCTGTAAGTGGTCTAATTAAAATAAATGCTTTGAATTTGACTTTAGATTTTTGTTTAAACTAGGTACCGTAGCCTTAGAACTTGAATTAAACTTGCTCTGAATGGCGAAGTTAATGGCGCCTTAACCGGGATCCGTAGCAAAACTTTTGTTTTTTTTCGGATTTTTCATAGGTTTTCACTCTAATAATTTCGCCATGTCCATTCGTCACATGCTCGTAAAATCTACAGTTTTTAACTAATTTCTAACCAATCTCGCAAATACACACATCAAAAGTATCTAGGGATCAACATATATTTTTGCAATAACTTTTCTCCTGATTGATATTAATTAAAATTTTCTTTAAGGATTCATCAAATAAAGTGTTTTCGTTTGTCACAGTAACGATAAACCAAGTCACCTTTGCATTAATAAAGAAATTTGCCATTTTCCTAATAAAGGGATTTTTGACATTTGAACCACTAACATTAAAGTTCGAAAAAAAGACTGAAATAACAGTTTTCTTTAAAATTTTATTGGGTAACTTAAACAATTAATAATCCGTGTTTCTACCGCGAACACTAACAACACAAGAACATCGGTTTGGCATACTCAAAATGAGTTCATCCAAATCACGCTGTGGAATGGCCGCCCATGTTCGTTGCAACAACAAAAAAAGGTCTTCTTGCGACTGGATACCCTCCATATTCGGCAGAGCTCTTCTCTGTAGCATATCCCATGCATGCTCAATCGAGTTCAAGTCTGGCGACTGAGCAGGCCAGGGCAGGACATTGATGTTAGCTGCGGCGAGAGTCTGTCTTACAACTCTTGCGGTGTGCGGTCGTGCATTATCATGCATTAACTGAAATAAGGGACCGATTTGCACTTGTAGAGGAACGATGACGTCTGATACAATCGTCTCAGCATAAATTTGAGCGTTGAGGTTGCCTCTGATCCAAATCAACTCAGTTCTTCCGCCGATCCAAATACCCGCCCATACCATGATGGTTCCACCACTATAAGGATGGACTTCCTGGCAGGATTTTAATCGCTGTTGGCGTCCAGGGGTTCTCCAGTGTCGTATACGTCTTGTATCCGGTCTCATACCAAAACGAGACTCATCAGAAAAGCACACGAAACGCCATTGTTCTTCTGCCCAATTTCTGTGTTCAAGAGCCCATTGATATCGAATCCTACGATTGTGCATTGCTATAGGTGGTACCCGTAGCGGTCTTCGGGAATGAAGGTTCACTTCATGCAAGCGGTTTCTGACTGTTTGGTCGCTAATTAAGTTCCCTGAAGAGTGATGAAGCCTCACGGCTAACATCATGGCGGTTATTGTTGGAGCTCTTCGAGTTAAGATTTGAATGTATCGGTCTTGTCTCCGTGTGGTGCAGCGATACCGTCCTCCATGGCGCTCAGCCACGGTACCAGTGCTTCGGTAACGTGTCCAAAGTCGACTGATAACACTCTGACTTGTATTCAGAGCTAAAGCTACAGTACGTTGCCGGGAACCAGCTTCTATCATTCCCACGGCTCTGAGCATTTCTTCCCTGCTTAAATGACGTCGCCGCTCCATAATAACGTTGGTTTTAATCAGTAGTAGGGAAACAGTAGCACTAATAATGTCTTCAATGCGTTGTATGTTTTTATAGGGAAAATATTGACAGCTTATTTTCATCTTTTACTCGAATTTGATTGAGAGTTCCTGATTCAAATTATGAAATGCACCAAAAAGGATCCATATAAATTTATAAAATCATAAATTTATTACAAAGCCACATCTCAATCTCAAGAAATCCGCATAAAAATGCTTGATCCCTAGACACTTTTGATGTGTGTAGGTGTCTTCTATGAACCGTCATACGCGCGTATTGAAATTGCAGATTTTTTTTGTTGGACCACTACCACTGCATGCGTAAAAATGAATGAAAAGAAAATTGTCGTGCCCTGGGATATCATCGGATAGGTCTTTAAAACTGACATTACTGGTCGGTAAGCTTCAATCGGTTAGTGGTTGCGAGTAGCCTGTCACAACAAGCATAATTGCTCATAATGATTGATTTAGTGAGCATTCGCATGTCCGTCGTCTATTGAATTTTGATCAACAAACAACGTATAACAGCGCTGGAATTTGCAAAAAACGTAAGAAATTTTAAATTTTGCGTGCTACCTTGACGGATCCACCTTAAGATAAATGCTGGCAACTATATCCTGTTATCTGAATCTATCGGCATCGTCCCATCCCTAGACCAAAGCAAAGAGAAGCGCCCTAACACTGAGCGTCGGCTGGAATCTGACTTGTCAACATAATATAACGCTCAAGGACCAGACAGATTCACCAGGCTAATTGTATTAGGCCTACAGGCTAGCAGGCGTACTGCTGGCCATGCTACTCATGAAGTTAGCTGTTCCCACCAAACAGGTTTTGATATAAAGGCTTTTGGGACGAAGTTCCTTAACGCGGCTTACGACAGGAGTTGTCTTGGAAAAATCGTCATTTAATGAAAAATTATTCGAAACTTAAAAAAAAAACACTTTTTTGACAAGGACTAAAAAGTATAAAATCATTTCTAATGAAATTAAAAACGTGGGGCGCATCTTACTATTATCTATTGCATGCGTCCCACGTTTTTTATTTTATTAGAAATTATTTTATATTTTTTAGTCCGTTTTAAAAACGAATATTTTTTGATTAAATAATTATTTTTTTACTTTTTAGTTGTATTGTCATCCAAATTACATAGATATATCCAATTTCAGATTAGCCCAATGCCAGCAAGTGCTGTAAAAACGAAATGCAAATTACCATTTGCTTAATTTGATTTACTCGCTTTCTTGTCAGTCGTGCAGTGATAGCCTAGTGGATTAACCATGTGCCTCCCACGGCGAATGGTTCGAGTTCGATCCCGAGGCACGTACTGCTGACTTTTCGAAGTCATGTGCGTATTAGAAATTAATTATCACTTGCTTTAACGGTGAAGGAAAACATCGTGAAGAAACCGGCATGTCCTAGAACCAAAAATTCGAAGACATGTGACGTGGACTACGGCCCACTCCCTCTCACAGAGGAGGCCTGTGTCCCAGCAGTGGGAACATTATAGGCCGATTATGCTATGCTATGCTTATGCTTGTCAGTCTATCTGTCCAGATAGACAGACAAAAAAGCGATTTGATAAAAATGTGGTAAAAAATAATAATAATAAATTAAAAAGCATCACGGCCCCTTCATACATCTAAAACTCACGTCTAGCCAAAAAATTGTATTATATTACATTTGCCAGAACTTGCTGAAACATTGTAACATGACCCATCGATCAGAATTTCACAGCCTGCCTGATTAAGGGCGGATTAGAGAGTTAAAGACCACATTACAAGGTTTGTAGCAGATTACTCGATCCACAAACATACGGGACCCTTGTTAGTGTATTGACGAGACCAATCAGTGTAGAATGTAAGGACTCCTAATCCTGATGTATGCCTAAATCGAACTTAATTAATATCATATTTAAGAGAAGCTGCCTGTATATTTTGTACCGACTCACCGCGTGATATCACCGTGAGATCTGCCAATTTGTTTGCGAACATTCGAGGGAGAATCTCACCGTGACGTTCTCCTTCGAACGCTCGCAAACAAATTGGCAGATCTGAATTCTGTAGAAATTCAGAACATAAAAAATAGACCATGAAAAATATTTTTTTCAATTTTTAAAAGTCCAAAAAAAATATAGCCCGAGCATAGTCCGAGTTACGGCGGTCACGTTTCTTTGTATAATATGAGATGAGGCATCTGTACGTGGTATTATATTTTATTAACTGTGCTATATTTTAGCAAAACTTTTTTTGAAGTTATTAAACATTTATGACATTTCAAAAACAACTAACACAGGCGGGGTTTGAACCCGCGACCTCTGCCGTACCGTGGCCAGAGCTCTAACCAATTGAGCTATAGTGTCTTCGCCTGAATCAGTTGAAATTTAAAATCCCTTTTATTACGCCTCTTCTGAGCGTTTTTTGAACTTCTAAGTTCACGGACGAAAAGCAACATTCTAAGAAGCATTTCAGAGCTGTAGCATAAGTAAAATCAAAGTTGGATATTCGATGTAACCTGAATACCTAATAAGAGAGCCAACGTGTGGAGCCGGTGTAAAAAACTACACAATTTACTTACTATAACAAACGCACACCGCCATATGTCCTCAAAAACATAAAACATTGATTCGCAATTTGCTAAAAGTGTGCAGTGCGGTTTCATGCATAAATATCCATACATTTTACATGCATGTTATGCATGTACGTGTATGCTTGTGTATAGTGCACTGAGGGTGCAAAATGCATATATTAAAGTTCGTCCTTGAGTTTATATGCCAGGCTTGTTCCGAGCGCGGTGGCTTATTCTGGAAATGTAAGATGGTTCAACCTTCGTTGAAATATGTAGGTTATACACAAGTATAACCTACATATTTCAACTAAGGTTGAACCCATCCAAATTATACTGTATACAAATACAGTATAATTTTTATTAAAAATGTGTTGTTCTTTTATAAGATAAATTAAAACTGCTGAGGGTAAGCGTCACTTGTGGATAAGATTACCATCTTTAAAGAAATCTACGCCTGACTGATATCACGAAAAATGCCAGAGTGTAAAGAGGCAAGCGTGCTCCATCGTAGACCGCATCATCGCTTAACATCAGGCGAGATGGCGGTCAAGCGCAAGCCTATTCTCAAATAAAAAATAAAAAAATAAAAAATGTAATTTGAAATAGTAAGTATTAATAAATATAAATTTTGATGAAATAGTATAATAAAAGACGAATGTAACCCTACCGGAGTAATTACTACGTGGAGCTTATTTTGAGGCGTCCCAACTACGTACCTACCTACTTATATTCTACATAATATACCATATTTTATATAAAATCATATTCATTAAAATTTTCTGGGAAAACAAAGTTACAAACATCTACAAAAGTTTTCTGTGAATTATAAGAAAAATACGAGTATAATTACGTAGAAAATGTAACAAACCTCAAGCGTTTTTACCGGGAAACAATTTAACATTCTGTATATTTTGACTTGTGAACATTTAATTTATGAGGCTGACAAGACCCAATTTTATCGATTCACGCAATTCCCGCCCGTAAAGCTGACATGTACGGGTCACTATTGAGTTAATGGAAAACTCAAAATATTTCATAACCAGGGTAAAATTGAACAAAACCTGTAATTGCGGCGAAAATATAAACTTTATAAGAAATCAGACTGAAGAATGTTGTCAAAGAATGCACCACATAAAAAGTAACCATAAATTGATTAAAAAATAAAATTATTCGAGATTTTAAAATTTTTTAATTTTTTTTTATGTTACTTACGATTTTTTTCTTTTGAGCGAAAATAATTGAATCGTGTTTTGGACTCAATAATATCATAGTCAAAATTGTCCCAGTTTTTATTTTAAAAGAGGTAAATCCTAAGGTATTGACAAAACAAAAAAGCTAAATTAGGTGCTGTCAAGCTTATAAGCTTGCAAGCAAGACTGCAGTGATAGCCTAGTGGATTAACCATGTGCCTCCCACGGCGAATGGTTCGAGTTCATCCCGAAGCACGCACCGCTGACTTTTCGAAGTCATGTGTCATCATAATCTCTTGTTTTTCTTAAATATAGGTAAAGTATATATATATATATATATATATATATCTTTAGATAAATATATATTGATAGAAATATGATTTCAGGCCTACCTAAGAATGATTAACTAGATAAATATCCGCACGTCATTTAGGTGACCACTGAAAATCAGCGCTGGGTTGTGGTCTATGCCATAGCACAGCATTATGCTGAGTGGTCACCTTTTGTCGCAGCAGACACAACTATGTACCTACCTTGTTGTTTTAATTTGTTTCCTTAATTAAGTGCATGTCTCTGTGACAAATAAATGATTTTTCTTTCTTTCTTTCTTTCTATGTGCGTATTAGAAATTAATTATCACTTGCTGTAACGGTGAAGGAAAACATCGTGAGGAAACCGACATGTCCTAGAACCAAAAATTCGAAGACATGTGACGTCCACCAATCCGCACTGGGCCCGCGTGGTGGACTACGGCCCACTCCCTCACACAGAGGAGGCCTGTGTCCCAGCAGTGGGAACATTATAGGCCGATTATGCTATTATGCTAAGCTTATAAGCTCTTATGTTACTATACAGGTTGTCCCACGGCTATGCCACACGGAGGGAAAGTACTTTAAATATTGTAGATAAGTAGGAAGTTTTGCTTCATGGAAACCTCACTTTATTGAACCCGATTGAAAGGGTTAATTATATTCAAAGGGTTAATCATTAATTCCTTCTTTACTTAATTTCGTTAGTTAATTTCAAAAATAAAGTGAAGTTTCCATGAAGCAAAACTTCCTATCTCAATTATTTAAAGTACTTTCCCTCCATGTGGCATAGCCGTGGGACACCCTGTATAGATGAGAAGCATAACATGGCTTTGACATGTTTCAAATTCACAAAAATATACTTTTAAGCTCTATTTCATTTTCCATGTATCCAGAATAAGACTTTTCTAAAGGATTTGTCTGGGTTTAAAGTTCTACGGTAAGCGTTCATAGGTGAGCGGCTTATGTCTTCAGTTGTAAACCTTTTTTGTTCAGCACAGGCTCTGCTAAGTTTTCTCTATACACCTTTCAGAGGCTTTAAAACTGTTTCATTGTTAAATTAGCTATTTTTTTCTGAGTCGATCTGTGTTATTGGATTTTTCTATTAGGAAATTCAGTGAAGAGTGGTAGGGCACAGAGCGAGATATCCCACTGTGACTGGCAAAAGTACCTACCTCCATCATACAGAATACCACAGCCAAATAACGCTACTCTTCAGTAGTGTTGTGTTCCTGAGGATGCCCTGTGTTGACAGCGGGGAACCAGCTCGTCCTTTATGCTGTCAAAGAGAGAAATAAAGAGAGAGATAAAGGTACGTTGCATGGACATGGCGTGCCTAAAAGGCAGGCCCGATGCTTTTTTAATTGTATTAATTTTTCAGGAATGTAAGTGATTTTTAATGTACTTATTGCTTTAATAACGACAATACCCCCTAAAACCAAAAAAAAATGCGTGCCATCTACGCATGCCACGGTGCGTAGATGGCAGATAGTGACAAAAGTGTACAATTGTTTGTTTCAATTACTTGATTTCAACGAGATTCAATGTCTGCTTTTTATTGTGTTACATTCTGTATATTTTCACCGCTTTACTTCTACACTATTATAAATTGTAAAAAAGCCGTGTCTGTACGTTGAAGAAATTCCAGAAAAAAATTATAGGGTACTAGGACGTAACCATGCCCGTTTTTTTCTTTTTTTTTTGAATTTTTATCTGTTTGTGCGCGCATCACGCAAAAAAATACTGAACGGATTTTGATGTGGTTTTCACAGTTCGATAGCTTGGGATCCAACTTAAAATCTAAGCCACGTTTCATCTAATTCCGGTGGGACGAACCAGAGATACAGCTTATTTTAGTCCATGCGGACGGAGTAGGTCGGAAGCTAGTTTTAAAATAAAATCACACGTAACATGTTTCTGGTCACAGTTCTCGAGTTCCAACATGTTGGAGTTATGAACACAAAAATACGGAGCGGCAAATGTCGAGTTAGTCAGTTTAGGGCACGTGCTCTCGCATAACTATATGTGGACGGATGTTGGGGTACTGGATGTGGCCTATGGACTTGTTCATAAAACTGTGATGTGACGTCACATCGCAAAAATCTACGAACTGCGGGTTCGTAGATTTTTGGGATGTGAACCTGCGAATCGATTTACATCGGGCATTCTTGCGATGTTACAGTTTTTTTTTCTATATATATTTTTATCAATAACAGGCAGTGTAACACTCTTTTTACTGTCCATGTCATACGTCACTATAACTAGTAAAAAAAAAAAACCGGCCAAGTGCGAGTCGTACTCGCGCACCGAGGGTTCCGTATCATATTTGGACGTATAAAGTGAAAAAATCCGGACCGCATAACTAAGTTTGTTTGTGAAGGAATTTTGATGATTTTGAAAAAACTGTACCTACTAGTTAGGAACATCGTTTTATTTTTGGTGCCATATTTGGGTCAATTCCTATCAACTCTCATTATTTCAGATTTTTCGCCCCGCAAACTTCGAAGATAAGGGGGGGGAATGGTATTTTTTTGGACATTTTTTATCATATGTCGAAAAGTGTGAGACATAAAATAAAATGAAAATATATTTTGAAATGTGCAGATTAAGCCCTTTTATATGATATGTCACTTGACCTAGTAACCCCACTTTAAAATTTTGGACCCCCACTCCGGCCCCTTTTGCAATAAAAATAAAAATATTTTTGGACTCTTTTCATTTGCAATAGAGTTGAACAAGCATTCTTTATAACTGTTCCAAATTTCAAGTCGATAGCATAAGTAGTTGCTGAAATAAGCAGGTGTGACAGATAGACAGACAGACAGGCAGACAGACAGACAGACGAAGTCGCACCATAAGGGTTCCTTTTTTACCATTTTGGTACGGAACCTTAAAAAACACATTCAATACGCTAGACGATCGTCGAAGGTCACCCGAAAAGTGGAAGGGAGACCCCTTGCCGCATAAAATCGCATCGCTGCAATTTGCGTCGCAGTAGTTTTCTGAGTTGCGAATTCGCATCGCGCCGATTTGCAGTTTTGTGTACAAATCCTATGGGTTGCGACGTTCGAGGGAGTATCTCACCGACATTCTCCCTCGAATGCTCGCAAACAAATTCGCAGCTCTCGCGTTGATATGAGTGATATCACGGGGCGGGCGTGTCGGTATAAAATATACCGGCAGGTTAAACTGAGACACATCCAGCAAATAAAATTCCGTGTACCATATAATAATGGATAAACAATAATTTAAATATTATCTGTGTTTACGTTCGCTTAAACGAGGTTTAAACCGGCTCTTACATAAATATCACAGTGTCCCACGGGTATGAAATGTGACCCTTCTTTCAACCTTTGTTCGCGTGGGTTGGGAGTTTACGTAGTCGCTTTATGAGCACTAGGTTTCGGGTTCCGCACCTGTGCTAGTGGCGTACCTAAGGGGCCCAACGTATTTTTTTGGCTTTCGAGGGTGTATAAGGCAATTCGCAGACCGCACCGCATCACGCAGCGTAGCGCGGGTACGGGGCGCGAGTGCGTGATCTTCCGTAGTTTGCAAGTACCTGTATTTGTATAGAAATCACGCGTAGTGCAACACACTGAAAACGCATTCACGCGCGGGGCTTTTGTTCCGTCGCCACGCACCCCGCAGCGGGCTAAGTAAATTTTTCATGGTGTTTTTTTAGGGTTCCGTACCTCAACAGGAAAAACGGAACCCTTATAGGATCACTTTGTTGTCCGCCGTCAGTCACCGGACCTTATGTGGAGCCATCTGCTCATAGATGGCGCCATTGGAAGTATGCAGTAGCGCCATCTATGATCATATTTCGGAACCCTTAGGGCGCGAGGCATACTCGCACTTGTCCGGTTTTTTTACGATTCCAGCCTTGTTCCCAGAGTAGAAATGGTTCATAATGATAAAACAATATAATGACCGCCTTTTGGCTCCAAAACCAAAATCACCGTCTATCTATTAATATTAAATTTTCAGAGTAGTTGGAGAGCTAGCATCAAAACAAATCATGGTACAAAGTTAATGTTTCAAATTCGGGAAAAGAGGCCTTAATACATCTATGCTTATTCCCTCCGGGGATAATCGCCGTCACACTATAATAATAACATGATGATGATAAGTTACAGCTACCACTAACAGCTGGATAGCTGTCCAGCACACCGCAACGATGTACTTTGTATGTACAAGTGCGCGCACGTTAATAAGTGCGAGTACGTCGGGTTTGGTTCGGAGCCAAACGCTAATAGAGATGTATGGACGTCGATGAACTAACGATCGAGTGATACCAGCTATGTGTATAGAGGATAGTGGGCTAAATATTTAGTTTTAAAAGTTTTGCTAGTATTCATCTGAGAAAATTGGGAGTAATTTGTTAGGATACAGGTTGCTAGGATACAGGAGTCAATTTATGTAGGTAATTCATGCTATATTAGAACCTAATGGCTTGGCACGTGACGATGGCAAGAGACCAGATGGAATGTCGTTGATGCCATGGAAGTTGGGAAGGTCTTTGGTGTGGGACGCAACCTGTGTCGACACCCTTGCTCCATCTCATCTTCCTAGCACGGTGGGCTGTGCCGGAGCGGCCGCTGCAGCTGCGGAAAACCTCAAACGGCGCAAATACAATAATCTTGTCGGTAATTTTATTTTTGAGCCGTTTGGGGTTGAAACACTGGGGCCATGGGGTCCGAGTGCTCGGCTCCTTTTCCGTGATATCTCCAAAAGGCTAGTCGACTCTTCACGTGACCAGAGGGCTGGCCTGTTCTTCGGTCAAAGAATCAGCATTGCCATTCAACGTGGCAATGCGGCCAGCCTTCTGGGCACTTTACCCGTTGACAGCGATGTGGACGAATATTTTGATGCTTAAATTTTAATTTTATTTATATTTTCTTTTAGCTTATAAATAGTGTATGTATTATATAAGATAATAGTAGTATGTTAATTTATGGTAATTCATGAATAAAAAAATAGTCTTAACGCTGGTCGGATTTTCGAAAAAAAACATTTTTCAAGTATAGCACCACTTTTGCACTACACTAGAAGTATGGCAAATATATTAACAGTATCTTATCATAAACTTTCGAAGATTCGAATGCCATAGTGTAAATAACAAATCGTTTCCCTTAATAAAAAACCGGGTTAAAAATCTGCATCTTTGTAGCGGTATGGCGGCTATTTAGAACCGTCGGAAAAGTATGGCATGGTGATTTTCATGAATGACTACTCGAAAATTATTAGTTAAAAAGAAAATTAAACTGTAACTTTAAAAAAAATAAAGTTCGATTAATTGTCCTGCAATTACGCCCCGTCCACCAGCGCGGCAGCGCTAAGACATTTTTTTTAATTCATAAATTTACGAAAATTTACCCCTGAATCCTTGTCATACTGTAACAAATCACTCCCAATTTTCTGTCATTATCCCCTAGTCTATGATTTTAAAAACGATAATTAAAATACTTAGGGGCTATTTCACCAACCTATCAATAAAGGAATCTGTCAATTAAGTTTAAATTTTTGACAGCTTTTGTATAGAAAATCTGTCAAAAATCTTATCTTTAGCTAATTGAACAGATATTGATAGGTTGGTGAAAATGCCCCTTAGCCTATCTACTCTTTTGCAAAAATTATGTTTTTGATTAATACCTAATGCCTAGAAAAAAAAAATGGATGGACTGTACCACAGAATAGTACCTATGGCAAAATCATTATCATCTGCCAACCTTCTGACAGAATTGACATAACAATGATTTAGGCAATATTCCGCCTGCCCGCAGGCCTCGCATGGTTTACAAATAAGCTCAATATACTATTCAGGACGTGCCAAAGCAATGGATGCCTCCAGCATTAGTAATATGTAATTGAATTTCATCTTGATTGGCGTTTACGTAGTCTACTCGTATGTAGATATGGTGCAAGATTACTACAGACATAATTTAACCACTGGATACGGAACATCATTGTTCTTGCCTTTACTTCTTTTTAACGGAATTCAAAAAGGGTTTCTGAGTGCCTTTCTTTTAAGTGCATATATTTATAGTTCGTAAAATATAGCTTGATTTCTGTGACAGATGTCAAATCTGTACATGTTTAATGCATTTTGATATTATTTGTTCGTATTTGACATCTGTCACAGAGATCAAGGTATATTTTACGAACTATAATAAAATATTCGCTATTTTCTATTTTGAATTTGCCAACCTCTGTATAACTTTGTCTGCGGTCGGAAACCTGAAATATTTCTTGCTATAGAACTCTACACCGTGCGTGGTCCAACACGCTCTTGACAGATTTTTAAGTAGGTAGGTACTGACTTAGATTCTTTGTCGCATACAAATGGACAAAAGTAAGCGATAATAAAAAACCGTACAAGAGCGTGTCCGGACCACTCTCAGTCTAGGGTTCCGTAGCAAGAATTATTTCAGTCTTTCAACCTTGTATTTCATAATATTATTATGAGATACAAACTTATTTTTGCGGTTGTCAAAATCAAAACTGAAAATAGTGAATATTTCAAAAAGTTATTTACGTATCTTGTTCAAACCTATTTTAATCGAGAGTATTTATTGGATGCCGTAAGCTTGATATTTTTCAGATTTTTTGATCACGTGGTTGGAAAATTACACGGGGGGGACATATTGTTAACGACTTTCGGAGCTCCTAATTTACTTAATATGGACTTAAATAAAAAAGTCATTTAGGAAACTCTAAGTTATTTTCGAAGACCTATCTAACGATGCCCCACACGAAGGGGTGCCCGCAATTTTTTTTTTCATCCCTGGGTTTAATGTATCGGGGTCACCCCTAATTAATTTATTTTTCATAATTTCACTACAGGCCTTTATGGCGGCTCACAGAAGACATCTAACTGTGAAGTTTCATGCAGATTGGTAAAGAACTGTAGATTTGACGAGGGTGTGACAGACGGACAGACGGACAAACGGACAGACGGACGGGATGAAACTATAAGGGTTCCTAATTTTACTATGGAACCCTAAAAAAACCGGACAAGTACCAGTACGACTCGCGCCCTGTGGGTTCCGAAATATATAATAGCGCCATCTATGAGCAAGATGACGCTATTTCATTCTTTTATGATAAATGATAAATGATATTTTGTAAATAGGTTAAAAATAACACTTTTACACGTCAAAACATTTTTTTAAGCTAGATGAGTTCGGTGTTTCCTATATGACTACCTTTGAGAAGAAACACCGAAACAAACTCAAAGGTTGATGTCTCTTTTAAAGTCCAGACAATTAAGATAAATTGTGTAAGAAACCATGCAGGTTAGTCTGAAATGGCCTTTAGAGGAAAGAGCCATACAGATTTGAGTGGACCTGACCTGACTGTGCACGCATGTGCCGGGTATCGTGGTAGCTCAACCCAGACTTAGGGAGCTCAACGACCCGACGAACATTACCATCAGAGAGGACATTTGGGTAGGCCCCCTAAAGTACTCAAACTGTCAGACTGAACTTGAGATCTATAACAGTAACATAATAACCCACATAGTACTCACATTTACAATAATTATAATCAATATATTACATCATTATTATCACATTCAATGTCATTTTGTATATAAATTGTTTCAAAAGAAAACATTAATTTAATGTCAAAGTGTATTTATAGAAAAAATTATAAATTCAAATAAAAGAGCAATAATTTAGTGGTTATGTCAATAGTAGTATTGGCCCATGTATGTATTGGAACAGCTCAATCCCAAGCGTTTTTGTCCTCCATATAATCTTTAACACTATAAAAAGCTTTATGACAAAGTTTTCGCTTTATTAATGATTTGAATTTATTAAGGCTTAATTTTTGAATATGGCTAGGGATTTTATTGTAAAAGCGTATACTTTGGCATTTAAATGTGCGTGCCACTTATTTTCTGGAGCCTCGTGGCAGGAACAACAAGTCTATGTTTGTTTCTAGTATTAATATTATGAATATCACTATAATATTTAGTGAAGAGATTGATATTTTTATGTGCATACTATAGATTTTCATAAATGTACTGAGATGGAACAGTCATTATATTAATTTTTAGTGGCGCAATCTATGAGTCTTCGGACAGACGGACAACTAAGTGATCCTATAAGGGTTCCGTTTTTCTTTTTGTGGTACGGAACCCTATTAAATAAGATATAGGTTTAATGAAGTAGGGAGCAACCATATTGCTATAAGTTAATGTATTAATGACCAAATTAATCTCAATTCCAAGCTAAGACTAAGAATTTCCAAATGGAAAAACCCAATCCCACTTGCTTGAAACCATGCTCAGCAGCTCCCTAGACTAATGACGAGGCAGAGTGATGAGTACTAGTAACTTTAAAAATAATGGTGCTGATTCTGTTCAACATCGCACTAAACTCACTTTAATCACACTATATCTCTTTCTTGCAAATATTATTGAAAAAGGACAGAAAATATTTAGAACTGTCAAATTAGTCTACGCCCTTGTCATTTAAGGGAAAATAGTCGTGTCCTTTTGCGATTACGATTAAATTGACATTAAAACTATTCAAGTGGACTAATTTGACAAGATTAAAAATCTGCTATCCCTCTTTCATGTTTTTTTATTAGAAAGAGACATAGTAAGACTAAATTAGTTTAGTTCTTAAACAACAGAATCGGCACCAATATGTGACAAAAGAAAATAAAAGCCAAAGCAAAACAAACCTTAAAAACACAATCAATAAGATTCAATTAACTGAAAAACAAGAATTCTTAATCTAATCAAACACTAAAACGCCAGCAAGAAAATTATGAAAACCTAATCTCACCCCCTGAACAAAATACATCCCAACATCATCCGATAAGATTGAACAACACCCGTAAAAAGATAGCATTAAACCCCGTTACAAAACATAATTAACCCTTTCAGCCCCCCAGATTTCACCCCCGTAGATTCACCCCTTGAAACTTTGGAACCACCCCCTAATTTATTAAAGGAACATTTCGCAATATCCGTTGTATCAGGAAGTTGCGACATCAAAAACAAAATGCGTTGATCAATCTTCGGATTCTATTCTTGTCTTTGTTTAGTTACTTCCTTGTTGTTGGTTCCGTAGTAATTGTTTGAACTAATTTGATCCATTTAATTTTAATTAGTTATTTTAATGAAGGAATGATTTCCAGAAGTTTTCCTTTTAATTTGTTTTGTAATGTTTGTTGTTGTTTGATTTATTTGATTGATTGTTGTTATTTTTCTTAATTAATCACAATTCGCAACTGCTATCGTGAAACTTAAGAGCAGATTAAAGATACTGATCTTAATTACTTCTTCTTATATTTTAAACTAAGCTCGAGCTCAACTAACGAGCCTTATATAATAGAAAAGAGACAGAGAGAGAGATAGAAAGTCACATGGAGGGAGCATAACGATTTATCCTTACGTGACGATTTCTACTAGTCATCTCCTACTACAAGCCGTTCCAAAAAACTTGTTCCTCTCAAGTGTGACCCCAAACGTTTTCGTTTTCTACTTACTGTACCCTAAAATAAATATTATTAAATAACTACTCGTCACTATTGACAAAACTAGGTTATAAAACCAAAGCGCATCGTGACAGTCAGTCATGACTCTCGTGACCAAAGGCGCTTGTTTCCACTTTTTATACAAAATTGAACGAAACCATCGGACTTTTCTAAAGAAAGATTGCATTATTTAATACTGTATTGGCTGAGTAATGATCGGCTTATGAGCTACACTGTTTTTATTTTTTATTTAAAAAATAGGCTTGCATTTGACCGCCATCTCGCCTGATGTTATGCGATGATGCGGTCTTCGATGGAGCACGCTTGCCTAGAAGAAACCGATATACTCGCAACTTGAAGACACCCAGATTGTAACTATCGGGGAACACCCACTCCGGAAGCGCATTCCTCTGTGATAAAAAAAAAAATAGGCGATAAAGCAATGATAGCCTGGTGGTTTAACCATGTGCCTCCCACGGCGAATATTCGAGTTTGATTCCGAGGCACGCACCGCTGAATTTTCGAAGTCATGTGCCTATTAGAAATCAATTATCACTTACTTTAACGGTGAAGAAAAACATCGGGAGGAAACCTGCATGCCTGAGAGTTCTCCATAAAGTTCTTGAAGGTGTGTGAAGGCTGGCAACCCGCAGTTATCCAGCGTGGTGGAATATGGCCTCTCAATCTGAGAGGAGGCCCGTGCCTAGCAGTGGGACAGTTTAAAACAGGGCTGATATTATTATTATTACTTAATGATCGGGTTATCGACGATGGTGACAAACAGGCGTACACCCCGCTTAATAGTAAGTGGTTACCGTAGCCATGTAACTCCTGCAACACCGAGCACTACATGCGCGTTGCCTACCCTTCAGCATGTCGCGGAGTGCCTCCCTCCCTCTCTATCCTCTCAAGCCACGGCTAGCTTTCTGAGGGAGCCTCCACACACAATCTTGATGTAATAGGAAAGGAAACGACTTGGATGGTTGGAGAGGTATATTTGACGTAGTTTTACACTTTATAACTGTTCACAAGTGGTATAAAAAGTAATTGTTATAAAAGACGTATTTACTATAACATTGCACACTTTGATAAATAGGTAGTAGGTACAAAATATTATAACAGTACAGCGGTTCAGCGGTCCACGAGTGATGTCGTTGGAGACCCGACTAAGAATGGTAAAACAATGAAATAAATGCATAAAAATATGAGATGTTCTAATTTTGAAATTTGAAGTTCAAATCTGGAAGAATGGAATGGATGAAGTGGCCAGTAATGGAAGATTGCCAGCACTAAATGATGAATGAAGGATGACTCCGTCACAAGCATATAGGCAATTAAGCACTGCCTACCTCTTAAGATTCAATTTAAAAACTATTTTAACTATTACTACATAAATAAGATATCGTCATAGTCGTCATCCGCCTACCTTTTTCTCAAACTAGATTGGGGTCGACTTCCAGTCTAACTAGTTGCCGGTGAATATCAATATTTTACATGGAGCGACTGCCCTCTGACTTCCACAACCCAATTATTGGGTAATACCGGTATTCGAATTTTAGACCAGTTGTCAGACTTTCAGGCTCCTGACTACCGTAACGACTGTCAAAGATATTCCTATGACAACCGGGACCGACTGCTTAACGTGCTCTCTGAGGCACGGAGGGGTCTCGATGTGTAAAGAACGGTCACCCCCAAGGACTGACCTCGGCAAGCACAGCTTAACCTCACAGATCGATCAACACGGCTGTCACTTAGCCACGAGCCCTTCCACATAAAATAAGATACATGATGATATACATACAATGTAGTAATCATTGACCTATATGTCCCTAGACAATAATCCGAACAAAAATCATGCCCCACACGCGCACTTGTCTGTTGCTCACCGCATCAAACGTCAAGTGAATGTGAGGCTTGTGTTATGCCCACACAACACTTGAGTGTGACATGTATAATGTTCGGAACTGCTTGTCTAGACATATAGGTCAATGGTAGTAATAGTTAAAATAGTTTAATTGAATCTTATGAGGTAGACAACAGACCTCAGCCTAAACTCTCGTGACATTCAGCCATAATGATCCGATATAAAAAATCCGTAATTCTGATAAAACATACAATTAATTACAAACACGGCCTTACAAAACCTTCCCTGAATCTCATCCCATTGTACTAATACAGAAGATAGGCACTTGGTACTGTGTCAAACTAACTTCCTAACTCTCGACCACAAAGTAAGAACGAACAATGGTCCGCTATGCGATGCGATAAGGTTCCAACCTCAGATCATAGAAACAATGAGAAATGCCATCATAGCAAATTAGTACGGGAACAACTGATGCCACTTTTAGTACATTTTTCGACACAATTACGCGCATAATTAAGTGCTCCTTGTGAATAAAAGATCTCCCACGCATTGAACATTCCGCACACCCTCAATCTAACACTGTTAATCGTCACTCAACACTAGCACTAAACTAAAACACTGTATCTATACCATCGATCGTGTTCGGTTCGTCGCCAGCGCGTACGTTTTTAATATGAGCAATTTGCTCAAGATCAGGCATCAAGCTCGATAGCCTGCGCCTTGGCACATCTCCTTGTTTCTATGATCTGAGGTTCCAACTTATAATAAGGAACTTTACTTTCTATAGTCTGGGAGCTCGACTACTGGTTTGGTTAATAATGTGTTTGTGGTAAGAGGTCATGAAGCAAACTATATGTATTGATTATTTATTAAACATCTTATGACCTGATATGGCAAAATATGCTTATTTTTATTTAATACTAGCTGTACCCCACAATTTCACGCACCGTTTAATTTAAAAGAAATGCTAGGGCTCTGTATCTGTCTGTGACTAAACGTATTGTTAAGTTACGTAAAGTTTGTCGTCTTTTTTTTTCTTTTCACCTTTATGGTAAGGTTTTTGGGTGATAAGTATGTACCTAGATAGAATCAATGTTTATATTTTAAAACGACACTTTATATACCTATTAAAAACCGTGCATAGATTAAAGTACACCACAAACAAAAAAAATACGTAACACCTTCACACTATATTATTATTCGATCATAAAATAATATTATATGCCATTTTTATAGCAATCAAAATATTGCATGAATAAATTCACCGTTTTTTCTAGAATTTTGTACTGCAACACGGCATTTTTTCTTATTATTTTTTTGTGATGTGTAGTTTTTGTTATTTATTGTGGTTGTTATTAAATCTATTGAGGCATGTGATAAAAAAGATTCCGTTTTATGCATTTTTATTTTAATATTTTAGTTAAGTTTTTGAATTTCTCATTATGGCATATTATTGTCATAATCATCACCATACCAGCTGAAAGACATCCACGGCTGGGATATAAGCTTTTCAATGAACGGTAGTTGCATATCTTACCTTCTATCTTCTTTACCTATAAAACAATACCGTCACTAACTGATAGACAACACACATCTTAAAACCGTTGGACCTAGAGATTTGAAATTTGGAGGAAATATTTCTTGATAATGATAATGATAAATGATATTTATTTTGTAAATAGGTTAAAAATAACATTTTTACACGTCAAAACATGATACCCCAAAGGTGCACTAAGGAGGATTGTTTTTTAATTAGATCGCTAAAGGGGGGACGGAGTCGCGAGCACAGCTAGTAATAGGTATTTATGTAAAAGAATAACTCGACAAATTGAGCTGAAGTTGTTGACATGAAACTAAAAGAACTGGCCTATTTAGTTACGTAGCAAATAACAAATATAATCTAGGCTCAAAATAGTTTAGTACTTGCTTACATAAAAATGTCTAGACTTTACACAGTATTATTTATTTAATAATACTCTCACTAGAATGTTCTGTATCTTGAGATGTCAGTATTGGTATAGGTCAAAATATAAAACGTAAATAAATGTAAAAAAAATATAACGTCGGCTTAGAGTGAAAACCTGCCAAATCCATTTTTTTAAAACCTGCTACTTAAATCACAAAAGTGTTGACAAAAAATAAATACTGAATTAAATGATTCTTTTTTTATTTTATATTATAAAGAATGATACAATACACCAAAAATATTAAAGCCATTTTTTAAAATTAATTTGTGTATATTTTTTTTAGGTTTTTTTTATTTGTCCTGCAAAGTTACATAATATAGCTTTAGCAGGTTTACACTCTAAGCCGATGATAACAGAAAAATCCACCCTCAACCAATACGATTCATGTAAATCACATTACTACTGCTAATGGTACCAAATAGATGTTGTACCCACACCATCTCCCATCTCCTAGCCTACATTTGCACCACGCTTTAGTAATAAATAACAGTGAACGCTGCGCTGCCGTCATTTTACTACTAACAAGGCTGCTTCACACTTGTATTAGATTATTAAACACATTTTGCTTTTGTAATTTCGGTCATTATACTTACGTAATTTATTTAAAAAGATTTTTTTTACTTTCTTTTCGAAGATAGGTAGTTGTTTTTTTTTTTTCTAAGTTTTGTTTTTTTGTGTGTTTGAGTGAGTGTGACATGTGATAAGAAAGAAAATACGCATTTTGCTGTGACTTATACTGTACAATTTCTGACGGTAAGTTTTTCATTGTTCGTAAAAATAAACAACCTATAAAAAACGTGTACAATACTTTGGACTAATTTAATAAACGTGATGAATTTGTTTAATTTTGTTTAAATGTTTTAATAGTAATAATGAAAACTATTACTGTGTTCCGATTATATCCTCATCAAGTCAGTCTTTGATATTTTTTGTTGTGATTTATTTTATGCGTGAGGTATTTAGAGCTATGTATCTATTTTATGAGTGACTGTCTCGTTAGTCTAGCGATGGCAAGCGTGACTGCTGAGCGCTGGGTCCTGAGTTCAATCCCCGGGTTGGGAAAAATGTTACCTATTGAGTTTCTCTTTTCTTTAGCCCAATTCTCGAGGAAAGCCATTTAATATCACGCTACGACCCTTAGGAGCCGAGCAACGGTGGGTGAAACCGGCACAGCTAGTTTTATAAAATTATGAAATAAAGTAGTTTAAAATAGCAAAAACCGATCATATTAGATTACTATTATATAAACAGACATTATCAATTACCTTAACTATATAGAAAAATAAATAAGCAAACACGCACCCCGGTTGCTACGCACCTGATCTTTTTGAAGAACATTCGTGCATAGTTTTCGTAATTTATAAATGCATCTTGTAATAGAAAAATCTTCTGACTCCCGGCCTATGTATGAGCCACGCTTTAGTAATAAATAACAGAGACCTGCTCCACTGTCATTTCCCTACTAACCCGCCTGCTTTACACTTGTACCCAATATATTTTAATTGTTTTTATTTTTTTTTATTTTTCTTGTGGAAGTGAGTGTTTATTTGTTATGAAGTGTTTCATTTAGTTCTTTTTATGGTTTGAATTTTTTTGCGGTGAGTTTTTTTTTTTCATTTTGTGTTTGTCAGTAGAGCCTTTCATATAAAAAGTCCTTTCGACGCTATGTTGGCTCCCCTGTCTGTCATTCCTGTCTAGGTCTTAACGTTATAAGTAGTGGATTTTGTTGTACATTTTAAAAACAACTGACACAGGTGGGTTTGAACCTGTGACCTCTGCCGTATCTTGGCAATCGCTCTAACCAACTGAGCTACTGTGTCTTCGCCTAATTCAGTTGAAATTTGAAATCCCTTTTATTACGTCTCTTCTGAGCGTTAGTGGCAGCAGTCAGTCAGTCGGTCAGCAGTTAGAACGACATCGATACCTATGTATATTTTTGCGAATTTTAAACATATTCACCCTTACCACAAAAAAGATAAATACGTGTTAAACGCGAGTGCTACCAAAAATAATACACACTTGTTTTAGACAAGTTAGTGCTAAAACAAGTGTGTATTATTTTTGGTAACTTTCGCGTTTAACGCGTGTCTATCTTTTTTGTGGTACGACCCATTAAAGCCATGTTATAATGTTATTAAATATCCTTTAAGACATTTCACAAATAACTGACACAGGTGGACTTTGAACCCGCGACCTCTGCCGCACCATGGCATGGTTGTATTGTCATCAAAATTACACCAAATTTCAGCTTATTCCTATGCCAGCAAGTGCTTGAAAAATGAATCGCAATATTAGTGCCGAACAGACAGACAGACAAGAAAGCGAATTAATAAAAACGTGATAAAAAGTCACATTATGCATTGGTCACGAAAAGGTTTTGAACCTGCAACCACAGATAATATAATACTATACGTACAGATGCCTCATCTCATACAAAGAAATGTGACCGATTTAGCGCGGGCTATCTTCGGGCTATACATTTTTCCGTGCTTAAAGCATTTTTCAAAGTTTGAACAAATATTTTTCATGATGTATTTTTTCATGTTCTCAATTTTACACAAACTTCAATAACAAAACGATACATATAACGCCACCTATTATGAGTTATTTCAACAAAATAATGTTACTTTGTTCCTGATGAGACCCCGTGCTGCAACTAAGTCCTTAAAACCACCTAAACCTTTGGACTACTACGGCAATAAATATGTGTACTCAGCAAAACGATAGCACCCTTGAGGCCTATATACAGCGTGTTTGTTTTACGATACACATGATTTTCACTCGGCTCATAAATATTGGAGCTCTGAATGCTTTTATTACGAGTTTAGCTTTTTGTATGGTTATTAGTGAAAGATATGCCAGGTTATCCTGTGCTGGTGTGATTCAGATTACTTAGGCTTTAATCGTTAACAGTTAAGATACTTCGTCGCGTGGAATATTGGATTCCGTGGGTTTATGTTTTTTGCACGGAAACCTAATTATTTTTCTGAAAAATATGTAGCTTAAGTTATTTCTTATGACATTAGCTATCTACCAGTGAAAGTTTCGTCAAAATCGGTGCAGCCGTTCTTGAGTTATAAATGCTGTAACTAACCCGACTTTGTTTTATTTATTTAGTTAACAGGCGTATTCAAAGCGATTTGAAATTACAACTGATACGAGCGGGACACGGCAGCTCAGTTGGTTAGAGCGAAGCCACGGTGTGGCAGATCGGTGCCAGTTGTTTTTGAAATCTCTTAAATATTTAATAATATCCGGGCATCGAACTCAAGACCCCACGTTCAGCAATTGCTCTTGCAACCACAAGTCAAGGCAGTCAATACCAAAGAGCCGGTAAATAAATACGGTTAAACAAGCATGCTTGGTTTAACCTTAAAAGCCATTTAACTGAACTCCCTGATCTCCACTTTTAAACTTAGATCCATTTGTAGTTTATTTTGTCTAACTTTTCCTGAAGACACTATGGTTTAGACTTGTTTGGTCTATAACAAACGTAGTTTAGATTCAAAATTAAAAACCATAAGATAAAAAGTGTGCATAATACAATGTTTCGACAGGCGCCATAGGTTCCCATAGTTTCCCATAACCTAGTCCACTGCCATCCCATCACAATAGCCCAAGTAGTTTTATTTAGATAAAAATTAAAAAAAAGAATGATCTGAGCTTTAAAAAAAACAAAAAAAGTCTTATCTCTAAAGAAGTGACTGATCAAAGTCTGATGAAGACTGATCAAAGTCGAAATAATTATGCTGTTTTGCAGTATCTAGATACTGCAAAACAGCATAATTATTTCGACTCTATGGGTCTATCAATCTGAATCTGTAGGTATCATAATGTTTCTGGAAACATTATGATACCTACAGATTCAGATTGATAGACCCATAGAGTTCGTAAAATATCGCTTGATCTCTATGTCAGATGTCAAATACAAACAATGTCAAAATGAACTAAAAATTTACGTATTTGACATAGATATGTCACAAAGATCAAGCTATATTTTACGAACTATAGTAACCTTTTTGGCACCCGAGTGGGACAGACAACCAAGGCAGTAGGAGATAAATAGTCAATTGCATCTTTACCCCTTTTTGAAAACCTTCATATCAGTGCAATCATGTTCTGCTGTGTACATAGATCTAAACATTAAAGATGTAAACAAATACGTTAATAAAACCCCGTCAATAATTACTTTGCCCCAATCAATTTAAAACAATGCGTAGTTATCTTGATTCATGGCGGCGTGTGAGCGCGCGCGTCACACATATCCGCCATATTGGCGTTGTCATGGCAACCGATTGTTTCCCGCGCTCCGTGCGAACACCCGCCATTTGCATGTGTCGCCATTGTTGAGATTTTTGATGAATGAAAGAAATAAACGGTTTTTTTTAAAGATGATAGATTATAGGGTAATTTAGTTTGGTAGCATAGGATTAATATACCTAAACAAGAAGAAAGTGGATTAGACCGGTTTATAGAACTGTAATATTAGGCTGTAAGGTGCCAAGCTCGATAGCGCCTTGGCACATTTCTTTGTTTCTATGATCTGAGGATCATTCCTTCTCGGTATAAGAAGAGGCTTTTCCTTTAGTGCCCAAGGCGCTATCGAGCTTGATGCCTGATCTTGAGCAAATTGCTCATATTATAAACGTACGCGCTGGCGACGAACCGAACACGATCGATGGTATAAATATAGTGTTTTAGTTTAGTGCTAGTGTTAAGTGACGATTAACAGTTAGATTGAGGGTGTGCGGAATGTTCAATGCGTGGGAGATCTTTTTATTCACAAGGAGCGCTTAATTATGCGCGTAATTGTGTCGAAAAATGTACTAAAACTGGCATCAGTTGTTCCCGTACTAATTTGCTATGATGGCATATCTCCTTGTTTCTATGATCTGAGGAATGATCATTGATTAGGTATAACTAGTGGCACCAGTCTTGAGCACAAACGTCAACTGCGCATTAGCTGATTTTTCGGTCTCTTTGGCGGAATGAAGTAGACTGCACGCGATTTGTTTGTCAGTCGATGCTCGTCATCTATTGGACTATTATTCTCTATTCGTATTGTCAACTGTCTATTGTCTATTGGTCCGAAAATGTACATGCGCGATCTGTGATCATCTTTAGTGCCGGTACCTATACCTTTGAGTGATTTCTGCGATTTATTTTATGACGCTCATTAGCCAAGCCTGCAAGACAGGCCAATTTGTAGTTCAACAAGCCTTTGAGAACTTTCCTCTAAAAATACATTATCGCTATATTTAAGAAAACATTTACTAGCAACTTTAAGCTATCGCAATACGCTGGCTACACGACCTTTATAGGTAATAGGTACTCTAGCTTCACCAATCGTTTTTAAAATAAATGGTATAATAACTCCTGTGAAAGAGGTTTCAAGATTTATAAAGTGCTTATTGCTCGTTTAAAGTTGAATGAAAACTGCTTTATGGCTTATATATTAGCAAGCCACTTGCATCCTTATAACCTACTAGCTGTGCCACGCGGTTTCACCCCCGATGCTCTGCTCGGCTCCTAAGGGTCGTAGCGTAATGTTAAATAGCCTATACTATTCCTCATAAATCTGGCTATAATATACAAAAAGATTTTTTCGAATCCGTCTGGTAGTTCCAGAGATTAGTGAGTTCAAACAAACAAACAAACTCTTCAGCTTTATAATCTTCGGTAGTGTTGTGTTCCTGTGGTGAGTAAGGTCGCCAGAGCTCCTGACCTGGGCCCCAAGTCTGCTAATGCAATTGTTATAATCATGTCAGAATAGTGTCTCAATGGCAACGTTTTGACCAATGACGAAAGAGTAAGTCTTACTTTAAGTCAATGACCGCTTAGGTTTTGATAGTAATGGTGTCATTATGACACCATTCTTACACTATTCAAATAGCAGAATTGGGGCCCTTCTTGTCCCCTAAGCTGTCGGTAGGTACAACGAATCCACATTTCAAATGATTTTCAAACGATTTCAAAACCTACTCGGTTTTGAAATCGTTTCATAGGCTATAATAACCGCTTACTGTCAGGCGGACCATACTCGTGTTAAAAAAAAATAAACAAAGATATTGGTGCTGATTCTGTCGAGCATTGCACTAAACTAATTTTAATCACACTATATCTCTTTCTTACAAAATATTATTGAAAAAGGACAGAAAATATTTAGAACTGTCAAACTAGTCTACGCTCTTGTCATTTACGGGAAAATAGTCATAACCTTTTGCAATTACGACTAAATTGACACTAAAACTATTCAAGTGGACTAAATTGACAGGATTAAATATCTGCTAGCCCTCTCTCATGTTTTTTATTAGAAAGAGACATAGCATAAGCATAGCATAGCATAATCGGCCTATAATGTTCCCACTGCTGGGACACAGGCCTCCTCTGTGAGAGGGAGTGGGCCGTAGTCCACCACGCGGGCCCAGTGCGGGTTGGTGGACGTCACATGTCTTCGAATTTTTGGTTCTAGGACATGCCGGTTTCCTCACGATGTTTGAAAGAGACATAATACGACTAAATTAGTTTAGTTCTTAAACAACTGTATTGGCACTATTATCTAACCTAACTTAATCAGAAGATTCCACAATAAACACAAATCCATATAGTTCCAAGAATATAAAGAAAACACTCCATAAAAGATAGTTATCACGGCACGCAAGTGTGGGAATTAGGTAACTGTTACATACGCGATGAGCTAACGAACTTACTAATCAGTAGTGTGTTGTTTTATGTAATGCTAATACAATGAAAGGTATTTAGCACCATACGAATAAATGTCTAAAATCACATGAAAAAAAATGAAAACTTCCTTTAAAAATTCACAATAGGTAATGTCGTTGATTTTTTATTGGTTTTATTCGGCACCGACTTCCGAAACAGTATAATTATGCTTTAAGCTATGTTCTTAGTTATACTATACGAGTATATTAAAGCTGAAGACCTTTTTTGTTTGATTGTTTGTTTAAACACGCTAATCTCTGGAGGTATTCAAGCACAGGTTCGTTCGAGCATGGAGTACTGCTCGCACCTATGGGATAGCACAGCAAAGTATCAGCTTGAGGCGTTAGAGTCTATTGAGAAGCGTGCCAAGAAGCTCATCAACAACGACTCCCTTGTTCAGACCAAGCTCCAAAGTCTTGAGCATCGGCGCAAAGTTGCTAGTTTATCGGTTTTTTACCGGATACATTTCGGAGAATGTGCTTCAGATCTGCATGATCTAATTACCTCCTGCCCTTTCTTCTATCGGACGGCCAGAAGCACCACAATACGCTATCGGTTCATGGTAGATATACCAAGAACCCGAACAAAGCTTTGATTCCACTTTCGTTGTGAAAACCGCCTAGCAGTGGAATGCGCTGCCCGAGTGGGTGTTTCCCAACAGTTACAATCTGGGTATCTTCAAGTCACGAGTGAATCGGTTTCTTCTAGGCAAGCGTGTTCCATCGTAGACCGCATCATCGCTTAACATCAGGCGAGATGGCGGTCAAGCGCAAGCCTACCATCGAATAAAAAAAAAAAAAGGTATCAGTCGGATTTGAACATTTTTTTTTTTGCTTTTGATAGTCCAATTCTTGATGAAGGTTATAGGTTATTTAACATCACGCTACGACCCTTAGAAGCCGAGCAATAGTGGGTGAAACCACGAGACATAGCTAGTATTAAATAAGTATAAGCTAAACATGTACTTATTTAAAAAAAACTCTGGATTAAATTAGAGCGATCAAAAATCTAGCTCATGTCCTTGATTTAACGTAAGTAGGTATAGGATACTTTTTACCCGGGTACCTACATGATAGTTCTTATAGGATACGAGTGGAACCACGGACAACAACTAGGATAATATTATTATATCCTACTATTCCTACTAATATTATAAATGCGAGAGTTTGTGTGTGTGTATGTTTGTTACTTCTTCACGCTGAAACGGCTGTACGGATATCGATGAAATTTTGCAAAAAGGTAGCCTGAGATGTGGCGAAACGCATAGGTTACTTTTTATCTATTTTCACACAGGTGAAGTCGCGGGAAACAGCTCGTATTTTATAAATTAACCCATCCTTTAATATAACAGGTTACGTTAATTGACAGATTCTCAATGCTGACAATTTGAACTTATTTCACACGCCCTAAACGTAATTTTATTAGTTTATCAGGAATAACGTAATCTATTCACTAACTCGGTTTAATAAAAACTTGCAAACTTACTAACAATGATAGTTAACTATGTGAAAATTGGAGCGTTGTCCGTTGAGCAACTTTGGTTCTATTAACGATCGAAGTTAGAATTATTAACTGTGTATGAGTTAGGAGAAGCATTCATTACCTTGCTAGCTTTTTCCATGTAACCAGTCCAGCTAGCTAAATTCAGGACATAAATCATTGTCAATGTGAAATACTCTATTTTATGCTAGGTCAACTAGAGCAGCGGTGCCCTAGTGGTTCGAACCTGCTCTAAAAATGATGAAGGAAAACATCGTGAGGAAATTGGCATGCCTTAGAACCAAAACTTCGAAAACATTTGACGTCCACCAACCCGTACTGGGCTCGCTAAGATATTTTAAAAATCCCTTACACCGGCTCCACACGTTGGCCCCAACGTTGGAACCAACGCCACTCGCCCGACGTGTGGATCTAGAAAATAGCCAATGCTATTTCCTAGATCCACACGTTGGCAAAACTTCAAGTAGTGTAACCTCTAATCTAAGGTAATCAAGGAATATTACTTCCAAATTCTGTCTAGAATCTGCCTATTTTGTACCGACACGCCGTGTGATATCACCGCCAGAACTGCCAATTTGTTTGCGAACATTCGAGGGAGAACCATCGATATCACGGTGAAATTCTCTCTAAAGCGTTCGCAAACAAATTGGCAGTACTCGCGGTGGTATATCACGCGTGTTGGTGCAGAATAAACAGGCTGGTCCACTTTCTGCTGTTTTTAGAGTTCCGTACCAAAATGGTAAAAAAGGAACCCTTATGGTGAAGAAGAAAGAAAGAAAAATCGTTTATTCGCATGTCTATGCGTGCAGCGATAGAAACTAAAATAAAGAAATAAAAAAATAGTAACAAAAAAAAAGTGAAATTACAAAATGAATATAAAAATTAAAAAAAAAAAAAATAATAATAATATTTAAAACAAAAAATAAACAGAACTTAAAAATAAAAACCGCTGTACATTGACATGCCAATAGGTCGGCACTCAGCATAATGTTACGATGTGGCAACATTGAAACTATATTTCCGACATGCCACACCGCAACGCTGTTTTTCAGTGCCGCCTAGGGTGACGCAATGGCGTCCTTCGTCTGTCAAAGAGTTTTAAAATTTGAATTGCAGCGGAGATGGTGTCCACAGAGTACATTATAATATATGATGGTGTAGAACAGTGTCGAACTGTCGAATGGTGTCTGTGATTACAGTGAAACTACCAAATCGGAGTGGTAACTTGGCACGTAAAAACTTCTGATACTTAAGCGTGGTTTGTGTTGTGGAAGTTGTGTGCGACTTCGTCTGTCTGTCACATCTGCTTATTTCAGCAACTACTAATGCTATCGACTTCAAATTTGGAACAATTATAAAGAATGCTTGCCCAGCTTTATTGCAAGTAAATTAAGTTAAAAAATATTTTTAGTTTCATTGAAAAAGGGGGCTGAAGTGGGGGTTCGAAATTTAAAAGTGGAGTCATTAGGTTAAGTGGCATATCATATGAAAAGGCTTGATCTGCACATTTCAAAATATATTTTCATTTTCTTTTATGACTTATAGTTTTCGACATATTATGATGAATACTGTCTGAAAAAATACCATTCCCCCCCCCCCTTATCTTCGAAGTTTGCGGAGCGTAAAATCTGAAATAATTACAGTTGATAGGAATTTATCCATATATTGCACCAAAAATATAACGATGTTCCTAACTAGCACAGTTTTTTCAAAATAATCAAAATTCCTTCAAAAACAAACTTAGTTATGCGGTCCGGTTTTTTTCACTTTATATGTCCAAAAATGATACGGAACACTCGGTGGGCGAGTACGACTCGCACTTGGCCGGTTTTTTATATAAAGTATTATGTTCTCTTCCAGACAACCACATAGAACAGCACCATGTTCTTTCTCCTGCTCCTCATTCTGCCAGGAGTGAGAACCCAGGACCCGACGCCCAGGCCTTACAATCTTCCGTTCAACTCCGTGCAGTTCGTGCAACTTAAGCCTGCCAAGTAAGTTACCTATGATATTTTAATTAGACTTTTGCCTGTAACTCAAATCTGTATGGTTCTTTCCTCTAAAAGCCATTTCAGACTAACCTGCATGGTTCTTACACAATTTATCTTAATTGTCTGGACTTTAAAAGAGACATCGACCTTTGAGTTTCTTTTGGTGTTTCTTCTCAAAGGTAGTCATATATGAAACACCGAACTCATCTCAATTAAAAAAATGTTTTGACGTGTAAAAGTGTTATTTTTAACCTATTTACAAAATAAATATCATTTATACCATTCCCCCTCTAAAAAGCTTATTTTATTCACTGAAAACAGTGAATAAAAAGCACTTTTACTCACTGTTTTGATGTTTGAAAATGGAACACACCAATGTATTCGACCACAGATTTAAAAAACCTATGCTAGATGCGGCACTTTATTAGATTGTATGAAAACCGAACGTGTCATCTTTTTTATACCTACGATAACTTCACCCCAGCCATTTAGTGATGTGCTCAGAGTAAACAGAATTGTTTCAATCACTAAGCGTCACTGAGCTAACAGACTTTTTTTAGTACGAACAGTCGAACATGCAGGGCACGCTTGGTCGTGGCTTGCCGTATCTAGTGTAAGTGTAATCTGTGTATTCGACCTATATTGATGTGTTCTAAATTCAATTTGATTGGTCGACATTTTCGACAAGGAGTTTAGCATTAGAATAAAAACTGTTTTGTGTTCTTTGCTGTCCTTAGTAAATTGGCGCTATTTTGAATACTGTAAGTTGTACGAACACAAAGTTTAGTGTTACTTTAATCTTTAATTTTGTGTTTGTTTAGTGTTGTTCTAATCGATTAAAAATGCATTCTAGTGATGAAGATGTGTTAACACCTGAGTTTGTGAAAGAGAGGGCGGCCGATATAGTGGAAAGGTGGAAAGCTTGCTACCCAAAAAATCACGGCTGGTTTACATCAAAGCCAATTTAACTTTACTTTTTCTTCATTATATGTATATTTTCACTTAAATCTTTCTTTTTCTCGTAGTCATGGTATAAAGTATAGTATGCAACTCTTGAATAAAACGGATTTATATCGAGGGCCATGAATCGCTCGCGTCGCTCAGGATTCTAACACTTGAATCACTCGCTACGCTCGTGATTCAATCATCATGAATCACTCCCTACGGTCGTGATTCAATCGTTAGAATCCTTCCCTAGCTCGTGATTCATCTATGGCCCTCGCTTTAAATCCGTCCTTTATTCACTAATTGCATAATATACTATTATCATTTAACTCCGTCCGCATGGTAGGTATATGAACTACCTATAATGAAGTAACAATTTGAATGACCTACTTAGTGTAGGGTGGCTAGTATTAAAAAGAGACACCAACACAGACCGAGATCAGTTCTGCCTAACCAACACCTGCATGAAGTGATTGGCGAATCAATTTTATCCACTAACATCTTCAAAATGTTGAAGCGCTTTGATTCCACTTCCATTGTGAAAACCGCCAAGCAGTGGAATGCGCTGCGCGAATGGGTGTTTCCCAACAGTTACAATCTGGGTATCTTCAAGTCACGAGTGAATCGGTTTCTTCTAGGCAAGCGTGCTCCATCGTAGACCGCATCATCGCTTAACATCAGGCGAGATGACGGTCAAACGCAAGTCTATCAGAAATTTAAAAAAATGCTGTTTTAAGGCTTGACCTCGTTCTTTCTAAGAGCGACGCCGTCTTTTTCCTCCCCATTACGTAGAAGTCAAGAACGCGCACTTGAACGAACATGCTAGAGGCACTAATGTGCCCTTGCGTTGACATGACAGTCGCTCCACATGCTCGTAAAATACCGATATTCAGCCGAATCTATACTCCATTTATTATAATATTAGACTAAAAACGGTTATAACTGTTTCGTTATTTCGATGTAGGCGTCTATTAAGCATCGTTATTTCACGATATATTTAATGCTATGTAATCTATTTACTATTTGCAAGTAAATTTAAATACAAAAACGCAGTCATTACAACAATATAATACAATAACTATCGTTACTTCGCCGTTATTTGTCTAATGCTTATAATTGGATTGGAAGATGACCTCAACATAGCATATACTGATGGATGTGATGTTTAGGAGACGAGTCTAATAACCTCCGGATTCCCACAACATTTAAATGCTGAATGAAGTAGTTAGCTATTCTTTGGTCTAACAGCCTAGCTGTCTATTTTCCCACCAGTGTATAAAAACGATGTCCGCTATTGTTCTAACACTTTAGCGAAGCGAAGGGCCTGCCTGGATTGTTACCTTGATAACTTGATAATTACACTAATATTAAAAATGCGAAAGATTGTGTGTGTGTTTGTTAGTCCTTTACGCTAAAACGGTATGACAGATTTGAATTTTTGACAAGGTAGCCAGAAGCCTGCAGAAGCATATAAAGCACATGACATATTTTTTATATATTTTCATGCAGACAAAGTTGCGGGTGCAGTGATAGCCTAGTGGTATAACCATGTGCTTACCCACGGCGAATGGTTCGAGTTCAATCCCAAGGCACGCACCGCTGACTTTTCGAAGTCATGTGCGTATTAGAAATTAATTATCACTTGCTTTAACGGTGAAGGAAAACATCGTGAGGCAACCGGCATGTCCTAGAACTAAAAAAAATCGAAGACATGTGACGTCCACCAACCCGCACTGGGCCCGCGTGGTGGACTACGGCCCACTCCCTCTCACAGAGAGGAGGCCTGTGTCCCAGCAGTGGGAACATTATAGGCCGATTATGCTATGCTTATGCTAAAATTGCGGGTAACGACCAGTATAGGTACCTATCGGCACCAGTCTTGAGCACAAACGTCATCTGTGTATTAGTTCATTTTTCGGTCTCTTTGGCGGAATAAAGAAGACGGGTAGCGCCGAGGCCGCACGCTATTGGTTCGTCAGTCGACGCTCGTCGTCTATTGGCTATTTCTATTACGTATTGTAAACTATCTATTGTCTATTGGGCCGAAAATGCACATGCGTAATCTGTGCTCACTGTGTGTAGTTAACTAGCTGCGCCCGCGACTCCGTCCGCGTAGAAGTTGGAAAAAAAATAATTCCGTTGTTTTCTTCATACAAATTTTAATACAGATGCTTGTTGAAACTGCACACAAATGTCTGATGTCCGTGTTAGGTTCTGCAACTTTTTATTATCTCTTTCTATTTAAATGAGATACCGACACCGACGACCGAACGGCCTCCGTAACCGATCCTATAGTTTCTGAGTCCAAAAACAAACGCTATCCATACCAACCCTTGGATTTAGTAACGGCTACTTCGTCCTCTAAAAACACAACACAAAGAATTCCTTTAAGCGGGAATTACATTACGAAACTAGTGTTGTAAAACGGTAGCCTAATAACAGCTTGACACATGCTCCACCCGTGATAATGATTTTAGTGGAGGCCTAAAATTTCTCAAAAATTGTGTAGCTGTGTATCTACATAACAATTATTCAATGTGAAGATTAACAATAAAAAAAAATCTGCACTGTTTATAAACTGTCCCACTGCTGGGCACGGGCCTCCTCTCTGAATGAGAGGGATAGGCCATAGTCCACCACGCTGGCCAAGTGCGGGTTAGCAGACTTCACACACCTTCAAGAACTTTATGGAGAACTCTTTAGGCATGCAGGTTTCCTTCACCGTTAAAGCAAGTGATAATTAATTTCTATTATGCACATGACTTCGAAAAGTCAGTGGTGTGTGCCTCGGGATCGAACTCGAACCATTCGCCGTGGGAGGCGCATGGTTAAACCCTCAGATCATAGAAACAAGTTGTTTCTATGATCTGAGGTTAAACCACTAGGCTAAGTTTGAAGATCCGCCTCATACAGGTCGAAATCAATTGTGTCTGTCAAATGCGACCGACGAAGAGATAATAGTTTAACCCCACTGCCATGATGAAATAAATCTCACAAAGTATGTGCTTGCCAGGGTTTGGTCTTACGACCTATTTCAACAAAATATTTTTCTTTAATTTCTCATAACTTTTCCACAAATGAACCTAGAAGTAGAAATATTACACGAACGTACCATAAGTCGTTAGCGTTAACTCGCTAAGTTTAAATCGAACAGTTAAAGCCATCGGTTAGAAGCAGATAGCTGCAGTATTGATTTCACATTAGTTCGCTATTATTTTCTTCTAGTATCGCTGGTATAAGTTAATAGGTTGTAATGTTAGAGTGAAAAGGCGAGAAGATACACGTAGGTGCAAAAATTACAATATGCAGAAATTCTTCCCCCGATAGTTAAAAAGACGTGTATTACAAAAATATTAAAAATACAAGATGCGTGTTTTTTTTTCCTGATTCGGGCAATATAATTATATAACTCAATTTTGGAAAAAATGTTGGATGCGTCCTTTTTACTATCGGGGGCAGAATTACACATCGAGTTTTAGAAAGATAATCGTCTAGCTTCGGCTTTGTAGAGCGTCATCTCTGTCGCACGAAGCACTAACAGTCCGGTATCTAAAAGGGCTCGTAAACGGGCTATAAAAATTGCATCTTGCTGGAAATCTTACTGACAACTAGAGCAATATTTACGGTGATACTCTTGCTGCAATTTAGCAATGTAAAATATTGCAGAGCTTCTAGAGAGATTCTAGCAAAGTAGCAATGTTCGTATAAAGATGTTTGTATGGATGGATGTTTCTCTCATGAAAAACTACAGAACGGATTTTAATGAAACTTTACAATAATATAGCTTATACATGAGAATAACATATAGTCTACTTTTTATCAGAAAAAACATGGGCGAAGCCGCAGGCGGAAGCTAGTAATATTATAAATGCGAAAGTTTATCAGGGTGTTTGTATAGATGGATGTTTGTTACTCTCTCACGCAAAAACTACTGAACGGTATTTGATGAAACTTTACAATAATATAGCTTACATCAAAATAACATTGGCTGCTTTTTATCCCGAAAAATGCGGCAAAGTCGCGAGCGGAAGCTAGTTGTTTATAAATGTCCTACATTAATAAGTCTAATTTCATTTCCAGAAAAGGCCCAATCTTATTCCCGAACGACAGCCCTCCACCGCCGCCGACACCACTCATCGTAACATCTCGACCCCTCGCCGAATCCATAGCCCGAAGTGAGCTGAACCCCAACAACAGCCTCGCAGCTCAATCCCGGCAGTACCAGGTCTCATACAAACCAGAATACCTGGCCAGGGATAAGAACTACAAGCCGTTTACTTATACCCTGGCTACGGTAACTCCTGTATATGATTATGGGTCTTCCAAGCTGGTTTATGGTGATACTGCAAATAATAATCTTCAAGATAGCCAGAAAGGGATTTTTTATAAAGATTATGAGGTAAGGAATACTGTTTATTTTTGAAAGTTAAGAGGAAAAAACGAAACCTTTATAGGATCACTTTGTTGTCCATCTGTCAAGACCATTTTTCTAAGGAACGAGTAAAGGTATCAAGTTGAAATTAACATAAAATATTAAAGTTTACGATTTCTTGGAGGTGTAATATGACGGTTCACTCACAATGTTTTCCTTCACCGTTTAGAATAGCGGTGATGAAAAGTAGATAGTTATTTATTCGTGCATAAACCTCTCAGCTTATTGAATACTTCTTCTACCGTGAGAACCTAAGTCTGTAGATATTTTCCATTCAATATTGTCTGAGAACAGTCCAGTAGGCATTTAGGCCGACTCACATTTGTCTGTTCTTTACTTACGGTGACTCGCCATCTTTTCTTAGTTCTAGCTCTCTTGTAGGGCCAGAGAAAACGCGATAGTATTTGAAAGATTTATTGGATCCGGCCCAAAGAATATTTGTTTTGGGATTATGAACTTTGACTCAATAAGGCCACAGTCCAGTTTTGTGTGCAGCTAGATTTATATCGTTTAAAATTTTGTTGTTACTCTAAAATTATTTGTGATCGAAATCTTTTTAAAATATTAATTTGAAATTTTCAAACAGTTTTGTGTTAATATTATCAGAAACGTTTGATGGAATCAATTTATAAAAGAAGAGACAACGCGATGATAATAGAAAACGCATGGGACCGACCTATACAACGCAGAAGATTTGAGCAGGTTTCATCTAACATTATTATGTTAAGTGTCTAGTATACTAAAAGTAAACTCTTCCATTGAATTTTGACAAAACGGTTGGTTCTGTAGTAAAACGGTTGACTTCTTCACTGCGGGTCACAGAATCGATTCCCACCCATAACAAATATTAGGCCTACAAATGGTTGATCCGAATCTGGACGTTTGTCTAAATGTTAACAACTCATAATACAAAATGCACGAACATGATGAGAAATTTTTAGTGTAGGGCAACGTTTAAAAATATTTGGTTATCACCTAACCATGCCACCAGCTGGTCAGGATTCGTTCGGTCATCTTGTAGCGAAAGATGTGATAAGACGTTTCTTAAGGCTTAATTTTGGAAGCCCAATAAAAATATAAATAATCAAAATCTTTATGGCTATTTTATATATTTTTTAAATGTCGATTCGCACGTGCGAGTTCATTTCGTGCGAATCATCCAATAAGCCGAGAATTTTAATGCCCTATTTATTTAAACTTTATGCAACTTACAAAGGTACAAAGGCGGACTTAATGCCGTAGGCATTCTCTACCAGTCAACCAAGGGTGGTGGAGAGATATCATGGCAGGTGCATTTATATTTAAGGCGAAAACATAATTATGTATTCTAATCAAAAACTATATGTGAATTATGAAATAAAATAGCCCTATGTCCAGCGGTAAACTGTAATCATCTGAATTGAGCTATAGCTCTTACAACTACTCTTTTACCAGCTTTTTAAGCTACTCAGGTATCCGATAATAGTTTATACCGGGGTGAAATTATTAACCAGACAGCAAAGATGGTTGCTGGCTGACTGCCCTTGGTACGTATGACGTAACTACTTAAGGCTAGTTAGTCGTGGAGGACATTTTAATTTATTAATTTTTTAATCACATAATAATTTAGAAGCCTGATGAACCAAACCTAAGAGCAAGAATAACCAACTTAAAAGATGATGTCCACCTTAAACAAATAAAAGTGTTACATGGATCCTTAAACAGCAGAGAAGCAAATGATTACAATGATGGTGGCAATGATCATGATAGTGACAAAGATGATGAAAATGATATTGATTTTGATGTGGACAAAGTAAATGTGAGTTTCTAAGCTGCAATATGACTTGAACTTACAGCTAATCGATAGATACGTTCTTGTTCTAATAAATGTGTGGTAGAATAGAGCTTGCCACTGCTATGTGGGTTATTGACACTATATTGATATAATTCAGCTTTAAGGAGTCGCATCAACATAGCTCGAAGAATTGCTAAAGTTAAGTGGCAATAGCGGGGAACTTTGCTTGTAGAACGGTTGGCCATTGGAGCTAAAGAGTTCTCGAGAGGGGCGACCGTATACTAGCAGATGCAGTATGGGTAGGGCTGCCATCACCTAAATTGCCGACGCCGGACAAAATCATCAAAAACCCCGGACATTTTGGTGAAATTGAGAATTTTTGCCGGACGTTCCCGATAAATTGACTGACTTACGATTACGAGCTTAGCTTTTAATCAATCAGGATTCCCCTGACACAAAAAGGACACTTTTTGCTAACCCCTACCGTACGCTCCCCGGACGCCCTCTAAACTAAGACAAATCCGGGGAACCCCGGACGGATGGCAGCCCTAAGTATGGGTAGGCACTCCATAAAGTGGATGGATTGATCCAATGAAAGTCATGGGAATCCGCTCGATGTGTGGACAGCACAAAACCGGTCGTTGTGGCAGTGCTTGATGGAGGCTTATGTCCAGCACGTCTTACCACTGTTATGATGATGAGTCTCATCAAGTTCCAATTCGTTTGTATTATGTTATCTCAAAACAAATTGCAACATAAAGTAGATTTAAAAGAATTGTCAACGCACATTCGATATCACATTAAGTGAATGCAAAAACGTATCATCCTATGCATTTGACATAAATTAATAAAAACACCGTTTCTTAGAGTGACAGAAGCCAGGAGTTTAAGGAAAGCATAGGCAGAAAAAGCATGTATCCTAGTTCAGAAACCTCAAACTACAATTATGGCAAAAGAAGCCCACAGAGAAGAGTATACTCCCATTATGATAATGACAGAAACATTAAAGCAAGACCCACACGAAGTCTAAATCAATTCAACGCAAATAAAAGGATTAAGCCTATACGCACAAGCACACAATCTCTTTTTGAAATGGAGAACCAAAATCCTTACATGAGATATCGGGAGAGTGCAGAGGATTTAAGCGACAATGATGAAAAATATGGTAGTTTTAAGAACTATCCCAAAAGAACCGCACCCAGAAAAAATGACAGAAATCTTGAAATATATCCTTCGTACAGTCTAGAAGTTCTCAGAGTAAGACCTGTACATAGTATAGAAAATGAAGGCACCAGTCATGATAGAATTCTAAAACAGGTAATTTCCTACTGCGTAGGTATTCTAAGCAACAATCATCCGGATCTTTATCCCAAACCAGACTGGGGTCGTCTTTCAGTGTAACTAGTTGCGGCTGAATATCAATACTTTACGTAGGGCGACTGCCATCTAACCTCCACAACCTAATTATTGGGAACAACAAATTCTGCAAAATTATTCCAAAAAAGCTCTTCATCAAATACGCTCACCTCACAGCCGAACAAGAAAATGAATCCGTGATATTATTTTTTCTCTATTCACTGCCATAAGGTCGGTGATTGATTATGCCCGCTATTGTTGCCGTGGACAAGAACAGGTGTGTTTGTTTATCCCGGGATAACATCGGGATCATTGTAAACGTTTCGCAGCCACTGGTTATTGGTGATTAATCTGTAGTTTGGTTACGCGTTAGCTTTAATTATACTTTGTCTGTAATGTCGGCATGGAGTACACAATATAGTTGATGACTTGGTAAAAAGATTAGCCAGTCATTAAAATCGGGGCTAGCTGCCTAGGGTGCGCTGGATGGTGCAAAATACCTAGTCTTATATCGACTTTTACGACGTACGATACCTACAAACAAGACAGAAACTTTGATGACTGTAGCCTGGCACGATTCGGTTACGGTACGGGCTAGTGACAAGGCGGTGGGTTTAAGACAGTCAAAATAGTGGGGAGAGTAATCTGTTGCTGTTCTAGGAACCACATCAGCGAGTAGTTCAACCATTGTACGAGCTAGATGACAACGCTGATAGAGATCTGAACACACCTCCGAAGACTGATCATTTTAAATACCAGGTTAGTAGCGTACCAGATCTATACATTTATATCAGTTCTGTGACTTCTGACCAAATAACGGATAACTTACACTGAGTGGTTAACCACTCACGATACAAATCATGAAAGGATTGGCGATAATACTGTATGACAGGTTAAATAGGACTTTGAGGGGTGTAGAAACGAGGTGGAATGTCCCTCTATTGAAAAAGGAGGATCCTCCTACCAGACCGGGTGGTATTGTCTTGCGGACCACTGTCCCAACAGTTGATGTTGGGTTTCTGTATTTATGCTTATCGCTGTAAAAACTCTTCTTGCCCGATGTAGGATAGTACCTACTTGATGTTGCCGATAGATGTCAATGTCGCTACAGGACATATTGAGGTCCCATACAATTTGTCGAGGATTCGATCGATATGGATATTTTTAAACAAACTAGTATAGAATACTGGGATCCTTCAATATTTGCCTCGTTTAATCTGTGACCCAGTATATTTATGCTCCTTAGAAAGTGCCGTATAGGTAATATGTACAGTATTGTACAGTTGTACACTCTCCACTCAACGTTTGATTGAAGTGTACATGCGAACGAGGTCACTGGCAACAACCATACATCATTCCCGATTAGATGACGGATTTGAAATGCAAAAGCAATCTTCAATAAGCATTTTATAAGACCTGTAGCAAAGTAAAGTTGAAGTTATTTGATTGTATTGATTCCCGCAAAACCCAAATATGTCGCACCTTCGATGAAACAAAGTTACCAATAGCCAGAACTGCAAAATCGTGTTTGAACCATGTATATATTAGGGGTAAGAAAAACATTTGATTTTGCAATTTTGGCTATTTGAGACTGGAGGCTTTGGTGAAACAATTCTCTGAATGGTGAAACAATTCACCGAAGATGTGATGTTTTACAAATAAACTTACAAATTTAATGAATTTAGGTCAAATTTCGACCACTAGGCGACCACTAGTTAAGATAAATCGATAACTGTTTTTTTTTGTTTTTCAGGACGTATCTCCTCAGCGGTATAATTATTATAAGGCCAATGATGGTGAACATGAAAACAGCAAAGAATACAACCACGTAAGTTTACAATCTTTTCCCGCACTGGTCTGTCTGTTTGTGCATGTGGTGTTTGTAAACGCACTCACGACACAAGAGAAATCCTAGTGTGGGGCAACGTTTTTAAAAATAAGAAAAAACTGTATGTTATACTGATCATTTTGTTATTTTTCAACAGGGTGAAAACTACGCCTTCTCCTATACGGTAAAGGACCAGAAGACTGGCGACGATTTCTCCCACTCCCAACAGAGTACAGGAACCGCTACCAATGGACAATACAGAGTTCGACTCCCCGACGGAAGAATGCAAGTAGTTTCGTACACCGCTGACGAAAACGGATACAAAGCTGATGTCAGATATGATGAACAGCACGACCAAGATAACAGTATCGATGTTGATGTTAGCAAAGATCATCGATACAGAAACGATGATTTGTCAACTACATATAAACACAATGATGTCAATACTCATAATCATCGTTTAGACAATCAAGATTCTCTTGAAAATGATGAATATTTACGACCTCGTTATAATAATGACAAAACACTACAGAACCCAGTCTCGACTAGACTTCCAACGTTAAACAACAATTATTATCGTCCTATAAAGGGTATTTTCGTAAACCCTACTAAAGATTTTGAACATAAAAATGATTATGATTACATAAATGATTATGGAAACAAAAAAGTATATCAAAATGATGACGGTTTTCAAAATTACAATAAATATGACACTAAAAGTGCTTATGTTGATGGAACGAATGTTAATATCGACGACCACACAAATGATCGTTTGTCAGATAATAATAATGAGTACCTAGAACACTATAACGATAAATTAGCTGAAAGTAACGACAAAGTACAAAGGGCTAAAGACGCGGACTATTTAAAATTCTCTGATGAAGTACCTCTTTCGAAGGAAATTGATGATTATTCTTCAGAACTTAACGTTGGCTATCAGCCTCATACAAGCAAATTCTCTTCATTCAACAATAATCAGAATACTAATGCGAAACTTGTACCATCTTACGAAGAATTAAAAGATCTTTTTGTAACTAATGCGAATGGACGTAAAAATGCGGCACTGCCAGTAATCGTATCTACTGTAAGACCTAATTATGATGTGACACCAGATGTGGTTGCTATTACTCCGAAGCCTAATTTGTATACTAATATTAGGAATATTGTTCCTGTTACTCCTACCCCCTATAAATATTCAACTCCATCACCTACCACTCCCAGAAGTTATTTGTTGTCAACCATCGCGAATTTGAAACACCAAATCAGTTTAGGCAGTAAGCCAGTTTTGTCACATCACTACATTAACAAAATTAACAAATATTTAACGTATAAATAGTTTGTATTTAGTTTTAAGATGTATATAATTTATTTTTGTATATTAAAATGTAGTTGAAGTTATATTCTTTATTTCTTCTTCAAACTCGAACACAAAGTCTCATTTAGTACAAAGGGCTAAAATTAGTGTATTATTTTAACACCATACAAAAGAAAACCTCACAAAAGCCCCGTCCTTCACCACTTCCTAAGCTACACTTTACTCCTTAAGATGAAAGATGTTGTTAAGCAATTTAACATCTTTGACATTTTTTTGTACAATTTATAGGCTCGCGTTTGATCACAAATCACCGGATGAAAAGCGATAATGCAGTCGACCATGGTGCACGCTTGTCCAAAAACAACTTATTCACTCTAGACTTGAAGGGTCTTACTACATAAAAGATGAACAGCTGTAGAACAAGAATGATACCAAAAATAATCCGCCCTTGACAAGTTTGAGCTAAAACAAGTGTGTATTATTTTTGGTATCATTCTTGTTCAACAAATGTTTATCTTTTTTTGTAGTAAGACGGTAAGACTCTAAAGTTAGGCGTTCATTAGATGCTCAATCAAAACCATCAATCATGATTGATGGTTGCATGATAAACATATCAAAAGTATCCAGATTTTCGTTACGCAAATGTCGGTAGGTTATCCGTCATTCACACCTTAACCGTGGTTGACAGCAAAACCTACCGTGTAATGGACGCCATGATTGTAGCTATCGGGTAACACAGACTAATACGTGGCTCAATACAGTTATACAGGAGCCAACTGCACAGTGGCGTGCCTAGAGGGCAAGCCCGAGGGTATTTATCTTAATTTTTCATGAATGTGAGTAGCGTATAATAAAAAGAAAACCGGCCCCTTTTGCAATGAAAATAAAAATATTTTTTGACTTTTTTAATAAAGTTGGACAAGCATTTTTTATAACTGTTCCAAATTTCAAGTCGATAGCATTAGTAGTTGCTGAAATAAGCAGCCGTGACAGACAGACAGACAGACGAAGTCGCACCATAAGGGTTCCTTTTTTACCATTTTGGTACGGAACCCTAAAAACACGTACATTCATGAAAAATTAAGATAAACACCCTCGGGCTTGCCCTCTAAGCACGCCACTGCAACTGCAATGCGTAGCTCTTTAATTACTTAGCCAAATATAACATTAAGTATGTAAAACATCTACAAACATGAAATTCTTCCCTATAACACAAAGGCTTGTTCAACATTAACTCCACTAATACCTGGCATTACGGCGGACCTTAGCAAACAGAGGGTAAGCAGTTAAATAGGTGCTCGTTCATCAGTCAGACAACTTCCAACTTGTAGTACAATATGCCTAATAACGGAAATATTTCGGAGGTTGGTGCATACAGACGGATGGAATGGCGAGCGAAAGCGAATATTCGAGAAAATTGGTAATTACTAAATATAATATACCTATCTACTTTCAAAGTTGGTAAACTAAAAACCCGAAAGAAGCGCTTTAATTCCACTTTCATTGTGAAAACCGCCAAACAGTGGAATGCGCTGCCGGAGTGGGTGTTCCCCGGTAGTTACAATCTGAGTGTCTTCAAGTCGCGAGTGAATCGGTTTCTTCTAGGTAAGCGTGCTCCATTGTAGACCGCATCATCGCTTAACATCAGGCGCATGGCGGTCAAAGGCAAGCCTATTTTTAAATACTACTACAAATTAGCCTATTAGCCTAGTAATATTATAGGTGCGAAAGTTCGTGAGGATGGATGTATGTATGGATGGATGTTTGTTACTCTTTCAAAAAAACTACTGAACGGATTTAGATGAAACTTTACAGTAATATAGTATTTTAACATCAAAATAACACATAGGCTGCCTTTTAACCTGAAAAACGCTGGCGAAGCCGCGGGCGGAAGCTAGTATTATGAATGCGAATGTTTGATACTCTTTCACGCAAAAACTACTGAACGGATTTTGACGAAACTTTGTAGTTATATTATAGCTTATACATCAAAATAACACATAAGCTACTTTTTATCCCAAAAAACGCGGGCAAAACCGTGGGTGGAAGCTATAAGTATTTTTATGCAACGTGTTCTCCGTTCTCCCCAACCGTGAGTCCCAAAGGTGAAATTACCTCAAGGCTACGTTCGAGAAACTTAGATAACTGTTGAGTTAACGATGCTACGGTAATTTCAACTTATATTCCTGTGTTCAAGTTACAAAGTTACTATGTGCTGTTTACAGAAGGATGAAGTTACTGCTTGAAAATAATTAGGAGTTCTTACCTCAGTTACGTTTAAAGAGCTGACTCGTTTGTAAGAGGTTATTCGTAAGTTTGTAACCGAGTTCAAAAAGGAGGAGGTTTCATACAAATAGGTCGAACTACAGATTTCACGAGGGTGTGACAGACGGACAAGCGGACGGACGTACATGACCAGACCAAACTATAAGAGTTCCTAGATTTACTACAGAATCATAATAGTTTTACTGCGGAACCCTAAAAAGTAACACAGAGGTGTTTTATAGATTCCCCAGTCACTTCAAAAATATACTTTACCAAAAATAAATACTTGTTCAATTGACTCAACCCTATCGCCAATACGGTCCGAAAGAACTCTCAAACTTTAAAGGAAGCATTTGAGTCGCTACACCTCTTGAATTTAAAACAGAACCAGGCATTCTGCTTGCCCAGCAAGGAGCAAGCTTGAACATAAGAGTAGCAAGTATACGGGCAAGATAAGGCGGCGCTGCGGTCTATACCTAGTCGATTATTGACAACGATTCTTGTAGGGATGTGGCGAGGTTGTATCGATAAAATTGATTAAATATTTTGCTTTTTCTTCTGATATTTTTTGTTTACTGGCCACAAATTGCACATTATTTTGTAGTGGCTTTTAACTAAGTTAAGTGTGCTTGTTAACTGTGAGAGTTGGTTTAAACTAATTGTGCACCGGGTAGCTCTTGATTAATATCTCGGTAGTCTGTTTTCGGACTATTAAATTGCTGTTTATTGCGATAAAATCTTATTCGTTCGTCTGTCGCACTTGACAGACACAATAATTGATTTCGACCTGAATGAGGCGGATTTTTTAAATGCGATGATTTTTAGATGGAGGGTTATAGGACTTAAAGAATGTGCAATTTAAGAATACATTTCTCCGGCTTGTATATCTTCATCTATCACTAATGAACTAAATCCATCAAGTATAAAAAACTCGCTACGGTACTGGTCTTCAAAATTCTATATATACGGATATATCATATTAATTCAAATATCGACAACATTACAAATTATTCACAACACCATAAAATACCCATCCCTAAAATTAAAACCCACACCTTATACGATATCTTAACCTAAAATCAGAATCACGTTCGTTATCGATGAAAATTATCGATAATTGGCGCATCACTGGGCCAGTAGTGCATGCCTCGTTCGGCTGAGTCGGTGCTGGCGTCATGCCAAAGATGCGCTAAGACTACCTTACATGGTAACATTGCGAAAAAAAGGAAATAATAATTAGGAGAATGTTTTCCCTTGTTTCTTCAAAAGGAAAAACTTAAACGTGTTTTGGGTTGTAAATAATTTTATGGAAATGTTTTGTGCGTGAACTTAAACGTGTTTTGGGTTGAAATCTAGTTGGACGTGGTCGCACGGGTGAGTCCTGCAGAGCCTGGAGACTTCAGTTCGATCCCCGGGTAGAGCGATCTATTTATTGTGTTTTACGATTAGGAAATAGGAAAAGTAGCCTAGTGCTTTTACAGGGCCCAGGCTACCTACTTCTTTGTCAAACATTCAAATCTGTCCAGCGGATTAAAAAAAATGTTTTTTTGGTAACTGGTACTGGTAGTTCCTGAGAGTTTGTTTGTTTTTTTGAACACGCTAACGTGTTCAAACAAACAAACAAACTCTTCAGCTTTTAATATGAATATAGAATTATAAATTCCTACGAAAGTTTGTGTATGTGTGTTTGTTACTTCTTCACGTTAAAACGGCTGGACAGATTTAAATGTTTGACAAAGAAGTTTCTATAAGGAACATACAGACAGACAGACAGACAGACAGAAAGACAGACAGACAAAAATTTTACTGATTGCATTTTTGGCATCAATATCGATCACTAATCACCCCCTGATAGTTATTTTGAAAATATATTTCATGTACAGAATTGACTTTTCTACAGATTTATTATAAGTATATAGATAGGTACACACCACCCTGCACCCGGTCGTCAAAATGTTTAACATCCCTACGCTCATTAATGAACCATAACTTAATTACCATTAATGCAATTAAGTTTCTACTGTTTACACAAATTACGAGCCTCATTTAACAATTATAATATAATTAATTTAATATTAATACACAACACGACACGTGCTGTTTGCTTGGAATTACGCTTAAAGACAAACCAAGGGTGACAACAGGTGACAACAATGACTAAAGGAACATAATATTAAGAGCCATCACTGTTCTAGTACAAGTTTTTTTAATAATAAGGGTTCCTTTTTTACCATTTTGGTACGGAACCCTAAAAATGAACTTTAGGGCTAACTAGACACTATCTGAACGCGCCCCAAAAGGTGGTAGCCGTAAGGCTGATCCGGGGCTACCGCACGATCTCGGGCGAGGCGGCAAGCCTCCTTGCCGGACTGCCACCGTGGGATCTGGAGGCGATAGTCCTCGCGCGCCTGTATGAGTGGCGCGCGGAGGCACTACGTCGGGGGGAAACCCCGCTTCCGCGGCAAATTGCGGCGGAGCGGACGGACCTCCGGCGCGATCTCATGGTGGCATGGAAGGAACGACTTTCGCAACCCAGCGCAGGGCACGCCGCAATAGCGGCGGTAAGACCCCTCTTTGAGGAGTGGCTAGGGAGACGTCACGGCGTCCTCACCTACCGCCTGACGCAGGTCCTCACCGGACACGGAAGTTTCGGGAGGTACCTGCACATCATCGGGCGGGAGGAAACGCCCGGGTGTCATCACTGCGTTGATCGCCCTGAGGACACGGTGGAGCACACGGTGGGGGCCTGCCCTGCATGGGCGGAGCACCGCCGTTTCCTCGTAGAGGCGATCGGCAGCGGCGGCGACCTCTCGCGCCCGGCCCTGGTTCAAGCCATGGTCCGGGGCGAGGGGGAGTGGGAGGCAGTCGCCTCCTTCTGCGAAGCAGTCATGCTAGTGAAGGAGGCGGCGGGACGGGAGAGGGAGAGATTCTCCCGTCCAAGCCGCCGCGGTAGACGCTCCGGGCGTCGGGAGCCGCGTGACGACTCCCGGCCACCGTAGGCGCGGGCCTGCGGGCGGTGAGTAATGGGTAGCTCACCGTCCGATCAGGACCAGGCCCGTGCCGAACGGCGCGTACGTGTTCCACGCGCGCCTCAAAGAGATGTCAGCATCAGAGAGGGGGCCCTCTAGGGCCCAAGCCTGCCGGGAAAGCGGGATTGTCCGGAAGGGATACCGCTGACCCGGACAAAAGGGCTAACGAAGGAACATGGGTGGGTTTTAGTCAGTAAAAGTCTGACACTCCCTTCCGCTCCGCCCAGAGCGGGAGGGGTCATTTGATGATTTCCCATCCTCAAAAAAAAAAAAAAGGGTGACAACAGGTGACAACAATGACTAAAGGAACATAATATGACGTAGGTATTAAGAGCCATCACTGTTCTAGTAGGTACAAGTTTTTTTATAGCCCGACTACGGCAAAGCCAAAAGGAAGGGTTATGTTTTTACCCGACTGCGCCAGAAGGAGGGTTATGTTTTTCGAGTGTATGTATGTATGTAGGTATGTATATTTCTTTGGCACGCTCTGTAGCCTAAACGGCTTGATGGATTTTACCTTGAGAGGTGTCGTTAGATTCGCCTTAATTGTGAGAGTGACACTGGATATATCAAAAAAATAAAAAAATAAAATGGCCGATTTTTGGCGCCACATTATTATGTCTTTAAAGAAATGCTTTTTCCTCAAAACCTATCGAGTGGGGTATCAAAATGAAAGGCTCAAAAAGACGATTACCGAAACACATATATATAAATATAAATACATCAAAGACATTAAAAACTAAAAAGTGAAAAAGAAAAATAGTAAATTTTAAATTTTAAAAACCCGACTGCCGAAAGAACAACAAAAAAGTTCAAAACAAGAGCACATTTCAAGCAGTCTGATGCAGTTGGTGGCATAATCTAAGGTTTAACGTAAATAATTGCCACCAACTGCATCAGACTGCTTGAAATGTGCTCGTTTTGAACTTTTTCGGCAGTCGGGCTTTTTAATTTTTTTTAAGCAGTCTATTTATGTAGATATGTTCGTTTTTACCTCAGATCATAGAAACAAGGGAGCTTTGATACGGTCACATTGACCGTATATAAAATGTACACGCTGGCGACGAACCAAACACGATCGATGATATAAATACAGTGTTTTAGTTTAGTGCTAGTGTTGAGTGACGATTAACAGTGTTAGATTGAGGGTGTGTGGAATGTTCAATGCGTGGGAGATCTTTATATTCACGAGGGGCGCTTGTAATTGTGTTGAAAAATGTACTAAAAGTGGCGACAGTTGTTCCCGTACTAATTTGCTATGATGGCATATCTCCTTGTTTCTATGATCTGAGGTTTTTACGTATGTTCCACCGTAGCGCCTAAACTACTTATCCGATTTTGATGAATGAGGTGTCAATCGATTCTTTGGAAATTAATATGGTTGTACTTCTCAATACGAACCCTCTTCTGAATCTCGACATTCTATAAATTCTGTAATCATTACGCCTTATGCCGCACCACTCTTCACACTAATATTATAAATGCGAAAGTTTGTGCGTGTGTGTGTGTGTGTATGTTTGTTACTTCTTCACGCTGAAACGGCTGGACGGATTTGGATGAAATTTGGCACACAGATAGATTATAGTTTTATACCTTTTATCCCGAAAAACGCAGGCGAAGCCGCGGGCGGAAGCTAGTTATTAATACTACTAAAAACAATACAAGTTTGAACCAAACCACACTTTTCAACGCACAAAGTATTGACTGGTTGACTTCTGAATTTGTGTAAAAGAAACACTTATTTTAACAATGAAACAAAAAGCCCGCGATCTAGTTCATTTCTTAAATGGGAGAGCACAATAACTGTTACTTCAATATTGTGAAGATAATACAGAAGTACAAGTCGGTAATTACCGACTAACAGCTAAGAATGTGTCCACTTAGGCTACGTCTTCAGATCATAGAAACAAGGAGATATGCCATCATAGCAAATTAGTACGGGAACAACTGATGCCACTTTTAGTACATTTTTCGACACAATTACGCGCATAATTAAGCGCTACTTGTGAATAAAAAGATCTCCCACGCATTGAACATTCCGCACACCCTCAATCTAACACTGTTAATCGTCACTCAACACTAGCACTAAATTAAAACACTGTATTTATACCATCGATCGTGTTCGGTTCGTCCCCAGCGCGTACGTTTTTAATATGAGCAATTTGCTCAAGATCAGGCATCAAGCTCGATAGCGCCTTGGCACATCTCCTTGTTTCTATGGTCTGAGGCTACGTCCGTACTGACATGCGGCTTGCTTAGCGCCTAGAGCCTAGTGGCTTGCATTCAGGCTACTTGCTAGGATACACGCCTGATGTTAAGCGATGATGCGGTCTACGATGGAGAACGCGTGACTAGAAGAAACCGATTCACTCGTGAGTTGAAGACACCCCGATTGTAACTGTCGGGGAACACCCACTCGGGCAGCGCATTCCACTGTTTGGCGGTTTTCACAGTGAAAGTGGAATCAAAGCGTTTCGTTCGGGTTTTTGGTATATATAAGGTCCTACCCTTCATACTCGAAATATTTTAAGAGGTACAACTGTAGGTGGTAAAGATGCCATACAAATGAAAAAAAAAATTATCTGAGTACCTATATATATATTTTTAAATAAATTAATTTAAAATTATTTGACACACATAAAAAATATTATTTTCAACATCCATTACGCTATTTTTTACGTTACTTACTATTAATAGTAGAAACTAGCGTAATGGATGTCGAAAATCATATTTTTATGTGTCAAATAATTTATTGAAAATAATTAAATTAATTTATTAAAAAAAAAAAATACTCAGATCTAATTTTTTTTCGTTTAGGCATCTTTACCACCTATAGATGGGCCTCTTAAAATATTTCGAGTATGAAGGGTAGGACCCTATATATTGTTGTTTTATTAATTATTTTTGTTTCCTTTTCATCAAGCTTTACCCGGAGGTTTCCTCGGAGAAAAGGTAGCTAAGGTCAGAGAATTGAGAGAGAGGCACTCCGGAACGAGAGCCTTTTTTTTCAGGATTTTTGTACTCATATACAGACTGCTTGCATTCACTAGGTATCCCTCCACACATACAATGACCATAAAAAAGAGGGGTCATATTGTAGAGGTTTTAATATAAAGTTAAGAAGACTGGTTAGATTTATGGATAAAAACAAGCTTCGATTTAAATATTTTGGGCCGTACCACAAAAAAGATAAACACGTGTTCAACACGAATGCTACCAAAAATAATCCGCACTTGTTTTAGCACTAGCTTGTCTAAAACAAATGTGTATTGTTCGCGTATAACACGCGTTTATCTATTTCGTGGTAAGAGTGTTTGATTTTTATAGAATATGTTTCGGCGTTAAAGAATTGCTCAATGGTTTTAACGCACCCTCGGCGAGAGGTCACATATTTTGTATTTTCTTATTAAGTAAAGTAAGTAGTCTAAGTATTAGGTATTATTGTTATGTGATAATGGTTTGAAAACTTCAATCGTATTCTAAGGGGTTTCAAATCCGGTAGTTTTCCTCCCAAACGACAGTATCTACTTAAATTTCTTTTTCTTTAGATTTTGTACAAAGTGGAACTTCTCGACTTTTCATTGCACAGTGGTATGCATTACTGGAATTAGTACTATTGTTTTATTATATTAATGCTAATTATTATTGCTGGCAAATGTTTGCATACTGTAAGGCAATGTCGAAATATAGCGGTGATTAAGGTTGTTCTACTTTTACCCTAAGTGGGGGTAAAAGAAATACAGAATGTTGAAAGTCTGAGTAAATGAAGGGTTGATGTTTTAGGGTAGTAGGTAAGGTCGGACTGATTGCCAATCCAGTCTGTTGTATTGTAGTTCAAAGATGGACTAGAATTCGATTTTAGGGTTGCGGACCTCAAAAGGAATAACGGAACCCTTATAGGATCACTTATCCGTTATCCGTGTTTCACCGTCTGACTATGAGTGGAGCCATCTGCTCAAGCCATCTATGATCAAGATATGATATATTATCTACTATGATGTAATAGATGTAATGCATATTTCGGATCCGCCAGGGCGCGAGTGTAACTCGTACCTACTCGCACTTGTTCGGTTTTTTTTGGCACCGTACATTCTGTATTCTATTCTATTCTAGTACTATATATATGTATAGGGATGGACCGAATATTCCTTTGCGGTATTTTCAGTATTCAGTATCCAAATGCCGAATATTCGGTACGGTAAATATTTTACCGAATATCCCACCGAATATTCGTATTCGGTAAAACCCAGCCTATTTATGTACCTACTCGTATATTCTCATTTCCATTCAGATCAGAGCACGGAAAATTATTACGGATTTAAAAGTACTAAAGCGGAGTTAGGTATTCAAGGGATCCGTTTTATGGATACTATTCAGTATTACGTTACTTTCAACGAGTTTACCATTCAGTGATAAAGAACTAGAACCATTGTCTTTTATTTTGTTTCGTAACAGTAGATAGTAGTAGTAAGTGTTTGAATATATTACAAGTAAACTTTTTGTGTAAAATCAGGATATGGGGTATCGTAGATAACCGTATAATCGGTCCGACAAAAGTCACTGAAAATAGAACAAATCTTTACCGTAGAAGACGTCCTACAAAAAATTGGTCGTCCAAAAATGAGTAGGTAAATATTAAAATAGATTTACCTATCTACCTTTGGATTTGAGTGCGTATCTTGAAAACTGAATTAGATATAGGTAATTTTTAATGAGAAAATTATAAACTCGATGCGCAATTGATTAGGTAGGTAGGTATGTTTATGTAATAATATGGATTTTTATTATTTTGAATTATTGACTATTGATACCGTAACTGGTTAATCCTGGCTCGATTGACCAAAATGTTTACTAAGATAACTGATATGAATTTATAGATAGTCTTTGGATGACTTAGGCATTTCGCACACTGCACCGCATTACGCAGCGTAGCGCGAGAGTGCGTGATCTTCCGTTGTTTGCAAGTACCTACGGTAGGTACCTGTTTTTATAGAAATCACGCGTAGTGCAACACACTGAAAACGCATTCATGCGCGGTGCTTTTGTTCCGTCGCCACGCACCCCGCAGCGTAGCGCGTGGCGGTGTGTGATTCGCCTTAAAATTAACAGACACCCTAACACCATTCCATTTTTTTTTCATATTTAATACCATCTAGTGGAAAATGTGGTAGCGCAATTAATGGAAATACTCCTAAAATTCGTACAAAATATGGAGTTACGAATTACGATGTCTGTTATTATAGCCATCGATTTGTGATTTCTTTAGTTTGACTCACCATAGGTAAGTAATAGCTGCGCCACAAGAAGGTCCCAGTATGGATACGATATGATACAGTACCTACACTTAACAATAGTTCGATACTTAGTGCTAGTAGGTTAATTTTTAGATTTTAGAAAAAGCTAGTTTTTCACGCTTGGTGGCAGCACTTTTACTTCGCTTTTAGAACAATCGAACTTTTTCCACTTGGGTGATAATAAGGCAAAGGAAACAACCTCCAAAATCCTACAGCCACAGAGTACAATAATTAAATATCTACAATTATCCGATGAAACTTTTAAGTATTTAGTAAGCTGTTTTCAGTATTTTGTAAAACAAAAAAAACAATGTATTTTAATAAGGTTGTCGATAAGCCCGATAGTGAGAGCCAAAGCAGACGATTCCGATGCGACGCTCTCGCTATAGACGCATCGATGATGAGAGTGCTAGTGATGAGACGTGTTTATCGATACATTTTGGTAATAAGTTTTGAAGTATCGATGTTAATTTTTTATTCAGAAGTTTTCTCTTTTGTCAAGTTACTTTAAACTTTTTTATAAAGCCCTTGAGTTCAAATCATTTTTTGATACATTTTCTTTTTTTTTTTATTTAATTATCAACTATGTTTACATGCCTACAGGAGCCGTACTAAGAAGTATTAAAGCTATCAGTGTCTCCATTGAGAAAGAGATGGTGCTATTAATTCTGTATGGCGCCATCTCTCTTACACAGTGAAACAATAAGATAAAATCAATGTTTGCTAGGGTTGCACAAATGGTGCGGGATATACCTGTTGTTCCTAGACAACAGGTATATCCCGCACCATTTGTGCAATCCTAGCAAACATCGATTCTATCTTTAATACTTATTCTAATAAATATTATGTTCCTCAATTTTATATGATAATCGAGACTTCAAGATGAATTTCTATTCAGCGTGCTTAGAGAAGTATTACAGAACCTAGCTCAAGACTCAAGTAATTGCGTTTGTATGATTGGCTTGAAACAGTTGAAACTAATTTTTAATACTAAGCATCAAAAAATTGTTTCAACTGTTTCAAGCCAACATACAAACGCAATTAAACTGTAGTAAATGACGTTTACCAATTAAACAATAAATTAATAGTAATATGAAGATGATTTAGTATCTTATCTTATAAAAACAACAGTCCATGTGCGTGTTACATTTTGTAAACGTTGTTAAAAATTCAAATGGCATTAAACAAACACCCCGCCATCCACATCCCCACCACACGCTGAACATAACCGCGTTAACCAATCCAAAATCAATTACGTCTCAATTATCCATCGATATGTCCCACCTCTATTCGCCGGGGAAAACACTATACAAATAAGCGAGCGCAGACGGGCGCAGTTTGCATAATTGCCGCGTCGGGTGGCACCTCTAGTTAGGGTTGATACCTAACGTTATAATAGGTGGGTAGTTTGAAATTTATAACGTGCTGTTATTCACTTCTATCAATTTCTGAGTAGAGTCCATTTCACGAAAGAAGTCCCGCAGACGCAGCGCTGTATTCGCGCGACATAATGTAAAAGTGTTCTAGTATAATGTAGTTCCACAATTGTCCGCGGGACTTGTTTCCTGAAATGGACTTTACAAGGCCATCCAATTAAGGACAGGAATAACTCTGCGCCATATTGTAACGTCTTGGCTATACTTATATTGATATTAAAAAATCTATTTAAAATAGACTTGGTAAAACAAAGACTCATTAAAGTGAAAAATATTAGACAATTTTATTTTTCATTTCTAACTCTTTTCTTGTTGTAAAAACTTTAAATTGTTCCTTTGACTTGTGCTCCCGCAGGAAATATTGTTTTTCCCGCATTTAAACTGTCAGTTAAGTATAAGCAGATATTAAAATTAACCTTATCAGACATGTTTAAAAAGATAAATAGCCTAATTAACAAGGACCACTAGGTGGCACAGTTAATAAAAACCGGCCAAGAGCGAGTCCATCCTTGGACATTTAAAAGTAAAAAAACCGGACCATATAACTAAGTTTGTTTGTGAAGGAGTTTTAATGATTTTGAAAAAACTGTGCTAGTTAGGAACATCGTTTTATTTTTGATGCAATACATAAATGGGTAAATTCCTATTTTATTTATTTATATTTTTTAAATATTTTTAAAGCTCTACAAACTTCTTCTCTTTTAAAAAATATAAATAAAAAAATAGGAATTTACCCATATATTGCATCAAAGGGGGGGATGGTATTTTTTTCAGAAATTTTTCATCATATGTCGAAAACTATAAGACATAAAAGAAAATGAAGATATATTTTGAAATGTGCAGATCAAGCCCTTTCATATGATATGCCACTTGACCTAATGACCCACTTTTAAATTTGAGCCCCCACTTCAGCCCCCTTTTTCAATAAAACTTAAAACATTTTTTAACTTCATTCACTTGCAATAAAGCTGGGCAAGCATTCTTTATAATTGTTCCTAATTTGTAGTTTATAGCATTAGTATGTAGTTGCTGAAATAACCAGCTGTAACAGACAGACGAAGCACCATAAGGGTTCCTTTTTTACCAATTTGGTACGGAACCTTAAAAAGTTAATGATGTTGTTCAATAAAACTGTTTCTGTTGTGTCTACAAAAAATATACAAAACGTCTGTCCAATAAAAAGTGACAACCCTTATTACAAGGGGATGACTTTGAACTCTTTTGTTTTCGGAGCAACTATTAATAATTTTACTACACTACCAGACCTACTAAAATTGTTCACAATTCCACATTACATTGTAGGTGCCTAAAACCAGCCAAATAAGTAAGGGAGTAAATAAAAATCTTAAAATAGAAAAACGTACTAAAAGTGGCATTAGTTGTTCCCGTACTAATTTGCTATGATGGCATAAATCTCCTTGTTTCTATGATCTGAGGTTAAGCCACTAGGCTATCACGGCTTGTTTTCAAAAAAATTATTTAACTTATATACGGAAATTTCGTGCGAATCATCCAATAAGCCAAAATAATTAGTGTCCGACCGAAACCGAAACTTACGGCCGAAACCGAAACTTCTATTATAAGGTCATAGGTACTAAGACACACCACTTATACTTATAATTTATAATGTCTCATAGCGGAGCAAATGGCTTTTAATCAACTTCATTATTCTTCCACACATTCTCTTTGTTTTTTCTAAATTTTTACCTAACGAAAAATACAATTGAAATAACCCAGTAGATTCTCATTTACTCGCGTTATTCGCATTCGCTGATACCTACTTGTAGCAGTTGTAGCCAATTATTATCAAAACATTAACCGAGTTAGCGGAAGTAGGGGAAGGAGGATTTAATTGACTTCTGACGTCATAGCTCCCGTTTTATTGACGACAAGCTCGTACCGTGCTCGTACCGTGCTCGTACCGTGCTCGTACCTATCTGGGGTATTCCTCAATATTATTTTTCTTTTTATTTCTTGTTCTTAATTATTGTAAGTTACATTATTATTATATACGTTTATGAACATAAGTTTAAGTTAACTTTGTTACCTGTAGCACTTGTATACTTAATTAAAAAAACTCAAAACATTATTCGCAAGAATAAACTGTAGGGCTTTAATGTAGAATACCTGCCATCTTGCGGCATTAGTTGAAATCTCTATGCTGCGTTCTTTTGAACTTGCTTTTTCTAATTCATGGATTATTCAGAACGATTTTTTTTTCATGAAACAATATTTAACCTATATTGATGAACCCTTATTACATCCTATCTTAGTCATTAGATTAGATGAAAATATGTATTAGCAAACATACCTAACCAATAAATACTTAAGCTTGCTGAACGAATAAAAAAAAACATTTTTTTTGACGTGCCTTGAGGACTGTCAATCATTGTAATGTCAGTTGTCAGTGTCAAATAATTGTAAACAAAACAAAACATGTGTTGTGGTGATTTTTATTAACAAAGCTTTTTAGGAACTGAGTAACCTGTGAAGTGTGTTTAATATACATAGTTACATGAGAACAATGAACAACTTTCAACTAAGTCCGCTAAAACTTTATATTCAAGATTTATTTCGCGCCAAAAATACAGAAAACAAATATATTCACGAAATATTTGGACTGACATTCAAGAATATCATGATACATGGCGTAATTACATCTATTTACAATACAACAAACAACACAACGAATATAGAGCTCTCCGACGCTACGGGATCTGTTCAAATTTATTATGATAGCACAAAAAGTAATAAAAATATATCACCGGCCATTTTGAAAGATTTATATAATGATTTTTCTGTAGCGACGAGAGCAGGCAATGACAATGTTAACATTATGTCTACTCTGTTGGACCGTATTGCGAAAAAACCATTCAATTTTACAGAAGGAGATTATTTGAGTGTTATTGGAGATATTTTTGTAGATGATAAAAATATGAGGATGGTGTCTGCATACGAATGCTTTACAACATCTGTGGAGAGAGATGTTGTGTGGATGGAAGAACTAAGATATTTGTATGAAAAGTTCTATCTTCAGAATAAGTGATATTTTCATTAAAGTAATTACATATTTTTAAATATTTTTTTTTATTTTCTCCTCTTTAAGTAGGTAAACCGTTCAAAGAAAGATAAAAGGGATAAAAGCATACAAAGATCATAATCTGTGGAATACAGTGAACACACTTTTGATTTGACATTGACATTTGGCGAACATTCAAATGATTCAAGCAGTGTTGCCAACTTAGTGGATTTTCCACTAAAACTGGTGGTTTAGACCTCTCTTTCAGCGGAGGAATTTTGTTATTAGTGGCTGGTGGTTTTTGCTAGTGGTTTAGTTTACAAAGTTAGTGGTAAGCAAGATATTCACCCATTAACACGTAAATGATGTTTTTGTAATGAATAGGCCTTTTGACACAAGGGGGTTTCGACATAATGGTTTAGGCAATACTATGTAGATTCAGGGATCCCCCAAATAATGTTTCGTCTTTTATCTGTCAGTATCTGTAATGATTACCTACTAGTTCAAGCTGAATAGACGTAGAGTACAATACAAGCGTGTTTTGTTTAAAATGCTATTTTATTATTAAAGGGATTCGTCAAATATCTTGGGTTTTATGCAAATTGCACCACTGTTTCAGTTAATCAAATTCAATACCCGATAATAACGATATTAATGTTACCAAACAATATTTTTTAAAATCATCAAGCCCTCATAATTATATTTAAGAAGAATACAATTATTTCGTGAAAACATTACGGACATTTTTTAAAAAAATCATGCTGTAACAAAGAAACAATTCAAATTCGAAGGAAAGTGGTACTACCTAGTTCGGTCAGCTTTTCAAGCTGCGTGCAAGTAATTTTTTGAAGTATTATACAGGGTGGCAGGTTAGACAGAAGAAATATTTTAAGGGGTAATTGTACTCATCATTATGAATAACTTTTACTATGGAACCAGTTAAAAAAAAATCTGCTGTTCCATACATTTTTTTGAGTTATGTGAACATAAAATGTATGGAACAGCTGATTTTATTTTCGTGATTTCAGGGTTGGTCCCATAATAAAAGTTCTTCATAATGATAAATACAATGACCCCTTACAATATTTCCACTGTCTAACCTGTCACCCTGTGTAAAGTTTTTTTTATAATATTAGAAAGTAATTTATGGATTCTGGCTTTTAGTGGTGTCTGTTGGTTTGAAGTTTCTTTATTGCGGATTTAGTAGAAAAAAGTTGGCAGCACTGGTCATTCAACTCAAATCTCAAACGCTCGCTAGAGTAATATTGTTCTGTGCTACTATTATCTAATCTGTGTTCTGTGCTCAAACGTCAGCCGTGAGCCAAACCTTCACCTTTGTAGCTTGGTGTCTGGACTACTTTTAATAATTTTCACAGTTTTTAAACTTACAGCTAAAGCTTTTAAAAACGTAAGTGCTACTCCTAACTTTCAATTTGATGTATTTTAATAAAAATCACGAACCTTTTTACCGAAACCTAAGGTCGCCGATTTTAGGTTAGACGCTAACTTGTATGCTAAGTAAATATATTGTTTTTTTTTACGTAGAACGATGGCTCACGAAGGAATTTCGCCGCAAGAAATTGAGGCCCTATGCCAGACCCCTGATCCATCAACTAGGGTAAGTTTTCTTTCAAATATTCAGGGTATTTTTTAGGTTTTGTTATCATAATGACAACTCTAGATTTTAGGATCTGTACCCCTATCATGAGTTTTTTTTACGTATAGTTTCGTTAATGTAAGCATATAGAATTGAAAATATACGTTTGCTACATAACATTTATATAAATTAAATACTAAATTAATTTCTCTGTATTTTTTATAATGTGCAAATTGTATAAAATTTTATCTAAATGTTCTAGGACTGTTGTATTTTCAATTCAAAATATGCTTACGTTAACGAAACTATACGTCAAAAAAACTCATGATAGGGGTACTGATAATAAGAATTTGATAAACAAGACAGTCAATCAAGTATTACAAAAGGTGACTAAACAATATAAAAGCAAGTTTAAGTGAATGACAAACTATAATAGCCAATTCTTTGTTCAAAAGTGACTATCCTCACTATAAGAGCAAGAACACACTTGCAATAATTAATTGTTGTGTGATAGTTGAACTGATCTCTGATCTGAAATCTACCCTTGTTTTGTAGGGATATGGATATGGATTGTGTTATTTTTCATGATATCAGGTTTGGTCCTGTAGTTTAAATATTATTGCATATTGCAAACCTCCCTTCAATACGACTTTCTTTTAACCAGTCATCCAATATAATATTATGTAGCAAACAAATACTAGGTACCTATTCAAAATTAGCTTACTTGCATTTATGATCAATACTAGCTGTTCCTCGCAGTTTCACCTCTGTTACTCGGGTCATAGAGTGATGTTAAATAGCCTATACCATACTATTCCACATTAATCTGGCTATCATATACCTACAAAAAGATTTTTTTGAATCCGAGTGAGAGTTGCAGAGATTAGCGCATGCAAACGAACAAACTCTTCAGCTTTATAATATTAGTATAGATTTGAATATTCAATATTTGTTTTTCTATTGAACCTGTAATTAACAACTTCTAAATGAGTTCCATTTATTACTCCTTACAAAATAATTATCTTAAAACCATTATCTTGTAATTACTTCATTCTTCCTTATCAGTGACCTGTGACTTAAAAATTGTGTAACAAATTATTTATCAGTTACATTGATTTTATGTGTAATGGCTTGTACTGTCAGCCATGTGTTTACCATAGAGCTTTACACATTTTTTCAAAACTTAAGATATTTACGCACTACGGCACTATTGCAATCAAGATTTCAAATCAATCTCTACAAAGCGGTTACACATAACCACAACTGGAGTGCCTACAGTGTTTCAAAAAGTTACCTACTAGAAAAAAAAACTTTACACATCTGCCGGCCTAGCATGACCATGATAGAAACGGGTTTTGTCTACATAGAAATAGACAAAGTGACTGTAGAAACATTTCTACCGTTGCATTCATAAAACATAGAAATGTTTCTACAATCTGTCACTTCGTCTATTTCTATGTAGACAAAACCCGATTCTATCGTGGTCATGCTAGGCCGGCAGGCATAGTTTCTTTTGCATTACTACTTTTAAACACTACTTTTTGTTTGTTTGTCTAAACGCTTTTTGTTTCTTTGTTTAAAGTTCCAGAGATTAGCATCTCTGGAACTACCAGTTGGATTCAAGTTTTTTTTTTTGTACTTATGATAGCCAGATTCATGAGGAATGACTATAGGACTATGAAGGACTATAGGCTATTTAACATCATGCTATGACCCTTAGAAGCCAAGCAACGGCGGGTGAAACCGGGGGGCATTATCCTACTATCCTACTAATATTGTACATGCGAAAGTTTATGAGGATGTATGGATGTTTGTTACTCTTTCACACAAAAACTACTGAACGGATTTGGATGAAACTTCACAGTAATATAGCTTATACATCAGAATAACACATACTTATGCTACTTTTAATCCCAAAAACGCGGGCGAAGCCGCGGGTGAAAGCTAGTCTCTCATAAGTCTCATAACTGTCTATTAATATATTTCCAGGACTTCATGTTCCAACAAACGATGTACCGTATCAAGGACCCTCGCAAGTCCATCCCGTTCTACACCGGAGTGCTCGGCATGACGTTGCTGAAGCAGCTTCACTTCCCCGAGATGAAGTTCTCATTGTTCTTCATGGGCTATGAGAACGCTGGGGAGATACCGTCCGATGAGGCCACGAGGACAGCTTGGGCTATGACGAGGAAGGCTACTTTGGAGTTGACGTAGTGAGTATTTACTGGGTTCCAGTGGCGAAGGGTCCCTACAATACGATTCCTACTGGCTTCCTTTTGAAAAATGGCACTGGCAGTATTACCTACTTTTATTAATTAGGTAAGCCTTTGTAGCCCGGCTTACCTCTTACAAAAACTTTGACCGCACAGTTGTCGCAGTGGTTGAGAGATTGGCTGCTGCGCAACGTGTCGCGGGTTCGATTCCCGCATTGCACATAGGTCTGGGTGTTTGTGTATGTGAAAATTTGTGTTTGTAAACGCACCCACGATACAGGAGAAATCCTAGTGTGGGGCAACGTTTGATTTAAAAAAAAAAAAAAAAAAAAACTGACCCTTCGCCACTGCTGGGTTCCACTATCATCTCAGAGTAAAGGTCGAATTATACCTCGTAATGTTTGTTCAAAGAGGTAAATTATGATTGTTTGATTACTAAGGGCTTGGCAACATCATCAGCGCCGAGTCGTGTCTAATTCTGGTGCAATCTATATTGTAAAGTGACAGTTTCTAAATATGAATGTTTAATGTCTGGGAGATCTTTATATTCACAAGGAGCGCTTGTAATTGTGTTGCAAGCTGTTCTAAAAGTGGCGACAGTGGTTCCCGTACTGATTTGCTATGATGGCATGTCTCCTTTTTTCTTTGATTTGAGGTTATACCACTAGACCAGCGGTTCCTAACCTTTTTAAACTTGTTACCCCTATGAACTATTAGGAAAACTCATTTTACCCCCTTAAAATGTTATCACATGAAAATACTTACAATAGTTTTTCAAATCTTTTAATTATTATTAGTCTATAATATAATAATCATATAATAAATTGCACATAATAAATGCAATAAAGCTTGCAAATGCAAACAATACCAACCGATCTACGGTTGGTAATTCATTCTTCGCCTTCTCCATAGGAATCTACGTTTTGGAACGGACAACTTGCTTCAACTAACGGACAAACTGACTGACAACTACTGCTTGACTATTCAAAAGTGCCTGTAAATGGTCTAATTGAAATAAATGTTTTGGCTTTGACTTTGTTTTGCATTTGCAAGCTTTGTAATGTAAGGTAAAGTTTTTAATTATTGATTTTAAAATTTATCATCTATTAGCCTTATTGCCCCCGCAGAATAACCGTTTTACCCCCGAGGGGGTATTAATCCCAGGTTCGGAACCCAGGCACTAGACTATCACTGCATTTCAGCATTAAACTACGCGTTTAAATTGTTACTTATACTCAAATTAATAATTATAAAAAAATTATGTATGTATGACCTTATTTTAGTTCTAATTAAATAGTGTTTAAGTATATTAGGTATAATAAATTTATTTGACTATGTTGCTATTTTTAAGACTTCCAATGTTAAATATTGTTAATAATACTGTAATTTTATTGTCCTTTAGGTTTTAACACAATGTAAGATCTCCTGCCGCCTGTGATACAGGTTTATCCTAGTACAGGCATCAAACATTGTAATACCTACATGATTAATGCTAAGATTTATATTGTATTTTACCAATTTATTTTTCTGAATAAAGATTTTATTTATTTATTTATTTATTTAAATTGACTTTTCCAGCAACTGGGGCACAGAGAGCGATGACTCAAGCTACCACAACGGTAACTCTGATCCGCGAGGATTCGGCCATATTGGTATACTAGTGAGGAATGTGGATGAGGCCTGTGCCAGGTACAAATAACATATTATTATTCCTATACAACGTTATTCTTATGGTACTGTTAAACGGGCAATTTTTTTGACAATTTCTTGCTGTCAATACGGTAGTGGACTACTATTAAAAAAGTACAAATAATTTATTTTATTCCAAAGAAGGAATAGGAATAACAAAAAACAAAAATAATTTATCACAAAATGGAAAACATAGACGCTTTTAAAGTTTTTGGAGGGAGTATCGCTCCGTCTTTATCGCGCGAAGCGGACGTAGGTGGTGTTACGTCACTTATGCATGCCGTCCGTGTCTAGCAAATCATTTTAAAACGTTTATAACTTTGCCAATTTTGTAGATTTTTCATCGGTTTTTTTGGTGTTAATTATCTTGTTTCAAATAGTTTACAGATTTACAATAAAAAAAATATATTGAACATCCCTATTGTATAGCCGTGAGTTGAGATCTATATCGTGCAACTCAGTGGAACGCACCAAATTAAATGATGGTACATCACAATAACTGTTGCAAGAAGACTATCCTTGCTGTCCACTATATCCTGCACTTAGACAAACTCAATTCTACAGCAATACAGTTGTTGCTACCTTGCTAGAATATATTTACTCTGCAATATCTTGCATAGCTATTGCAGCGAGAGTATCGCCGTAAATATTGTCCATCTATCTATAGTTTTCAGAGGGGCTCGTGGCTAAATGACGGCCGCGCTGATCGATCGATCTGCGAGGTTAAGCTGCGCATGCCGCGGTCAGTCCTTGGATGGGTGACCGTTCTTTACACATCGAGACCCCTCCGTGCCTCGGAGAGCACGTTAAGCAGTCGGTCCCGGTTGTCATAGGAATATCTTTGACAATCGTTACGGGTAGTCAGAAGTAAAGATGGGTTAATACCGATATTTGTCAGTATTAGTTAATATGAATATATTCGTCAAGTGATATTATAATATTTTAACTAATATATGAATATTACTGATATCGTATCGTACGTATCACTATTCTATTCTTGTAATATGTTTATTTTACCAAGCGATCTTATTAGTTTTTAAAGGATGTATGCTAGGTTTATATGCTTTGATAAATAATTTTAATAATAGCATAATTACTAAGCACTCATTTAAAGAATGATTTACGACTAACGTTTTAATAACTTATTTCAGTACTTAAATGTTGTTATGATCTTAACAATAATACTGGGGGGAAAAACCGTGGTAGGTAATAAAACTAATACATCTCCAATAATTTTACTATAAAATAAGTAAATGTAAATAAATACACTATTAGAAACTCTACTAGAGAGTCCAGTCAAGAAATCTTAAAAAGAGTTGTTGTATTTGTATGTAAAATCCCGGGTCGCCATGATATAAAATATCCAATGGAAAATAGTCCCTAAGTTCTGTACAATAGAGATCGAATACCCGCCAGACGCTCTTATTGGTTAATCCATTCGGTCATTCATTTGGCTCGCTCGCTCGCACCATATTTACGATACGAACGACACAGATATCCGTCACGAATATTCACGTATATCAGCTATATCAGCAGACGAGCCGAGTAGCCGGGTGATGATATTATCCAACCGATGTTGAACGATCAGTGTATAAATAAAGTGGATACGGAATATTAGCATATCAGAATCCGTCGGATTACTGATATGTGAATACGCTTAATATTACTAATATCTTAACGAATACGAATATATCGGTCACATCTTTAGTCAGAAGCCCTAAAGTCTGACAGCTGGGCTAACATTCGAATACCGGTATTACCCATTAATTGGGTTGTGGAGGTCAGATGGCAGTCGCTCCACGTAAAATATTGATATTCAGCCAAAACTAGTTAGACTGGAAGCCGACCCCAATATAATTTGGGATAAGGCTAGGCAGATGATGATATCTATAGTTTTCAGCAAGATTCCCAACAAGATGCAATTTTTATAGCTGTTTACAAACCCTATCCTACTAATATTATAAATGTGAAAGTTTGTGAGGATGGATGCATGGATGTTTGTTACTCTTTCACGCAAAAACTACTGAACGGATTTTGATGAAACTTTACAGTAATATAGCTTGTACCTCAGAATAACACATAGGCTACTTTTTATCTCAAAAACGCGGGTGGAAGCTAGTATTAAATAAATCTCCTAAACCTAGCAATCTCATGTTTCAGGTTCGAGCAGCAAGGAGTGAAGTTCATCAAGCGGCCCAATGACGGCAAGATGAAGGGGCTGGCCTTCATCCAGGACCCTGACGGCTACTGGATAGAGATCTTCACCAGCAACGTTGTTTAACACCGTTATAATTGTTTTTTGGTACAGTGTTGGATTTAAAAACCACACCCACAACACCACAACTTACGGAGTAATCGGTGAACATACCTACGTACATAAATAAAAAAAATAAAAAAAACACATACAGCCGAACATAGAACTTCCTCCTTTTTGGAAGTCGGCTAAGCACGCCACTGCTGTAGAACCAATTATACTATGTATTTTTAGATAATCAAACTAGGTGTGAAGCCAGATTTTGTGAGATTTTTAGTCACGCGAGAAAATACGCTTACATATTATGCTCCGAAACGCTCTAAAACCAGAGATTATACCTCTCAATCCTCTCATGAAGAATGGTTTTAAAATCTATGATGAAATACAATAGTGTGGTCAACAAAACGAAAGTACTTAATTAAGTTTTGGTGTTTTTGCCAGTTATGATATTTAGATTCCCTAAAAAGTGTTGCAACTTAGTTATAAAACATTCACATGAGAAATGTGTAGCAAGACTTATCCCTCCGTCTGTCGCATTTGAAAAATCATCCTCCTGGAGGTCAGAATCAATTGTATCTGTCAATTGCACCAGACGAACGCATAAGTCGGTAATTAAAACTTAAATTAGTCAATAAAAAAAAGTCATACGACCCTACACTGTACCAAAATTAATTACAGTAATGTAGTACAGTACGTGGCAGTAAATAATGCACATCGAGCTTCAGAAAGAGATATTTGCTAGCTTCGACTTTATAGAGCGTCATCTCTGTCGCACGAAGCACTAACAGTCCGGTATCTAATAAACAAGTCGGCGACAAACCGTCACATAGGTATGAGTGACGGATACGACGCTCTACAAAGCCGAAGCTAGCCGATTATCTCTTTCTCAAACTCGATGTGCAATATTTATTGCCGGGTACTGTACCACCTGTGTATGGAATTGTTTAATAACAGCCCACTTTTGGGCAAACAGCAATAATTACGTACTATTGTGATAGTATATCCTATAGCAGAAAACACAAGATTTTAAAAACTATACTGCTGAGGAAATTACATATAAGCTGACAACGTGACTGATATTATATCAACCAATTATAGTGTGGTTCACATAAGAATTTCTTTCTACACTATGGTGGTTCCCCTGAATGTCAATATGATACGTTTTTAATGGTGTTGGAAGTTTTCTTTAAGCACCAATTCTCGTTCACCACTTTTTAGTGTCCTAGGCATTACTTTAATGCTTAAATCTAAAAAAAACAATGTTAAAGCCTAGATAAATTGACAGACAGGGGAGCCAACATAGCGGTGAAGGGAATTCTTATGTGATTACAATGTATTAATTGGTAATCATAAAAACTTGCCATGAGAGAAAAATGCATTTTCAAAATGTCACTACATTCGGTCTAGTACCACCTGAGGCAATTTTGTCTAAATAAAATATTACTTATGAATTGAAAGAAATTGTTGGGCAAAAACTACCTTTTTAATTGGTAATGATAAAGGTTGTCCACTGCTGGGCAACCGTGAGCAATTGTGATTAATAATTATAAGGATAATTTTGTATTTATTTGTTATTCTGGTCTATATGTTCTTACGTGCAATTTATCAATTAAATATTCTATTATAATATTGTTATTTACAATTTCGGTGTTTTATTATTTAAAAAAACCAACTACCTACATAACATCACGCCTTCATTCCCCAAAAGATCAGGCAGAGGCAAACAATAAAATTGTTGGCATGACCACGATAGAAACGGGTTTGGTCTACAGAAGAATAGACAAAGTGACAGATTGTAGAAACATTTCTACCATTTTATGCTTAATACGAAGAGAAGAAAAATGTTTCTATTCTTCAGTAGACAAAATTCTGATATCAAGAGTCAAGCACGGGTCGCTGCGTGCTCGGGCAGAAGAGATAACGAGTTAGATAGAAATAACTTTGTCTATTCTTCGGTAGAATAGAGAGATAGAATTGGTCATGCTAAGCGGGCTCTGGTTACCCCAGAGAATAACGTTAACACGGGTCTCCCCGGATAGACTTGTTAACACTGGTTACCCCAGAGACTAAAGTTAGTTATCATCTAAATAATTACCACATCATTATTTGAGTGATTATAAGTAATAGTCAAGATTTTTTGTTGAATTATATAAAAACTATACTTAGCAACTTTTTTCTTTAACTCGTACGAAATTATACCAACTTGCTATACTTACTACCTACTTCTAGCAGAAATAATGCATTAGGTATAAGTAGGTAGGTACACCAGCCCAACTATTTTAATGGTCAATAATAAAATTAGGTAATACCATGGCAGATATGGTGTTACATAAGTACTAATGGTTTCAATACAAACTTATGAAGTAGGTAGTCTCTAAATGTATAGGTACCTATTTAATTTTGTAAGCAGATTTTTGTAGAGACTTATTAAGATGAGTGGTGGCTCAATTTAATAGCGGCCCCGACTTACAAATGTAGGTTCGAACCCCGGCAGGCACACACTTGGTGCAATTTGTTTCATCCCCACTGCTCTAAAAACGGTAAAAGAAAACATCGTGAGGAAACCGGCATGTCCTAGAACCAAAGATTCGAAGACATTTGTGACGTCCACTAATGCTCTGGGGGGTGATTCTCGCGGGTGATATAGTGATATCGAATTCGATATATATCGCAACAAATGTCAAAATGGTAGGGATTTTGACAGTTTTTGCAATATATATCGAATTCGATATCAATATCGAACCCGCGAGAATCACCCCCCTGGGCTCGCGGGGTGGACTACCTACTGAATCCTGACGTCACGAGAAAAATCCTTACTAATATTATAAATGTGAAAGTAACTCTGTCTGTCTGTCTGTGTGTTACGCAATCACGCCTAAACTACTGAACCAATTCAATTGAAATTTGGTACAGAGATTTGGTAGAGAGAGTTTGGAGCTTGAGAAAGGACATAGGCTACATTTTAATGCAAAAAAGCGCATGAAATAGGGCATGAAAGTTTGTATGGAAATTACGTCATTTTTAAAGCTAGAAGCTTGAAACTTAATTTTGAGGTTTGGGGTGCAGGGTAGGGTAGGTGAATACTAAACTTTACCCGTGCGAAGCCCGGGCGGGTCAGCTAGTCTAACTATATTTTTTTCCTAGTAGGTATCTAGTGTCAAGATCTTATACCTAAGTCTAGGAACTCTACGCTTCTTATTAAATTAATCTGCCCGTGGAGTTTATTTTATAACACTTATTTCTACTATCTATCTCATTATAAGTAAGTAGGTACCATAATAATTTATTCACACGTACTCACGCTCCAAATCGTTTATTTTATTTATCAATTTAACACCAATTTATCGCATTTTCGAGCTGTTTTCATAGGATTCATAGCATTAATGATCAAAGAATAAAAATAAAATATACAGACGTACCTATACCTACCCTTTTCTTTTGTTGCCTTTGAAGTTTGATGGTAGCAATCAGCCGGCCTAGCATGACCACGATAGAAACGGGTTTTGTGTACAGAAGAATAGACTAAGTGACAGATTGTAGACATTTCTACCGTTTTATGCATAAAACGTAGACATGTTTCTCCAATCTGTCACTTTGTCTATTCTTCTGTAGACAAAACCTGTTTCTATCGTGGTCATGCTAGGCCGGCAGGCCTATCTACGGCCCGCCTGATGGTAAGCGGTTTCCGTAGCCTATGAATCGTGCGCAACACCGAGTATCACATGCGCATTGCCAACCCTTTAAAATGATTATTTGCTGTGCCGACAGCTTAGGGGACAAGCAGGTCCCCCGCTGTCAACACAGCGCATCCTCAGGAGCTCTGGCAACCTTACTCACCACAGGAACACAACACTACCGAAGAGTAGCGTTATTTGGCTGTGGTACCTATTCTGTAAGGTGGTGGTCAGGACAATTATTGCTGTCCGAAGATCTCGGAGTCTGGGGTAGGATCTTCTGGTATATTGCTAGTCTTGCCACCCTGTAGTTACCAACGTCACTGGTTAAGTTGTCACAAGTGATTACTGGTTGTGATGATGTTGATTGATGATTGGTGTGGTCCTCCGATCACAGATTCAGATTTCTATGGTGTGGTCCTACCAAACTTTAAACCAATAGATGGAATGGAATACCGAGACGTTACGGGGTGAGGGCGCATGCACTCCATACACAATTATGACACATTGCAATAGCTAGCAGACAGGGGCTGCTTGACTTAGCAACACTAGGCACAAAATGATTCACAGCCCGTTCCTTTTGGCGAATTCTTAGTGCCCATGTAAGTATTGCATTTACGCGACTGAACTTAAAATAGTGTCACATTTTATTCAATAACAAAATCTGTCCCTTCTGTTCTTATTATTCTTTTCAGGAAACGCTTCATACACGTGATTAATTTGTCTAAATCCATTATTATTTTCTAATAAATAGACCGTTTAAGGTCGCAAAACGATCTTGTTGGTAGCTGGAAATCGATGGATCTCAACAAATGAGTTGAATATGAAGGAAGTGAGAAGTTTGTGCGTAAATTTTTTACTGCTGATGCTAGCGGTAAGTTTCGTGACATGTTATTAGCAAGGGTAGTACCTAAGCCATTAAAGTACCCTTAAGGTCATAGCTCATTGGACCCACCCGACACCCGACCAGCTCGGACCTCGTCGCTCGGTGTCCACTCGTTGTCGACAGGTGGTCCACAGGTTATTGTGCGTTTCACGTATGAATTCCCCCTAGCACCACGTATGGCTCCCCTGCCTGTCACTCCTATTTAGGTCATAACGTTTAATGTTTTTTGTAGATTTATTAAATGTGATAGAGTAGTCTTAGGGCCGTAAGATCAATCGTAGTTTATAAACCACAGAAGAGAGTTTAATCTCCCGACTTCGATTGTTTCTTTGGGGTTTTTGTATTAGAAAACAATTGAAGACGGGAGATTAAACTCTCTTCCGTGTTTAAGCTACGATTGATCTTACGGCCCTTAGTGTGACTTTTGTTGTTGCCGTGCCAATGATTGGCCATCCCTGGTCTCGGGCTTTCCGTAAAAATTAAACAAGATACCATTTATCATTAATACATTCTACTTCATAGGATGCAGTTCCTCATAAGCTAATACCAGGTGAAAAAAGCGTCGTAAAAAGTGGTGGTGCTACTCACCACTTAACAAAATATTACTTGGTACCAAACGATTACGACCCAAACAAGGCTACCGATGGCACTGGAGTACATAAAGCCTTACTGGATGTAAATAATAACAGATATTCTAAAAGTATGGATTTGGAAATGATGAATAATGAACAAGTCAATGTAATGAGGAATGGAGCTCTAAACCACCGACAAGATGAATATAATATTGCTGTAAACAATAATGGAGTTAACTTTGATACGAGTCTGACTAAGGCAGATGCAGAAGTTGAAAAGCAAAGTAATAAAAACGTTGAATCATCGGTGAGTACCTACCTATCAAAAATATTTAAATAATTTGATGTGAGGGAAAAACTAGACATAATAAAAGTTCAATTGTTTGCCTAATGAATTAAGACAGGCTAAGCTATTACAGATTATAAATGTCGAATAAATTAAGAGGCAGGTAATCTCTTGATTTTAAAATAAAATTTCCCTCTTTCCCAGGAATTATCATTATATTTCATTCATGCTCTCTAAAACCACTTCTAACTGAAGCCCGTGATACACACGCGTATAGCTAGCACAAAAGCATGCCAGATACTGGTAAGTGTGAGCTACTAGCATGGCGTTACGCGGGTTCGCCAGTAGCTCGTATGCTAGTACTTAGGAAGGTCGCTGCTAAGCTGTTTGATGTTTTCCCCATGCAGACAAGCGGTGAGGGCTTCAACTGGCACTTTACGTACCATCTAGAAACTGGCGTGCCAGCTACAAGTATGGGTAGCGTTTTGTTACAGAATGTCCGTAGCCATCATGCCGATTTGCTAGTGCCTAGTATGCTAGCTACAGGTATGTGTATCACAGCTTTTAAGTTAACTATCATCAAAATATGAATTTGCAGGAAAATTTTGGTATTCTTGTCGAGAATATTGAATAATGAACTGGACCCTATTCCAGTCTTTTAATCGAAATAATCATCAGCCTTCCACATAGCTTTTACTCAGTTAGTTTATTTGGTTGGTTCTGATTTAGGCCTGATCATTTTTTTAGCAGAAGTCTACTGACTTTCCCAACTCTTCAAATATCTCTAGTTCTTTTCAGACTGTTCTGGTATTTTCATTAATGCATCATATCATGAAGAATTTTGAGCATGACTCATTCTGTAGTATACTTCAAGCAGTTTTAAGATAATAAGGTCATTTTGATTAGCCTTTCTCACGGTCGGTTGCAGAAAGATAATTAAATTTTAATGGAGGCATTACCCATACAATTTCTATCGTTAAAGTCTCCTTTAAAACTTAATGACCTTTTCTGCAACTCAGCGTCATTTACTTTAATTGTAAGTTAATGATGTACCTACATATGATTATATTTTTTGTTTTCAGGTATCAGTTAACACACAACCATACTTGGAACCTTATGATGATGGTAATCTTGAAGTTCTAGTTAAACCTATTAATAATTCCCATAACACAGAAAATGCCACCGGAAACGGAACCAATCTACATAATGCGGGTGAAGTATTTAACATCGGAAACAACTTTTCAAGTAATACGGCAGAAAATCAAGAAATGCAGTGGAATGATCAACTAGATAAAGATAAATTTAATTTAATACTAATAAGGTTTGATGAAGCAGTGCATGAAAGCGTTTCACAAAATATAGACAGTTATTGGAAGTTAATTCGATATTACATAGATTCAATAACAGACGAAGATAAAGTTTTGGCAAAGATAAGAAGATTATCTCCATTATTAGATATTTTCACGAATTTATACAAAGCAACGCAGTCAGAAACGACTGCAACAGTTGAATTAAAGATTGATCATTTACTCGATATTCTCAAAAAACCTCAAGTTGAACCAAATGTTTCAGAAGACCATGACAAAACAGAATGTATAAAAATATGTAGTAAAAAATACTCTCATCCTCATTCGGATTCAAAAAGTAAACACTTTTTGAATCTAAATGAGGTTAACTTAATTGAAAAAAATAATGTGGGCGTGCCAAATTGGTATAACTTACGCCCCTCAATAGTAGTGCCACAGAATTCAAAAACTGATGGCCAAGTTGAAAACGACGCTGACTTTCCAAAAACAAATAAGGAATACGATGACTTCAAACGCAAAGACTTCGATCCGCAGTTTCAAATGCCTTCTTCCGATCCTAGTTCAACAGAAGTTGTGAGAAGTAGTAGTCACCAACCCATAGATATTCTACCAAGCCAGCTGGTACGTCCGGATACCTTAATAGAAAAAAATATTGTGGGTGTACCAGATAGATATCACTTACGTCCCTTAACAGTCGTGCCACAAATTTCAGAAACCGATGGCCAAGTGGAAAACAACGCTGACTTTCTGAAAAGAGATAATGAATACGATGACTTCGACCGCGATGACTTCGATCCGCAGTTTCAAATGCCTTCTTCCGATCCTGGTTCAATAGAAATTGTAAGAAGTAGTAGTCACCAACCCATAGATATTCTACAGAGCCAGCTGGTACGTCCAGATAACTTAATTGAAAAAGGCATGCCAGATGGGTATAACTTACGTCCCTCAACAGTAGTGCCACAGATTTTAGAAACCGAAGGCCAAGTGGAAAACAACGCTGACTTTAAAAAAATAGATAATGAATACAACAACTTCGAACCCGATGACTTCGATCCGCAGTTTCAAATGCCTTCTTCCGACCCTGGTTCAATAGAAATTGTAAGAAGTAGTAGTCACCAACCCATAGATATTCTACAGAGCCAGCTAGTACGTCCGCATAACTTAATTGAAAAAAATAATGTGGGCATGCCAGATGGGTATAACTCACGTCCTTCAATAAGAGTACTGGAGTTCAATAATCCTGAAGATGCTACATCAAAACAACAAATTCCAGATCCAGCAGAGGGGATCAATATAAAAGACCTGCCACCAATAACGTATCCATCTGATGATCAGGGCTTATCAACAAATGAAAATAAAATTATATTAGATGCAAATCAAAGTCCAGTGTCTATCACAGTAGACGGTGTTATTAAAGATAGATTTAGAACACCATATTACGCATACAAATATGTTAGAAATTCAACGTCAGTATTATATAAAAAACCAAAAACTAGCAACATTGAAGTGATACCCAAACAATATAATACTGATCCCAAAACAGAACTTGGAAGTGAATATGATCTGTCTGCTCCTCAAGATATTAACAAAGTTGTCTACATTAATGAGCCCTCTTCAGGCTATTATGAATCGGAAATAGGTGCACTAACAAGACCAAGCATTCCACATAGCATGTCAAGTAATCCGAAATTTGAATTTGGGGACATTGATGGTTTAAAAGTCTACGAAAGCCCCGCAACTAATCCAGATAGTCTACTTCCTGAAACTTCCCAAGTTTATCCGGATATTGCTGGATTTGGAAAAACAACAAACAGTAATCCTAAAATGATTTCTCCCGAATTTCAAATTTATTTAGAACCAGAAAATAAACGAATAGTGCAAGAACCTAGTTCAAATGATGAAATTCTACGTCCTAATATTTCGTCAGCGAAATTTGTAGCAGTCAACAATCTAGATACAACTGATGTTCCCTCTGAGGTTATGTTCCCGAATATTAAACCTAATTATTATGACTTGTACACCGATTTACTTCCTGAGGTTCCTTCTTATGAATCTGAATCTATAAAACCATCTGTTTATGATAGGAAAATAAACAATGGGGCCAACTTTCTGATTTATAATCAGCTCCATAATCTTGAACGCTATATTAAAAAGCCAAATCTTATTACGTACCTTCAAGGTAAACGACCAACAAGACTTGATCATATTCAACAATTGAAATTGAACTTAGCTCCAACCTATCAGCTGTTTGCTTTAGAGAATTTAATGAGACTACATTCTGCACTTGTCCAAAACAAACAAAGAAATGTACTTAATATTTATGGAGCCAGAGCGTTGGCGAATTTGAGGAGAATTGTCTTTATATTACTGAAATTGGCAGACCATTTAGGAGAATATGATGGACAAAATGAATGGTATACAAATATATTTTATAGTGTACAGCAACAACGACACCCGTTGCATCTTTACGTTTATAAGTTGCTTCGGCAAAAATGGTTGCACGAACTCATGTTAGCGCTCTATAAAAATAATTTTAATCTAACCATTCTCAATAATCCTCGAATATATTTATTTTTGGCAGAATGGCGATTCCCAAATTACGTCCAGAGTTTCTTGGAAGCAGAAGAAAGAGAAGTCGATGTTCCAAACGCTTTTGAAAAACCGATAAGTAAGGGTAACGTTTTACAAGATCATATTCCTACAACGCCACAAAATCTTGAAGAAACCATAGAAACACCAGATCTCCTAGAAAATTATATAACTAAAAACGTATTTGATACAGATTTGAATACAACACCAAATCAAGATATAAATTCCAGAGTAACAGTTGTAGACGTTGATGCAAATGCGATAGTAGAGGTTCTTCGAAAATACTGGAACTATAAAAGTTTTATTGAAAAACAAGAAGAAGTTATTATCCGTAACAACAGGACGGAAATGTTAAAACAAATAATATTGTATTTAAGAGAGAAAGGGTATGGTCCTATTATTATAGCAGATTTGATTCGTAAGCTGTATGTGACTGTATACTCGTATGAAAGCAAGGCATGTCACGCACCACTTACTCGTTTTGCGAAAAATGCGTACGATCTTATTCTACCCATTTTGAGAAGATCGGGATACTAAAATTATCGTTATATCAATGATTACTTATTTAGTAAATATATTTTATTAATATTTAGATTTGTTATTTGCAGTATATTGAAAAATTACTTTATATATTATTGGAAATTATCGATTTATATTTAGTAAACCTTTCTAATACTCGTATTTATTTGATAAGATACTGTGATTAATTAGATCTAATTTATTGTTGTATCATATTCTTGTGTAAGCATATCATTATTTTAATTGTATTCGTTTTGTGTCGACACGAGCTACATATTTAATTTAATTATATTTAAGCAAAAACAGCATATTGTATTGTATTGAAAAATATGCATATATTTCACTATAAAAATAAATATTTTCATATTATAATCATGTGTTTTCACAATTATATTTCTTCGTCATAATTTTGGATATCTACATGAAATTATAAAACGCTTTCCTAGGCAGACGGTATGACGCAAAGTATGAGATTTTTATGTTACTAGCAGAGGGGGAGATTATCTGAACTGAAAAACATACTTATAGTCGAGTCAATGAAGCTCAAAAATTATCAAAACCTTTTCTCAGAAACAACTCCGATTTGATTGCGAATAGCCATGACTCTATCCATCGGATTCTTATCTTATAGATTTAAGTAACGCCTTTGACACTGTTAATTTTGATATCCTACAGCACGCTTTATGCTCTTAACATATTTTCAACAGTGAAATGACTTGGTTTTGTAAAAAAAATGTGTGATTGTTGATACTATGTGTGTATGGCAGATATTAATTATTCTTGGTTCAATAGTGAATGTGAATCATCGAAGGTATACCTCAGGGTATCATCTTATGCCCATTATCGAATAAGATCACATTTACATTTTGAAAAAAACGTAGTTTGTGTAGCGGGACGTATCTAATTATTATATTCTAGAAAATGTATTTACCATTTATCATCATCAACCTTATCCTAATCGTACTTGCGCTGAAGTTTGAGTAAATAGACTAGAATAATAGTAACTAGGGAGTAGTAAATAGTCTAGATATGAGTAAATAGCTGAGAAAGGCCAACACAGATCAGGCTTATTACCCTACGTAGGTACACACAGTATCGTACCTTAAAAAAAATTAAACAAACATCACTATGAGAAATGAAAGTAGTTTCAACACAGTTGATTAGGTACCCTTAGTAATGCTGACATTCTTTATACAAAGAAAATACGACCGTTTTTTAATATCACCATGTTGACTCTTAAAAACATTTTTATAAATCGAAACATTTATCGTTATACAAATTTTCTTAATTTGGAAAATCATGGAAAACACTACAATACAAATATTCTACTAAAGCATTTAATGGCGTACTAGATGCAAAACCGTTGATATTATACATAATAGAATTGCGTTTAATCATTCAATTATTGTTTTCGATTTCATGGTATTTAATGTAACATGTCTATCAATTATATAGGTAGGTACTGTGTTTACTTCAATATATTTTGCAGACGCTACTTGAGGTTCCGATACGCCATAATGATTTTACGCCTAGTGTTTAGTTTTTTTTTCGTTTGTTTAGTAGCGGGAAATAAGTGGGTAAGGTTTTTGGATTGCTAATAATGAAGGAAAAGTGTGAACATCAATACCGTTAGTCAATAATGGTTCTTGAAAGGAAAGGTCTTAATTTTCAAATTGAATTTATGTTAAGTAGTGCTTTAAGTATTAAAATACTTGAAGCACTACTTAACATAAATTCAATTATTAATTACGTCAACAATGGACACTGAATGTGTATAGGAACCATGGCGTTTTGGATATGATACCTATATAAAAAAAATACGGATAGCTGGACCATCTTCATCAGTCAGTTTGGGAAAGACATCACCGCTCGCGCGATGGAATAGTCATAATATTAATCTAGTTGATTCTCCATTATTCCACAATTTTAAATATCTAGCTCCATGATGAGACCACCTCCATGGTACCATATTATTGCATTGTCATTAAAGTGACATTTCATACAGCTCATGAAATCACTTGAGAGGAACAGGGGCCTATTTGATGTAACCACTCTGCAAGTCTGCACTCTGCTCTCTTCTCTTCACTTTTCAAATATTGCAGAGTGTGGAGCGAAAGTGTTTTATGAAAAATTATTGGCTTTTCGAATGTACGAGCTAACTCTTTACTCTTCCAAATTTCAATTTTCAGTCTGCAAAATGTGTGTAGGTAGGTAGGTACCTACATAAAACGTGATTCAGTTGAAGAGGTCGGAAGTTGGAGTGCAGACTTGCAGAGTAGTTACATCAAATAGGCCCCAGCAGTGCGATTCTGTAACCATCTCACCGTGAAAACTTAGGTGAAGTGAGCGTGGTGAGCTGTCAATAGTGTCAATTCCTAGCAAAAACAAACTCACTTCACCTAAGTTTTCACGGTGGGATTTTTACAGAATCGACCGGCTGGTCTAAAATTCACTTACCTACAAGATTTCACCCAGTACCTACACACACGGCAAGTTAAATAAAAGCTTGTTATAATAACTGCAGCGCTACGAAGACCAATCATTACTTAATCTATGTCCCAAACCTAATTTGAAACTTTCGATTTTGATTTAACTGCAGAATCGTCTTTGTCCATGTAATCTTTGTTTATAAGTACGCAAGGCTACAGATCAAGCTATACATTTCCAGTATAAGCTAATCTCGCATTGTATAGGATTTCCTTACAGTGAGAGGTCAGTGTAAACTGGGAACGTAACTTGATGTGTAGCCGTGTGTACCCATCTAACGGTAGGTCGTTCGCTTTCACATCGCTGGAATTGAGACCTAAGCTGGGAAATCTACAATGTCATCGTACAGTTGGCCGCACGGTTGTCGCAGTGGCCGAGAGATTGGCTGCTGCGCGACGTGTCGCGGGTTCGATTCCCGCATTGCACATAGGTCTGGCTGTTTGTGTATGTGAAATTTGTGTTTGTAAACGCACCCACGACACAGGAGAAATCCTAGTGTGGGCAAAGTTTAAAAAAAAAACAAACACAGTACCTACAAGGCTTGCATCAGTAAAATAGCATATTCTTGGCACTAACTCGTATATGTTTTCATCTCAAGAAGCATGAAAATCTACCAACAACCGTTTCGAATGAACCGTGAACATTGCTCATTGCCACTACATAATATTTTAATAGTTTCATTTTCATTCATATATTCGTGATCCTAAATTATCGATTAAAGATTAGAACGAAATCATGAAAGGTATACTTTTGTCATGAAACATAGATTGCGAATTTGCGATATAGTGGGAAACACACTGTTTGAAAAGATTTCAACCAATCACATTACAGCACGGCTCTTTCTGTTCTTCTTTCGACATATCGAAAGCTCGTGTGACGTTGTACGAATATTATCTAACCTTTAAAATTATCAAAGCTCTTCTTCAAAAGGATTGATTAAAGCAATTTTATTTTCTGAGGTTATTACTGCGCCCTTTGAATTTTGCAAAGTTTAATTGTTGATTGGTACTATTAACACTTTGTTTAATGGAGGTTGCTTTTTGCTTGTGAAAACTGTTGAAGTCTTCCGAAGAATTGGTCGGTTAACGCTTCATCCATCTTGCAAGGAGTCACTTTGTGACAATGTGATCCTTCTCATCATCATTGCATTACTTAGTACTGGCAATTTTTCATCACTGGCTACTTCATGCTTCCAAATTCTAATTTAGAACGTTGTACTGGTTCATGAATTTATTTTCATGTTTTTCTGCATTGTTTCCACGTCATCCAAAGCTGTAGGTTGTGGGCCGCTGTTCAGAATTTTACTATCATCCTACAAATCGTCTGCAAGTTTTTTTATCAAGTTGTACCCGGAGGCTCCCTCAGAGCTAGCCGAGGACCGAGAGGGAGTGACTGGAACAACTTGAAGAGTTCTAGTATTATTTACCCAATGCGATTGTTTTGTCCCTACTTCAGGGTCATTATGGATATCCAGCACATGGGCTCTCCACTACCTCGTATTCCACCAACCCACAGAAAAGGATAGAAACTACGAGCTATGACGTAAAATTTGCGTCTGATAATGATATCCCAAGCTATCAGGTACCTATGTACGACATTTTTATTGTAAATGCTCATATTTGAGCAGCCCATAATTACTCTGTTTGTTTGAAACGTCACCGGTCCAAAGAAGCAGGCATGCATGCATAAACATATGTCGCTATGAAAAATACTGTACTTAGGTGTAACACAAACCACCAAAATATGATAATTAAATTACTTAAGTAATGTTGTAAATCAAATAAAACTTATACTTTTAGGTATCACGACCGATCCAAACTATTGATGAAAACACATCATACACCGAAAAAACGATATGTATCACACTCAGTATGGTACCTAAACTGATAAAGGCAGCATTAGATTACGTAATCCATATGCCTTCAGATCTAAATAAAACTGTAGATAAAATAGATCAAGAACTAAATAGAAAGTCAGCTCAGGAATCTTTAGAGGAACTTCCTGTAATGAAACCATTGTATCCATTGGATTCAAGAACAATATTCCAAATGCTGCATAAACCAACTGATACGAGAACTAATTTAATATTGAAAAATGAACTCCCAGGCGGCCATGGACCTCAATGTAAAGAAGCACTGGAGCTGTTGATTTCAATAGTTTATAATGCGTTTAAACAAATAGAAAAGCATCCACAATGTCGGGATTATTTATATAAGTTTGCCAGCCACCAACCAGAAGATCGCCCTAGAGGTCATATTGAGGGACCAGAAGATCGCACTAGAGGTCATATTAAAGAACCAAGAGATCGCCCTAGAGCTCATATTGAAGGACCAGACTTAAAATTCTTAATAGCTACAATTTTGGATCAAATTGATAAACAAAAACCCAACCTAAACATTGCACTGGATGAAAATCGTTACGGTGAAATTGATCGACCAATTCAAGAGAATACACAGAGACCTTTTCTAAAGAGACCAATTCCACATAGTCCTATTCTACAAAAATATTTTAATATTCCACAATTTCATGATTATATTAATGTACACCCTCATGAGCATAATATTCCTGCAAACTTTGAAATTCCTCAATTTCATGAATATAATGATCCAAAAATTCATGAGCATAATATTCCTCCGAATTTTGAAATTCCTCAAGTTTATAAATATGATGTCCCAAAAATTCATGAGCATAATATTCCTCCTAATTTCGAAATTTCTCAATTTAATGAATATGACGTCCCAAAAATTCATGAGCATAATATTCCTCCTAATTTCGAAATTCCTCAAGTTCATAAATATGATGTCCCAAAAATTCATGAGCATAATATTCCTGCAAACTTTGAAATTCCTCAATTTCATGAATATAATGTTCCAAAAATTCATGAGCATAATATTCCTTCGAATTTCGAAATTCCTCAAGTTCATAAATATGATGTCCCAAAAAATCATGAGCATAATATTCCTCCAAATTTAGAAATTCCTCAAAGTCATGAATATAATGTTCCAAAAATTCATGAACATAATATTCCTTCTAATTTTAAAAGTCCTCAAGTTCATAAATATAATGTTCCAAAAATTAATGAATATAGAATTCCTAAAATTCAAGAGTTTAATCATATTCCACATATCACGGACATTACCATCCCACCATTTCAAGAGTATAATAACTCAGAAAGCTATGAAACGACACAAGAGACTATAGAAGAAAATTTACCAATGCAGCCCAAAGAAACTATAAATGACATCATTAAAATGTTGAAAAACAATGATAATCTAGACAATTCAAATTTATTTGATCGTCTCATAACTATACTGGAAGAAAACCAAAGTACTTTCCACCCGCGAGTTTTTAAACAATTAATTACTCTTTTGGGCTCTCATAAAAACCGTAATAACATTCCAAGGTTGATTGATATATTTACACTCCTCCTTGATTCACAAAAAAAACAACAGTGGCCATGGAATGATAGAATCACAGAACATATTCTGTCTTATTTGATACCAGATCAAAGCGGGAATCTGGACTCAAGAATAGTTGACATTATACTGAATTTGTATAAAAATCGACCAAATGAAAAACACACCGAATATATACTCTCTCTTCTGAGATCATTGAAAGAAGGAAACTTGGATACTAACGTAGCTGATACATTACTTAATTTGATAAACGCACACGAAAAAAACTTTTTGCATCCCGAATATTTAGACATTTTACTGAGGCTTCTGGAACTGTCTCAGAATAGAATCGGTAGTCCTAAACAGGTTGACATTATCAATCGTTTATCAAAATGGAACGAATTGGGCATTAGTCCAAATCAGTTAGATGCACTATTTATACTTTTGAAGCCTTATGTAAATGGTAATTTGGATCAAAGACTTATTGATATTATACATTTCCTATTGACTCAAAGTAAGCATTTGCAGCCGAAACTTAAAGATTTCATATTGTCATTTTTGTCTCCTGAAAACGGAATCTTAGATACAAGACGTATTGATATTTTACACTTCTTACTGAACACTTTGGTGCTATATCCTAAACATGTAATTATTCTTCTTTCTTTGCTGGCAAAGAATGCACCCAGTGTTTCGAGTTCGAGATTTATGGAAATACTGCTTTTCCTAAATAACAATAAATTATTGAATATAGAACTTATGGATACTATCGTTAATCTCCTGAGGAGCGACATAACTGGACAGCTAGACAACAATCACGTGAAGACGTTGTTCTTCCTATTAGCACCATACAAACAGTCTAATCCTAAGCTATTGGATGATGTTTTAACTCTTTTAAATCGAGGTGGGTTGCCCGGTAGAATAGATGAATGGCCAGAGTCAGCCAACAATAATGCAGGTTTATCAAATCATAAACCTACTATAGACAATTTGCATGATCTACTTGAAAAACCCGACATTTATAAAGGAAAGTTACCAAAACAAGACCTAAAGAATGAATATCGGGCATCAGATAGAGAATATCAAATAAAAGATGGAGAATATGAAACACCAAATGGAAGATATCAACCAGCTGACAACGACTTTATATCAATTTTCAGGTGGTTAGATAGTCAAGGATTGTTAAGTCAGGATCAGGGATCTAATACAAATTTGGTGAATAAAATATTAAAAGTTTTGTCAATGGGCGATCGCGAATTAGGTGTCGTTGAACTAACGTACAAGCTCAAACATGAGAAACCACGTATTTATCAACCTGTATATTATGTGAAATATAGGCTCCCCATATTGAGTTTTATAACGGACATGAAGAATTTGTTATCAAAGAAACCATTTCTAAACACCGATCCTATGAAACTTTTACAAGAACTGCTGATGATATCCAACGTAACAGAGATTTCGCCGAACTTACAAGGTTATCCTAAAGACGAAATACTGAAATTAACTTTCAACGACGGAGATTTGATACAGGCAAAGATTCTGGACGAACAGAACCTGAGTCTAAACGATCAGATTAGATACGTCCACGGTTTGAACATGGACATTTCACCTGAAGAATTATTGCAGCTGAATAGAATGAATGAAGCGACATACTTCCCGAATGTAGTACAAGTTGGAGGGACGGAAGTGACGCAACCTGAGACAATAAGGGCCGTACCACAAAAAAGATAAACACGTGTTTAACACGAATGCTACCAAAAATAATAGGCACTTGTTTTAGCACTAACTTGTCTAAAACAAATGTGTATTATTTTTGGTAGCATTCGCGTTTAACACGTGTTTATCTTTTTTGTGGTAAGGGTACAATGGTTAATAATTTAAATGATAATATACGTGAGTTCCCAGCACAGGTACAAGACTGGTACCTATTCAGCATATTCAAACTAGCCCAGGAGTAACCCATACGAATTCTGGACATAAAACGTATAGCGAACGAATAAACCAAAACCGAAATCTTCTTCAACAAAGAAATGCTCATCTTCGGCCACTGAATTAGAAGCAGTCAAACTCTTGTTTTTATAAATAAACTTTAGGATAAAATGTGTAGTTTTATTTTTGAGTTTTATGCAGCAGAATCTAGCTTACCCTTTCAAGAAACAAACCCCATCCTCAGCCGGCCTAGCATGACCACGTCTACATAGAAATAGACAAAGTGACAGATTGTAGAAACATTTCTACGTTTTATGAATGAAACGGTAGAAATGTTTCTACAATCTGTCACTTTGTCTATTTCTATGTAGACAAAACCCGTTTCTATCGTGGTCATGCTAGGCCGGCAGGTGAGATATGTATCAAACGCAAAAGTAAGTTTGTTTGTTACCTACCTTTTCACGCCTAAACCACTGAACCGATCATCATTAAATTTTGCATAACGTTGTCAGTACAAAAAAAACCGGCCAAGTGCGAATCGTACTCGCGCACCGAAGGTTCCGTATCAGTTTTGGACGTATAAAGTGAAAAAAACTGGACCGCAAAACTAAGTTTGTTTGTAAAAGAATTTTGATTATTTTGAAAAAACTGTACTAGTTAGGAACATCGTTTTATTTTTGGTGCCATATTTGGGTCAATTCCTATCAACTCTAATTATTTCAGATTTTTCACTCCGCAAACTTCGGAGATAAGGGGGGGGGGGAATGGTATTTTTTCAGTCATTTTTCATGATATGTCGAAAACTGTGAAACATAAAATAAAATGAAAATATACTTTGAAATGTGCAGATCAAGCCCTTTCATATGATATGTCACTTGACCTAGTAACCCCACTTTGAAATTTCAGACCCCCACTCCGGCCCCTTTTGCAATGAAAATAAAAATATTTTTTGACTTTTTTCATTTGCAATATATATAGACAAGCATTCTTTATAACTGTTCCAAATTTCAAGTCGATAGCATTAGTAGTTGCTGAAATAAACAGGTGTGACAGACAGACAGACAGACGAAGTCGCACCATAAGGGTTCCTTTTTTACCATTTTGATACGGAACCCTAAAAAGTACTGTTCCCGAGGGGAAGAACAATAACTTTCGAAGGTCGCAATTGCTTTATGACGCTAGATGGCGCTACGTGTATGTCACGTAGTCGAAGTCGTGGGAAAAGTGCTAGTTCAATATAAAAAAAATACATCTTTTTGACTTAATAATTTTAATAGGTAGGTAAGTATCTGCAACAATTTTATTAGGTTTCCGGAATTTCTGAGTAACCTCGCCAGAGGGGCTCGCGGCTAAATAAAAACCTCGCGTATTGATCAATCTGTGAGGTTATGGATTGCACCAGCAAGGATCTCCGGCTACCGTAGGGTATGGCCTGCGGGCGGCAGACTTAAGGAGCCTCCCCGCGGCGCATCCTGGAAGCAGCTAGGCACGGTAGCGCAGTGTCTAGGCTGACTAATCCTTTCAACACAATGGTTCAAAAGAATGGATCTGTTCGGACCCATTTAAAAAAAAATGAACCATTGACACGAAAGAAGAAGGCAGACTTGGGGAGTCCGTCGCCCGAACGGAAAGAGGCCCGAGACGGCGGCGCGCCGTGTTCGGCGCGTGCCTCTCAGGAGGAACTGCGGCCATAGGGTGATGACCGTAGAGGGTGACCAGACCCGCCTACCAATACATGCATGGGGTGTAGATGAATGCGCGAGCGACTCCCGCGTCTCCGATCACAGTTAGTTGGAGGAACACTGACAAGAGTCTTACAGATCCACAGGATTTCCACCTCGAAAAAAAAAGAGGGGGGGAGGGCAGCTGCCTGCCTGCCTGTAGTGCCAGAGATGTACGAGGAACAAGGGAACTTGTTCCTCGCTTCCTCGCACATCTCTGGAGGAAACGCAGCCTTATGGGGATGCGCTAGTTTATTTAGGTACCTATGTGTTTCTCAGCGACATATTTTATTGAGAATCCGAAACAGCTAGAGCTGTACGTACATACGTACGACAAAACATGTCATTAGTTATGTTTATGTAGTACCAATTTCAACGTACTACAATACTGTTATAGCTACAATATCAATTTCTGAACGAAATTTTGTACGTCATATTTATTGATTTCCTGAACGCAGAGCGCGTTTCAATAAAGAATAATCAAGATGCTGGTAGAATATTGAGTATTCTTATTCATTTTTTTACACGAGTTAGACAAAGGCAAGACTATACTGAATGTTTAATATTAATGCAACACATAACCAGGAAGTTCAGAAACACAGATATAAATCCAAATCGTTAAATCAATAAATAATTCGTGAAAATGTGAAATATTGCATTTGGCGAGTGCTTTGTGAGTTTTGTATCGTAAATAAATAAAAGAACTGTGATATTACGTAATTATCAGTGACAAACTACAGTGGACAGTGTTCTAGTTCTATTAAAATCATGTTAGGACAAAGACCGAGATTTATTAAGCCAGGTAATTCATGATTTAACTTAAGTTATTAAACTACACCGCATAAATAACACAATACACTAATCAATCTTTTGTAATATGCCATTCGGTTGTTTATCAGAGGTGACAGCATTTATTTTTAGACCTAAAAGGAGATAAGTAAACATTTTTTATATTTAAGCATGAAACCTAACTGCACACAATATATAGTACTCTATTAAATATAATATGTGGATCCTGCAATAAAGACAGCCGTTTAGGCTATTATTTATAGCGTCCCGAAACATACACACACTCGAATAACATTACCCTCTTTCTTGGTCAATCGGGTAACAAAACTCACCTTCTAACCATCTATTACAGGAGAAGAGACCCTCTACCCAACAAGAAACAAAGATGGTGTTGTCGAAACACTGGTAAACCCTAACGTAGACTCAGCGTTGTCCGTCGACAGTGATTCTAGGACATCGTTTGTTTACAACCGGTATCACCATCTACCGTTAGAAGCTCAACGGCAGCGGTTACCAGTGTTTCAGTACCGTAACCATATATTGTATCTGTTGGAGAGGTACCAAACATTGGTGCTGATTGGTGAAACGGGCTGTGGGAAGTCTACACAAGTGCCTCAAGTGAGTTTTTTAAATATCTATTCTTCCTTATACATAGGTACGTGAGGAAGCATTGTTTCTTTTTTATCCCTGATGCCAAAAGAGAGGTGTTATAAGTTTGACTGCTATGTGTCTGTCTGTCTGTGTCTGTGGCACCGTAGCTCTTAAAAACTACATAAATAAAATTATTGGATGCATGTGTGAGAAAATTATATTGGTGGGTTACATTTTTATAGATATATGTTAGAGATTATTTGTGATTTATCAAGTATTTATGAATATGTGTAGGTAGGTGTCCACCACAAAAGGGATTTTATTATAAAATAACACAATTAGGCAAGACTAGACTTTTATTTTTGTGACTCGAAAAACTAGTTGCTCATTCCAAAAGAAATTACCGATGGAGAAGAATGAGCAAGAAACTCCATGGTTTATTTTATACATATTGTTTTCATCATGATATACACAAATTAAATTTAGTCATAACCATTGTAAAACATGTAGGTAGAAAAACAAGAATATTCCTACATAATATAACTAGATCATTTAGACAATCATTTTCATTTAAATTAGCAATTATAAAATGAGGATACATAAAGCATAGCAATATAGCAACACAGATATAAAGATATTAAATTAACATAATTTAGAGAATAATAACACTGTACTTAACTCAAGTGGCACCTCGTAGACACTACTTCACAAAAACGATTGGTAAAAAGTCAAAAGATTAAAAGATTAGAATAAAGGTCCTCAACTAGCCGATCACCTGGCTTTTATACCCTACCCACCATAATAATGGTGTCAAACATTGTGCCGCCCTTTTGAACCAATCATATATTTTTACCGAATAACATTTAATATTGATAAACTTAATGAAATCTAATTTGTTAGAACTGTTTTAAAACATTAAAGGATAATTAATGTATTTTTAAATCAATATAAATCTGTTATCTTTAAGTAAATTCGATAAACATAACATCAACTGAGTTTGCTATATTTATCATTTGAAACAAATAATGATATCAAAATAGGATATTAAATCTGAGAAATATTTAACTGCAATTATTAATCAAATAATATAATTAAACTCAATGACACAGTAAAATAAGTTTTATATTTTATTTTGGCAAAATCAATTATAGGTTTCGTTCGGAAATTAAATCTTTCTTCTAAAAATGCTTGTATTTATAAAATAATTTATGAAATACAAGATTAAAATTCTCTGAATCCGATACGTATGCATTCTTCCTTTTAGTGGTGTTCGTTTTATACGCCTACTGCTTTACAACAAGCAATGCGTTGTTTTGCTTTTAATAGTATGTAAGGCGCTATCTGTTATCTCGTGCGGGCAGTGCAGGCACAACTTACTAGCTCATGTTCTGGTGAAGGAAGCCAGTCAGCTGAGTCAGCAAAGCGGTAGCGGGACTGCCCAAGATGCGTTGGACGTAACGAGACTTGGTTACTGTGACTCATAACATCAGATCATAGAATCAAGGAGATATGCCATCATAGCAAATTAGTACGGGAACAACTGTCGCCACTTTTATCACATTTTTCGACACAATTACAAGCGCCCCTCGTGAATATAAAGATCTCCCACACATTAAATAGCGCCTTGGCACATCTCTCTTGTTTCTATGATCTGAGCTTATACCCAACTGTGACTCATAGAATGAGACTCTAGCAACCAACTCGCAATATTGTGTCCGGTTTATTATTATTTTTTATTGTTATTATCAGCCTGAGTTTATCTGCTGAACAAGAATTTCCTATGAAAGGTTAAAGGATCACTACATAGTATAAAACAAAGTCGCTTCCCGCTGTTAGTCCCTATGTAGGTATGCTTAGATCTTTAAACTACGCAACGGATTTTGATGCGGTTTTTTTTTAATAGATAGAGTGATTTAAGAGGAAGGTTTATATGTATCAGAAAAACGCGGGCGAAGCCGCGGGCGGAAGCTAGTAATTTATACAGTTTGAAATATGATAAATGCTTTGTTTAAAGTTAAACATTTGCCTCGTGCGAAAATAATAAATTCTATCCGAACGTCGAGACTTGCTAAAGCAGTGTGGTGATGTGGTGTACCCGTGTGCTACAATACGTGGGGCCCTAACAGTATTTTTTTTTGACCGGTTCCCGTTTTTACTCAATTTCGAATCATTAATTCGCCATACGAAAAGGGCAGGCATTTTGCGCTCTATCTAGTGTTGCCAACAGACTCAGGCATATTGTTAACCATAGAAATTTAAATCTAAGCACGTATTGTCGTGACTGGGCCCCCTATTGTCTGGGCCCCTTAGCATTTTACCAGTCAAACCACCCTGTAGTTACGTCACTGTGCTAAATTCATTTAAATTGTTTATGAAAACAATGAGAAGCCCTTAAAAATCGGACAAATGCGAACGAACGCCAGCCATAACATAAGCAGTCCGTCACCTTACTGGGTACCATTCTAATTTATAACAAAGAAGTCGTTTAAAAAGTTATTAACGTTCGGGTCAATGAGGCCACGTGATTTCTAACTCTTCTGTGATAAGTTCACGTGATCTATAATTATATTAAGAAAACCTCAAGCTTTAGACATTATTTTTATTAGGTTATCATAATATCGTTAAAAACTGATTTTTTTTTTCCTTATAATGTGGCGTGTTTTTATAATCATATCAGGCGATCCACTGCAGAGCAAAGGTCTCATTTAAAAGAAGATGATCTTATTATAACTGTCGCTAATAATAATTATTACTTACTAATAATAGGTACTTATACACGGTGAAATTTGAGTGGTTGTTCTCCGACAGCAGAACGATTTGCCATCAGTAGTACTATCGAAACATAGAGTTCAATTTAAAAAATAATATGTTTTATTTTCAAATAATCAAAAAAAATATTCATAGACTCGAAAGCGTGAAAAACAATAGTAACTCACTAGATCTAACGTAGGTATCATTATCTAGTCAAAGAGCACGCCGTCGCTCACGCGGTGCCGACAAAGATCACCAAATACGAAAGCCGCCTCACAAATGTGCAGAGCAAAATAAGCTCTCGCGCATGGTGATACGGCATAAACTAGCCTGATCGCCCGTAGCGAGTGCCTACCGATGAACCCCCCCCTGCCCCGCACTCCTTTAGCGAGTCGTATAATTAAAACAAAAGTGGCCGCGCGCACTCAGCGGCCAGCGGCTCAGTTGCGCCGCGAAGTTGATGCCGCGAACATCACGCGATGTCGTAGGTACCTACGCGTAGTGAAGTGAGATAACATTGAAATAATGGATCGTCATTACAGTTTCTCCAATTTAGAGTACCTCGCTATGGTGCAACTACGCTAGGGTGAATTATGACTCCCATGCTGCCGTTACGCGGAGCCGCAACACTTGGAGTCGCTCAATCTTCGCAGTGTTCTGAACCCCCAAGTCCCGCAGGCCCGGACGATCGTAGCGGCGACACAGTGCTACTCGATCATGGGGAGTTACAGTGTATGTACCAGAAGTCGATCAGCCGTTCATTTGCGCGAGTTCGGCGAGGAAATCCACAAGTAGGTACTTCAAACGGGATCCTCGTCGAAGTACCTACCTATGTGTATGGCTGTGAATGTGATGGCTGGGTTTGACGTAAGTCAATACTACGTTTGGAAAGTGCTCAACAATGAAAGACTGCTTAAGTAGGTACCTATCATTTTCGTAAAGTAAATCAAATAAAACGTGCTCGATTGTGTTATTGTGTATGGAACGCAGTGGCTTGCAATTCGAAAAATTACTCTGTTACCGGGCCTAAACGTAAGTACCTACTTGTACCTTTGTATTAAATACCGAACATTTAAAAGTAGGTAAGTAATTAAAATCATTGTAAATAAGTTTATTCCATTTTTTTGGATACCTACGCCTTAAATACTTTAATAGGTATCTAATTCAGAAAATATCGTTTTCTAAGATAGGTGCCTACCTACCTAGTAATCTTGTTTTTTTAGTTTCGTGTTCACGTGTTCAATAATTTGTCTATCAATAACTCGGGAATAGTTATCAGCTGATTGATAAACACGGAGGGCAATGACCGCGCGGGCGCGCCCCGCCCGGCCGCGGCCGCTCGCGTCGTCGCCGCGCTTGTGTAGCTATCGTTACCTACTATTGGTTTGAGATTTTGTTTTTCACATCATTCTCATCACACCATTCTGCCATTTTTTGATTCTATTTTTTTTTTGATATATCAATCGAATGTACTGCCAAGACAAAATCATTTCGCTTCCGTAAAACAACCGCTAAAATTTCGCCGTGTATGTATACGTGTCGAATTGATACCCTCCTTTTTTATAGTCTGATAAAAAGTAGCGATGCGTTGGTTCAAAAGTGCGAATAATCGCTGTTAGCGACCTCCCTAAGACTTGAAGGCTTTGTCGATTTTTAGGATTTCGTACCTCAAAAGGAAAAATAGAAATCATTATACCATCATTTCGTTGTCCATCTGCCTGTCTGTGAAGACCTTCTTTCTCACGAACGCGTGAAGGTATCACGTTGAAATTAATATCAAATACTTAGGTCTACGGTCCCTAGGAGCTGAAGTCAAAGTCAAAACATTTATTTCAATTAGACCATTTACAGGTACTTTTGAATTTACAAGGTATAGTTGTCAGTCCGTTTGTCCATTAGATGAAGCTAGTTGTCCGTTCCAAAACGTAGATTCCTATGGAGAAGAACGAACAATAAACTCCATGGTTACTCTTTTTCAACAAATTGAGTTTCAAAGCTTCGAAGCTTCGAAGTCAACGCCATAAAAAAATACGGTCATTTAAGCCGCAAATGTTTTGACACTCGCAATGAAACAAAACCTACTTCCCGTTGACTCATACAATTTTGTAAGAAGTAAGGTCTCGCAACACAAGTAAACGAAAATATAAAATCGCTGATTTGTGGTTATATCACACAAAAATATATCTTTTCTAAATACAAATTTAAGGTTTGAACGCTTCAATATGCGTTAAAAACCGACGATGCACTTATATTTATTATATTGATACTGTGACTTAACCATGTCTGCGGAAATCGAACTCACTGCGGCTGTCATGCCGTCATTTTATCATGTAACAATGGCTGCAGGCTGCAGTAGGTATAATGATAGCATAGTTGAATGAGTCATCATTATATTACTACGCATTAATTGAGAATGCAGATAAACATAATATTTATGCATAACCCCAGGAGTTAGAGTTGCCAATCGTACTAAGTTTATTTTATGTAAAATTGTTTTATATTTTACCCGGTGCGGTGTACTATACAATATAAAAAATACTGTTGAAGAAATATAAGTTCCTAACTTTTTACGCAAAAATATAGTATTTCAGCCAGACCTTACATTTTTACATATAAAGCTCTTCGGGACAGCGAATTCTACTAGGTACCTATATTAGTTTTAATAAAGCACACATGATTTTTTTAAATTGATAAACAAAATATTAAATAATGCGCAAAATAAAAATATATATATATATACTTACCTACGTATTTAAGCATAGCCTGTACATTACACTTTTTTAACCTTTTTTCTCTAAAATACTATAATTTCTTTCAGTGTAGGTACCTACCTATTTATATTTTTGTCTTGGTCTGAAAAATACTATATTTCTGTGAAAAAAGTTGGCAACCCTATCTAGAGTGGTAGATGCCACGTGGTCCACGTGTCATTTAATAGCCTTGGGGTCTAGAATAGCGGCCACTACCATCTCCATGTGGGTTCAAGTCATAACAATACGGCTGTGTTCTCAGATGGGTAGGCTGAGATGTATACCCATATTTCGCCAGTTATGTTGTAAATAAGTAGGTACAGTCAGTGCCCCACATTGTCTCACCCCTCCAAATAGTAAGATTCTAAGAGGGGTCAGACCTTGTTTCTATGATCTGAGGGTCAGACAATGTAGGGCACAGACTGTACCATGTAATAGGGAGCGAGCCTTTTGCCTTTAATCCGGCACAAATCCAGACTTGTAATCGGGGCCATTTTAGGCCATGCATGGGCCCTTGAGCTAACAGCGTTTGGGCCCCTTGTAGAAAGCTTAAAAAAACGTGAATAGAAACATCAGAATGTGGGTATTTTTTGTTCAGTGACTTTATTGGAAACTTCTGCAGAGTAACCTGGCTATCTGGTTGCTTTGTTAATGATGCGATGAACTAAGAAATCTGCGTTTTTTTATTGGTTTATTGGATGAAAAATACGCAGACCTTGGGTTTCGGCATTTCGGGGCCCCATCAGGCCGAGGGCCCTGAAATCGTGCCCGACGGGTCCTTATGGTAAAGATGGGACTGTACCTATATGTATAATGGGTACCTACCATATATTCGCCACATTATTGAAGGGCACCCGTGCGAAGCCGGGGCAAGTCGCTTGTAAATTATTAATGAACTAGCTATTGCCTGCGACTTCATCTGAGTGAAAATGTATGAAAAGTAGCCTATGTGTTTCTCAAGGTCCCATAGCTACCACATTGTAAAATTTAATCCAAATCCGTCCGCGTGAAGAAGTAACAGACGCATACACATACACACACAAACCCACCCATACAAACTTTCGCATTCATTTTATGTGCGCATATAGGTACCTACCTCAGATCATAGAAACAAGGAGATATGCCATCATGGCAAATTAGTACGGGAACAACTGATGCCACTTTTAGTACATTTTACGACACAAATACGCGCATAATTAAGCGCTCCTTGTGAATAAAAAGATCTCCCACGCATTAAACATTCCGCACACCCTCAATCTAACACTGTTATTCGTCACTCAACACTAGCACTAAACTAAAACACTGTATTTATACCATCGATCGTGTTCGGTTCGTCGCCAGCGCGTACGTTTTTAATATGAGCAATTTGCTCAAAATCAGGCATCAAGCTCGATAGCGCCTTGGCACATCTCCCTTGTTTCTATGATTTGAGGTACCTACCTATTGCTATTAGTGTGATGCTGATGACATAAAAAATGTAGGTAGGCAGAGGCACTCCTAAGACAATATGACACCTAGATTGTTTTTCGACACCCGTGGGAAGTAACTAGGTGGTCCCTTCGTAGCTACAGCTCATTTATTAAAATCCGTCCTACTATATGGGATACCTACCTAAAAGACATTTATAGGTACCTACTATTTGAGAGTATTCATATCCCCCTAAAGAGGAGGCTACATTATCCCTGAGAGCTATAGGCTATTTTTTATCCCCAAAAATGCACGGTTCCTGTGCGTCATGCGAACGAAGTCGAGGGCAATGTGCTAGTCTATACCTACTATTAAATATAAAGCTGAAGTGTTTGTTTGTAAGTTTGAAAGTTTGAACGCGCTAATCTCTGGAACTAGGTACCAGTCGGATTCGAAAAATTCTTCGTATAAGTAGGTAGGTACTATACTTACCTATGTATAAATCGTGATCTGTGCCAAGGGTAAAAAAGTGACAATTTTGTTACTTGGGCACTTAAACTTGGTGCTAATTAACCGCCCATGCATTTTTATTCAAAAGACGTGCAATATTTCCATCCATCCAATAGACCATCTTAAATTTTTTGTTCAATGATAAAAAAAAAAAAACTCTTTGTTTGATTAAACTCGCTAACTTGTTTTGTCATTTGACAGAACTTTTGGCGGGAAACGGGGCTCGGTCGCGTCGATTGTGTCAAACGAAACATTGACCGTGCTACTCCCGCAGTAGCAGTGTTGCTAGTTGCTAGAATTATCCTTCAGTTGGGGAAATAATAATTACTGCAGAAATATATTTTAATAGCGTGGCTGTTTTTTATTACGTGTGAAATAAAAGTATTGATTTATTTTAAAATGTTTCTGTAAATTGGCTTCAGATACAATTTCGAAATGTCTTGTGGCTAAGAAATTATGCAGAAACGTAAATGATTAAATTACAGTACTTAGTAAACATTTAAATGAATAGTAATTTCAAAGGAATTTGCATGAAATTCTATGTCAGGTGATTATTTTTCTTCTCGTTATTTTATTTGAACAGTGAAAGTATGTAATACTATTTTTAAAACTAAATACTTATCGAATTGCATTGCATCACCTATTCGTTTCACCTCGGCTGCTGCTTAAATAAAACCACAAAAAATAATACAATGGAGTTTACAAACTGGGCCTGGCTACCCCGAGCGCCGATCCCGCATTCGCTTCGCTCCGCTATTTTTTTATTTAGTTTGTCGGACGCTGCGGTTCTTATCGTACGTATGCCGCGACGTTGTGAAACGGAACGCGGACCATCAGTATTTTCGATCAGCGATAAAAATAAATACGATATGCATTTATAAAACAAACTGCAAGTGTATTCAACGACTGTTATGCTTACAAACCTGCACTTGTTACCTACTTTTAACCGGACTGTTATGATTACATATCCGTTGAGAACGATTGTGCATCGATTTTACGAAGAAAAAAAAACTTTGTTCTTGAATTGTTTTAAAAAGTGACTAAGTGAGCCCACTTAGGAGGCTAAGTAACTATGACAAGTGAAAACAGTGTTATTAGTAAAAAGTTTTATCGACCCTCCCATAAAATATTATTGTTATAAAATCGTGAAGTTTGTGCGATTATTTTTGGAATTACGTGCGTGGGCTAACGTTGCCCATGCTGCTTTTAAAATACCTACCTACCGCCTTTTGACTCAACAGTTCATGTAATCGTGCAAAAAGTCTAAAGCAAAAATGATGTGGCCGTCATCGCAAGCTAGTAAAATACTGACATTTCTACTTCTAGTCATTGTTGTGTACTGCATATGTATGGACACGTTCTTATTTTTAAGGATACAAAACTATAAAATAGATATCTTCGATGTTGAAACGAATGTCACACAAGAAACTTCTACGCTAAAAGTTGCGAGAAATTTGCCGAATTATGAGGAAGTAACATGGGTACCTTGCACCATAAACCCTTTATGCCATCCTACGGTCAAAGCACTAATGGTGGACCATATCAATCACTACATTTATGGGCCTTTGTGTGCGATTATGGATGTAGGTCTCAGCATTTCTGAGAACATGAAGCTTATAACACCGAACATGATATCTTTCTTCCATGTTTTGGTTGCAATTATTGGCGCGAAACTGTTGACGTGCCCGAGTTTAGCAACAAGAAGAGTAGGAATTGTTCTGTTCCAAATTCGAATGTTTTTAGATGATTTGGACGGCCATGTAGCGAGGGAAAGAAAGCATATCAAAGGGGAGAGATCTGAAGTTGGAACGATGGGATATTGGGTGGACGGATTTTGTGATTTGATCGGCGTTGTTGCAATGATGATCGGGATAACTTTATACTTACGAAACAATCCTCCGAGACGGGGCTATAAGAACACACCAGTTAGCACCCTCCCGTACCACCAATTAAAAGAAATAAACTCCACAGAAGACATAGAAAAAGATCATGCCGACAATGGGATTTCTTACAAAACGAAAGTGACCTTCCAGAAGATTGTTCAAGTTATTTGTCTGTTTTCTGGACAAATGGCGCTATCATCATTATCTTGGAACCGGTACATAGATATCTATCAAGAGATGTTAGAGAATTGTACTGACTACGATGTCTTTAGACGCGAAACCATGTTTAAATCTGGTAAGTTCTTCTTTGCGTCTGCAATATGGCGGATAATGAATCCCCATAGTTATCTCCACGCGTTATCCTTGGCAGTATTTTGTGATAAAACCTGGTGTTTCCTAAAAATTGTGCATTACACTGGATATTTAGGTTTAGTGGTAGCTGTTGGTACTTCGGAATATTTGATTGATAACATTAGAGCTTACGTGTTGGGTGGCATTGACGGGCGATGATTATTTCCTTGACATTGTTAAAAATGCAGGTAATTTATTTAAAAAAATGTTAAAAATAAGGTGCTAAGGTAAAATAAATCTAAATGATTCTAAAAAATAGTGTTTTCTTCCAAATTTTATTAGGTTACATAGTCTTCGCGTTCGGAATTCCTAAAATGGTTCAAGGAAGTACCTAATTTGAACTCTGTTAAGTATACGTTCCGATGTATCGGAGTTAAAATTAGAATGCAGACCAAAATAGCCAGATATTTCGGTTCCAAACCAGTTGTGCTCTACTTTGTTTATGGCGATGGCGCTGGCGGTTCCATTGGCCATTGTTTATAAATTGTCTATAGTTTTTATAGAGCCGTCAAAGTATGTTGGGAGTTTCGAATTGTGAAAGAGAAACATTAACTATTGAATTTGGAACGATAAAATTTTATTCATTCACTGTTTTGATCAAATGGCTTTGATTTTGTTTTAATACTTTTAACATATGATCAATTTTGTTAATTGAATTAGGTAAAAAATAAACGAATTAATCGCATTTTTACGGTTACATTTAAGCTGGTATTGTCACGATCTATTATTAAAATCTTCCTATCCATAGTTTGCTAATAAGATTAATCGATTCGATATTCAATGTAGGTAGGTATAGGTACCTACCTACTGTTTTAGTCCGTTCGCTCATTTAGTGTCGCCTGAAAGGCGCCGTCAAAAGCATTTTTCTACATTCCCCTAATAAACTGCGCCTGTCTGCTGATTTTATCTGAATAAATTAATTGTGTTGATTTGCCGAAACTTACTTTTTTTTGGCCGAATCCGGAAACAGTCGAAAATGGATATTTTTCCCAAAAACTAAACAAAACCGAAATTCGATCAGTTAGTTAAAACAGTTGGTAAATCGAGCAACATAATAGGTACGGTAAAAAAATACCTAAACACGTTGATCTTTAATGAAAATATTGTCATTTTCAAATTCACGTTAAAAAGCAAGTGGACTTAAACAGTCACTGGACCTATCTTTATTCTTTTTCATGTTTTTAGGGTTCCGTACCTCAAAAGGAAAAACGGAACCCTTATACCTAGGATCGCTAAGTTGTCCGTCTCCGTGGACAAGTGCGAGTACCTACGACTCGCGCCCTAGGGTTCCGAAATATGCAATAGCGCCATCTATGAGCAGATGGCTCCACTTATGGTACGGTGACCGTACCATAAGTGGAGCCATCTGCTGTCCGGCTTTTTCTTAGAAAAAGACATTAGTACCTACTCGTACCTACCTACTTAGTGAGACTAAATTACTTAGTTTGTTTAGTCTGCAAACAACTCATCCTTGGTCGGTTACACTAACATAAAGTTCAATTAAATAAACAATTTCAACGAAGTAGAAACATTATAGGTAGTGTAGGTATTGAACAAACTTTTCCTTAACCAACTTAGCAGAATTTGAACAAGTTGGTCCATATTCATTACTTCGTTTAATTGAATTTGAATCATGGCACTGAGTTCTTTGAAGAGTATAGCAGATGTGTTTACCTTCACGTAGGTACCTACACGTTTTACCGATGACTGTGATGATGACTGTGTGACTGTTTTAAGGGGGATGTTATCAGCCCGCGAAATTCAAATTTTCTTTCGTTTTTTGCACACTGCAGCTCTCATCTTATGGTGATCAAAATCCGATTCATGACTGAAGGAATTTAATATTATACCTATTTACTGAATAATAATATTCAAAATCATATCAATCGTCGTACCTATAAAAAGTTTTTTTTTATTGGCAGTTGCGTCACTTTTTAATACAACATGAAGTCAAAGTTGACATAGTGCAAATACGACGATTTTCCCACGCATTTCAATAGTGAGAATGTTATGATACATGTCACTATTGTTAGATAAATGTTATTAAAAAAAATCTGTAAAAATAAACAAAACTTAAAAAACGTTTAGGATTTAAAATAAAAAGAACAAACCAAACGCACGGTCTAGCGTTCGCGGCAAGAGGCATATTTTCATCGATCGCAGGTATTTGCAAATATTGATCAATATTATGGAGTTCGATTACAAACTCGTATTCGATTAATTCGGAATTACATCCATTATTATTTACTACAATCTTGCTTGATCTTCGCAAGGCTGAAGACTACAATGGGGGCTATTAAGTTTTTTAGAGCGTAAACTTTGTACCTCTTTAAATGCATGTCGTTAGTGATACAGATCGACCACATCCGCCTAGCTTTTTTCCTACTTGTTTGGGATCTTCCAGTCTAACTATATGTCAATATTTCACATAGAGGGACTGCTATGCTGCTATCTGACCTCCACAGACTTTCAGGCTTGTCAGTTGTGATAAAAATCTTCCGCTGAAAAGAACACTTGTGCATGGCATGTGCCTAAGTAGTATCACTGTCACTGGCGCTCAACTGCCAAGCCAAGACGTAGACAGGAATATAAGTGATATCCCAGTCAAAGCTCAAAGGAGACGAAGTAAAAGAGATAGGTACAGATTAATGTTTTCCTGTTTGAATTTTTTTACCTGGAATTGGAACGTTATTAGTTAGTCGATGGATTATCTATGATTAAGTAGGTATGTCATGCCATATCATGGCAGTCGTTTTTCGCGTCGGTACGAGCTAACAAGCTAAGCTAAAGATTAACCAATCAGCAAAGTTGATCGCGAGGCTGACGAAGCCGACGTACTTCAATATCGTCAATCGTTGAGACTTAATGCATCCCATGACGCTCATAGTTATCTAGTTCTATTCCATAAGTACCTTTATGAGCCGGATCCATTAGATCCTCGTTACTTGATACTTATTTAAGCACCTTTAATGTTTCTACTTTAATTACTTCTAATGTAATTACGTCGGCAGTATTCTTCTGATAATGTTTTTCACAGAATTAATGGTTTTAATCGCATGTTCTATCTGTCTGAATCGATTGATCCATTAAATTCATATTAGCTGTTGTCCATTACTGTTGGTTTGTTTTGATAGCATTGTCTGTACCGCTATGGTTTTAGAAAACAACGTGGATCGTTGTAATGTAAATATTTTTTAATGTCTTTATTCATATGTTATTAGATCCCATTTATTTGATGCGTAGTTATTATTTTGGACAACTAGGATTTAGGTAATGTTGCCAGCAGTCTGCTACTAAATTAATAACACCTACCCTAAAATCCATCTACTATAGTTCCTGAACTTTTACCCTTAACTTGAGGGCCGTCACTCTCACTACATTCTTGCCCTTAGAGAGGATAGAAAGAATTTACCGTCAATGACTTCTTAAAATCTTAGTCCGCCATTCCGCATGTTTAAGTTTTGATATGGGTTTAATAACCAAACCCTGTTTAAAAAGTCTCATCATGACGTATTTTTAAAACTTCGCGGTGCTGAATTGCATACAAATGTATGCGTATGTAAATTTTCAACACAGCCTACAGGCAAAGTGTAGTAATCAAATAGTGTATATTTATGTGTTTAGCTCTGTATCCAAAATGTCTGGAATATAGCCTTGTTCCAACAGAGGAAAATAGATGCTTCGTTCAGCTCGTTTCGATTCTCATTTCTTAAAATATCAAACGATTTCAAAACGATTAGGGTATCGAGTCTATTGACTCGCTCGATCGTATCGGTTAATATCCTCTGATGATCTATGAAGCCTGTGGATTTATATGATAAAGCGTCTGCTTCGTTTCCAATGTGCTTGTTCGGATGAGGTTTGGTTCTCGTTTGTTTCTTAAATATTTGCCAGAGCACTTAATTTTCTTGTTTTGTCTTCGAGTTTTGTATGTACTTGTACCTACCTATAGCATAAACCGCTGTGTTTGTATTATTACTTGTAGATTCAGATGGAATACACCTAGGTCTGTTATGTTAATTAGGATATTTGTAAGCCTATGTTGTAGTGTCTTGTTTTACGGTGATATTATAGATTGAAGTTAAAAGCATTGGTCTAGTCGAATCATCATGTTGGTTATGTAGTAATACATTATTGGTTGCCGTTGTTAGACTTACAGAATTCTGCCATAATGTCTGGACTTCTGAGAGCGCTGAGTTTGTTTCGGTATTTCTTTTTAGAGATCGATAAGTTAGAAACTGATGACTGTAGTTTAAAAATATTGACTTGTAAAAGTATCTCTAAAGATCGAATTATAATTTCATTTCATTGAAGACAAAGGGCAGTGACCTACAATAACTGTTATCTCCTCCAATTTTCTAAATCAGAATGACTTATCTGAAAGCTAAGTCTTGACTCTTGTCATTCCAAACTATGTTGGATGCCCACAAGAATAAGAATAATGACGCCCTATAGATACTTGATAACGCAACTTAATTTTATTGTCCTCCAGATTAACTGCCCGAGAGACCTAGAGTTCGTCAAGCTGTTTGCTTTCTTTTAATTCATCTGAAAGGGCAATTAACTAGCATGAAGTTAATTCTACCTTGAGTTAATTGTTGCCCGATTGGCTGGTACAACCTACCTTGGAGAACTCTCGAGTTGTTAAGCTGATGCCATGGTGATCCTATGATGGGCTACGTAACATAACTTGATACCTAAGTATTTGTTTTGCTTGTTGACCATACTTTAGCAAAGAGACCGTATGAAATATGAATCAATGAGATATTAGAAACCATATAGTATATCACACTAAGAAATAATAATTTCAAAATTGACTTCGGCCCCCTGTTTCACACCTGTTTGTGAAAAACTTAAAGTGATTTCGTTACCTCTTTGTTGTCTACCAAGATTTGTACTAAGACGATATCAGTAGAATAATGTGTTAAAAATATCAAGATTCAGCTTTGAGTAACCACCGCTTCAATTGCATGTTCGTGTCCCAAAAGTACAAATATTTGCACTTCCACTTAGTATTGAAAAACATAGATTCTGTTACCTTAGCCACTTTGATCTGCAATTCAATAAGGCAAATGGAGTCAGTCACGCATAATATACGAAACTTAACTGGTTTTCAGAAGGAATTATGATGACAGTCTTTATTAGTGCTTTCTGATATGTCAATGTTTTCTAAGGATGTTATTACACTCACAATGAGTCGATGGTATTGTTGAAAGCAGATCGTGTGGTTATTATACGCGCTCGCGGATCATCGATTAAGCATTGAAAGAGCATCGATCGATAAGAACATTTTGGCTCGGTTAATTCATCGACAGATTACCTATTATCATAGGGTTTATCGTTTTCGTTCGGCGTATTTTAAAGCCGCAATTTACCAGTTCTGCAATCATAGATCATTCTAATCTACTAGGGTCTGTCCTGTCTGACCTGTCCTGACTGACCACATATTTATTTTTATTTTTAATCACACCGTATCCAGGAGCCGATTACTACCGTTAATAGCATAATGCGCGTTGTGCATTGTAAACGTGTGGATTGTCCACAGATGTCAGCCCTTATATAGAGTTTCCGCCGCATAAAAAATTGGAGTAGGAGCATTCCCAATTTTTTCTTTACCCAGATACCTTGACTTGGCCCAGCCAAGGTCCCAAAGACTTACTCCAGTTGAATCATAGCTTCATTGTAATTTATCTAAAAAACTGGTGTGGGACGTAGCCTTGTTCTTTTAATTAAGCAATAACGGTGATATCGATCAATCTTGACTGATCACAGTATGGACCTCATGGCCGTTGGAGTATTTTTTTAGAATCTGGTTTTTCAATGCTTTTTTTGACATGGCCTTGAGATTAGCACTTTATAATAAGACTCAGGCTTTTCTATCTGTTACTCTCCAGAAACGTACCGTAGATCTATCAAGTTTTTCACATGGAAAATTGAGATGATGAGTTGCCTCCTTACTTATAGACGATGACTAAATTAAACAGCTCTTATGTCAATTGTCATCTTTATTCATTGTCATACAAATGACAAGGATATCTAGTTTTATATTTGATCAGTAGTTAAATTAAGAGGCATTTATTTGTAAGGGGGGTATTATGTAGGTATTCCAAGTGCTAAGTCTATCAAAAGTCAACAAACATCAAATGATCAGACTGTTCTGTAATAACTGACAATCGAAGTCGCTTCTGTATCGCTTGTGTTAGTGCCAAAGCCTATATTTTATCAGTGGTTAAAGTTAAGAGACATCTTAAGTTAGGGGGTGGTTGTACTTGCTGCGTTTACTTGAATGTGCTGTTTTAGTGCTATATTAGGATTAGAGAGATGTTAGGACACCAGACGTCCTTATTTTTTCCATCCATCCTACAAAATGACCGCCATATGAAAACATCTCATCACATGAAGTGTTTCGCTCTCGTGGAATAGTTTGTAAGGCTTCTCCCAATATAAAAGTGGTAAGGTTTCCAGTTTAGTTCCTTAGATTAACCTTGCAATTATCTTTTATATAAGCGTTGATAATGTTCAGTGTTTCTATTGAATTCAAACAAAATAAAGACGTCAACAGCACTCGTAAAAACTTTTACGAGTTTCTTTTTCTATATTACTATTGTTATTGCACAGTAAGTTTCGTAAAATCTTGATAGTTATAAGTCCGTCCTTGTCGTTTTCATGTCAATGAACTTTGTGAGAGAGCACTAAAACACTATATTAGGACGTTTGTGACTTTTCTGAGGCGTTTAGTTTTCAGTGTTACTTTCTGAAGCTGTATTTCCATAATGGGCAGTGTTATATCCTTAGTCACGGTGACTTTATATGGGATGTCCGCCTTCGGATCTGTGGGTTTTAGATCTTACTTATTAATAGTTAAAACACTTTGTAGAAACTACAGTTTTTCATCAAAATCTTCTCCGCGGTCATTGCCTCGATGTTTGTGTTCGTGACTTTGGTCTTTGGTTAATTATAGTTCGGATTTCATTTCAGCCAGTGTCGTCATCTCTTGATGCTTCAAGGATTATAGTGATACAGTCTTTCTATCGTTTATATCTTGCTTTTTATTTAGTTATCTCTCTCGTTGTAAAATGGAGTCAGCTAGACGGAATGGAGTTTATTTAATAACTAGCTGTTGCCCGCGATTTTGTCTGCGTGAAAATGGATGAAAAGTAGCCAAAATGCTTCTCTAGGTCCCAGGCTACCTCTTTGTCAAATTTCATCCAAATCCGTCCAGTCGTTTCAGTATGAAGGAGTAACAAACACACACACAAACTTTCGCATTTATAATACCTATAACTGCGATTTCCTCTTATGGTTGCACAATTCCAAGTACCTATAATCGCGCATTGACACCACTTATAACTAAGTATGTTTCCTTATGAACTTCGACAAAAAAATATTGCAATAGTATTTTTTTCCATCACGTATATAATAAGAATAAGTTCATTTTCTTCAAGTGCGCTGTATTATCATGAATTCGTGACCAAGGGATAATTTGTAAAGTTTAATCACCTATTCGCTTATTATGAATATGCGTGACGATTAGGCTATGTTATTTTGTAATAATATTATGTTATTCGTCCTATATTGGTTACTCATAGAGACAATGATTGCACCTTATGGTTATACCTCTATACATATATGTATACTTACTGAAACAATGATGGCACTAATACGTCATGATACGATCTCTAGTCTTCTTTTCTTTCACGAGCTTGTGACGAAGTAATCCTTCTTCATTATCATTTCATTATTTAATACTGGCAATTTTCATCACTGGTCAGTGCTTGTTAATGCTTCCAAATTCAATTTTAATCTAGAACGTTGCATATTGCACAGGTTCATAATTTATTTTCATGTTTTCCATGCGTTTTTTTTTCCGAAATTCAAAGCTACTGGTCGTAGGTCACTACTGTTAATTCTAGTCATTGCAATCATTATTTGTTAATCAGGTGTTGAATATTTAAATAATCAAAAATCGTGGTAAATTATAACTTAGGTAGGTATATCATTCTTTGTAACAGTTTATACTAAAGTGAAAAAGTGAGATGTTACACCTATTTTCTCCTCAAGCCTTATTGTTTATCAGTTTCTGGAGGCTTCCTCAGAGCTAGCTGAGGAAAGAGAGGGAGTGATGTCGGTACAAGTTAAACAAGTATTGCTCTTGTTATGAAAAAAAAAATTGTCAGCAAGGTCGGTATGAGGACTGGTTGACCCGAACCAGACAGACGTCACTCGTGGAGGCTCTTCTAATGCACCCCCGAACTTATGTTTCTGGTTGACATAATATATTGCATTGTAAATTTACATATGTAGGTACCTAAATATTTTGAGTAAAGTACACATATCTACTGTTTTATTGAGTTACTTCAGTTTTATAACCAGCGTGAACAGATAAGAAATTGATACCTATTTTTATTGCTCGATTACGGTGTAACTATAAAAGTTATGTATTTTTCATGTTTATTTAGTTATCCGGGCTTACCACTTGTTTGCGTTTCATGATCGTCTTCTTGTCATTGATCAGTTTTATAGTTTGTTTTGAATTTTGGGAATCCGATATTGCCCTGTTTGAAGAGTGTCCTGTCGAGTTTTAGCCCATTGTAACCGAACTTATTTGGATACTTCAAAATAAAACGGCTATAGAGGAAAAGTAATTCTTGTTAGGCGCCTTGATGAGTTATCGCAGCACGTCCAATCTTTCAAAAGATCATTGTTGCTAATATCCAAACAAAAAAAATTCTTTAATCATATAACTGTGTTATCTTTTGCCCGTGGCTTCGCCCCTGTGGAGGTCGGAATTACAGGAATAAAAAAAATAGCCTATGCCACACACAATGGCCCATAACCTATCTCTATGGCAAAAATCATGGCGATCTGTTGCTTCGTTACTGCGTGAAAGAAGGACAAACCAACAAACACACTTTCGCATAGTATAATATTAGTACCTAAGAATTTGTGTCAAAAATGATAAAGGCTATCAAACCATTTCTTTTCGAGTTTTTCCTCAAGATACCGTTGCACAATTTTCAAGGTTTCGCCATTTCCAAGTACCATCTAAAATAACAAAGGCTACAAAATGTCATTCTGTTCCAACTAGGTTAATTTCTGTGTAATACGATTTGGCTTTTCGGACCGTGCTTCGGACCCAGCTAAAATCCACCTACAGTTGTAATTCGAGTTTCCAAATACTTCGAATTCTCTACTGCCAAAATCAACTGGCACGTTGCCAGTACGTTACTTTTAACGTCCTATCGACCCTGACTTGACCAACTTCATAATTTTGAGAACCTAAGTAGGTGTGTTACGTGTGGTGCAAGTTCGAACCTTATTGGAATATTGTCATATCAGGCTTTACTTATAGTATGGGCAGATGCGGCAGAGATCTGCTAACTGTTTTGGCTTGACGCTTTGGGAGTTCGGGAGCTAATAAAACTTGGAACAAAACACTAATCTAGGCATTAGTGTTTTGTATGTACGTATGCACTAATGTATTACCTTGGGGACTTCCCCTACATGCGTTATGCAACAAACAAACTGGAGCAGACATGGAAGAAAATGCAAAGAATCTATTCGGAGATTATTAATCAATCTTGCGTTAGTCATCCTTAGCTTATAATTGGTCTAATTGTCTGGATTGTGACCCCAGACCATTTTAGCGACATATGTCATCGATTTAATAGATAAGACTTTTAGACCTCTAGAATTTGGGGTCTTCGTTTAGAACGATGAGTAATACGGATAGTAACACCAGAATAATAATTGTAAACGATAAGGTATCTACTTTTTTGCTATCGTTAGTCGTAAATTCGTAATCGGTCGTAATCGGGTAAGTATAAAATTTTTAGCCCATGAAAATTTGTAGATACCGAGTATGTATTTATTTTTTGCCTGTAATAAATTTGTCATCGTTTCGTAGTATTTGTAATGGGGTACTGAGTCACAATTTTGAATTTTGATACGCAGATTTTTAAGTTGCAATGTCTTTTTCATCGGTTCATTTAAGTATGATCATGAGTTTAATATTTTATTTTCTGATTAAATATCAGAAATCAGCAGTTTATTTCGCCATGAATTCCATTACATTGGTACACCTGCCCAAATAATATCGCGTGGTTTAGTTAAATAACAGTCTTGTTTTAAGTATTAAATGCTTAATTTCTTAACCTTGACCACAGATAATATAATACTATACGTACAGATGCCTCATCTCATACAAAGAAATGTGACCGATTTAGCGCGGGCTATCTTCGAGCTATCATTTTTCCGTGCTTAAAGCATTTTTCAAAATTTGAATAAATATTTTTTATGATGTATTTTTTCATGTTCTTAATTTTACACAAACTTCAATAACAAATCGATACATATAACGCCAGCTATTATGAGTTGTTTCAACAAATGTTACTTTGTTCCTGATGAGACCCCGTGCCTGGACTATAGAAATTTTTGACCGTTCAAATTAATCGCGTGATTTTAAAACCAGTTCTCGTCTATGTTTAAATGTCGTCTAGCTGTATGTTTAAAGTTATTTATAGCAATATGTTTGATTTTAGTACATTTTTTATCCGCAAGGGTTGAGCATTATTGATGTTTCAGCGTATTTTATTGACACGCAATGCACGCACGCAACCCTTTCGGTTTTTCAGTTCAATGCAAACATCACTTATATATAATAGGTCTTTACCTATGAAATTGCCGTTTTGTATGAAAAAATTTAAACGAATTTGTTTCATGTATTTTCTATTTGTATTAATCGAAGTAATCACCCATGCAATCAATGCATCTTTGCCAACGCAGTGGCAGTTTATTGATGCCCTTCTTAAAGAAATCAGCTGGACGGGAGGCAACAAATTCTTCAAAGGGATTTTGTACTGCCTCTCGGGTATTGAATTTTTTTCCCGCCAAGAAGTTATCCAAATTCTGGAAAAAGTTAGTAGTCTGTAGGCGCAAGGTCTGGTGAGTAGGGCGGATGACGGAGAGCTTCCAACCCCAGTTCTTGCAACTTGGAGACCGTCTGCTGTGCAGTATGAGGTCGCGCGTTGTCGTGCAGGAGCAGTGGAGACGAGCGATTGACCAATGCTGGTTGGAGATGTGCCAGCTTCTTCATCATTGTGTTCAGTTCTTCACAGTACACATCTGCAGTAATGCTCACCCCATCACTTTTCTAGGGGTAAGTTTTCGTTTAGGGCATTGTTTAGGTGCTGAACCAGGATCCAACCAACTTGCTGAGCGCTTGCGGTTATCAAACAGAATCCATTTCTCATCGCAGGTAACAATGCGGTTCAAAATTCCTTCATTTGTGTGTCTGTTGAGCAGTGCAAGGCACGTCTCGACGCGTACTTCGCGCTGGCGATCATTGAGTTCGTGGGGCACCCATTTGTCAAGCTTTTTTACCTTGCCAATTTGACGCAAATGGACCAATATTGTTTTGACGCTAACGTCGAAAGCTGCTGCTAATTCAGCCGTAGATTGTGTATCATCAGCTTCCACAATCACCTTTAATTCGTCATTGTCAACCAAAGTGTTCGGACGACCGCGAGGTTCATTTTTCAGGTCGAAATTTCCAGAACGGTAGCGAGCAAACCAATAACAGGTGGTGCGTTGGTTTGTAGTGTTAGCTCCGTAAACGTCGTTGATGTTGCGTGCCGCTTGTGGCGCGTTGCTGCTACGACGGTACTCGTATTCCATAATTACTCGAATTTTTAACGTATCCATGATGACGAAAAAGATTGAAATGCGATGAAAATGTAACACTAATCAATAAACAAATGACTACTTTTGGAAAAAAAAACCATGTTTTTAAAATAAAATTAATTTGAAATTGGAATTCTTAGCCAAACAAAAATTATTTTGATTTGAAATGGCCAGTACTGCAGAACGGCAATTTCATAGGTAAAGACCTAATATTATATTATATTATTTATATTATACAGGGTGTAAGGGAAACGCTTCCGAAAACGAAGACAGGTGATAGAGCTAGTGATTCTCGATACGATACCATCAAAAAATCGGGATTTTTTTTTTACAATTTTACCAATTTTTTTTTGCATTTTTCGTACACTATACTGTGAGAACAGGTAACTAAAACCAATAATTGCGATTAAATACATTTTTTTTCTTTGCAACATTAACACGCCATGTACTCGTAAATAATATCAGCTGACGCTCGCGCATAACCTCGAGTTCAAAGTACACGCGCTCGCCGACAGCCGCGCGGCCGACGACCCCAGCTCCGCGCGCGCTTTGTGGCTAGCGTGTCAGTGACCTCACGCTTTGTACGGTTTCCATTGCGTGTTTACGTAATATGAAGTCTTGAAAATAATCAATTTAAAGCGAAAGGTTATTGGTATCCGTTTGCATTTAGGTTGTATATAATCTACGTTCTGGCTTCGGAAGCGTTCCCCTTACACCCTGTATATTATATATATTATAAAATACCTAATCGCCTGTAAGATATGTCATACTTCATACGTAAAAAAAATGGAAAAATACTCTTAGGCCGAGATAAATAGACGTTACTTAGCACGTGCTTTGGCTAAGCTATGTTCCCGTCTCTGTCTTGCTTGCAGGTTGCGCGACAGTGACAACGATACTGCTTAGCCAAAGTACGTGCTAAGTAACGTCTATTTATCTCGGCCTTAGTCAAGAAAAAGCAACTCTCGGTAACCGCAATTTAGATATACCTACTTACTTACAGAAAAACAAAACTTGAAAGTTTCTAAGACTAAACCTCGCAATATTTTTGTTGCTGTCGGGTAGTTAGGAAATGTGAAGCCAGAAGCAAGTTGGCGAGAAAAAGTTAAAAAAAAAAGAATTTCATCATTCAGAAATATGGCTTGTTTTAATAATAACACTCTAGTTATAATGTTATTAATTAGTTTTAATACAGTATCATTGGCTATTGTATAATTTCTACCCCCACTAAGCTACGTAGGAAGGTACTCATTAACTTCAATGTATCGTATGCAAAACTATTATTCAAAGTCAAAGCATTTAAGTAGGTATTTCAATTATTCATGTTCAGGCGGGAAATTCAAGTTAAGAAGTGCAAGAAGGTGCCCAGATTTTTTTATACAAGATAAATATGCTTGTACATTATGCTTGTAAAATATCCATAGCTGAATATTGGAACCCTACTTAAACCCTTATTAATACGGGAACTGCAAGCTATACCTATTTACAAAGAAAATATTGCCATGTTTCCACAAATACTGTAAAACCCTGCGACACTAGACTGTCATCAATCGATAAGGCCCTCATTATAAGAATTGATCCAGTAATTTACACGCCATGAGTGAACAGGGGAAATTATATGGTTGGTCGGGTTGAAACGTGCAGCCCATCGACTCGAATCGGCCGGTTTGTTGTTCATAATATTATTTTTCTTTTTACAAAGTTTAGAGGACTTTTACGGGTGAATCAGAATGTATTTTTAGACGCAGATTCATTTGAAATTTCATTTATCAAAAAATTGTATTAGGTACTTGTATTAAATCAAAAATTAGTGTCTTTAGACAAGAAACCACTTCAAGCAGGGTAAAAATAAAATGTCTTATCCGAAGTGAGTGTACAAATTTTATTTTTGCTAGAAACGAAAAAAAAAATTAATCTATTTAGTAACGATTACGACAGACCCCAATCTTTGTTTTTAAATACTCAGTAGCAATACTGTTTAAAAAAAACACTTTTGGACTAGATCGGTAGATTCTGCAATTAAAAGGGTCGTTGAACAACCAAAAAATATCTAGAAACAATCATGCGGCTGTCTAGAACAAGTTTACTGTATTTAATGAGGTCACTTCTGACATATTAGACCGTGCCCTTCAAAATGTCACGCGCCAGACTGAGGTTGACTGGAAGCATAATGAAGAACCTTCAAGTGTCAAGTTAGGTGGACAAAAAAAGCTAACAAATACAGAGTGATTGGTTCAACGAACACAGGGTGCCTGATTAAACTAGCTCACAAATACAGGGTTACTGGTTAAACTAGCTCACAAATACTGAGTGACTGGTTAAACTAGCTCACAAATATTGAGCTACTGGTTAAACTAGCTCACAAATACATGGTGACTGGTTGAATAAGCAAATTTTTGAGTGATATGGGTATTTTTGTATGGAACATTTAGGTTTTCTTGGAATCCGAATTTCAACAATTAGCATTCAAAATTGACAAAGTATCTGCTGTTTGAACGTCTAGCCACAAAATGACATTCTTTTTTCCACCAATGCTCCAGCAAATGGGAATAAGAACTGCAGCATACTTATACAATAATAATCGTAAATCCGATGCAAAACAATATAAATAATAAACATTCTAAATCCATTATCCTTACTTAGGGCTGCCATTAGTCCGGGGTTCCCCGGATTTGTCCTAGTTTGGGGGCTTCGAGTTCTCGAAAAGTGTCAGGGTGAAATCCGGACGCCCGCTTAGCCACTTGACAATTTGACACTCACTGCCCCCTCCGTGTTCTCCCACCAAAAATGTCTAGTCCGGCTGTTTTTAATACATAGAAATTCCATGTTTTTTCAATAAATATTTGTAGGTAAGGGCGTCCGGGAAAAAATCCCGATTTCGACCAGATGTCCGGTGTATTTGAAATCTTTGTCCGGTGTCGACAATTTTGGTGATGACCCTATCCTTACTATAACATTCTCTTCTTACCTTGAGGGAATACCTCTCCAAGAAACTGCCGTAATTTTTCGATTGACGCATACCTACCTACCTAATAGGTACCTACCGGATGAGTGATGGTTTTTTGTTTGAGATTAGCTATGACTGTACCTACTAGTTCAATTCTACATATACTGGGGGACATAATACTGCCGTGATTACTTACGATAATTGCAGTAAGTCCATTTTTGTTGATATTGAAATAAATACTTAAATTGAATATAGAGAAGATCTATTTTTGTATAAAAATAATGCGACTTAATACTATTATCGTAATTCGTAAGCACGGCAGAATATCGAACGAGAGTAATTATGACTCGCGCTATGACTAAACGCAATCTCTTTATCTAAATACTTACGAATACTTTTATAGGTACTGGGTGACTGGTTTGACAGATTATACAATCAATCTTACTAATAAATTGCTCAAAAAGGAATACATACATAGTATACATACCTACCTATGCCACGGGGTCTCTTAAGGAAGAAAGGAACATATTTTGTTCAAATATAGCTCAATAGATGACGTTATACATACATATGACTATCGATTTATTATTGAAGTGTGTGTAAAATTTAGAACATAAAAAAATATACTGAAAAATACTTGTTGTAATTTGAAAAAAAAGCTTTAAGCACCAAAAACATTATAGCCCAAGGATAGCCCGAGTTACGGCGGTCACTTTTCTTTAGGTATATGAGATGAGGCATCTGTAACTCTACCTAGTATTATAATAATTATCTGTGCCTATGCTTAGATTAGTTCCATTGACACTTTTTTTTTAGAATTGGCGTGATCTTCAATAAAAGTTCAGTTGAAAGAAAAAAAAAATCGTATGTGAGATAAATAACATTCCTATCAAAATAAAACTCAGATTGGCAGCCCTCAGTCAATTAAGTCATAAGTATAAAATATTGCCTAGACGACCGCAAATAATTTTCATCTGAATTTACTCTCTAACTTTTCGTAATAAAGTTTATTTTTGCTTGCATTACATGATTCTCTGGTATGTCAGGTTTTTCATAGAATTTAAAGGCATCCATCATTATTGCATGTCACATTCCATAGTATTTTTACGATTTTTGTCATTCCTCGAATCGATTTTAGTATCGGTATCGGTAAATATTGTAACGGTTGTTTATCGAGTATCCGGAAGGTTAAGTTAACATTCATTATTCTTCAGGGTTTATTTGATACACGCTTAAAATCCTTTTGATACACAGATGCAAACAAAAAATAGTTCACAACCCCTTGTAAAATCCAGCTTCGACTTTGAGCTAGAATTTCAATGAACTTAATTTTGGATGTTAACTTTAACTTGATGTTTTTTTTGGATTGCGTGTATCTCTATAGAATATTTAAATTTAATAATTTTTTAACCACTTCTTAATATGTATGTAGATTTTGTGAACCTAATACTCCTTTTTTGGGCAGTCGTGTAACTCATTGCTGTTACCAGACGGAAATGCTACTAAATATAAACTGTCGTCTGTCGCATTTGAAAAATCAACCTCCTGGAGGTCAAAATCAATTATCTTTTTTTTTGCGACAGATGAGAGGATAAGTAACCGTTCACCATAACATGAGTACCTACTTAATTGAGTATTTTAGTTAGGAAGGTATAACATTATGGATCGTGACAATACCATATTATTCAGAATTTAAAAAATCAAAGTATGCTAATCGAATACGCATAAATTACCTATTTTATCAAAAGATCGTGAGATGTGGCAACATCATGTTTATGTTAAAATCATTATAAAATTAAAATTGCACCAAATAATTAATTAGTTTTTCCTGTCACAGTCTGAAACTCTGAATATAAATTAGCTTTTAACTGTTATTTATATACATTGGTCATTACATATAAATAAAATGTGTTCTGATAACTGAATCGCGTCTGGCCGGAAATATTACTATTGATCGAGGGCACTAGTTTGAGGCCAAGCTGTCCAAGCTTTTTGTTACAAAGTTTTTCTGTCTAAATATTATTCTTCAATGTTGAAAACATTTTTTTAAGAAGGTACAAAGTATCGCAATGTTAGGTTATATTGTGGCAATGTTTCTTAACCTTTTTTTCTGTATTTGTAGCGACATTCTTGCTTAACAAGTAACGCCTTTAATTTAATCCAAGCTTCATGCTTATCGTCAGCGAATTACCCACATTTCTCCGATCTAGGTTAGAACCTAGATCGGAGAAATCTGTAAATAGAGGCCAAAAGGTAGACCTTTTGGCCTCTATTTAAAGATAGATCATTATTTTATTAAGTGAAAGGGATTTCAAACTTCTCAAGAAGAAATTGCTTGTATAAGCAGTGATAAGTCCGAACTTATCATTGCTAGACAAGCAATTTTCTGTACTTCCAATTCTGTTCAAACGCGTTTCGCACAAATAAATAATATTCCTAGTATCTTACAAAACCCCATATGGTAACGCTAAAAGTAAATTGCAAGTCTATGAATAAGTTTTGTTCTGACAACGCGACAAATGACAAGCTGAAATGAACGTAAGACATGTCGCATGCTCAATCAAACACTGACCTAATTCAAAATTGCAAACTTTTGGCAATTGACGTTTAAAGTTTTTTGTTGTAGGTGCGCGTGGAACATAAAATATAGACTGATCAAATTTTTTACCTTATTTTGTAAAGAATAGGGTTGTTTTTTTTTTACTAGGTTCTAGAGCATGCTCTTTTAGGTCAGTATTTCACTGTAACTCATTTTGGCCAAATTTTGAGTTCGGTCAGTGTTTTACTAAGCATGCGATGTGTCACTTCAAGTGTGAAGCATCCATTAGGTATTGTGTTTTGAGATTCCACGAAGTTACTTTAACAAACGCTAAAACTACCATAGTCATAGCAGCGAAAGTCAAAACACTCATAATTTCTAGTCAGATATTTTAGATAACTATCTAGAAACCGAATAAAAGTAAAATCCAGTAAAAACAGCGTTGTATGGTCTCGTAATTCTACCTTTCCGTTTACTAGAAGACTTAAGTCTAGATTTCATATTATTCCAAAGTGCAAAGAACCTCTTAACCCTTTCACTGTCCGTAAAACAGACACAAAAGTTAGACGATCGCCGGGAACAATTTGTATCCCTGAGCGCCTAACATGCGCACCGTGACAAAATTTTGTCGACGCTTTTATCGTGCATTTGTCACATATTCGCACGAGTAAGAGCGAGACAAAACAGTCGACAAAATTTGTTGCGGCGCGCATGTTAGCCCTACTGGACTAGAAAAGCACATTTTTTCAGGAAATATTATTTCTAAACCCAGAAACTTGGTTAAGAAACATTGCCCTACATTACAGTAACAAACGTCCCTGAACGTCCGAAACTGCATTTCGTGACATAATTAAACTTATTATTATGTTAGTGCCACTGGCGTGTTACCAACACGTGTCATGTCCAATACAGTAAATAGGTTTATAACCAGATTGTTGGAATAAGGGAGATGTGTCGTAAAGACTATTTTTGCTTCAGTATGTAGAAGATTTTCATACTAGCAAAGGAATGTAAATAAAAATATATAATTTGACTGTTGTTTGAGGCTATCGAAAGCTTTACCCAAAACCTTAGTTCCTTAGGTACTTGGTTATACTGACTGAAAGCCGCCCTCAAAGTAACGGCGAATAAGGTTGGAATTTGGACCAAAAAGAATGTGTTCAATTTAACAAATGTGTGTGAAATGTGTATATTTACTGACACGTGTTTGTTATTACGAACGCAAGAGTCTGTAATTTGAAAACATGACACATGCCCCTTAATTCTAGTCTGAGGTTTTATTCATAATTTAGCCTTGGCACGTTGCGTGTTGAAGTATTATAGTGTAAGTATAATGATAGACAAGAATATATTTGTAATCATACAAACGCTACGGACGAAATTGTTACAATGTAATTAAAAAAACCTTAAAATAATTCAATAGCTGTTGAATCAAAGGCATCCGAAAGATGCATAACATTCTTTAAAGGCGGTTATGTTGGATATAAGGCTATGGACCAGTGGGGTGCCTTATGGTAGCCAGAAACGATCAAGTTTACAATTTGCCATTTGACATAATGATGAACTGCAAATTAAACTGTTTCTCCAATTTCATTACAATGACAACAACAACATTTTGGCCTGGCAGTACCTTTCAATAAGGGATTTCTTTAGGATGCTAATAAAGAGATAGTTAAAAGTTTTAACTATCTATCCGTAACTATTTATTTTAACGTTTATACTATTGGATTAACATTCTCTCAATTTTGTATTACGAATCAAACAAATCAATAGTGGATTACGAATGTATACGTTGACACAATATCATTAGTTCACCGAAAATTTTGGTGTTTAACAGGCGCTGGCAATTTTTAAGGGAAGAACAATGGGACAAGACGTAACCTTTACACAATATACCTAGTAAAAAGCTTGATAATGGACACTTGATATAAGGGTATTATTTGAAATTTAGTCTTGAATCGTTGCACCTTTACAGATTGTCATCGCTCTAAAAATAATATTGTATAAGGGGTAAGCTTGTGTTCAAAGATAATTATGTACTACAAAATCTTAGTTTTTGCCTATGGCGTTTGTATGAAAATTATATTTATTAAGTGATGTGATGACAGATGCCTTGTGATAGGATTCGTTGTGCCAACTGTTCTGGCAATTAGAATACAAAATGTAAACGCTAGATTTTCGACTGATTTCGGTGTAAGGATTAGTTGGTTGCTACTATAAATTGTTATTAGCAAGTGTTAGTACATTTTGTATGTGATAATGTTGATGTATTTTTGTATGGGTAGCTTTAGAGTTGGGCAAGTGGCACGCTGTCTCCCGCAATAGTGTGCCATTTGCTTTGAGATTGTGGTGACGGTTAGCAACAAACTTAATGATCTTTAGTTTAAAGCGAACGAATTTTCTAGACGAATATCTGTCAATAACTAAGTAGGTTTAAGTTATTTGAAATGGATTTCGAATCCAATATCGTTTAAGATTATGAATCAAATACGCAAAGACGCAGCCAAAGCTTTTAAAAAGGACTACGAGAATTTCTTTTGGATGACGTCACAAGTCCATTGTTGAATGTTTAAGTTTATTTTTCTCTTTTACTTTAGCGTTTAGTAAGCTTCTCGTTTTTGTTTTAAATTTAAAATTCTGTGGGATTTTAGTGGCCCGTGGCAACCTTTTGTGAGTATTGCCAACTTTTATTGTAGGTAGTGTTTTATTTTTTTTTAACGAAATTGGGTTACCGACAGTCGCAAAGATTTCAAAGCTGATGAAAAGAATTAATTTCGTGTTTGTGACTTATTTGAGATAAATTCCACTTGTTGTGTGAACACTGTGAACACAGTGGCGTGCCTACAGGGCAAACCCGAGGGTATATCTCTAAATTTTTCATGAATGTAAGTGAGTAGCGTACAATAAAAAACACAATCATGAAAAAACCGGACAAGTGCGAGTATGCCTCGCGCCCTAAGGGTTCCGAAATATGATCATAGATGGCGCTACTGCATACTTCCAATGGCGCCATCTATGAGCAGATGGCTCCACTTATGGTACGGTGACTCACAGAACAGTAAAAGACTGACGGCGGACAACAAAGTGATCCTATAAGGGTTCCGTTTTTCCTTTTGAGGTACGGAACCCTAAAAATTACGCGAAATACCCTCGGGCTTGCCCTTAGGCACGCCACTGTGTGAACAGTCGCCTATTTTAAGAATAGTTGTAATGCTCGAAATGTTTATTTGTGTGTGAGTAATAAAATCACTATTTTGGGTCTAAAAGTTTGTTGCTAATTCTAATTAAAGTAGTTAAAAATGCCATCATATCTTAAATGTCAGTCATATTGTATTTAATTTTTAATATCTGTGATTATTTGTTTAAAGTGCGGGTAGTTTACTTACAATTTTGAGTTATTTTTAAGGTGAAAATGTTGAAGATATATTTATTTATCTTGTTGTGTCTGAGATATTTGAAGGGACAGTTGAATTGTGCCTATAAACATGTTTAGTTTTAGATTTTATTGTAGTCTCCCGTTGATGATTCGAAGAATTAAATACACGTGTTAAGAATTTTTGTTTTTTTTGCCTTTTCCTTATGAAATTATGTATGACTAAAAGTTATTTCTGTAACAATTTATCAGTGTATAATAATTAGTCAATATGTTTTGCCAAAAACATGCAGTCTTGCAACATGGTTAATTATATTAATATATTTTTTTCGTCAGCACTTATAATAATAAAATGATCTAAGTGTCAAAGTAGATACAATCTAATCAATGACTGATTATGTGAATAAAATAATAGGTATACTGGTATATTATTTAGGAATCCAGCAGATAGCCGATTGCTCAACAATTCGACAGTTTGATCATTAAAATCTTTTTAGGGTTCCGTACCTCAAAAACGGAACTCTTGTAGGATCACTCAGCAGATGGCTCCACTCAGAGATGGCTATATTATTTAAAATTATGGTATAATTTATTCAAAAAATTAAAACTATTGTTTCTGAGGCCCCCTAATGTATTTAGTGATTGATATTGGCTCCAGATCGTATCTGGTTAGCCCTAGTCTAACAGATAAAACCCGTTTCTCCAACGGAATGATTAACTTTCCGATTATTTGGCAATAACCCCATCGCCTAGAAGATTACCTGAAGATTAAAATTGTTTAAAACGAACATAATGTCAAAATAAATTGTGGCAACAATCTTTATTGCGTCCATGATATAATAATCTTTTATTATGACAATAATGTGTTGTAAAATATCGAAATGTAGTAATTTTAACAGATAAACCATTTGTTTGATAGCGCTGGTATCTCCTCCGGGTACACCGATAGTGGGCGATTAGTCACAGATGGCGTGACTTCGATTGATGGGTGTGATGTACAGGAAAATCTAGGACTTTCGAACAAAGCGCTTTGATTCCACTTTCATTGTGAAAACCGCCAAGCAGTGGAATGCGCTGCCCGAGTGGGTGTTTCCCAACAGTTACAATCTGGGTATCTTCAAGTCACGAGTGAATCGGTTTCTTTTAGGCAAGCGTGCTCCATCGTAGACCGCATCATCGCTTAACATCAGGCGAGATGGTGGTCAAGCGCAAGCATATCAGAATAAAAAATAAAAAAAAAAAAAAACTGGGACGGCCACATAATGTTATGATTCCCTGACTATCGCAAACTGTCTACTGCAAATCATACAAATAAAACTAGATTTTTAACGGAAAACGGTATCGGAACATTCGGAACAGCGCGGTTTTTACCGTTTAGTCGAATAATGCCACCCGAGTCTCAATAGGGCCAATTCGCCAATGTAGTTCTCAAAGGACTCATTCGTGAAAAGGCTAATTCTCAAAAGGACTATCGAATCTATACGAATTAGTCCTTTCATGAATTAGGCATTTTACTATTTAAGTAAAATGCCTAATTCATGAAAGGACTAATTCGTGAAAGGACTCATTCGTGAAAGGACTCATTCGTGAAAGGACTCATTCGTGAAAGGACTCATTCGTGAAAGGACTCATTCGTGAAAGGACTAATTCGTAAATGGCCTAAACGCGACTGTCATGCCATCAAGGCTGATAAAGGCACGCAGTTGATTTTATTCGCAGCACGGAGCATCACCACGATAGAAACGGGTTTTGCGACGGAAAAATAGACAAAATGACAGATTGTAGAAAGATTTCTACCGTTTTATGCACACAATGAAGAGAAGACATGTTTATACAGGGTGCCAGATTGGATAGTGGAAATACGAAAAATGGTCATTGTACTCATCATTATGAACAACTTTTACTATGGGACCAACACTGAAATCGCGCTGAATTCACTTTTATCAACAAAATGTAATTATTTTTTCGCGATTTCAGGGTTGTTCCCATAGCAAAAGTTGTTCATAAGATGAGTACAATCACCGCTTTTCGTATTTCCACTGTCTATCCTGGTACCCTGTCTGTATATGATACTAATTAACTTAAAAACTAGGTACTTCTTAAGTATCCTTTCGAGAGAGTCATTCATAGGGTAACCCTTAAACTGCAAAAGGCTGATGACATGATGAAAGCACTTGTCGATATCCACTGATACTGATTCCGCACACAAGTGCATTGCGTCGCTGTTATCAGCATGGAGTGCGTTGCTCTGTTAGTCGAGCAATAACACAGGAAAACCTTTTTTTTATTTGAAGGGCCTCTCGCAGTTGGCTTTAACAGCCGTCACTGCTTAACCGGTCATCTGGTGAGGACTTACAAATGCCAGCCAGGCTTAAAACTAAAGTAAACTCACAAACTAAGCCACCACACGCTAAGGGCCGCCTACTGGGGTACGAGCCTCGGCTTAGGGCGTCGCTGGGGGAGGCAACTAGAGGGAGGGGCTACTAGCTGGAATGGTTCAATATGATTTAGGGACATATTTAAATCTACAGGCTCAGCGTGGGCTGGCTCGAGCAAGGGTCGGTTAAGGGACATACGGTCGGTTGCAAAAAGATAATTAAATAACTTAAACCATACAATTTCTATCGATAGTCTCCTTTAAAACTTAATGACCTTTTCTGCAACTCAGTGTGAGTCATACTCGACGGCGGACTCGGGTCATGACGGGCCAGGAAAACCGCACTACCTACACACAAAGTAGGGACTTAACTATAAACCAACAGCTTGTAGCGACAGTGACCTCTGCCGACAACATCGAATACTACCTACAAAGCTAGACAGCTAACAGCGACAACTTGTCGGATGCCACTACATTCTGTCTGACTTCATAAATCCTACATCGCGCAAGCACAATTTTCACATTTTCACATTTCGATAAACATATAAACAAAAACCAGACAGCAACTGGCGGGGCAGAGACAATACCATCCGGTCTGGTTGGAGGATCCTCCCTTTTCAATGGAGGAACATCAACCTCGTTCCTCCATTCCCAAAACTCTCCTCAAAAGTTCAATGTATGGGCATCTAACTCAGATCATAGAAACGAGGAAATTATGTAATCATAGCGAATTACTACGGAAACCGCTGTCGCCAGCTTTTGAAGCAGTGTGCGACACATCTACACAGGCGCCTTTATACGGAGATCTTCCACATATTGAAAATGCCACACGCCCTCAATCATCAAACATTGACCATGTCAAAGCGTCAAGCTCAATAGCGCCTTGGCCACATTTTCTATGATCTGAAGTATTAAAGTAGTAGGTTAGGTAGTTACCTACATACCCTTTGTCCTAGGATGGTGGCCGGAGATCCAAAATGTACCTTGTGGAGGGGGGTCCTCATAGTGTTTTGGTTGGGTCAGTCGGGTATATTACACCATGACGCTCTCAAGATTTGAGCACAAGCGTGAATTTTTCCAGTGTGCGGGGTGTTAACCCGAAACTAAAAAATAGCGAAAAATACCTACTCCAAAAGGTACGCGCCTAACTAAGACGAAGGTAAGTATGGTGTCATACCATGGTTGCAATAACTGTAACCCTAGAAGAGTAGGGCGTTTCGCGCAGTTAAATTTTTAAAACATCCGGCTGATAAGCTGAAGTCTATAAGCACGTAATTACTTTGTTTTATGTGGGGTCCTACATATGCATGACACTAGATCTTTTATGTTTGGTTCTTAGGAATTTGGTCTACCTAATACTAACTTAATCTTCACTAGAGAAGAAGAAGAAGAACAATGGCAGTCTCTTGGCTTCTTAATACAAGCCAGGAAATAAGGCCCTATACAAGATGTGCACCATCCTTTTTGGGGTTCCGTTCCTCAAAAGGAAAAGCGGAACCTTTATAGGATCACTTTGTTGTCCGTCTGTCATGACCACGAGTGGAGCCATCTGCTCATAGATGGCGCCACCTAGAAGTATGTATAGCGCCATCTATTATTATATTTCGGAACCCTCAGCGCGCGAGTCGTACTCGCACTTGTCCGGTTTTTTAGGGTTCCGTAGTAAAACTAGGAACCCTTATAGTTTCGTCATGTCCGTCTGTCTGCCCGTCTGTCCGTCTGTCACAGCCTCGTCAAATCTACAGTTCATAACCAATTTGTATGAAACTTCGTAGGTAGGTGTCTTTTAGAAGCTGCCATAAAGGCCTGTAGTAAAATTACGAAAAATAAAATAATTAGGGGGGGGCTCCCATACATGAAACTGAGGGTTGAAAAAAAATATAAATATTTTCGCGCACCCCATCATGTGGGGTATCGTTGGATAGGTCTTTAAAAATAACATAAAGGTTTCTAAATGATTTTTATATTTAAGTGCATATTGAGTGAACTAGGAGCTCCGAAAGTCGTTAACAATGCCCCCCCCCCTGTAATTTTCCAACCGCGCTATCGAAAAATCTGAAAAAAATCAAGCTTATAACATCTAATAAATACTTTAGATTAAAATTGGTTTGAATAAGATACGTCAAAAACTTTTTGAAATATTCACTATTTTGAGTTATGAGTTTGATAACCGCAAAAATAACTTTGTTTTTCATAATATTCTTAAAGGAGGTCACCAATCTTCCAAACAATTTTGGCTAAACTTGTACCGCAAGGTACACATGCACCAAAACGTAGAGAAAAAATAGAAGAATTAGAATATCACTGTACTTTATTCAATAATTCACTATATACCATTTAATAAGTAATTTAAAGTTTAAAAAACTTGTAACACAATTAAATCATATGGCAACATTGCATAAGCACGTGCAAGCATGGTGAAGTGCATCTCGATTTAGCTCTCGATTATTTACTGTGTTACTATTTTTAGTAATTATTTAATTCAATGTTTACTGATCGCAATTGTATTATTATATATTACTAAAAATCGTATTTTTTAAAGTAATGATTAAATAACTACAAACACAACTATTTTTCTGTTAATCTGCAGTTGAAAATGTTGATATTAGTAACAAATGTTACCTAATCGATTAAGTTACTAAAAAGTCCTTTCCACTTAGTAGTAGTTGTTATCTTTGCACATCACTTATAATGACAAAATAACATAACCATAGATAATCTAATAACATTATTGTTTGTTTTAAAATTGTGTTAAGCCGGTTTCACACACTTGACATTTGCCGTAAACTACGAATCTCGACAAATGGACTGAACGTGTGGATCGTTGAAAGCGTTTTTTGCAAGCTTCTTTTAATTTGTGTACAAAACCATAAACGGCAAACCCACGCAAGCCAAGCCAGGCAGTTGTTTTGTCTAGTAATATTAGATGTCTGTGGGTTTGTCAAGGTTTGACCCTTGGAGGAAGAATATACTGGAGTTAATCTAACCATGTCTGTATACTGTGTGAAGCCTATCATTTCTCGTTGACAGTGATACAGTGACGTCGATGTAAAGTTCACCGCGCATTGGCGCAATGGTTTGATACAGTGACGTCACTGAAGCGTCAACCAGTCAACTCTTCCCTAGTCACGCACACTAATACAAATTCAGAACCGCACACAAACAAGAATCGGCCAGCGGCTTTATCTCTTAGGCTATGTCTATAGTATTCTATGTCTATGGTTTGACCTAAGTGTGGATACGGCATTAGGTAGTTGACTGATAGAGCGCTTGAGCGCCATATTGGTTGGAGTGCTTTTTATTGAAATAAAAAGTATTTTTTTCTCGTCTCCAGGTGACGATAAAAAAGAAATAAAAACACAACATTATTCAGTATAATTTAGGGTATTTTATTCAACTGAGTGTACCTCGGTACTTCATTTAGCCAAATATTGTTGATCTCCTTTGCGGTTGAAACATTCAGTGGTTCAACCGCAAATTTTACTTCTTTATTATACTTCTTGCTACGAAACGCTACTCTGTGCGTGGTCCGACACGCTCTTGCCCGGTTTTTTTTACAAACAATGCTGGTTTTATTAACACTTTATGATATTTATGGCTCCTGTCCTCTGAAGCCCAGCTGTCCCAAGAATCATTGATGATTTACGTGCAGTCATGAACGAGTGAATTGTCACAATAAAATATATAATACATACTTATTTCAAATAAAAAATAAACGTTATCAAGAAAGAAATGTCATGAGTCGCCCTCAGCTTCAATCGTGCCTTGATCGGAAAAGGTCACGGGTAGGTACTTAGATACCTATGTACAAAAAATACCAGACAAGTGCGAGTGGGACTCGCACCATGGGGGTTCCGTACAAACTTAATATGTATTAGCTGTGCCCGCGACTCCGTCCGCGTGGAAGTCGGAAAATAACATGAGGTCGTTATTTCATTAAAGAACAATGATATGTAGATATGCTACTTCATCATCCGCACAAAATATATCGACAAACAATAATAATATTATGCAAACACCATGCAGCACACAAAATCGATCAGTACTAATCTTACCCATAATCAATAACCACCACGTAACCTATTGTACCAACCAACCTGTTACCAATTAACTATCTGCCTATCTATATAAATAGATTTAGATAGCACTTTACCCGAGACTTCGTCGTTTATTCGGTTAAAAGCAGTCTATTATTAGCATTCAGGGATAATATAACTTTCATGTTAGCAAAGTAACTCCTGACTGTTCTACTTCCTCATAATCAATTCAGTAGTATTGATTTGATGCGTATTCAAACACACAGACAAACAGACAGAGTGACATTAATTCTAAAAATGATAGAAATTTATAGAAATATGCAATAGCGCCATCTATGAGCAAGATGCCGCTATTACAGTCATACTCCTAGTGGCGCCATCTAATCTATGAGCCGATTTCTCCACCCGTTATGGGTCAACATTTATGGACTCCTATAAGGGTTCCGTTTTTCCTTTTGAGATACGGATTCGGAACCCTAAAAATATAAGAGTGTAATAATTAAAAACATTACCTACTTGTAGGGCTGCCATCACATAAATTGCCGATACCGGAAAAAAATTAAAAATCCATTCTTCTACTGATTCTGAACGAACAGAAGTTCTTGCTCAGTGCTCTAACCTATTGAATTTTGAACTCTACATCTAAGAATTTAAAGTTAAAAGTTGATCAGACCAAGTAAACACGTTTTCCCATACAAACTTTGCCACCCCTTTTCATCCTCTTGGGGGTGGAATTTTCAAAAATCCTTTTTTATCGGATGCCTACATCATATAAAGAATACGTCCTCCAAATTTCACGTTTCTACGACCAGCGGTTTAGGCTGTGCATTGATCCATCAGTCAGTCAGTCAGTCAGTCAGTCCGGACAAAGCATTTTATTAATATAGATATAAATACTAAAAATAATACTATACCTACACATACCTGCATAGATAAATGTTTTCTAGAGATTCGCGGCCAATGTCCACTTTTTATTTACGTAACAATATCGTACGATAACCTATTACGATTACATTAGCATTGTTTATGAAATTAGTAGGTACGATTAAAGATAAACGTACAGACCTACCTACTACACGGTATGCTTATCATCACGCCATAACACGCCATTGTTATGGCGTGATATAGCTGTATTGTTATGGCGTGATCTCAGATCATAGAAACAAGGAGATGTGCCAAGGCGCTATCGAGCTTGATGCCTGATCTTGAGCAAATTGCTCATATTAAAATACGCGCTGGCGACGAACCGAACACGATCGATGGTATAAATACAGTGTTTTAGTTTAGTGCTAGTGTTGAGTGACGATTAACAGTGTTAGATTGAGGGTGTGCGGAATGTTTAATGCGTGGGAGATCTTTTTATTCACAAGGAACGCTTAATTATGCGCGTAATTGTGTCGAAAAATGTAGGTACTAAAAGTGGCATCATTGTTCCCGTACTAATTTGCTATGATGGCATATCTCCTTGTTTCTATGATCTGAGGGCGTGATATACCTAGATGTATTGTTATGGGGGTGAAGGTATGTGACGTGACTAAGTAGATACTAAGGTTATCATATCATACTTGCCTAGGGCTACCATCACCTAAATTGCTGATGCCGGACAAAAACTTTAAAAACTCCGTTTATTTCGTTAAAATTGAGTAATTTTCCCGGACGCCCCAGAAAAAAAATATTTCATCAATCAGGATTTCTCGTACAGCCGGCCTAGCATGAACACGATAGAAACGGGTTTTGTCTACATAGAAATAGACAAAGTGACAGATTGTAGAAACATTTCTACGTTTTATGAATGAAATCTGTCACTTTGTCTATTTCTATGTAGACAAAACTCGTTTCTATCGTGGTCATGCTAGGCCGGCAGGTCTTACTAGGTGGGGGGCTCGTGGCTAAATGACAGCCGCGCTGATCGATCGATCTGCGAGGTTAAGCTGCGCTTGCCGCGGTCAGTCCTTGGATGGGTGACCGTTGTTTACACATCGAGACCCCTCCGTGCCTCGGAGAGCACGTTAAGCAGTCGGTCCCGGTTGTCATAGGAATATCTTTGACAATCGTTACGGGTAGTCAGAAGCCCTAAAAGTCTGACAGCTGGTCTAACATTCGAATACCGGTATTACCCATTAATTGGGTTGTGGAGATCAGATAGCAGTCGCTCCACGTAAAATATTGATACTCAGCCGAAACTAGTTAGACTGGAAGCCGACCCCAATATAATTTGGGAAAAGGCTAGGCAGATGATGATGATGACAGGTCTTACTAGGTATTTTATTTTTTTGTGCTTGTAATTTTCTGTCCCAAATAAATACTTTTTTTTCTTTCTAACAATCCTAACAGAGTTTTGTCGTTGACTGTAACGAAGCAGAGCAATGCAGGCGGACAGGATCTACCCGCCATATCAGGCTCAGATCGCCCAGCTAAATATAAACCTAGGCCGGAGCGTCCACCATAAACAGTAACTAGTTTATCATGAACTCGTCTACACTAGCTGTAAATCTATAGATACTAATATTATAAAGAGGTGAAACTTGTAAGTTTATATGTATGAGGTAATCTGCGGAATTATATACCTATATACTGGTAGTGCTAATAGGAAGCTACATTACAGTAGCTTATACACTCCCAATACATAAGCTACTTTTTATTCCGAAAAATGCTGTGTCAGTACATTGAAGATATTCCAGAAAAAACAGTCGGGATAGGGTACTGGGACCGCTGGGACGTAACTTCACATCATAGAAACAAGGAGATATGCCATCATAGCAAATTAGTACGGGAACAACTGATGCCACTTTTAGTACATTTTTCGATACAATTACGCGCATAATTAAGCGCTCCTTGTGAATAAAAAGATCTCCCACGCATTAAACATTCCGCACACCCTCAATCTAACACTGTTAAGCATCACTCAACACTAGCACTAAACTAAAACACTGTATTTATACCATCGATCGTGTTCGGTTCGTCGCCAGCGCGTACGTTTTTATTATGAGAAATTTACTCGAGTTCAGACATCAAGCCCGATAGCGCCTGAGGACGTAACCATGTCCAAAAAAATATTTTATAGAATTTTTGTCTTGCGCGCATTACGCGAAAAGTTCTGAACGAATTTTGGTATAGTTTCCACAGTTTGGTAGCTTTGTGTCCAACTTAAAATCTAAGCCACATTTCATGTAATTCCTGTGGGATGAACCAGAGATACAGCTTGACCTCTTGGTAGTACTAGCCACGCTGCACTACAGAGGTTATTTAAACTGGTTATTTCATTGTACTCCACGCTGACCGAGTCGCGGTATACGGTTATTGTATTGGCTACTTTTTAAAAATATCCATATAATTACCATCTATCATTCGACAAGATGTATGGAACAGGTAGTCCCCCCCCCCCCTTAAATGTGTCCTTCGTTTACCTCTACACCCAATAAATTATTATCGAATGATAACACTGTTATCAGCCTCTTGACAAAAGTTATATTGCATTTTCGATCTGTATTTTTGATCCTTAAAAAGGGTTGTTTTTAGAAATTTTCATAACATGATTATTTTATGGTAGGAACCTTTTTCCAAAGTTATGGGTATTTTGGGACGTATTGTTTTTCAAAGGATTTATTGGTTCATCAGCTATCAGAAAAGTATCAATTGAGTGCCTAGGGTGAAGTGGATTTCGGACAATTACCAGTTTTTGGTCGAGAGGACTAAAGTTTAAACAATCTCAATACATGTTTTCAATTATATCGGGACTTTTCGCGCACAAACATAATCAAAATATAAGCATTTTGACTAACCTCGACGTTTCGATCAAGTTGCATTGACCGTGGTCACGAGAAGACTGTTTGTGCGCGAAAAGTCCCGATATAATTGAAAACATTTGTACAATTCGCGAAAGTTTAAAAACTACAATCTCAATAAATGCTTTAACTCGGAAACTACCCAGTATCGACCCTAAGTTTACGGGTCCGAATTTGTTGCAAATACTTAGGCTCTAATATAACTCCTTTCAAGGAATAGGTCGAATTACCTTATCTTACCTACCTTACATTGTTGTAATATCTTGATTTATAAGAGTAACCACGGAGTTTCTTGCTAGTTCTTCTCCATGAAAATCTACGCTTTGGAACGGTCTTCATCTTCGGTCTTCATCAAAAAGTCAGTCAGTCATCTTCACTTCCTGACTGACTGACTTTTTGACATGTCTAATTGAAATAAAGGCTTTGACCTTGACTTTACCAATCACCCTGTATTGTTTTATGTTTTTTTTTGCAAATTAACATTCGACTAGCCTTTTTATCAATTGGATTAGGGTATTAGAAGTACTTTACATAGGCACGATAAGCCGATAATCCACCACCTGTGCTGCTTATGACGCATTTTTAGGGTTCCGTATTTTTATTACTTTACAGTCACATCGGTCACAACATTATCGCCCACGAATGTCGCGCCCACTTGAATCAACTTAATATCTGATCTACTTATCTCTTTATTCGACGCAATTTAGTATAGCGAATATAGTTTATCATCAAACCAATATCCTAATCCTAACTAATATTATAGATGCGAAAGTACCAGTAAAGCAACCAGTCGGGATTCATTTAAAGTGAAAGCACGTGAACATCTTCGCAAGAAATTGGCAGATTTATCCCAACGGTAATTTATTGGAATCGTTTTTGTATCATCACCGAATTGTTATTGGTATTGTTACAACTCTTGACATATGCATTTTTTATATGTATGTATTTATGTATTTATTCCTATATATTTATTTACAGTTTAACGTTCTTTTTTACTGCACCTACCATGTTTTATCTCTGCATCACCCTAAGGTAGACTGGCAGAAAATGCCTAAGGCATTAAGTCCGCCTTTGTGCAGTATTTTTTTACTTGTGCATAAAGTATTAAATAAAAAAAAAAAAAAAAAAAAGTATGTTTGTGACATATGGACAACAAAGTGATCAACAAAGGGTTCCGGTTTTCCTTTTGAGGTACAGGACCCTAAAAAATTTAAACAAATAAAACTACTTTTTATTTAAATTTAACTTGCCCTGTTAGTGGAGGGAAAAATCGTGCAACAGAATTTTAGACCGGTTCCCAATCCCCTCAACCGATTGAGCTGAAATTTGGAATGCATAATTGTAACCTCGGTGACAATGCAATAATATGATACCGTAGAGGTGCTCTCATGATAAGGCCGGGCGGTGGCCATGGGAACTCCTCAACTTCTCAACATATCTCCGTCATCTTTAGGCTCTTTGGATTTGTAAACCTAGATGATGTCCAGGGTCTCATGATGGAGCTGGGAAGTGGTAATTAGAAAAGCTTGCTATGAAAAAAAAAATTTCAACATTAAACTTATTTGTTATCATAATGCGAAGAACCCACTTAAGCAATACAGATGCTTTTTATTCTATAGTTAGCATACTCCAGGGATTACGTAACGCCTCGCCTATTTGAACACAATACAAACCCAATGACACGCTTCTCAATTAATTAAATAACGTCACATTCTAATTAACTGGGTGATAAAAACTCGGCGGTATTGTTTTATGTTAAACTGCCGGTTTGAGGTCATGGTCATCGGATGCCGCTGTGTATGTAAAGTATCTTTATGTCATGAAAGTATGTCATGCATTAGCCAGAGCATACCAAATACGGGTGCAGTCCACGCGAATTCAAATTCATTTATTGTTTGTTACGGGTGGAAATTAGCAAGATTTGTAAGCAGGATTGATCGACAAGCAGGATTTGTAGTGCATGACGCTATTAGCTGTTGCCCGCAATTTAGTTTGCGTGGAAATGGGTGAAAAGTAGCCTACATGCTTTTCCAGGTCCCAGCCTACCCCTGTGTTAAATTTCACCCTAATCCGTCCAGCCGTTTCTACGTGAAAGAGTAACACGCATCCATACATCCTTACAAACTTTCGCGTTTATAATATTAGTAGGATGAGATTACTTGTAGGTATCATAAGTATATCGAAAACTCTATAAGAACACTGTAAAAATTTCTTCTTAGCACTTACTAGTAGTACCTAAAAGGACATTGGCAGTTTTGGGCTTGATATGGTACAGTTATAAAAGCTTAACCAAAAATAACAATATATTTTAATTGATCTTTGCCTAATTTATCTTAGAGATTAAGAATTGAAATCAAAAATCGAAATAAATAAGAAATAAAATGATTATGCCGTTGACATTTTGAAAAAACCAATAAAACAAAAACGGGTGCATGCTGGCAGTCTGGCTGGCGCGTGCCTCCACAGAATATCATGTCGACAGCAACTAAAACCTTTGAATTGAGAATTGGTCGCGCTGTACTTCATTGGATCATTCACACCATACTTAACCTCACTGTCACAAATACGATAATTTCTCTTTAATCCAATTACGTACAAAAACAAATAAAAAATGAATTTAAATACTCTTGAAATACTCGATCACACCAAACTAATTTCATATTTGTACCGACATAAACAATCTTAAGCCCAGCGTTCTATGGGCGTCTGCCGTGTCCTTTGTATTGTTTTATCCAAAACATTGTTAATATAAAAATGCGGAAACCAGCTAAAGCCCTTAGATAAAACAAAACTATTGGAAGTACGCCAACTTCGAAAGCATCGAATAGATAGGATACATGAAAAACCAGGTCAAGAGAACGTCTGCTGAGATGTAGGGCGGTGGGTCACCGATATTTTGGCATAATTTGTAATATTACACTGAGTTATCTGACAGCAGGCGGTTAACCGGATCCAGCTGCCGGATCAGAGTATACCAGCTGACGTCCGGTCAGAATGCACGGTCGGTGTGGGTCGACCGTAGAAACCGGATGCAAACTAACCGTGTGGGCGGGGCCCATACCGGGTCCGGTAAACCTGATCAGGGAACCGGACCGGGTTACCTGACGTGTGCTTCCTCCCTAAGCGGCGTAGGTCACGGAATAGACGTGTCTTGTACCGTTTCATAGTGTATGTATTGTATGACTTACGAGCTGAGCTAACCGCCTGTGCTGACGGTCAGCGCGACTATAAAATTACCCTTACATATACAAAAACCTCTTGGAAAATCCAATAACACTGCCCGACCGACACTGCAATAACACTGCCCGACACAGATCGAACCCAGAACGCTCAACAGTCGTCGACCACCAGACCAACGAGGCAGTATTTTTAATTACAAGCTGTTATTTAACTTGCTCTGTTAGTGGGGGGCGAAACATTGCAACAGAATTTTAGACCAGTTCCCTCCAACCAATTGAGATGTAACCTCTGTGACAATGCAATAACATGATACCATGGAGGTGGTCTCATAATGAGGCCGGGAGGTGGCCATGGGAACTCCTCAACTTCTCAACATAACTTCGTCGTGTTTGGGCTCGTTGGATTTGTCTTGACAAGAACTGTAGACCTAGATGATGTCCAGGAGACCCTGGACATCATCTAGGTCTACAGTTCTTGTTGCTGCGAGTGGCTGTGGCTGCGGCTGATGAGACCATCAGCCCCGGATCTAGGGCGAGGCAAGCCGGGGCCCGTGCCCCGGGCGGTAAATTCAGAGGGCGGAAAATTCAAGCTTGGAAAACGAATACACTGGGTAGGTAGTGTATTCGTCTACCAAGTGTAGTAATCGCAAAGAGTAGCGCCGGACCGGTCGTTGTGGCGTTCTTTGGGGGCGTCCTATGTCCATCAGCATTAGTGGGCGTATTATGGCTGAAATGATGACGATGATAAAGGTAAATATATTATCGGGCGGGGGTGACATTTTTCAGTTTTTGCCCCGCCTCACAATAATTCAAGATCCGTGGCTGGGTCTCATGATGGACCTGGGAAGTGGTCATTATAAAAGCTTCTTTTGAAAAAATGATTTTAACATTAAACATGTTTATTGTTATTTAAAACCCAAATATTTGTATTTCCAGTACCTCCACGAGATCGGGCACAAGGTGTGCGTGACGCAGCCGCGCGTGGCCGCCGCCGTGTCGCTGGCGTGCCGCGTCGCAGAGGAGCGCGGCGAAGAGATCGGGGGGCAAGTGGGATACGCCGCCGCCGCTACCAGCTGCAGGGGCGTCGCCACTGGGATCGTTGTGAGTACCCTCTTTTAGTTATTTATAGGTACCACCTGTTTTCCGCACTTAGCCTCTTAATTGTGCCATTGTGCGTGCAGCGTGCGTGACCGCAGGATCGAGTTCGTGGTACCAGCTCAGCTCCTGCCAGAAGTCCAGGAGGTCTCTTAAGTTTCCCAGCGCGTCTCGAATGGTGTCAGGGTTGTCCTAGTTTCCCTCTTTGTTCGGTCCAGCTCTTACAGTGTAGTATTACGTGAGCCGGTATTTCTTCGGCCTCCATGCAGCCTCTATCCCGTGGCCCGCGCCGCTTACCATCCGCGTAAGCGCGATTGTGGAATTACCTTTATTCAGTGGCGTAGCTAGGCGTGGGCGAAGTCCCTTAGCCCTTAAGACCTTAGACCAGTGGAGGGGTCTGTCAGACTCCTGCCTAAAACTACACCGTGTTCCTCGAAATACCTTTAGCCGAACAGTAGCACGCGTATTGTTCCACACCCCTGTGGCCTGGTAGTTACTGGCCAGATATGAAGAGGCGGGTCATGTCACCCTCTGCGACCATCACCCTCTGAGGCTGTCACCTTCTGTGACCGTCACCCTCGGCAGCCGTCACCCTCTGTAGCCGTCACATTCTGTGACAGTCACCCACTGTGACCGTCACCCTCTGTGGCCGTCATCCTACGACCGCAGATCATGCAATACCTAACAGCCTAGATACTATCAAACTTTATACCGCTATTTTTATTTTCATGTAAATATGACGTTATTTCCCAGTCACGACCTATTTTCCTCCTGCACATAATTAAGGTACTCATTGTGAACAGGTACACATAATGCACTAGGTAGTCATTGTGATTTAAAGAATTAATATATTATTTTCCTGTACATATTTTATATTTGTGTTGGTATTATTATTTCTAGAATTTACGTTTGTATAATTATGTATAGGTACCTACCTACTAATGGCAAATAGGTATTTCAGGAGGTAAATCTATACTGATGTTACAAAGATGCTAAAAAATTATAATTATTATCAACTTTTGTGTACAATCAGTGCCCTACATTGTCTAACCCCTCTTAGAAATAGTAAAGCCTCGTATTCATGGTAAACAAATGTTGCCCAACATTGTTGTCTGTGTTGCGAGAAACATGCTGCTGGCAAAACAACGTGTTCAGTGGCCAGGAAAGGATTGTTATCAGCAACATTTGATGTTGCTCAACATTTGTTCATCATAAATACGGAGCTTAAGATACCTACTTACATACTTTAATAATGGCAAATATTTGTAAATCTTTAAGTTACAAAGATGCTTTTTGACAATAAAGATATCAGCTTTTGTTTACACATTTTCAAAGCTAACTAAAATAATTGATGTTTGTTCTCTCCCCCACACACGTTTCGAATTTATAATAATAGTGTGATTATTAATTTCAGTTCATGACTGAAGGCGTGCTGCTGCGAGAGATGTTCGCGTCACCACTTCTGATGCAGTACTCCTGCATCGTTCTTGATGAGGTCAGTATGATGAGTTATGTCATCATCATCACTAATGATAGGAATATGTGCCATACAAGTACTGTTCCCCTAGGGTTGCCATTGCCAACCATATTGTTAAAAACAGTATTATGTATACTGTTTTTCTCTCCATAATACCTACTGTTCAATAAAAATAAATTATACAAAATACTGTTTTCATAAATTTCTGGTATCCAAGAGCCATATATTAAATCTGCGAAGATATAAATATATAAAACAGAATATTATTATTATTTTTTTCAAAATGCTGTTTGTTTTCCTTCTCCGACATTATTATACTTACTATATTTCTTGTTCAAAAAGTTGGCAACACTATGTACCCCGTCAACACCTTCCTGTTAGGTAACTTTGAACCTTGCAGACAGAAAAAGGAGCCCCGCTTAGCGGGGCTCCGTCGACCACCTCCCTTGTAAGTCCAAAAAATCGTATTTTGTTTTACATTGACACGGTATTATACACTGTTATTTAAAAGTCAATTAATTAAATAGTCAATCTAAGGTACCTAATTCAACTTAAAACACGGCAACATTAATATGCTGGTACGGTAGTTCGCAATTATTTTCATGGTAACACCGCTATTGCCGGTTCCCAACGGCGTTATTTTTGGGTGCCGGCGCCGGCTGCGGAGTCACTCCCTATAATTTTACAATACCTTTTGATATTTCTCACCTGTTTCTATAACGTCATAAGAGACATTATATTTGTAATGATTGCAGGTTCACGAAAGAACACAGATGACAGACGTATTGATGGGACTACTAAAGAAAATAATAAAGGTATCTATTCAATTATTTTTAGAGTTCCGTACCTCAAAACGGTACGGCCCTATGGCATTGTCCTTTTGTCTAATTCTGTTCAGTGGTTTAACAGTAACAAACATCCATACATGCTCACAAACTATGGCGTTTAACATTAATATTTTGGAGAATGGAGAGACGAGGTGGAAGGTTCCTCCATTGAAAAGGGAGGATCCTCCTACCAGACCGGGTGTTATTGTCTGGCGGGCCACTGCCCCGACAGTTATAGTCTGGTTTCAGTATTATATGCTTATCGCTGCGAACACTGCTTGCGCGATGTAGGATTTCTGACGTCAGACGTAATGTTGTGACATTTAACAAATTGTCACTGTTAGCTGTCTAGCTATGTAGGTAGTGTTTGATTTTGTCAGCAGATGTCGCTGTCGCTACAATATGATTTTTGTTTCCAGAAACGCAAAAACCTCAAGTTAGTCGTATCATCAGCCACAATGGACGCGGAGTTTCTGCGCGACTTCTTCAACCTCAGCGATGGCAAGCAGGGGACAGGGGGCAGAGCCAGTACGTCCACCATAATGTCCATGCAGGGCAGGACGCATCCTATCGACGTGTTCTATAGCGAAGGTAAGTGTAGGTACTATACAATATGTAAAACACACAAAAACACTGTTGTTCTCCAAAAGGGGTCATTATACTCATCATTATGAACAACTTTTACTATAGGACCAAACCTGAAATCGCAAAAAAAAATAAGCTGTTCCATACATTTTATTGAGTTATGTGAACATAAATGTATGGAACAGCTGATTTTTTTTTCGCGATTTCAGGGTTGGTCTGATAGTAAAGCAGTGATAGTCTAGAAATTAATTATCACTTGCTTTAACGGTGAAGGAAAACATCGTGAGGAGACCGCCATGTCCTAGAACCAAAAATTTGAAGACATGTGACGTCCACCAACCCGCACTGGGCCCGCGTGGTGGACTACGGCCCACTCCCTCTCACAGAGGAGGCCTGTGTCCCAGCAGTGGGAACATTATAGGCCGATTATACTTATGCTAATAGTAAAACTTGTTCATAATTAGAGTACAATGACCCCTTAAAATATTTCCACTGTCTAACATGCCACCCTGTATATTAATAAGATTAAATAAGGGTAACATGGCTTTAACATGTTTAAAATGACCAAAAATATACGTTATTATTAGTATTATATATATTTTTCATACATTTTCAGAGCCTGTGCCAGACTACGTGAAAGCTACAGTGGACACTGTAATCAAAATACATGAGAACGAACCCTTCGGTGATGTCTTAGCATTTCTCACGTCACAGGTGAGCTTTCAAAATATTTTAAGGGTTCCGTATCTCAAAAGGAATAATAATATAATTGGTTTCATTTTTTTAATTTAGTTTTTAGTTCATATTATTGCATTGTCATCCAAATTACATAGGTATACCAAATTTCAGCTAAGTCCGATAACGGGAAGTGCTTGAAAAATGAATTGCAAAATTTGTACCGAACAGACAGACAGACAGACACGAAAGCGAGTTGATAAAAACGTGGTAAAACGGAACCCTTATAGGATCACTTTGTTGTCCGTCTGTCACCGGACCATAAGTGGAGCCATCTGCTCATAGATGGCGCCACTAGAAGTATGCAGTAGCGCCATCTATGATCAAGATATGATATATCTACTATGGTGTAATAGCGGCATAGATGGCGCTATTGCATATTTCGGAACCCTCAGGGCGCGAGTAATACTCGCACTTGTCTGGTTTTTTATCATCATCTGTCTAACCTTTCCCCAAACTAGATTGGTGTCGGCTTCCAGCCAAATTAGTTGTTGTAGCTGAATATCAATATTTTACGTGGAGCAACTGCCATCTGACCTCACGTTGGGAACGCCAAGTACCCTGCCCTCTCACACTAACTAAAATTGAAAGAAAATTGGGTTCAATTAAGTAAAACATGTTTCTCCACTAAAATATGGCAAAATCCTACACAATGATATTTTGTCATCGTGATTCTAGACTAAATTCTGTTTTAAATAAAAATAATGAAGCAAATTATGCTTTTTTAAATAAATCCAACGCAACCAAGCATAGATTAACGTGTTTACACTAAAAATACGCTTTTTGAAAAATCTCACGTGTAATTTGGTAGTCAAACCAAATCTCACCATACCTCACCAAGGGGGGGGGTCGAAAAATCCCCAAAATCGCCTCACGTAATTAATAGACGCCCCCTTTTCACGTGAACTGACACAATTAATCTTTTCATAAATCAATAGTAGGTACTAGAAGTAGTTAGAGGCATTGAGTTGGAGTTCGTAATAGTAATTAGTCTCCGATAGATGTCGCCAACTGTCGCCAACCCTTATAACAGGCATAAAAAGGGGTTTCCAATTTCAACCGATTCAGACATGACACTGTGGCTCAGTTGGTTAGACCGATGCTCCGGTTTAGGCAGAGGTCGCGGGTTCAAACCCTGCCTGTGTCAGTTGTTTTTGAAAATCTCTTAAATAACATTAAATAGTACTAATTTTATTTACAGGAAGAAATCCAAACGGCCCTCGAAACGCTCCGAACATACGCCGACTTGAACAACGACACGAACACGACTCGAACCCGCTTCCCCAGCGGTATCAAAGCGGCCAACATGCTAGTTGTGCCTATGTATGGCAGCTTGCCTCATTATAAGCAGATAAAGGTGTTTCAGAGAACCGATAATAATGTTAGGAAGGTTGTGTTAGCGACCAACGTGGCTGAAACTAGCGTGACGATACCTGGCGTTGTTTATGGTGAGTTTAAAAAAAAATGTAAAAAAAAACCGGACGAGTGCGAGTACGACTCTGTGGGTTCCGTACAAACTTTATTATGTATTATGTAGACATATTAATTAAAATATTTCACTAGAAATATGCAATAGCGCCATCTATGTATAAGCAAAATGCCGCTATTACATACTTTTAGAGGCGCCATCTATGAATAGATGCCTACTTCACATTAAATTAATGACAAATATTTTTTTTAGATAAAAACTTATTTAGATTTTAATAAACTTTATCTGCTGGATAACGTTTACTTTCTTTTTGAATGCTACATTACTTAAATGCTTCCAACTTTTAGGCAGTTAATTAACTACTTAGTAATTTAACTTTTCCGCATGAGTGCCCTTCTATACTGATGTACCTATACAATTTTTAGGGTTCCGTACCTCAAAAGGAAAAACGGAACCCTTATAGGATCACTTTGTCGTCGTCAGTCACCGGACCATAAGTGGAGCCATCTGCTCATAGATGGCGCCACTAGAAGTATGCAGTAGCGCCATCTATGATCATTTAGCGGAACCCTTAGGGCGCGAGGCATACTCGCACTTGTCCGGTTTTTATTTAAATTAACTTCACATCAACACCAGTAATCTATACTTGCTAATATTATAAAAGAGAGTGCGAATTCGTGTGTAATATGTAAAAGACAATCTCCGGAACTACTGATCCGATTCTGAAAATTCTTTCACAAATTTAGAGCTACATTATTCCTGAGTGATATAGGCTACTTTATATCCCGAAAAAATGGACAGTTCCTATAGGCCACGCGGACGAAGTCGCGGGCAAAGTACTAGTGTTCTAATAAACATGTTTATAATCGCGTAGCTCAGTTGATTTAGAGAGATGCCACGGTGAGGCAGAGGTCGCGGGTTCAAATCCCGCTCGCGACATTAGATTTTTGGAAAATCTTATATATTTAATAACATAACAGAAGTATAATATGGCTTTGACATGTTTAAAATTCGCAAAAAATATACATTTATGTTTATAACGTTCCAGTAATAGACAGCGGTTTCCACAAGCTTCCATTCTTCGACCCGGCGGTGGGCGTGGAGAGCTTGACGGTGACGTCAGCCGCACAGAGCAACGCGACGCAGCGGGCGGGTCGCGCGGGACGCACTGCGAGCGGGAAGTGCTACCGGTAGCTATACATCTACCTCTTACTCATAAACACCTTATCTGTAAACTATTTGAAAAAAGACAATTAACACCAAAAAAACCGATGAAACATCTACAAAATTGCCAAAGTTATATGCTTTTTAAAATGATTTGCTAGACACGGACGGCACTACGTACTAGTGACGTAACACCACCTACGTCCGCTTCGCGCGACAAAGACGGAGCGATACTCCCTCCAAAAACTTTAAAAGCGTCTATGTTTTCCATTTTGTGATAAATTATTATTTTTGCTTTTACTTTTTTGTTGTGCCTATTCCTTCTTGGAAATAAAATAATTTATTTGTACTTTTTTAATAGTAGGCCACTACCGTATTTAACCACTTGTAGCGACAGCGACATCTGCCGACAACATCGAAGACTACCTACACAACTAGACAGCTAACAGTGACAACTTGTCATTATGTTACAAGCTACAACATTATCTCTGACGTCAGAAATTCCTACATGGCGCAAGCAGAGTTTTCGCAGCGATAAGCATATACAGGGTGGCAGGTTAGGCAGTGGAAATATTTTAAGGGATCATTATACTCATTATGAACAACTCTTACTATGGGACCAAACCTGAAATCGTGAAAAAAAAATCAGCTGTTCCATACATTTTGTTCACTTAGGTGAACGTAAATGTATGGAACAGCTGATTTTTTTTCGAGATTTCAGGTTTGGTCCCATAGTAAAAGTTGTTCATAATGATGAGCATAATGACCCGTTTAAATATTTCCACTGCCTAACCTGCCACCCTGTATTATAAAAAATCCAAAATCAACTGTCGGGGCCTCAGATCATAGAAACAAGAGAGATATGCCAAGGCGCTATTGAGCTTGACGCTTTCATATGGTCACATTGACCATAGGGCTGCCATCACCTAATTTGCTGACGCCGGACAAAAACTTTAAAAACCCTGAACATTTTGGTGAAATTGAGTATTTTTCCCAGACGCTCCCGTAAAAAATATTTCATCAATTAGGATTCCCCTGACACAAACTGTCCGGGTTTCACACGGACGGTTTTTGAAACCTACCGGACGCTCCCCGGACGCCCTCTAAACTAGGACAAATCCAGGGAACCCTGGACGGATGGCAGCCCTAACCATAGTTAAAAATCCCTTAAACGCCTTGTTCTGAACCCCTTTAGAGAAAATTACGACTTGTTTAGAGATTTTGCCTTGAGACTATTTTTAAGCTATTTGATAAAAAATAAGTTTGTTTGTCAAGGAATTTTAATGATTTTGAAAAAACTGTAATAGTTAGGAACATCGTTTTATTTTTGGTGCAATATTTGGGTCAATTTCTATCAACTCTAATTATTTCAGATTTTTCGCTCCGCAAACTTCGGAGATAAGGGGGGGAATGGTACTTTTTCAGTAATTTTTCATCATATGCCCAAAACTGTGAGACATAACATAAAATAAAAATATATGTTTAAATGTGCAGATCAAGCCTTTTCATATGATATGCCACTTGACCTAGTAACCCCCCTTAAAAATTTCGGACCCCCACTCCGGCCCCTTTTGCAATGAAAATAAAAATATTTTTTGACTTTTTTCATTTGCAATATAGTTGGGCAAGCATTTTTTATAACTGTTCCAAATTTCAAGTCGATAGCTTTAGTAGTTGCTGAAATAAGCAGGTGTGACAGACAGACAGACAGACGAAGTCGCACCATAAGGGTTCCTTTTTTACCATTTTGGTACGGAACAGTAAAAACTGTATAGTTTTTATAAGAAATAAATTATTTAAACCGATAATACTGTTTCAGATTATATTCAGAGGCTGAATATGAGAAACTACCGCCGTCAGTGCCCCCTGAGATGTGCCGGAGCGATCTGTCCGGGATGCTGTTGCAGTTGAAAGCCTTGGGAATACATAATCTGCTCAGGTAATTATTTGGTTGCCTAAAAATAATTTTATCAACTTCGTTCACACATCAATCCAACCGCATGAACAACTGGGCCCGTGTGGTGTATTACAGCTAAAGCAAGCAAAGGAAGGTTTTCATTATTACAGAGTTTATTGAAACAAATGTTTAATGATTATATTATAATAACAAGCTTTTAGCTGTTTACCGACTTGTCAGTCACAGATTACTTTAGTAAAGTCCGTTTTTAATCTCAGATACTGATTTGATAGATGTAAATGTTAAAGCCCGTCACAGACGTAGCTATAATATATATTAATATGAATCACAGCAAGGCATATTACAACATATTTTCTATATACATTTTCGAGTGACCACACACGCAGCTATAATATATATTTCAAAGACGTCACCGTTTCTATACATTTTTACTTCTACATCTCGATATATTAATACATATATATTATAGCTACGTTTGTGACGGGCTTAAATGTCAAACTGTTTGGCTTTTTTTCATATCAAAACATATTTAACTTTTATGGAAATAATTAAATCGAACGCTTGTTTTAATTGCATCAATACGGTAGTGGACTACTATTAAGAAAGTACAAATAAATTATTTTATTCCAAAGAAGGAATAGGAATAACAAAAAACTAAAAAAAAAAATAATAATTTATCACAAAATGGAAAATATAGACGCTTTTAAAGTTTTTGGAGGGAGTATCGCTCCGTCTTTGTCGCGCGAAGCGGAAATAGGTGGTGTTACGTCACTTATGATGCATGCCGTCCGTGTCTAGCAAATCATTTTAAAACGCTTATAACTTTGCCAATTTTGTAGATGTTTCATCGGTTTTTTTGGTGTTAATTATCTTTTTTCAAATAGTTTACAGATTCACAATAAAAAAAAAATATTCAACATTCCTATTCAAGCAGCCTACCTTATACTATAGTATAACTTTATACTAATACCTCTACTTACACGTTTTGGATTGTGACTTTTGCATCTTTCATATCAGTATCCGAGATTAAAAAACAGACTTTAGAAGCTACAAAACGTCACATAGGAATAAGTGACGGATACGTACGACTCTGTACAAAGCCGCAAGCCGATTATTCTCTTTCTAAAACTTTATATGTAATATTTACTGCCAATGTAGATTAAAATTAAAAAATGAATTTAACAAAATAAAATTATAATATTTCCAGGTTTACATTCCCCACCCCCCCTCCAGCTAAGAGCATACTCTCTGGTCTAGAAACTCTATATGCGCTGAAGACCATAGACAAGTTAGGAGAACTGACGTCTATGGGAGAGATCGTTGCAGAGCTGCCATTGAAACCCATGTGTGCTGTCATGCTGTGTAATAGTGGTTCGTTTTTAATCTATCTATATTAATATAATAAAGCTAAAAGTTTGTTTGTTTGTTTGAATGCGCTAGTCTCTGGAATAACCAGTCGGCTTCGATTTTTTTTTTTTGGATATTATAGCCAGATTCATGAGGAATACTCAGGGCCGGATTTAAAGGTGTGAAGGTCTTGGGGCAACCAAAAATTAGAGACCCCGGAAAATTTAGGAATCACACGAAAAATATTATACCTTATTAGTTTTTCAATAGGTAACTACTACCTACCAGTATATTTCAATAAAAATAATCTCTTAACGAGTAGAATGAAACAAATACTTCATGTTTTGCATATTCCATAAATTTTCATAGGAATAAGCCTGTAATGTTAAAAACAAAAATACCATGTGAATGTAAACTTTCATCCACGGATGCGGATGCGGAGGCGGATCTTTGAAGGCTCACATCCGCGGATGCGGATGCGGAGGCGGAGGCGGATCTTTGAAGGCTCACATCCACGGATGCGGATGCGGATCTTAATATATTTTATAAGAAACTATATTTGTGGAGAAATAAAATAATAAGATTGTAATTTTTAGTAAAGATTTTGTAAATAAAGTTAAAAATTAGAGCATTAGATACACCTAAGTATTTAATAAAAAGTAATATTGCCGCCTTTTCGGTGTTAAGCTTGTACGCAGAGGTTCGTAAATTAAACCCGCGCTACGGAACTACTGTTCGCTAGGAACGCTGCTGGTTGGTGGTGTCAATAAAAATCTGCGTGCTATTGGTGATAACTTCGCTCTTATTGGTCAATGAGCACATCCACGACTCGCGCCAGTCGCCGGGCCCCGCCTATTTCTTTCTTGCCGCGATCTGTGCTACATCCGCATCCGCATGAACATCCGCAATGATTATTGCGGATGCGGATGCGGATGCAGATGTCCAAATCGATGCGGAAGCTCCGCATTTACGGATGTGGATGCGAATATTCCCAACATCCCTGGTTGTATTATAACCGCGGGGAACAGCTATTACATATTTTCGTATATTTTTGTCCTTCTTTCTTTCTTTCTGTTCCCAGGTGAGTGGGGTTGCATAGACGAGGCGTTATCAATAGCGGCCATGTTGCAAGTGGACAACGTGTTCGTGAAGCCCAGCGGTGGGAAGGAGAGTATGGCCGCTAAGGTCAGCCGGAGGAATAACTTCGAGGTATAGAATATTGCGAAACTCTATAAGTATTATTTTTATAAGAGATTTTCAAAACCAACTGACACAGGCGAGGTTTGTTTGAACCCACGACCTCTGCCTCACCGTCATAATTATCTGAATCAGTTGAAATTGAAAACCTTTGTACGCCTCTTAGGGGCCGTCCATTAATCACGTGAGGCTCGAAAGTCACGAATTATCACAAGGGCGAGGGGGGGGGGGGGGGTAGTGAGATATCACGTGTATTTATTTATTTGTGTATGTATTTATTTATTTTTTCGTTGCACGCGCGATTTCTAAACCGAAAAAAAAAATGCTGTATTTAAAGATGATATTCTGAAAAAAATTAAGATAATTTGTACCAAAAAAATACACGTGAGCTTGGGTAGGGGGGGAGGGGTTAGTTAAAAACTTCACCACGTATCACCAGGGGGAGGGGTGGGGGTCAAAATGTTGCTTAAAAACATCACGTGATTAATGGACGTCCCCCTATGGGCGTTGGTGACATCTATCGGAGACTGCTTACAGACTCATAAGAGGCGTAAAAAGGGTTTCCAATTTCAATTGATGCAGGCAGCCACTGTAGCTCAGTTGGTTAGAGTGATGCCTCGGTGAGGTACAGGTCGCGGGGTGAGGGGTCATTGTACTCATATTATGAACAACTTTTACTTTGGGACCAACCCTGAAATCGCGACAAAAATCAGCTGTTCCATACATGTTCACATAACTCAACAAAATGTATGGAGCAGCTGATTTTTTTTCGCTTTTTTTTCTGTTTATCTGTTTGTGCGCGCATCACGCAAAAAGTACGGAACGGATTTTGATGTGGTTGGCACAATTCAATAGCTTGGGGTCCAACTTAAAATCTAAGCCACGTTTCATCTAATTCCGGTGGGATAAACCAGAGATACAGCTTGACCTCTTGGTAGTACTAGCCACGCTACACTACGGAGGTCATTTAAACTGGTCATATCATTGTAGTCCACGCGGACGGAGTCGCGGGCAAAAGTCTAGTATAATAATATTATTGTAATATCAATTTTCAGGTAGCGGAAGGTGACATAATAATGTACTTGAATATAATGGATTCGTACTTAAAACTAAAAACTTCTCAAGATCAAAAGAGGAATACGAAAGTATGCAAGCAATGGTGTCAGAAGTATTATATTAATTATAGGGTTATGGAAAAGGTAAGAACACATTATTTATTCGAAAACTAAAACGTACATACATAAATATGAAACGGAACCTTAAAAACTGGACAAGTGCGAGTAGTACTCGCGCACCTAGGGTTTCGTACCGTTATTGGACGTATAAAATTAAAAAATCCGGACCGCATAGCTAAGTTTGTTTGTGAAGGAATTTTGATGATTTCTATAAAACTGTGCTAGATACGAACATCTATTTATGTTTGGTGCAATATTTAGGTAAACTTCTATCTACTCTAATTAAGTATTTCAGATTTTTCGCTTTGCAGACTTCAGAGATAAGGGGGGGGGGGTAGGGGGGTATTTAGGTATTTAAAAATTTTTCATCATTTGTCGAAAACAATAAGGCATAAAAAAAAGAAAACATTTTGAAATGTGCAGATAACGCCCTTTCACATGATATGCCACTTAACCTAGTGACCCCACTTCTAAGTTTTGAACCCCCATTTCAGCCCCTTTTACAATGAAAATAAAAATATTTTTTAACTTCATTCACTTGCAATAAAAGTGGGCAAGCATTCTTGTTAACTGTTTCAAATTTGAAGTCGATAGCATTAGTAGTTGCTGAAATAACCAGCTGTGAAAGACAGACAAGCAGACGAAGCCACACCATAAGGGTTCCTTTTTTTACCATTTGGTACGGAACTCTAAAAAAGAATGAAAATAGAAATCCTAAAGATGATGTAACTTATAATTTTCAGGCTTGTGAAGTTCGAGATGGCTTAGAGAAACTAATAAAAGGAAAGTTTCAAATGGAGGACAAAGTGTTTGACGGCATAGATTTGGGTACAGGTGAATATTAATTACAGACATAATAATATAACGTACCGACGCATGCAGTAATCCTAACCAATATTATGAATGCGAAAGTAACTCTGTCTGGGTTACGTGAAAATCCTTGCATAAAAGTTAACCCGTATTCTGGGTTAATCAGCCTAATAATAACCGGTTCACGCATAGAGTTCATTTTTGTTCTTTTTTTTCACTTTACCTCAAAAACCGGAGTTTTATTGAGCAATCTGAAGCCCCAACATCTAGTATTATAATATCTGTTTCACTATGAAATTTCTTAGGCAGAGGTCGCGGGTTCAAAGCCTGTGTCAGTTGTTTTTGAAAATCTATTTATCTATACTAATATTATAAAGAGGTAAAGTTTGTATGTAGGGGGTAATCTCTTGAACTACTGATCCGATTATGAAAATTCTTTCACTAATAGGTAGCTGCATTATCACTGAGTGCTATAGGCTACTTTTAATCCCGGAAAAATGCACAGTGGGTCACACGGGCGAAGTCGCGGGCAAAGTGCTAGTATTTAATGAAATCATTTTATATATAATATACAGGGTGGCAGGTTAGACAGTGGAAATATTTTAAGGGGGGGTTTAATTAATAAATGTATATTTTTGCGAATTTTAAACATGTTAAAGCCATGTTATGCTTATATAATGTTATTAAATATATAAGACATTCCCAAAAACAACTATCACAGGCAGGAATCGAACCTGCGACCTCTGCCTAAACCGGGGCAACGCTCTTAACCACTGAGCTACAGTGTCGAGTCTGAATTAGTTGTAATTGGAAACCTCTTTTTACGCCTCTTAGGAGCGTTGGTGACGTCTATCGGAGACTAATTAGCGTTGCCCCGGTTTAGGCAGAGGTCGCAGGTTCGATTCCTGCCTGTGTCAGTTGTTTTTGGGAATGTCTTATATATTTAATAACATTATATAAGCAAAAAAAAATCGAGAAAAAAAAATCAGCTGTTCCATACATGTGAACATAAATGTATGGAACAGCTGATTTTTTTTTCGCGATTTCAGGGTTGGTACCATAGTAAAAGTTGTTCATAATGATGAGTACAATGACCCCTTAAAATATTTCCACTGTTTAACCTGCCACCCTGTATAATTTTATATTTTTCAGATAAAACGGCTCGTATAATGAAGTGCGTGGTGTCCGGCTACTTCGCTCAGGCCGCCTACCTCGGCAGCGACGCCAGCTACCGCGGCATTCGAGGAGCTGTTCTGCACATCAGTCCTGACAGCTGTCTGTTTGCTGTTCAGCAACCTAAGTGGTGAGATATGCTCGAACTGGCTTCTACCGGCTTAGCATGACTTTGAGGAATGGAGAAACGAGGTGGAATGTCTCTCCATTGAAAAGGGAGGATCCTCCTACCAGGGCCCCAAATCTGCTATTGCAATTGTGTAAGATTGGTGTCATAATGACATAACTAAGTCAAAACCTTCGGTCATTCTCTCAATAAAGGCTCATGTACACGGAGAGAGTTTCTCGTCTTGAAGATGCGATTATCGTAAAAATATAAAACACTGGCCTCATGTAAACTTAAAGTACGATATCCGCACCTGGAAGGGCGAATATCTCCTCGTCTTTGGATATTGGAAGTCTCCATGTAAACAACATTTTGATAAACAATTCGAATTGCGAGTCTCGCCCTCAAAACGATTCAAACCGATTTGTGCGATACTCGTATGCACTTGAAGAAATGTCATACAAGATCGTGTTTAGACGAGTCGAGAAATCGTAAACAATCTCACATGGCGATTGTTACCCGACGAGTTACATGACATAATCGTAGGCGAGTTTTTGTTTTTCGCCTTAAATGTAAACACACGAGTGCGAGAATCGCCTAAAATTGTCGCCTACAATTATCGCATGCATATTCTCGCCACAAAACGTGCGAGAAACTCTCTCCATGTAGATGAGCCTTAAGTCTCTTTGGTCATTGGTCAAAACGACGTCATTATGAGACCATTCTGACACGATTATGACAGTTGAAACGTGATGTAGGATTGAGGATGACGTATTGTAGTGACATCTGACAAGTTGTCGCTATCGCTGATGTCGCTATATTACGAAACTAGTGTCGTGAAACTATAGCATAACTGAACAACAGCTTGAGACACGGTCCACTCGTGTTAATGGTTTTAGTTTTAGTAGACGGCTAAAACTAAAGAAAATTTGTGTAACTGTATTCACAACATTTTTAGGGTTCCGTACCAAAATGGTAAAAAAAGAACCCTTATGGTGCGACTTCGTCTGTCTGTCTGTCTGTCTGTCACACTTGCTTATTTCAGCAACTACTAATGCTATCGACTTGAAATTTGGAACAGTTATTAAGAATGCTTGCCCAACTTTATTGCAAATGAAAAAAGTTAAAAAAAAAATATTTTCATTGCAAATGGGGCCGAAGTAGGGGTCCAAAATTTTAAAATGAGGTTACTAGGTTAAGTGGCATATCATATGAAAGGGCTTGATCTGCACATTTCGAAATATATTTTCATATTATTTTATGTCTCACAGTTTTCGATATATGATGCAAAAATACCATTCCCCCCCCCTTATCTCCGAAGTTTGCGGAGCGAAAAATCTGAAATAATTAGAGCTGATAGCAATTGACCCAAATATTGCACCAAAAATAAAACGATGTTCCTAACTAGTACAGTTTTTTTCAAAATCATCAAAATTCCTTCACAACCAAACTTAGTTATGCGGTCCGGTTTTTTTCACTTTATACATCCAAAAATTATACGGAACCCTCGGTGCGCGAGTACGACTCGCACTTGGCCAGTTTTTTTCATAGTTGTTGAGCTATAGTTTCACGACACTAGTTTCGCAATGTAAAATATTAGGGAAGTGGGGAAAACAGTTTTCCGAAAACTAGTTCGTACTGGCCCACTAGTGGGCAAACTCCCTCCATTATTAGACTTCTTAGACTCATACTCAATCATTTTGTATTCCAGGGTGATATTCGCCAGCGTACAAAGTTCCGGCGACAAGACGTACATGCGCGAGATGATGACAATCGACCAAACATGGCTGCTAGAACTCGCCCCGCATTATTACAAGCAGACGTGACAATAAACAGAACAACTGAAAATACGAGTTTTATTTAAAGACTATAGCAGTTCCCCGCGGTCCCTACTCATACATAAGTGACGTTTTGTCGCTGACTTGTTTATTAGATACCGGACTGTTAGTGCAAACCTTAAATCGCGAATAAAAAATCAGATGTTCCATACATTTTTGTTCAAATATCTCAACAAAATGTATGGAACAGCTGATTTTTCTTTCGCGCTTTCAGGGTTGGTCCGATAGTAAAAGTTGTTCATAATAATGAGAACAATGACCCCTTTTCGTATTTCCACTGTCTGACCTGCCACCCTGTAGGTCGCGGCGTGAATTAAGAGCACAGATCGCGCATGTACATTTTCGGCCCAATAGACAATAGACAGTTGACAATACGTAATAGAGAATGGTCCAATTAGACGACGAGCATCGACTGACGAACCAATCGCGTGCCCCGTCTTCTTCATTCCTCCAAAGAGACCGAAAAATCAGCTAATGCGCAGGTGACGTTTGTGCTCATAACTGCTGCCGCTAGTTATAACAAAATCAGCGTACAAAGTTCCGGCGACAAGACGTACATGCGCGAGATGATGACAATCGACCAAACATGGCTGCTAAAACTCGCCTCGCATTATTACAAGCAAACGTGACAATAAACTGAACAACTGGAAATTACGAGTTTTATTTAAAGACTAGAGAGCATTTTACGTAAGAAGTCACTTCGACGCTATGTTGGCTGACCTGAATTTCAATATGTTACAACGGTTTTAACGATGATAGAAGTCCTTCAGTACCAATTCTCGTTCACCACTTCATAGTGTCCTAGGCATCAGTGGCGAAAGGTCAATTTTTGTAAGAGGTAAGCCGCAAATGCTTACGAAAATCTAATCATAAATATTTGACAATAGTAGGCAATACTGCCTGTGCTATTTTTCAAAGGGAAGCCGGTAGGAGTCGTATTGTAGGGACCCTTCGCCACTGCTAGGCATTACTTTTACACATAAATCTACAAAAACAAAACGTTAAAAGACCTAAATAAAGGCTCATTTACATGGAGAGAGATTCTCGCACGTTTTGTGGCGAGAATATGCATGCGATTATTGTAGGCGACAATTTTAGGCGATTCTCGCACTCGTGTACATTTAAAGCGAGAACCAAAAACTCCCATACGATTATGTCATGCGATACTCGTCGGGTAATAATCGCCATGTGAGATTGTTTACGATTTCTCGACTCGTCTAAACACGATCTTGTATGACATTTCTTCAAGTTCATACGAGTATCGCACAAATTGGTTTGAATCGTTTTGAAGGCGAGACTCGCTATTCGAGACGTTTATCAAAATGATGTTTACATGGAGAGTTCCAACATTCAAAGACGAGGAGATATTCGCCCTTCCTGATGCAGATATCGTACTATAGTTTAAATGAGGAAAGATTTTTATATTTTTAGTGCAGTGATAGCCTAGTGGATTAACCATGTGCCTCCCACGGCGAATGGTTCGAGTTCGATCCCGAGGCACGCACCGCTGACTTTTCGAAGTCATGTGCGTATTAGAAATTAATTATCACTTGCTTTAACGGTGAAGGAAAACATTATGAGGAAACCGACATGTCTTAGAACCAAAAAATTTGAAGACATGTGACGTCCACCAACCCGCACTGGGCCCGCGTGGTGGACTACGGCCCACTCCCTCTCACAGAGAGGAGGCCTGTGTCCCAGCAGTGGGAACATTATAGGCCGATTATGTATGTATGTATGTTTTATATTTTTACGATAATCGCATCTTCGAGACGAGAAACTCTCCGTGTACATGAGCATTCAGCATTCAGACATTCAGGGCAGCCAAAACAGCGTCAAAGGGACTTTTTACGTGAAACACTCTCTAGCAGCTCCCCGCGGTCCCTACTCATACATAAGTGACGTTTTGTCGCTGACTTGTTTATTAGATACCGGACTGTTAGACACTCCAATTTTATTTATTTGTATAGACTTGCTGTGCCCGCGACTTGGTTCGCGCTAGTGTTGCCCAAATGCAAGACCGAGACGAGTCTAACCCCGTCTTTGGTCTCGGTTCTGCGTCAATACTTATAGTCATGGTCTTAGTTTTAGTATTGTATATTCATTCTTGGTCTTGGTCTTAGTCTTGCTGTAATTAGGTGGTCTTGATCTTGCGAAAATGATTGTTGCAAGACCGATTTTGGGCAACACTAGTTCGCGCCGTACTTTTGTCGAGGCATAATTGGTTAAACCCGCTAGACGACAGCAGGTAGGTACTAATAAGTACTTAGTTTAAAGTAATAGGTAGCTTATTATGTTCGCTGGTTTAGTCTCTAGGAGGAAACAGCAACGGCAATACATACAGGTTAAAAACATTACCCTCCTTTTGGGTCCTGTCTCGTCGGGTAAAAATAGTAAAAACTGTACTTAGTTAAAGTTGAAAAGGACCCTATAATCTTGGGAGCCCTGAACTCATGGCCACGCACCTTTAACTGATAGCCAGTCGTTAACTCGCAGACAGCCAGACAGACGGTCATACACCTAGTAGTAGGAATAACAATCTACTACCTATAGATATGCTTAGGGCTGCCATCACCTAAACTGCTGACGCCGGACAAAAACTTTGAAAACCCCGGACATTTTGGTGAAATTGAGTAGGTACCTAGGTACTTTTCCCGGACACCCACGAAAAAAAAATTTCATCAATCAGGATTCCCCTGACACAAAGTGTTCGGTTTCCCCCGGACACTTTGAAACCCCTACCGGACGCTCCCCGGACGGCCTCTAAACTAGGACAAATCCGGGGAACCCCGGACGGATGGCAGCCCTAGATATGCTAGACTGGTTATGGCTATTATTAGCTCTGATTGTCTAGGTCAGCGGTCGGCAACCTTTATGACTCGGCCACGAAATCTACGCTCCAAGCGAATTCGCCTTGCGCTGCAAGCGTCAGCGTCGAGCGTCAAAAACAAAAATGTATGTCTAATGTTCTACAAGGCCACGAAGTAGAGGCTGCAAGTGTCAGCGAATTTCCCTACATTTGTTTTTGACGCTTGCAGCAGAAGGCGTATTCGCTTGGAGCGTCGTTTTCGCGGCCCTCAGGTTAGAGCCATATCACATTAGGACGCCAGCAGCGCTTCCGTGGCCGCCAAAGCGGATGCCAGACGAGATTAGTATGAAAACAAAATGAACATCGATGAAATGTATGCGTGTCGAGCGAGTGAGCTTGGCGTCCCGGCTGGCGTCGCCGCCAGCCCGGTCAGTGCATTTCAGGAGCTGTATGTATGTACGGTTACTGTATGAAGATTTCAACACGCAATGAACAAACGTGGTGTTCAATGTTCATTCCTAAGCTATGAACAGCTTCTTATGAGTCAAGACGTCGTCTATGAATATGATAAGAAGGGTCTATGTGCTGAAATAGAAGAAATATCTACAAGCTGGCTTAGTTATCACATACTTTGTACTTAATATTTTAACTTAATAAGTACCTAATCAATTAAATTATAATTGGTCATAACAGTCGCATGTTTTTCTCATTTAAAGTTCCGGGTACAGCTCATAATGATTTCATCATACTGACATGCGGAATTAAGACCGAATACCTACCCTTACTTAGTATTGTTTGCAGTGATAGCCTCTAGTGATATAACCATGCACCTTCCACGGCGAAAGTTCGAGTTCGATCCCGAGGCACGCATCGCTGACTCTTCGAAGTTATGAGCGCATTAGAAATTAATTATCACTTGCTTTAACGGTAAAGTAAAAGTAAAGTAAAATGTTTTTATTTTTGGAACGTAAACAATTTGGACAAATTACAGTTTAAACGATGATGGCTACAAAAGTTGATAACTGTGTCGCAGCCATCAACGCCCATTTCTAGAAGAACACAAATATTGTTCCAGACTTAACTATTTGGATAGGTACACTGTTATAATTTGGCATAGGGATAAACTTTAATAAAAAATTATATAATTAAATTCTGATTTTAGGGATCAAAAGATCCAAACTGAAAGCATGCAAGACTGTAGTGTGTGTGATGTGGTGGAGTGTATCGTGTAATTATGTCATGTAGTGTGGAGTGATGGAGTGTGGTGGATGAGGTGTGGTGATGGATGCATGTGATGTTGTGATGTGAAGAGTGTGAGGGTGCGTGCGTGCATGTGTGAGTGAAGGTGTTTGTGTTAGTTTAGGTTGCCACAATTTTTTCAGTCTCGTCATATGACAATGATTTCAACCACTCAGTCAACTTCATCTTCAGTAGTTTACGAGGTAAGTGGTAGATATTTATGTTTTTGTTTATTTTATTATAAAGCTTAGAGCTGATGAACCTGAAGTGTCTCCTCGCCACCGCTAATTTACTTGCCATTGTTTTGCAAACTCTGTCAGAGAGGCGTTTCGCGGTACTATAGTTTGGGTCGTAGTGTATCAGGTTGTGTTTTCTGAGTATGGTCTGTAGTATGAAGAGTTGCCTTACCGTGAGAACGTTGCAAAGAGTGTAAAGGTCAGATGTTGGAAAGCGGATTGGTTTCCTTGATAGGACCTTTAGTACGGCCCTCTGCGCTCTTTCTAGCCGTAACATGGTTGTTTTGTGGGCTCCACCCCACGAGGTTACACAATACCCAAGGACTGACTGAGCGAGAGCAAGGTATACATTTATCAGGCATTTGAAGTCAGTAACCCCCCTGAGTTTTTTAAATATGTATATTAGTCTTCGTACACGTGTCACTGTGGAGTCAATCTGGTTTTTCCATTTTAGGAGATTGTCAATGGTTACTCCTAGATATTTAATGTTATAAGTTCGTTCGATGGGTGTACAATTACAGATGGAAGTGTTAGTTAGTGTGCAAACATGAGCTCTAATTACAAAGGACGCATGGGGCTGACTTAAAATACCCGGAGTAAAGGGTATAAACTTAGTTTTATTGAGGTTTAGAGTCAGGAGGTTTGTATTTAACCAATTTATGACCACACTAAGGGCCATTTCAGCTTTATTAAAAGTATCAGACCAGTCTTTGCCGTGAATTATAAGAGCTGTGTCATCTGCATATGTGATGATTTTAGAGTTTGGAGGAGATAGTTGGCAGAGTTCGTTCACGTAAATGAGGAAGAGAGTAGGTCCAAGAACGCTACCCTGGGGCACACCAAAGGTAACGCTCTCCTCTGTGCTGGTAAAAGTTTCAATTTTTACTACCTGCTGGCGGTCTGTCAGGTAGCTGCGGAAGATATCGTGAGCAATACCGCGAATTCCAATACTTTCTAGCTTGAGGAGCAATTGGGGCACAGAAACGGTGTCGAAAGCTTTGGACAAATCTAGAAAGATGCCAACTGCTTTTTGTTTGTTATTAATATGGCCAACTACTGTATCTGTTAGTTCCAAAACTGCATCGTCCGTAGATTTCCCAACTCTGAAACCGAACTGATTAGAAGCTAAAATATTGTTTTTTGTAAGGAAGTTCACAAGCCTAACATTAATCACCTTTTCAAAAATTTTGGACAAAGTAGTGAGGACTGATATAGGCCTATAGTTACATACATCATCCCTATCCCCAGCCTTGAATATTGGGTGAACTATTGCAGTTTTAAAAACTTCTGGAAATACACCTAAAGATAAGCACAGGTTAAAGATGTGCACTAAAGAGGGGATGATAGTATGTCTAATAGCCTTAACAACGGAAGACGAGATACCGTCATAGCCGACAGCACACTTGTCTTTTAGATTTATGATGATGTTTTCGATTTCGTCACCGTCCACGCAATACAGAACCATGGATCCTAATGGGGATGGTTTGACAGAGCTCTGCTCTACAGGTGTTGGTAAAGTACCCGTGTAGGTTGTGTGAGGGAAAGGTTGCCGGATTTTAGAGGCTAGATTACTGCCGACACTAGCAAAGTATTGATTAACCTGATTAACTGATTTGATGGGATCGTCACAACATTTCAGCAACTCTGATGGAGGTGCTTTGTTACCCTGGTTTAGGTTTGCTACTTGTTTAATGAGTTGCCACGTCGCTTTTGGGTTATTCCTGGCCTTCTGAAACTCGGAAGTTTCATAGTCTTGTTTTAGCTTTTTGAGTAGATTATTACAATAATTTCTATAGCGGAGGAAGACAAGTTTGTGAGAGTCATTTTCAGGATTTTTTATATGAGTTCTGGATAGTTTATCCCTGTGTCGTATACATCTCAGAAGGCCAGGAGTAATCCATGGCTTTATAATACGTAATCTGCTAGGGATTACCAAAGAGTGAGTGTGCGTTTTTATGCAAGTAGACAAAGTAGAGACAAAAGATTCAGCAGCTAGGTTTGGATTATTACACTGAAGGATACGAGAAAAATCTGTGTTTTCAATGTCGTTTATGAACTCAGGCATATCTATTTTAGAGAACGTTTTTCTAGATGTGTTAACTGTCGAGTTTGAGTTGCAGCAAAGAATAAGAGGATAATGGTCTGTTATGGGGCAGTCCAGCACCAAAGTGGTAGCAGTATGGGGAGATTTCAGCAATACATGGTCTAGACAGTTTGCGAGTCTAGTGGGGAAAGTATGTGCCGGAAGCATTTCATGTGACGCCGTTATGTTAAGATAATCATCAGCATTTGAGTCGAGACTGTCCGGCGCAATGTTTATATTTATGTCTCCAATAAGAGCGATTGTTTTGTATCTAGCAAGCTGTCTCAGCAGATCGTCCAGACTACTAAGGAAAGGTGACAAGTCCTTATACGAGGGAGATCGATATAGGGCGATAAGTGCAACCGTGTCAGAGAATTTAAGGACTAGGCAATTTGCGTCATTGAAAGAGGGAATTTCCACAGAACACTTTAATTCAGTTTTAATATAAGCCACAACGCCTTCATTTTGATTTTTAAAGGAAGTAACGTGGCTTGTAAAACCAGGTAGAGAGGGAATGTTTGGGCATTTGCTCAGCCAACACTCAGACAGTAAAATCACGTCAAGTGAGAACTTAAATCTACTTAATAGTACTAACAAATTATTAAAATTACAGCTTATGCTTCGAATATTAATGTGTAATATTTTTAAAGAACAAGACGGTTTGTTTACGTAGTTGTAACTGAGTTCAGGCGTGCAGACAAAAGAGTTGGAGACAGAAACCTGCTCAATCTCAGTATTTACGGTGTTTAAATCATCCATTTCTTATTAATACTTCAAACAGGGGGATGTAATATCCTATGAAAGGGTAGCTAAATGTGAGCCACACTAGGTACGTGCAAGTAAAATCATTTCTATCGCGTAGCGTGGCGTTATAGGAGGTTTGTTTTAGATGTAGGTAATAAGACGTTTGACTTGAAAAAATTGAGGTAAATGTGTGATTAAGTAGCTCGTGTAAATTGTTTTGTTGTAAAGTAAATGTGAGATTGTGATTTTGTGTGAGTAAGAATGCTCTATTGTAATAAGTGTTGCGAGTTTTAACAATAAAAATAAGAGCAATTATTCTAACATGCAATTTTAAAAAGTACAATAGTAGGTGAGTTGTAATAATTTGCTTGGGTAGGGAAGTACGAACTAAGATAGGAATTAGTCATGTGGATTTCAGAATGCTTGCAAGGTCCTCCTCGCTCTTGACTTCATGATGCTTGCAGCCCACTTTTTCACGCACGAAGATCTTGCCATGTTTGACCCAGCAGAATTTATAGTTATTTGATTTGGCTGCATCTCGGGCTAAGAAAAAGAGCCTTTTATTCCTTGCTGATAAGTTCTCGGAAATATATATTGGTTTTGCGGGGCCACTGATTTTGAGATGCTCTGTGGTAAGCTTAAAGCTTTCCTTGATGTGTTGCCTAAATTTAGCTAGATATTCCTCTTTACGTAGAACGGTAGTGAAGTCTACTATGATCGTTTTGTTGGCTGGATTTTTCGATTTTATACGAAAGACGTCTTTTATTTCATACGGCTGTATTTCCGAGTTAATAATGCTACCAGTATTGATAACAGTGTTTAGAAGAGTAGCCTTAGTCTCAGAGTTATTTGTTGGGATATTGCGAAATTCTAGGCAAGTTGATCTGGTGCTTTGCTCGAAGTATTCGAGTTTAGTTTCCAATTTGTTGATGTACGATATGTTTTCTTTCCGTTCAGTTTCTAGAAACTCTACTCGAGCGGTCAGTTGATCGAATTTGACAGCCATGAAGTCAACGTTTTCGCGGATTTGATCTACCAAAGCATATAACTTGTCGTACTTCTGTTCTTGCTGTTCCTTGAATTCGCGAAACATTTCCTTCAAGTCGGACATAAAGGTGTATAGTTTGTTATCTTCGTCCTCTTCTAGGCGTTTACGTTTTACGTTTCGGAAGGTAATAATAGCAGGGGAGGTGTTAATAGAAGGTGAGTCCGTGTTTAAGTTTAGGCTTGGTTCAGAGGAGCTGTGTGGAGTATAAAGCACAGGCGTTGGAGAACTGACGAGTGGTGTAGGAGTCGTCGGCGCCTGAGTTTTATGAGACGGAGGCGGCGGGGAGCGTTGAAGGGGCATTTTATAATTATGTTTAATAATGATTTACGCTCAAGTACCAGGCAAGCAGCGCAGTCAGGAGGTCGGAACACACGGAGCAGTCGGTAGTATTCTTGGGGCTCAGTCTAAGGTGGACGCTATCGACGGGTTGGTTGATAACAGCTTTCCGTCCAGTCTTACTTGACCTCCGTCTGTCTGTCCCGCACTCGCAGTTTGTCACTTTCGGCGTTTGTCGATAGTGTACGCACACAGGCAAGTGGCAGCGGAGTTCATTAATGACTTGCCGTAAATGAATGCTTACGGGGCGGGGTCATAAGATGCTAGTTGTTGTAACTCACGCGCATGTTTGATGGATGTGTGTTTCTCGTTGTATCGTAGTGACTGCCCGGCGAGTTCTTGCTGGTTTATGCACTCCTATTTTATCGCACGAATATTTTTGCAATTATTTTTGATGAATTTATTTAAAAAGTAGTAAATAAGGGGTCACTTAAAAGACGTCTGAACTGCTCAGAGATCCGCGGGGAGGGTCAAAACAAACAAAAAACGGTGAAAGACAACGTCGTGAGAAAACCTGCATTCCTGAGAGTTCTCCATAAAGTTCTTGAAAGTGTGTGAAGTCTGCCAACCTGCACTTGGCCAGCATGGAGGACTATGGCCTATCCCCTTTCATTCTGAGAGTAGGCCCGTGCCCAGCAGTGGGATAGTTCATATACAGGGCTGATATTATTATCGGGCATACAGGGAGGAATGAGAAAAAATCCACTAGATTTTATCCACGGCTTCGCCCGCGTGGCGGTCGGTAATTATTTCACGGGAACGTAATACTGGGATAAAAAAATGTCTATGTCAGTATGTCACTCTCCAACACATAAACAATTTCTGCAAAAATCATGTCGATCCGTTGCTGCGTGAAAGGACAAACCAACAAACAGATTGGTTATTCTGTTGTACAATCTACCCAAACTAATTTACCTAGTCTCAATGTCTCTTTCTAACAAAATACAAGACAGAGGGATAAAATAGTTACCTATATTTAATTCTGTCAAATTAGTCCACTTAAGACGACGGTAAATGGTAACGGCCGTAAATCTCAAGTTTTAAATCTCTTATTTCACCGTCAAATAATGCAGGTTAGTTGTGCAATTTTTTTTATGTTAAACTAGAACATATATACATCAATCGTACCTGTGAATATTTAACTATTGTAGTAAAATACTTAATGAAATAAATTCATGAATTACTGTCTACCCAAAACATAAAAACCTCATTACTTTCAAATCGCTTAAGATATTTTCATGATTTGTTTTGTGTGAAAAGACTATGTTACTACCTATTGCCTGTTACTTTTTTTTAATTTTATATTTTAGATACTAAAAAGTAATAATACGTCTAATTCGGCACAGCGCGCTCCTTGATAGGCGAGTCGTATTGCTCGGTGGACGTATGTCGCGTTGCTTGAGCTCAGCGCAGAACACTCAAGCTATACTACCCAAATCACTCAAGGCCGTTGGCAGTTATCAGCGCCTTAAGTATGTACCTACATATTATTACCTATATTTTATATTTGAATTATGATTAATGACAATTCTTAATATTTTCTGTCCCTTTTCAATGACATTTGTAAGAAAGAGAATAATACTGTGATTAAAATTAATTTAGTGCGATGTAGTCACGAGCAAAAATATATATAGGTTACCTACAGTTAACAAGACTGAATATCGATTTTTTCGTAGAATCAATGATTTTATCAATTGTTGAAAAATGATTAAAAAAAAATCATAATGATAATGTGCTCGGGGACTATTTATGCACCCATAATTTAACTTAAATAAATACTTTAGAAGAAGGTACCTATAGGCATCTTTTTGCTCGTGACTGTAGGCACTACAAAATTTATAACATTTTCAGTCAAAAGTTGAACGTAAAATGGCTGTCTTTTTTCAGCATGTTGTTACTAGGACTAAAATTAGATTGCCAGTCATCCTTTTACAAATAAACACCTTCATTAACATAAATAGCCGGGTATCACCGCAATTAATGCAGTTCATAAGTAATGTTAATAACGACACAAACAAACATGTCAAAGACTCGGTCGGGTCAAGCGCACCTGTTTTATGATATTCAGTGAATTTCCACGAATGCGGTTAGAACCCGCACCCTAATTGTGTAACTCAATTGCTATCACCATGGCATTGATTTTGACGTTCATTGCTCTGTATGTTTCATAATCCGTGCTCCCGTAACTAGCTCAACGCCGCAATGAAAGTTGTTGAACTGTCAAAATGAAGGCCATGGTGATAGAAATTGAGTTACGCAATTAGGCTGCCGATCCCACTGGCGTCTGTTCGGCGTGCGCATTCTGCTAAAGGCGGATACAGATTTGGTGAATGGAGGAACGAGGTGGAATGTCCCTCCATTGAAAAGGGAGGATCCTCCTACCAGACCGGGTGTTATTGTCTGGCGGGCCACTGCCCCCGACAGTTAGATGTCGGGTTTCTGTTAATGCTAATTGCTGTGAAAACTCTGCTTGCGCGATGTAGGCATTCGACGTTAACCGTCATGTAGTGAACTAGTGACATTTGCAATGTTGTCACTGTTAGCTGTCTAGCTATGTAGGTAGTCTTCGATGTTGTCGGCAGGTGTCGCTACATAGACATTGCGAGGCATGCGCATGCGCAGCGCACGGCGCTCATCGCATGCTTCGCAATGTGTGGACGTTCATATTCGTGGTGAGGCATGTGCTAATGTATATAAGTACATATATCGAGCCGTGCGTTGCGAGGCGTGCGTCAAGCATGCCTTGACCGTATGATTTTTTTAACGAATAACAATTTGTTCGAATGTTCTTGCATTAGATTTTTACTTTATTACAAAACACTGGTTATCGACGAATCGACAGACCTGACAAGACCATTCGAACAAATTGTTATTCGTTAAAAAATTAATTCGATCTAACGTTCGTCGATGAATAGTGTTTCATATCTTTGTCATTTACAACTGACTGTTCGAACAAAGCATTCGGTAAATAGTTTATACCTAGTTCTTTCGAACAAACGTTCATCGAGCATAATGATTGTGTCATTCGAAAAAGAGTCTTGGACCCGACGCGAGGGCGGCGTTCGGAAGATAATAAATAATTACGTTTACATAAATCATACCTTCTATTCGAAATAATGATGTACCTATTTAAATACAGTGAATAAACGAATAGGTATAACCTCAGATCATAGAAACAAGGAGATATGCCATCATAACAAATTAGTACGGGAACAACTGATGCCACTTTTAGTACATTTTTCGACACAATTACGCGCATAATTAAGCGCTCCTTGTGAATAAAAAGATCTCCCACGCATTGAACATTCCGCACACCCTCAGCCCTCAATCTAACACTGTTAATCATCACTCAACACTAGCACTAAACTAAAACACTGTATTTATACCATCGATCGTGTTCGGTTCGTCGCCAGTGCGTACGTTTTTAATATGAGCAATTTGCTCAAGATCAGGCATCAAGCTCGATAGCGTCTTGGCACATCTCCTTGTTTCTATGATCTGAGGGTATGACAAATAAAACGGAATTATTTATAATATTTTTAGAATTTGATTGTACCGGCTTCCCCTCACCCTTCGCCATTGTAGCCTAGTCGCCTCGATAGTTAAATTAAAGTTAAGTAAACATGAAGGCCGAGATTTAATGATAAGAGGGAGAGTATTATCAACGTATGTTTATCTTCCGTCTAGCAAGATCAGACTGTATGTAAACAATCTTAATATGTATAATGGTAAACATAACCGCTGACGACGTGTCTTGTGTACGAGTATTACTATTATGTAAAGTTTTTTATGAGATGAAAAGCAAAAATTAAACTGACATTATAATAATATGAATCAATGGACAAAAAGACACGAAGAGGGTTTTGTATTGTGTGATAGAAATAACTTAGGTACTAATCTTGGGTAGGGTACTAAATCCCGAAAATTGGTATATCACAAAAATGAGTGTCATGCTCGCTTAAATGTACCGCTGATGGTGGCGTGTGTATTGGATCGTTCGATTCCCTCCAAAATGGTTGAGTTGAACGGTGAAGATGCGCACGTCATGTCCGTGAACGGGCGCTGTCAGTTGGTCATTTCTTAACTGCCCAAGAAATATTTTGACATTTTATAGGTTTAAATGATTTTTATTTTATTTTAGTACCATTGATTTTATTTTTTATCCTAAGGGATTTTTAAAATATCTCACATTGTTCTCACATACTACGGCATAAATGTAAACAAAGAAATTGTATATTTGAATTAGTTGAAAAAGAGTAACCATGGAGTTTCTGGTCCGTTCTTCTCCATAGGAATCTACGTTTTGGAACGGACAACTAGCTTCAACTAACGGACAAACTGACTGACAACTATTGCTTGACTATTCAAAAGTGCCTGTAAATGGTCTAATTGAAATAAATGTTTTGACTTTGAGTAGATACTACATCGCACACAATTGGTAAGTACTACACACCAAAAATTGGTACTAAGTACACCCCAAAAATTTGTACCTACTACACATAAAAATTAGTACTACACCACAAAAAATCGTACCCACTACGTCGCAAAAATTGGTACCTACTACCTACATCCCTAAAATTGGTACTTAGGTATCTACTTACTACATCCCAAAAATATAATTTTCTGGGTCATCACAAAATTGTCTTTGTGTACATATTATTTACTTGCCTTTCCCCGCGGTTTCACCCCCGTTGCTCACCTCCTAAGAGTCGTAGCGTGATAATAAATTGCCTGTTTTATTCCTCATGAATCTGGCTATCATATACGAAAAGAATTTTTTGAATCTGACTGGTAGTTCCAAAGATTAGCGCGTTCAAATAAACAAACAAACTCTTCAGCTTTTTTTTATAATTAGGTTAATAATTATTTTTATAAAAGCAATTCTAAGGTTAATTATCTACTGAAGAAAAACTTTAACCGATATTTAATTAGTATATTTGTCTCAATAATAAGGTAAACAACTACGAAAACGTGAACACATGCATGTATAATTGTATCATAGTTTAATTTATTTTAATCATACGATTAATCATGGTACGCATGTTATTTTTAGCTATCATTCTATTAATTTTTTAGGGTTCCGTGGGTAGCGCAAAATGAAACAGCGAAACCCTTAGGTATAAGATCACTTTATTGTCCCTTTGTCCGTCTGTCAAGACCCCTTTTCTCAGGAAAAGGTAGAGGTCGCACACGTTAATTAATTTCAAATGCTAAGGTGATGACGACGACGACTACGGGAGAATACGACTGTACGTTTATAGACACTACACAGTACACCGAAAGACTGAACTTCGATGGGACTCATCACCGACAGGACTCATTACAGACAGGACTCTTCATCGACAGGACTCGTTACTGACAGCAGTCATCACTAACAGGACTCATCGACGCAACTTATCTCCGATAGTCAGATACTTGGAAATCTATTATGCTTTTCCTTATTAAAAATAAATAATCTTGCATTAGTTTTTAATAAAGGTATAAGTAGGTACCGGCAGGGATCTCGATCACAGATCACGCATGTACCTAAATTTTTGGCCCAATAGACAATAGACAGTTGACAATACGTAAAAGAGAATTATAGTCCAATAGAAGCCGAGCATCGACTGACGAACCAATCGCGTGCAGCCTCGGCTGAAACAAAGACCTAGAGTTAGGCCGCTACCGAAAATTTCCTGATGGAAAAAACCCAGTATTACACGCCATCTGACCTCCAGTGACAGGTGAAATCACGAAAATATAATTAGCTACAATATTTTTCACAAACAAATAAGCGTGAATGATAACAGCGTCAAAGTCCACCGGCCAAGCTCCGGGTGCACATATTTAACCTCTCATGTTGATTCACACATAGTATTGTAGAGGAAGTGCTCGATATTCTGCTGATTTATCGGACGATAATTGATTTATCGAACGACGAGCTCGTGGCTAGATAACAGGCTCAATCTGCGTCAGGAAGAAAGGAACATTTGTTCAAATAAATCGCAATAGATTGCGTTATATGTATCGATTTGTTATTGAAGTTTGTTTATTTAGAACATGAAAAAATAGACCATGAAAAATATTTGCTTTAATAAAAAAAAACTATAGCCCGAATTAGGGCAGGGGGAGGGGCTCGTGGCTAAATGACGGCCGCGCTGATCGATCGATCTGTGAGGTTAAGCTGCGCTTGCCGCGGTCAGTCCTTGGATGGGTGACCGTTCTTTACACATCGAGACCCCTCCGTGCCTCGGAGAGCACGTTAAGCAGTCGGTCCCGGTTGTCATAGGAATATCTTTGACAATCGTTACGGATAGTCAGAAGCCCTAAAAGTCTGACAGCTGGTCTAACATTCGAATACCGGTATTACCCATTAATTGGGTTGTGGAGGTCAGATGGCAGTCGCTCCACGTAAAATATTGATATTCAGCCAAAAACTAGTTAGACTGGATGCCGACCCCAATATAATTTGGGAAAAGGCTAGGCAGATGATGATGATGATAGCCCGAATTACGGCAGTCACGTTTCTTAGTATGAGATATGTATCTGTGACTGCAGTCATTCCATGGTGATTATTTTCTACATGTCGAGGCCTCTCTGTGCCTTGGACAGCACGTTAAAGAGTCGGTCCCAGCGGTCATGCGAATATCTATGCCAGTGTTTTTATGTATTAAGATAAGCATAACATGGCTAAAAATCATAAAAATGTACATTCTATGACAGTATTACTAGTAGGTAGTCTAAAGCCCGAAAGTCTGACAACTAGTTATCATTGAATTCCGGTGTTACCCAGTTATAGTTGAATTGTACCTACAACTGAACGTCGACAGACACTACAGCGAAAGACTTACTCCGACAAGACTTACTTTCGACGAAACTCATCACCGACAGGACTCTTCACCGACAGAACTCATCACCTACAGGACTCATCACCGACAGAACTCATCACCGATAGGACTCATCACCGACAGGACTCTTTTCCGACAGGACTCATCACCGACAGGAATCTTCACCGACAGGAATCTTCACCGACAGGACTCTTCTCCGACAGGTCTCATCACCGACAGCACTCTTCTCCGATAGGATTCATGACCAACGCACCTTATCTCCAATAGGCAGATACCCCACTAGGGGATTTAGAGGGTAAAGCGCAATAAGCGCAAAAGAAAATAAATGGAAAAGCGATAGTTGCTTGAAAACGCTTAGGTTATCAATAGGTATTTTAAAATAATTAATATTGTACAATTTCTTGTAATCGTTGATAATACCAGCACGCTTAGCACAACCAATTCTATCTCTATTCTACCAAAGAATAGACAAAGTTCTTTTTATCTAACTCGTTATCTTTTCTGCCCGAGCACGCGGTGACTCATGCTTGGTTTATCAGAGTTTTGTCTACTGAAGAATAGAAATATTTCTTCTCTTCATTTTACGCATAAAACGATAGAAATCTTTTTAAAATCTATCACTTTGTCTATTTTTCTGTAGACAAAACCCGTTTCTGTCGTGGAATTCCTAGGCGTGCAGTTTACTAAGTCTCTGAGTTTCGGAGAGAAGTTACGTCAGTGATGAGTCCAGTGAAAGGTCTGTCGAAGAAAAGTCCTGTCAGTGATGAGCTAATCAAACAAGTTTGATTATGCGTAAGCAAGTCTAGCAAGTTTTCATAGAAATAATAGGTAAGTTGACTTCGATACGCGGTGATATATTGAATGACTATGCTAAATATAATAAGATACGGTACCTGTAATCTAATCAACTAGATTTTGCTAGGAAATCGTAAGTAAACTTATTTAGATTAGGTTTTATAGGTCAATTTCTATTTACACAGGAGCAGACTTATTTAAAAAATAATAATATTATTATAATAAATTAACTAATTGTAAACACAAAATGAGGTACTCGTTGACATGCATAATAATATTCATATTTAATAAAATAAGCATTAAGCATCTTGACTATACGTTAATCTATACTTATAATAAGAATGTAAATTCCGCGTATCTGTACATTGCATATATTTGCAAAAAAATAATAGGGGGGACTAAGAATGAGTAATGAAGTAAATTTCTATCATTTTTAGAATTAATGTCTGTCTGTTTGTCTGTCGGTTTGTCTGTCTGTTTGTCTGTCGGTTTGTCTGTCTGTTTGTCTGTGTGTTTGAACACGCATCAAATCAATACTACTGAATTGATTTTGAGGAATTAGAAAGAAATGTATAGGCAGTACCTTGAGGTAACATTTAGTCTTTGTTTCATTGAAATCGGTCCACTATATCAAAAGTTATCACAAAAAGTCTACCATCAGAACTAACTTTGATAACATGTGTATTAAGCCGGGTCCACACATGTATTTGTTCAATCCAATCACCGTACATCCGTATCGCCGACGCGTATCATATGTTAGGTAATTATTATTACTTTTAAATCATAAAACCACTGAATTCTATCATTAAAATATGATCATAAAACACAATCGTTTTGCAAATGACGTATGATTGTCTAACTTTATTGTTGTCATTGTTGCAGCAGAGACCGTTTTTTTTTTTTTGGTTCTTTTCGTCCCTCTTTGGGACAGGCAAAGGGAGCTGAGCCCATACAGCCCAGTGCAGCAGAGACCGATCATTCATCTATGCATTGTTGTAAACAAGAAGTTTATAATAAAATATATAAGTTTTTGGTGTAAATTAATGTAACCTCCTTGATTCCAAATTAAGAAAATAGTAACATCTCAGAGCATATAGCCCTGGAAACGGTACCTATAGCGGTGAATCACCGGATAACATTTTCTATCACTTTTTGCAGGGGGCGAATTGAACACGTATACACTACGAAAATTTGACAATTACTCACAGATACAGGCTTACAGATTGTACTTAAATAAAGCCATGTTGGTGCATAATTTATACTTACACTAGCTGTTCCTCGCGGTTTCATTCAACCCTGTTGCTTGGCTCCTAAGGGTTGTAGCGTGATATGGAATAGCCTATACTATCCTTACTAATATTATAAATGTGAAAGTAACTCTGTCTGTCTGTCTGTCTGTGTGTTACGCAATCACGCCTAAAATACTGAACCGATTCAAATGAAATTCGGTACAGAGATAGTCTGGAGCCTGAGAAAGGACATAGACATACTTTTTAATGCGAAAAAAGGGCTGTAAAGGGTTGAAATAGGGCATGAAAGTTTGTGTGGAAATTACGTAATTTTTAAAGCTAGAAGCTTGAAACTTATGTTTGAGATTTGGGGTGTAGGATAGGTGTAGGGTAGGCGTAGGGTAGGCGTTGGGTAGGCGTAGGGTAGGCGTAGGGTAGGCGTAGGGTAGGCGTAGGGTAGGCGTAGGGTAGGCGTAGGGTAGGCGTAGGGTCGGCGTAGGGTAGGCGTAGGGTAGGTGTAGGGTAGGTGTAAAGTAGATGTAGGGTAGGCATAGGGTAGGCGTAGGGTAGCTTAGCTGGCGTAGGGTAATTTTACCCGTGCGAAGCCCGGGCGGGTCAGCTAGTTAATAATAAGATAATGACATTGTTACAGCGCAATTTTATTGAATCTATTAATTTTATAATTTATTGAATAATTTTAAAATTTATAATTTAATGAATAATTTTAAAATTTTATAAGTTTCTAACTATTATAAATGTTTGCATGTCACAACAATTATGACTAAGTGTAATGGATCTGTATAATTGATTAATGTTAAGACCAAAACTGTACCACACTTAATGGCAAATAAATTGAATTGAATTGAAAATAGAATTGGGCTGATTATTTTCACACAAGTTTTTTTTTTTCATTCATGTAAATACATAGATAACCTTAGTTTTGTAGGTAAAACTAGGCTTTTGCAAGCGACTCAGACCCAAACCCAGATTGAAATCAGGAAACCTGGGCTTCCTCACAATGTTTTCGTTCAATTGGTATTCATTAAGGTGAACTCAGCCCATTGTAGTGTTTTATACACTAGGTACTAGCACTTTGCTCGCGACTTCGTCCGCGTCACAGACATGAAATGTGCGTTTTTTTCGAAATAAAAAGTACTTAGCCTATAGCACTCAGGGATAACGTAGTTTACTATTAGTGAATGAATTTTCAGAATCGGTACAGTAGTTCCGGAGATACACAAACTCAAAATTCGCACTCTCTCTTTATAATAACTGTATGAGTGTATAAGTAGAATGATAGATTATTTCCTGATCCAGATTTTGACCTGAATTACTTACCTATCTAAATATTGTTTGGTTACTGTGCTCTAAAAGGAAAAATAACAACAATTAATATTATTATCAGGTAGAGACATAGCAAAAACAAGAAATTTCAAGAATTAACTTTGTTCATTTTACTGTTTTTGACCATTTGAACTTAAATTATCATACAGACACGGTTTAGTTAACTTTATTATCATAACATATAGGTAAGTATATTATTATTATACTACTTATATTTTATTTCTGTAAATAATTAGTACGATAATCACTAATTAAATTATTTCGTAAACGTGTTTTTCTTTAAATAATAAGGTTTAGTTTAAATAATTATTTGTAAATTACCTAAATATAACTAAAAAAAAACAATACTCAGAATTTCGTGGGGTTGCTCGATATCGAATAAACGATAAACAAGGTCATTTTTTTGGTAATTTTTTTAATCGGCATGACAGTCTGTTTACGTATTTAAGGGGCGCGGCAAGTTAGTTGCGAGGGCATCTGCCGGTTTAGCATGACCAATTCTATATTTATGTGTAACAAGACATCTAGTTTTATGCTTTCGTTCGCACTAAAGAGTTTAGGGATCTTAAGTCTTGTTATGTCAGATAAAATACTTTTTCATTGTTAATATTACTGTCAGTCGTCAAGTCATTTTGACATCCAGTGAATTGTCAGTTTTTAAATAAATTGTCAGTTAAGATTCCTTTGCGAGACGCGTAAGGTTAGTGAATTGCTTTGTGAATTGATATTATAATGAACTGTGCCTTGCTGCGCCATTGATTAAGCTCATAATAAATGTTGTTATTGCGTTGATTGAATTATTCTTTGAATTCTATGACTCCCTTCTGAGATACGTTTACATATGCTACCAAGAATACACAAAGTTCTTTCTATCCAAATCGTTATCTCTTCTGCCCGAGCACGCGGCGACCCGTGCTTTGCTTATCAGAATTTTGTCTACTGAAGAATAGAAACACTTCCCCTCTTCATTGAATGCATAAATCGGTAGAAATGTTACTACAATCTGTCACTTTGCCTTTCTTCTGCAGACAAAACCCGTTTCTATCGTAGTCATGCTAAGCTAGCTGGTATGTTAATGTTTTAAATAAGAGGAAAACTGTAACATATAACCTTTATTAGGTACCACTTATCTTTTTAAAAAAACCGGCCAAGTGCGGGTTGTACTCGCGCACCGAGGGTTCCGTATCATTTTTAACCGACTTAAAAAAAAGGAGGTTTTGGACGTAAAGTGAAAAAAACCGGACCGCATAACTAAGTTTGTTTGTGAAGGAATTTTGATGATTTTGAAAATACTGTACTAGTTAGGAACATCGCTTTATTTTTGGTGCCATATTTGAATCAATTCCTATCAACTCTAATTATTTACGATTTTTCGCTCCGCAAACTTCGGAGATAAGGGGGGGGGGGAATGGTGTTTTTTCAGACATTTTTCATCATATGTCGAAAACTGTGAAACATAAAATTAAATAAAAATATATTTTGAAATGTGCAAATCAAGCCCTTTCATATATATGTTATTTGACCTAGTAACCCCATTTTGAAATTTCGGACCCCTTTTGCAATGAAAGTAAAAATATTTTTTGACTTTTTTCATTTGCAATAAAGTTGGACAAACATTCTTTATAACTGTTCCAAATTTCAAGTCGATAGCATTAGTAGTTACTGAAATAACCAGGTGTGACAGACAGACAGACAGACGAAGTCGCACCATAAGGGTTCCTTTTTTACCATTTTGGTACGGAACCCTAAAAACAAGGCTGTATATTCCCGGAAATTTTATCATTATTATATTTTAGGCGAAAGATAAAAATTATTGTACCTACCATGCGAATGCTGTAATATATCACGTCTTGACGAAACATTATCACTATCTTTTTGTTGCTCAGCTGGGACTCGAACCACGAAACTTCACGTGACAAGCCGGCGCCAGGTTATCACTACACTTCCCTACCAAATTATTGAAGGCTGTCTAACTGATAACTAACATTCGATGAACACAATCTTTATTTATTTAAAATACTAGCTGTTATTGGCGGATTCACTTGCATTATAATAGAATTAATTTATGTACCTACCTACCGCATAGGTATAAGGGCACCAATACAATTGAGATGTTCAAGTATTAAACTTTTTTGGGGGTGAAGAATTGTATTTATTTAGGTATTTTTCATCATATTTTATGTCAAAAACTATAGGGCAAAAAAGACAAAATATATTTAGAAATGTGTAGTTAAAGCCCTTTCATATGATTTACCACTTGACCTAGTAGATAACCCCACTCTATATTTTCGAACCCCCACATTAGCGCCATTTTCATTTAAAAAAAATATTAACTTATTTTATTTGCACCTTAAGTGGGCAAGCGTTTTTTATAACTGTTCCAAATTACAAGTCGCCAGCATTAGTAGTTCCTGAAATAAGCAGCTGTGACAAACAGACGGACGAAGTCGCACCATAAGGGTTCCTTTTTATTACCAATTTTGTACATAACCCTAAAAATTACCTATGGGAAAAAAAGAACGAAATATGTATTTTTGACCCAAATAGTAATTTATAATGTTGTTTACTAGGATATTAACCGGTACATTAACCCGGGGTTAACGGAACCGAACCTAATTCAAGGGTAATGTCTGACTGATCTACATATGAGGTTATCGAACATGAAGTGAATCTGAGTGTAAATATTTTTATTTTTATTTTGTTTTGTCGAGAAATTTAAGTCTTATTGATTCTATTGTTGTCTCGGTAAAAAAGGGCTCGTGGCTAATTACCAGCTGCGCTGATAAATTGATATACGAGGTTAAGCTGCCCTTGTAACCGTCAGCCTATGGATGGGTGACCAATTGACCATTCTTCACACGTGGATACTAGGGTTGCCAACTTTTTAACCGACTTCAAAAAAGGAGGTTCTGTATTCGTCCCGTATGTATGTATGTATGTATGTTTGTATGTGCGCGATTTTCTCAAAAACTACTGATTCGATTTGGATGGAGTTTTCACAAACGTAATCTACATACTTTTAGGAAGGTTTTAATATATAATACATTAAGTAATCATTCCTATGTACAAAGTTATATACATAAATGTACACACTACGTAGAAGATTTACTGTTGAACGAAGTCGTCAAAGTAATCTAACGCGAGATAAAGAACTAAAAAGGGAAAAATAAAAACTTTTTTAACAAAAAATAACCGACTTCAAAAAGCCACTACAAAGAAAATAATAATTTTGGTTTCGGAAGTCGGTGGCAAAAAAAGCAAACAAAAACCAAAGCCACCGACTTCCGAAACGAAAATTATTATTTTCTTTGTAGTGGCTTTTTGAAGTCGGTTATTTTTTGTTATAAAAGTTTTTTAGAACAATAATATACTTACTTAAAACTTTTCTCACGAAATTTTCCTCGTTCCTCCGCTTCACATATCACGACAAACAATTTTTATTATACAACTTTTCAGTCCCCGGGCCTACTTTCAGACTTCCTCTCACATTCTCATTTCTCATTCTGTCCATTTGCGATACACACATCCCTCTCATCCCTTTTATTCATCGCTTTTATGGCTTAAAATTCTGATTCATATAAGACAGCAGGTATCCATTGTTTTATAAATCTTCCCCTTAAGTTTCAGGGCGAATAAAACCAATCTTTTCCTCAAAGAAAAAAACCGGACAAGTGCGAGTATGCCTCGCGCCCTAAGGGTTCCGAAATATGATCATAGATGGCGCTACTGCTTCCAATGGCGCCATCTATGAGCAGATGGCTCCACTTATGGTCCGGTGACTGACGGCGGACAACAAAGTGATTCTATAAGGGTTCCGTTTTTCCTTTTGAGGTACGGAACCCTAAAAATGATGGCTTTATGCCGTGTACGTACGATTGGACATCCAACACTTTGTGTGCATGTGCGTACCACACGAACAGTGATCGTCAAAAATGTTCGTGGCGATCTAAGGAACGCAAGTCGAACTGTGTTCGTGTTCGCTTTGTTAATTTACGTCCACACGTACGAACCAAATGTTCGTGTTCGTTTGTGCGTACACGGCTTTAGCATGTTCTAATCAGCTTTTATCACGACGGCTAGGCCGAATTATGTTTGCATCTCGTGGCAAAGCTGAAAATAACTCATGTGACATATTGTAAAATGATTAACCAATCGGCATCGGAGGAAGCGGGCCAGCCCAAGAATGTACCTCGTGGAGGCATCGGGTGATGTAAATTATGATACGGAAAATTATATATTTAGGCACGTCAATACTAAGATAATAACTCACTCACGTGATGATCAGCTGCTCTGCCATGTCAGGCCTATTTGCTGTATCTCAAAAAGCACAGTTTTGAGATAACAGCGTTTACAGTTTTTAAATTAATTGAAAATCATAGTTACAAGAGTTTTCGATAGGCTTATACGACGAATCGGTTAAAGTTAGATGAAACAATGTTTTTGTGGTTGATCCTAATAAAATACGATTTTCACCTGTTACGCGTATCTCATGTATCATAAGATATCAGACATGACAGTGACACGGCAGAGCTGTTGGCGATGTAGTTGTTATTGCATATCAGTGGTATTTGCTCTTGTTTAGTTTGGCGGCCTTGGAACACGTTAATACCTAAGTACAGTACCTCTTGTTTAGTTTGGCGGCCTTGGAACACGTTAATACCTAGGTATAGCACCTCTTGTTTAGTTTGGCGGCCTTGGAACACGTTAATACCTAGGTATAGCACCTCTTGTTTAGTTTGGCGGCCTTGGAACACGTTAATACCTAGGTACAGCACAGAAATGTGCGTGTTGATATTTTTTTTCATGTAAATTGTTTTATGGATGGATGGGATTGGGGAGGCCTAGCAGTGGGACGTAGAGACAAACGAACAAAAATGTAAATCTATGGAAAGGACAGAAGGCAAGGTGCATCATCTTAAGATGGATCCAAACATTACTCGCATGCTTGGCGCACGGCGCTCATCGCTTGCTTCGCAATGTGTGGACGTTAGTTGCGAAGGGTAAATTTTTGTAAGAGGTAAGCCGGAGCTACAAACGCTTACCTACCTGGCCATGAAAAGCTAATCATAAATATTTGACAATAGTAGGCAATACTGCCTGTGCTATTATTCAAAGGGAAGCCGGTAGGAATCGTATTGTGGGGACCCTTCGCCACTGGTGGACGTTCATATTCGTGGTGAGGCATGTGCTAATGTAAGTATATTGAGCCGTGCGTAGCGAGGCGTGCGCCAAGCATGGAGCGAGAATGTCACAGTGAGATTCTCCCTCGCACCTTCGCAAACAAATTGGCAGTTCTCGCGGTGACATTACGTGTCGTGTCGGTACAGAATTGACAGGCAGCTTATGTCATATCACCAAGACAGACTCACCTATTGTCTATGTTCAAAACCTGCGATATCTACAAGCCTATACAACAGCTGATCACCACGTGTGATTTATCTCAGACGATAGCATATCGTTATCACACGCGTGGCTCACGAACAGGCAGTGTGGGCCAACCTTTTGTCCATTTGTGACGTCACTGGCACGCCCACGTTCATGAAACAGAACAATGTACAGGGTGGTTGGGAATTCGATTCTATCCTATTCCTATTTTGTTTCCTTATTACTGTTGCGTCAAGTTATTGTGGTGGCAAACATACGTACGGCCTGCCTGATAGTAAGTGGTTATAGGTATCCGACAGGAATCATAATCACAGATCGCGCATGTACATTTTCGGCCCAATAGACAATAGACAGTTGACAAGACGTAATAGAGAATAGTCCAATAGACAACGAGCATCGACTGATGAACCAATCGCGTGCAACCTCGGCGCCCCCCGTCTTCTTCATTCCGCCAAAGAGATCGAAAAATCAGCTAATGCGCAGGTGACCTTTGTGATCAAGACTGGTGCCGCTATAGTTGTACCGCCTATGAAATGCTTGCAACACCGCGAATCACATGCGCGTTCCTATCCTTTAAGATGAGGATTCACCGTGGCAACGGTTTAGGGGACAAGCAGGTCCCCCGCTGCCAACACAGCGCATCCTCAGCAGCTCTGGCACCCTTACTCACCACAGGAACACAATACTACCGAAGAGTAGCGTTATTTGGCTGCGGTATTTATGGTGGAGATACTTCCCCAGTCAATTTTTTTGAGTCAGATTTGGGAAATCGCACTGTGTTCTACCTTTTTTGAAGATAAGAAGTAGGTTGTAGGATTAACTGTGATGGAGTCTGGGCGATGGATTGAGCAAGATCTGTCTCTGGCAGCAGTATTAATATTGCTTAATCTTCTAGACATTGAATACAGTTTAATTATTATGGTAGTTCGAGCCGGAACGAAGTAAAGAAGGATCTTTATCATTACATGTTAACGAAGCTTTATTTCCAAAGTTGTGGGTAAGAAATTCGACAAGATCGTATTTTCTTCCGAATCTGGCGGAGTGCGTAAGTTCTAACTCAACACATTGTGTGAAGACATTCAACCAGGATACGAGTAGAAAGATTAATGTTATGAAGGTGTTCTAAGTGCTAAGTTTATCAAAAGTTATCAAACATTTAATGATTAGACTATTCTGTAATAACTCAATTTCGAAGTCGCTTTTGCATCACACAAGAAATAGACTACAGAATAACACTGCTGTTATTTATGATAATGACATTGTAAGACCACGTTGTCAAACTCCTATTTAATTGTAGTATAGGGTTAGGGGTGTCTTCAAAATATTGCAGCAATTAAGCCATCGACCACGTTCGGGCACATTCGGCAAGCGTTGCGGACTCGCGGGTTACCCAACCAAGTACCAATAATTTTAAATAACCATAAAATTTCTTGAAAAAAAAAAGCAGTGATAGCCTAATTTTAAGAGGCTTAGAAGACCCAATTTTATCGATTCATACAATTCCCACCCGTAAAAGCTGACATGCACGGGTCACAATAGAGTGAACGGAAAACTGTCAAAACGTGTTCAAAAAGTGGGCAAAATTCATGAAAAGGGCACTGGCAGACGCCCATAGAACGCTGGACCTCAGATTGTGTAAGTCGGTACAGATATGAAATTAGTTTGGTGTGATCGAGTATTTCAAGAGTATTTAAATTCATTTTTTATTTGTTTTTGTACGCAATTGGGTTAAAGAGAAATATTCGTATTTCTGACAGTGAGGTTAAGTATGGTGTGAATGATCCAGTGAAGTACAGCCCAACTAATGAGTTCTCAATTCAAAGGTTTTAGTTGCTGTCACCATGATATTCTGTGGAAGCACGCGCCAGCCAGCATGCACCCGTTTTTGTTTTAGTGGTTTTTTCAAAATGTCAATGGCATAATCATTTTATTTCTTATTTATTTCGATTTTTGATTCCAATTCTTAATCTCTAAGATAAATTAGGCAAAGAACAATAAAAATATATTTTTATTTTTGGTTAAGCTTTTATTACTGTACCATATCAAGCCTAAAACTGCCGACGTCCTTTGTAATTGCGGCGAAAATATTAACTTTATGAGAAATCTCTATCGAGCGAAAATAATGGAATCGTTTTTTCAGCACAGTACTGAAACTAGCATATATCCTGAAGAAAATCATATATTTTTCTGATATTTTTCTCTGCAGTGGATCATATATTTTAAGGCCTTATAAAATTTGCGTTTAGGTCCTGTAGTCGCCTTAATCATGTGCCTCCTACGGCGAATGGTTCGAGTTCGATCCTAAGCCACGCACCGCTGACTTTTCGAAGGTTATGTGCGTATTAGAAAATAATTACCACTTGCTTTAACAGCGAAGGAAAAGATCGTGAGGAACCCAGCCTGCCTGAGCGATCCCCATAAAGTTCTTGAAGGTGTGTGAAGTCTGCCAACCCGCACTGGGTCAGCGTGGTGGACTATGGCCTATCCCCTCTCATTCTGAGAGAAGGACCGTGTCTGTTTATAAACTGTTATTATTACTATTATACAATTTCTTGGAGTTAATTTTTAACACCTTTTAAGTAATATCATATCGACAGTTACAATCTGCGTATCTTCAAGTCGAGTGTGAATCGGTTTCTTCACACCGCACATCAGGCGAGATGGCGGTCAAACGCGAGCCTATAATTTAATAAAAAAAAATATCTGTGGTAGTGATTAAATTCTTGCATTATTCTTATTGTTCATGCAGTTCCTTTTTTACCACGTTTTTAGGGTTCCGAACCAAAATGGTAAAAAGGAACCCTTATGGTGCGACTTCGTCTGTCTGTCTGTCTGTCTGTCTGTCTGTCTGTCTGTCTGTCTGTCTGTCTGTCTGTCACACCTGCTTATTTCAGCAAGTACTTATGCTATCGACTTGAAATTTGGAACAGTTATAAAGAATGCTTGTTCAACTTTATTGCAAATGAAAAAAGTCCAACAATATTTTTATTATCATTGCAAAAGGGGCCGGAGTGGGGGTCCGAAATTTTAAAATGGGGTTACTAGGTCAAGTGACATATCATATGAAAGGGCTTGATTTGCACATTTCAAAACATATTTTTATTTTATTTTATGTCTCACAGTTTTCGACATATGATGAAAAATGTCCAAAAAAATACCATTCCCCCCCCCTTATCTCCGAAGTTTGCGGGGCGAAAAATCTGAAATAATTAGAGCTGATAGGAATTGACCCAAATATGGCACCAAAAATAAAACGATGTTCCTAACTAGTACAGTTTTTTCAAAATCATCAAAAATCCTTCACAAACAAACTTAGTTATGCGGTCCGGATTTTTTCACTTTTTACGTCCAAAAATGATACGGAACCCTCGGTGCGCGAGTACGACTCGCACTTGGCCGGTTTTTTTTATATACTCTCCTGCAGTCAACCCTAAACATCTAGTTACCCTCTCACTCACGCTAGCTGCCTCAGTGATAACTGAATGATAAGCTACTGATCCGTAACGATACGAACACGCCCATCCGCGTATGTTACGATAATACGCTTACGTAGTGACAGACAATGTATTAATATTTACTACTAGACTTTACCCGCGACTTCATGCGCGTGGACTACAATGACAAGACCAGTTTAAATTACCTCAGTAGTGTAGGGTGGCTAGTACTACCAAGAGGTAGTACTAGCCAACCTGTATCTCTGGTTCCTCCCATCAGAATTAGATGAAACGTGGCTTAGATTTTAAGTTGGACCCCAAGCTATCGAACTGTGAAAACCACATCAAAATCCGTTCAGTACTTTTTGGGTGATGCGCGCACAAACAGACAAACAGACAAAAAAACAAAAAATAAACTTTTTGGGTATAGTTACGTCCCAGTAATCCAGTATCCCGACTGTTTTTCTGGAATATCTTCAATGTACAGACACAGTTTTACAATTTTATAATAGTGTAGGTGTTGCCGGCCCTTTAAAATGAGGATTCGTTGTGCCGACAGTAGGGCTTGTCTCCTAAGCTGTCGGCACAGCGAATCCTCATTTGAAAGGGTCGGCAACGCGCATGTGATACTCGGTGTTGCGCACGTTTCATAGGCTACGGTGACCGCTTACCATCAGGCGGGCCGTACGCCTATTTTACTACCATCGTAGTCTATAAATATGTATAAGTTCTATCTCTACTATTATAAAATTGTAAAAAGCTGTGTCTGTACATTGAAGATGTTCCAGAAAAAAACAGTCGGGATAGGGTACTGGGACATAACCATACCCAAAAATATTTTTTGTCTGTTTATCTGTTTGTCTATTTGTGCGCGCATCACGCAAAAAGTACTGAACGGATTTTGATTTAGTTTTCACAGTTCGATAGCTTATGGTCCAACTTAAAATCTAAGCTACGTTTCATCTGATTCCGCTGAAAAAAAACCAGAGATACAGCTTGACCTCTTGGTAGTGTACTAGCCACCCTACACTACGGAGGTAATTTAAACTGGTCATTTCATTGTAGTCCACGCGGACGGAATCGCGGGCAAAAGTCTAGTGTTATATATAAACATAAATAATCAGATAACTATACAGACATTAATATAATTAATCAGTTTTATCTAGGCGTGTAAATGTCAATTTTCTCTTTGATAACCTCAATTACACACGTGACCTCGGAACCGGTGTTTAAAATTAATTAAGATCTTGAAATAATTAACATTGTTGCTACATGTGGCTTTCAATGTTGTATTGCTGTACCTACTAAGTAAATATTCAGTGTCAGCGCCAGGGTTCGCTGATATTCAATGGATAATTATACAGGGTAAAATTAAAACCAGTGCGGATATTTTAGGAGGTGAAAGTACTCATGAGTATGATCAACTTTTATTATGGGACCGACACTGAAATATGAAAAAAAAAATCAGCTGTTCCATACATTTTGATCGTGTTGTAGTGCATTTTTGTAGGGAACAGCTGATATTTTTTTTCATATTTCAGTGTCGGTCTCATATTAAAAGTTGATCATATTCATGAGTACATTTATGTTCACATAACTCAACAAAATGTATGGAACAGCTGTTTTTTTTTTTTGGGATTTCCGGGCTGGTCCCATAGTAAAAGTTGTTCATAATGTTGAGTATAGTGGCTACATCGCCGGATGAAAGCGATGAAAATGTCACGGTGTAAATCAAATATCGGATATTTTGATATTTATTATAGAGATTTTTAACAAACCTGGTCAGCGCTAAGCTGTCTGCCTATTTTGTATCGACACGCCGTGTGATATCACCGTGAGAATCGCCAATTTGTGTGCGAACTTTCGAGGGAGAATGTCACGGTAAGATTCTCCCTCGAATGTTCTTATGTTGATTCTGTGATGCAAGTACTTATACAGTAGCAGATTTTTTTAATTACCTTACTTAATTATAGTACTACTTATTACCTACACCCCACCCAATTTGGATACAGTACCTACTGGTTTATAAAAGACACTTTTAATAAGATTTTCATTTTCTTCATACGATAACTTTTTTTTTAAAATCTTTGCCCCACACTATGATTCTCTTGTGTATTGGGTGCGTTTATAAACACACATTTTCACATACACAAACAGCCAGACTAGTGTGCAGTGCGGGAATCGAACCCGCGACACGTCGCGCAGCAGCCAATCTCTCAGCCACTGCGACAACCGTGCGGTCAAACTTCTGCAACCAATGTGTACCTACTACACACCTATGCCTACACTTTCAGCGTTATCAGGCGTGATGATACAGTAAACATTATGCTGCAATACGATCTGATCATCATACCATTAAACTAAGTAATACCCGGAGAACAATCTGACCTCCACTCTTTAACACAGGAATACCCTCAGATCACAGAAACAAGGAGATATGCCATCATAGCAAATTAGTACGGGAACAACTGATGCCACTTTTAGTACATTTTTCGACACAATTACGCGCATAATGAAGCGCTCTTTGTGAATAAAAAGATCTCCCACGCATTGAACATTCCGCACACCCTCAATCTAACACTGTTAATCGTCACTCAACACTAGCAGTAATCTAAAACACTGTATTTATACTATCGATCGTGTTTGGTTCGTCGCCAGCGCGTACGTTTTTAATATGAGCAATTTGCTCAAGATCAGGCATCAAGCTCGATAGCGCCTTGCCACATTTCCTTGTTTCTATGATCTGAGGGAATACCGATAACCTAAGATATCTATTACTACGACTTTTGGGAGTTTAATTAAGAAACATCATTAATGTAAAATAATTTAATTAGCGAGACGTTTATGCGATAGTTTGTAAGAGCCCCTTAGATGTAGCGATGTTTAGTAAACGTCAGCTTCGAGTGTCGCTCGCGGACGGAGGGTTCCGTATCACACGCAAGCATTAGCGCTGATAACACGGAGGAAATAATTTCCTCCGTGGCTCATACATGATACGCACTGTGTAGTTACCCTGACAATACATAAAACAGCATTTAAAAAAAAGACAGCTTACACTGAACTTTGTTCTTTAATGGCTTGCTTACTTATGCTATTTTAAACCAGTCTTATCAGACAAAATTTTTCAATTCTAATGTACAGAGTATAGAGATTAGAACAATACCCCAATCATGAGTTTTTTTGACGTATAGTTTTGTTAACGTAAGCATATTTTGAATTTAAAATACATCAGTCTTGGAACATTTTGATAAAATTTTATACAATTTGCATATTTTAAAAAATACAAAGAAATTAATTAAGTATTTAATTTATATAAATATTGTGTAACAAACGTGTATTTTCAATTCAAAATATGCTTACGTTAACGATATAACACGTCAAAAAAACTCATGATCGGGGTACAGATGGTAATTAGGTATGTAAAACTAAAAGATTTTAATCAACAAAAACAAAGTCTGGCGGTTATCTGTCACCTGCTTAAGTTATGAGTTAACCCGGCTAGATAAGTACCTACCTGATAGTTTGTCGGTAATTAACAATTAACGAAAGATGTACAGTTAGCAAAGTAACTATATAGGTAGGTATACCGGTAAACTTGATCATCTTCGCACTGCGCATGCAATATTCTTTGTTGCGTGACTTTGATACTCTCAGAGAAGCGAGGGCAAATAGGCACTGCATGAAAACGGACTCCATAATTAATACATACTTACTCTCGAAAAACATACGCTTCCTTCTGTGGCTGTCGAGAAAAAAGAATTTAAGTTTGTGTACATAATATATCTCTTTTGTTGACTGTACTACTAGTGAACTTTAGGGCTTGTGCACACCACGTTTTTTATGCGCGCGTTTTGGAAACGCGCGTCGACGGCGCGCTTTTATCCTACAGAGGTCTACAGGCTGCGTCTGACTTGCGTGCGTATCGCTACAAACGCGCGTCGACGGCGCGTTTAAAAAACGTGGTGTGCAAAGGCCCTTAGACACATTAAATGCTGCTATAATTGTGAAAGTAGAAGATTTACATAACACCAACACGCAATGCATCCCTGAAGCTAGATAACTGGCCACAGATCCAGATTTGTAAATTTCCTAAGATAGGTATGTAATGTAAGGTAAGGTCACCATATAAGGCCTACCTTAACTTTTTTATTACCTAACTAGCAGGTTTATAATAATAATGCACTGGTAATTTGAAATAATTATAATTTATTTATTAAACTTTATAAATGAAACAAAATTGCTTTATAAACAAAAATTACACTCTTGTGAACACAAATAACTAAAATGTCACTTTGGCCTTATTGGGAACCCTGTGTCTTAATAAAGCCATAATAAAAACAAGTAAGCATTCAACTTCTTAATTAAATAAAAAACGTTGACAATACTATATTACTTAAATGTAATGAGATCCTATTAATTACTTTAGGTCATTTTAGATCAGACTTAACGAGTTTCTCATCATATAAAAGCAATATATTAATCAGCCCAAATTAAGGGTTAAAACAATCTCCTGAACAGCAAAACAAGCGTGCACTCTGCTTCGTGGTTGTTTTCGACTGCAGGTTCCAACACGCTCGCGGCACGAGCCACTTGCTGTGCTTGTGTGCGTTAGTTAATGTACACGCACACTTCTACAAGCATTGGCGGCCATTTTGAAATCGTAAAGCGGGTAATTTAAAAAATAGGCCTTATTAAGACATAGGCTTTATTTGGGTCACCCTCTATACTTACTTTCCCAGAGAATTTTCTAATAGGGCTTGTAAACGGGCTATAAAAATTGCATCTTGCTGGGAATCTTGCTGAGAACAGTAACTATAGACGGGCAATATTTACGGCGACACTCTTCCTGCAATTTAGCTATGCAAAATATTTCAGAGTATATTCTAGCAAGGTATATCTACAATTGCAGCAAGAATTGTCAAAAAACTAGCCCATATAACAGCACCTAAGAGAAAACGTATTGCTTAATAACGACACATTAACTCACTTAAATTCAAGAAAAAATTACATAAATACCTTCTTAAACCCAAAAAACCGGACAAGTGCGGGTATGCATCGCGCCCTAAGGGTTCCGATATATGATCATAGATGGCGCTACTGCATACTTCTAGTGGTGTCATCTATGAGGAGGATGGCTCCACTTATGGTCCGGTGACTGACGGCGGACAACAAAGTGATCCTATAAGGGTTTCGTTTTTCCTTTTGAGGTACGGAACCCTAAAAATGCGTCGGGATTGCCCTGTAGGCACGCCGCTGGTACCTAATACGTAATACCTACTTTTATTGCTTAATCTTTTTCTGTGTATTTTCTTTTAGTGTCAGTGCACCCTCTTGCACCCTCCCGGCGCTCGTGAAAACCACAAAAAGTTTCCAAAATCGTTCCCATTTTGGTTTTTACTGTATTGTGTTTTGTTAAAGTGGTATAAAGACCAAAACCTGGCATTTATAACGGCGTTTTTATAATTTTTACAAGTAGATTAGTAAAACTTAACCACGGACACTGGTGAAAACAGTATTAGTATTTTTAATACAATGTGATGTGGTCACTTTTTAAAAAGATTACACAAAAAAAGAATAACTCGAGTAAAGGCACTTTTACCGTAGCATAGGTATATAATATATAAATATTATGAAACAGCGATATCTTTAAATGTGCTAAGAATAGGTATATATCCTCCATTTGCCCTTTCGGTTTAATTAAGGAAATACCTAATACTCCTACACCTATTAAAAAGTTCAATATCAGCACCAAATGATGTAATGACCACATTATTTTTCAGCAACGTTTTCAAATTTTGATAAGGGTCTCTAAAAACGTTATAATCTATATCACAAGCATAGCACGCGCCGTCTCGCTGCTCCCGGAGTAGGTATTTATCGTACTTACATACATAAATATAACGATTTAGTCAACAATCACCGTAGACAGTTATCATTTTGCTTTAAACCTTGCCACTAAACGCACCTCTTTTTATATCAACAAAAGAAAAAATAACTATTCGGTATTACCTGTTGTTTTTTTGCAATCAATATTTTGCGTACCTGGTATTTTTTTGCAATAAATATTTTGCGTACCTGGTATTTTTTGAAAAAGGAATTTTCTGTGTTGTGTTTCACGTTTTTGGAATAATGGCAGTTACAGTAATGTCGGTGAGTTGGTTTTTTAAATTATTTTGTTACACTTTGTATTTCATGTCATTTTCTTTTATTTTTTATAAATGTTATTTAAGTACCGTATCTACTTATTGAATTTTTGAAAATTGATAATTTAACATTTTTAATCCTACGGGTTTCTGTAAGGTTTTTTTTATTATTCCTATAATATACAGGGTGGAATTTTGTAATGCCACCTGAAGGGAAAGTACTCTTAATACTGTAGATAGAACATTTTATTAATTAGAATATTTTATTAATTAAGTAATACTGCATTCAAAGATTTTTAAAAAGTTGCTTGTTTCACCTGGGAATCGAACCAACTAAATGTAAAAAAATTAACATCCTATATTTTTATGATGCCAATTGAAAGGGTTAATTGTAAGCATTAATTCCTTCTAAGTAACATGGTATCCTAAATTAAAAGAACACCGTAATATTTTAACTTTTGTTCAAATTCGCGTACTGACTAGCTCATAGCAAAGATGCATTCAAATAGTATTTTATTGCATTTATCATGCACTTTGAAGGAAAACAGTGTAAAAAAGTACTTATTACTACACAAAGCTATCTATGAAAATCGACACGAAAAGTAATTCTAATTAATTCGTTTGAGAAACTTAAATGTAAAATTTCACCATGATATTTTATTTTAAGACACTACGTGTCTTAGAAGAAATTACTGCTTATAATTAACCCTTTCAATCGGAATCATAAAAATACAGGATGTTCATTTTTTCACATTTGGTGGGTTCGATTCCCAGGTGAAGCAAGCAACTTTTTTAAAATCTGTGAATGCAATTTTCTTTCTATTCAAAAATAAAGGATTGTTTTCTTTGAGTAAAATGTTCTATCTACAGTATTAAGAGTACTTTCCCTTCAGGTGGCATTACAAAATTCCACCCTGTATAATTTAATATCCCTACTAATATTATAAATGCGAAAATGTGTTTGTTGGTTTGTCCTTCTTTCACGCAGCAACGGAGAAACGGATGGATATTATTATTTGCATAGAGATTAGTTTATAGACCGGAGAGACAGAGACATAAACTACTATTTATCCCGATAGTACGGTTCCCGTAGGATAATTTCCAACCACCACAGGGCGAAGCCACGGGCAAAAGCTAGTTATTAATAAAGGCCTTTGTAATATAACTTAACCGTGACAGACATAAGAAATATCAATCAAATCATTACTGACATCAGTTATATCTCATTTATAGTTTGAACTTTTGACAAAAGCCATGTGTTGGTATTTTTAAAACAGATACCTATCTATCGTAAAACAAAAAAAAACCTAATTACTGTATCACGTACAGACATCGTGTTAAAGTTTATAGATAAACCGGTCATATGCGTATCGAACCACGCACACTTTAGAATCCCGTAGCAAGAAGTACTTATTTCGTTTTCCGATCGCAAATATAGGTAGGTACCTAAATAATTTTTATAGTTGATTAACTTAAAATCGATGTTCCATATCTTAAAAACTACCACAATCTTATTCAAACAAATTTTCGTTGGAAGTATTCTGTAAATTCCACACCCTTACTTTTTTTTTTAATTTTGCACCCCATACTTGAAAAGTTAGAGCGAGAAAGATACGTTTTACCACTTATGGGTCGGCACCATGCAATCAGCTTACGGGAAAACCACAACTTTACATGGAAAATTTAAAGTAGTAGCCACGAAAAAAACGTCTGACAGGCTGAAGAGTTTAACTGTTCTTTAAAAACATCGGTTTGAGGATAAACCTTAGATGAATGTAAAAAAAAATTGGAATATCACTAAAAACGTGCAAAAAAGCACTGTCATATTTTTATAACTTTGAAACGAAAATTTATTGAATTTTACACTATAAAGAACAGAGAACCCGCAATTTTTTTCTGTCTCCTATAACAATGTTTCCGTTTAGTGTAAAAAAATTGCAATTTCTTTAATTTTTTTGCCCGAAGTATCCATAAAAATTATAATTCAGAAAAATTCAGCAAGTTGCGATTTTTTTACACAGAACAGAAGTATTGTTAAGGAAAAAGAAAACTATTAGCGTGCACTCTGTTCTTTGTAGCCTAAATTAAATAAGTAAATTTAATTACCTAAGTGTTCGTTTTCCTTTACGCTTAAGTTATGTTTTTACGGCACTGCTTTTTCCATATTTTTGATATTTATTTTACATTAATCTACTTGTAAGGTATATCCATAATACGATTTCATTAGCCACTAGTGCAACCTCAGATCATAGAAACAAGGAGATGTGCCAAGGCGCTCTCGAGCTTGATGCCTGATCTTGAGCAAATTGCTCATATTATAAACGTACGCGCTGGCGACGAACCGAACACGATCGATGGTATAAATACAGTGTTTTAGTTTAGTGCTAGTGTTGAGTGACGATTAACAGTGTTAGATTGAGGGTGTGCGGAATGTTCAATGCGTGGGAGATCTTTTTATTCACAAGGAGCGCTTAATTATGCGCGTAATTGTGTCGAAAAATGTACTAAAAGTGGCATCAGTTGTTCCCGTACTAATTTGCTATGATGGCATATCTCCTTTTTTCTATGATCTGAGAGTTTAGCCAGTCTTTTAGCCTCTTTAGCTAGTCAGACATTTTTTTTCGTAGCTACAGCTTTATGTTTTCTATAGAAAGTTATGTTTTTCCCATAAGACTTTTCAGGTGATAGGGCGGGTCACGAAGACGTAAGAGTCTCAGAGTAAATTGGCTGTAACATATGGATGAACAAACGGCTACGGAATCCTTTGTTTTTTTTTTCTCGGGGTGGAAATCCTCAGGAATGTCCCCCGCCCTGGGGAGGGCGGAGAGGTCTGTTAGACTCTTACTGACTAAAACCACCCGGTGTTCCTCCAACTATCTGTGACCAGGGGCGCGGGAGTAGCTCGCGCATTCATCCGCATCCCTGGCAGGTATTGGCCCGCCAGGTGTAGGTGGGAGGGTCCCGTCACCCTCTGTGGCCGTCACCCCACGGCCGCAGTTCCTTCTGAGAGACGCGGAACACGACACGCCGCCGACTCGGGTCTGAGACGGCGACAGACTCCCGTCCCCAAGTCTGACGCCCGCAAAAATCTATACTATAATATTATAAATCTGAAGAGTTTTTTTTGTTTGTTTGAATGCGTTAATCTCTGGAACTACCAGTCGGATTTGAAAAAATTCTTGTGTATATGATAGCCACATTCATGAGGAATAGTATAAGCTATTTAACATCACGCTAGAAGCCTTAGGAGCCGAGCAACGGGGGTGAAACCGCGGGGACCAGCTAGTAATCTATAAAGTTATGCTGTATATAAACAGACGGTTAGCAACAGTAACAGTTCATTGTTTCCGTTATCTTAATCCAAACAGCGTTGTTTTTGTCTGCGCTATGATAAATACTTAATATTTTGAGTTCCTTTACACCGAGTATTCCAAAACAAACAAGTATTTTTATTTATAGAAATAGTACCTAATATATGTATAAGTCATATATACCTAACAAAAAAAAAGTTTAATAATTTCATTCTTAATTTTTCACCATTTGTTTATTTATATTTTCACCAGCTCTTTGACCGCGACTTCATCCGCATAAGTTAAAGGAACTGTGCATTTTTTCGGGTTAAAAAGTAGCCTATAGGTAGCAGTGGTGATGGGTGAGTTTTTGTAAGAGGTAAGCCGGAGCTCCGAATGCTTACCTGGCCACGAAAAGCTAATTAATAAAAGTAGGCTAATACTGCCTGTGCTATTTTTCAAAGGGAAGCCGGTAGAAATCGTATTGTAGGGACCCTTCGCCACTGATAGGTAGCACTCCGGGACAATGTAGTTTCCTAGTACGTAGAAAACACGCCTATTTCGTGAGAACTCGATATTTTCCTCAAATATAATTTGAAGAGCTATTAATTAATTATTAATTAGTAACGATGTTATCATTATTGTCGTTGTCGCGTATTGAATTTTGATCAACAGTTAAAATTTTGAACAGCGCTGTAATTTGCAAGAAAACGTAAAAAAAAAGAACCGGCCAAGTGCGAGTCGTACTCGCGCACCGAGGGTTCCGTATCATTTTTGGACGTATAAAGTGGAAAAATCCGGACCGCATAAGTTTGTTTGTGAAGGAATTTTGAAAAAACTGTAGGTAGGTACTAGTTAGGAACATCGTTTTATTTTTGGTGCAATATTTGGGTCAATTCCTATCACTTATAATTATTTCAGATTTTTCCCTCCGCAAAGTTCGGAGATAAGGGGGAGGGAATGGTATTTTTTCAGACATTTTTCATCATAAGTCGAAAACTGAGAGACATAAAATAAAATGAAAATGTATTTTGAAATGTAAAGATCAAGCCATTTCATATGTCACTTGACCTAGTAACCCCACTTTAAAATTTCGGCCCCCCACTCCGGCCCCTTTCGCAATGAAAATAAAAATATTTTTTGACTTTTTTCATTTGCAATAAAGTTGGGCAAACATTCTTTATAACTGATCTAAATTTCAAGTCGATAGCATTAGTAGTTGCTGAAATAATCAGGTGTGACAGACAGACAGACAGACGAAGTCGCACCATAAGGGTTCCTTTTTTACCATTTTGGTACGGAACCCTAATGAATTTCGCGCGCTACCTTGACGGATGCCCCATATCGAAATGTATTACTGAATTGCTGCAAACAGTCACAGTACGTGGACAATCTCCCGAAATTGTGTAATTTTTCCATAGTACCTACCTAAAGTGTCAACATTGGAAATAATTCCTAATTACAATATTAATTGGCATTCGTATAAAGATACAGAGTCACTTGTGAGAAATTGAAAGGTGCGGTTAAACGGGCTAGTTTTTTGACAATTTCTTGCTGCAATTGTATAGCCGTGAGTTGAGATCTTTAACGTACAGCAGTTATTGTGATGTATCATTTAATTTCATTGCAATATTGCCGGGATATAGGTACTGCAAGATTGCGGAAATTGTTCTACTGAGTTGCACGATATAGATCTCAACTCACGGCTATACAATTGCAGCAAGAAATTGTCAAAAAACTAGCCCGTTTAGCCGCAACTTAAGGCGCTGATAACTGCCAACGGCCTTGAGTGATTTGTGTGGTATAGCTTGATTGTTCTGTGCTGAGCTCAAGCAACGCGACATACGTCCACCGAGCAATACGACTCGCCTATCAAGGAGCGCGCTGTGCCGAATTAGACGTATTATTACTTTTTAGTATCTAAAATATAAAATAAAAAAAAGTAACAGGCAATAATATATTATAGGTAGTAACATAGTCTTTTCACACAAAACAAATCATGAAAATATCTTAAGCGATTTGAAAGTAATTACGTTTTTATGTTTTGGGTAGACAGTAATTCATGAATTTATTTCATTAAGTATTTTACTACAATCGTTAAATATTCACAGGTACGATTGATGTAATTATGTTCTAGTTTAACATAAAAAATTGCACAACTAACCTGCATTATTTGACGGCGAATTATGAGATTTAAAACTTGAGATTTACGGCCGTTACCATTTACCGTCGCCTTAAGGAATCTATTCTGAATCATGTATTTATGCCCTTTGACACGGCACTGTGCGCATTTATTTGCAATTAGTGCGCACAAAGTAGGTAGGGAGGGGGCGCGGCGGTGGGCGGTTTTTTTTTCCGCTTTCCATACGATTATTGACTTGATGCTTGCGTGTGCGCAGGTCTCATTGTGGCTCCGCCCCACTTTGGTTAACGCCCCGCTTTATAACTGCAGTTTTATACCTACTTGCCTGTAACTTCGGTTTTATCAGTAGGTACTTTTAAACAATAATCTACAATACACAGTTTTTATTTTACCTACATCTATAGGTACAAATGAATAAAATTGAAGAATGAATATAATTATTTGTAATATCAAAATAACAGCTTTTTACTAAATAAATATAAAATCATTTTACGGTAGGTACCTGCACAAAACAACAAAAATCAATTTTTAAAATGTTTTTTCTATCATTTTTTTGTTCCGGCTAATCTCCGAAACCGCTGGACCGATTTTGACGGGACTTTCACTGGCAGATAGCTGATGTTATAAGAAGTAACTTAGGCTACTAATATTTTAGAACCAGAATTATGATTCCGCGTAAAAACAATTAGAACCCATGAAATCTAATATTTGTTTAGACTCTTATAGGTATTTAACGACAAACCTAAAGTAGAACTTTGTAGTACAATCACTAATTAAATTACATAATTATAAGACAATGTTGTTCACTGATCCGTAACACTATTAGTCAAACTGCCTCGATCCGGAACGAACCCGCGACACAGATAGTGCTATCTTTGAACTATAGATTACTAGAATTGGATATTAGTTTCATGCTCGATTTCAGTAGGTAGGTACGTGATCTGAAGTCATGTACCACGTGTTGAAGATACCTACTTAAAAATTTTGTTTGGAACATTGTAGGTAGGTATGTGACAACCTCAACTCATAGAAACAAAGAGATTATGTATTGTTATAATAGCAGATTTGTAAGGGAACCGCTGTCGCCACTTTTATAGTAGTGTGCGTAATAATTACAAACGCTCTTTTGTAAATATAGAGATCTCACACCAATGACGTATTATATATAGACACGTCATACCAACATCACTGTACCTACTAAAAAATGGCGCAAATACTTTAGATAGCTAAATAGCTACATATCAGTGCATATGTGCAAAAAAAGGGAAAAGAAACGAATGCCTTACTTTGCATACCTACCTCTTGTTTAGTAGGTTTTTTTTTTTCACAAAATGTTGAAGAAATGACGTTCAGCCAAGAAACCTTACTACAAGAAATTACCTTACTTTTTGCTGCCATTTTATATCGCGGGTAACGTAACTATGGTTTACATATTATTGTCTCACACGCATTAAAAATTCCGCAGATTCTCAATCTAACACTGTTATTCGTTACACAAAATCGGCGCCGAATCAAATAAAAAATCAAATGCACCGACTTCTGAAACTGTTTCACACATAACATTATTGTGATCGTTTTAACTTTTTTAAAGGTTTTTTTTTTCTCATACGATCTTATAAAACTCATGCCGTAATCAAAATAATTTTTAACCGATTAGCACGGTGGTAGCGGGGTTAACTGGCATCCCCTTCGGAATATAACATGCGCAGACTCTCCATCTGTCGCATCTAAAAATCCGGCTCATTCAGGTCGAAATCAGTATCCCTATCTTGAGTTTTTTTGACGTATAGTTTCGTTAACGTAAGCATATTTTGAATTTAAAATACAGCAGTCCTGGAACTTTTTGATAAAATTTTATACAATTTGCACATTTTAAAAAATACAGAGAAATTAATTAAGTATTTAATTTATGTAAATATTGTGTAACAAACGTGTATTTTCAATTCAAAATATGCTTACGTTAACGATACTACACGTCAAAAAAACTCAGGGATACAGTTGTGTCTGTCAAATGCGACAGACAAACGATATTAACTACAGGTTCAAATGATTCCATCGCTATTTTAACCCAACACGAGATAAGACAATAAATATCACGCAAAAACAACATTGAAACTGTTTTTTACCTTTAATTTGTAATAATTTGCGAGAACAGATAACGGACCTCAAGTAACCCCGGCTAATTAGAGTTATTTTATGATATTTTTAATTGTGTACTCAGAAGAGGATTGGCATTTTAATTGACGGCTTTGAGCAATCGACTTCTGTGCTACGTGTCATTTTCGTGTTTTTAGGGTTCCGTACCAAAATGGTAAAAAAGGAAGCCTTATGGTGCGACTTCGTCTGTCTGTCTGTCTGTCTGTCTGTCACACCTGCTTATTTCAGCAACTACTTATGCTATCGACTTGAAATTTGGAACAGTTATAAAGAATGCTTGTTCAACTTTATTGCAAATGAAAAAAGTCCAAAATATTTTTATTTTCATTGCAAAAGAGGCCGGAGTGGGGGTCCAAAATTTTAAAATGGGGTTACTAGGTCAAGTGACATATCATATGAAAGGGCTTGATCTGCACATTTCAAAATATATTTTCATTTTATTTTATGTCTCACAGTTTTCCACATATGATGAGAAATGTCCAAAAAATACCAATCCCCCCCCTCTTATCTCCGAAGTTTATGAGGCGAAAAATCTGAAATAATTAGGGTTGTTAGGAATTGACCCAAATATGGCACCAAAAATAAAACGATGTTCCTAACTAGTACCTACAGTTTTTTCAAGTCAAGTCAAGTCAAGTCAAAACATTTATTTCAATTAGACCATTTACAGGCACTTTTGAATAGTCAAGCAATAGTTGTCAGTCAGTTTGTCCGTTAGTTGAAGCTAGTTGTCCGTTCCAAAACGTAGATTCCTATGGAGAAGAACGGACAAGAAACTCCATGGTTACTCTTTTTCAACTAATTCAACTATACAATTTCTTTGTTTACATTTATGCCCTAATATGTGAGAACAATGTGAGATATTTTAAAAATCCCTTAGGATAAAAAATAAAATCAATGGTACTAAAATAAAATAAAAATCATTTAAACCTGTAAAATGTGTAAATCATCAAAATTCCTTCACAAACAAACTTAGTTATGCGGTCCGGATTTTTTCACTTTATACGTCCAAATATGATACGGAACCCTCGGTGCGCGAGATAGATTATGATATTATTAAGTTGTCACATTTAGGGGGCCATAACTCCGAACGGACTAACAATTGAGACAAGTCATAATACTAACAAATATTCACATTAAAGAGCTCTATCGATTGGTGTAGGTATATCTTATTGCTATTGCGGGGTAAGGCAGATTTGCTCATTCTGCTTTGCTATCCTTATTTCTAGATCATAAAAATGGACAATTAGAATTCTCAAAACCCATTTTCCTTGAAACAGATTTAAACGATGTCGATCAAAACAAGACGTATTATACTACTCTTGCGAACTAGGTTATTGCTTCCCAATAGTACTAACTCAATCAGCAATGGACTGTTATCACGATTTATGGCCAAAAAGCCCTCCTTATCATGTTTATTGAACAGTTGTCACAATTGGGTTACGGTAGTACTACTGTGTTTGTTTTGATTCTTATCTTGTTTACTATAAGAATTACAACCGTATTCACAAATATTTAAGTACTGTGCAAATTGCAATTCATTTTTTAAGCACTTGCTGGCATTTAACTAAGCTGAAATTTGGTATGCCTGTGTAATTTGGATGACAATGCAATAATATGGAGTATATGGACTAAAAAATACAAATTAAATAATTATTTTGACAATTTTTTTTTGAACGGACTAAAAAGTATAACATATTTTCTAATGAAATGAAATACGTGGGGCGCATCTTACTATTATCTATTGCATGCGCCCCACGTTTTTCATTTAATTAGAAATTATTTTGCCTTTTAATTTTGTGTTTTATTCACCTAATTCTGTCATCGACCGTACAATGCGACTTTAGAGCTCATAATATTACAAAATCTTTATTGTTGATCAGTAGCCCGATACACGTAATTAGGTACAAACAATCCAAATATCGCTGAAGTTTGAAAGTCGTTCAATCGAAGTCCTACCCATATTTGGTACTATTCACGTATTTCTTGAACGTAGTTCAATAGGACTTCAACTCAATAGAATCGAAACTAAACGATTTCTGAACGACTTATTGCCAGTTACATTTTTTTGTATTCTACCAATTAATGAAACATATTTTTTAATCAAAATTCTGTGATTTACGTCATTATGGTCAAATAAATTTAATTTAAAATGATATCAATAAACGTAAAATGTAAAAGGACGATTATCATAATTATCTGAATACGCGTCAACGAAACTGCGATTGATCGACTTTAAAATCGGTGCCGTTCAAGTTCGATCGACGGATGTGAATACGAAAAGGTATTCAACGACTAGTCGCTACGATATCGTTGCGGTTTTGATTACGTGAATCGAGCTACTGGTATGTACCAAATGTGTTGACGTCATGACATGACCCATGATCGCACGATTCCAATAACCTATATTAGTCTAACAAACACAAGTGCCCTATTTTACAAGTAGCTTTTTATCGTTAATTATCACTGTTTATAAATAATGATTGTAATAAATTATTGTTTTAGATAAACTTATTGTTTGGGTATAATAGTGCGGTTCTTCAAGGGGTTATCGTATTGTATTCTATGGTGCAATATTTTTTGTGTCAATTGTTGCAAGTGTAGCTTATAATCTAAGGACATGGTATCACGGTTTTGGAAAGGTTCTCAAAATTCATAATTAAGTATTTAAAAAAGATTGCAATAATATAGATAAGCTATCAGGTACAACACAGTTTATTGGGAGAGAGCGCGGGCGTTTGTTAAAAAAACAGGTTTTAAAAAAACCGACTTCCAAAAACTACACTAAAAACTATGAAATAAAAAGTTTAAACTTCCATAATTAAAAATCTAAATGTATATTGAAGCCGGCGGGGCCTTTTCAGGTTTTTGCCTCTCAGTCTTTAAACAGGAAGGGTGTGCGCAGTGTGTGCACGTGGAAATTAAGATTTCCTTTTATTCCTTGTTCATCTGCAATTTTGCTTATTTTCATGCTAGGCCCCGCCGACTTCAATATACATTTAGATTTTTAATTATGGAAGTTTAAACTTTTTATTTCATAGTTTTTAGTGTAGTTTTTGGAAGTCGGTTTTTTTAAAACCTGTTTTTTATTTTTAACTTTTTAGTGTAGTGTAACATGTCATGTTTTTTTTATAATAATACCTTACGTATATAAAAGTACCTAAAATCATGGATAGAGCGACTTTAATAATATACTGCCTTTGACACACATTTTGTATGTACTTTTACCGAGATCGATTGCTTTCACGAATTTAAATAGGTACTTACCTTCTAAGATATTTATGGATAAGTACGTTTCAGTAATCGAAAACAATGTTTTTTCAGCAATAGGCTCTTTCCCTAACTTTTTATCAAATAAGACTTGAACATAAAAAAAGCTGTGTGTACTATACACCTCTGCCTAACCTTGCGGAAAATACTAGCGTGATGTTATGCATGTATAATATCGAGATCGATTGCGTCCAGGAATTCGTGTACCTACATAATATGACTTTTTTATTATCGTCATGATGTCATCGATATACACGAAAAATTCCGTTTATTGAAGCTGGTTACAAAACTATTCAACCTAAGTTAATACAATTTATATGGGACCACCTCGCGAGCTTCTTCTACCATATGAAAAAAAAAAACACGTAAATCGGCTCACAGATCACAGAGTAATCGGTGTACATACAATAAAGAAAAAAATAAAAAAAAAAAACCAACCGAATGCAGAACCTCCTCCTTTTTGGAAGTCGGTTAAAAAAGATAAAAGATGTTTTAGTATAAAAAGGGTTAGGTACTAATCAAATCATCCAATAAGGCTCATCAGTATTTATTTTTTCTTTTATATTTAATTTATGAATTCATAGTTGAATCTGAAGATACCTCTAATAGACCAGGGTCGATAATTTTTGAAACCAAAAAAAATTACAGTAGGATGAAACCCATTAGAAAAGGAGGGGAATATGATCAAAATGAAAGGAAAAATAAATTACGGTCGATCCGAGTTCGGGAAGTGGGAGGGGGTGAGTTTTTAAGGGTAAAAAATGGTTTTCCTTGATTTCCGGCAAAACTACAAGTCCTATGGAAAAAAGTTAAATGGCACAGTTGTAGGTAATAAAAAGATCTACAACTTTTGTATTTACAATTTTTTCACATAACCTCAAAATTTAGGTGAAAAATTCAAAAAACCAAGTTTTTGGTTTTTTATTTATATCTTTTTCAAAAAAAATATTTTTTCTACGAAATTTGGTGAAAACTTACCTTATTATGTCCCAAATACACTGTAATTTATTTGATTTAAAATATTTATTTTTTCGCCTTATTTTAACTTAATATCAAAAAAGCACCCTAATTTTCAATCGAAAATTCTGACGTCAAAATATAAGCTTTTTTCAAAAAGTTTGGGAGCTTTTTGTTTGTTGAAATATCTACTTTCTGATGGTGTAAATGATGGTGTAAAAAAAATATACATTACCATAGGAAATGTTCTCAGAAAATGCAAAAAATTGAAAAAAACTCAAATTCGAAATTTTTTTTTAATCACTATGTAAAATTTCATCAAAAAAATGTGATTGCTGCAATTTTTTTTAGTTAAAAAGTTTATTTATTTAATTCGAATTACATTCATGTCATAGAAAATCTCATACAATATAATTATACATGTAAATCGTACTATTGAATTTAGATACTTAATTCTGATTACGTTATACATTATATTTTTTTTCGAAAAATAAAGTAAATTTCTCACAATTCACTTAGAGTAATTCAGTCTGCACGTGTATTTTTAAACAGTGTATTTGGGACATAATAAGGTAAGTTTTCACCAAATTTCGTAGAAAAAAATTTTTTTTTGAAAAAGATATAAATAAAAAACCAAAAACTTGGTTTTTTGAATTTTTCACCTAAATTTTGAGGTTATGAGAAAAAATTGCAAATACAAAAGTTGTAGATCTTTTTATTACCTACAACTTTGCCATTTAACTTTTTTCCATAGGACTTGTAGTTTTTCCGGAAATCAAGGAAAACCATTTTTTACCCTTAAAAACTCACCCCCTCCCACTTCCCGAACTCGGATCGACCGTAATTTATTTTTCCTTTCATTTTGATCATATTCCCCTCCTTTTCTAATGGGTTTCATCCTACTGTAATTTTTTTTCATTTTTTATCATTTTTGAAGGCTTCGGCCCTGGTCTATAAGGCATTATGCTGCGACTGAATTCATCGCGTATACATTCGTGCGAACATTCAAAATACGCAAAGTTCTGGCGACACACATCGGGCTACGGCGGGCGGCTACATGAGCCACATCATTATAAACATTGCAATGAAGTAAATAGGTTCCTGCCGGCCTAGCATGACCACGATAGAAACGGGTTTTGTCTACATAGAAATAGACAAAGTGACAGATTGTAGAAACATTTCTACCGTTTCATTCATAAAACGTAGAAATGTTTCTACAATCTGTCACTTTGTCTATTTCTATGTAGACAAAACCCGTTTCTATCGTGGTCATGCTAGGCCGGCTGAGATTTACTTAGATCATCTAATTCGTTTTTCAGATAATACTGTTTATCTGTTGGTAGGTACAACTCCACAGATAGAGACAGAGGTCTATATACACTTACAATAATAATACAGCATATTCGGGAATTCTTGATGTACAAAAAGTGTACAAAAGATGTACAAAAAGTGCCGATTCTCAGCATATTTGAGTAAAGAACTTCTCTTTTGATTTTGATAGGAAAGTTTTAATACTAGCCTAACTTACCGTAAGCCTAACTGCGTAATGGAGTAGATATTCAATTTTGTTTCTCTTTGTCCTCAGAAGAACTCGATAGCTTGCGTCCTGCTGGTGATGTGCCTGGCGGTTCTCGTCCGGGAATCGAACGCACGACCCCCATGGCTGGCGCCTGGCAGCGGAGTGTTTACAGAGTCAGCTGAATGTCATACTGATGTAAGTACATACTGTGATTTTAGTCTTCTCTCGCGTCAGCACATCTATCTACACTATTATAAATTTGTAAAAAAACCGTGTCTGTACATTGAAGATATTCCAGAAAAAACAGTCGGGATAGGGTACTGGAACGTAACCATGCCCAAAAATATTTTTTTTTGAATTTTTGTCTGTTTGTGCGCGCATCACGCGAAAAGTACTGAACGGATTTTGATATGGTTTTCACAGTTCGATAGCTTGGGGTCCAACTTAAAATCTAAGCCACGTTTCATCTAATTCCGGTGGGATAAACCAAAGATACAGCTTGACCTTTTGGTAGTACGTCCACGCGGACGGAGTCGTGGGCAAAAGTCTAGTGTTGTAATAAGATACCAGAATTATCTGGAATCGCCAACTAATAGTAATTTGGAAACAAACAGTGGAATCCGCTGCCCGAGTGGGTGTTCCCCGACAGTTACAATCTGGGTGTCTTCAAGTCACGAGTAAATCGGTTTCTTCTAGGCAAGCGTGCTTCGTCGTAGACCGCATCATCGCTTAACATCAGGCAAGATGGCGGTCAAACGCAAACCTATTTACAAATAAAAAAAAATACAAAGACGCGGGCGGTCGCGTTTTCAAAACATATTATTAATATTATAAAAAGTTGGTATTATCAGTACTTTAGATAATTTGGTCTGCATACTATATTTTGGTAACCAAGCGGAACATATTTAATTAGTAAAAACTGGTCAAGAGAGAGTCAGGCTCCCCTGACTCGCTCTTGACAGTAGGGGTTCCGTATTTAATAAACGCGTTTTTATTTGATAAGAATTGACAATAAATAAATAGGTTCTGGCCTCAATAGTAATCTAAAATATTTTTTTATCCAGTTCTTGACTATCATTGTGCCAAATTTCAAGTTTCTATGTTACTTAGTTTATTGGAAAAACGGACGGACGGTTTTAAATAATTTTATCTCCATATCTTTGACCTTTTCAAAAGACAGAGGTCTCATACCAAATGACTGGCATTTTTTACTTAATTTTACCAAAAATGTATTTATTAAAATTGTTTTGGTGTTAAATAATAGATAATACGAGTATGTTCAATAATTAGGTTAAATCTTATCCGTTTGTTTATTAATTTTGTGCTATATCCTTGAAATAATCAACCAATTTAATTTTTCTTCCTCGTTCATGGATTATAAAAGTGTACTTATCTATCACTATACATAGTATAAAACAAAGCTGCTTCCGTCTGTCCCAATGTATGCTTAGATCTTTAAAACTACGCAACGAATTTTGATGCGGTTTTTTCAAGAGGAAGGTTTAATTATGACCCGTGCGAAGCCGGGGCGGGTATACATGTAATGTTAATTTTCACCTACCATTGCACATAATACATATACCATCCCCTCGTGGGTCTAGTAGTCGCGACTCGCGCCGGTACCTTTAAAGAGCGTGTCACATAATAAGAATTCCCGTCGTCGCTATGTTGGCTGTCCTGGGGCCGTACCACGACGTGTTATTGCCATCATTATTCCGCTGTGAGAGAGGGATGGCACCAGTGTAGGGCGTAGTTAACTACAATGTTGTAATCTGATTACTAACTACGATTAAAAGTAGTTAACTACATGTAGTTAACTACTTGTAGTTATGATTACATGTAACTTAACTACATGTAATCAAACTACATTAAGTAGTTGTTAATTTGATTGCTGTAATCTAGTAGTTATGATTACTGATTATTTAAGTTTTATGAACTTATATTTTGCAATTAAATAAACATGTAATGTGTAGTAATCAGTGGCGAAGGGTGAATTTTTGTAAGAGGGAAGCCGAGCTACAAATGCTTACTAAACCTGGCCACGAAACCTAATTCTTGTCATCATCATCGAAATAATTATCATCGAAATCATCATCATCGAAATCATCATCATTGAACTCATCATCATCGAAATCATCATCATTGAAATCATCATCATAGAAATCATCATCATCGAAATCATCATCATGATCATCATCGAAATAGAAATCATCATCATCGAAATCATCATCATTGAAATCATCATCATAGAAATCATCATCATCGAAATCATCATCATCATCAAAATCATTATCGAAAATTCGAAATCATCATCATCATCGAAATCATCATCATCATCGAAATCATCATCATCATCATCGAAATTGAAATCATCATTATCGAAATCATCATCATTGAAATCATCATCATCGAAATTGAAATCATCATCATCATCGAAATCATCATCATCATCGAAATCATCATCATCATCGAAATCATCATCGAAAATTCGAAATCATCATCATCATCGAAATCATCATCATCATCGAAATCACCATCATCATCGAAATCATTATCATCATCATCGAAATCATCGAAACCATATCGCGATTTAGAAAGTAACAACGCCATCCAGTTACTTTATTAATAAGTACCGTACATGAACTTTTATAATGACGCAACATCATTTTAAATCTGTAGTTATAAAAAGTAATCAAGTAATCGTGATTGCAACTACAATTAGTAGTTAGTAATCAAAATTTCTAACTACATTTTTCGATTTTTTTATGTAGTTAGTAGTTATGATTACTAACTACTTTATGTAGTCGTAGTTAGTAATCAGTAGTTAGATTACATTTTGCCCAATACTGGATGGCACTATACAGCACGAATAGCGCTATCCCTTGTTTACAGTGGAACAATGATGGTTTTAACACGTCATGGTACGGCCCCTGAATGTCAATATGTAACAAGGTTTACGGTGTTGGTTGTTTTCCTTTGGTACCAAATCACTTTCGTCACTTATTAACATCATTTAACACAAAAATCAACAAAAATCATAAAACGTTAAGACCTATACAGGAGTGACAGACAGGGCACCCAACATAGCGTCTATTCGTGCGTTGTTTTCTTTGCTATTTGTCACCCTTGTGCCCTTTATCAACATATTTTTCAATAGAATCATAGAACCAATGATTCTAAATGACCAAATTCTCTTTTGTTTCAGGATGAACTCTTGGACCTCTGCCAGAGATGTGCCAAACTCACCAAGTCCAAGCTAGCATATCCTGCTTGTTGTTCCACGGATCTTCAGGCTAGAAAGTGGTGCTCAGATTATGTGTATTTCGGTAGAGGGCAGTACGACTTCTATTAGGATTCCAATAGATTTTAAGTAATTTTAAGTTTGGTTTCAGAGTCCGGGCACGCCAATCGACTTATTTTCTAAAATACATTAAATTACGATAACGCAAAAAATAATTTGAATAAAACTGTGTGTGATTTTAAAAGTGCAGTTAATTCTAAAGGTCGATTTAAACCAAACGAACAAAGAGCTAGAGTAGAACAAGGGCATTTTTTTCGATCTTTTAGTGTAAACGAAAGCTCGTTTTCAGCGTTTACACCAAAATGTCAACGAGAAAATATGAAAACCAAGAACTAGAATAAATTCTTGCACAATAGAACAACGAAAGAATGCTCTACGTCTGTTTACACTAAAAGAATTTGATAGAGTGGGGATAGAAAGAGCATTCGCTTGTCTGATGTAAATCGGCCTTAACGTAAGAAGGATTTTTTAAATAATTTGATTTTTTTTATTAATTTTTAAATAATTTGGGATTGGCGCGCACGGCCTCTTAAGTATATAATTATGAATGTTAGATTGACTGATTTCTGAATTTTGATTGGATGTCATAAGAAGACATTTTGCATTTAAATAGAGTAGTGGCAGGTTCCATACTCGATTGATGTCTTCTTAATTTTTTAACAGTCTCATTAAGTATTTTTATGGAGAGAATAGAGAGGTTTAATAAGTTTTAACAAAAAACACATTTTTGATTTAAAATTTAAGAAAGTATTAAAATGATTTTTTTTGCAACAGAGCTCCGTTGGGTTTATGTATTTTTTACTATTAAAAATGTAAGTTTAACGACGCTTTCAGAGTAAAAAAAAAAATAATGCAATAATACTGAATAAATAGCCGAAAATATCTCATTACTTTGGAAAGGTCAAATCTTCTCGAAGGTTTAATTTGAATACCATAAAAAATGGCCTGTTTTCCCTATAAACTGCGTCAGTCACATCTAATATTATTTACAATGAAAAAATAAGTTTGAATTTTAATTATACATTAAAATGTTGTTATTTTTTATAGCAAAAATGTACATAATTATAGCATAATTTAAGTGTAGTTTAACATTTAAAACGCGACACGACAGATGGGTAAAAAAAAAAAAAATTTCGAAATTAGAATTTTGTGTAGATTTTGCTACGATTTTGTAACGTAAAAATGTCAAAATACATTCACAAAAATAAAACCTGGTTTCGAATTAAAAATAAAATAAAAAACTAATTAATTAAATTTTTTATTCGAAACCATGTTTTATTTTATTTTCCTAATTCATTATTTTCCTAAAATAAAAAACCACGATGGGCAAGTTTGAGTAAAACTGTAAAACTATAATGTAACGTTTTAACTAAGTTTATTCAATGTACGTTTTATTTTGACCATCAGATTACTAGCTACTACTAACTAATGCCATTTAATAATCATGTCTAGAAATGCTAATTATTATGTTATAACTTATGATTTATGAATCATCCATGTGGTCGTTGCACAAATTAATTAATTAAGTTTAATTAATAGATTACATTAATGAGGAACCTTTGCCCAAGCGTGGGAATGATGATTAATATAAACAGACTTATGAAGGCTAATTTTAACAAGGTTAATAGGAAAAAAAGTTTTTGGCTTTTTATTTTAAATAATAATAAAATCTAAAATATAACAATATAAACTAAAAATATATATTGAAACTGAATTAGTTTCGAAAATAGAGCTGTGATAATAAATTTTTTGTAAATAAATTTTAAATGTATAAATATAATTTTGTATATACTAGTGATGTAAGTGTACGTACATAATAAGAAAGAAGTGTCCGAATTAATTGATTTTCTAAGAAGAAGAATGAAGTTAAATATAAAACTGATACCTACTTATCTTGTTGTTTCATTTACCTAACTGTGCAATTATCATTTACCTATTCTTTATGGTGTCCCGTACCCCTATCATGAGTTTTTTTGACGTATAGTTTCGTTAACGTATGCATATTTTGAATTTAAAATACAGCAGTCCTGGAACATTTTGATAAAATTTTATACAATTTGCACATTTTAAAAAATTCAGAGAAATTAATTAAGTATTTAATTTATATAAATATTGTGTAACAAACGTGTATTTTCAATTCAAAATATGCTTACGTTAACGATACTACACGTCAAAAAAACTCATGATCGGGGTACCGTTCCTAGTAAGGGTCCAATGGTAAACCCCCGATAATAGGTCATGTTTAGCTATCAGTACCCCGATCATGAGTTTTTTTGACGTATAGTATCGTACACGGACACCCTGTATAATAATATTATTCATTTTCATATTTTTGAACAGTTTTTCTTGCGTAGCAAATAATATAAGTACCTACTTAGTATTATTTTGTCATTAACCTCTTGAATACCGTTGTTATTTATAGGCACAATCAAAATCTACGCTCCGAGTAAGAAATAGATTTGTTTTGGAAAGCGAAAGGACTAAAATGAAATGAAACGTCAATAAAAAATCCATAAATTAATTTAATAACACTATTCGACATATTATAACAAGTTTGTATGTACAAAACCTCATCTAATACCTTTATTAATATTTTGTTTCTATATGTTGTAGCGACACGGCGGAATAATCCCACTATTCTTGGGAATTTTGATAAAATAACAATTAATAGTTTTTGAAACAATTTTTTTATAATAAATAGGATCGTAATCAATATTATTGTAGATATCTGATATTATTACCATGTGGGAAATTCCATTTTTTTTTATACCTAAGTCAATGTCGATATAATTATTTTAAAACGATAGCAGAAAGGGCAGACAACACTTACAAAATCATGAAATTGTTTACCGTCCTGCTTTTCACTAATTATGTTGATAAGTAGGAAACTTATTACCTACGTTCCTAATTAGTCTTGAATTGTAAAATATTTACCTACAATGCATAATGAGATTGAGTTCATCACTTAAAATGGAGTAATTAAATAAAATTAAATCTTAGGTATATAATAGTGAAATTAATTCCGCACTTGTCACAGCATTCGCTTAGAGCGCATCTCTAGTGCTTTATTTTTTTAGAAAAAATAGAAAAACATCGGCGAGAAACACTATTCAAGCATTATTTTCCAAATCCAAAAAAAGTAAAAGGATAAAGAAAAACTATTTTCGAAAATTGTAAATACTGTTCGCCGATATTTTTTATTTTTTTCTCCCTGTTTATATTTACATTAGTACAACAGTTAAACTTATTTAAGTACGAAAAATTGTTTTAGTCTCACAAAGATTCTTATTTAATCACGATTGTATATAGAGTGGTTAAAGAACTTAACCATTTTGAAAAAAGTACAAACATTTTTCAACGGAAGCAATACAGAGTAAACATTTCAGACTATTATCACATTTACATTAAAAATGTTATTAAAAAGCGATGATAAATATAATACTTTTAAAAATACAAATTTCACTAAATTGTAACTGATAAAAATATTGTGATTCGTTGTAATAAATCGTACAAAAATCGGTGAGAAAAAAATAAAAGTAAAAAAAATAAATGCCGATCGCGCTACGGACCATTCATTGCTTAACATTGTACTGTGAACACATCTACTTGATCGTGGAATTTCACGACTGCACAATTTTCGTGCAAATACCTACACTCCCTATTCATCTATCTTTGGATAGTCTTAGGTCTTTCGACTAATATTTTTACACGATAAATGTAATTTACACTAAAATTTACAAAGATACGGTTTTTAGCTAAAAATCAACTAATCTTTGTAGACATTCCCGCTTGGACGGATATTAAAATCTCTATGTGTTGTCAACCTACTTGAAGCTTTGCTGTGCTGTTTTTGAAATCAATTTTGTAGATCAAAGAAGAAAATAATATTTTGACTTTTTAAAAATAGAAAAACAAAACCTCTAGGAATCATTTTCTTCTTTGAGTTACAAAAAAGATTAGACTATAATTATTGGATATTTTCTTTACTGCTTTCACTGGTAAATATAATATAAATTAGAAATAACACTAAATTGGGTAAATTTGCTAGAATAAATAGACTTCTTAATTATAAACATTTTACAAAATTATTAAATTCTTGATTCAACTGAATACCCTGTGAAAAATAAGAAATAGGTACCTATTTTAACAAACAATATCCAAGTAACCGACAATGTTAAAAAAAGTTTTTTTTTTTTTTTTTGTAAATTAACCACAAAAGTTTTTTTTTTTTTGTAAATTAACAAGTAAAACTTGGAAAATAACTTATAAACATAAATATAATGTAATAGATATTATGTAATAACAACGATAACAAAATAATTCAAAGTAATTATCAATTTTTCACGCATCGATCAATAGCTTGCAGTTTGGTGTGACATAATCTCAAAATATTCCATTCAATAATCATAATCTTATCTAATTATTAAAATCTTCATCTTGCCGTCAGACTTACATTGATAAAAATAATATTACATTAATCCTTTACGTGTTTAATTTACGTAATACTTTAAGTAGACAATAATGATACAATTTATTTTATCTGGATTAAATCGTATACTCGTAATGGCTGGCGGACGATATTAGCTTGTCTTTAAAGATTACTTGAAACATCCTTATTGTAAAAAAGTAGGTAACTTTGCCTATTACTTGGATTGTTATAGGTAGGTAAATTTAAAACAAATCTTTTTTAAATTGATTTTTTTGTTTAAAGGTACCTAATGTAAATAATTTTATTACTAGATTTGTTCATGTTTTTCAGGGAATTGTCTTAAATTATTTGGAAATCAATTTTTACTAACATGTGTGGCTTAAAACAAAGTTTATTTAGCATAAAATTCATACTAAACTGACAAATAGATCTTTCAGTAGTTACATTTATATATAAGAAATCTATTTTTATTTACAATTTTTACGACAACCTTCTAATAAATGTACAAATACAGGATAACTCCAGCAATACAAGTTATTATTTATTATAATGTTTTACATTTGTTCGACTTTGATCACTTGGTTGTCGAAAGATATAAAAACATGAAAAAATATTATATAAAAAAAGGTTTTACACTTGGCATAAAAATTATGTGACAGGAAAAATGCAAAAAAATACATTTAATTAATGACAAGTCAACAATTTAAATTACTTAATACGAAAACGGTAAAATGCTATGACGTTCGATGCTTAGATAATAAACAAATAATTATATAAAATAAGGATATTAAATGTTAGTTAACTGGGTTCTAATGTTCTTTAGAAAAACCTCAAGCACAAAAAAAATATATACAAAATTTTTGGCAAAACGAGTATTTTTTAAACATAATTTCCAACCATAAATACTAGTAACAGCATTAATTCACTGAAAACATGCATTATCTCGTCACAAAAAATAACAAAAATCTTAAAAAAGTTTTTTCTTTGACAACCAAATCGTAATCACAGCATGTCTTCGTTTTGTTTATCGTATATTTCCTGTAATTTTTGTTGTTCTTTCACTTTTTTCATTTGAGCGTAGACCGATGCTGCTTTGTAATTAATAGGCCCGTAGTCTTTCAAGTCAGCGTCTGCATATATGAATTGGTCTTCGGGTCTGAATGGCTGGGAATAAAAAAAAATGTAAGATTTTTGAGGACGTTTTTTATTTTATTTTTGTGGATTATTTATTACACAATACATAAAAAAACATATATAAAATACAATGGTAATATGTGTTAAGTGCGAAGCTACGAGTTTATTTTTATTTTAAATGATATTGGAAAGCCTAGCTTTATTAACTTTTAGTAGCGATTAGTTTATATACTTTAGATATCCAAAAATAAGTATAAAAAATAAGGAAAAAATAAAATTTTGAAAGCGATGAACTTAATAAGCGAAATGAGTCCGAAATGAATTTTGAAAAAAATTACCTTATTTTTAAAAAATGTACGTGTCACTCTTGGTAAAGCGTTCCTAGAAGAAAATATAAAAACGTCACAACATTGCGAATACCTACATGCTTATCGGGAACTCATACATTTACATGGAAAAAAAATTTAACCGTCTAGCTTTCGAGAGGGTTTCGACGTTTATAAAATTGCTAAAATTGTATGCGAGAATTCTATACATAGATCTTTATTGATAGGAAGGTACTGTACTGAAGAGTATAATTGAAAAATCAGGCTATTTTTTATACAATACTCTAAGTAGATGATAATCCCTTCACGTTGAATACAAAATTATGCCTGGCCTAGATACTAAAAAAACAAAAAAAAACAAAAAAATCAGATTTTTTCAAGTACTTATAAAATTTGTTTTTAGTCAGTTATTTATTTTTAGAAAGCATTTTTAAAATTATATTTTTTTTTAATATACCTAGCCAACGAATAGTGTAAATGTATGAGTACTTAGGCAATTTTATTATGAGGCTTTTTTCATGGTGTATCGGAAAATTCATGCTGTGAAAGCAGATACTATTCCACTTACGCACATATTACCAAAATATTGATTTTAGTGTAATTTCATACAGTTTTATACAGGGTGGCAGGTAAGACAGTGGAAATATTTAAGGGGGTCATTGTACTCATCATTATGAACAACTTTTACTATGGGACCAACCCTGAAAACGCGAAAAAAAAATCAGCTGTTCCATACATTTTGTTGAGTGATGTGAACATAAATGTATGGAACAGCTGATTTTTTTTTTGCGATTTCAGGGTTGGTCCCATAGTAAAAGTTGTTCATAATGATGAGTACAATGACCCCTTAAAATATTTCCACTGTTTAACCTGCCACCCTGTATACGAATTACATAAAATTTATATTTTAAATCTAAACTTATACGTTTGAGAAACTTTTAAATAGCAATTGAATATTTCTGAAAATAACTAATTGAATAATTTTCAGAATTTTATGATTTATCAAATAATACTGATAAAACAGAGTTTAAAGCCGGAGTTTGATTTTAAATTATCTAACCAAATGACATAAATTATCTTTAGTAGGTACTAACATGATAAAATTAAAATAAAATTTTAAAATATTTTTTGCTTTAAACTTATGAACATAAGAAGAGCATGTGTAACTCACCTCTCAGACATCAATCTCATTAAATTTCAGAGTAGCATAGTCACTTCTAGGTTGCGAGTGACCACTTTTTCTCTGAGTACTAGACATATTCTTAAAACTACTATTAGTATCTTTGTTAGCACTATCTGAACCTACTGTATACGTATCATACAAATGTCTATTAGAATTGACAGTGTTTTTAAACTTCATATTATGGTTACCTAATGCTAAATCAGCGTACACTAACTTTTTTTGTTTAGGCTTATCATCTTTCGGGCCTGAATAATTCGAGCTGAAATTTTCGGGACCCAAATTTCTCGTTGAATTTGATATGTAGTTGCCTTTAAGCAATTGCAAATAAGATTTTCTTTCTGATTCATTGTATTCAGGCTCTGGATAATCGGGTTTTTGATAATTATCGTAAACACCGACGCATGACAGTTTTTCTCTTAAGCTTTCAGATTTTTTTAAGCGATTCAATTTCTGACTGTTCTTTTCTCTTGTCCTGTTCAATGTTTTTGTGTAATATTGCGCTTCTGAGGGCTGGTAGATAAGAGGTCCTATTGTATTATTGTATGACCTCTCTTGGTCAACAGGGATTCTTTTGTCGACTCTTATAGGTTGGAAATAACAAAAGCTATGATGTTTTTGAAGTGGTATTTGAAAGTTTTTCTTGTTCTTCCCTTTGTTGCTTAAATTTGTGAAGTGATTACGTTTTTGCATGTACTGTTGTTGGAGTATGTTAGTATTCTGAAAAGGAAATTAGTTTGTTAGTGATTAGAACACACAATGTTAGCCAGAAGGAACATAAAATAGAAAATGAAAAATAACAAGCGTTATACCTGACCGTTGTCACTATCCACTGTAATACTACTTTGTACTGAGTGACTACGTTGAACAACCGATCGTTTTGGCACGGGTTTCTCTGTCAACTTTGGTATTTGTAATGTTTTATTTGGTGTTATTACTTGTTTCTTTGGCAACCCAACTTTGTTTATACGCTCTTCGTTCAATTGCTTCACCACTGACTTAACTAATGAAGTAGATGGTAATATTACAGATAAATTTCTTTTGGGAGTTGCTCCTATTATATTTGGTTTAGAGAGATCAGCTTTGGTTTCTTCAGTTTCCTTTTCTTCGTCACTGTCATATTGGTCCTTAGTATTATGAATTTCAAATTTTGTTTTAGATATATCTTCTGCAGATTTAGTTGGTCTTACTGGGGCGTCAATAGTATCGATAGATTTGGAAAATTTTGTATTTATTAGAGGCATGGAAAGATTCACGTAAACGTGGTCAGTTTTGGAAGGTGATATAAAAGGTGATAATTTAGTTCGAGGGGCCGGTATAGGTCTATTTAAAGAAGTAGTAGATTTATTAAGATCAGTTTCATCACACACTTGAATAGAATCTGTTAGATTTTCAAATTGTTCAACTCCACTGATATTAGATTTAATTCTGAGTAAAGATGGACAGTTCTCATATATCGTGTCTTCAGTAACCGGTATAGGATTTCCATTCTTGTTATTATTGATTTCATTGAAATTTTCTCCGTATTCTGTGTTGGGATAAAACCTTTCAATGTTGCGTTTTCTCACTACTCTCATAGATTGAAACTGTGGCGACTTTCTATGTACTCTCGTGTTTAACGAAGAAAATTTTCTTTTGTCACCTTCAGGGATTTCTTCATCTATTGTCGGGAATTGTTTCAAGAATGAAGATTGCATTTGAGGTAAATATGGGTTTAGTAAAACCGTTTGATGTAATGGATACATTTGCTGTATTGGAGATAATACTGGTATCCCATAAGAGTATTGCGAGTTTGAAGTCATGGAGTATCCTATAGCATTTTGAACAAATGGTGGGCAAACTAGTCTCGGTGTGAACGATGGGTTTGTCGTCAATTGTTTTTGTAATGCTGCTATTCCTTTCGATGTTTTTGGGTTTGTTTCGATAACTCTAGGTTGTATCGCTTGGACAGGCTTTACATGCAAAATTAATGAACATGAAACAAAAACAAACAACAAATGCAAATTATAATTAAAGCAAAACAATCAAAACAACATAAAAGTTAATTTGTAAGTATTGGTAGTTATATTTTTAAAGTGGCATTATGGTCTTTCAGTAATCTATCGGTCAATTATAACCGTTTCATTGACATTTTACTAATAGATGTTTAATTAAGCCGATAGGTACCGCCACTGACATCTGCCAAGTAGGTGGAGCTTGGATTTACGTCACAAAAATTAACACAGAGTAATTAATTTAGGCCAAAATACAACAGTATCCCAAAAAAGTCTTATCAGACGAAAATGGTAATAGTATTAACGCATATTTAAATATAACAATTTAACATGTCGACGAAATTTTCAGACCAATTCGGGAAAGAGCTCATAACTTTTAAACAGCTGGACAGTTTTCACCAAATATAGCTGAGAACCATTCCAATTAAACTAGCTATCAATTAAAAAAACCGCATTGAAATCGGTCTATTCGTTTGGGAGCTGCGAAGCCACAAACAGACACACATACACACAAACAGACAGACAGTCACAGGCGTCAACCATAGAACAACCCTCAGTTTTTTAAACTCAAAGCCCGTTGCGGTTAGGCCTACTCTGTGTAGGGCAGGTAGGGTTAGACCAGTGGTTCTAAACATTTTTTTTGACCAGGAACCATTAGGAATTTTTCATTCAGTGTGGGGACCCCAAAGGTAAAAAAAAATATTTATTAAAGAAACTTTCTTTCGCGGACCTTAATTTTATTCTCGTTGATTTTAGCTCTTGTGGATCGCGGTCCGCGGACCACCAGTTGGGAACCACTGGACTACTCTGCTTGCAATATTAGCCTGTTTATTTATTATCCCTATTGCACGTATCAAGTTGATTCTTACCACACATGTTGAACTCTATGCAATAGGGTGACCACATTTAAAATAATATAATAATATGTCCACTTTCGAGCCAACAGAAGGTGCCAAGTAATAGTACTATTGCGAGACTCTTCCAAATCTGTTAAAAGGACAGAAACGAAGGTTTTTTTATAAAAAAATATGTGTTCTGCATTGATCTAACCTACTCTTATACAAAATTTACAAAACTTTTTTAGTTTTAATCTTTTTTTATAAGTAAGTACTTAGAATAAAATTAAAAACTAAAAGAGTAAAGAGTAAAACTACCTAATATACATTAAGTTTATTCTATGCCTCGAAACCTAGCCAGTGAATAATGCTTATACTTTTTTGTTTATTAAAACTGCTACCATTTATGAGAAAAACGAATGGATTCGAAATTTTGCAATTACCATCGTAGGGTACCTATCGCCTTAAAACCCATTGATAAGTATAATTATAACGTTTGTTTAATGATTAAATATGTCATCAAAACATGTACTTTCATAAGGATCAATGGAGTTATTGATCTGTTTTTGTTATCTGATAAAATAGTCATACACTCATTCTCTTATAAGTTTCTTTATTTTTTTTCAACTTAAAACTTCTTTTTTTATATTTTGTTATTGATTTTGTTTTTACTTAATATCTTAAATATTATATTTTTTCGTTACTGAAAGACGAAACATGTTTATTGCCACACTACTGGGTCCCAAGTCTGCTATTGCATGTTGTGTCATAATTAATTGTTAGTTGTAGTTATGATGTCTTTATTTGATAGCTATGTGCCATTGTTCTTCACTGTCCGTTCTTCTCCATAGGAATCTACGTTTTGGAACGGACAACTAGCTTCAACTAACGGACAAACTGACTGACAACTATTGCTTGACTATTCAAAAGTGCCTGTAAATGGTCTAATTGAAATAAATGTTTTGTCTTTGACTTTGACCATTCTGACACAATCAAATATAAGACAATTGCAATAGTAGACTTGGGGTCTTGAATTATTCTCAAAATTGTAACCAAATGTACCTTATTGGGAGGTTGTTGTAATCCGTGGAACGGCAGGTTCTCGTAGAGACCTGGGTTGTCCGCTCCTAAGTTGCCGTTTGCTGCATTATCTACGCCATTCGAAGGTGGGCCTGTGGGGAATAATGATGCACATAATAATTATGGTAGCATAGTATATTAAATTTTTTAGGAATCTCGATGTTTGGAATATTTTATTGTTTTGTTCCATTTGTGATTTGCTGGACGGTAATGCAATAATAATGATACAGTATTGGTAGATATAAGCTTAAATATTTTTGTTAACTTTTTCTGATTCTGTTAATATCTATGAATGTAGGTATAGTTACTAATTTTACTAATTCAAAACATTTTTTTTTAACTGTGACTGTAATATTTACTGAATAATTCAGAATCATATGTTTATCAAAATTAACTAGTTTTCTAGTAATAGTCCCATCCTCTTTAAAGAAAACTAGTTAATTTTGATAAATATATAATTCTGAATTATTCAGTAAATATTACAGTCGTGAATCGTAGTTTGCTCAACAAACGACTTAGGTAAAATAGGGCTGCAGTTTGCAATAAATCGAAAGAAAAATTGATTTTTGCAGGTTGCATGTGTGCATCCTCCATCCATATAACTGTCTCTATTTATCTAATGCAATAGAAAAGAAACAAAACAAATCAAACAAAAGCAAATAATAACATGCTCTACTCACTGTCGCCGGGTTTTTTTCTTTTTCTTGTATTTCTCGGTTCTTCGTCACTAAAAGGCTTAACTTTGGCACTAGTTGTAACAATCCTATCAGGTCTTTTGAACGACACAACTAAAAACATGCTCACATTGAAAAAATTGCAAAACAATATCGTGCTTTAAGCGTAAAAGCATAAAACGTGCTGCTAAAAGCAAAAACAATTCAGATTGTAAATTAAAATCGTTGCCGTCAAACTATGTTGGTGATTGAGTCTACTCTTTAAGTCTTTGAACGCCGTGTCGGCGATCTACTATTTAAAGACATCGCAAAGCAATTGGTTGTCATGTCCTTGACCAAAAGGCTGGCTATTACATTGGCTAAAGATTGAACATTGCTATACAACGTGACAATGCTGCCAGTCTTTTGGGCACGCTACCAGTCAGTAGCGATGGGATTTTGTAAATAATTAAAAGTGAATAAAAACGTTTATAAAATTATAAATGAGTTACAAAGGAGTCGCCTTACCAAAATAGTTTAGGGGTGGATTATGGCCCCAGACTTATAATGATTGCAATCAGTATTGTGGTTCTATACTATAGTAGTCCTGTAGTCTTACAGTTCATGCACAAGCAATGTAGGTATGTTAAAAGCAAAGATCAATAAAATGAAGAAGATTCGCAATGTTTCAGTGATATTAGTGTAGTGTTTGGTGATAATGCGTGATACAATAATGCAAATTAAAAATATAATAATGACACTTCTTGTGAAAACAAAATTTAAAAAAATTGAGCCATCGCGGGACGCCTAACAGATGTGAAACATTGGAACTATTTTGTATAGAAAATATGCATGAAAGGAAGGTTTATTAAAGGAAATAAATATGGCATAAATATGGCTATAATAAAACAAAATATTCTGATATTTTTTTAAAGTAAAAACTCTTTAGTTACTTAAAAATACATAGCTATTAATTTGTATTTAATTATTGGATATTGGCCGATTGGACTCGCCGCATTAGATGTTTCACATCAATAAAAAATAATGATGATAATTTAAATCATGACCAACTAAGTATTAGAAGTTAGATAAAATATTGTTTCACTCATTATCAATATAGAAAAATATTATGTTCGTAATAACAACTACCTCCTTCAGTAACAATAATGTTAGGTTTTTCGCTTTGGAACAAAGATCTCAGCCGATTCTTTTGCACGACATATCCCGGTTTACTCATGTTCACTAACGAAATTGCCCTTTTGTTAGTTTTATTTATTTTCTTATATTTTCCACTATCGTCGTCAGAATCTTCGCTCTTTCGACGGAGATTCTTGAAAATGCCCGTCACAACGTTTTGCCTTGGTTTCCCGTTTTTTTTTGAGTATTCTACTTTTGGCGGAGACTTTTCTTCACTTTTATTTCTTTCAAGAAGTCCTAAATTAGATTCTTCATTTGCTGCTTGTAGTCTTGCTTGATTCTTAGGACTTAAAGTGTGGTTTGAATTGACATGCACTAAAACTCCAGGTTTCAAAGGCCACTTGCTTGGAGTCACAACACTTTGAGCTTTATTCCCATCAGCTTTAGGTTCAGGTCTCGGTGTTTGAAGCTCAGTCTCTTGGTTCGTTTCTGTTTGAGTAGTGTTTTCTGGTGTTGTTTGATTGTCATCGATTTTTTTCATTTCTAAGTTGTGTAAACTTTGCGAATCGACTAATCTCGTTCTATCACATGTTTTTGGGCTGAATGATAGGTTTAAACGAGGTGATAGAGCGGGCAAAGCTTGCGATATAATAGACTGTGCGATTGACACCTCATTAATACAGCTACCATCTGGACTGAATTTGGAAATAAAAATAATGATTGAGTACATGTGGTGGATGTATGTGTAATAGATACTGATAAAACTAAAGAATGTATAAATTTATTGAATGCCAATTTATTTATAAATACATTGTTGAATTTGGAGTTTACCTACACTTGATTTTATATAACGGTCACTATACCTAGTCTTACGGTAAGGAAAAAATAAATATTATAAAAAAATAAGTCAGATGACGCATTTAGAAAACTAAACTAAAATAATATTTCATTAAAAAAATTGTAACAAAAAAAAATATAGATATATTTTACATAAACTACCTACTTATACAATATATAAAAATACTCAAATAAAAATAATATACAAAAAAGTTAAGTACCAAGAAGAATGCTTTCCAAATCTCATAATTATCATGCATCACTTATAAAATACTTGTACTTACAATAATTTTGACAATAATTGTAAACTACTCGAAATATTTCTACTGTGGTCACACTTTACGCCAAAAATCCAAAGAAACTAGCCAAACAGCATTTAAATAATAAGAAAGCATCCTCCAACTAAAAAAATATTTTTTTAAAAATGAATTTTATTTTTTTGTTAGCATTTTTTGTTAAAAATGTACCTGAAGTATTAATTGTGGTCAATCTGAGAACGTCCGGGGTTAGTGCGGTTAGGAACCTACACATTAATAATAATTAATAATAGTACACAATAATATGATAATAAATATATTTTTGATGAAAACCAGTGTTATTTTGTCAAGAGTATAAAAATAAAAACATGCTTCTATTTTTTTTTCTATTATCAAGCCCAACTTAGCTACTAAAACGTCGCTGAATTATGTTTAATGATATGACAGCTAGTTTAACTTGGTGATTTAAATTATATATCTCAGCACCAATTAATACGAATTTAATTACTTACACAATTTTAATTAACAATAAAAATAAATAACTCAAATACCGGATAAAAAAGAGTTTCCAGATTGCCTTATTAATGCTTAAGTAATACGTTTACCAGACAATACTGTCAAACCATTAATTTATTAATGTTATCAGCACATTTTAGCGCTCAAAAGACTTTTAAAACAAAACTATCAGCCGTTGGTCCAAGCATAATAATATTATAGCGCTTCACTCAAACTCAAACAGTGACCTTTGGCACGTCCTTGACCTTCTAATGGTAAGATCTCGTCATGGGCACAACTACGGGCGACCTTGAGGGAGGCATTGATAACGTATGCCATGAATCTGCTCGGACCAATGGCGTAGCTGCAAAATTTTCATTATATTTTACTACATAAACAAAAAAAAAGTGTATTTTTTATTTTTAGTTCAAATAATATTAATGCATGAGTACATAACAATATATAGGAAGGGATATAAATAAATTAAAATATAATAAATTATAGTGTGTGATTAAATAAAACAGCATAAATGTATTAAATTTTTCGGTATAACTAACTCTAATAAAGGGATTTTTGTTTTCAATAAAAAATAATGATAAAAGGAACCTTTTGGTTATTTTGTAATTCTTTATAAAAGGGGTCCTACCTTTTATTATTAGAAAGTTTCCAGTGAAGTAAAAGTAAGATTTAAATAAATAATAATTTGCAGAATCGGTGAAGTGGGAAAAATTAAATATAATTCTAATAAACTTTCTAACAATAACTAAAATAAAAAATAAATCTATAGAGATGTATAAAAATGACTAGTACTAGACATTCTAGAAAGATAATAATAACAAAAAAAATAAAAATAAAAGAAAAACTTACTTCTCGCGCTCCTCTAATTCGACCGGATTATTGTCTGTATGTTTGTATGTTAGTTGACGATGTTGTGTTTAGTAGCAGCATCCGGGAAAGATAGGATGAAGAAAAAAATGTTAGTTTTGGCAAAACAAAACTAAAATAAAAAAATGTGAGTAACATTTATGTTACATGATAATGAAAGGACTATTTTTAGTGTGATTTTTTTTAAAAAGATTGCACATGGAAAATATTAATAATATGAAGAAAAAAAAACATTGATTTTTTCTTACAATGCTCAAATGAGAAAAGACGATTAAAAACATGTATTAGTTGCTCAACATTTAGATTTTTATATTACAGACGACATGATATCAAAAAATACAACACTTAAAAGAAAATTCAAGCAAAAATCACCGTCAGTCTATATGACATGTTAACAATCGAAATTTTAAACTGCAGTTTAAGTTAAATCCTGTTTGATAGACAATCATGTACCTACCAGTGTTATTCTAGATGCTGTACTTAATAAAATATGATAAATAAAATATTTGTATAAAAAAATAATGCACCATAAGATTTTATAGCAATGAAAAACAATAATTATATAAAAATGGAAGACGATAAATAAACTGCATTTGTAATTTACTACTACAAAAAAAAAAAACAAGAATTACTCGGTAAATACATTTATCTTCCCATTTTGCGTATACTACTTGAGACTATTCGTACGTACATGTCACAGAGACCGACAATATATAGCAGAAAATGGGACAACTTACATTTGGACTTAGCTCTCATCCGCCGGCAGATGCAAATGATGATGATGCAGAGGATCACGGTGATCACCAATATGGCGAGGGCGATCCCTCCGATGAGGATCAGCTTTTGTTGGTCTCGCCACCATACTTTTGTACCTGTAGATACAGAAAAAAGTTTGTTGAGGTAGAAGGTATTGAATTTGATAGATTACTATTTATGTACCTACCTAAGAAATATAATATCGATGGACTATTTTTTACTAATGGTAGATAGGAAAAATATTTAAAAAATAGTAGATTACTTTTTATTTCATTTATCTTCATGATTTCAAATGAAAGCAATATCAATTAATTTTTATGTGTGTTCTTGACGAATACCTTATTTTGTTGATTAATTTTATATACTAAACTTAATACTTCATGTGACTGTGTGTATATTTTTAATGTGTTTATAATGGGTCAATGTTACTTGATTTAAATGAATTATTGTTATTATTACAGTCAAAATCTGTTATAATGACATCGAAGGGACTGCTCATTTTTGGTCGTAAAAACCGATAGTCGTAACAACCGGCAACATTTTTGAGGTACAGTACTTGAAGTATGTTTTTATTAAGTATGTTATATTATTTGTTTTTAATTATATCGGGACTTTTCGCGCACAAACTTAATCAAAATATATAAATAACACAGTCTTCTCGTGACCACGGTCAATGCAACTTGATCGAAACGTCGAGGTTAGTCAAAATTCTTATATTTTGATTAAGTTTGTGCGCGAAAAGTCCCGATATAATTAAAAACATGTGTACAATTCGCGAATGTTTAAAAACTACAATGTTGTATTATTGAATGTCTGATGAATTCCCCTCTCTAGATTTGATATAAATCGCGATTTTTGTTCGTTATTGATTTGTTTTCTTTTTCTTTGCGACAAGTTAAAGGTTTCACAATTAACTCAACAATATGCTTTGGTGCGTCTTGTATACAGATAAGTAACAAACTGGCTGAACAGACAAGAAAACTGGCTTTGATTACAGTATACTGCTTGCACATGTAGGTAGGTACCTAATTTGTTTCTGAGAATCACAAATGACCCTAAACTCGACACGTAGGTATTTGTTTACTTTTGCGATCTTAATAGCCACTGACCATTATACTTATACTGCACCAGTACCCCGATCATGAGTTTTTTTGACGTATAGTTTCGTTAATGTAAGCATATTTTGAATCTAAAATACAGCAGTCCTGGAACATTTTGATGAAATTTTATACAATTTGCACATTTTAAAAAATACAGAGAAATTAATTAAGTATTTAATTTATATAAACATTGTATAACAAACTTATATTTTCAATTCAAAATATGCTAACGTTAACGATACTATACGTCAAAAAAACTCATGATAGGGGTGAATACCTTACCTATTCAAATTGTTTACAATACAGCTAGTCGTTCTAACAGATACAATTCTCCGAAAATTAGTTAAATAAAGTCGTTCAATGAGGTATGTCGTAATAGGCAATGTCGTAAAAAGCAGTGTTTTTTATAAAGCATCATAATAGCATTCAGCCGGGACCTATGATGTTGGTTAATATAACCGGGTCCGGTATGTTGTTCTAAGCGATGTCGTCGTAAACGGTTTCAACTGTATATCGTAGTTATTCGTTTATAAAGATTTTTGAAATAGATAAGTAAAAATACAAAGTGCTTATAAATTCCTTTAAGCAAAAAAAATGTGCGGTTAAATAATAATAAATTATAGAATTTTGTAAAAAAATCATTTACAACCTTCATATTGAACGATAAAAAAAGCATATATCATTCTTAGTATTTTTTTTAGAATATTTAAGATATCATTAGATTTAAGTAATAAGAAATATCCACACATATTTTTAACAAATAAACATTATATTTTTAAATAAATGCTGTAGTATTGTTGATATCCGAATTACCAAAAAACTTACCAAAACTTTCCAAGTTGGCTGTAAACCAGAAAATGTCATTTACTACAAATAAAGTTCACGGTCCGTGCATTAAACAGGGGTAACACTAATAGACTTTGGAAGGATGTGATAGAAATTAGATTAACTTTTCCCTTTCTTAGTAGGTAGGTTACATCATGATGGTAAATGAACATCATGATTAATTTGTATAATCCTCCACGATGACATGAAGATTTTCTATAAGTTTTAAGTCTCACTAAAATGAGTATACTGTACATTATACACCGTGAATTTTCAATAATTTTGATTCAATACTTAAAATCATTATGAAAAAAATAATCGGAAATTCCCTAAAGTTTGGGGACTTTGACTTTTTTCTAAGAAACCAGCCGTTTCTTAAAAAAAAATTCATGATTTTAGAGTTAGTTCCATACTAAAAATTGTTCATAAAGATGTTTTTAAAGGCTCCCTTTCGGCTCCAAAACCAATGAAAATTCACCGTGTAATTCACATTAGCACGGAATCCGATTTCACTAGCCCTCACCAGAAGACATTTAGAACTATGTTTCGGGAAATCCCAACAGACCCTAGAAGGTAAAACCTTGCAAAAAACAGTAAAAATCAACGAATTCATCCCCATAAGAATGGACTTACCCATAACATCGCGCTCGCATGCCCTCGACATCCCAACAGAGTTGTTAGCGTAGCACAGGTACGTCCTGTACACATCAACACTGGTGCTCAGTCTGAGGAAGCTCTGAGCTCCTTGCTGCCAAATCTTCTCATCTGTGAGGCTGTCGTTGTCATTCTTTAGCTTCCAGGAGAATGATACCTGGTACAGAAATTATTTGTAGTTCAGTATTTTAATTAGGGTGTAGTCTAATTTAGAGAACAATAAGTTAGAGAGCGGGATAGCTCGCTTGAATCTGGAGTAGCTCGACTGGGGAAGTACCTCCATCTTACAGAATACCACAGCCAAAATTAATAACGTTACTCTTCGGTAGTGTTGTGTTCCTGTGGTGAGTAAGGTCGCCAGAGCTCCCGAGGATGCGCTGCATGACAGCGGGGGATGTGCTTGTCCCCTAAGCCGTCGGCACAGCGAATTATTATTTTAAAGGGTCTGCAACGCGCATGTGTTGCTTGGTGTTGCAAGCGTTTCATAGGCTACGCCTGTTTGCCACCATTGTAGTATAAAAAAAATCAAATAAAATCATCAGGCATTTATAATAATAAAGCAATATGTTTATTTACCGCTGTAGGATTCGAATATGCTGTGCAGACAAGTACTTGAACTCCATCGATTTCGGTCTGTTTAATACCACATTCAGGAACATCTGAAAATAAATATTTACTAAAATTAGCAATTATTTTTAGTTACAACGAAAAAAGTATTATAATTGCGTTAGGTTAGGTTACGTTACTATTAGTGGCCCTAATATGCTACCTTGCGGCACACTAAATCTGCTTTGGTTTATATTGGTATTCTGAAATTAAAACACAGTAGACCTTGATGCCAAATAATTGGTTGCAGAATATTGTTCTTTTTAGGGTTCCGTACCAAAATGGTAAAAAAGGAACCCTTATGGTGCGACTTCGTCTGTCTGTCTGTCTGTCTGTCTGTCTGTCTGTCTGTCTGTCACACCTGCTTATTTCAGCAACTACTACTGCTATCGACTTGAAATTTGAAACAGTTATAAAGAATGCTAGTTCAACTATATTGCAAATGAAAAATATTAAAAAATATTTTTATTTTCATTGCAAAAGGGGCCGGAGTGGGGGTCCGAAATTTTAAAGTGGGGTTACTAGGTCAAGTGACATATCATATGAAAGGGCTTGATTTGCACATTTTAAAATATATTTTTATTTTATTTTATGTCTCACAGTTTTCGACATATGATGAAAAATGTCCGAAAAAATACCATTCCCCCCCCCTTATCTCCGAAGTTTGCGGGGCGAAAAATCTGAAATAATTAGGGTTGATAGGAATTGACCCAAATATGGCACCAAAAATAAAACGATGTTCCTTACTATTACAGTTTTTTGAAAATCATCAAAATTCCTTCACTAACAAACTTTAGTTATGCGGTCCGGATTTTTTCACTTTATACGTCCAAATATGATACGGAACCCTCGGTGCGCGAGTACGACTCGCACTTGGCCGGTTTTTTTACTAATGTCTTTAAATAACAGTATCAAATGCTTCACTAAAGTCAAGATTTGTTTTCAATATTAGGTACTTACACATAACATCCAGAAATACAGTAGTATTAACAGATCCGTGTCTGTTATATGCCTCGCAGACGTAGTTCCCTCCGTCCTTCCTTTGAACAGGTCCTAGGAGCAGCGTGTTTGAGGATGAGAGGATGAGGGAATTGTTGGCGTGTTCCTTGGCGGTCACTTTGTTGGGCAGCTCGCGTCGCCATGAGTACGATGGCATAGGAAAACCTCTGTAACAATTATCATTTATAGTTCCAAACTTTTATTACATATTATCTTGCAATATTAAAAAATTAAAACTGGACAAATGTGAGTACGACTCGCGCCTTGAGGGTTACGAAATATGCAATAGCATTTATGCGCAAGATGACGCTATTACATACTTATAATGGCGCTATCTATGAGCAGATGTTTGTACCCCTTAAGGGTCTTGACATAGCGACAACAAAGTGGTATAAGGGTTCCGTTTTTCCTTTTGAAGTACGGAACCGTAAAACCGTTAACTCTTGACTTCTAAAAGCCAGTATAATTTGTTCCATTGTCAAATATCTTGTCAACATATTTATGATCGGTTGTTGTTATTATTGATCAATTAACATGAGATATAACAACAGATCTAATGAGAAGTCTTACAGGACTTTTTTTTCTTAAGTAACATACAGTGTCCCACTGTTGGGCAAAGGTCTCTGTGTTGCTTTTTCTGGTCAATCTGTTCTAAACACATCCATGACATTTACCCGAAATTAGGCGAGTTTTTTTTCTTTTATTTCACATTTTCAATAGCTACATACCTAGCTGCACAGACAACTTTAGCCGGTATTTCATTCTCAGTGACTGACACTACTTTAGGTGTCACTGTGATGTTTTCTGGTTCATCTGCAAAAAACAAATTAGCATTCAGTTTCTTAACTTTAGCAATAAATTCGTCAACTATGTATTTAAAAAAAAAGAAAGTGTGTGGTCGGGGGACCCCCGTCAGGAATGAAGTTCGAATAATGTACTTTCGTGTGAACGTTTCTTTTATTAGCCATTTTTACATTGTCAAATTACGCGTATTATATTCCAACGCGGCGATGCATCCTCCCGCTCTGACGTCTCGATGGGTACTGGTCGGAGACCGCGAGATTTTTTTCGTTACTTGATAATTTCTCCCAGTCACAACTACCGCAACTTCATTCCGAAAACACATCTTCAAATCATACTCACATTCAACTGCAAACTTAGTGGTACTGTTGACGGGTGGTCCTGCTAAATTCCTTGAAGACCTGCAGGTGTAGCTGGCAGTGTCCGCCGCCCGGTCCAGCGCATGCGACGGCCACGCTGACATGTTCCAGTGCTGGAAGATACAAGAAGGGTTATAAGTACACTGTACACCTGTCTAATAACAACTATCATTCTCCGCCTAGCCTTTTCCCACATTAGATTGGGGGTCGGCTTCCAGTCTGATTGCGGCTAAATATCAATATTTTACGTGGAGTGACTGCCATTTGACCTCCACAACCCAATTATTGGGTAATACCGGTATTCGAAAGTTAGACCAGTAGTCAGACTTTTGGTCTCTTGCCTACCCGTAACGACTGTCAAAGATATTTCTATGACAACCGAGACCGACTGCTTAACGTGCTCTCCGAGGCACGGAGGAGTCTCGATTGGTTAGGAACGGTCACCCATCCATGGACTGACCGCGGCAAGCGCCACTTAACCTCACAGATAAATCGATCAGCGCGGCTGTCGTTTAGCTACAAGCCTCTCGCCTGTCTAATAACAACTATATAATAGCACATCAAAATATCGAGCTTCAAATAATGTTTAAAATAATTTAGGATTGTCCCAATCCATAACATTTATTTTAATGAGACCATTTACAGGCACTTTTGAATTGTCAAGAAATATTAATTGTCATTCTGGTTGTCCGTAAGCTCTCAGGACTAGAATGATCTGTAAGACATCTGCTATGCGATCAAAATAAGAATAGGGCTGACCTTGCGCCATATTGTGACGTTTTGCATTGAAAATTGAGCTGTTTTCTATTAAACATTTTTGGTGAATATAGATTTGGTAAATCAAAGACTCAGTTAAATAAAGTGAAAAAAAAATAACGTTATTGATTCGCAAATTAATTTTCTTTGTAAGACTTCATTTTCAAGTGATAGTTGACAGTCTGAGGTCTTTGACGTTCCTATTCTTATCGCGATCGCATAGTACCTTAGATCTATATTTGCTAGGACCTATAATTGAAATTCTTACCAAAGTAGACTCAGTGGCTTCAAAGTCATTCCTATTCACTTGCGGCTCAATCTTCCTCTCCGCTACGTAATATCTGTCAGTCTTCTCAGGGTCTATCACTTGTCCATCTTTGAGCCACTGCACGCTGCATAGTGGAGCGCATTCCACCGTGCAAGATAGGGATATGTTCTGTGGGAAGAATTTGTAAAATTGATTGATCAGTTGTCGCACTAATATTAGAAATTCGAAAAGTTTGGGTGGATGTGTGTGTATGTTTGTTTTTGTTACTTATTCATGATGAAACGGCTGGACTGATTTGAATGAAATTCGATAAACCGGTAGCCTAGGATATGGTGAAGCACGTACTTTACATAAATTTTCACGCAGACCAAGTCGCAGGCAACAGCTAGTCAAGAATAAATATACAATGATATATAAAATCAGTTTCTTTAACTTGTTTTAACTTATCCGACACGTTACAAAGAATATTTCGAATATCTTTGGACTCACCTGTGATTTGTATAAAGCTCCGCTGTAATGGTTCATTGCGTATTTGAAACTTGGTGGAGCTGAAATGGAATATTATTCATTTTATTATGAATTAATCATAAAAAAATATGGTCCCTGAAAATATTAATGCCTCAGTTTATAGTTGAGTAATTAAAATGACTACTTTCATTGCTGTGTAACGTAATCAAAATAAAATCTTAAGTATTAGATCATTATTTTTAATAATTATAACAATCGTGCTCTTGGTAAGTGGCCCGGTGACTTTAATTATTGTTTTGACTTGCCCTTAGTCTGACGTAGGCCTGAACTCAGTCTGGCTTCGGTCTGACCCAGTCTGATCTCATGACTTCAGTCTGAACTCAGTCTGACCTCAGTCTGTGCTAAGTCTGACTTCAGTTTAATCTCAGTTTGACCTTAGTCTGGCCTCAGTCCAACCTCAGTTTAACCTTAACCTGACCTCATTCACCTCAGTCTGACCTCAGCCTGACAGTCTGACCTTAGTCTGACCTCAATCTGACCTTAGTCGCCTCAGTCGGACTTCGAATAACTTTAACTTGATAATATATATTTTTTTCTAAATGACTTACCCAATACATCGATGGAAGTGTAGGCCGGCTCGCCCCCCCCGCCCGCGTTGATGCCCCAACATGAGAAGTTGGTGCGATGGTCCAACGTGACGGGATCGATGGTCCAGTTCTGGGACACAATGTCACTGACTGGCCGCCCGCCGCGAGTCCAGCGGAATCTGGTGAAAACAAATATTTTGCCCGCGACTCCGTCCGCGTGGACTACAATGGAGTGACCAGTTTAAATGACCTCAGTAGTGTAGGGTGGCTAGTGCTACCAAGAGGTCAAGCTTTCTGGTTCCTCCCATCAGAATTAGATTTAACGTGGCTTAGATTTTAAGTTTGACCATAAGCTATCGAACTATGAAAATTACATCAAAACCCGATGAGTACTTTTCGCGTGATGCGCGCACAAACAGATAAACAGACAAAAAATAAAAAAAAACAAACTTTTTGGGTATGGCTAGCTCCCAGTATTATCCCGACAGTTTTTATCTGGAATATCTTTTTATTTATTTATTATTCTTTATTGTACACCAAGAATAGGTACACATGAATACAGTACATTATTAACAATAACATAAGAGCAATGGGCGGCCTTATCGCTATCTGCGATTTCTTCCAGGCAACCATAACCATTCTTTTTATAATAGTATAGATTAAATACCATATAAGAGATTTCAGAAACCAACTGACGCTGGCGGGATTTGTATTAGTCTCCGATAGATGTCACCAACGCTCATAAGAGGCGTATCCAAAGATATTTCAAATTACAACTGAAGCCGGCGGGACGCGGTCGCTCAGTGGTTAGAGCAATGCCACGGTTCGGCAGAGGTCGCAGATTTAAATTCTGCCCGCGTCAGTAATGCCATAATGGAAAATTGATTTTTAAAAAAATCTAATGACGCAGTTTATTTTTTTAGCAAAATCGCCCACGATACTCTTTTGAGCGTTTTATCGCTATTCCTTAGGGTCTCCCTACATTTATCAACGCGGAATCTGCTAACACCGGTCAAAAAAGCCTTAGTATAGCATAAGCATAATCGGCCTATAATGTTCCCACTGCTGGGACACAGGCCTCCTCTGTGAGAGGGAGTGGGCCGTAGTCCACCACGCGGGCCCAGTGCGGGTTGGTGGACGTCACATGTCTTCGAATTTTTGGTTCTAGGACATGCCGGTCTCCTCACGATGTTTTCCTTCACCGTTAAAACAAGTGATAGGTATAATTTCTAATACGCACATGACTTCGAAAAGCCAGCGGTGCGTGCCTTGGGATCGAACTCGAACCATTCGCCGTGGGAGGTACATGGTTAAACCACTAGGCTATCACTGCTAGAAAAGAAAAAGCCTTTATGTCTACGAAATAAGGGTGTTACTAATACCATTCGCATCGGCTCGGCTCGGACGACGCGTCGCGACGCCGGCCGACGGCGAAACGAGCCGTTTGCCTATTAGCTGATCGCAGTGTGGTGATACGCACTCGGTTTAAGCCGATTCCGCGTCGATAAATGTGGGGACTCCCTTATAGTTTCGGATTTAGCCAACCACGCCCACTTGAAAAATTCACCCTGTATAATCCGATATCTTTTAAATTGAACATAGGGTGTTTTTCTCTCTCACCTATGAGCTTCAGGTCGGCCGCGCTCCTTGATGCTGCAACTGAGCACCAAACTCTTGCCCTTGATCACTCGCCACGGGGAGTACGTCAGCTGGGCGGGGCCGGGCGGATCTGGAAGAACGATATTATGACGTGTTCACGTGTGCTAATGTTAGATTTAAGGCTGCGCAAGCCGCTTATTTTTCCATAAAAACGTAGAAATTTAGCTACTTCATTATTTGTTGTTACACGTCCAAAATAAAGCATGATATCGATTTGTCTCGTCATTATCTAGTATTATCATATTTATCATAAAACAGAACAGTAAAAAAATATCGATTTGAAAATTACGAGCCTCGAAAGATTACGTTTTAACACAAATTTTGACGGAACTTTGGGCGTAAATAAATAACTTAAGGAATACGAAAACTCAAACGAAATTTCTCAGTAACCCTAGTTTGTTTGTTCTAAAGTTTGAATAATTGTATTTTTCATAGGTACATCAAGAAGTTTTTTTAATTAACCGACTTCAAAAAAGGAGGTTCTGTATTCGTCCCGTATGTATGTATGTATGTATGTATGTATGTATGTATGTATGTAAGTATGTATGTATGTAAGTATGTATGTATGTATGTATGTTTGTATGTGCGCGATTTTCTCAAAAACTACTGATTCGATTTGGATGGGGTTTTCACTAACGTAATCTACATACTTTCAGGAAGGTTTTAGTATATAATACATTATGTAATCATTCCTATGTACAAAGTTATAGGCATAAATGTACATACCTACTCCGTAGAAGATTTACTGTTGAACGAATTCGTGAAAGTAATCTAACACGGTTTAAAGAACTAAAAAGGGAAAAATAAAAAACTTTTTTAACAAAAAATAACCGACTTCAAAAATCCACTACAAAGAAAATAATAATTTTGGTTTCGGAAGTCGGTGGCAAAAAAAAGCAAACAAAAACCAAAGCCACCGACTTCCGAAACCAAAATTATTATTTTCTTTGTAGTGGATTTTTGAAGTCGGTTATTTTTTGTTAAAAAAGTTTTTTTGTAAAAACCCTTTTTCTAAAAGGATCATTTTACGTAAATATATTGTTCGTTTCCCTTTCTAACAGTGTGGGTTAACAATGTATTGTTTTAAAGTTCCATGGTTATTGACGTTAGTAGAATAAACTATGTCGGGATTTACACCATGTACCTGGTCAGGGAAGCGATTGAAATTACCAAATACAACAATTTCAATCGTGAGGATGGATTTAAATTGTCGAGTATCTGGAATCCAGTAGTCAGGTTGTGTAAAAACAACAAAAATCTAAAAAGTGCCGTTTCGCGTACAGATACAGTGAGTGTCGTGTGTCGAGAACAGATTCGAGTGAATAGTGAGTTTGCAGACAGTGGTAATAAACGAACTAGACGGAGGGTAGACCGCTTCGTCTGCCAATAACATCTACCCGCACGTAACAATCGACAGTTCTTCCGTGATCATGGCGCATGCAACTGCGCCGAAATATCGGAGTCTCAAAAATAAACAGGTCCCCGACAATCCCGACATAGTTTATTCTACTAGTGTGGGTTAAAGTAATATAGATAGTCGAATACCGAGTTTAGAAAAATAAATTTATAATAAATGCGGCGGCCAAAATATAAGTCATTTGGAAGGATCCTGCTACCAGACCGAGTGTTAGGGTCTGGCGGCCACTGCCCCGACAGTTGATGTCGGGTTTCTGTATATGTATATGCTAATTGCATCGCAAACTCTGCTTGCGAGATGTAGGATTTGGACATTAGACGTCATGTTGTGACATCTGACAAGTTGTCACTGACAGCTGTCTAGCTATGTAGTTGTCGGCAGATGTCGCTATTATCATATGAAAGGTTATACTTACAGTTGACTATCAGCTCAGTCTTGGCACTCACGTTGCCCCATCCAGCGTAGTTCTTGCCTTTGCAGGAGTAGTTTCCATGGAAGCTCTTTGTCGTGTCTTGGAGTAGCAGCATTGAGGGATCCACTTCATTGCATAGATTCTCTGCGAAGATAGATTAGATTTTATTTTTGTGCGGTCTTTAAAATTGTAGATTTAGTTGAAAAATAAAATGAGTTGGAACCTGTAATAGTTTCCCATAGATAGATGACGCCAAACGCTTATAAGAGGCGTTGCAAAGGGATCTCAAATTTTGAGTTAACCAAGCGGGTCGCGGTAGCTCAGTTGGATCAGAGCAATGGCACGGTACGCCAGAGTTCGCGGGTTCAAATCCCACTCGCGACATTAGATTTTTGAGAAATCTCTGAAATATTTAATAACTTAATATAACCATTTTGTAAAAATTTGACGTACCTTCACCCTCAGTGTCGTTACATTCCGGCAAATGCTTCAGGACCTCTCCATCCAGAAACCAGATGACCTCGTCAAGCAGCGGGGGGTTCCCCGACACCACCTCGCACGTCAGGGTCACGTTCTTGTGGTCCGTCTCCAGGACGGGGCTGGGGGAACTCATGGTGAGGCGAACTTGGGGTTTGACTGGAATCAATTAATTAATGATTTTATACAAGTCAATTGTGAAGTGTTTGGGAACTCGCTAGGAACGAAGATGCAGAGTCAGGGAATGAAACTACTTCACACAGTGAAATGTATGCTAAGACTGACACTCAGGAGGCACAATTGTGATGGTTTAATTACCCTATCCACATTTACTGATCAATTACATAGCTCAAAAGAGGCGTTATAAAAAGGATTTCAAATTTCAACTGATTCAGGTGAAGACACAATAGCTCAGTTGGTTAAAGCGATGCCACGGTACGGCAGACGTCGCGGGTTCAAAGTTCAAACCCCACCTATGTCAGTTGTTTTTAAAATATCTTATTTATTTAATAACATTAATTACATAGCTGTTTTTTATTGTACCTTCATACACATACACCACACGATAAATAAAAAGGTATTGGCAAGAAATGTCTATAATATATTATTTTTATATCATTTAAGTAAACAAAATTGTTTGTGTAATGATTTGGATGAAATGAAACCCAAATTAAATGAAACAAAATATCAAATTGTGTACCTCGAAGAGTTATATCTGGTAGAGAACACTTACACTTCATCAGTTATGAATTTATGATATATGTATTTAAGTCCTCCCTTATAGGGGGCGAGCCTGACCAGGCATAAGTTTAATAACACTTTGCCCGACCCAGGGGTCGAACCGAGGACCTTACGCTCAGCAGTCAATTAGACCATTAGACCAAAGAGGCAGTCAAATAATAATGTCATCACTTATCACTAAGAAATAGTCGCAAGCCAAAGTAATCTATAAGAAATTAAAAATGAGGAAGAAGATAAACTTACACAACACATTGACATCAATGCTCTCTTCGCTCGTCCCGTTCCCGACAGCATTGAAAAGTGAGCAGGTGTAGTTGCCCATGTCATCGCCGATAGCGTCCAGGATGATGAGGGAGTGCTGGTCAGTGGTGCCACCTTCGTAGTGACTGGTGTTGTGGACGGGAACACGCACACCGTTGCGGAACCTAGAAGACAGAATCTTATAGATTTTTCGGGATAAAAGGTAGCCTATGTGTTATCCAGATGTATAATTTCATAAAATTCTCAAGTCGATAGCATTAGTAGTTCCTGAAATAAGCAGCTGTGACAGATAAGACAAACAGACAGATGGACAGTCGCACCATAACCCTCCTTTTTACCATTTTGGTACGGAACCCTAATAATAAAGCTGAAGTTTTTTTTTGTTTGTTTGTTTAAACGCGCTAATCTCTGAGTGAATATAATAATAAAGCTGAAGTTTTTTTTTGTTTGTTTGTTTAAACGCGCTAATCTCTGAAACTACCAGACGGATTCGAAAAACAATAATTGTACATGATAGCATCACGCTATGACCCTTACGAATCGAGCAAAAAGAAAAAAGGTAGAAAGAACGCTAAGCGGATACGAAGTTATAGCGTGGGTGGGTAAATAATACGGGTGAAACCGGGAGGCATAACTAGTAATACATAATTTGGGGCAGTAAATTAATTACTGCCGCATAGTGTTTAGATTAATAACCATCAACTATTATTGACAGTTAAGTTATGATCTCAGACCATAGAAACAAGGAAGATGTGCCAAGGCGCTATTGAGCTTGATACTTTAGTTTGGTCATATTAAGCGTGATACAAAAGTACACGCTGGCGACGAACCGAACACGATCGATGATATAAATACAGTGTTTTAGTTTAGTGCTAGTGTTGAGTGACGATTAACAGTGTTAAATTGAGGGTGTGCGGCTTTTTTAATGTGTGGGAGATCTTTTTATTCACAAGAAGCGCTTGTAATTGTGTCGAAAAATGTACTAAAGGTGGGAACAGTTGTTCCCGTACTAATTTGCTATGATGGTATATCTCCTTGTTTCTACGATCTGAGGTTATGATCATTATACAACAAATATATACGACTTACCAAATGACGCTAGTTAATGAAGAAGGGTTGCTTTCGTATTCACATTTCAGAAGTAATTTGGCACCTTCTACTACTGTTATGTTCTTCGGTTCTACTCGGACGATTGGGGGATCTGAAAAGGCCGTATTAAAAAATATAATAAAGATCTATGATAGCCAAATTCTTGTAATTAAATTCAAAATTTTAGCAAATAAACTGCTAATAATCAACAGTTTCGTTGCTATAGACTGCATTTATATTGTACAAGTCTTCAAAATCCACTTTGAGCATATAAATTAGATTCTTTAAGTAAAACAATGTTCTTCCTTATTTATAAATTCTAACTCTATCTCACACATCAGTGGTAATAATTTAATTAGCACATCATCTAGATATACTTACACCAAACTTCAAGCTCCCTCGTAGCGTGCATCGGTTCGTCTTTAGTTTCCACAGTAACTTCATTGGATGCTTCGCAGTGGAATTTCTGTCCATTCTCAAAGCGAGTCGCTTCAAAGGTCAGGTTCGATATAGTTTCAAATGTGGCATCCGACTAAAATCAATAGGTATTTCGTTAAACGCTGCAATATGTTCCAAAGTCTTAAAAATAAGAAATACGGAATAACTGTTGCTGAATACATTAATTCTGGATTTGATTTAAATAAAATTGTGGTTGATCATCCAGTAACTAATTGTAAGCGACTTAAATGTCAAAGACCTCTTGTTTATCATAAATTATTGAGACGGATAGAATAATAAATCTATTATGAATATTAAACTTGTTAGGTTTATTATTCATAATTTATACTGCTCACTAAAATATTATTACCTCTAAACAGTGGATTACGTTCATCATGAGGCCCCGAATATAGCTATTTTACTTATCATCCATAAAAGAGCTATAACATAATTACTTTAGGAGTAAGCGGCAGTTAAATTTTAAATTCACCTCACCCCGTAGGGCGACAATCTCAAACTGTCGGAGCGTCTTTGTATAAAGTTTAGTTTAGATATAAAGTGGTTTGAAGTGGCTTAGGACGTAGACGAGAAAAAATTGCTTGTGCTTTCAAGTTTGTTCATAATACTGGTTAAAGTTGTAGCCAAGGATAAGAAGCCAAATAGCTCGTAAGAAAATTTATAAGTATGGATAGGCAAAACATACAGAATAAAATAAGTATATGAGGGAAGAGCTGCTTTAAAGAATTTATTAAAAGAAAAAAAAAACGTTAAGAAACTTTGTCTGCTTTATGGGGCGTAGTATGCTTGGCCATTCATTTGTAATAAAACATTGAGACTTTTGTCGAACAAAACAACGAACAGAGCTAAATGTCGATACAAACATTTTACCGATCATTCTAGCGAGCATAGAAACTTCATTTTAATTGAGTGATTTGCTAGAATGCTCGCAAGAGTCTTCTTAATCAACCTTGCAATGTTCAACAATGCTCTTGCTAACGTTGTACGAGCATTTTATAGCTGTAATGTAACATTCTCTACAATGCTCTTTACAAATAAATACTCAGGTTTATATGCCCCTTTAGAAATCAAACCAAAAACTCCGTACTATACAGTGAAATGAAATGAAATGATGAAATTATATTTATTCTGTAAATAGGGTACAAGTAACAGCTTTACACGTCAAAAATTGTTTTGGTTTTTAAACTAGATGAGGTTGGTGTTTCCCATCTGGATACCTTTGAGAAGAAACACCGAAACAATCTCAAAGGTCAGGCTCTTTTAAAGTCCAGACAAATTAAAATGAAACTATGCAAAGACCATGCAGGTTAGTCTGGAATGGCCTTTAGAGGAAAGAACCATACAGATTTTAGTGGGCCTGTATTGACTGTGCAAGCATGTGCTGTGTATCGTGGTAGCTCAACCCTGACGGAGCTCAACGACTCAGCGATACGCTTGCAACGACTAAACAATACGCTACAATAAATGAACTATCAAGGTTATTAAACCAACTTGTTCTAACCTAGCATTAATTTGGAGAGTCCCTAAAGCCTCTTCCATGAAAACTAACTCTTCGAGTGATCCCGCTTTACATTTGCAATTTAAATGCTTATTAATTAAATATGCATAGAAAATAACAAGCCTTAGGACTGAGCGTTGATAATCGTCGTGTGTGTCTTCAGTTGTTAACAAATTGTATTTAAAACTTTCTTTAAGTTACGTTTCATTTTGTTGTTCACGCTTGCATTGCTAAGAGTTAGGCAGAGGTCTATAATCTTCTATATCTTCTATATATCAATAAAATGCTTTGTCTTGACTGACTGACTGATGGATCAACGCACAGCCGCTGGGCCTAGAAACGTGAAATTTGGAGGACGTATTCCTTATATGATGTAGGCATCCGATAAGAAAGAGTTTTTGAAAATTCCACCCAAAGAGGGTGGAATCTAGTGCGAGCGAAGCCGCGGGTAAAAGCTAGTACATTCTAATTTTGTTAGCTATGTTTTATTTTCATGCAATAGGAATATATTTACATCAATTCAAACTCCTACTGCTACTGAGAATTTCTTAATAGTCAAAGTCAAAGTCAAAACATTTATTTCAATTAGACCATTTGCAAGCACTTTTGAATTGTCAAGCAATAGTTGTCAGTCTGTTTGTCCGTTAGTTGAAGCTCGTTCTTTCCAAAACGTAGATTCCTATGGAGGACAAGAAACTCCATGGTTACTTTTTTTCAATAAATTCTATTTCTTTGAATACAGTGATGCCCTAATATGTGAGAACAATGTTTAGCAAGGCACTTTAAAATTTTGAAATGGGAAAACTCAACTGCCTGACTCGGGAATCAAACCTAAGACCCCGTGATCAGCAGTCACGTTTGCAAGCACTGTGACTATCGAAAGTAATTTTTCTTTCCCGCGGGAAAAGTAGTAGCAGTTTTTTTCTGGATGAATGGTATACTCCTGACAACGTATATGCAAAATTTCATGATGATCGGTTCAGTGGTTTATGCGTGAAAAGGTAACAAACAAAATTACTTTCGCATTTATAATATTAGGATAGTTAGGATTGTAAAACTCTAATCATATCTTTCATATTATATTTTCCAGGTTATACGGACGATGTTAAATCTTAATTCTGTTGAATAGAAATCTTACTGAATAGTGAATTGATTTCCAATTCATGCTTTCCTAGATTCAAAAGATTCTTAATGACGATCTAGTCTTTGCTTCTCTTATCGCTAGATTATCATGAAAATAGGATGAAAGTCTTATCTAGAATATATTTAAAGAATATAATGTTCAACTCACCATTTCATAATCCCTTTGCTGATTCGCCAAACATGAAACAAAATGAGAATATAACAGTCAGTGTATGTTGTTAATAAAAAACGTTTTCAAACATACACAAATAGGTACCTAGAAAACCTTTAGTAAGGCTCGTATTACAGAACGACGCTCGAGCACAGATTCCGACTTGAGCATAGATTTAAAGCCATTTGATTAGTTGAAACTAGTTTCAATCTATGCTCAAGCACAGATCTGTGCTCGAATATCGTTCTGTAATACGAGCCTAAGTTTATGAGTGTGTGTCAATTTCAAAAGGTAAAAGCTCCTGGCCAACCCTGAGTCCATGAAAAATGCACATTCGGAACATTCGGGATTCCATAAAACACACAATATTTTATGGAATCCCAAATTTTCTCTCATAATAATCCTAAATCCATGAAATATGAGTGCATCTTACATGGACTTCCAAATATTCTCTATTACTAATCGCGAGTCCATGAAAAATTTGACCATGACCGTGAAGAATCGTGACCATGAACATCTTCTAATCGCCTATAAACAATGAATAGCCCAATCGTGAGACTAAATGCGCAAAACATTCTCCCAATCAGGTCATCGAGTTTTTTTTTATGCAAAGTCACGGGTCAAACTAGTAATTAAGGACACAGATTTAATATAGTAGAATTCTTTCTTAATACGATTTTTAGAAGACAGAAGAACTTCAAGCATTCTAATAAAACATTTCAAGTGAATGTTCTATTAGACTCGTTTGATGTAACACCTAAAAATATCCTTTTTAATTAAATGTGATAAAATAAAAAAGTTGAGATCAAAGTAATAAAAATTACTTTTAAAACGTGGACTCTTTCAGAGCGCGTTCACTTTATGCAATGAAAATTCACTATCGCTAAATGTATTAACCACACAAGTTGGTAATGACTAAGATGAGAATAACCGTCATCCATATACCTAGTAGGTACCTAATAATTTGGACATAAGTATGTGAAATTAATTTCTAAATGATAAGTATCATTTTATGGTTAACTAGCTGTACCGCGCGCTTTTGCACACCATTACGGGGTCTCATCAGGAACAAAGGAACATTTGTTGGAATAACTCATAATAGATGGCGTTATGTATCGATTTGTTATTGAAGTTTGTGTAAAATTAAGAACATGAAAAAATACATCATGAAAAATATTTGTTCAAATTTTGAAAAATACTTTAAGCACGGCAAAATGTATAGCCCGAAGATAGCCCGCGCTAAATCGGTTACATTTTTTTGTATGAGATGAGGCATCTGTACGTATAGTATTATATTATCTGTGCACACCATTAAGAAATCGCATTATTTGCCTGCGCTATTATTTAATTATTGCTTAGCGTTATTTTTGACTTTTTTTCTTTTTGTTCTGCTCCTAAGGGTCATAGCGTGATGCTAAATAGCCTATACTATTTCTTTTGTATTTGGCTATCATTTACAAAAAGATTTTTTGAATTCGACTGGTAGTACTAGAGATACAATTTTATTGTTATTTTACCCCACTTCCAAAAAAGGAGGAGGTTATGTTCGGTTGTATGTATGTTTTTTTTTATTGTGAGTAAGAGTAAGAGAGTAAGTTTACTGTCCAAATTGCGCGACACCTCAGGCCTGATCATGTGTGTGGATATCAAACTATATAATTATATATAATATATAATATGGATAACTGCATATTGACAAAGTCTCAAGTCTCATGCAAATTGGGCAGTGAACTTGATTTGATCATGTATGATGGCCATTATGCCAAAGTGTGATATCTTTCGGCTATATTTGCTGTTTGGATCATTAATGTCCAAATGAAATTAATTAAGATTTTATCCTAAATTCAGCAAATAGTTTACAGATTCTAATGAAGCCGTTTATTCTCACAAATTATTATTACGGGCGTCTAATTATGACAGAGTACCAGAATAGTTTAGTAATAATTTCATTTTACTAAATAATAATTAATGATGTTGAATATTATTACGAAAGTAGATACTTCAATATAAGAAATACCTAAGCACTAACTTTAATGAGGATTAATTTAAGCCCTAACTACCCTACATTAATATTGTAGTTAAATGTTTTAAATATCAATTTTGGGAGTGCTTATGCTTGAAGTATCTATTATAAATGTCTAACTTAAAATTACTAAAAGTTTTCATCATATTTTTCAGGGTTTAAAATGCTTCAAAACATTTTATAAGCCTATGTAACATATGAGGAGGCTTAACTTATTAAAAAAGCGTCATGAAAAGGCTTAAATTGTTTATTACCGACAAAAACATAAAAAATAAAACATATACCAAATTACAAAGCGACTGTAGCACATTAAAAAGCCGTAAGCAACTTAATTACATGTTTAAAAGTCACGAGCTCAATCATAAAGATAAAACGTCAGTTGCAGCAGTTTTGGCAAATGTAACGTAATGTCGCATGGAACGAACGCGCCTCGCGGACGCAATAAATGGCATACGCGAAAAAGGCGGGAAGCGGCCATGTTCGTTTTTTTTTTGCCTATTTTCGTATTCCTTGCATTAAGAAAGTGGGGACGCTTCAGTTTTTGCCAAAGGCTGTTTTTTTTCCATTTTAGTAGTTGAGGCTTTCGTTGGTAACTTTAGAATAATTTTATACTAAGGGAAAAATTATGAAAATGTAGCTGGTATCATCGTCATGTTTGTCTTTTTATAAAATTACTAGATATGCTTCGCTCAAGAGAAAAAGTTTCTGAGATGAAAAGAATCTTATTCAGAGTGTCGCTTAGGATGATACCACTTATACTACATGGCAAGATACCCATTACATATTATGTATGTTGTTTTCATAATGTACATACCACAAGATTATCTTACTAAGCAATTATTGTCACCCCTATCTTTTCCCTCGGGAGTCGTAACAGACGACTAAAAGATTATATCTAGTAAAAAGTTTACTATATTATGTTAAGCTGTATTTCTATCTTGCCTTTTATGTTCTAGAACTTTCCCCTGAAAGGTATCTATGTAAAGCCGGCAATACATGTTGGTACCAACGTATAGACAACACATTTTGTCTAGCCTAAAAACAGTGATGGCCTAGTGGTATAATGTTCGTCCCGCGGCGAATGGTTCGAGTTCGATCCCGAGGCACGCACCGCTGACTTTTCAGTCACGTGCGTATTACAAATCAATTAGCACTTGCATTGCAAATATTCACAAAAACTTCATACGTGCCCTTTTAAAAAAAACCGCCAAGTGCGTGTTTGACCATGCACATTGTGAGGTTCTACAGCAAGGAGTATTTCAGTTTTCCGGCCGCAAATATAAATTTGAATATCATAATTACTATGAAATGCGCATGCAAAGGGCTTATGTAGAATTTCTAGTCTAATAAAAAATGTTTTAATTCCCCTCAACCAAACTCAACTCTTCTTTTTTCTCAAACTCCACTCAATACAAGGAAGCCAATTTAAATATTAATTTGAAGTTTGTAATGACTTTATTCTCATTGTACATTTGTGTGATTTTCAACGAGTTTCACAAAGTAGAATTATAAACGTAGATTATACTTTACGTTTCATTATTTTTTTCACGAAAATTTTTCGCTTAAGCGTTTAATTGGTTGGAATATTCACTTTGAGGGTTTTTGCTGGTAGTGATGTGACGTTGCGGTGGAATTTGTCGATAAATGCGTCGTATGACAATTAAGCTGTCTTCAGACTACGCTATACTATATAGCATGATAGCTTAAATCTCATAGCATGACAATATCGCGCACCATACATTGTTATGGACACGTTCACACGGTGCTATACTATATAGTATGGATTTGTATGGCGCGCTATACTATATGGCGTACGCTATACTATATAGTATAGCGTAGTCTGAAGACAGCTTTAAGCTTTCGAATGAAAGCTATATCTTTGGCAGCACAGTTGTTGCAATGATTGAGAAATGTGCTGCTGCGCGATGTATCGCGGGTTCCATTCTGAGATGGGACAAAAATATTTGTTTCGGGTCTGGCTGTTTCTGCATTAACGTTTCTAAGCGCACCCACGACACGGGAGAAATTCCTAGTGTAGAGAAAGGTATAAAAAAAAATAGTTCAAGTTTGTTTATCTTGTGTGTACTTTAGTATTTAATTTTAATGTTTAAATAATGTTCAAAAACATGCAGGTAGGTACCTAATGTGTACGTAGGTAAGTATGTATTTTGAAGATTTTTTTTTTCGGTGTTAGTGGTCACAAACGTGACTACATAAGGTCCAAAGTTCGATCGCAGGCTTCAAATGATAGAATAGCATCACGACGTAGGCCTATCGAACTTTACGATTACCATGAATATTTTTTGTTAGGCATGCAATATTCACGATAAAAAGAAAAATCCTAGACTCAGATCATGACAGGAATTTATAATACCTTATGATGTAGCAGATTACTTTATATAAGATATTTTGTCAGCCATTCCAGCTTACTTGTGACTCCGTAAACGTAAACACAATTTTTCAGCGCCGCCGATAAATATTTCATGTTGGCGTGTGACGGGCAAGCGAAATGATAAGACACTGCAAAAACTACGATGTGAAGAATTTCGTACCTAGTATTTTTGTGACAAAAGTTAAGATATCTAACAATATTTTTTGCAGAAGAAATATTTTTAGGTAGATATCTACATTTTTGACGCTTCATTTTCGGTACACGAATATTTTGAGCATACGGAGCGTTAGTTATTTAGATAAATATTACATACAATCTGTATTTAAACATAATTTAAATTTCCTAACAAGTTGTGAATTAAAACTTTCCAACAAAAATGTTATCGTTTTATTTTCAACTATTTATATTAATTAATCTATCGACAAAAAGTGCAACCTATGTCCCATCACTACGTTATAATCGGATTACCGTAGTTAGACTGAACAATGAAGACTTTTTACATCGCGTCGCGATTGTTTTGACTCTACTGTTTACGTTGAGCATGTTTTACATGCCCTTAATAAGACTTTTCTTGTCTACTCTGTTAGTCATAAGCGCGACGAGGAGTCTTGGGTTGTACCCCCGGGTCGGGCAAAGTGTAATTGACATTTCCTAGTAGCAGCAAGTTACATTGAAATCGTTTAGCGGTTTTCACGTGATGAGGTAACAAACAGACATACACTTAAAAAAAAAGTTTTGTGATTTGTTGCTTATTTCTAGTATTTCTAGTTAATTTTGGTTACTATATTTTGAAAGACTTTTTGGACCTTTACGATTTTATTATAGTGGTTTAACCATGTGCTTTCCACGGCGAATAGTTCGAGTTCGATCCCGAGGCACGCACCGCTGACTTTTTGAAGTCATGTGCGTATTAGAAATTAATTATCGCTTGCTTTAACGGTGAAGGAAAACATCGTGAGGAAACCTACATCATGGCTAAGAGTTTTCCATGGTGCATGAAGTCTGCCAACCCGCACTTGGCCAGCGTGGTGTACTATAGCCTATCCCCTCTAATTCTGAGAGGAGGCCCGTGTTCAGCAGTGGGACAATTTATAAACAGGGCTGATATTAATATAGTGTATATGTTACGGGCACTTTGATTAATCGGGCCGTATTAATAAGGACCGGTCATTATTAATAATGACCAAGAGCGTCGGGCGAAGTGATAAATTTATTACTTTGACCGGCCCTTATTAATAATGGTCGAGGGCCCGTGGTCCATTTAATAAATCAAAGTTAGAGATGGCTTGAATTTATCACTTGGACGCAGGAGCGAGCGAAGCGAGCTCGGGATCTTGCGGCACCCCGACACGGACAGGTTAGGTTCGTAGACCGAGACCGAGACCAAGACGGAGACCGAGACCGAGACCGAGACCGAGACCGAGTCCGAGACCGAGACCGAGACCAGGACCGGGACCGGGACGGAGACCGAGACCAAGACCCCCTTTTTTTTTTTTTTTAAGGTCTTGTGTTTATGAACCTCAGTCCCCGCGAGGGATACGGGCGGCTGAGATCCTTAGTTCTATTTAAGTTTTGTTGAATTCTTTTAATGAGTTAACTATTGTCTTGATGAATTGGTTGAAAGATTCTGTGGTTTCTATTGACTGAATTAGTTGCTCAAGATTATAAGGGTCTGCGAGGTTTGCACATATTGTTTCGTGATTGTACCTTTGTCTAGTAAATTTTGGGCATTCCTTTAAGAGGTGTTCTACTGTTTGTGGTGTGATTTTGTCACACAGACACAGGTTATCAGTCACAATTTTAAATCGGTGAAGGTACTCCTTATGATACCCGTGTCCGGTTAACATTTGCGTGAGATGGAAGTTCGGCTTTATTACACTATGCATTTTGTCTATTGATTCTATGGTCGGTAAAAAGTTCTTTTGGTGTAGTCCTGTCTGTGATGTTGTGTATATTTCGTTATTTTTAAGTGCTGATTCTATTTTTCTCCTGTATTTGAAATGGCTGATTGGGAATTCACTGTAGTCTGGTGCCTTGTGTAGCGTGGCGGCTTTCTTCGCCTCGAGGTCTGCCTGCTCGTTGCCTTCTAGGCCATGGTGGGCTTTAACCCATGTAAATTCTATCATGCCTGTATTTTCTATAGAGCGGCGAATCTGGTGGATGGAGTTTACGATGGGGTTTAGGCTATTTGGATTTTTAATTTCCTGTAATGCCGACATAGAGTCTGACATTACTACTATATTTTTAATATTTTTATTTTGGCAATAGACACATGCCCTTTCGATAGCCAAGCACTCCGCCTGAAAGACAGAGCAGCTGCTATGTAGTTTTAGGCGGAGTGTTGTCTTCTTTCCGTCTGGATGGTGTATAACTACTGCCGCACCAACCAGGTCGTCATGCTTACTTCCGTCTGTATAGATGATTGTATGTGTTGGACTATTTATGAATGCTGTGATTTGGTCAACTGTGGCGGTGATTGTGACTTTAGCGGAAGTGCGGAGACTGGGATGTGGGAGCTGGGATGGGTGAATGGGTCTTTCAAGTGTTATGTCGGAAGGAAGAAATTTGGAGATGCCGAAGCGTTTGGTTCTTTGTGTTTCAGCTATTGCATTGGTTTTTTCGTCTAGGTATGTAAGGTTGGCTAGGGCTATGGCTGGGATGGTGGGAGTAGTTTTGAAGCCTCGTATTATTTTGACTGCGAACGCTCTTTGTAGCTTTCTAAGAGCATGGATGACGGTTTTATATCGGGTGGCTGTGTTACAGATTTCAGCGGCATATGTGACTATTCGTTCTATAACATGTTCATAAATGATTGCTACGTTTTCTGATTGAATTCCCCAAGTGGGACGTATGAATTTACAAAGTTTCTGGTATATTTTGTGGGCCTTATCTATTGCGTGTTCTGTGTGTTTAATGAATTTAAATTTGTGGTCAATTATGATTCCGAGAAGTTTAATGTGGCTGCTGAACGTAAGGGTGGTATTATTTAAAACTTAGCCCCCTAAAAACAACAATTCATCGGTTTTATTATTTTGCCCAACACACGACAGGGTGGTCATTATTCATAATGACCGGGAAAAGTGATAAATCATGCAGTTTTTATCACATGGCCCAATTGATAAGGGCATTATTAATACGGACCGGTCATTATTAATAGTGACCGGATTTATCAAATTGCCCGTAACATATATATCGAAAATACTCGTATTTTTTATCGATTCTGAACCATGACTGAAAATTTAGCTGCGGTCAATGAAATCTAACCCCGTATTTTTAACTCATTACCTAAAACATCAAGTATACATTAAAAGGCATATAATATCAAAAGCCTTTTGTACTTACCTGCGTATGAAGGGCACACATTAATAACGAACACAACGCCCCAAGGGTACATCCCTTTACGTAACCATTTATAAAAGAATACTGAACATTGAACATGTTTGCTTTAAAATTAACAACAATAGGCTACCTGCCCCTTTAAAGAGGTTGTTTTTTTATGTAATAGGTTAGCAAATATGGGATATGATGGTAGGTATATGGTTACAACCTCAGATCATAGAAACAAGGGAGATGTGCCAAGGCGCTATCGAGCTTGATGCCTGACTTTAAGCAAATTGCTCATATTAAAAACGTACGCGCTGGCGACGAACCGAACACGATCGATGGTATAAATACAGTGTTTTAGTTTAGTGCTAGTGTTGAGTGACGATTAACAGTGTTAGATTGAGGGTGTGCGGAATGTCTAATGCGTGGGAGATCTTTTTATTCACAAGGAGCGCTTAATTATGCGCGTAATTGTGTCGAAAAATCTACCTACTAAAAGTGGCATCAGTTGTTCCGGTACTAATTTGCTATGATGGCATATCTCCTTGTTTCTATGATCTGAGGTTACAACCATGAATTAATGTAGATTTTTATCAATTTGTAGTATCTTTACTTAGAATGTATTCATACAAATAATGAAGAAGTTTTACAACGGTGAAGGAGAACATCGTGAGGAAACCTTGCCTGAGAGTTGTCCATAACGGTGTGTGAAGTTTGCCAACCCGCATTTGGCCAGCGTGGTGGACTATGGCCTACCCCCTCTCATTCTGAAAGGAGGCCCGTGCCCAGCAGTGGGACAGTTTTTTATACATATATACAACTTTTTGGTATAGTCGAGTCTTGATATATGTATTAAATATTTGATTTGATATTTGTACTAAAAAAATATTTTTGCTCTTTCAAAATAATGATACTTACCTCACACTTTGTGTTGTAAATATTACTATTACTATTACTATACGTTACTTAGTTTTCGAGAAAAACCTCTGTGTCAGATGGAAACGAAAGTGATCTTATAATGGTTCCGTTTTTCTTTTAAGGTACGGAACCCTAAAAAGAAGTTTCTCTATTTTGTAGTGCAATATTTTATTTCCGACGCTACAGCTTGTCTCATGCGAAGACGATCTTATCTGCAGACTTATTTCAGACCCCACATTTTTCTTAGATAATCTAATCGCGAATTATCTGGACTATAAAAGAGACATTGACCTTTGAGTCAACTTTGAGTTTGTTTCTTCTCAAAGATAGAAAGATTAGGAACGATTTCGTCTAGTTTAAAATAACCAATTTTCAAAATAAATATCATTTAACATACCTACATTACGCGGCAGTAAATATTACACATCAAGTTTGAGAAAGAAATAATCGGCTAGCTTCGGCTTTGTAGAGCGTCGTATCCGTCACTCATATCTATGTGACGGTTTGTCGCTGACTTGTTTATTAGATACCGGATTGTTAGTGCTTCGTGCGACAGAAATGACGCTCCATAAAGCCAAAGCTAGCCGATTATCTTTCTAAAGCTCGATGTACTGTACTTACCTTCGTAACTATATAAAATTAAAACAGCTATGTACCCTCAGATCATAGAAACAAGGAGATATGCCATCATAGCAAATTAGTACGGGAACGTACGGTACGGGAACAACTGATGCCACTTTTAGTACATTTTTCGACACAATTACGTGCATAATTAAGAGCTCCTTGTGAATAAAAAGATCTCCCACGCATTGAACATTCCGCACACCCTCAATCTAACACTGTTAATCGTCACTCAATACTAGCACTTAACTAAAACACTGTATTTATACCATCGATCGTCTTCGGTTCGTCGCCAGCGCGTACGTTTTTAATATGAGCAATTTGCTCAAGATCAGGCATCAAGCTCGATAGCGCCTTGGCACATCTCCTTGTTTCTATGATCTGAGTATGTACCAGAGCCACATAGGTAGAGGTAGGTATATGTACCTGTATCAACGTGCAGTATCGGTGGCCATAATTTTCCGGAGCGTGTGAAAGAACTCCCTCGTTGACAGAATGAAAAATTGCGCAGTGCGACCTAATTCCCTTCACCATTAGTTCAACACTGATGTAGGGAGCACGGAAGTGGCTTACGTGAAGATATTGATGCTAATCTGTGGCGAAGCGTGAGGGAAAGATGGTACAAGAAAATAGTAACAAAATCCTAGGTACTAATAATATAAGCGTGAAAGTTCATGAGGATGTATGGATGTTTGTTACTCTTTCACACAAAAACTACTGGACGGATCATCATGACATTTTGCATTTACATTGTCAGATACCTACAGAAAAGGATATACCTAGAGTATCTTTCATCCAGAAAAAAAGTACTGTTCCCGAGGGAAAGAGCAATAACGTTCGACGGTCACAATTGCTTTAGGACGCTAGATGGCGCTAGCCGCTACGTGTATGCCCACAGAACAGTAAAAACAGTAGAAGGAGTATGAGGCCAATTTTCTATGAATACCAGTGTCGCCAAACTCACATATTAACAGTTGACACACACTATAATTTCTGTATTATGATTGGCTAAAAACAACAATTACGACAAGACTTATACACAACATTATTTACATCAAATTAAACCTTAATAGCATTCCATTAATTTCAAATTCAAAAATTAATAATGACAGATTAACGACCTTTTTCGTTTTGGATTAAAATATATTCCAACACGATGATGTACCGCTATTGGACGCTAGATGGCGTTTATTATTCTTATTTTCAAATTAGAACTCTGTAGTTGTTGTAATATGAGTAGAATTTGAATGGCCTAAACCAGCGGCAAGCTATGATGGCCGGTTTGAAGTTTGTCCGCTCATAAAGTTTTGTAAAAATTGACAACTACTTTTGAAAGAACAATTGCTGCACTTTATTGTCAATAGTAGCGCGTCACTGTAAACTATAAAGTACAGTAATTGTTCTTTCAAAAAAGTTGTAAATTTTTACGAAACTTTATGAGCGGACTGAAACGTCGACTTGACGTTTAAATCCGCTCATAAAGTTTCGTAAAAATTTACAACTTTTTTGAATGAATAATTACTGTACTTTATAGTTTATAGTGACGCATGCGGGTAATAGTGATGGGGTATATCATACCTACTATACTTATCGATAATAAATGCCGTCTAGTGTCGATAAGTAGAGGTAGGTACTTGATTGTTTTGGAGTATGTTTTAATCCAAAAAAAGGTATTTTGTTGTGATTAATTGAATGATGTGAAGAATGCTTGAAAAGGGATATTTTTTAGAAATGTTCATAACATTATATTTAGAAAGCTTTCTTTCTAATGTTATGGGCATTTTTGGGACGGATGGTTTTTCAAAGGATTTTACAAATGTCAAGTGACTTGACATTTGACAGTGACAGAACAGGCAGTTGCCGCGCTTTTAGAAAAAGGGAGTAGATGTTACGCTGTGACCGAAAACTAAAATAAATGATTAAAGGTACTTACATTAATAGATATAAAAGTGTTTAATGAACTATTCATAACAATTGTTGATTTATTTTACAAAGTCGTAAAAAGCTATAAAATAATACTCTAAAAATTGGTTATTTAGGAACGCACGAGAACGCTGTACCGCCATGTTGTCTGTTTATGTGACGTAAGTGACGTCACCATATTCATTAGCTCGCGGATTCTCTATAAGAAAAACCGAGAAAAACTGACTGTTTACTATAGTAGAGAGTGTAGTGACACAGGTTCTAAGGCCGCGGCTGCACTCAGCACTGGTACGGTGACAGCGACGGGACAGCGATTTTGTGAAAACAAACTCATAAGTATTAAACATTATGTCGGTAGCCGCACTGCAGAAACGACAAGCGACATTTATTTGTTCACGAAATCGCCGTCGCGTCGCTGTCGCCGTACCAGTGCGGCCGCGGCCTAAATAACATGGCGACTAGTGTTTTCGCGATATTGGATTAATTTCTAAAATATTCGTGTTGTTTTATGAATAAATTCTGAAATATATTGCTAGAATAGAGCAAAAACTATAACAATAAGGTACCTATTTTTTCAATGAAATGTACTACAACTAGCATAAGTATTACAAACGCTCTTTTGTGAATATATATAGAGATCTCCCACACATTAAAAATTCCGCATACCCTCAATGTAACACTGTCATTAGCCTCCATCACTCACACTAAACTAAAACACTGTATTTATATCATTGATCAAATTGATCAAGGATCTTGGCTCAATAGTGTTTTGGCACATCTCCCTTGTTTTTATGATCTGAGGAATTACCAGACAACTTGTCTGTCGTGCTTAAGATAATCGCAGAATTAAATACATAATTGAAATGTTGAGAACATCTTCATTTCTGTATAAAAATAATTTGACTTACTGCGATTATTGTAAGCACGGCAGTTGTAGCTATAATATATTTATTACCTATTACTTTTTTTTTTATAAAATCATCTGCCATAAAATGTAGCATGCAGATCGTACCTCTTGTATTAGCGGGGAACCAATTGAATTTTCTGGATGCGTTGATCCACTTTTCTTTCATTAGATGGATATTTTGGAAAACGGATACTGTCAAGTTTTCTATTGTTGCTGTGATATTGATTTAAATTAGACTATGGTATCTCATCTAAAAACATACTCGCAACCAGCGGCCTAATTGTGTAACTCAATTTTTTTCGCCATGGCTTTCATATTGACAGTTCAACAACATCCATTACGGCATTGAGCTAGTTACGAGAGCACGGATTAACAAACATACGGCGTAATGAATGTCAAAAACAATGCCATGGTGATAGCAATTGAGTTACGCAATTAGGGTGCAGCTTCACACGGGGTGATATGAATAACGTATCTCACACCAAACCTTTCTCAAGAAATTGATAAGATGGGATTCCATTGATGAGAACAGAATGAAAATTCCTGCAGTAAATGAATGTGCACAGATAGACGCAGCGAGAAACTTCATTTTATAGATACTATTATAGGCACATAGAAGATTACTAACTTCGATTAGCATCGGAGCTCATTTCGTAGTTTACCTACCGAAAAAATATTTTATAAAAAATGGTCGATACATTTTTATCGATACCTATTGGATGCACTAATTGAATAGCAGGAAAAGTCTGATTTCGTAATCAAACATTCTAGAACAATTGATAACCAGTAAAGGAAAATTATCCGTATTTTAGATGAAAATAAGGATCACTCTTTATTGTCATTCTTGTACTATATTTGACAGAAAGAAAATAAAATGTATTTTATGAATTAAAACTGAAAATATAACATAACGATGGTACGAAATTCCTCCATGAGTTAGATTTTTACCGTGGCTATGATTTTTACACTGTAATATGGAACATTAGGGCATTTTAGTATTTTTTTATGATTTTTTAACGGTAGTGACGCATATGTTCACGATAAATATCTGTCATCGCGACTGCGCTCACTCAAACGGTACATATGTCTCTCAGTACTCATCAGTGGTGATAGGGACCACGCCCACTTACTACTTCCATCTTGTTCTTTATTCCGTGTGTATGCCACACAAATGAAGTCACGGGCAAAGTGCTAGTTTACATACTATTTTGAATAAGCGAATAGTTATGAAATAAGTAAAATGGAATTACTTACCTATTTATTATTTTGTTACTATTTTATTGTACCGGCTTCCCCTCACCCTTTGCCACTGTTGTGCGTTGCACAACAGTGGCAAAGGGTGAGGGGAAGCCGGTATAGGAAAATAACTAATGATGTCTTTTACTAATAGGTGAATGAAGAAAGAGAGGGATAAAAATTTCACTATAAATATTTGATTCCCCACATTTTGTGATCTGTTTACCCAAGATTACATCCGCAAAAAAAAAAATTAAGGAATCTCATCTCAAACTTTGTGATGGTCCATTTACATGGTTATAATTTAACATTTCTTCTTATCCTTGGGATTCCTACTGTGTTATTCCAAATGTGTTAAAAAATACCCAATATTTTGTTCCTGGCGCATACCCAATATTTTGTTGATACCGTAACAGTGTGATTGAACGCCGTAAGTGCGCAGAATCATCACAAGTTTAGTTAATTTTTTTAAGATCTCGCTGTCCAATTGTAGGATTTCTAATTATTAAAAAATACCAACTTATATTCTGCGAATGCAGTCATTTTTAATTGGGAAACCTTCAGTTATTTTTAACAGTTTTTGTATTTATGTCTCTACACAAACACACAAAAAAGTGAAGCCACATCCAGCACCTCATAATTCCTTTATGAGCCGTATGCTTGCAAAATTCAATTTTCCTTGGCGTGCGATGTTTTAATTAAGGATACCGCGATATAGGTCGATTGATGTCTCCTCCTAATGCGGACGATATGTGCCGTCTTATTAAATTTTGTTGCTTAGAATTTTGTACCGGGTTAAATTGATGAGGGGGAATAATGAATGAGGTAGCCATGCTGGCGTGGTTTTGTATTAAATGGGTCCCAAAAGCTCTCAAAATTAAGCTGATTAAGTGGTCGTTCTATTGTCTAATCTTTATAATTAATTCTAAAGGTGGATAATTACGAGTAGGTATCTCTAATTTATCTTTTACGAAGATTATTGTGGAATTTCCTACATTTTTTCTGGAGGTCTGTGGAATATCTTTTGGATGATAATTTGTTTTATTTTATACGTTTTTCCAATTAGTTAAATAAAAAATCCAGTAGGTAATACCAAATATTTTGATATTTATCAAAAGTAAATATTAAAATAAAAAATAGCTTCTGAATGTGCGTGAAAAAACCTGTCGAATGCATAACCTCTTTTGAAGTCGGCTAAAAAAGTTGAATCACTACCACACCCCTGTGTGGGATGTGGCATACAATTGTGTGTGAACTTAGGTTCACAGCTAGAGAGGTAGAGCTTAGGCTCTAGACGGCTACAGGCTTTTACCACAATACCCCTTTAAAAAAAATGATCTACACCCAACTTCTTCCACAGAAAATAAAAAACACAGCTCTTTGAAAAAGTAACATAATATTTTTCCAAGCGCAATTCTTATCGAGGGCCTGACAAAGTTGCAAAGTTAAAAGAAAAAGAAAAAAAAAAACTTAAAAAGATACGACGATTCATGGTTCTCGTCCCGGAGTCAAATGAGCGCAAAAGTGAAGGAAAACCTCCTTTGTTGTCCGCTGTGCAATGTGATCAAATTAAAAATAGTGATGTGCCAATTTTTTATTTGTCGATATCGATGTGATTGGTGAGTTATTTGTTAATAGTAGAGTAAGGATGGACTAAGAACGTAATCATACCTACAATGAGGAAAAGAAAATAATGTTTCTATTCTTCAGTAGACAAAAGTCTGGTACGCTAAGTGCGAGTCGCCGCGTGCTAGGGTAGTAGAGATAACGAGTTGGATAGAAAGAACTTTGTCTATTCTTTGGTAGAATATATATAGAATTGGTCATGCTTAGCCGCTAGTCGGATTTGAAAAAATCTTTTAGCATTTGATAGCATAATTCTTGAGAAAGGTTAAGGGCTATTTAACATAACGATACAACTCTTACGAGCCGAGCAATAGCGGGTAAAACCGCGGGGCATAGCTAGTCTACCTATAAACATTAAAATTCAATACTTCCATCAAATCCATTACACCGATTTTGTTATATTCTGATAGGAAATAGAACAAACAAAACGTAATGAGATTGGAAAAGGTTACTCTACAAAGGTTTTTTGTATAAAATATGGCCTTACAAAGTAAACTGGCAATAATATTTTAGTGCCTACGGGTAGGACCCTAATAAGGTTATAAAAACGTCGATAAAATCTTCAACCTTGTTTTTGTAATATTGAGTATGAAAGGAAATATAGGGCGATTCATGTTAGAAAAACATTTGTAGTAATTATGCGATCAGGTTTTTACTATCTATTGTTCAGTTTTCTTTTTAACAGTTTTATGATGTTTTTAACAGTTCTATTAAATCGTGGACTAATATTATAAACGCGAAAGTTTGTGAGGATGGATTTTTGTTACTCTTTCACACAAAAACTACGGAACGGATTTTTTGAAATTTTCCAGTAATACAGCTTACACATCAGAATAATACATAGGCTATAATTTATAAAGATACTGTGTAAAATAAAAAATATTACGCGGGCGAAGCCGCGGGAGGAAGCTAGTTCTACATGCCATAACCATGATTCTTAAAATAAAAATGATGAAGAATTGCCGCACTTTGTTCTTTCCGTTCTCCGTCACAACACAATAAATAAGGTGCTGTATTTCCATTAACAAAGAGGCAGGCACTTGACCAGTCGATATCAATCAATATTTCATAAAGAATAGCTGTCAAAAAACCCTTCTAGACTCAAGCACATTTTCACAAATTTCTCCTTAAACGTTAACCGCCGCGCCGTCAAGTAATTTTTCTAAGAATCAATGAAGAATACTCGGTAGGTACTAGATAAGGTCGCAGTTTTCCCTCTCAATTCTTTTCTGCTTATTTGCCAAAAAAAAGTACTAAAAGTGAAAATAATAAAATAAAACGACCTTGAGTTTTATCGACATGCGCCCATCTCTAGCTGCAAGAGATAACAGCACATAGTTTACTGCGTAAACTTTTGTGCAATTATTTTAATAGACGACGTCTTAGAAACTGCGCCGCGTTACTCATTCTTTCGTTTACTCTCTGCCTGTCTGAGTTAGGATCGGCATGAAGTATGCACTTACAGCGGAAATCAATTGTCTTAAAAACAACTGACGGAATTGCTACGAACGGGATTTGAAACCGTGAACTCTGTCATACCGTGGTGCCACTCTAACCACTGAGTTAGCCCTGCTCGCATCAGTTGAAATTTAAAATCTCTTTGAATTCGCCTCTTAATCTTATAATATGGTAGTACGGTGGTTTAATCGAAATTACCTGTAGCATAACGGTTTATACCGGTATTTATCATTAGTTTTACTTGAGCACCGTAAAAAAATAAATGTAGGTATACCGATAAAACTTTATACTCAAGTAACCTTACGATAAATACCGATAATAGCCGTTATGATCTATCATTAGGTAGGTTTATCATTCGTCACTTGAACCAGTTCTTGAAATTAAGGCCCGTTTCCATTAGGCAAGTCTTGCATGCAAGTATGACGTCACACTTGTGTGCAAGTGATTTGAATTGAACATTTCAGTTGCAACTTGTTTGCAAGCTGTGGTTTCCATTATACAAATTGCATGCAACTTGCAACTTATATGCAAGTCATTTGCATAATGGAAACGCGCCTTTAACCCAATTTCAAGCCCCTAATTGTGACCAGCATGGCATTGGTAAACAAAAACACAGCAATGCAGCTTGGGAATAGAAATTCGCTAGTATTTCCCCGGTCAAGTCCTTTTAGAAGAAGTAGTAGTAGGTAAATCTTAAAGTTTCTTTCATCCGTCGCAGTCGAAACTTTTTCACTACTCTACTACAGTCGCTAGCCGCTTTCAGCTTGGACCAAACATACAGACTATTGTGCTAAAATCGAGAGAATTGCTCGTTTCTCTTATTTTTTGTGACGAAGGCATTACTATGGCCGTTCCTTCTATTGCAGGCTTTAAAAATTACGGCTATGTACATCCCCTATTGTATTCGTAGATAGATGTAAAGAACGGCTTCGATTTAGAGCTAAAAAAGACTTTCTTGTTGAGACATTTTGTATCGTTTGTAATTTGTATTGTGGCATAAGCATAATAGCATAATCGGCCTATAATGTTCCCACTGCTGGGACACAGGCCTCCTCTCTGTGAGAGGGAGTGGGCCGTAGTCCACCACGCGGGCCCAGTGCGGGTTGGTGGACGTCACATGTCTTCGAATTTTTGGTTCTAGGACATGCCGGTTTCCTCACGATGTTTTCCTTCACCGTTAAAGCAAGTGATAATTAATTTCTAATACGCACATGACTTCGAAAAGTCAGCGGTGCGTGCCTCGGGATCGAACTCGAACCATTCGCCGTGGGAGGCACATGGTTAGACCACTAGGCTATCACTGCTACCTCATGGCTAAATAACAGCCGCACTTATAGATCGATTCGGAGGTTAAGCTGCGCTTGCCGCGGTCAGTCCTTGGATGGGTGACCGTTCTTTACACATCGAGACTCCTCCGTGCCTCGGAGAGTACGTTAAACAGTCGGTCCTGGCTGTCATAGGAATATCATTGACAGTCGTCACGGGTAGTCAGGAACCCGAAACTCTGACAACTGGTTTAACATTATAATTATTACCCATTTTTTTTTAAATTCTTTCAATTACTTTTTAAAGGTCAAAAGGGATATTGCCATTATCAGGATGCTAACTGCGCTTTGAAATTTACAAAACGTATTTTTCACAGAAAACTTGTATTTTTCAGCTCGCTTCCTTTCTCAGCTTAATTTTTTTGTGACTCCCCCAAAAAATGACTCGAAAATTTTTCAACTAAGCGACTTTGTAACTCCGACAAATAAACGGGGAAGAAATTAATCCGCCCATTTCTCACTGTCAACGTGGGTTTAACGTAAAAACTGGTACCTTCCCGTATTATTTTATCATCAATCCCTTAGACGAGGGGCGATCAGCAGGATTGTCATTTGAAAATATTTCCTTTTTTTTCTTAGATTTTTACGTAGTAATTAAGTAGTGAAGTGATTAGAGTGATTAGCTGTTAGTCTACTATTAGAAATAAAATAGCCGTGTCTGTACATTAAGATATTTCAGAAAAAACAATCGGATTAGGGTACCTACTGGGACATACAATAAAACCATGCTCAAAAAATATTTTTTGGGATTTTTGTCAAAAAAGTACTGAACGAATTTTGATGCAGTTTTCACAGTTTAGTAGCTTGGGATCCAACATAAAATCGAAGCCACATTTCATCTCATTCCTGTGGGATGAACCAGAGATACAGCATGACCTATTTGTTTGTCGTACTAGCCACCCTACACTAAGGAGAGTTTTTTAAACACAGACCGTGTTAAAAAACTTTCATCATAACTGAACCTATTTGCCATCCAGCTCACTAGAAACCCAACGAACGGCAAATATTAAAACTCAGCATACCCTTCACAAATTGAAAGCAATTTTCTTACTCCACTGATTGATGGGCTCAACAGCACCATATCGTCTGCATAGCTTAAGTTATTTATACTAACTCCATCTATGGCATCCCACATGCGTGCTGCTGAGCTCAACAAGTAATTTATTCATATAAATATTAAATAGCCTCGGAGAGGTTAGTCCACCCTGCCTAACACCACACTCAAGTTTATACGGGTCAGACAACGCATTGGACCACTTGACAAAGTTTCTCTGCTTGTCATACCAAACAGACAATATTGACACAAGTGCTGCAGGAACACCCGCTTCTCTAAGCTTCTCCCATAGGTTATTATAAGAAACCAGGTCGAAGGCTTTAGAAAGGTCCAGGAAACATGCATAGACTGGTGTTTTTCTATCGGTATAATATTTGACAGTATGCTTCAACGCGAGTATGGCACTCTCAGTGGATAGCCCAGCACGAAAACCAAACTGTGCGTCATGTAACTTTGTGTATCCACCACATCCAACTTATCAATTCATGATACTACAAAGTTTTTTTTTAGTTTATACGAGAAAATTTTAAACAAAACCATTACTTAACCGTTAAAAAGAACATTACTTGGGATACTTTAACGAAATTCTTTTCACTAAAAATCAATAGTCAGTTTCTAAAAAACTTCAAAACAATTTTTCCATTTAAAACTGTAGGTAGAAAGTTTCAGCGCTTTCTTTCCGTAGAAATATAAAACGGTTGGAGACGCAAGCGGGAGGCGTTTCATTTGTGAGAATTATTGAATTTGAATTATTGGAGTGGCCACCTTGGTTGGAACAGACGTGGGGTGGAGTCGACTTCATTAATTTAATTTACGACCTGTTTATTAATTTGTTAGTATTTTTTTACTAGAGACTAGGCTTATGCACGACTCTATCCACATGGATTACAATAAATTGACCATTTTAAATGACCTCCTTAGTTTAGGGTGGCTAGTACTACGAAGAGGTCAAGCTGTATCTCTGGTACATCTCGCAGGAATTAGATATAATGTGACTTAGGCCCGTATTACAGAACTCTACTCGAGCACAAATCTCGCCTCGAGCATAGATTAGATTTAAAGCCATTTGATTGGTTGAAACTAGATTTAATTTATGCTCAAGAAGAGATCTGTGCTCGAGTATCGTTCTGTAATACGAGCCTTAGACTTTTTCGTAACATTATGACATTTAAGTTTGTCTGACATCTTGTCTAAGTTTGAGACGCTTAGGTCTGAAAAGTGTTCACTCAAAATAGTACCTTAGAAAGTTATAAGTAGACATTGTACTAAGCTGTTTGAACTAGACATTTTGCAATAAGTTTAATCAATACAAACAAGATACACGTTTAAAAGTGTTAGCTATTTTAACTTAAAGTTAAATTGTTTTACTTATTACCTTAACAGTTAGTCTAGTTAACATTTCTTTTTAAATTATAATCTAATTCTAACTTGATTCAACTTTGCTCCAAACTAGAATTTTTCCTGTGTCGTGGATACGTTTACAAACACAAATATTTTTGCCGTGCGGAAATCGAACGACACATCGCGCAGCAGCCACTACGACAACCATGCCGTCGTTTTAATTAACTTAAAAAAAATACTTTAAAAAATATTGAAACGACTCCACTCCATTCTGTATTCCAAGTCCAGTAGCGGTGGCAGGTGGGCAGTCACTGCGAGAATTTTGTGCCTCAGCTGTTTGAAATTACAACAGTGAAGATATATAGCTTGGGATAGTATAGCGTAGCGCTGACGGTGTGGTGTCGGTTGGTCCGGAATCTTATGAGATATTGATAAGATTATGATGTGTTTTAGTATTAAAATTAAATTCGAAGACATGTGACGTCCACCAACCCGCATTGGGCCCGCGTGGTGGACTACGGCCCACTCCCTCTCACAGAGAGGAGGCCTGTGTCCCAGCAGTGGGAACATTATAGGCCGATTATGCTATGCTTATGCTAATATTAAAATTAAGACTACAAAAATAAACTCCTTCTCCCTCGCACAAAGTTATTTTTTATTATTTTATTTATTGTAATATAGAGCCTCACTGCCCTATTTTATCATAAAACTTCCTTGGCATCCCCACAACAAGTGTACAAAGTCTCAAACCCATCGGTCGAGCTATTTTCGAGTTTTTGCGAGACTAACGTGCGGCAATTCATTTTTAAACATAAGCAGATAAGAAATTTTACACTATTTTCTTTAAATACTGAGTATTGATTAATCTCTGCTTAGCTGTGTCGTGCGTTGCAATGCTTGGCGTCTAACCTTCCCTGGAAACGTTACACAGTTCTTTGTTGTAGGGGACTACAACAACTGTATAAAGTTTCAAGCTAATTGGTCCAGCCGTTCTCGAGTTTTAGCGAGACTAACGAACAGAAATTCATTTTTATATATAAGACATATAGGACGATAAAGAAGATAAGAGATTTCACACTTAGACAGGTCTTATTTTCCTTAAATACTCAGTATTGATTAACCTCTGCTTGCCTACTAATAAAAATACAGAAAGTAATAGGTACTCTCAATCTGCGCCAGATCAGCATCAAATTAGGCTGACAAGCCCCTTTTTAAGGAAGTTCTCGCCCAAAAACAGCTTCATTAACAAAATTGAGTACCATTTCCGTTTCCCGATCAAACAGCAGCTACTCAACCACCCTCTTTGCGTATAAATAAGACGAGGTATTACAAGAACGAATCATTGTTGAAATAATACCAGTGGCGTGCCTAAAGAGCAAGCCCGACGATATTTTTTGGTTTTAGAGAATATTTATGTTAATTTTTCGTGAATTTAAGTGAGTTAATGTCATTACTAAGGCAATACGTACATTTAAAATTACTTACATTCATGAAAAATGAATATAAATACTCTCTAAAACAAGAAAAATGCTTGTCCTATTTTACCTACCTATTTTACTCCTAATTAAACACACACATTCTTAGCATGTAAATTTTTTTATTATAAAAAGCAGTATTTGTAAATAAAACCATTTTAATTTTGCAAATATTGTTACGAATCTTGATGTAACAAGTTGTATAAGCACCAGTGATAATGTAAAAATTGTCATCAGTATGTTACAGGAAAAGTCGAAAAATTTATCATGAAAAAGTCTTAATTTGATCAGATCTTATACATAAACACAATTTCATTAATTAAAATTTTAGCTGAATGGATACGGCACCCTATATCTCCCATACCCACCAAATATTCGTTAATTCATCAATAAAACCAAAAAAGGCAATTAAAAATCATTTGTATGCCGACCACATGTGATCGCTTAATCACTAATTAAGCACCAATATACAGGGTAAAATTAAAACCAGTGCGGATATTTTAGGAGGTGAAAGTACTCATGAATATGATCAAATTTTATTATGGGACCGACACTGAAATAAGAAAAAAAAAAACAGCTGTTCCCTACAAAAATGCACTACAACACGATCAAAATGTATGGAACAGCTGATTTTTTTTTCATATTTCCGTGTCGGTCCCATAATAAAAGTTGATCATATTCATGAGTACTTTCACCTCCTAAAATATCCGCACTGGTTTTAATTTTACCCTGTATACAGCGCTCTACATGATGCATACTCCCACTCACACCTCCCTGAAATATTTATACAGACAGAAACTAATTAGGCCTCCCAATACTTGTTTTACTTTATTAAAAACTTCAGTAGTACCACGCACTGAATTTACAGGTACGTCAATAATTTCAGGAGTTTTTCAGGAATTGCCCAACCGAATTCAATTCTGTTTTCAGTTTCAGGAAAATAGGGGATTCCGTGAAGTACTTTCTCGCTGTGTTTTGAAATAGAATTGTAGGGTTGAAGTGTAGTGGGGTGGGTACTGTGAACTAAAGTTTAGTAAAGGGTGGTTGGTAGCCCGGAAAAAGGTAATAAGGTAAAAAACCCAACGAATGTAGAAATTGTAGAACCTTCTCTTATTTTAAAGTAGGTTAAAATGTGTTTTGGTAATAATACATTTTGTTATCTACATGTGTGTCTGTAATTTACTGTACTGTAACGTAATCGTGTCACGATTTTCACACCAAAATCGTGACACGTTATTACTATTCACAAAGAAATAAATCTTTCAAGAACCGTCACACCAAAAATCGTGACACATTCAAGTAGGTACGAAAATTACCAGTATCATAAACAAATGTTTCATTTCCCTATTCAGTATCAGGGCTGTCACTCCGGCACGAATTTGTCTTCATTACCGAATTTAAACTAACTCACGTTCTCCATCTCATTGCAATACGGAACGTCTTGAGCATATTGTGAGTCGTGGGTAGGGTTGTCAAATTAAGAAATTGGGAATTATTATTTATGAGACGGTTACACTTTGTTCGTGGAAGATAAATGTGACAGATGAACGAACAGTAATTTGGAATCGTGTTTACACGCGGGTTTTTGAGTTACAATATTGTAAAAATATTATAGAAGACCTTGATTATAAAAATATTTTAATTTTCTTTCTCAAATATCAATTAAACGCTGTGAATTGAGTCTCTAGACTCCAATTACTTCCTGAATAGATTTTTATACAAGGTATAACTAAATTGAAAGAGCCTTTAGCCCATCACTTGTTTATAGTTTTTGAGTAAAATGCTCACAGACTTAGATATTATTAATGAGAGGGGTGTAATAATAATATCAGCCCTGTTTATAAATTATCCCACTGCTGGCCACGAGCCTCCTCTTAGAATGAGAAGGGGTAGGTATGACCTACCCCTTCATTCTAAGAGGAGGCCGCCACGCTGGCCAAGTGCGGGTGGGCAGACTTCACACACCTTCAAGAACTTTATGGAGAACTCTCAGGCAGTGATAGCCTAGCGTAAACATCGTAAGGAAACCTGCATTCCTTACGATGTTTACGCTAGGCTATCACTGCACTCTTAGAAGGGGGTATATAATTTGCGAAATAATCACTAATTAAAAGTTCACCCAAGACAATCAGCCGGTCAATATGCAATGTTAAATAAGCCACTTCCCCAAAACACAAACCTAAATGACTTCATAACAACATAAAATTACTTCCTTTTAATTCTGAACAGTCTTCGCAAGCGCCAAACAAATTAAATGTATTTGCATTTCCCCTTTAATTGCGAGTTGACAGCCCTAGCTCGTCCCTCCCTCCCCTACTGTTTTCCTGCTTATTACCGGAATTCTGACATTCACCGTGCTTCCTGATCCTGTAGTGTATCCTTATCAGTATTTTCTTGTAAACAATCTTTGGATTCACTGTTTCTTGTAGTTTTTGCGATAATATTGTTCGATTTGTATTGGAGTAATTTTTTTATTGGGTACTAGGACTACTAGGTGATCCGTCCCAGCTTCGCACGGGAATAGTTTAGTCTATACAATTATTTTTTTTATTTTTTTTGCGCGGAACAGAAACGGTGGATACTCAAAACCTCAAACGGCGTAAATTTCATAATTTTGTCGATAATTAAATTTTTCGGGTTGAAGCACTAGGTTATGGGGTCCGAGGACTCGGCTTCTTGTCCGAGATCCCACACACCTCTCTCCCGAGCATACCCTGGCTCTCTGTGAAGTTGTCGAACTATAGTAGCTAAGTAACCGTGACCAAAAAAGCTACTCACATGTATATTCTGGTCCGATGCGCTCAGTTTCTGCGTACCGTTGTACCACTCGATCTGGGCGGCTGGTCTGGCTCCTGACGCGGTACACATCATGGTCAGCAGAGTTCCTTGGGTCGCATGCTCCCCTACGCCGGTTATTAACGTCTTGTTTGGTGGCACTGCAAGAAGAGAGAAGGAAATCATAGTTTAAAAACATTTGCACAAAAAGTTTCATGAACATGCATCTTTTGGGGTATGGAGGAACGAGGTGGAATGTCCCTCCATTGAAAAGGGAGGATCTTCCTACTAGACCGGGTGGTATAGTCTGGCGGGCCACTGCCCCGATAGTTGAGGTCGGGTTTCTGTATGCTTATCGCTGTGAAAACTCTTCTTGCGCGATGTAGGATAATACTTGATGTTGCCGATAGATGTCGCTGTTGCTATACTTTAATTTAGTGTCAAATGTCAGCGTGACCAGAGGCAGTCATATTTTTTGGTAAAAACATCAGCTGCAGCATTGCCATTACACGTGGCAACGTTGAATGGCAATGCTGCAGCTGATTCTTTTCATCAATTTTACAAAAAATTAAATAACAAAAAGAAACATAAAAAAACTTTTAGTCATCAAAATATTCATCCGCGTCGCTGTCAATGGCTAACGTGCCTAAAAGGCTGGCTGCATGGCAATGCAGCCAGCCTTTTGGGCACGTTAGCCAGAGGCAGTCGTATTTTTTGGTCAAAAAATCAGCTGCAGCATTGCCATTCAACGTGGCAACGTTGAAGGGCAATGCTGCAGCCGATTCTTTGAAATAAATTAAAATTTTTGTTTTTGTCTCTTGTAGCATGTGTAAAATTGATCTTGCTAAGTGTTGTTCCTAAGTTACTAAAAATCTTCCGATCTCGAAAATGTCTTAATAACTGAAGCCGGCTAAGCAAGAGAAAAGCCGCGATGTTAAGAAAAGGGAATGGCTTTTCGAGCCGGTGTTATGTTATTATGTTATAAACATTACCATCACAAACAGATTATGTTCGTAATGATTTAATTTTAGGTAGGAGGAAATTTTAGACAATTATATTACGCCAATGAACACATACCTACCTAAAGGTTTTTTGAGTAGGTATGCCAGAAATTTTCTAGTATTATGTCCAATCTTTTATTTAAAAACTAGGATCAAAATTACCATGTTTGCGACCACGGACTATGAGAACAGTATTTGTAGATTTTAATAGCATAAATGAAACAACAATGTTCAAAGAGATAGACGTAAACTACAGCAGAATCTACAAAAATAGATTTAAGATTTAAAGTAATTTCATTTCAATTTAAAAAAGAAACTATCTTTTTTCACAACATGTCCTCTCAAAAACTTTTATTTTTGAAGCCAGCTTTTTATACTAGAAAATATTTTAAAGGCACCACCCAATCATAGATAATCCTGGGATCATATTATTATCTATTTTTGGCAGTACTAAAAAATATGCCAGATCAGAGTCTTAGTTTATGGTTCAGCCCTTTAGACTATGTTTATGAGGTAGCGGAGCGTTTTGTGACCGCTTTTATTCGAGTTTTTTTCCTCTGGGCACGTGGTCTCATTGGGAACAAAGGAACATTTGTTAAAATAACTCCTAATAGATGACATTATATGTAAGTTTGTGTAAAATTTAGAACATGAAAAAATTAAAAAAAAAATCTTCAAGCACGAAAAAATGTATAGCCCGAAGATAGCCCGAGTTACAGTGGTTTCTTTCTGCTTCACAAGAAAGCGAGTTAATAAAAACGTGGTAAAATGCCGTAGTTCAAAATCCTGTGGTCCAAAAACGCTCGTTTTATGCACGAACCCTTAAACTATGTTAGAAACGTTTATATTGGTTCGTCGTTTGGTCCTCAAATAGGATTGCTCCTTCGAGAATAAAAGGACCAACTTTCGTACTACCCTAAGTTTTTTTACATAGTTTTATTCGCTTTAATTTTCCTTTCTATAAGCGAATGTTTTAGAAATTCAGCTGTGTTTTATATAGAATTATAATAGTGAATGAAGCAGTGATAGCCTAGTGGTCTAACCGTGTGCCTCCCACGGCGAATGGTTCGAGTTCGATCCCGAAGCTCGCTCCGCTGACTTTTCGAAGTCATGTGCGTATTTGAAATTAATTATCACTTGCTTTAACGGTGAAGGAAAACATCGTGAGGAAACCGGCATGTCCTAGAACCAAAAATTCGAAGACATGTGACGTCCACCAACCCGCACTGGGCCCGCGTGGTGGACTACGGCCCACTCCCTCTCACAGAGAGGAGGCCTGTGTCCCAGCAGTGGGAACATTATAGGCCGATTATGCTATAATAGTGAATAGAATACATTTTCCTTTGAAGTTACTAAGTATAAGTAAAGTCAACCGAAGTAGACCAAATATCTCAAAATAGATTAAATTGAATTACTATGATATTGAAGTCACATTAATTTTCTGCCTCATTGGTCCTTGGTTAGGCGCTCAGATGTATGAACGTGGATGAAGCAAAAAGAGTAGGTATGTAGGAATCGTAGTTCATGGCGTTCTGTAGTTTTTGCCTACCGCCATAAGTATAAGGTGTGAGTGAGTTTAAGTTTCAAATCCCGATTTCATCAAAATGAGTTTCGGCGTTTGACTGTCCAAGCTGGTCTCTCCTAAAATTAGACAAATTTATGTTACCGGCCAAACCCGATTTCAGTTTATCATAGGACAAACTAGTTTGTCCTACAAACTTTAGGCTTAACTAGTTTAGCCTAGACCGAACTGATTTTGAATGATTACTAAGCTTAAATCAGTAAATGAAATGAAAAAGTGACCTTAGGGTCAACGTCAATGACCTTGAGGTCAAAGTAAGGGTCAAGGACTAGGAGTCAATGAAACGAACCAAGATGGAGTGCCCTAACTTTGGAATTGAAACTTCTCCGGCGCTGCGGGAAGAGCAGCCTCGTCGCCCTTGCGTTACAAAACGCAGGCATCCATACTCACACTTAAAACAAAAGTAACTGAAAGACAGAATCGTGTTGCTGCGGAGTTTGTTGCGCCGTTTCTTCTTCGCAGCTAAAACACTAGGAAGCGGTGAAGGGTGGGCGTTTTTGGGGGCTGTCTAATGTATATTGACGTTCAAAAAGTGCTAATTGGCTTTAGCCCACTTTGAATAAATGACTTTTGAATTTTGAATTTCACCTCCACTGCGGAGGCTGCTCTCCCTACGCGCCTCCCGTTTTTAACCGACTTCAAAAAAGGAGGAGGTTCTCAATTCGTCGGAATATTTTTTATTTATGTATGTTCAGTGATTACTCCGTCAATTGGGAACCAATTTTTTTGTTTCAAAGGGTATACTGTCGAGGGGTTCCCATTGTCAACAATTTTTATAAACACTCTAGGTAGGGCAGACAAGTACCCCGTGGAGTCGGGGCTGACTATTTCGATTCCGCAGCCTATCCTATAGAATTATTTATTACATTTACCATGCGTGGGTGAAAATGATAGATCATCATCAATTACTTCGGCCTAGGTTTCGTTTTTAGGACAAACTAGTTTGTCCTAGGATAAACTAGTTTATCCTGACACGTGTAGGATAATCTAGTTTGGCCTAGGATGTTTATCCTAGGCCAAATATCCTACTAATATACTGGTATAATTATGTAGGTATCTATTACCTGCCACACCCGATTTCAGGTCAAACTAAAACTAGTTTATCCTGACACGTGTAGGATAATCTAGTTTGGCCTAGGATAAACATCCTAGGCCAAACTAGATTATCCTACACACACAGGATAATCTAGTTTGGCCTAGAATAAACATCCTAGGCCAAACTAGATTATCCTACACGTGTCAGGATAAACTAGTTTTAGTTTGACCTGAAATCGGGTTTGGCAGGTAACAGATACCTACATAATTATACCAGTATATTAGTAGGATTATGTATGTAATAGGTATGTATAATGATACTGATACATTTTCTCTCTGGCTCCATTACTTTGACAAAAGTAGCACGCGTCCAATATCAGTAATAGATACCAAACTAATAGGGTAGCACCCATTATCGTCCCCCTGATTGACTGTGATCGCCAGTCAGTCATGTGACATAATATACAGTAATTGTAAGGAAAGAAATACCTTTCAGAACCTGAAAGGTTAATTAATACCTGATTACGTTCGGTAACAAGAATATTGGACGAGAAATTGGTCGGCGAATAAGTTTTGTGACTTTACTTTTATGGTTTTCTTTCAATGTTAGCAGAATTTGTAGTTGTACACAGTTGTTTAATTAATTGAAGCAGTGGTGGCTCAGTGGTAGCGGCTCCGACTTACAAGTCCTAAGTCGTGGGTTCAAACTCCGGCAGATGCACACTGTGCAATTGTTTCATCACCACTGCTCTGAAAACGATGAAAGAAAACATCGCAAGGAAATCAGCATGTCCTAGAATCAAAAATTCGAAGACATGTGACTCGAACGAAGCACTTTGATTGTTTTATTGTGAAAACCGCCAAACAGTAGAATGCGCTACCCGAATGGGTGTGCCCCGACAGCTACAATCTGCCTATTTCGTACCAACGCGCCCGGTGATATCACTGTTTGTTTGCGAATGTTCGAGGGATAATCTCACCGTGACATTCTCCCTCGAACGTTCGCAAATAAATAGTAATCTAGGCGGTACAGACTAGACAAGCAGGGTGTTTTCAAGTCGCGAGTGAATCGGTTTCTTCTAGGCAAACGTGTTCCATTGTAGACCGTATCAGATGGCGGTCAAACGTGGATTTAAGCGGGCGAAGCCGTAGGCCAAAGCTAGTAGTATCCTGTGAGGCAATCACCTCTTCTCATAGATACATTTATGAGACGAGCGTCAACGTATCTTCATAATATTCTACTAGGTACGAGTATATAGGAGTAATTTTCGGGTCTTCAGGAAATATTTTTTCCCGCTTCAGTAGATAACATAATTAAGTAAGGATATGATAATAACTAGGAGGAATCTATTAGCTTGACAAATTGGTGTATATTAAGGGCTCTAATTCATTTATCCGTTCTATATTACGTTGTTGGTTTGCTGGGAATTTTGACATTTGGTGATGTTTCTGGGTGCTCGGCTAATAACAAGCATGAAAAAGTTTCTTTTATTTTTAAATGTTTACAGATAAAAATGCTTGAACAGTTAAAGTTAGTTATTTAAGCTATGACTGGTAAGGAAAACGATCTGTTTTGAAGACAGAAATCTCACTTAGATATCGTAAAACCCACGGAAAGAGACAGTTAATTTTTTTCTGAAGACAAACAAACATTTTAATTAAAAGGTAATAAAAACCTCTTAATTAATACAGGAACCGCTGTCGCCACTTTCAAAGCAGTGTGCGTAACAACTAAAAACTCTTCCTTGTAAATTATAGTCCCACACAATAAAAATGCCTGACCCGGGAATCGAACCCAAGACCAGCCAGCAGTCACGTTTGCAGCCACTAGAGCAACAAAGCAGCAATGAGAAATAAATAATCTATCTATAGTAATATTATAAAGATGAAATATTTGTTTATTTGTTTGTTGATTTGAACGCACTTATCTCTGTAACTACCAGTTGCATTCAAAAAAATATTTTTATAAAAATTAGCCAGATTCATGAGAAATAGTATAGGCTATTTAACATCACGCTACGACCCTTAGGAGCCGAGCAACGGGGGTGAAACCGTAACGCACCGCTAATTTATAAATAGGTGTCAGTAAACAATGTACAAATAGAATTACTACGGTTAAAACTAAGTTTAAGTTAGGTTTTAAAATTACCCACACAAGTAACAGGTAGCCTTTCCATCGTGTGCACTATTACCCTATTTTCTCGTGGAAGGGTAATTTACGTGGCATAATTAGCGCAAATACTGCTAATAAGTATTCTAGTCGCGGGATAACTTTGTAAAGAATGTCCGAGTTGGGGAAAATGGTTAAAATTGTAGGAAAAACTTGCATTGTATAGTATCTTTTTAGTAATTGAACGAGCAAGCGAAGCAACTCCTTGAGTCTATTTGGACAATCCAGCGAATGTATGCTTAAATATTTGTTCGACGATAACACAAATATAGTTAATGAGAACATCATGAATTAATGAGATAAAAATATTTTTCAAGTTCGAACATCAGCCAAATCGGTCAAGGGGTTGTCGAGAAATAAGGGGTAGGTACATGAAAATTTAATCTCGCAACAATTTTGTGCACCAACATGGTTTTATTTAAGTACAATCTGTAAGTCTGTATCTGTGTCTGATTGTAAAATTTCCATAATATGCTCATAAACGTGTTCACCTCGCCCCCCCCAAAAAGTGATAGAAAATGTTATTCGGTGATTTACAGCTATACCGTGTCCAGGGGTATATGCTGTATTGTAATGGCTTGATTTAAAAGAGTAACGATGGAGTTTCTTGTGCCTTCTTCTCCATAGGAATCTACGCTTTGGAACGGGCATCTAGCTTCATCATTCTGACTAATTGACCAACTCCTTGGCAATACCTGTAAGAGGTCTAATTGAAATAATTGCTTCGACTTTGATTTTAACTTTATCGTCTAGTAATTTCTCCACAATACAATATTAATTACCTAACTACAACTCAAACACTCCCACATACATATTCGTGTAGTGTCCGTTGCCCGTCCCGCCCCTGAGATCCTATCGACCCCCAATATTGCAAGGTGGTAAAATTCCCGACCCCATTACTCGTAGTGATGTGGGAATGTCGATATCGATGTGTAAGAAAAAAGAAAAAAACCGGGCAAGTGCGAGCAGAACTCGCGGGCTGAAGGTTCTGTACAAATCTAATTATGTCTGTGGATATATTATATCCTACTAATATTATAAACGCGAAAGTTTATGAGGATGTTTGTGTGGAGATATGGATGTTTGTTACTCTTTCACGCAAAAACTACTGAGGCCCTAGACAAGTTGCTTTTCTGTTAGCATTCACGCCAAACGCTACGTCCAAAATGTATGGCAATGACATTACCTGCGGAAAAGTCACGTGACTCACAAATGTCAACGCCATACATTTTGTCCGTAGCGTTTGGCGTGAACGCTAACAGAAAAGCAACTTGTCTAGGGCCTCTGAACGGATTTTGATGAAACTTTACAGTAATACCGCTTATGCATGAGAATAACACATAGGCTATATACCTACTTTTTATACCAAAAACGAGGGCGAAGACAAGGGCATAAGCTAGTTATAAAATAGAATACTCTACTAGAAATATGCAATAGCGCCATCTATGAGCAAAGTGCCGCTATTACATACTTCTTCTCTACGTACTTCTCTTCGTACCAATAACTCGATTTTTTTTTACTGCGCACCTCTCAATGCCAAAATACTTATTAGGGTCCATTTCAATTGAATTTGTTAACTTTGTAAACAATGCTAGTATGGCCAACTGTCAAAATTTGATGAATTTGTATAGAAAGTTTGTTTACAAAGTTTTCAAGTTCTATTGCAATGGACCATAGATACAGTATTATTTAATTTTTTATACGTTATATTGCTCTAAATAGCAAACGGATTCTCCAAGAAGGACGATCAATTAAGCCCTAAGGATAGCCTAGAAACAGAAATATAAAAAGAAAAATACTAGTGGCTCGTGAGGGGCTTGTGGCTAAATGACGGTCGCGCTGATCGATCGATCTGCGAGGTTAAGCTGCGCTTGCCGCGGTCAGTCCTTGGATGGGCGACCGTTCTTTACACATCGAGACCCCTCCGTGCCTCGGAGAGCACGTTAAGCAGTCGGTCCCGGTTGTTATATGAATATCTCTGACAATCGTTACGGGTAGTCAGAAGCCCTAAAAGTCTAACAGCTGGTCTAACATTCGAATACCGGTATTATCCATTAATTGGGTTGTGGGGGTCAGATGGCAGTCGCTCCACGTAAAATATTGATATTCAGCCAAAAAGTAGTTAGACTGGATGCCGACCCCAATATAATTTGGGAAAAGGCTAGGCAGATGATGATGATGACTAGGTACTACAAGTGCGTAGTTATATAAATCAAGTTATACTTTGACGATAGGACTATTGTACATCCCAAACACTTTCACTATTATACAACTAATAAATTCCTAAGGACCATAATCCAACCGCTTAGCGGCGCCCACAAGATATGGGGATGACAGCCAAGATCCTAAACGTCAGGTTGCGGGCACCGACGTCCTAGAAACGGTTTACTTAACCTAATTATAGCGAATAGCTGTGTCCAGGGAAATAGGGACCGGGATTTGAAAAATTTTTTGTGAAGACCCAACCTTGGATTTTTTATTTCATCTTTTTATTGTGATAAGTAAGAGTAATTTCGTAAATTGGGTCTGGAATATAGTGTAGCTGGGTCTATGGATTTATCGTGTTAGTTTTCTTTTATATTTCTCAATGACAAAGTAACCAAATTTTTTCCCTAATGCTGGATTAGTTATTAACACATTGCAATATATTTGACAGTTTAACGGAATGGGATATAAACATAAAAAACCGGACAAGTGCGAGTATGCCTCGCGCCTTAAGGGTTCCGATATATGATCATAGATGGCGCTACTGCATACTTCTAGTGGTGTCATCTATGAGCAGATGGCTCCACTTATGGTCCGGTGACTGACGGCGGACAACAAAGTGATCCTATAAGGGTTCCGTTTTTCCTTTTGAGGTACGGAACCCTAAAAATGTCAAACAGAAAGACATTATTTGCGCATGTACCTACTATCTATACTTATAATAATACTGTCAGATGGTATCCTAAAAGGTAATTAAGGAATTGTGATGAGTATGACACCTTCGTTCTCGACACAATTCTTAAGATAACTCATTAGGGATTATGTCCAACCAGGGGGCTAGCAGAAACTTCAGTCTACTGCAAATATCGTTTTTTTACTTGAACATGAAGTATTAAATAAAACCTCACCCTGACCTATGAGTTATATGTAGTTAGGGTCTGTATTGTATTTCAGTGAAAAATTCAGTTAAATACTCCTAATTAACTTTTAAACACTTTATCGTTTTTATACAATTTATCGACATCATTTATCCCAACACTACAGTACACTATCTTGCCACTTATTAGCTATATGGTCTCGCAATTTATCGGCTGGGCTCTGAAAATTGCTCGCCAGTGTAGTGCCGAAGTTAGTTAAGCGATGGTTCAATGTGGCCTTACATGTAAAGTATAGGGTGTTGTGTTTAGAGGGCGGGGGTGGGGGCTAATTGGTTTAGAGTAATTTGTGGGTAGTTTTAGTTTTACCAACAATTTTATAGCTTTTGGTACTAATATTCTTCAGGGATCTTATGGAAAAATTCAAACAAAGATCAAAAAATTGTTTTGAAAAAAAATGTAAGTAGTTACCTAAGTACATTATAGAAAAATGTCTTAAAAATGTACCCAAGGACAATCTTTAATTCCTATATCTTGAGTTCGAAGTGTGCAAAAACCCGAAATATTTTTAACCGATTTCAAAAAAAGGAGGTTCTTTCTTTGTACGTATATTTGTTTGTTTGGTGTTTATCCAAAAAACTACTGGACCTATTCTAAAAATTTTTTATTAATGTTACTTATGTAGGTATGTACCTACGATCAGGAAGGTTTTAATTTACTACTGTATCCTAGTGTGTGAATGCCCTAAAACTACCCTTAATGTCCTTATATACCACCCTAGCACCCCTTCATTCACCCTTCAGATCATAGAAAAAAGGAGATATGCAATCATAGCAAATTAGTAAGGGAACCACTCTCGCCACTTTTAGAACTGTTTGCGACACAATTACAAGCGCTCCTTGTGAACATAAAGATCTCCCACACATTAAAAAATCCGCACACCCTCAATCTAACACTGTTAATTGTCACTCATCACTAGCACTAAACTAAAACACTGTATTTATATCATCGATCGTGTTCGGTCCGTGTCGCCAGCGTGTACGTTTTAATGATGATCAATGTGATACCTACTAAAGCGTCAAGCTCAATAGCACCTTGGCACATCTCCCTTGTTTCTATGATCTGAGATCCACCCTATCCAATAACAGTGTATTAGCTAGTAAATTGTCAATTAATAGACAACTTTGCCAAACAACCATTGGACAACTAGGGTTCGAACCCAAAACTGTACCCTTTGGTTCTAAAGAGACAAAGTACTTGGTAACGAGTACATGTATTGGGTTTCGTAGACTTGTTAGAAGGAAAATGGGATGGGTAATAGATTTTAGACCTAATTGAACTAAGTGTAAATTAGATACCAAGTTTACATTCGCGTTCATAGAGGTTAATTAAAGTTAATGAGTCATTAACAAAATAAATTTAGTGTTTTTAGGGTTCCGTACCTCATAAGGAAAAAAATGGAACCCATACAGGATTATTACGTTGTCTATCTGTCAAGAGTGCAAGACCCTCTTAATTCGAAACGCGTGAAGGTATCATGTTAAAATAATTTGCGAATACTTAGCTCTATGGTCCTTCGAAGTTGTAAAAAAATCAAGCTTCTAAGTCAACGGAATAAAAAATACGGCCATTTTTCGGAATTCGAAAATACATCAAAACCTATAGGGTGCTTCCCGTTGACCTAAAATGATTTAATTTGGCAAACACCAAGGTCTCAACGCACAAGTAAAAGAAAAAAAACCGATCGTTAATTGGTAATCATTTAAAATATTTTTTAAATGATCATTTCTATGTACAAAGTTATATGCATAAATGTACACATTCCGTAGAAGATTTACTGTTGAACGAATTCGTGAAAGTAATCTAACACGGGATAAAGAACTAAAAAGGGAAAAATAAAAAACTTTTTTAACAAAAAATAACCGACTTCAAAAATCCACTACAAAGAAAATAATAATTTTGGTTTCGGAAGTCGGTGGCTTTGGTTTTTGTTTGCTTTTTTTTGCCACCGACTTCCGAAACCAAAATTATTATTTTCTTTGTAGTGGATTTTTGAAGTCGGTTATTTTTTGTTAAAAAAGTTTTTTATTTTTCCCTTTTTAGTTCTTTATCCCGTGTTAGATTACTTTCACGAATTCGTTCAACAGTAAATCTTCTACGGAATGTGTACATTTATGCATATAACTTTGTACATAGAAATGATTACATAATGTATTATATACTAAAACCTTCCTGAAAGTATGTAGATTACGTTAGTGAAAACCCCATCCAAATCGAATCAGAAGTTTTTGAGAAAATCGCGCACATACAAACATATATACATACATACATACATACGGGACGAATACAGAACCTCCTTTTTTGAAGTCGGTTAATAAAAAAGAAATCGAGTGTAAATCTGGACTGCAAAAAGCTCACAAACAGATTTCGTTCTTAACCTATCAAAGCTAGTTCCATTAAATGTTATCCGAATCTTCTAAACCGAATAAGCCCTTGCCTCTTAATTCGTCGACTTTTTCGTGTTTAATTTAGCGAAGGAATAAATTTTCATTTAGTTTGCTGATACCGTTTTATTAATGTCTTCAATTATACAGACAACGGACCTAAGATGACGGTTTTTAGAAAAATTGTGGCCAATTTAAAGGTTTAATAGCCATCGAGTTTTTGAGAAAGAAATATTGCTTATTATAGAAGAGAGAGATGTAATACTAATATTCAATAAAGAAGCGAGTCTAAAATGGCGGCACTATAATCATTCCCTCTCACTCGCACGTTGTTCCTGCAATGACTGCAATAGTGCAATGTCGTCTTGTTTTATTTTTAGTGGTTTTAATTTACAAGACGCAGTGCAAACAGCAGTCGGGTTTTTTTAATTTAGTATTATTATTAACACCATATAAAACGTAGGCCAAGCCACGGTCGCGTTTTTTTTTTTTTTTAATTAATTATTTTTTGATGTGCACTAAACTGAAGGATAAACATTTTTTTTGACACTTGTATTATCTACGAAACACAGCTCACAATCCTCAAAAACCGACCAAGTGCGAGTCGGACTCGCGCACGAAGGGTTCCGTACCATTATCTAAGTATACAAATTAGACACTATACTACAACTTTTATAAAGATCGGAGAAAAAAACGGTAAAAAAATCACGTTTGTTGTATGGGAGCCCTTCTTTAATATTTATTTTATTCTGTTTTTAGTATTTTTTGCTATAGCGGCAATAGAAATACCTACATCATCTGTGAAAATTTCAACTGTCTAGCTACTTATCACGGTTTAAGAAATACAGCCTGGTGATAGACAGACGGACAGGAATAGGGTTCCGTTTTTACCCTTTGGGTACGGAACCATAAAAATATAATCTAAACCACTAGCCAGGTCTAGTAAACAATTTACCTAATACTTTAATCACCTCGAGCCACTCGGAGCTAAGTTGCCATATAATTTTAACATGATTCACCGCAGTACTAACTTGCCGCTAACTTTGACACAAGTTTCTCTGGATTTGAATAAAAGTATGTCTCTTGGGTAGGTTTGAATGGCAGCTGGGGAAGAAATCTTTGACGTTTGAGTATTGGGAATATAAGAGCGGGGTCAGATGAAGAGGTTTCTTATTGACGCGCGTCAGAAATGCTCAATTGTTATCAGCGCATGAACAAACTAAGGGCGGTTTGCTTCAAACCATCTGTATTCGTAAGTCAGTACGTAATCGTTAAGTCAGTATGAAATTGTCGTACAAGCCGCTATATTTGACGGTTACAGATACGTAACTGTAAGTTGAAACAACATGGCCTAAGTATTGCAGCCTGCAGGAGATAAAGCTTTCTAATAGCTTTTAGAAGCTTTTCTAAACGTTGCCACGTTACCCCATACAATAATTTCGCGTGGGTGCGTTTGCAAACACAAATCTCACATACACAAACAGCCAGAAAAGAAAAAATAAAATTTGCTCTATACGAGAATCGAACCCGCAACGCGTCGCGCAATAACCAATTGCTCAAAATAATGTCTTAGGTTTTCGCGATTACTACACATTATAAAAAGAAATTGAAATGGATTAAATCGCGTGTATTATTGATTTTTTCTGACGTTTCGAACATTTTGTAGCGTTCGTGGTCGCAGGACAACTTTTTTTTATTATAAGCCAATTGCTCAGCCACTGCGACAACCCTGCCGCCATTCTTTAAGATTGCAACAAAAAAGTAAAAAAAGAAAAGCTATCTTCTCTATAACCGTGTCTAACTAATCCTAAAACGTATAATACTTATTAGAAGTCTTGAATGGGACACATTACTAGTATTATTAAGATATAATTAGTTTCAATAAAATACTTTCAAACTAAGAATTTAATTTTGGCAAAATGCTTAACTCTTCTTTTATGGCAACGTACTCGCCTCATATTCATAAAAAAGCCAGAATGGCTAATATTTACGAGCATATTAGATGATAGTGACGCATGATAGATTCAATGAAGAATCCATCTTCAGAATTCCAATAAATCGCCCGCGAGATAGACACGCTTGAGTATTGAATTCGCACGTTGCATGCGGTGTTTGTGCATTGGTGTGTAACGCAACGTCTGAGCTAGATCTTATTCTACTTGAATAATTAGGGATTTAGCGAGAATTCACTCTTTAAATATGAACATTTAAGGTTATTATTCAATCGGTCGAAAATAATCTGTTTTCAAAAAGACTCATTGATTTTTATTACATTTTTGTTTAAAAATCACATACATTTTTAAATATTTCTGTAGCGTAATTTTATTACACTCAATATTTTTCCAGATTGTTTAAAAAGTCATCCGATATTATGCATAATTTATATTGTAGCGACAGCGACAGCTTGTCAGATCACTACAATACGTCATGAATCCTACATCGCGCACGCAGAGTTTTATAATATACAGAAACCCGACATCAATTGTCGGGGCAGTGGCCCGCCAGACAATACAACCCGGTCTGGTAGGACGATCCTCCCTTTTCAATGGAGGGACATTCCACCTCGTTCCTCCATTCACCAAAATTATCATCCACGTACCTCTAACATCTAGCTTGATCTTCTTCACGATATCAGCGTCCAGGGCGGCGGAGCTGACCACGCAGGTCAGCTCACCCCCCAGCTCCTCGCGCGTCACCGTGAGCGGCAGCAGCCGAGTGATGGTGGAGTTATCTGGCGTTACTGTCTCGCCTGGAACAAGGGATAAATACACATGATTATTAGGTCAAAGAAAATTATACAAGTACTTATCATAATTATTATTATGTTCTGGACTAAAAAGTATACGTAGTACGCGTATTAAGTTCAATTGTAACTCGTGTAAAAAACATTGAACTTTACAGTTAAACTGACAACAAACTGAAAACTAACCAATTTATCATTAGGTTAAAATTAACAGTTAAAACTGAATGTCTGAGTGATGTGTGTAGACAAAAGAAACGTCAGTTATAACCTCTTTTTAGATTTTTATGGTTATAACTATCAGATAATACAGTTTAGTTAAAACTGACAGTAAATATTGCACATCGAGCTTTAGAAAGATAATCGGTTAGCTTCGGCTTATAGAGCGTCATCTCTGTCGCACGAAGCACTAACAGTCCGGTATCTAATAAACAAGTCAGCGACAAAACGTCACATAATAGGTATGTGACTGACGTTCTTCAAAGCCAAAGCTTCTATCTACGCAGACGGAGTCGTGGGCAAAAGTCTAGTCTACAATAATATTATGTTCCCCGAGATTCTACTTATTCTTAGATAAGCTAACGATGGTATAAAGACCCTCTTAGTATGCGTGCCTTATCCACCAGCACTCAGCTCTTAATTTAACAGCTGGGCGAGAATCTCAAGATAAAACTCTTTGCTGTTAACTCGTTTACAATAGGAACTAAGAATAGGAACGTCAATGACCTCGAACTGTCAACTATTACACGAACAGTAAAATTTTTGAGTTTCTTGCTGCAATTGTATAGCCGTGAGTTGAGATCTATATCGCACAGCAGTTACTGTGATGTACCATTATTTAACTTCATTGTAATATCTGCAAGATTGCGGCAGTCGTTCTACTGAGTTGCACGATATAGATCAGCAAGAAATTGTCAAAAAACTAGCCCGTTTAACCGCACCTTAAGGTTCGCAAAGAATTAGTTTATAACCAATTGAGGTATAACACTAGAGGAGACGGTTTGAACAAACGTCATGTTCCAAACGCCGTGTGACAGGTGACAAAGCATTAAATATAGATGCGTCATTTACTACCTGAAGTGCGGCTGTTTTACCGCAGTTGATTGGGACAGCGCCGTCTAATGCGGTGTCTTCTCTAGTGTTATACCTCAATGTTTGTAACCAATGGATCATCGAAATATTTTTTTTTTACCATGAGATTTTCTAATCCTACTAATATTATAAACGTGAAAGTTTGTGAGGATGTAAAGATGTATGGATGTATGGATGTTTGTTACTCTTTCACGCAAAAACTACTGAACGGATTTTGATGAAACTTTACAGTAATATAGCTTATGCATCAGAATAATATATAGGCTACCTTTTATCCCGGAAAACGCGGGCGAAGCCGCGGGCGGAAGTTAGTAGCCTATAAATCCAGACTCCAGGGTTGAAATTCGTCAATCAGATTACTAGCAAGTGTTTAAAAATTGGTTTGCAAATTTTGAACATATTGAACAACTTACATACGAACATTGTTATATAAAAGCTTGTAAAAATAAACAAAACTGCTTCAGCTCTGTCCCCAATTGAGGCCATAAAGAACGAAAATCGTCCAAAATTCTCAGTGATTAAAAGCAGGGAAGTACAAAACAAAATAAATGTCGACCACAGAACGGAACAGTCCAAAGATTTATAGCACCTGCCCACTACGATCAAACAGGCCGCCTGAAAACAATATACGTGGGTTTTCGGTTAAAAAAATCTACGGATTTTAACTAACCGACTTCAAAAAAGGAGGTTCTGTATTCGTCCCGTATGTATGTATGTATGTATGTATGTATGTATGTATGTATGTATGTATGTATGTATGTATGTATGTTTGTATGTGCGCGATTTTCTCAAAAACTACTAATTCGATTTGGATGAGGTTTTCACTAACGTAATCTACATACTTTCAGGAAGGTTTTAGTATATAATACATTATGTAATCATTCCTATGTACAAAGTTATAGGCATAAATGTACACACTCAGTAGAAGATTTACTGTTGAACGAATTCGTGAAAGTAATCTAACACGGGATAAAGAACTAAAAAAGGGAAAAATAAAAAACTTTTTTAACAAAAAATAACCGACTTCAAAAATCCACTACAAAGAAAATAATAATTTTGGTTTCGGAAGTCGGTGGAAAAAAAAAGGAAACAAAAACCAAAGCCACCGACTTCCGAAACCAAAATTATTATTTTCTTTGTAGTGGATTTTTGAAGTTGGTTATTTTTTGTTAAAAAAGTTTTTACAGATTTTTTTAAAGCTTGAAAGTTGCCCAATGTTCTCGTGGCTAAATGACAGCCGCGCTGATCGATCGATCTGCGAGGTTAAGCTGAGCTTGTCGCAGTCAGCCCTTGGTTGGGTGACCGTTCTTAACACAACAAGACCCCTCCGTGCCTCGGAGAGCACGTTAAACAGTCGGTTCCGGTTGCCATAGGAATATCTTTGACAATCGTTACGGGTAGGAGAACTAGGAAGAGTGTCACGGTGAGATTCTCCTTCGAACGTTCGCAAACAAATTGGCAGTTCTTGCCTTGGTGACATCACGTGGCGTATCGCTACAGACAAGCTGTAGTCCCTCGCAACAAAAGCATTATCAAAACGCAATTCCTCAGGCGCGGTCCCAGCCGACGATTTTGGGGTCATACCGCAGCTGAAGACTTTAGGGGAGGGACATACCGATTAATGCCGACGTGATATACCGTGAATTACCGTGTTTGGCGCATTTTTGTACGATTTTGGGGGGGGGGTCATGACCCCCGTGACCAATTCCTACACAGTAACAAAAACAAACCACGTATTTCAACTAAAAACAATATCTAGCTTCTAAACTCCATAACGATCTGTAAACTGAAATTCAGCGTTCTAACAAAAAGCCTAGTTTTCAGCCTGAAAACTGCTCTAACAGCGAAACAGGCTAAGATTTCACTAGTTCGCTTTTTGTCTGAATTTCAGTCTGAATATAATATAAATTTTCTATTGTTGCGCGTTGAAATGGAATCAGTTACTCGCGAAGTGAAAGAACTTGTTTGTTAGTTGCCGGGAAGCTGTAATGAGGGAAATAACTTGATGGTATCCGTTGAAGCCTCAGATTATAAAAATATATTAAAATAGATACATAGGTACGGTAAAAATCTAAAACTTAGCACTTACGTGTGTCTAAATCGACTCAATTTAGCCAATGCTAATAGTAATTGCAAAATAAAAAATAACCCTCCACCGTCCATACATCATCGTGATAGATACCAGTCGTATTTTAACCCTGTATTGATACGGGTACAAAAGACCCCGTTTATTACACGAAATGGGAAGGTATTTGGACAACAGCGGGGGGTTAGATTCCGAAAATATGAAATGTGCTTCACGGTTGAGGTAAATGGTACTTTAGGCCAGCAATCTATTAGTGATGAATGTTTTGTTACGGTTTGCGAATTGTTTTGGGGTTATAACAAAAATAGATGGGTTTCTTTTGGGTTATATGGGTTAAGGTGATTTAGAGAATCAAAACGGGAAAATAGTTTCATTTTGCACAAAAAAACGTGACTTAAAATCGATCAGCTTGCTACAGCTGTAAATTTTGCTGAAATCGTGTTAAGTATGTTGTTTGGAAAATATGTATCAACATAAACACAAAAATTAACGTCAAATGGATAGCTCAGTTGGAAGAGCCACGGTGTGGTAGAGGGTTCAGGTTCCCGTCCCGCCCGCGCCAGTTGATTTTTGAAATCTCAATATTTAATAACAAATTAATAACCTCTTCTCTTTTGCAAGTCGGTTCCAAATAAACATTCTTTTAACATTTTAATTTTCGTCCTTCAAGAATTGAAAGTCATACAATTTTCAATATCATCGCATCAGACCAAGAAAAACATTAAATTTTACCTCACGCATGACGTCATCACGTCCTAACTCCCCGATTTCTCAATCCCACTAAAAATAAATCCCATGAACTGAACCGTGCACCCCGTCAGGTGTAACGGAACCCGAACCGATGAAGTGAAAACTGTACCATCTGCACGAGGGACCGGTCTCATGAAATATGTAACAAAAACTCGTATACCTTCGGTTGTTCCTAAATATTTGAAGGCTTACCTCTGATTTAATTGTATTCTTAACTAGCTGTGCCACGCGGTTTCGGTGTTTAATCTATACTAATATTATGAAGCTGAAGGGTTTGTTTGTTTGAACCCGCTAATCTCTGGAACTGCCAGTCGGATTCGAAAAAAACATTTTGTGTGTGATAGCTAGATTTATGAGGAGTAGTATAAGCTATTTAACATCACGCTACGATCCTTGGGAGCCGAGCAATGGGGATGAAACCGCGGGGAACAGCTAGTTTAAAAGAAATCGGATTATTTACCCCTCGCGCTAATATTTCGTTCTTTCTGACTTTATAGGGTTCCGTACCAAAATGGTAAAAAAGGAACCCTTATGGTGCGACTTCGTCTGTCTGTCTGTCTGTCTGTCTGTCTGTCTGTCTGTCACACCTGCTTATTTCAGCAACTACTTATGCTATCGACTTGAAATTTGGAACAGTTATAAAGAATGCTTGTTCAACTTTATTGCAAATGAAAAAAGTCCAAAAATATATTTATTTTCATTGCAAAAGGGGCCGGAGTGGGGGTCTGAAATTTTAAAGTGGGGTTACTAGGTCAAGTGACATATCATATGAAAGAACTTGATCTGCAAATTTCAAAATATATTTTCATTTTATTTTGTCTCACAGTTTTCGACATATGATGAAAAATGTCCAAAAAAATACCATTCCCCCCCCCTTATCTCCGAAGTTTGCGGGGCGCAAAATCTGAAATAATGAGGGTTGATAGGAATTGATCCAAATATGGCACCAAAAATAAAACGATGTTCCTAACTAGTACAGTTTTTTCAAAATCATCAAAATTCCTTCACAAACAAACTTAGTTATGCGGTCCGGATTTTTTCACTTTATACGTCCAAATATGATACGGAACCCTCGGTGCGCGAGTACGACTCGCACTTGGCTGGTTTTTTTAACATCACGCCACGACCCTTAAGAGCCAAGCAACCGGGGGTTAAGCCACGGGGCACAGCTGGTAAGATTAATAAAAAATATTTATACCTTGTAAAGTTGTAACATTACGGCACGGACAAAAAGTCTATGGTATAAGAATAAACAATAAAAAAAACCTCCTTGTCAGTTTAACACCTAGCCATCGTCAATTCAAAACTTAAACGAAAAATCACCGACCCCGCCAATGCCTTCACAAAACCAATCGTTTAAATCGTAAGTACTTTCCACCAATTTCACGTTCATTTGTTTCCGAATTCGGAATTTCTGAAAACTTGTGAGAACGCGCCGCCCCAACTCAGGCCCCAGAAAATAAGAGAAAAATCAATCACAATAAGTTTGCAGAACTTGCTACTTAAGGGCCTGACTCAGTTTAAACGCTGGGAAAAGGACGGAGGCAGACTTTTCGTTAAAAGACGGTATGCCATAGCTAGCCAGTAAGAGTTTTGAAGAATATTGTTTTTTTTTGTTCGAATTTGAAATTCGATTTTGGAATCTTTTTTTGTTTTCCTCGCAGCTGTGACTGATTTGCTGTTTCTGGTTTTTGTTTTATTGTTTTTGCTTCATTGATTTTACTAGTTGCGCTTTAGTTAAGTGTGTAAAGTGTACAGTATGGAAAAATAAGTTAAAAGAGGTAAACATAACATCTTAATTAACCAAAAGGCTGATTTTCTTATAAATAAGAATGTACAAAATATAGTTTCGATTTGGTTTCGATATAATCTCAATGCCATAAATGTCACAAATGTGTTCTCATGTACCTACTAAATACCACTTCTGAAATAATATATGTCATAGAATACCATTTCTGACATATTGGCATTGAGATTATATCGAAACCAAATAGGAACTCATTTTTATTTACGAAAATTGGGCTTCAGTTATATTTAAGTCCCATTTAACCTATTAAATGGGACTTAAATATAACTGAAGCCCAAGCTCGGCCCCTAGGCCGAGCCTATTGCAATTAATTGCTAAATAGAAAAAAAATATAACTAATGAAAAGAAAGAAAAAATTATTTGGCACAAAAACAGAACCTCTAACTCTTTGCCTGACCCGGGAATCGAATCCAGAAACCCACGCTAAGCAGTTGCGCTTGCAACCACTAGGGGTTAACCAAAGGGGTTACAAAACTTATCATAAGAAGCAAATTCTTCTCCATTCAAGACCATAAAACAAGATTCTCTTTAAACAGTTCGCCAAAAGACTGTATTATGTTTATTATACGCGTATAATATATTGACCAATAAAAATGGTAATATTCCGGACAAAATGAAATTAAACTGAGGGGCGTTCTACCAGCAGATAATCTACCGCGATGAGCAATTTGATATATTAGAGCAATTTTATTTATGACTTGAGAAAAGTGAAATTATTCTTAAATCTGCTTATTCGTCTTTCTTAGAGTATTATTGTTTTGCTGGATTATGGAGGAGAATTGGAGAATAATGAGGAAAGAAACCATGTCATCCGCTTAGTCTTTTTTTTAACAATTGGGATTGGCTCCCAGAATCTATAGAATCTATACTTGTACTTTAATATTAGAAAGCTGAAGAATTTGTTTCATTGTTTGTTTGAATGCGCTTATCTCTGGAACTACCAGTCAGATACGAAAAAATCTTTTTGTATGATACCCAGATTCATGTGACATTTTAGAATTGAATATAATCCAGAAAAAACAGTCGGGATAGGGTACTGGGACGTAATCATACCCAAAATGTTTATTTTTGTCTGTTTGTCTGTTTATCCGTTTGTCTGATTGTGCGCGCATTACGCAAAAAGTAGTGAACGGATTTTGATGTGGTTTTCACAGTTTGATAGCTTGAGGTTTAACTTAAAATCTAAGCCACGTTTCATCCAATTCCGGTGAGATAAACCAGAGATACAGCTTGACCTCTTGGTAGTACTAGGCACTCTACACACAGATAATTTAAACTGGCCATTTCATTGTAGTCCACGCGGACGGAGTGGCGGGCAAAGGTCTAGTCTATAAAATCTTCAATAGCTCTTTACTACATAACATGGTTCCCACTTGAACTAGTGTGCGCTCCAGTGGTCCGTGCCGTCACACTTATACGGCCGGGGGAAAGGATTTCTGTGTCTTCGAGTGAGGACGACGCTTTTTATTTCGGGATCCAGGTTCTCGGGAAATAGGGGATATATTGGACAGCTGTAGGTACTTACAGGGAGAATAACGGAGGTAGAATAATTTATTATTCGCACAGTCTTATTCTATCTTATAATTAAGCTGGCCTGCCCTGGCTTCGCACGGGTGAAGTTTAGTTTATCCTTATGAATCGAGTCACGCGAAATTCGCTCCTCACAAATTATATTAAAACACTCCGTCGCGCATTGATTACATCATGTTATCTCTGAAAGTATTCGTCCAAATAAGATACTGTAAACTGAAAAAAACATCTCCATTAAATACTTGTGACGATGAAACTACTTATTTTGATAAGGATTAATATTTTCAGTACTTTTTGCGTGATGCGCACACAAACAAACTAAACATATATATAATGAAATTATAATCAGCCTGTAATGTTCCCACTGCTGGGACACAGGCCTCCTCTCTGTGAGAGTGGGCCGTATTCCACCGCGCGGGCCCAGTGCGGGTTGGTGGACGTCACATATGTCTTCGAATTGTTGGTCCTAGGACATGCCGGTTTCCTCACGATGTTTTCCTTCACCGTAGCAGCAGTGATGAAACAAATTGCATAAAGTTTCGCCGGGGTTCGAACCCAGAACCTACCATCGCTCATCTATAATGGAAAGAAAGTGACATTTTCTTTGCCAAAACCCATTGTTACTTTTAACCTTTATTTTCCAAACCCCTCGAAAAAATCGAACTAAATAAATACATTAGCTATCGCCGAAACATTATCGAAGCACGCATCGAGCACAATTCACAATTAGGAACGCTTCCGAAAGCGGCTATTAATTTGTGTTGCCAGCAATAAATTCTTGTTAACCCACATACTACCGTAGTTTGGGCTTTTCCTGTTTTTTTTTTAAATGGTAGTTGATTTCCGCTGTGGGTAGATTGGGAATGGGTTTTTAGGAAAATAAAGGTGCGTGTTCAGCATTTTTTCAAAAGCTTTTTTTTCCATATACCTAGTTGGTTTAAAGAATGAAATAATAGAGGTGTTTTTGTTCAGTTGGTTTTAAAATGTTTTATAGTAGAGAGGAATATGATTTTGTGGTTATATAAATATGTATGTATATATCGTGGCCCTTTCATGAAATGGTAGCCACATCATGAAGTGATCAATTTTAAGGTTTGGCTACGACATAAATACATTTTTAACGACGGCTTTTAGCAAAGTACCCTACCTAGTTTCAAATGATACGAATTCTTAATATTTTTTGATTTAGTGACTTTAATAATTGTTAAAATTGTCATTTTTAACGACAAAAATAATTTCAATTCCTCTCCTTTACTATCAAATCTTTCACAGAAACATCATCTCCTTGTTATAAGGAAATAAATTAATCTCCATCTCTGCCAAATAAATTGGTGTTACCATGTATAAATAGTGTGTTAGTAGTGCGCACTTAGTATGTAATTGAGTTGGTCTGCAGCGGCTTTGTCACTGGATTCCTGTGGTAATACAAGAGGGTGGGGCGCAAGGGAGGAGCGGTAGCGGGGCGGTAGCGGGGCTGTAGCGGGGCGGTATAGTGAGTTTAACATAACAGTTCCCTTTGACGCTATATTGGCTACCTTGAACGCCAATATGTTACAACATTTTTAACGGTGTTGGAAGTTTTTTTTCAGTACCAATTCTCACTGACTGCTTTTTAGTGTCCTAGGCATTACTTTAACACTTAAATCTAAAAAAAAACCGGCCAAGTGCGAGTCGTACTCGCGCACCGAGGGTTCCTTATTATTTTTGGACGTATAAAGTGCAAAAAACCGGACCGCATAACTAAGTTTGGTGTGAACAAATTTTGATGATTTTGAAAAAACTATACTAGTTAGGAACACCGTTTTATTTTGGTGCAATATTTGGGTCAATTACTATCAACTCTAATTATTTCAGAATTTTCGCTCCGCAAACTTCGGAGATAAGGGGGGGGGGGGGAATGGTATTTTTTCAGACATTTTACATCATATATCGAAAACTGTGAGACATAAAATAAAATGAAAATATATTTTGAAATGTGCAGATCAAGTCCTTTCATATGATATGTCACTTGACCTAGTAACCCCACTTTAGAAATTGGGACACACACTCCGGCCCCTTTTGCAATGAAAATAGGCAGGTGTGACAGACAGACAGACAGACGAAGTCGCACCATAAGGGTTCCTTTTCACCATTTTGGTTCGGAACCCTAAAAACATAGACATATATATACAACGTTAAGACCTAGACAGAGTAACAGACAGGGGAGCCAACATAGCGTCAAAGGGAATTCATATGTAAAACGCAAATAGTGGGGTGGGTAGAAGAAATACCTAAGCTTCAAAACGTGACGGAAACGGCTGGACTGATTTTGACGAGACTTACATTAGCAGCTAGCTGATATTATAAGGAGTAACATAGGCTACTTTTATTTTAAAAAAAGAAATAGAGTTCCGCGCAAAAAAATTAAAATCACTATAGGTATACTACTAAAATCACTATGGGTATAAGTTTAATCAGTCGCAATACGAAAAGGGGTCATTATACTCATCATTATGAACAACTTTTGCTACGGAACCAACCCTGAAATCGCAAAGAATTTTTATTTAAAATTAAAATCCAATATTTTGTATAGACTACAATTTACCGAAACCGGGGCGTGTATTTTAAACATGGATACAAAAACCGCTACCGCCTATGCCCCACACCACATCCACTTGACGACTTGGCTAGATTTTAGCTCGGCTCGTAAACTTAGACTTTGGTTTGTTTAGTGCCCAGTTATTATTGGGCCAACACTTACGGCACAGCGAGTAACTTGCCGTTAGTTCGTCCATTGTGCGATGTTTTGTTGGTACCAGTGTTTAGTTTAGTCGCTAGTTGTTACATGCATTATTTAGTCTTGGATGCAGTTCATGCAGTGCCTAGATTGTTTTTTCCTACAAGAATAACCATATTAAACATAGACGTTTTACTCCGTTTTATTGTACCTACATAGGAAATATCTTGGTCAAAAAGAGCACATTTTATGGTGGATCGATTGTAATATCGATCCACCATAAAATGTGCTCTTTTTGAAATGTCATTTTGACAACGCAAAATGCGTCACGTCACAAAGTGAGATTTAAATTTCCCAAATCTATTGAAAAATGTCTTAATATGGCGCAAGGTCAGTCCTATTCTTATTTTGATCGCATAGTATGCGCTATTACTTCGTTTTGAATTAGCATTCTTTGTAACTTTTTCTTTTTGCTCAGCTCCTAAGGGTCATAGCATAAACTCAAATAGCCTATACTATTTTTCATAAAACTGGGTATCATATACAAAAATATTTTTTGGACAATTCCAGAGATTAGCGCACTTAAACAAACCTTTCAGCTTTATTATATTACTATAGATGTCCTTATAGATTTGTTAGCTACACAATAATAATTAATACAACCGTTTATAGCTCAAATAAAGCACACAATATCACTCAGTGACCTGAATAATAGCTTATTTGCGACTGTACCCATTTCTTCGGCCCACGAGACGGCCAGTTTTTAATTAGTTGCGACTGTTCATAATGGTAGAAAGTTTTCAAACATTTAACGTTTCAAATGTTAATTTTTTGTGAATTTGAAACATGTCAAAGCCATGTTATGCCTCTATTGAGTTATTAAATATATAAGTGATTCTCAAAAATCATATGACCCGAGCGGGATTTGAACCCGCGACCTCTGACGAACCGTGGCTAGTGCTCTGAACCAACTTTACATAAATTAGAAAAATTAAATAAACTCACAAAAATTAGAACATAATAAAAATAACACACTAAATAAAGTGAAACTAATTAAATTAGGAATGAAGAACTTTAATTAATTAAAAGCAGCTTTTGAAACTACTCGTATTTTATCCAATTATACTTTTTATCCGACTGCTAAGAAAGGGTTATGTTTTTTGCGCGTATCTTGATGTGTGTTTGTAAATTTCTTTATTACCTCGTATCTAGTTAAGGTATCGTTATATTTGTATTAAAGACCCAAGTGTCCCTTTAAAGTTGTTTGAAATAAAAAAACAAAATGGCCGATTTTTGGCGCCATAATACGTGTTTCAAAATTTTCGTATATTTTCGTAAAAGTAAAATCTCTACCCAGAAAAATGACGTCCATTATCTTCCTAGTATGTTGTCTTGTGACTCTTTCTCAGTATATCACCGCCAGTGATATCAGAGCCTGTATAAATATCCAGAATATCTAGAATTGAAGCCGAACAACAGCTCGGTATAAACTAGCCACAGCGACAAGGGAAATCACTAGTGGTGTGTTTAATTAAAACTCATGTATGTGTAGGTACGAATTTGTATGATAATTTTAATATGGACGAGTTTTATTATAATAAGCGCGTCGCTTTTGCTATGCTAGAATTTTCTGTTACGGTACATTTTTTTAGTGTATTTGATGCATTATTTTGAACGCAGAACGATTCTTTTTAGGGTTATGTAGGTACCTCGAGAGAAAAATAAGAATTTGTTTTTTTTTTATACCACCTTTTTAAAACGGACTAAAAAGTACAAAATAATTTCTGATGGTATGAAAAGTCAAGAAAAATCAAGTTGAAATTAATATCAAATAGTTAGGTATTATTACCGTGCTATAGGGTACTTCTCGTGTGACTGAGTATCAAGTTTGGCATGAAGCAAGGTTTCACAGCAAAAATAAAAAATAAAATCTGGAAATAGTTACCTAATTTGTAGTTATATCGCACAAAAATATTTTTTGCGAGTCCTTCTCACACTTGTCCAATTTTTTATTTAATGTATTCATTATCATCATTATTCTCTTGGGCTCATCCCAATTTATTTGAGAAATATTTTATTTAAGAAATATTTTAAAATGTAAATTTTATGTAATCAAATATTATACACGGAATATTTACTATTATAAATAATTTTACTTTGTAATTTATTAAAAATTTTGAGAAGAAATATCAAAACAAAACATAAGACCAACCACCAAAAAATATTTCTTTAATGTCACATACACTGATCATTACACCAAACATTTGCGGACCAACCAACAAAAATACCTATTTCTTTATTGTCACAATACACTTGATACACCAAACATTTGCCCAAGCAATTTAGGACCAATTTCACCGAGCTCTATTAGTTCCTAAATGTCCCGATTAAACATTTTGCTGTAGGTACTGTCTTATTATGCAAAAACAGTTAAAATGACTTAACGAGGCCCTTAACCTGCATAAAAATTACCTAAGCTACATTTTGCCGTATCACAATCACACCAATCGAAAAACAAACGTTTGATTCAGAAACAAAACACCGTCGCAGCGACAAGGGAAATCACGGTCCACAAGTTTAATTAAAATTAATTAAAATGCTTAATTAAATCGTGCAGTGTGCTCACTTCTGCAACTATTTCACTATCTACGCCTCCCTCTTTCATAAGCCTTTTGTATAGCTCTGTCTCGTTCTGACGTTTCTCCGTATCGTATTTTAATTGGGGAAGTTTTTAGATTTGGAATGAGAAACTATCAAATGTTTGTTTTAAGGGTAAGTATAGTGTTGTGTTTGTGAAGGAATTATTCGGGTATTAGGACTCTCTATGCTGTTTTTTTTTATTTGAATTGAAAATATACGTTTGCTAAACAATCTATACTTCTATACTAATATTAAAAAGAGGAAAGATTTTTTTGTTTGTACCGAATAGGCTCCGAAACTACTGGACCGATTTTAAAATTTTTTTCACTATTAGAAAGCTACATTATTACTGAGTAACACAGGCTACTTTTTATCCCGAAAAAATGTATAGTTCCTGTGGGACACGCGGACGAAGTCGCGGGAAAAGTGCTAGTACCTATTTATATAAATTATTAATTAGTATTTTTAAAATGTGCAAATTGTATAAAATTTTATCAAAATGTTTCAGGGCTGTTGTATTTTAGATTCAAATTATGCTTACATTTACGACATCATACGTCAAAATAACTCGTGATTGGCCCACTGTATTACATTCGCAAATGGGTCAAATGTTCCGAAAGTTGTGTTCTGGTGTGTTACTGATTTGGAGTGTGTTATTGTGTGTTACATGTTCTGTTGTGCTATAAGTACAACTGAGACAACCTATATTTTATATGGGTTTTACTTATAACACAGCGGAACATGTCATCATCTGCCTAGCCTTTTCCCAAATTATATTGAGGTCGGCTTCCAGTCTAACTAGTTTCGGCTGAATATCAATATTTTACGTGGAGCGACTGCCATCTGACCTCCACAACCCAATTAATGGGTAATACTGGTATTCGAATGTTAGACCAGCTGTCAGACTTTTAGGGCTTCTGACTACCCGTAACGATTGTCAAAGATATTCCTATGACAACCGGGACCGACTGCTTAACGTGCTCTCCGAGGCACGGAGGGGTCTCGATGTGTAATTAACGGTCACCCATCCAAGGACTGACCGCGGCAAGCGCAGCTTAACCTCGCAGATCGATCGATCAGCGCGCCTGTCATTTAGCCACGAGCCCCTCAACACAGCGGAACATGTAACACACAATAACACACTCCAAATAAGTAACACACAAGAACACAACTTTCGGCGATTTCACACAAATACAAAAAAGTATATATAAACTTTCCCGTATATTTTCCTAAACGTTCCGCCACCAATCTCAGGGGTGACAAACTATTGGCGTTTTAATTTAGAAATTTTAATTAAACTCAACCCCAGGGGTGGCGACTTTTAGTTTTATAGTTAGGCTGGGGTGCCGGTTACGGTCAAATGCCAATTAAATTTAATAATTAAGTTGTTTATAATTAATCTGTTGTTGCACGAGTTGGTTTACGAGAGTTTTATGTTTGTGGGTTAATGGTTTTGTTTTTATGGTCATTTATATTGAAATATTTATGAATTAGCTTTTTCTGCGGCTTGGAAAATGAGTAAGCGTGCTGATACATGTATTTATTCTAGGACTCGCGCACCAGGTTACTGTCCCGGTTGAACGAGATTGGATTTTAACTTTCAATTCTCATTATTTAATTGTCATGATAGCGGCCATACCTAAGATCATAGAAACAAGGAGATATGCCATCATAGCAAATTAGTACCGGAACAACTGATGCCACTTTTAGTACATTTTTCAACACAATTACGCGCATAATTAAGCACTCCTTGTGAATAAAAAGATCTCCCACGCATTAAACATTTCGCACACCCTCAATCTAACACTGTTAATCGTCACTCAACACTAGCACTAAACTAAAACACTGTATTTATACCATCGATCGTGTTCGGTTCGTCGCCAGCGCGTACGTTTTTAATATGAGCAATTTGCTCAAGATCAGGCATCAAGCTCGATAGCGCCTTGGCACATCTCCGTGTTTCTATGATCTGAGGGCCATACCTATACTAATATTATAAAGCTAAGAAGAAGTTTGTTTGAACGTTTGCTAATCTCTGAAACTTCCAATCGGATTTCAAAAAATCTTTTGTATAATATGATAGTCGAATTCATGAGGAATAGTATAGGCTGTTTAACATCAGGCTATAACACTTAGGAGCCGAACAACGGGGTGAAACCACGTGGCACTGCGAATATACCTATAAATCTTTTACAGTCTCAATACTGCAGCTCGAAAAAAGTAAAAAAAAACTTTGTTTTTTGTGTAACAAATCCGCCATCAATATTTCATTCAAATGAAATATTCACTGTACGCCCTTATTTTTACTACCAGCTTACAAAATTGCAATCGAAAAAAATCCTCGCTATACATCAAAGGCTTCTATCAAAGCATAGCCAAAAAAAGTCCCGTTGTAATCTGATCACACGTTTGTGATTGCAATGTAAAAATGGAAAAAAATAAAAAAAAAAAACTAGAAAGTTTCAAATCGGCCGTCAGCTGTCATGCGATTGGTTAACGATAGGCAGCCGGTTCATATCGCGTGGTTGACGGTTCGTTGATTGGTTGGGACACCGGTGCTCAAAGTTTATGTAGGCACACCCCTGTGAAGCTATGCACCTGTCGATTGTTACACGCTCGTCCAAATATTTTACTAGCGAGATAAAAAATATACAAAAAAAAATCGTTATATTTTGTTGCACCTACCATGTTTTATCTCTACATCATCCTAAAGTAGTCTGGCAGAAAATGCCTCAGGCATTAAGTCTGTTTTTGTGAAGTGTTTTTAGCTTGTACATAAAAAATATAACTGAATTGTAGAAGAAAATAGAGAAAAGAAACATTTAATAAAATACATCTTTAACTAAGTTTATTAATAGTATGTAAAGATACCGTACTAAGTAGGTACAATAGTTCTTGCCAGTAAAACGACTTAGATCTTCTTGAAAATTGTAAAAAACGTTACGTATGGTCAAACCAACCTAAACAATGCCGATGAGAGCAAAAAAAACTACTTAGAAAATTGGTGGCAACTTTCTTCTATTCAAAACGACGACTTCAAAAACACATCACATCTCCAAGCTCTTGCAACATAACTGTCTGTCTGAAAACAGTTGAGATCCACTGGCTTGAAATACGAGTGAGATTTTCAGGTCCCGTTTTACGCTTTGTCGTCAAATCTAAAACGATTTTTTGACAACCGCCACTGAGCTGAACGTAATTTTGAATTTAAAACGAGATCAAATGTGAGCATTCTTGTTTTTGTGCGATATTGTTTTGTATTTGCTGTCATGCTCAATCAAACACTGACCTAACTCAAAATTGCAAACTTTTGGCAATTGACGTTTAAAGTTTTTTGTTGTAGGTGCGCGTGGAACATAAAATATAGACTGATCAAATTTTTTACCTTATTTAGCAAAGAATGGGGTTGTTTTTTTTTTGACTAGGTTGTAGAGCATGCTCTTTTAGGTCGGTATTTCACTGTAACTCATTTTGGCCAAATTTTGAGTTAGGTCAGTGTTTTACTAAGCATGCGTTTTGTTTCACCAGGTTAAGGATATGTGTGGAGATGGCTGCTGTTTCCATAGTTTTAGGATTCCGTAGCTCAAAAGTAAAAAATTTAACCAAATATTTTTATTTATATAATTAAAACAATCACAATCATCTTTTCAGAAAAAATAAAAATAAAATTGTATGCAACTTTTTTACACTCGCTGCACTATTGAACAAAGGTGTTTTCTTATTTGTTTTGCTCTATTCTCACAAAATAATTAAATACAGAGAAAAACATATCAAAATAAAGTAATCGGAACCGCAATATAATGATAAGGTATTCACAATCCTTTTCAAATAACTTCAGAACAAGTTACGACACAATTCTATTTAAAGATAAATCTTGAAACTTTTGCAGAGCAAAGCATTAAAATTTCATATTTCCAAGATACTGCAACTGACACTCTTTCTATATTTTATGGTGTTTTGCCATTCTCAAATCGCTTGGAAATAAACTACCAATAATTTTGCCTCTAAAACTTTCCAGTTCGGTGCCTGATCGTTTCTCACTATCAGCCGTGATAGCGTTTGCTTTCTTTCATTTTCATACAACGGACGAGTATTTTGAGGTTTTTCCCTCGATGAACTAGATTGGTTTGAAAATATTCCAATACCCATTTATGCCTTGGAGTCCATAGTGAGCAGTGTTTCTTTTGTATTGTTCATCAACATTGAATGTTTTGATACCGAGTTATTCTGTTACATGTGCCTAGAAATTGTTTATTAATTTGATCTTACCTAAAACACGAAAATCTAGACTACTGGCTATTTTTGAGGTACACAACGCCAAGCTACAAAAAAAAACCATCAAACAAAATTCACTAATATTTCTAAAAATAAAAAAAAATACTTGTTAAGACAAGAATCTACGAACCTAAATTTCAAGTAATACCTTCCCATTTTCAATAAAGAATAAAAAATAGACCACCAAGAAACAAAGGAAAGCTATTCCCAAAGCCAGATTCCGCAGCTAAAGTGCACCGGAAACTTTGGAAGAATCCCAAAGTTTCACCAAAGTATTAGCGCTGGTTACTTTTGGTATCCTTTACACTCCACCGGGTTTAGAACCTGGGGCTAGTGATTGCGGGGAAGATAGGTAATTTTGTGTAAACAAGTTTGGTGGTACTTTGAAGTTCGATAATGAAAGAGCAAGTTGGGATGTTGAAGACGAAGCAGAGAAAATTGTATATGAAAAGAAAGCATTGAATGCGGTTGCAGTAGGTTATTGTAGATTGAAACATGGACAACTGGAGATTAGTGGCAAAAATACCAGTAATTCACCTGCTTTATTTTTTTTCTAAAAATCTTTCACTCACGCTTTTTAACAAAAACAAAACTTCTGTTTACTCATTTAATTCATTTATTGATCGTACATAAACTTCGTCATAGTACTCCACGTGTATTTGCATAATCAGCAACAAAGAAACAAGTTTATAAAATCGAACCGACTTATCCAGCTGAACTTTGAAAAATCTTTGTTTAATGTACCAATATCTTGACCGTCTGGCTCTTCGACAGTGAGAAATAGCTCTGCTAATGCCCTTTGATGCCTCACTTAGGCTACACAATATTTATCTTCAAACAGAACTTTAAATAAAATACAGTTTTGATCTCAAAAGAGAATGCTTCAGGCGTGTGGAGTTGAGAAACAGATTTATTTTTCATGAAGTTGGATTGTACGAGTAGCTGACGTCAGTTCATTTGTTTTCTAGCTTCCATGCTGCGTGTTTAATTGTTTATGAGTTTTTAAAAGTGTTTTAGTTAACATGTTTTCGTTTTTTTCCATTTCAAATACAACATTGTTTGTTATTTAGTTTAGTTTGTTAGGTGTTCCTTTTGCAGTTTCTGTCTACCTTTTATGGCAAAAAGGCGTGAGTTTATTTGTATGTGTGTATTTCTTCTGTAAGGTTTAGCCGAAAATAAAATTGACTTATACACAAAAATTACTTCCACTTCAACTTAAAATAAAATAAAAAAAACATTTTTGATACGACATACACATGAGATGAAATCAGAACATCCAACTAAACCATAATTTTATCCAAGTGAACGTGGGATTTTGTCCGGAATACCCGGAATCGTATCCTTCCTACTGCTGGAAGCTTTGCGAGCATTCCAAGACCAAGATTGGAGGCTTTTCGAATATTCCCAGTTTGGGAAATTTTCTACTGCGCAAGTTATTATCACTGGCTCATGCCTGCGGCTTAGTTGGTGGAGAGGTGTCGAATATGAAAACCGTGGCTGGTTTTTTTTGGCTAAAACTAATTTAAATATTAGGTAGTTTTTGGTAACTAAGGTATTTGAGTTGACTGTACCACAATGTTATAAGAAACACCAATCTCCTTACATATAGATGACTTTTAACTTTAACCACTGATTAAATATACAACTATCCTTGTCATTTGTATGTAAATGAATACAGATAACAATTGACATAAGAGCTGTTTAATTTAATCATCGTCGATAAGTAAGGAGGCAAATGATTGATTTTAAAGTAATTAGCAAATAAAATAATACACGTACCAGAAGATAATTTATTTCAAGGTCAATTGAAACACCAATCTCCGATTTAAAATAGGGAACTAATTTTTTGAGCTCTTTTTTTCATTTAAATATTCGAGATGTAATAATAATCAGTTGAAAAACATATTGAGCAGTTATTTAATTTAATGGCGGTTGATTAATTATTGCGACAGTAAAACATGGACAGTAATAAAAAATCAGTTAGTCGTTTATTTCATCATACAATGTCAATTCTAAAAATAATTGAGCAGTCCAATAACTGAATGAGCGGTAAAAATGATGGAATGAGCGGTTCGATAAATAGTTCGGCAGGGTCTAAGCAAATTCTTTAAATTCATTTGAGTAACATACCTAATTAGGGTCCAAGAGCGAGCGAAGCGAGCTCGGGAACTTGGACACCCCGACACGGACAGGTTAGGTTCGAAGGGGTTGACGGGGGCTTCAGTGAGCGAGCAAAGCGAGCGAAAGAAGCCCCCGTCAACCCCTTCGTGTTAGGTTACTTTTAACCTCGCAGACAGAAATAGGAGCCCCGCGTAGCGGGGCTCCGTCGACCACCTCCCTCCCCCTTGTAAGTCCTAAAAAGTTGTTAGAATGAGATTTCTTACCGACAAATTCCGATTTATTACTGCCCACACGTAACCGCTCATTCAATAATTTTTACCGCCCATTTAATTATTTTCCTGCTCAATTATTTATTCACTGATCCATTTCATTATTTTTTATTACTCATTTTTGTTTACTTTACTGCTTAGTTTTAACTGCTGAACTAGTTATTAAACGTGCTATTTATATTTTTAACTTACCAAAACCGCTATTTACAACTGCCTCTTTAAATCAGTGCCTTTAAAATATAATTTATGATAAATACTACTATTCAGTAACTTGACTTACTGCACAATAACACAAACACCGGAAAACATACTTGATAAAATACGAAAAATAACTTGCTTCGTGTCGAGCTTATCATCAAATACAAAATATTTTACCTCGATGACATCGTAGTATCCTGCAGGTGGGTACTGAAAAGCACCTCATTGTGTATTCTCATCGGCTGCCTATAGAACGGAATTGTCTCACTACCCTGTCATCGAAGGAATTTTGTAAAGGAAATATATTTTTGTAAGGTACGGAAGGATCGACGGAAATATTTATTTTTGTAGTTAAAGATTTTTTTTGAATTATGGTAATCATCTCGCTTATTATGCAGAGTTAAATTCGATTCGATTTACAACAAAACCAACCTTGAATTCGCGAAAAAACGCCCATACAAAAATATCCATATCACTCGATAAATGTATGGAATAGTTGAATTTATGTATGGTCTTGTTGTAAATCGAACTAAACATTTCAATAAGTTCTAAGTTCCTTTGTATACCATAATTTGCATCTGTCATACAAAAGTTTATAATCAATGCCTAAGATTTATTATTCAGATTTAAAACTAAATTAAGCACACACCAAGGAGTCTGTTATACTAGTTTTATGCTGAAGTACATTAAAACCATGACTGATGGGATACCATGACAACAGATGGGAAAACTAACGACCCGGAACATGCACTATAAGTTACAATGAAATTGTTAGAATAATTTATCTAGGGAAGACAAATTCTAGTTCTGTTTTGAATAGAAATATAAAATAATCTAGAATTAATGATGATGAAGAACATCGATGCGTTCGATCGTTCAAAGTAACCCTGAAGATTGTTCTTTAAAATACAAGCTACAATAATACAAGTTACCGTGCTGCCTGTGTGAGAGAGAGATGAAATTACGTAGGGCAAGTAGTACCATCCATTTTATATAACGAACCAATTATATTTTAAAGACGTCATAGTACAGGTACCCTCAAAAAATATGTTAAATAATTGCTGAAACTCAACACTATTGACATGAAAGTACGTATTATAATGTCATGTCATGTCCGTGAACGGGCGCTGTCAGTTGGTGCTGGTTATCTCTTGACTGCCTAAACAATGTTTTTTCACTTGTCTAGTTGATATTATTATTATTTTGTACCTTACTAAACATAGTTCTCACATATTAGGGCATCACTGTAATCAAAGAAATTGTTACAGAATTTATTGAAAAAGAGTACCATGGAGTTTCTTGTCCGTTCTTCTCCATAGGAATCTACGTTTTGGAACGGACAACTAGCTTCAACTAACGGACAAACCGACTGACAACTATTGTAATATTGTTTGACATTTCAAAAGTGCCTGTAAATGGTCTAATTGAAATAAATGTTTTTGACTTTGACTTTAATATTTCAAAGATTATTCAATACTATAAGAGGAAATCGCGTTTGAATTTTGTTAAGTGATCTTGTTAAAGTTGACTGTACGGCTGTTTTTCAGTCCAGTTAAACCGTGGGTGACGGACCAATGACGTCAGTTTATCCCATGACAATTGATAGGACTAACGATTCGGAACACGTCTGACGTACACAGATACACGTAGCGTTAGTATAGATTTACTGATATCGCCCTATGGGGACTCATTCCAATGCCTGGCTAGATTGGAAGCGATTGCGCTAGATTTTTTTATTTGGAATTCAGAACCTTTTTTGTGTGGAAATATTATTTTGAGGTTTTTTTGTTCTATTTTTGGTACGTTTTCGATGATGTCGTCAATAGAATTTTTATTTTGGGTGTAAAGTTGTGATAGCAAAAAAAATAGTGTGTTTTTTTCTTCTTTTTTGCTTTAAATTGGTAATTTATATGACAATATATTAGATTCAGAATTTTTAATGGGGGTAAGCAGAAAATACGCATCACCACATACTATATATACATTCCTAATTAGGTGCTTCTTGTCATAGAAAAATTGGCATTTATGTACCTGTTTGAATATAATCTGAATTCATAAACAAACAAGTAAGCAGATCCAGATTCAAAAGCATCAATGTCTTTGGAACATGATTTTATCTACAATCACAAATTCCTTTAATAAAAGCATTCCATATCGACGAACGATTTCAACATCAAAAATAATATCTTACTCTTCTGTAAATACAGTTCAATCTTTACATCCATTGTTTACCCTTTTCTGTATTTATTCATCCAATTGTAACTAGATAACAAGACCACATCGGACCAAAATACCTAATATCTCAAAATGATTTTTCTAAACTAGTCTCTCACATTGAATTCAAAACTTTACCCAATCTACATAGGGTTGAAATTCCTTTATTTTCTGCGGTAGTAGAACTAATATATTCTGTAGATGTAGCGACTATATTCCAAACCGCTTCTATGAATATCTGAGCTTGTCTGTTAGTACGGAATGGGTTTCGATTTATTTAATTCCGTATACCTATATGTTGGGACGACCTGAGTGGAATATTGACCCCAATACGGTAAGCACTAGGTAATGAATTTAGTTTAACATAAATAAGTATTAGTGAAATTAATGACAAAAAGTATCTGCATGAGACTGTTGGCATGGCGAATGAGAATTTGGTAAACATTGTGCCGATAGTTTGAAAAGCCAATAGCAAAATGCTGAAAAGAACCTCCAAACAATACGGGCCGTGTCCAAAAGTACCGTTTTCTGCCCCAAGCCCTTGATCCAACTGAGTATCGAGAGCCTCGCCAAGTGTAGGTCGAGGCTCTTGACTGTTAGGTCATTCTTTGGCTGTGACAGCTATTGGTACAATGATTGCTGAGTCTACATCCCACATGTTGAAAACCTTGCGTGTTAAGTCAATATATTTCAGTTGTTGCATAAGCATAATCGGCCTATAATATTCCCTCTACTGGGACACACTCCTCCTCTGCAAGGGAGTGGGCCGTAGTCCACCACGCGGGCCCAGTGCGGGTTGGTGGACGTCACAGTCATGTTTTCGAATTTTTGGTTTTAGGACATGCCGGTTTCCTCACGATGTTTTCCTTCACCGTTAAAGCAAGTGATTATTAATTTCTAACACGCACAAGCACATGACTTCGAAAATTCAGCGGTGCGTGCCTCGGGATCGAACTCGAACTATTCGCCGTGGGAGGCACATGCTTAAACCACTAGGCTGTCACTGCACTGTTTTTGTTTATTTAGTACTAGCTCTGCCCAGCGGTTTCACTCGTTTAATTTAAATGAAATCGTATTATAAATGTATATTTTTTGTGAATTTTAAACATGGCAAAGCCATGTTATGCTTCTATTAAGTTATTAAATATGTAAGTGATTCTCAAAAATCATATGACCCGAGCGGGATTTGAACCCGCGACCTCTGCCGCACCGTGGCTTAGTGCTCTGCCAACTGAGCTACCGGGTCTCGCCCGACTCATTTGAAATTTGAGATCCTTTTGTATATGCTTTTTCATGCGATTTCATGTTGAAATCGTATTATTTACCCGCCCGCACTATTACATCGTTTTCGCTTAGTGTTCTTTCAGACTCTGCTTTTTGCTCGGCTCCTAAGGATCATAGCGTGATGTTAAGTAGCCTGACATTGAAATAGCCTAACTGATAGTATCAGATATTAGCGTTCAAACAAACAAACTCTTTTATTTTATTAGTGCAGATTAAAACTTTACCGAAAATTTTGCCCCATAAAATCGTGTAATCAGTTTGACAGTGGGATCGGATGAGTCTCTTTTATGTTAAAATATTGTAACTAGGTATCTAAATAAGTAAATTAACTATAAATGTAACATTAATATTAGTAACTATCAGTTTTTGAACTTTAAAACAAATTGAGTTTAAGATATTAAATATTTAACAGATTCTCAAAAATCGAATTGTCGCGAGCAGGATTTGAACCTGCGACCTTTAGCGAACGGTGCCGCTGCTCTGAAACCAACTGAGCTATCGCGACCTGCACGGTCAACTCGAAATTTGAGATCGCTTTGCAAAGCCTGAGCGTTTGGCGACATCTATCGGAAACTATTACAGACTCCAACTCAATGGCTATAACTTTGCAGATATAGTTATATATTTAATAACTTAAGAGAAGCATAAATAACATGGCTTTGACATGTTTCAAATTCACAAAAATATAAATTGAGTTTAGGTAACAATAGAGACGAAACATCACTGCTACACACAGATGATCCAGGTCCCAAATGAGATATTGACCTTAATGTAACCTAGTTCGAAACCTAGATTCAAGTCCAGGCTTTTGGGATAGTTTAATCTAATCTAAGTTGACAATGTACCGTGGCTGGCCAAAGGGGCCCCTATGTCGCTTTAGATGTTAGTAGGTACCTCAGATCATAGAAACAAGGAGATATGCTATCATAGCAAATTAGTACGGGAACAACTGATGCCACTTTTAGTACATTTTTCGACGCAATTACGTGCATAATTAAGCGCTCCTTGTGAATAAAAAGATCTCCCACGCATTAAACATTCCGCACATCCTCAATCTAACACTGTTAATCGTCACTCAACACTAGCACTAAACTAAAACACTGTATTTATACCATCGATCGTGTTCGGTTCGTCGCTAGCGCGTACGTTTTTAATATGAGCAATTTGCTCAAGATCAGGCATCAAGCTCGATAGCGCCTTGGCACATCTCCCTTGTTCCTATAATCTGAGGTAGGTACTTATCTTATTAAAATAATATTATGGTATAATGATACTAGAATTTTGCCCGCGACTCCGTCCACGTAGACTACAATAATTGACCATTTTAAATGACCTCCTTAGTGTAGGGTGGCTAGTACTACGGAGAGGTCAAGCTGTATATCTAGGTCATCCAGCCGGAATTAGATGAAATGTAGCTTAGATTTTAAGTTAAGCCCCAGGCTATCAAACTGAAATCCACATCAAAATCCGTTCAGTACTTTTCCGCACAAACAGACAAAAATCCCAAAAACTTTTTTTGGGCATGGTTACGTCCCAAATACCCTATCCTGACTGTTTTTTTCTGGAATATCTTTTAATGTAAAGTCGGCTTTTATACCGTTTTATTATCGAATAATTTACGTCTGCGTTGTCATCATTATATCACGTCTTTAATCCACATAGGAATTGAGAGATGTTAATGTTTATTGATCAAGTTTAGATGTTGTTCAAATCTGATTTGTATAATATCATTAATATTAATATGAGTTTCTCAATATCATACGTGCTTTCTAATTTAATTAAAATTATAACTGGCTTACGACAAAAGAAAAAGTCAAAGTCAAATTATTTGTTTCAATTATGATTCTTTTGAAAGTCAATTTGCAAAGAGATATTCCCATACCAACAGTCAAATTAGAATCTTTGGTTAGGAACTTTCACGTTTTATTTTTGGTAAAAATGCGACGAATCAACGATGATCTATCGAAACAACGACATCCTAATTTTCTTAGGCTTATTCTACGTTCTCAGTGCAACTTTTCTTGAAGTCTGCCTTTTATACGTAACCTCTTTTCACCCTTTTCGTTTTTTCGTCCACTGCGACGAATTAAAAAAAACCGGGACAACTGACTTACTGACCGGGACACCGGTACAAAACGCTTCTAACCGGGACATGTTCCGGTGTACTGGGACTTATGCAACCCTAGGCTAGTTTTATGGGTTAAAGGGATGATATTCCAGCCAGGCTATTACTGCTTTTTTTTCGTATCGGATTATAACCGATATTTATGATCCGTTGTTCTGATGTGAATTAGTGTTATAATCAAATTCGATTAGATTCAGAACTCAAACAGGAGAAACCCTGATTTATTCACTTATAACATTAACCGGTGGTAAAACAGTTTGCAAATTAATGTCGCCCCCATCTGCAATCATTTACATTAAAATATCAAATTCTCTGTTAATACCGTAAACGAGTTGGATAAGACACGACGTATCCATTTAACAGTCAAGAACGAATATTGTGTTCTGAGGTTCCGTATAAGCAGAAAAATCTGGGTAGTCAAACTTTATGCCAATTTTGTTTACTCTTTTCACAGTGACATTGTCATGAGCGATTCTCGTGCCGATAGGAGAAAACCAAAATTAAATTAAAACAAAATTAAGCCGCATTCAAAAAGGTCATAACATTATACAGGGTAAAATTAAACTCAGTGCGGATATTTTAGGAGGTGAAAGTACTCATGAATATGATTAACTTTTATTATGAGACCAACACTGAAATATGAAAAAAAAAAATCAGCTGATCCCTACAAAAATGCTCTACAACACGATCAAAATGTATGGAACAGCAGATTTTTTTTTTTCATATTTCAGTGTCGGTCCCATAATAAAAGTTGATCATATCCATGAGTACTTTCACCTCCTAAAATATCTGCACTGGTTTTAACTTTACCCTGTATAATGTTCTGGGAAACAGTTTCTGAATACGATTAAAATTTTTGATTTAGTTTGATTCGGCATCGACCACGGAATAATTCTGTTTTGTGGCATCAACGCACTGCGCTCTCGACGCATTAACTGAATGGAAAAAAACAACCGTCTTTTTGCAGTACGACACCCGTACTGCTGCAATCCGACACGTCCAAACGTTTAACAAAATAATCGCGGAACCCTAAAAACTCGATATGAATGCATCATAGAGCTCACGTGCCAAGCTGTGTAATTTATCACTCGCCGTCGGGTTCCGCATACAAATGGTTTAGATAGCTGCGGAATTCTGAAGTGGGGCATATTGTACTTGAATTCATGCTTGATAGTATCATCAAGATCTTGAAAAAAGGGGGTAAGGGGAAAGAAGGTACTAACTCATAGTGGTTTGAGGATTCTAGGGAATTTTACTATTTCTAAGAAACCAAGGGTTTATTTTTAGGTGCTAAAGCAACCATTGCATTGCAAAATGATTAATTGTGTAGTTTTCTCTTGTAAAAGGCGGTCTGCTACTTCAAATATGCGAAACCATGGAATTTTCTATCACATGTAAGTATTAATTATGCATCAACATGGTTTTATTTAAGTACAATCTGTAAGCCTGTATCTGTGTGTGATTGTCAAATTTTCGTAGTGTGCTATACGTGTTCACCTCGCCCCCCGCAAAAAGTGGTAAAAAAAAATATTCGGTACCGTCTCCAGGGGTTTAAGCTCTAAGAGCATTCACGATATAAATGTATCCCTATTTCGTAAACTTTGATTCTAAACCCTATATTGTTCCTTCATCTGTGTCATTTGCCAACGACAGTTCTAGGCGGAAATATTTAATCCTAGATATTTTCACTCCAAGTATTTCCAATCTGTAGAGAGCTGGGAATAAATTGATTTCATTTCAAATGTCTATGGAACCAATTGGATTGTCACATTGCGGGCGTCCACGGTTTTGAGGAAAAGATATGGATTTTTAGGTGTGAGGGAGACGAGAACACTTACTAAAACGATTAACTCCCTACTTATAAATACCTCTTAATATAACCACTGATTAAATATAAATGGTCTGGTCATTTGTATGACAATGAATAGAGATGACAATTGACTTAAGAACTGTTTAATTTAATCATCGTCTATATGTAAGGAGGTTATTATTTAGGAGGTTTGATTTATCAAAAACTACTAAAGGGGCTTTACATAATAATTATAATCTATCTGTACTAATATTATAAAGCTGAAGAGTTTGTTTGTGTGATCGCGCTAATCTCTGAAATCACATGTCGGATTCGATTTTTTTTAATGTATATGATACCCAGATTCACTAGAAATAGTATAGGCTATATAACATCACGCTACGACCCTTAGGAGCCGAGCAATACGGGTGAAACCGCGGGGAATAGCTAGTGAAATTATATTTATTCTGCAAACCGTGCGACCAATTTCTCAATTTTCTAATTGAAATAAATGTTTAGACTATGCTAGAACCAAAAAGTTTCCTCTCTGACCTAGAGATAGCGCTAAAAATCAATACTGTTTTACATTCAGTGTTGCTACCCAAACAATAAATATACGGGTCGGGAATCGAATCCGCGACCGGCTAGCGTTTAAAGTGTTTGCTTTGTGGTTACGTTTGTACAAGATTTGAATACAAACGGTTGGAAATAGTTTGTTTCCTGAAAGATCTCTTGGATTTGGTTTAGGGCTAACTTTCTTTTGGATGTTTGAATTGATTTCATACGAGATTTCTAATACATTTGTTAATAGCGTGCGCGTAAGACTTTAAACGTTGTGTAAGAATGGTTTCATAATCATAACGACATCATAACTGTCAAAACATAAGTCAAAACCTTCGGTCATTGGCTTAGAGTAAGGCGAATCACACACCGTCCCGCGCTACGCTGCGGGGTGCGTGGCAACGGAACAAAAGCCCCGCACGTGAATGCGTTTTCAGTGTCTTGCACCGTTGCACTACGCGTGATTTCTACACAAATACAGGTACTTGCAAACAACGGAAGATCACGCACAAGAATCGCCTAAGACTATCTCTTTGATCATTGGTCAAAACCAACAATAACGTGTACAAAGAGATCTCAAAATTCAAATGAGTCGGGCGAGGCCCGGTAGCTCAGTTGGACAGAGCACGCCACGGAACGGCAGAGGTCGCGGGTTCAAATCCCGCTCGGATCATATGATTTTTGAGAATCACTTATATATTTAATAACTTTTTTTCTTTTTATCTACTAACTTAATAATGATGTCATTACAAGACCATTCTGACACGATTCTTACAATTGCAACAGCAGACTTAGGGTCCAGAAACAAAAGAAAATTTATTGCTTGTCGGTCACCCTTGGCCGGTTTTTCCGTAACGCTAGTTGGTTGCCCGTTCCAAAACGTAGATTCCTATGGAGAAGAACGGACAAGAAACTCCATAGTTATAAATGGTAATTGCCCCTAAAACCATATCCAGGCGCGGTCACAGCCGACGATTTTGGGGGGGGGGTCATACCGCAGCTGAAGACTTTAGGGGGGGGTTCATACCGATTAATGCCGATGTGATATACCGTGAATTACCGTGTTTGGCGCATTTTTGTACGATTTGGGGGGGGGGGGGTCATGACCCCCATGACCCCCCCCCCCTGGGACCGCGCCTGACCATATCAAAGGGACACACCATAAACAAGAATACCTCTATCCTATTTCCTGCGCATATTTGAAACCGCAACACATCTATACGTACCGTCCAACCTGAATCGGACCGGAAACGTTTTGATTTAATGCCTACGATTGACCACAAATCTCGGTAAAGGCTTCAATTTTGGCCTAATTTAGCCGATAACTGAGGCAGATTAATTTATGGGTAGGTTGAACGAAATTATAGATTTGGGCGCAATTTGTGTTTGAGCGTTCGTTCAAGTGGTTTTGGGTGGTTGAAAATTTGGTAAGGTAATCTTACAAACCTGATCTTTAAATACAAGGTTGAATTATACGGAGTGCCGATTAGGTCGTCACATTAAATGATACCACCTATATACTGTAGGGCAGTGGTTCCCAAAGTTGTGCGGACTGGACCAATAAAAAAAAATTGGTTCGGGACCCACCCTGTGCCTATTATGAAGATTTTTTTCTGAAGCTAGCGTTTTCTTGTTTAAACAATTATTAGCTAGGTATAAGTATCGGCAGGGATCTTGATCACAGATCGCGCATGTATATTTTTGACCCAATAGAGAATAGTCCAATAGACGACGAGTATCGACTGACGAACCAATCGCGTGCAGGCTCGGCGCCCTCCGTCTTCTCCATTCCGCCAAAGAGACCGAAAAACTAGCTAATGCGCAGGTGACGTTTGTGATCATAAGTGGTCCCGCTAGTTATACCGTTCGACTGCCGATGTCGGCCGATCGACTCGGCCCGGTTGACGTGTTGCGACTGTCCTTCTATCAGTTTCAGGGCCCACTCAATATCCGTTTACCACCTAAATGAAGAATAACGGCACTTACCATTCAGCTCCCTCAAGTCGACTCCCTTGTTCTTCCTGAAGTACCACACGACCTTCGGCTGCGGCTTGCCCTCGCGGACAGTACAGCTGATGTTGACTTTGGCCCTCTCCAGCAGAGGACCGAAGGTGGCTGCGTCAGCTAGGGTCTTCCCCTCGCCTGTTACCACTTCAACTGATTTGGGTTTTACTGTGGACAAAGGAATAGGAAGATATTAGTACACATCTATCTATTTAATACTATTACTAACTGGTCCCCGCAGTTTCACCCCCATTGCTCAGCTCCTAAGGGTCGCAACGTGATGGTAAATAGCCTATACAATTCCTCATGAATCTGGCTATAATATACAAAAAGATTTCGAATCCTTTTGTAGTTCCAGAGATAAGCGCGTCCAAACAAAGAAACAAACAAACTCCTCAGCTTTATAATATTTATATAAGTATAGATTACAGCTGAGATTTAATATTTCAATTCAAGTTCTACCCGTGTCATGTGTTTATAAAATCTCTTTTACAAACAGCTGACAAACAGACAAAAATTCAAAATCAACTTTTTGGGTAGGGTTACGTCCCAGTATCCTATCCCGACTGTTTTTTCTGGAATATCTTCAATGTACACTCGACGTCATTGACGGTCGACCACTTTTCACTCTTCTTACTAAGAACATAAGGGTGAAAAGTGGTCAACCGTCAATGACATCGAGTGTACAGATACGGCTTTTTTCCAATTTTATAATGGTATAGATAGGGTAAGTAGAGGATAGTAGGTACTATCAGACAAATCTAGACCTGACCACCGTAAGGACTATTCTTGCTTGTAGCGCTCGGCCGCTATAAGAAGTGCGTATTGTTTTAAGACTATTGTCAATGCAAAATGGGGGGTAAACAGCTGTGGTCATCATGTGCACGGGATTTTGTTTTAAAAATGGTCAGATCTAGACTTGTCTGATGGTACACAGTGGTACACCTTCTTCGCACTACAATAAATAAAATAATACTGATTTCTATATTACGTGAGGTCCGAAAATAGCTATAAATGAAATAGAAACGGAAAGGCCGTTAATTTGAACCCAAGGGTCCGCCCCACTAATGGGCCTTTCAAACATATGTACCCAATTTATCACTTACCACGGAAATAATCGTGGAAAACGCCACGTTGAATAATAAATTGAAGGGAAAATGTGGCGCCATCTAGCCGGTTTGGGATTGACTAATTTAGGAAAACCAGGGGCCTATTTGATGTAACTACTCTGCAAGTCTGCACTCCCAATTCCGAACACTTCAACTGAATCATGTTTTATGTACACACATTTTAATTGAAAGGAGTTGTTTCAGAAATGTATGGAGCCTGGGAGGGGTCTACGTACGCAATTAAGTATTATAGCTATACATGATAGTAACCAGTTCCTAATGCCTATTTTCTATAATATTACTTCGTTGAATTGTAATTAATTCTTTTCTTTGTCAATGAGAGCAACACAACACAAATAATGGTGGATCAACAATCGACAAATGAAATAAGTGAAACGTCATTTTGACAACTGTTGTTATGTCAATGTCAGTCAAAATGGCAACATTCAATCCACCACGCGTGCGCACAACGACTCAAACGTCACGTGACAAAACAACACTGTCAAACTCAACTGTCATGGCCGCCCTAAAAATAGGGATATCATAGTGAAAAACTTCATCTCAAAATATAATTCTCTTACAATTGTATTCTTCTTCAAATGAATTTAATAATATTTTTACTATTTTTTTCCTATTTTTCTATGTGGCGTACGTATACCAGTTCTAGGATGAAACATCTCCTTTGGAACACTTTCGCTCCACACTCTGCAATATTTGAAAAGTGAAGAGTAGAGTGCAGAGTAGTTACATCAAATAGGCCCCAGCTGTGTTTGTGAGCCCACACGTACTGTTAAAATATAATTTTAAATAATGATCATCAATTGATGGTAAGCGATGATTCGATCTTGGAACAGAAACTATAAGTGTAGGTACCTATACGTTTCTCATTTCTATTGTATTGCGTTGTGTTCTTTTTTGCTGTACTTTATTACTATTTGCCAGTCTTTTTTTTGCGATAACCGCTCACCATCAAGCGAGCCGTACCTACGTTTGTTTGCCACCATGGTCGTATACAAAAGATATCAATCAATCAATAAAACCTTTCTTCAACTGCTGGACATAAAAAAAAAATAAAAAAAAAATATTTGCCCTGTTTTTAAATTGTCCCACTGCTGGGCACGGGCCTCCTCTCGGAATGAGAGGGGATAGGCCATAGTCCACCACGCTGGCTAAGTAGCACTGTTTATAAACTGACTAAACTGTCCCACTGCTGGGCACGGGCCTCCTTTCAGAATGAGAGGGGATAGGCCATAGTCCACCACGCTGGCCAAGTGCGGGTTTGCAGATTTCACACACCTTCAAGAACTTTATGGAGAACTCTTAGGCATGCAGGGTTCCTCACGATGTTTTCCTTCACCGTTAAAGCAAGTGATAATTAATATTTAATACGCACATGACTTCGAAAAGACAGCGGTGCGTGCCTCGGGATCGAACTATTCGCCGTGGGAGGCACATGGTTAAACCACTAGGGTATCACTGCACTGCTGGAAATAAGCCACTCCAAAATTACGCCACAACTCCTACATTTCTGATAAGCTGATTAAGATCCTATACAATGAGCCATCGGAACTTTTGCAGATTTCCTCTTATCAGATGAATGTCACTGCCTACCTCAAAAGGTAACAGGTTTAATGAAACAGGTATAATTCGCTTTTTGTTAACGAACTCTTCGTTAACAAAAAGCGAATTATACCTGTTTCTCATTAACTCGCTTTGACAACGCCGTCGAACAAGGTGAAAGATTATTTCAGTTTAAATATTTTCACTTATTATTTTTTACGTCAGAATTGGTTGGAACCAACAGTGTTAAAAAAATAATAACGATATTTTTAATTGTGATTTTTGAGAGCATTTAAAATCTCTACAACAAAGGCCTCAGCGCATTTTTAACACTTACTCCTCATACAACTCTTATTAAGTTTTATGTGAAAACATTTTTCAAAATAAGCTTATAATGACCACTTCCCAGCTTCATCATGAGACCTTGGACATCATCTAGATCTACAGTATTTGTCAAGACAAATCCAACGAGCCCAAACACGACGGAGTTATGTTAAGAAGTTGAGGAGTTCCTATAGCCATGTCCCGGCTCCATCATGAGGCCACTTACATGGTAAGTACCATATTATTGCATTGTCGTCGAAGTGACATATGCGTTCAAAATTTCAGCTCAATCAATAAAAGCTTGTAAAACACGGAAAATGTTGACTGTTTTATGATAAATCTTCGCGTTTATTCTAGCTGGTTTAATTTATAATAACATAATAATAATAACTCATAATAGATGGCGTTATATATATCGATTTGTTATTGAAGTTTGTGTAAAATTGAGAACATGAAAAAATACATCATGAAAAATATTTGTTCAAATTTTGAAAAATGCTTTAAGCACGGAAAAATGTATAGCCCGAAGATAGCCCGCGCTAAATCAGTCACATTTCTTTGTATGAGATGAGGCATCTGTACGTATAGTATTATATTATCTGTGCCTGTACTATTGAACCAATCGCAGCTATCATAATAATGTTACCTGATTTTCTCCCTCGCACTGTTTCGTGCGACTGTACCTGTGTAAGTCGGTAAAGCAGTCTGTTCATTATGCGACTTTTGTTGTGCAATCAGGTCAACGTGTTTATTGGAAATATTGGAATATAGCTTTTTCAGATGACAATGCATTTTGTTTTGGGAGAAATAAAGGATTAATTATTAAGCTGGTGTTGTTTTTAACCGACTTCAAAAAAGAGGTGATAAACAGTTCAACAGTATTTTTTGTAAGAAATGCCGGCAGCCAAATATAACGCCATTGGGAACCGGCAGTAAATTGCTGCCGGCAGCCGAGATTAAAAAAAACTGCTGCCGGCGCCACCGGCTCCCATAATGGACATTGGGGGTTGGTGGCACGGGGGCTAAGGGGAGGGCAGCAGAAAAAGCAATGGTAGACTAATTAAATGCCGGCTCCACACGATCGTCCAATAGTCCAACATGACTCCAATCCGTCGCAACTCACTATCGAAACAAACAGACTCTCCAACACCACCAAACATGCACGAACTATCTCTCCACAGTTGGAAGGTTGCACGAACAGTTAACAGTCCAACTGTTCGTGCAACCTTCCAACTGTGACGATCGTGTGGAGCCGGCATCAGCAACGAAAGGTAAACGTGATAAAAAAAAATGTTTAAGGAAGCCAGCGTCCTCTTTATACAATAATGTTTTTACCCAGGTGCACTTTGTGATTTCATTAAAAGGCAGCCAAATAATTAGGTATTTTTGATGAAATGCCGAAGTACGTCGATTACTAACATTAATGTAATCTTCTCATACCAAATGCAATATCATTTGATTCTGACCGCAAACCAATAGCATCTTCATATTTAGAGCCAATTCAATTTCCAATTACTTAGAAATTGCAAACTGCTCCTTTGATCAAATGTAACTTTGTTGACCGGTCTTACGTCTTCTTGAAGATATATAATTAAGTAAGAACACACATTGAAAACTAATAACATACTCGTTACAACATTGATGAAGGAATAAATCGATACTTAACTGTAATTAATTGATAACATAACAGAGGCCCTAGACAAGTTGCTTTTCTGTTAGCGTTCACGCCAAAAAGTCAAAAAAGTCACTGCGGAAAAGTCACGTGACTCACAAATGTCACTTCCATACATTCTATCCGTAGCGTTTGGCGTTAACGCTAACAGAAAAGCAACTTGTCTAGGGCCTCAGGTAACGCAATAAAAATATATAATGAAATAAATTCTTATTCACAATAAAATACGCAAAATGATGACCGATAAATAATTCATCGGGATTGATGTAAACTTTTCTAAACACAAGGTAAGCCAAATTGGAATAGAGAGCCGACAAACGATTATTATTGTATATGTACTTACTCTGAAAATCTAGAAATTAGTCTAAGATACTATGAAATTAGACTTAAATAATTCCACACAAATTAATTCTGTCTCACTCCTCCAATTCAACGTGCTTCAAGCTTCCACGAACCGTCTAGCGAGAAATAATAGATACGGCTAATGTGCATATAAAATATTACCGCACCTCGCTCTAAAGACAATTGCGACCTCAGATCATAGAAACAAGGAGATGTGCCAAGGCGCTATCGAGCTTGATGCCTGATCTTGAGCAAATTGCTCATATTAAAAACGTACGCGCTGGCGACGAACCGAACACGATCGATGGTATAAATACAGTGTTTTAGTTTAGTGCTAGTGTTGAGTGATGATTAACGGTGTTAAATTGAGGGTGTGCGGAATGTTCAATGCGTGGGAGATCTTTTTATTCACAAGGAGCGCTTAATTATGCGGGTAATTGTGTCGAAAAATGTACTAAAAGTGGCATCAGTTGTTTCCGTACTAATTTGCTATGATGGCATGTCTCCTTATTTCTATGATCTGAGATTGCGACATACATCCCGCTAAATTGTCGAGATGCGTTATTGCTCAACATTTGTCGCGTCGTGAATGCACCGCTTTAGTTTAATAAAATATAGTCTTCCGTTTAATGGAATAATTTAATGAAATTGATCACACTGTTGCAATATTTATACGGATGCATTATTGATATCATGGTATTGATGAAAAAAATATCGAATTGTCGTTAATTTACGTTTATAGGTGTTTTTTTTAAATGCCATCTTTAAAGGAATGAAAAGAGATGGTACAGTTTGTGAAAAGAGAACTAGCTGTTCCCCGCGGATTCACCCCCGTTGCTGGGCTCCTAAGGATCGTAGCGTGATGTTAAATAGCCTATACGATTTCTCATGAAGCTGGCTATCATTTATAGAAAAAAAAAATTAACCGACTTCAAAAAAGGAGGTATGACTTCAAAAAAGGAGGTATATCTGTATTCGTCCCGTATGTATGTATGTATGTAAGTATGTTTGTATGTATGTATGTATGTATGTATGTTTGTATGTGCGCGATTTTCTCAAAAACTACTGATTCGATTTGGATGGGGTTTTCACTAACGTAATTAACATACTTTCAGGAAGGTTTTAGTATATAATACATTATGTAATCATTCCTATGTACAAAGTTATAGGCGTAAATGTACACACTCCGTAGAAGATTTACTGTTGAACGAATTCGTGAAAGTAATCTAACACAGGATAAAGAACTAATAAAAAGGGAAAAATAAAAAACTTTTTTAACAAAAAATAACCGACTTAAAAAATCCACTACAAAGAAAATAATAATTTTGGTTTCGGAAGTCGGTGGCAAAAAAAAGCAAACAAGAACCAAAGCCACCGACTTCCGAAACCAAAAAATTTATTTTCTTTGTAGTGGATTTTTGAAGTCGGTTATTTTTTGTTAAAAAAGTTTTTTCAAATCCGACTGGTAGTTCCAGAGATTAGCGCGTTCAAACAAACAAACACTTCAGCTCTATAATATTATTAGTATAGATATTCACATTACATGCAGAAGAAGTCGCGGGCATAGCTAGTTATACTCAAAAGTCGTTTAAGCAATAGGTACACTACTTTCACAACAGAAAAATTGGTTTGCCCCTTAAATAAATCTCGAAATTCAACTAAACTCAATAAACAACTGATTACATTGCACTTAAAACGAAAATAAACTTCAAATCGCACACAAGAGCATTCATTAACTAAATGGAAAGAAAAATAAACTTTTTAGACCTTTTTCAACAATACTTTAAAAGTGTTAGAACACGAAGTTACATCTAGACTACTTTGTATCATTTCTAATTAATTTAAAACAGACCGACTTTTAATTACCTTTGTGCAACTGATGCTTATCTGTCCTCCGCTAGTGGTGGGAAATGTCGATACATAGTTATCGGTAAACTTTGCAAATGTCCGCTCAAAGTTGCGGTTATCGATAATTTGGTTGCATCTCGTTATATCTTTTGGTGGCACGTGAAGTTCGTTAGTTAAAATGAAATGTTGGAAACGATAAAGTTGTTTGCAGTTTTGCGGTTTGGAGATCGGAAATGTCGATAATGATGTTATGACTTGTTATGGCAAGTATTGGAGATAACATTTTTATTAGTTATACATTTTTGTGTGTGACCATTCTTTACACATCGAAACTCTTTCGTGCGTCGGAGAGCACGTTATACAGTCGGTCTCGGTTGTCATAGGAATATCTTTGACAGTCGTTGTCATGTAGTCAAGAGCCCAAATGTAGTCAGGAGCCCGAAAGTCGGACAACTGCCCCCGTATTCACAACGCTTCGAGACGATTCCGATTCGGAAAGTCGTATGTCTATCTCGCTCGCTTTCGTAATGCCAAAATGTCGAATCGGAAAGAAATCGAAGCGTTGTGAATACGGGGGCTGGTCTAACATTCGAATACCGGTACCTATTAACCAATGATTGGGTTGTGGAGGTCAGATGGCAGTTGATCTACGTAAAATATTGATTATGCAGTCACAACTAGTTAGACTGGAAGCCGACCCCAATCTAGTTTGAGAAAAGGTTAGGCAGATGATGACATTTTGAAAGTTCTTTTTATTTGGGTATGAAGATATTTTTCTATGGATTATTATTTTGATGTAATTTGGTCAAAATGTTTAGGACCTTCGTTTTTCTTAAGTTATTAAATATATAAGTGATTCTCATAAATCAGATGACCCGAGCGGGATTTGAACCCGCGACCTCTGCCGTACCGTGGCTTAGTGCTCTGCCAACTGAGCTACCGGGTCTCGCCCAACTCATTTGAAATTTGAGACCCCTTTGTAATACGCTTTTTAGGAGCGTTTGGCGACATCTATCGGAAAACTTATGCAGTCTTTCCAACTCAATACCAATTACTTTGCAGTTATCGGACATCGATGCGATATCACCATCTATACATTATATATTCGTTTTTCTTATTATTTTTTATAAAATAAAATTGATATTATGACCCGTCTTTTGGCGACGATAATTTTTATCCGACTGCTTCAGAAAGAGGGTATTGTTTTTTGATAGTATGTAATATGTATGTATATTTCTTTAGAGCGCTCTGCAGCTTAAACTGATGGATTTCAACATATGAGGTGTTAGTAGATTCATCTTTATTGTGGAGTGACATAAAGTAATTTAAATATTACGCAGTCAGGTTTAAAGAAAAAATGATTTTTTTTTTGAAAACCTTTAAACCACTCGGATTTCTACTGTGTCGTGGGTGCGTTTACAAACACAATTTTCATACACTTAAACACTCCAGACCCGGAACAAATATTTGCTCCGTGCGGGAATTGAACCCGCGACACGTTGCGTAGCAGCCAATCACGCAGCCACTACGACAGCCGTGCCAACTTGTTTATTATGTTCATAAATTGTAAATGATAGAAGACGCTTAATAGTATTTCAATAGAATATATTTATCGATACTTGTATAATCCCAACACTATTAATTACTATCAGACTTCAAAGAGTAATGGGGTAAATTGAGAAACTGTTTGAAAAGCTTCGTTTTCAACTTACTAGTATTTTTATTTGTGACGGTAAACGCTTTCCTACGGTTATTATCAATTTAATTTTATTAGAAGCTTCCCAAATTTTTTATTTTCTTCATCATCCGCCTAGCCTTTTCCCAAACATGATTGGGGTCGGCTTCCAGTCTAACTGGTTGCGGCTGAATATCGATATTTTACATGGAGCGACTGCCATCTGACCTCCACAACCCAATTATTGGGGAATACCGGTATTCGAATGTTAGACCAGTTGTCAGGCTTTTGGGCTCCTGACTACCCGTAACGACTGTCAAAGATATTCCTATGACAACCGGGACCGACTGTTTAACGTGCTCTCCGAGGCACGGAGGGGTCTCGATGTGTTAAGAACGGTCACCCATCCAAGGACTGACCGCGGCAAGCGCAGCTTAACCTCGCAGATCGATCGATCAGCGCGGCTGTCATTTAGCCACGAGCCCCTCAATCTTTTATTTTCTTATATTTTTAAAAGATAGAACAGACATTTTGTTGCCATTTTGGGATTTCATTTCAATTTGATTGCTTGTTGAGTTTAGAGATCAGATTTTTAAATGCGTTTGGAATTATATGGAAACGTTAGAGCTACATGGGAATATTTATTGCAGAGTGTGTAGGTAATTCGATATAATTAAACAGTTTCCAGCCGGCCTAGCATGACCACGATAGAAACGGGTTTTGTCTACATAGAAATAGACAAAGTGACAGATTGTAGAAACATTTCTACGTTTTATGAATGAAATCTGTCACTTTGTCTATTTCTATGTAGACAAAACCCGTTTCTATCGTGGTCATGCTAGGCCGGCAGATATTGGTTAACTCAAACTTTGTTAGTTATTAAATCAATTAGTTTATTTTGTAAAAAAACATAAGCGCAAGCCTATTCTATACTAATATTATAAAGCTGAAGAGTTTGTTTGTTTGTTTGAACACGCTAATTTCTAAAACTATCAGTCGTATTGTAAAAAATCTTTTTGTATATGATAGCCTGCAGATTCATGAGGAATAGTACCTATAGGCTATTTAACATAGAGTGGACCTGTACCCAGCAGTGGGAATATTAAGCTATAATGCTATTATGCTAAACAAAATGTTCGGTATACGAATTCTACTCTTCATCCATCTGACATAAAAAATAACATAACAAATATTTTCTTCCTGAATCAATCTCGTAGCTTTTTATTGCTTCCTCATTCCTCACATAAATGTTACCTTATTAAATAAACATAAATTTTCCTCATCCCAAACCAACTTCTATCTATAAAGTTATATAAAGATCATAAGAAACTCCTTAAATGATTTCCCTGAAATCAAAATAAAGTCACCCAAGAAAAAAATAACATTAAAATTAATATCGTATTACCTTTGCCTTGCCCTTGTCACCGTGTTAATAAAATAAACACGTCACTTTTGACAGGTATTGCGGCGCCATGACAGTTTGGGAATTAGCGCGGGAATTTTGACAGATACGCAATATTAGACGAATATTTTTTGTGACTATCTTTTCTTTCTTTTGCAGGTGAGATTGTTTTACATTATAATTTATAAATGGTACTTTTACAGAATCTCCTTCATAATGGTATTATTATTTCCTCATTCTATAATAATAGAAGAAAAGAAAAATAATACTTGAAATAAGAAAAGGTATAATACATTTGTACTCTCGTGTAGAAGGACCCAGTTGTATTATCTTATGGCCACCATTCACACGTGCACCCATCCGTCGGATCCGTCTATATGAGTATTAGAAATTAATTATCGCTTGCTTGTGGTGAAGGAAAACACCGTGAGGAAACCTGCATGCCCTGTCGTCAGAGAGTATTATGTTCCTTGTGCATGCCTAAGAGCTGTCCATAAAGATTGAAGATGTGTGAAGTTTGTCAACCTGCACTTGGCCAGCGTGATGGACTATCGCCTATCCCCTCTCATTCTGAGAGGAGGCCCGTGCCCAGCAGTGGGACAGTTTATATACACATATACAGGGCTGATATTAATATTTTAATAACAAAAAGCCGTCATTCCTTCGTCACAACTTATCTAAATGGACCGCAATATTGCTGTTGGTGTCACCAATATTCGTGGTTTGTTAGCTAATGCTGGGATGTTATTGAAACTTCATTCCTGACGAACCTCCGACTGCACATGTTTTTAAAATGACAGCAATACAAGCCAGCGTAAATTATGTGACCCAGCAATTTATACCTGACCTCCTCCTCATGTTGGCAGATTATTTAACCATTGAGTAGATTGCAAAAAACGAAACGTACGTTTTAAAAGCCAAAAGTAACGATTTATTAACCACCAATAAAAACTACTAAATTAACCAGAACATATCTCCCAAAATACTCACCGAAACTATTCCGCGTAAATAAATCATCATACAATGAAAATACCTCACCACCATGACAGTGAAATTGGCGGGAAAACTGACAGCGTTGACATCTGTCAGTTAGTAAGCGTTTATGAGGGGAGCTATTACTCGTCGGTATGTTTAATTGTTATTTTGTCCAATTGTTCGTGACGCGTTTCATTAGCGTTTGTGGAGCTAGTTTTGATATTGGTTTGATTTAGAGTTGTATTCATCAAAATGGAATATAGTTTTGTGATTTTAATTTACTAGTTATGATTTTTATATTAACCAAGGTGAAACAATCAGGTTGTGCATTGCGATGCTGATAACTTATTCGAATTATGAGGTGACCGAAACAAAAATATATTTAAAAAATGCAGATTGTTGTTGAAAATTTATTTACACCAATTTATCACAAAAAACTGTTGTAATATTCATTGGAATTGGCAATTCGCAAACTGCGCCGCCGAGTGTACACCGGCGCTCTCATTTATATTCTCAAGTTGTACAGTAAATCACTCAAGTTCCGATATTCGTATAAGTTTTGGAAATATTTCGAGTTTACGATAAAATTTCAACTTTTGTCAAGTTCCCAAGTGAGTTATAGTGGTTGGATGCACGTCGAAAACAGGAGCAATGTGTTACAATTTGATTTGGGTTTTATTTTATTTCGGATACGGTTTATTTCTGTCTGGCATGAGATTCGCATTTTAGTATTGCCCGAAGTAAAATAAAATGTTTGTGAAATCGATTCGAAAATGCATGATACAGTTTTTAGATTACGTATATGTTTCGAACTGAAATTCTTTTCTGAGGATAAAGTACTGAATACAAATGACTGTTGAAAATGCACATTCCAGACGATTGGTGATCGAAAATACTGATAAATAGAATTACTTAATTGCGTTTTACGATTCTAGAGATTCTAGAGATACAATAATAAATACTATGCGATCACAATAAGAATAGGATTGACCTGGATCCATATTGTGACGTTTTGTATTGAAAATTAAGCTGTTTTGTATTAAAAAATCAGATTTGATAAATCAAAGACTCAGTTAAATAATGTGAAACAAAATTACGTTATTGATTAGCAAATTAATTTTCTTTGTAAGACTTAATTTTCAAATGATAATTGACAGTTTGAGGTCATTGACGTTCCTATTCTTATCGTGATCGCATAGTACATAACACAACCTACCTTATTCACAGCAATTCTAAAGCCACCTTTCACAACTTTCAGAGTCATTAAAACATTCTTTGTAAACATCAAAACTGGCACAAGCAATTGGAATCTGATAAAACGCCGAACACAAATCCAATTAAAAAAAATCACATTAATCACAATCAACACGCAATCAAATGGCCTTCAAATAACCACGGCAGTATCCATAGCTACCACCACCGACTTGTTGAAAACCGTAGCCCAGTGGTTCCCAAAGTTCCTGGACTGCGACCTATCTAACAAAACCTTCCAAATTCGGGACTCACCGCTTGGCTGCCATGGAGAAAACAAGGGTCATAACTATATTAATGAAGGACTGTTGAAAACAATCAGTTAGAATCGAAAATTATAAGAAGTGCTATTTCAATGAAAAGGATGTACATACCTATCTGTTTGTTTCCTATTTTTTGTCATTATAGCTTCAGCATCAACTTGAATCTTATTTTAGTTACCTACTTTTACAGTCGGTTGCGAAAAACGTAATTAAGATTTAAAGGAGACTTTAACCATACAATTTCTACGGTTAAAGTCTCCTTCAAAACTTAATTACCTTTTTGGAACTGTTAATCGACTGTTAATCGCAATGAGTTTTAAGTCTTGATGAGTTTGAGAATGAGTCCTGTTTTTCAAGGCCCATCAATATTCGCTCGCGACCTATCCGTGGGTCGCGACCCAAAGTTTGGGAAATGCTGCCGTAGCCCATATATTAAATACACGATCTTCCTTAGGGGTCCTCATAAATTTGGCAGCGCCATGTGCCTGTAACGTTCCTCCTAATTAGGGATAAACGGTACAAACTTTTGTTCAGCCAATGTATGTCTAACGAGTGATACTTTGGTAGACATTTTTGCTTAAATTTTTATTAATTTTAAGGTGTGTCCTATAGACCGTTTGTGGTTGTATTTGACTGGTGTATTATAGATTATTTAATTACATTTCTATTTCGATCTACTTTTCTATTACGAACATAATATATTTTATGGCACTATTAAACACCGTGCCTTTTTTCATTGGTAAGCCGGTAGGAATCGAATTGAATAGAGCCTTCGCCACTGCTATGACGTACTATTGTCATCTGTGTGTGAGAGAGATGAAACTACACAGGACAAATAGTACTATCCCTTTTCACAAAGGAACAATTATGACTTTACGAGTTCATAGTACGGTAGGCAACTAGAGGGGCTCGTGGCTAAATGACGGCCGCGCTGATCGATCGATCTGCGAGGTTAAGCTGCGCTTGCCGCGGTCAGTCCTTGGATTGGTGACCGTTCTTTACACATCGAGACCCCTCCGTGCCTCGGAGAGCACGTTAAGCAGTCGGTCCCGGTTGTCATAGGAATATCTTTGACAATCGTTACAGGTAGTCAGAAGCCCTAAAGTCTGACAGCTGGTCTAACATTCGAATACCGGTATTACCCATTAATTGGGTTGTGGAGGTCAGATGGCCGTCGCTCCACGTAAAATATTGATATTCAGCCAAAACTAGTTAGACTGGATGCCGACCCCAATATAATTTGGGAAAAGGCTAGGCAGATGATGATGATGATGAGTACGGTAGGCAACTGCTTTACATTGGCTAAGCAATTGTTATGGTTGATAGTTGCTGGTCCTCACGGTTGCTATTGCATTGTGTAATATTTGTGTCAGAATGGTCTCACACCTACATTGTTATTGTTGGTTTTGACAGTTATGATATCGTTATGAGATCATTAGAGCATGCTGACACAATTATAGCAATAGGGGCCTGCCGGCTTACCATTACCAATTCTCTATTCTACCAAAGAATAGACAAAGTTATTTCTATCAAACTCGTTATCTCTTCAGCCCGAGCAGGCGTCGACCCGTGCTTGGCTTATCAGAATTTTGTCTACTATAGAATAGAAACATTTCTTCTCTTTGTATGCATAAAACTGTAGAAATCTTTCTACAATCTGTCACTTTGTCTATTCTTTTGACAAAACAAAACCCGTTTCTATCGTGGTCATGCTAGGCCGGCTGGTAGTCTGTAATTGTGTGCCTAATCAAGGTATAAAGTGTCCTTGTTGGTCTATTAAGCGCTTAATTCTGACACCAGCAGCGTGCTAATTTGGTCATGTATAATTACGTAACCATGACGCCGCTGAATAATTTAATTCATATTTAATTCCATAACCAAACATTAAATGGTTTGATCGTTGCAGTAGTTGAATTATTAATTTTATTTACTCTGGCTAACGGTGTTTATTACGTGACACGGGTTTAGTTAGGTTGGATAAATCAATGTCATATTTTTTTTGTAATCTATTATGAAACTGTAAAAAAGCCGTGTCTGAAAGATATTCCAGAAAAAAACAGTCAGTATTGGGTACTGGAAAATAACCATGACCAACAAAATATTTTTTGACATTTTTGTCTGTTTGCTTGTGCGCGGATAAAGCAAAAACTCTGAAATCATTTTGATATGGTTATCTCAGTTTGGTATAAGATGAAATCTTGCTTAGATTTCAACCAACCCAAGTCGGTTAAAATCTAAGCAAGATTTCATCTTATTCCGGTGGGCTAAACCAGAGTTACAGCTTGACCTCTTCGTAGTACTAGCCATCCTACACTAATGAGGTCATTTAAATGGTTATCCTATTGTAGTCCACGCGGACCAAGTCGCGGTAAAAAGTCTAGTAATCAAATATTGTTACAATTCCTATCCCAATAAAATTGTCTTTAAGTGGTCTCTTACCATTCAAAGAGAAGTTATCACGATAATTACATTCTGGATCCCCCATACTGATTAAACAATCATAATGTTGGATCTATAGATTTTTCATGAAAATAAAGGTTAATGACAGAACCTAATGGTAATGGCCCAGTTTTTTAGGAACCCGAATGGTTATTGTCAGCAGATGGCCTTAAAAGCGTCATTGAGGAAGAGATAAGCTTTTATGAGACCGCTAAATTTTTTTTGTCGAAGTCGGGAGTCACTGAAAGCTTTGAGTAGTTTTTATGCAGAAATTGTGACCTACAGGTAATATTTCTTGCTGTCCAAAATATGGATAATTTTTACACTCTTAAAGGACGTTGGCAGTTTCGGGCTTGATATGGTACAGTAATAAAAGCTTAACCAAAAATAAAAATATATTTTAATTGTTCTAATTTATCATAAAGATTAAGAATTGGAATCAAAAATCGAAATAAATAAGAAATAAAATGATTATGCCGTTCACATTTTGAAAAAATGTCCACAGAATATCATGTCGACAGCAACTAAAACCTTTGAATTGAGAACTCATTAGTCGGGCTGTACTTCATTGGATCATCCACACCATACCTAAACCTCACTGTCACAAATACGAAGATTTCTCTTTAACCCAATTACGTACAAAAACAAATAAAAAATGAATTTCAATACTCTTGAAATACTCGATCACACCAAACTAATTTCATATCTGTACCGACATACACAATCTGAAGCCTAGCGTTCTATGGGCGTCTGCCAGTGTTCTTTTTGATTGGTATTTCTGCAGCCTAGTTGCGTAACTTAATTTCTTTCGCCATGGCTTTCATTTTGACAGCTCAAAATCAAAGTGATTGCCAGGTGAAAAGGTTTTTAATAAGCTATGCTAAGATTGTATAACCAATGTCAATTTCTGATGGTAATGGTTGACAAACTGTTATAAGTATTCAATGATTGACAACTATTGTCTGTTATATATATGCTGACTTTGTGACTTCATGGATTCTTTCTGTGGAATAAACATTGTTTATTTATAAGTAAGTCTCTTTTCACCTGAAAAACCTAATACTGTAAACAATCCAAAGGTCCTTTGGATGAAAAGTAATTGCCAATGTCTTGCAGAACTTAGAAATAATTGACACGACAATGGATTAGAACAAGCAATAAACCTATAATGATTTGGTATTCACAAATATTTTGTATGACGAACTTCAACAGGCAAATGACACTTTCAAGCATCCCATACAATGTGATGACCTTAATATAATTAAATACAAAACGTAAGGCCCCTTCAAATTGCCTTTGACAAAACTTTATAACCAATATGGGTACTCCGAACAACGATAAAGAACTGATTAAATTGCCATACAAACTTATAACCGGTTCTTAGTACCATAAAGCGTTCCTCAAGGTAATTTACTTGGACCCTTCAAGTAACAACTTACACACACTAATATTGGAAATTTATGTAAAGTTTGGCAAACTTTGATTGCGAGTCAGGCTAGTAATATTAATTTAGTGTTGGTATAGGCAGCTGGTGGTGTTGCTAACGGTAATTTGTTTAGCAATAATTAAAATGTTTATGTTGGTGAATTAATTATGTACGGCTGCAGTCGAGGATGCAAATAAAACCGATATAGATTATTAAAACTATTTAATTAAGATAATTATTACAATTAAATCGGTAAAACTAAGAGGCGTGACAATTGTTCGATGTGAGAAACAAGAGTGATTCACAAATACACTAAATTAATATTAATCACCGCAATTACACAATCTTCGATCACACGACATCGGATTGCTGAGAAGGCGAATCTCACGGTGCAGAGCGCATCGCGGTATTAGTCATTGTCTTATGAATTTAGGGTTCCGCAAGCGCAATATAACATCTCCCTCCACGAGATCGGCAACTATTTGAAAACTCTAGTCGAGAATAGTGACGATGGCGAAGCTGGATCGGTCTCTGTAGTGCAGGCCTCGTTATCTTTAGCTTTAATATCGATTTCATCAGTGGCTTTCTTTAGTTGGTTCAATCTGCGACGACGAAGAATAATGATGATAATAAGTACAGATGCACCGGATAATAGGATGTATACCGGTATAGTAGTGTGATATATAGCTTCAATGTTCGACGACTGTAACGTTACTGGTTCTTGTAGAGTGATTTCGGAATTACTTGAATGCAAACTGCTAAGATCTATGGTATCTAGTTTTATAGTTTTCATTGGTGCATTATATGAATTTTCCTTTATGGTTGGTAAGTCCATAATCTTCAATATCTTTCCCTTAATTTGATCATGACGATTGCTTGCAGTAAACGCCGTAGTTCTTAGCACGCAGCCTTTGGGTATGATAGATAAGTAGCTCCCTTTCAGCATTCTGTAGTTATCTTCAGAACAAGTTAAGCGAACTTTCGTAGGTTTAGGAAAGCTCACAATGAAGTGTTGGTCGTCTAGCTGCTCCATTGCTTCAGAAGACAGGATGACTGATGTAAACTGACAGGACTCATTAACTTTCTGGTGTAGTATAAGATGCTGGATACAGTCTGATTGTTTGCCATGATGGTGACTTAAGTTATCCTCGCAAAGGTGACCGTGGCTGTACTTCGGACATTCTGTCTCTATGTACAATAGATCTTTTTCGTGAACCGCTATGAAAGGATAAGTTGGAATCAGGACCTTATTATCATGATTAGGAGCCAGGGATAGTTTATATAGGATAAAGTTAGTAGGATAAAGTATCGGAAATTTTATAACTATCACTATTTTATTCCCATTATAATAATATCCTAGTCTAATTATATCAAAATATTCTCTGAAACTGATATCTAAAAATTGATCCTTATTATATAACATGCCTAATCTATTCATCATATCCTTGAACATAGCATAGTTCAATATAGAATTATGAATACTTTTAGCCCTAATAAATGCCAATAAATTTTGTAATTTGTAAAGTTCTTTAGACAAATTATCTATATTATCCCCTAATATCATTAGTAACTGTGCCAAATGAGCATATTTAATTGTATCCGTTTCATGTCCAGCATTACTAGCTAGAATAGAATTGATAATTTTTTCGATTTTATATTGGTTTTCTACTATTCTATCTGTAACGTTTGAGCTACGCGAAACCCACTGCTTGCTTAAACTTATTTGGTGGTTAATTTCAGTAGCTAAATTATTTTCATTCTGTTTTAAGATTGCAATGGCATTATCATATTTTAATGCGTCAGTATAATCTAAATTACCTGAAATGCTCTTTATTACTGAACCAAGACCATCTATGAGACCTCTTTTAACACGCTTTACCTCAAGTGTTTCTAACTGTTCTGATATTTCTTCTAATTTAGTATCTAGATATTTAACGTGGGGTTCATAAAGAGATCGCGACATATTACTTAATTGTGGCGTAAGATTTTGCAATTGCTTGTTAACGGCTTCTAAACTATCGCGCATATCATCAAGATTTATAATTTGGAGAAAGGAGTGGAAATGTGAGATGATTCTCGTGGGCCCCAGGTTGAAGGGCAAAATACCTGGTCCATCATTAAGACTGTCTAGCGTTATCTCATCCGCTCGGGCCAGGGCCAGGGTCAGGACTAGTAGTATTTTCAGTGTCCTGTAACAAACGAGCACTATTAGGTACCCGTTTTAGGCGTGATTTAGGCACAGCGCCTCTTTTCTTTTTAGTATAAATATGAATAGGCAAGTCCGCTAATACTGTATCATGAGTATACCTAGCTGCTAATTTTTGCCTATGGCATAAAGGATTCTTAACAAAAACTTGTTGCTCTGGTTCATAATCTTTTTCAGGCTCACGATCCTTATTAACATTTTCAGTAATTTGAGTGCGGCGATGAAGTGAAGTATCGTTAAGAATATCGTATACTTTTAACATTCGTTTACGATGTTCCTGGGCATATTGTTGTAAGAGATGTTCTGATAGATTCATATCTAAGGGATCCCGGGGATCAAAATGTCCAGTAATTATATCAATAGGCCTACATTTTGTAAAGCTATGTATTGAGCTATTATATGCCAATATAGCATAGGTTATAAGATTAGTAACTGATTCTCCGCGATGTTCTAATTTTAATATACGCAAATGTTCTAACAGTGTAGAATTTAGTCGTTCTACCATTCCATTTTCATTAGGTGTATTAGGACAGGTTTTATGATGTTGAATTTTGTGCAATTTTGTAAATTCGGAGAAAATTTGATTGTTGAATTCCGGACCATTATCTGTTACAATAGTTAAAGGCACTCCGTGATGTGTAGAAAACGTTAATAAAGCTTGTACGACGCTAATAGCTGTAGCATCTCTCAGGAAGTATGCTTGACCATACTTAGAGAATGCATCCACTATTATAAGATACTTATTCATTTCAATACTAAGCAGATCTAAATGTACAACCTCAAAAGGCTTTGTAGGTGGTGGTACAATTTGGAACCTTGGTCTAATTGGATTGCGATCATATTTAGCTTGCCCGCATATTTGACAATCATTGATATACTTCGTTACATGTTCTTTCATTTTTGGCCAATAAAATTTACGCGATAATGCTAGATAACACTCGTTGATACCTCTATGATTAGTCTTACCTTCATGATATTTTTTTATAATTTCCTGTTGCTTGAAATAATCCTTAACATTTTCTACTTCAGTTTTGGTAAGTACTAATTTCATTGCAGAATTTTTAAAGTACCGTTGAATTATTGGTATAATGGAATACATTTCTAGTGTAGGATTAATTAAAATACCTGTCTTTATTTTCGGATTAACATGATCTTTAATTGCGCTAATAACATCTTGTTCTAAATTGGATTTTGAGATTTGAATGACAGTTCTAGTATGCGTTTCAAATGGTTTAGAAACACTAGGCCTACTTTTTATATCACCTACAACATTAAGATAGATTTGCACATTAAACTTATTAAGGGGGTCGTCGGAAATAGGGATTTCTAATATGGGACTTTCTAAGTCACTATGAGCGCTTAAAGTTTTAGAATCCGCGCTTACAGTTCTAGAATCCGCGCTTTCAGTTCTAGAATCTGAGGCTGAAGGTACACCTTGTGAAGTATTAACTATTATGGAGCTAGCTTCTTCATGATGAATTTCTATTCGTGATAAAGCATCTGCATTAGAGTTATGTTTTCCTTGCTTATAGACAACTGTAAAATCAAATTCGCTTAGCCGTAATCTCCAACGAGTTAAACGGGAATTGGGTTCTTTAATGTTCATGACCCATTGCAAAGGACGATGGTCAGTCACTATTTTAAATTTTCGTCCGAATAGATACGGCCTAAAATATTTGGTTGCCCAGATTATAGCCAATAGTTCCTTTTCGATGGTGCTATAGTTTATCTCACTAGAGTTAAGCGTACGCGAGGCATAAGCTATTGGCTTATCGGATCCAATAGGCCCTTGTGAAAGTACTGCACCAATTGCCAAATTTGAAGCGTCCGTGGTGAGTATAAACTCTTTTTTAAAGTCAGGGTATTGTAGAATAGGATCATTGACCAGAAGGGTCTTACATTTCTCAAAGCATTCAATATAATTTTGATCAAGTGTAATTTTAGAACCTTTCTTTAAGCTTTGAGTCAAAGGTTTGGTTATTTTAGCAAAATCAGGGATAAATTTTCTATAATAGCCTAGAAGTCCGAGAAATCTTTTAATTTCGGTAGGGGTTTTAGGTAAGGGATACTTTTTTATTGCTGATATTTTATCTGGGTTAGGCTTTATTCCATCTTTGCCTATAACATGTCCTAGATAAGCTGTTTCTAATTTAAGGAACTCAGATTTATCCATTTGTATTTTAAAGTTAGATTCGCGTAATTTTTTAAAAACTTTTTCTAGGTTGACTATGTGTTCTTGCAATGATGTACTAAAAACTATGATATCATCTAGGTAAACTAGACAAATAGTATTCTGAAGTTCTCGCAACACGTTGTCCATTACTCTTTGAAAAGTAGATGGACTATTTTTAAGACCCATAGGCATTCTTAGAAATTCGAAATGCCCATGTTCTACATTAAATGCTGTTTTTGCAATATCCTGGGGGTCCATTTCAACCTGGTAAAAGCCACTAGCTAGGTCTAGCGTAGTAAAATATTGGCAGTTACCTAGTTTGTCTAAAACATCAGCTATATTAGGGATAGGGTATTTATCGTCTATGGTTTTCTCATTAAGTTTCCTGAAATCTACTACAATACGCCACTTTGCCTTTCCTGATGCGTCGGCTTTCTTAGCTACTATCCAAATAGGAGAACTCCAAGCAGAATTTGAAGGTCTAATTATTTTATTTTATTTATTTTATTTAATTCTTCAAGCACACATATGTACAGAGGCGGACTTAATGCCATTAGGCATTTTCTACCAGTCGACCTTTGGGTGATGCAGAGACAAACAGTGGTAGGTGCAATTTCGAGAAATGATGAATAAATAAATTACACAAAGATATACATACATTTATATATAAATAATATAATTATATACCTACATATAAATACATATGTAATATAAGATAAATGCACAAATATATAAAATAAATACACAAAAATATATACTAACTATAGTAGAAAATTAATGGGAAAATATTAGCGCTGTGATGATTCTGCCAGATTCTTTCGAATATGCTCACGAACTTTAAATTTAAATGATAGTCGGTTAGTCGCCATCCTGATTTCCGAAGGGAGCGCATTCCATAACAAAATAGACTGGACAAAGAAAGAACGATGAACGAAGTCAGTACGGTGAGTGGGACATTGAAGAAGACGGTTATGTGAAGAGCGAAGATTTCTATTGTGGTTGGCGCAAATGTACTGAAAGTGGGGGGATAGGTAACTAGGAGAAGTGGGAGAGTCAAGAAAAGAAAACAAGGTGGTCAGCGCCCTTTGCTCTCTGCGCTGGCGTATGGGTAACCACTTTAGATGCGACCGTTGCGCAGAGACATGATCATATTTACGCAGATTGAAAACGAATCGAATGCAGTTATTAAGAAGACGGTCTAGTTTGTTGAGGAGATCTGCATTCAGGTCGAAGTAACACACATCACCATAATCGATCATAGGAAAAATTAAGGCCTGTACAAGCATTGCTTTGGTATTAAATGGCAACAGATTTTTCAACCGATACAGGGCCCGCAGCGTTCCGGTAACCTTCTGGCTGACACTAGCGACCTGAGTACGCCAGCTCAAGGTACTATCAATATGCAAGCCAAGATCCTTGACGTTATCGCTGAATGGAATGATCGTACTGTTGAACAGAACGGGCGGCCAGGTTGTGCTATCCACTTTAGATATGTTACGAGGACTCCCAATAATTATCGCCTGACACTTATTAGGGTTTACTGCTACACCAAATTTATCAGCCCAAGTTTTAATGGCTATCAAGTCCCTATTTATTCTGTTGATGGCATCAGGTATTTCATCCAACCTCCCTTGACAGTACAACTGCAAGTCATCTGCATACAGATGATACGCACACTGAAGCTCGGAAGTTAAGAGGTTAATAAAGATAGAAAATAGAAGAGGAGAAAGAATGCCGCCTTGTGGAACGCCAGTTTCTAAATCACACCAACTAGATGAGGACTCTCCAACGTGTACAGACTGCTGACGTTCCAGAAGATAAGAAGAGAACCATTCCAGTGCTTCGGGAGAGACCGTAAGATAGGACAGTATGGCCAACAAGATGTCGTGACTGACGGTATTGAAGGCATTTGAGAAATCGACCAGTACAAGAACAGTAACCTTGGTGTCTTCCAGTCCTGCCCTTATATCGCCAGTCACTTTAAGGAGGGCGGAAACAGTGCTGTGCCCAGGCCTGAACCCAGATTGAAGAGGGCTAATAAGTGAATTACAATGAACAAAACTGGAGAATTGTTTATGGACACAGGCCTCAAGCACTTTGGATAGGAAAGGAAGAATAGAAATTGGGCGGAAGTGGGTAGGAAGAGAGGGATTTGAAAGCTTAGGTAGTGGACGAACATAGGCTTTACGCCATAAGGAAGGGAATGCTCCAGAGTAGAGTGAAAAATTTACAATGTGGGTTATCGCCGGCAGGAGGTGATCCAGTATAGTTATGATCATACCACGGGTGATATTATCACTTCCCACCGCTTTCGACTTAATGGAAAGGATGATCTTTCGAATCTCTCCCGGTTCAACTGGAACGAAGTGAAAAGGATTAGTATGAGGACGCGTTAGACTAGAAATTAAAGATCGAGTTTGTTGTTTGGTTAGACGATCCATGGTAGCGACGGTGGAGAAATGGCGGTTGAGATCGTCTAAGTCAATTGAATTAGGAAGGTCTAAATGTTGTGGTTTGCCGATACCTAGAGTTCCAAGGAATTTCCAGATATCAGCAGAAGAGGAAGAAGCGATATTATCCAGAATGTGGCGGCGTTTAGCATTGCGTATCATCTGGTTGCATCTATTCCTTGCAGTCTTGAATAATGTCCAGTGTTCATCAGTACGATCCCTTTTATGTTTGCGGAACGCGCGGTCCCTGCGTCGCATAGCCATCTGAATGCCGTTTGTCATCCATGGCGCCGGAGGACGTTTTAATTTTACTTTTTTGACGGGAGCATGGATGTCATAAAGGTTGACCACAACATCATTGAAGATCGCAACCTTGTCGTCAACTGTTTGGGCTTCCGTCATCGGCTCCCAGTCAATCATAGATGCATCCTCCTTCAGTTTATCAACATCCATTCGTGCAAAACAGCGCCTGTACAGCACCTTGGGTTTGGGTTTAGGAGGTTTCAGGATATAGGAAAGGAAAATCATGTCATGATGAGAAAAGCCAGGAGCGTCATGTTGACCATGTGAGGAAACGAGGGAAGGATTGGAGGTGAGGATCAGATCGAGCCAAGTGTCATCGCTGACAGTGTTGTGATGAGTGGGTTGAAGCGGTAACACGTGCAGACTAGATGACTCGATAAGATGAAGGAGCTTAAGGGATCGAGGGGAATTGTGGGCAAGAAGGTTTGTGTTGAAATCACCCATGATGATGTGATGTGCATACTCCGAACCCAAAGATTCCAGTACCGATTCGAATTCAGTGAAGTAATCAACAGTGGGAGGACAGTAAACAACACCAATAACAGTCTTCGCTCCTTTAACGCAAACTTCAAGAAATATAAACTCAGCAGAAGCAGAATAGTGTGAAGAAGAAGTAGCAAGTATTTTGTAAGAAAAGTCACTGCGAAGATATATGGCTACACCACCCCCTCCCTTGTCAATCCGATCATTCCGAATAAGGACAAAACCAGTGAGGGGGTAAGTGGTTGACAGAAGATGTGGTTTGAGCCAAGTTTCAGAGATCAGGATGGCATGAACGTTGCTGCTATTGAATGCGTCGTACAGCTCGCTGTAATGGCTAGGAACACTTTGTGCGTTGACGTGACACACATTCAACAGCCGATCAGACCTATCATTAAAATTCTGTTGCAGAAAGTCACCAAGGGTGTCACTAAACGAACAAAAACTTTCATTGCTTGAAGATGTAGCAGAATCGTTAGCAGAAAAAAAAGACTCGTCTGACATAAATATATGTGAATAATACAATAAAATATATAAATATATAATAAATTACAAATTTGATGATACTGACACCAACAGTTATCAAGTTTATTGCAGAACGTGCAACTCTGCACCACCCGCCAGCTAACACCAACACTGATAAAATAATTTAAAATTAAGACGAAACACATTTCTGAACGTACACTTGAAACGTCATTATTACATATGAGTTGACACTGACAACTTGACACTTTGACAGTAATGTAGGTAAACTAAACTTTTCACATTATTTCGAGCTTAGTGATTTCGAGGGTAAATAATTTTAAGTACTCAATATAGAGAAATGAGAAGTATTATACAGTTGGGGCACAAACAAGAAGAGTAACTATGAGACGGGAAAAATACAGAACGGTAAGTAAAGTTTTTAAAATGAAAAGAATAGTGAAATTATAAAATAGCAACAGCAGCAACAAGACATCAATGATTATTTACGTGTTGTGTTTTTCAGGCACCCGACAACATCAACACCTCTTCCGCTCGCTGTTGGAGGAACGTCCGGCGCCTTGGGGTACTTCGTCAGCAAGGGCTTCAGCTCGTCGATGGAAGTAGCCTTGTGTCGACTTCCGTCAGACGCCTTAATAAAGATGACACCGTCCTGCGTCCAACAAGACCGCATCCCGAAGTGCTGGCGCGCCTTCCCGAAGACAGATTGCCTGGCCCTAGTTAAGAACTCCTTCACTGATATGGCGGAGCCCCTCAAACCTGTCTTTGCCTTCCAGACTGAGGCCTTGATGTCCGCACTGGTGAACCTAACGAGAATAGGCCGGGGATGTTCCTTGCTGAGGGCCCCAAGTCTGTGGCAGACTTTAATGGAGGATGTTGAGATGTTCCTGAGAGCCAGCTTGGAATTAAGGACATCCATGATTACTGCTGTGCTGTCCTCGTTTTCTGCTTCAGCAAGACCCTGAAAAACCAACGCTTTCCGCCGGTGCCTGGTCTCTAAACCATCTATTTGTTTGGCACACTCATTAATCTGGCTTCGGAGCAGACCAAGCATGCTAAATATGAGCTCACGGAATGTACGGAACTCATCGGCTATCTTAGCTACTGTGTCCTTTGCTGGCCCGGCGGACTGTATCTGAGCTTCGAGTTCATCCATCTTCTTTAGAAAGTTCTCCTCAAGAGTCTTCTGTGCAGAGAGAACCTCGGCGAGTTGAGACATTTTGGGAAGTGAAGTGCAGATCAATTTATTTGTGAAAGTGCAGTTGATGAGCTGGCAGGTGGTGTTATATGAGTGTCTATGTCACATAAATGTGCCACAAACGTGAGTACTCGTTTTTTAACTGCTGTAGACTAAGTACAAGTGTAAACTTAATCGATATTTCACTTATTTGTATTTTAAATAAAATTTTAAAAATTGTAAAAAATTAACCAATTGTACTTTTTTAACACCTACCCGCGAAAAAAGTATAATTATTTTATATTAATATTTAAAAAAAGTGTAATAATTATTCCCTGTTCTAACATTTTACCTATCTGTTCTTGTACTTCCTGTCTATGAATGTATGGATATCTGTAACTTTTTGTATATACTGGAACCTCGTCTGTAGTTTTAATTGAATGCTTAATTTTATTCGTGAATGTTAATTGTTCACCTTCAATATAAAAAACGTCTGCATATTGCGAGCACAATGATTCTAAATTAATGCGTTCCTCTTCATTTAAATGGTCAGTACGAAGGCGCGATAGCACTTCTTTTGCGCGTTGGGTTTGCTGTTTAGTGCGCGTGCACTCAACATTATGTACTTCTGCAGGCATTGCACGATCCATTGAAAAAATTATATCATTTCGACTTGGATTCTGTACTTCTATTATACCTCTACTCTGTTTAACCGTAGTAAGGCATTCACGTATGATACAGTTCGAAATAGATTGTTCAGGAATATAAGCATCACCATCGCGAACATTAATCGGAATTTTTAGTAACTTAGATGAACCTGCCGGAATAATATTCTCATATAAATTAGTATTACGTGAATCATAGACCTTAATTGGGTTTGAAGCGTACTTAGTTGTAAATAATTTATTTTTATAATCTATTGTAGCTTCCCATTTTTCTAGCAAATCGGTACCAATTAGTCCATCAAAGTAATCGTGGAACTTATAGATATCAAATGATACTGTACTTGAATCATTTAATTCATTAAAAGTAGGTAAAGTAATTGAATAATCGTTTCTAGTTTTAGCATGAACACTATGCACTTCGAAAGGAGAATAATTTAATGGTAAATCACTGAAATATTTTTCAACAGCATCCGGACATAAAAATGACTGGTTCGCACCTGTATCTATTAAAAGCTTAAGAGGAGGCGACGCGATTTGAATGTACGGAAGGTACCGTTGAGTCTGGAGATTTATTTCTATTTTAATTTGTCGGATTTCGGAGTTTTCTGAAAATCCTGCTCATTGGATTCTCGGGTGTCCTCTTTCACGTTTTCGGACTGCTGGGGATATTCTAAAAATTCCTGAGGGGATGGTTCATATTCATAGTACTCTGGGGACTCATAGTAATCGTAATAATTTCCATCATAATCGGTAAAGTAATCATTAAACGAAGGATCATTATAACAATCACTAAAATGCATTTCACGGGTTTTGAAATAATTATTGGGTGGAGGATTGCCTGATTTGCTCCAATCATGCCTAGATAAAGCGTTAGTAGGTGGTAATTGTCTACTCACGAAATGGCTGACGCCACTCATTGGGCGTGGTTGCGCAGATCCACTATGCTGGTTAGGAGAATTCTGCTGGGCTATTTGAAATTGATTATTCTGGCGGTTATAGTTTGGTGGGGGTGCCCTAAACATTTGCTGAGTTCGGGTCGGACCAAACTGGCGAGGTTGGAAATAATTCGATTTCCACTGCGGTGGTGGTTGAGCTGGAAATTGGAATCGTGAAGGTCCTGGCATGCTATAATTATTAGGTTTAGGCACAGGTATATTAAACGACTGAGAGGGCATTTTAAAATGATTACCGGGTTGGTTAAAATTATTTCTTTTATCAGGTAAACGGTCGTTACGATTTTGCAGATATATGGTATTAGTTTCCTCATGTACAAATTCTAACGCCTTTTCTATAGTTTCAGGGCGCATACAACGCACACGTGATCCTATAGGATCTTTTAATCCGCGTAGAAATGCCTGAAGCGTTAACTTACTATATAAATCCCTTTTAGCGTCTACAGTAGTCTTTAAGGTGTCGTGTAAGGAAACGTATGTCATAATCGTACTAAAAAGATTCTGACAACGTTCGTAAAATTCTTGCGGAGAGTTAGAACCCTGTGTTAAAAGAGATAAATCGCTATAAAGAGCGGTCTCATCCCTTTGGTCAGCAAAATTATTCACTAATGCCCTACGGATGCCATTCCAATCACTTGCTATACCATTCGAGTTGATTAAGCGAGCAGCAGACCCTACGATTTTATTTAATATTCCATTAATAAGTGCAGAGTTAATTAATTCAGAACCACCTTGAACATTATAATATTCTTTAACTAAATGATCACACAATTGAATAAACCTAGTTAGCACATTCGGGTTCCCGTCGAAGTCGGGTACTAACCGTAATGCTTTATAAACGGTATTTATATCCAAAGACATTTTCTCAGAAAACGATTCTGTGTCTTCGTATAACGTATCTAAATTAATATTTCTTCTAAAATCTATCACTGAATGTCTACTACTTCTAACTAACCTAGTATTTCCGGATTTTCGTGGAAAGAAAATTTTGGAAAATTATATTAGTACAGGCTAGGAGAAAGCGGACACTAGAAATAATCTAATGTACTTACTTGAACATTATATCGGTCCCTTTGCGTAATCAATGTCTGGATTCCTCGATACAGCACGACGTTGTAGATTCGGGATACTCTGGAGCGACTGGATAGCCGCACGGGCAGCTCACAGTTTGCGGAAATCTTCCTTTTTACGCGAAACCGACCGCGAGTATCCTACCGACTGCGCCAATTATGTACGGCTGCAGTCGAGGATGCAAATAAAACCGATATAGATTATTAAAACTATTTAATTAAGATAATTATTACAATTAAATCGGTAAAACTAAGAGGCGTGACAATTGTTCGATGTGAGAAACAAGAGTGATTCACAAATACACTAAATTAATATTAATCACCGCAATTACACAATCTTCGATCACACGACATCGGATTGCTGAGAAGGCGAATCTCACGGTGCAGAGCGCATCGCGGTATTAGTCATTGTCTTATGAATTTAGGGTTCCGCAAGCGCAATATAACAAATTGACAACTATTTGTATGCTGGTTTACTAGTTATTATATCTTTAAACTATGAAATAATTGGTTTGGTTAAAGCAAGGTTAAAGTGACATGTGAATGACAAAGTGAATGTAATAAAATGAAAATAACGAAATCAAGTTTCCATATAAATGATTAACATACATTACTGCTAAACCAGAATCTAGCTTGATTAAATAAAATTAATTCTCCTTATGAGGAAGATACTCTTTTCCATATTACATGAGACCTCATCATGTTGACCATTATTACTTACTAGCACTTCACCCGCGACTTCGTCCGCGTAGCTCACGGGAACTGTGCATTTTTTCGGGATAAAAAGTAGCCTATGTTACTCAGTGATATTGTAGCTTTCTATTAGTGAAAGAATTCTTAAAATCGGTCCAGTAGTTTCGGAGCCTATTCGGTACAAACAAACAAAAAATATTTCCTCTTTATAATATTAGTATAGATTATAACCTAAAACAAAGCATGTTCTTTCTATGTATTTATTTGTTAAATTAGTGTATCTAAAAGCTCTCCAACCTCTTTAATAGAAGGTGTAAGTACAGTATACGTATATAATAGACAAGTAAACATAATTATGTTCAATACAACGAGCCCTACAATAACACAAACACATCGTTTTGTGTTCTTCGTTGTGTTTATCGACAACAAATAACACAAAACGATGTGTTTAGCATTGCACAAAGCCAAACAATAAAATAATGAATCAATGAAAAATACATTTTGTTATCAAACATAGGTATGTAACACAGAGGAATGTAACGTGGGTATGGATTTAAACATTCATTTAAAATTCAGCATTACAACGAAAACGAGAGTTTAAAAAGGCAAAAAATATGGTAATACACAACACAGGGTTTAGGTTGCCTTTTAAGGGATGTGTGAGGTAGCTAAGCGCTGCCAGAGAGCGAAACGATGTATATTTTATCTAAAGCTATATAAGTGGTGTAACGGAGCGCGTAAATACGCGAGGTTGCCGTGCAAATAAATAAAAAACTTCACTTCAATTAACCCTTTTTCATCAGAGCTTAGGTGAGCTAAGCTATAAAAATTACATATGTTATTATCATTATAAGACAAAAGACGAGACGATGAGGTAGGTCTATAGAACTACCTCAAAGACTAAGAAAATAAATCCTTTTGATTTATCCTTTATTCCAATTTATCAGGAAAAATAAAAGTAAAAAATAAACCGAATTTGTCGAATAAATCGTTTGTCATTAGTAAGTTTAACTCCTACAAACTGTCTAGAATATTGTTCTTGTTCCAAAACAGCATTAACGTCTGAATATTCCTAATACCTTGCCATAATCCGCCAAGTCAAGACTCCCACTTGACCGTCATTATCCTCAACTTGGCGGGAATTAGCGCGTGTACGACAAGGTTGTCCCTACCTTCTAAACAAGATGTAGCGGTAACAATAATGTACAGGATAATCTGAGAAAGTAATATTAGGTTTAGGAGAAAGGCGAGACAAGGTGGAATGTCCCTTCAATGAAAATGGCAGTATCCTCCTTCCACACCGGGTGGTATAGTCTGATGGGCCACTGCCCTGACAGGTAATATAAGGTTTTTGTATAATAATATACTTATCGCTTAGAAAACTCTGCTTGCGCGATGTAGGATTTATGACGTCAGACGGAATGTAGTGACATCTGACAAGTTGTCGCTGTTAGCTGTCTATGTAAGTAGGTATGTAGTATTTTTTACCAGTCAACTACCGAAAGACGCGATAAGGAACTTCGTTACAAAAAACAGATTAATTGCAGAACTCCTCCTTTTTGAAGTCGGTTAAAAAGAGTCAGAATTTCTTAAGAAAATCAGGCTGATCAACATACCGAAAGCAGTACCAACAAAGTCAAAGAGCGCTATATTAAAAAACAGGCAGTCAACATACAAAAAAAATACTCCCGTAACATTATTATCCCATATCATACGAACATTTAATAAGGTGCTAACTTGTCAGGCCTTGACAGGGGTCCCTTGTAATCTGATAATTAAGTTTTTTAAGCATTTCGTATGAATTAAAGCTGGATTTTCATTAACTGGTGTCATATTCAGGACACTTAATTAACTTTGGATGTGGAGATTTTATGGTATAATTTTGGAAAGATAAACATGGTAGTCAAGGGTGTCATCGTAAACGAGAATGGAGAGTAATGATAAAGGTTTTTATAGGGCTTATAAGTGAGTTTTGTTATTGCCAGGAGTATTACGTCAGTGCGGTTAAAAATATTTGACAAGCTAGGGCTGTCACAGCTCAACCGCCGAACGCTGCTGGCAAGCGGTGACTAAATAAAACATTTGGGGCCGTACCACAAAAAAGATAGACACGCGTTAAACGCAAATGCTACCAAAAATAATACGCACTTGTTTTAGCACTAACTTGTCTAAAACAAGTCAGTATTATTTTTGGTAGCATTCGCGTTTAACGCGTTTCTATCTTTTTTGTGGTAAGGGTGTTGAAGTTTCGTCCGAATGCTTGCAGTCAAAGGCCTATAGAGAGCGTGTCACATATGATTTCCTTCAACGCTATATTGGTTGCCCTGAACTTCAATATGTTACAATGTTTTTAACTGTGTTGGAAGTTTTCTTTCAGTACCAATTCTCGTTCACCATTTAGCTCAGAATGACCTATACGACCCCCTACCCTGAGGAAGCCGGGAATCGAGGAACGGAGATAGTTTTCGTAGTGAAGGTACGTATTTATTATTTTTAATCATTTTTATTTCAGAATCAAAAGTGTCCCAGGCATTACTTTAACACATAGATCTACAAAAAACATAAAACGATAAGACCTAAATAAGAGTGATATTTACGGTATCCAACATAGCGTCGAAAGGACATCTTACATGAAACTCTCTTTACCTTGGATATTGTTCAGGGTTCCATGCAAGGAAAACAAAATTACAGGGTGGCAGGTTAGACAGTGGAAACATTTAAAGGGGTCATTAAACTCATCATTACGAACAACTGTTACTATGGGACCAACCCTGAAATCGCGAAAAAAAAATCAGCTGTTCCATACATTTTGTTGAGCTATGTGAACAGAAATGGGAACAGCAGATTTTTTTTCACTGGTCCCATAGTAAGAGTAGTTCATAATGATGAGTTCAATGACCCCTTTAAATATTTCCACTGTCTAACCTGCCACCCTGTATAGAGGAAAGGCGTATAAGATGATAGGTTCAATTAATTTGCGAATTATTTTTAGAAGACATGAATATACATATACGGCAATGAGTATGTACTTGTACCTGCCTGCCTATATCGACATGCGGCGTGATATCACCGGGAGAACTGCCAATTTGTTTGCGAACGTTCGAGAAAGTATAGCATAATCGGCCTATAATGTTCCCACTGCTGGGACACAGGCCTCCTCTGTGAGAGGGAGTGGGCCGTAGTCCACCACGCGGGCCCAGTGCGGGTTGGTGGACGTCACATGTCTTTGAATTTTTGGTTCTAGGACATGCCGGTTTCCTCACGATGTTTTCCTTCACCGTTAAAGCAAGTGATAATTAATTTCTAATACGCACATGACTTCGAAAAGTCAGCGGTGCGTGCCTCGGGATCGAACTCGAACCATTTGCCGTGGGAGGCACATGGTTAGACCACTAGGCTATCACTGCTACCTGCTCGAGAAAGAATCTCACCGTGATATTCTCCCTTGAACATTCGCAAAGAAATTGGCAGTTGTTGCGGTGATATCTGAAGCTATTAATAATTCAAAAACAATCCTTCTAATGAGCCTTTCATTTTTGAATTTAGTTGCGTTGTGTCAGCTCATAAAAATTATGTCAATTAACTGTGGTGTAAAAAACCGTATTGTTGGCTGCTTGTTTTTGATTCATAGTTTTCAAATTATTGTTTGTTTTTTTTGTTCGAACTCTGTCTGATTAAGTTGTGGATAACGGTGTTGGTTACGGAGTTAAATAAGGTTTCTTTTTATTAAGTTTTAGTTGTATTATGCCATTCCGTAATTGTTTGTTATCCCAAAGGATTAAAAATAAAAATAAAATAAATATCACGGGACGTGAGGTAGACTAGCTGGCTTTATTGTAATCTCCGTCACAAGTTACAACGGATTGTCAACAACAAATGACGATCATAATAGGTTTGTGCAGTGTGTGTTCAAGATTATGGCTTCGATGCTCGGTGCAATACAAACATTTGTGTGGTCTAGAGACGCTTGTTTTGGGCATGTTTGTGTGTGTACTGTCGATACGATGTACGTGAGCTATGAAAGCAATCTTGGTTAGAAACTATGGAAGTAGGTAATACTTTCAAATAAATGAACTTAATTTGGTGTAGTTCCATACCATAAATGGAGTCATTCATTCGTCGTTGCATTAGTTAATTTTTTATTTTTTTTGGTGGAATGAAGAAGGCGACGTGTCGAGGCTATAATTATTCTTTAGTTCGATAGTCGATGTTCGTCGTCTATTGGACTATTCTCTATTGTTTATATTGTCAAATGTCTATTAGGCCGAAGTGTACATGCGCGGTCTGTGCTCATCACTCAGTATAGGTAGCGGCGTGAATTATAAGCACAGATCGCACATGTACATTTTCGGCCCAATAGACAATAGACAGTTGACAATACGTAATAGAGAATAGTCCAATAGGCAACGAGCATCATCTGACGAACGAATCGCGTGCAGCCTCGGTGCCCCCATTTTCATTCTGCCAAAGAGACCGAAAATCAACTAATGCGCGGGTGACATTTGCGCTCATGACTGCTGCCGTAAATACAGAAAACTTTCCTAAACTGGACCCGACAAACAAAATGATAATTACAGAAGATTTTGGTACAAGATAGGGATACTTAATTAAATCCAGCGATATTGGGTGCGGCAACACGGTTGCAGAAGTTAGAGCAATAACGAACAGAACCGGGCTGCGTCTTCCAAACGGCAGACTTACATTGGGGCTAAGAGAGAAGCGTTTTTGGGGGCTTAGGTTACAAGAAAAAAAAAAAACAGATGATGAAAAGAACATGATGTCATCGATATACACGAAAAATTCCGTTTATTGAAGCTGGTTACAAAACTATTCAACCTAAGTTAGTTAATACAATTTATATGGGACCACCTCGCGAGCTTCTTCTACCATATGAAAAATCACGTAAATCGGCTCACAGATCACAGAGTAATCGGTGTACATTCATAAAAAAAAAAAAAAAAAAACCAACCGAATGCAGAACCTCCTCCTTTTTGGAAGTCGGTTAAAAACTGGACAAGTGCGAGTACGACTCGCGCCCTAAGGGATCCAAAATATGCAATAGCGCCGTCTATGCCGCTATTACATCATAGTAGATATATCATATCTTGATCATAGATGGCGCTACTGCATACTTCTAGTGGCGCCATCTATGAGCAGAATGCTCTACTTATGGTCCGGTGACAGACGGACAACAAAGTGATCCTTTAAGGGTTCCGTTTTTCCTTTTGAGGTAAGGAACCCTAATTATGATTCTTTCAAAGATTTAAATCGTCAAAATATTTATGTTCACGTTTCCAATGTCGATTTCAATGACATCTGAAGTATCAAATATAGTGTCGTCTCGCTCACTCATACCGAATATTGCACATTGGCGTTCTCTGTCTAATTTGTGACCTCACACGTCTCAATAAGGATACATTTTCGCGCGATGTACGTACGGTGAGGGCACATCTACGATTTAAATCATTGGATTTTTTTATATTTAATGCAATGTTGATAGCAGACTGCGACTACAGAGTATGGCTGAGTTCGATACCCAGTTTGGACAAAATGTTACTAGAGTTTTCCATTAGGAAATCCTCAGAAGCAAGCAGGTTGCACAATGCTCTAACATTCCGGTATCTAATGAACAATTCAGCGACAAAACGTCACAGGTATGAGTGATAGATAGGATGATCTACAAAGACAAAGCTAGCCGATTATTATCTCTTTCTGAAACTCGATGTGTACTGTACGTATTTCTTATGATTCTTGGACCCGCCTCCGCTTTCTTAATAGCCCCACTAGAACTTCTGGTTTCATTAAGTGGACTTTGGTCTCCCCTGAATTATTGTGTGTGAGTTTCAAACTGAAAACTATTATCTAAATTATTGGTGGATCATGTTTGTGTGGGGTTAGCTTTGTAGCCCCTTGTATAGCATGGCTAAGTTAGGGGCTGAATTTAATATGGCTACTGACAAAGAGCTTGGAAAAGCTGATTTATAGGATACAAGTTTTACCCAAAATTCCGCGTAGACTATAATAATTGACCATTTTAAATGACCTCTTTAGTGTAGGTTGGCTTATACTATGAAGAGGTCAAGCTGTATCTCTGGTTCATCCCAGCAGAATTAAATGAAATGTAGCTTAGATTTTAAGTTGAATCACCCAAGCTACCAAACTGTGAAAACGGCATCAAAATTTGCTTAGTATTTTTTGCGTAATGCGCGCATAAACAGATAAACAGACCTAAATCCAAAAATAATAGTTTTGAGCCTGGTTACGTTCCAGTACCCTTTCCTGACTGTTTTTTCTGGAATATCTTCAACGTAAACAAAGTAAATAATCATTTTGGTTTCAGAAGTCGGCGGCAAAAAAGCAACTAGAACCAAAGCCACCACCGACTTCCGAAACTAAAATTATTTTTTACTTTGAAGTGTTTTTTTATGGACGGTTGTTTTTTTTTCTACAATAGGTTTCTTTATACAATAGATTATTGCCCCTTTTTTAATATTATCGGTAAATAACTAATATAGGTACCACCGAAAAAAAAACTGTTCCAATTATACACCCTCATAAACTACTAAAAAAACGTGGTTACCAACCAAATGTGGCAGATTTAATAGAACCATCTTATCTGTAACGATTCCATGTACAATTAATGGGACCATTAAGTATCTTCTTACAACGATAGCCGTGTTCGTGGGTACAGCGCGGTCGGAACTGGGGCAGGGGGCGAGGTCGCACTGTGAGCGGGGAGCGGGTGGAAGAGGTAAGAGAAATAGGGCACAAAAGAGAGGTAGGGCACATAAGACAGATAGGGCACAAGATAGATAAGGATCATAAGACAGTAAGTGAGGTAGGGGAAATAAGAGAGGTAGGGCACATAAGAGAGTTAGGGCACATGAGATAGGTAGAGCATATAAGAGAGAGATAGGGCACATAATACAGGTAGGGTACAAGAGAGATAGGGCCCATAAGACAGTTAGGGCACATAAGAGATATAGAGAACATAAGCTAGGTAGGGCACATAAGACAGGTAGGGCACATAAGACAGGTAAGGCACATAAGAGGAAGGACACAGCGGGATATCTCGCTCAAATCTGAAGCAACACGACTGGGGAAGTAACTCCACCTTACAGAATACCACAGCAAAATAACGCTACTCTTCGGTAGTGTTGTGTTCCTGTGGTGAGTAAGGTCGCCAGAGCTCCTGAAGATGCGCTGTGTTGACAGCGGGGGACCTGCTTGTCCTCTAAGCTGTTGGTACAGCGAATCTTCATTTCAAAAGGGCCGACAACGCGCATGTGTTATTCAGTACCGTATTGCAAACGTTTCATAGGCTACTGTAACTGTAACTACGGTAACTGCTTATCACCAGGCGTGTTCTGTTTGTCACCATCATAAAAACAGCAGGATGAACACGACGCAAGAGAAATCAAAGTCAGAGAAAATTAGATTTTAGCAATAATTCACTTCAGAAAATGCAAACAGCGGAGCCATATCGTAAATGTTGAATAGTCCATGCACACAAATACACTACCGTATTGACTTGTGTCGTTGTCACATTTTTCATATAACCGGTTTTCTGAATCGCTGCTCGCTCTCACTGCGACCTGACCCAAATGGGCACATCGCAATGAGCTGCCGGCTTAGTGCCAAACACATGGTTTGTGTACGAATAAATTAGTGTCCTACTGCCTTGTTCCTAACTTTGCGAACAGTACCTACAATAGTTCGGTTTAGATCCTTGTGTGATTTAACATAACGCCTGAGGCCCTAGCCAATTTACTTTTCTGTTTGCGTTAGCGTCAAATGCTACGGATTAAATGTATGGAAATGACATTTGTGAGTCACGTGACTTTTTCGCAGGTAATGTCATTGCCATACATTTTGTGCTTATCGTTTGGCGTGAACGCTAACAGAAAAGCAACTTGTCTAGAGCCTCTGCACTCCACAAAGGGGTAAGCAAAGATTTGCCAGTTAAATTATAATTCCCGAGTTATTCTAAGCGGTACTAAAGAGGTAAAGTTTGTATGTTTGTATGTATGAGGTTATCTCAGGATCTAATGATTGGATTCCTAAAATTCTTTCACTAAGAGAAAGATGCATTATCCCTGAGTGCTGGAGGCTACTTTTGATCCCGAAAAATTACCTGTAAGTGTTTTTATTGAAATAAATACTTTTACTTGGAATGACAAGTTAGGAAACATCATGTATACGGAAGAAGCTTACATACCAGTGTACTTCAGTCGTAAATATTTACAGAATACCTGAAATATGTCCACGATACTTGACCGATGCCATTTCGTAAGCTTTCTAGGTCATGGAAATAACCTGCAGACATTTCTGAAAATATGCATGTCGTTATATTTATTCAATTTCTGTTGCGTCTACACTAGACACGACACGTAGTTCAGTTGTTAGAACGACCACAATACGGGAGAGGTCGCAGGTTCAAGTCCGGCTCGTGTCAGTTGTTTTAAAATCTATACTAATATAATAAAGCTGAAGAGTTTGTTTGTTTGAACGCACTAATCTCTGGAACTACCAGTTCGATTCAAAAAATTATTTTTGTATTTATGACAGCCAGATTCTTGAGAAATAGTATAGGCTATTTAACATCACGCTATGACCCTTAGGAGCCCAGCAACGGGAGTAAAACCGCGGGTAACAGCTAGTCTCTAATATCTTAATAACAATGCAATTAGTTCTTGTTCTTTTGTTTGCTACATTCGCCACAGTGATGCAATTTTCAACTTTTTTTTACGAAACAGTTATCTTAAGCTCCCAGCCGTAATAATCTTCAATTTATATTAAAACATTAAGAGCTAAACTTAAATGCTTAAACTGAATAAATTATACGGTTAAAATGCTTTAATTAATCCGAGCTGAAGTTGTGAAGGTGTTACAGTTAATGTATTCAGAGATGTTTAGATAACTTGTGTTCTAGGTAATTTGTTGGACGGTTTGTGGTGTAATAGGGATGATAATTTTTAGTAGTAAAAGCTAACCTGTTTTATTTGATAATGAGGTCTCGGAGAGCGCGTTAAGCAGTCGGTCCCGATTGTCAAAGGAATATCTTTGCCGTTACGGGTAGTCAAGAGTCCGAAAGATTCACAACTGGTCTAACATTCGAATACCGGTATTACCCAATAATTGGGTTGTGAAGGTCATCAATATTGATATTCAGCCGCAGCTTACAGCTAGTTAGACTGGAAGCCGACTTCAATCTAGTTTGGGCAAAGGCTAGGCGGATGATGATGTTTTAGTTTAGTGTCAGTGACGAGTGACAAATAACAGTATTAAGTTGAAGGTGTGCGGCATTTTAATGTGTGTCAGATCTCTATATTTACAAAGGAGTGTTTGTAGTTGTGACGCACACTGTTTTAAAAGTGGTGACAGCGGTTCCCGTACTAATTTTCTATGATAGCAATGACATTATCCTTGTTTCTATGATCTGAGGTTCGAATCTACGACTTACGACTCGTAAGCCACCACTTAAATGTAGTGAACGTTGCATCTCAAATGCATGTTGAAGATAGACACAATGGTGCTGATTCTGTTAAACATCGCACTAAACTAATTTTAATCACACTGTATCTCTTTCTTAAAAATATCATTGAAAAAGGACAGAAAATATTTAGAACTGTCAAATTAGTCTGCGCTCTTGTCATTGCATTTACGGGAAAATAGTCATGACCTTTTGCGATTACGACTAAATTGACGTTAAAACTATTCAAGTGGACTAATTTGACAGGATTAAATATCTGCTATCCCTCTCTCATGTTTTTAATTAAAAAGAGACATAATAAGACAAAATAGTTTAGTTCGTAAGCAACAGAATCGGCACCAATGTTTGCACCTAGTTCAGATTAAAACCAGTAAACCACATAACAAATACGTTCGCACGATACCGTACATGCAAATTGACCATGTTACCGTATAACTGGCGGCGTCAGCGGCGCTAACAGCGGCGCACACTAAAATACACGCATCGAGCGCATTAAAGCGATATAAGTGAACATAATCAGCGCTTCATTCCATTACACTGTTGGATTCACGGCTGGAATTTGGGCGCTGGATGTGGCCTGAATTTTTTATATAATAGGTTTGCGTTTGACCACCATCTCGCCTGATGTTAAGCGATGATGCGGTCTACGATGGAGCACGCTTGCCTAGAAGAAACCGGTTCACACGCAACTTGAAGACATCTAGATTGTACGAGTAACTATCGGGGAACTTTCCACTGTTTGGCGGTTTTCACAATGAAAGTGGAATCAAAACGCTTCGTTCGGGTTTTTGGTATATCAACCATGAAACGATAGCGTTCATGCGTTTCATGTTCAGGAGCAATTTAGGAAATTAACTAGCTTCCGCCCGTGGCTTCGCCCGCGTTTTTCGGGATAAAAGGTGTGTGTTATTCCAGACTATAATCTATCTGTGTTCCAGCCGTTTCAGCGTGAAGAAGTAACAAACATACACACACACACACACGCACACACACACGCGCGCGCGCACAAACTTTCACATTTATAATATTAGTGTGATCTGATTTGCATTTTTAAAAACAAAAAACAGGTTTTAAAAAAACCGACTTCCAAAAACTACACTAAAAACTATGAAATAAAAAGTTTAAACTTCCATAATATAAAATCTAAATGTATATTGAAGTCGGCGTGGCCTAGCATGAAAAAAACAAAAAAAAAACAAAAAACAACCGAATGCAGAACCTCCTCCTTCACACACAAAGTCACATCCAGTACACAAAATTAAGCACCCTGTATTCAAATGCGATACTTTCTCTGTGCGGCAGCCGACCCTGTATATCTAATGAATACGTTGAACACACTGTACACGTATTTGTATTAAAACATACAAAACAGAGTTTATGGTGTGAACTTGTAATTTGCTATCTGTGTCTGTGAAACGGGGTTTGATTCCAGTCGGAGGAATTTTAGGGTTCCGTACCTCAAAAGAAAAAACGGAACCCTCAGGGTTATAGGATCACTTTGTTGTCCGTCTGTCACAGATCATAAGTGGAGCCATCTGCTCATAGATGGCGCTACTAGAAATATGCAGTAGCGCCATCTATGATCAAGATATGATATATCTACTATGATGTAATAGCAGCATAGATGGCGCTATTGCATATTTCGGAACCCTTACGCCTCCCCCACATTGGGCGTGCGCGATCCTCCAGCGTGTGAACCATGCGAACGCCGCCGTGCGTGAACGTTCGCGTCATTCACACGCCGGAGGATCGCGCACGCCCAATGTGGTAGGCCTTAGGGCGCAAATCGTAGGTACTCGCACTTGTCCGGTTTTTGTTTTGTGGGTGGTTAACAAGCAGACACCTACCCAAAGGTAGCTCAAACGTTTGCCGTGACGTAATCATGTATGATCAATATTTTTTTAGGATTTTTATCTGTTTGTACGCGCACCACGCAAAAAATACTAAACGAATCAATTGATGTTGTTTCTATAGCTTAGTAACTTATGGTCCAAATTAAAATCTAAGCCATATTTCATCTAATTTCGAAGGGATGAACGAAAGATACAGCTTGACCTCTTCGTAGTACTAGCCACCCTAAAGAGGTCATTTAACCATTCAAGTTCCACTGACCTACCAGTAAGTCAGGAACCATTGTTTATAGGTATATTGTGTCTCATTAGCTTAGGTTTAACGGGTTAAAATAGTAAATTTTTTGTAGTCCGGACAAAATCGCAAGCAAAAGCGTAGTACATAAATAAAAATTCACCTTAAAATACGTCCCTACAAAATTCCCATCTGAAAACTATTCTGAAATTCAATAATGTGAAGCGTGGAGTCGTCGACGTCATCCGCTCGTGACGTCACACCCTGTTTAGGATGTGCACAAATATTTCTAGGATGTTATTATAAAGGAAAGATGTTTGCTGCTATGTAGTGGAGCGGCGGAATTTCATTGTGTGTAGAACACTTTATTTTACAGGAATAGGTGAACGAAATTTCGCATACTTTATGAGCTCGTAGTTCCGAGCGCGTATTGTCAGTGACAAAAGTCGGTTAATTTTGTCAGTCATAACTCGGTACTGAATAACAAGGAGAGGCTCCTGGCTAAATGACAGCCGCGCTGATCGATCGATCTGGGAGGTTAAACTACACTTGCCGCGGTCAGTCCTTGGATGGGTGACCGTTCTACACACAATGAGACCCCTCCGTGCCTCGGATAGTACGTTAGGCAGTCGGTTCCGGTTGTCATAGGAATATCTTTGACAGTCGTTACGGGTAGTCAGGAGCCCGAAAGTCTAACAACTGGTCTAAAATTCGAATACCGGTATTCCCCAATAATTGGGTTATGTAAGCAGTTGGCAGTCGCTCCATGTAAAATATTGATATTCAGTCGCAACTAGTTAGACTGGAAGCCGACCCCAATCTAGTTGGGGAAAAGACCAGGTTGCTTAAGTATGCACGGGTAGTACTTCCCTGGACAAATTCTTTCACAAAAAGCTTTAAAACAGCCTTAAAAGTGCAAACAAACATTTAAAAACACTGCATTATCCCAACAGTGGACAAAAATACAAACATACTTCATTCGGAACAAATAACTTGGAAACCTCAGGATCGCAAACACATTAGTGCTGTGGCGTATGTATCGATAAGTCAGAGTATCGAGTTGGCCTATCGCCACGTCTTGCGCTCAGCTAATGTGGTGGGCGGGACTGGTTATCGATATTCCGTAATTTATCGATGCTAGAGAGGATTTGTGTTGTGGCGACGAGAATTTATTTTGGTGTTTTTAAACGGAGTTCTGTGTTTAATTTTAAACTAGTGGTGGAAAATTGAATGTAAAGATTATAAGATGGTATGAATTTTATCTAAGAACGTCATCATAGTCATCATAGGCATCCCCTAAATAAGTAATAGTTGTTTAGGACCTAAAGACTATTACTACGTAAAGTAGCGATACTCAGTCCCCCCCCGGCCGATTTAATGTCCCCCGCATTGCAGCAGTAGGCCAAGCCGTGCCGTGCCGTGATTGGCTTAGCTCAGCCCAGACAATAATCACCCACACACACAAAACGTGTGCGGACGGGTCAGTGCTCATGTAGTAGTAGTAGGCAATTATATAAGTACGTTTGTATGGAGTATTGGGGTTGTGCCTCCAATAAACATTGTCACAACGACTTAAGTATACCGATCTGACGTCTCGATGGATATGTCGCAGGCAATTTGTTCGATCCCGCCGTTTACATATGGCGTCGTCAGATAAAAAACGCTCGCTCGTTCGCATTATGCCGAAGGCAAAATGTATATTGTCATGTCACTTTGTAGTATGCCACAACATTTCATAGACAATTTAAACGCCGCTTACATAATGCCGCGGCAAATTGAAGTATTTAGGTTTATGAGGATAAAAAATGCTAAGGTAACCATAAAATCTGGGTCTCAAATTAAATTTTCGATATTCACTTAGAATGTTTTAGTATTCAGTTGGTTTTTACACGTCTCCGGCGCTGCGGGAAGCGCAGCCCCTCCGCCTTTGCGTGACAAATCGCAGGCACCCGGCCACACTTTGCTACGGCGGGCGAGGGCTGCTCTCCCTCCGCGCCTCCGGGTTTATAAAAACACTCTAGGGCAGACAAGACCACGTTGGCCAATTCGGTTCTGTCACTTGTCACAACTTATTCTCGTTTACAAGTACGTAATAGCACCTGATTACTGAAATAAAGTCTGATTTGTCCAAACTGTGTTTTATCATGGTCACCCTAAAACTACAACCAACGACGAAATTATAGTTATCACTTTGCCTTCGGCATATTGCATAACTGCAAGCGTTTATAAACAGACGACGCCATATAAGAAAAAAACCCTAAAATAAGCAATAATTTGTTAAAAACAAAATTGAGGGATTTCTTTCTCGGTGATGAGTGGACGTCATCAGGCTATGGAACACAAAGCAAATAAAATAATAAAATATCAGTCAACGTCTACTGTCACCGAGAGATAAACCCACAGCATGAATGCAAGCAGCAGTTATTTAGAAAACATGTTATATATTGTTTCATTTGAAAGACTAATTTAAGTTAGGTATATAATGTTAAAAAAGAGCGCATCTCGCCAGTAAACTTAGCAGTTTGGCGAGTACTTAACACAACGTAACTGTGTGATCTATGTAAATTAATAATAAAAAAAAAATGAAAAAAAAAAAAAACGGCGGAATCATTCAAATTGCCAGCGACAGATATAGCCTGTATTCTATAGCGACAAGCGGCGTGATATCACCGCAAGAACTGCCAATTTGTTTGCGAACGTTCGAGGGAGAATCTCACCGTGACATTCTCCCTCGCACGTTCGCAAACAAATTGGCAGTGTCGCGGTCACGCGGCGTGTCGGTACAGAATAACAGGGTGGTCCGGAGACGTGAGTGCGATTGCAGTGAGTTTTAGATTTATGTTGGCGACATAACGCTTTTTCTCATTACGTGACGATTTCTCCCAATCAACACCTACCGAAGCCACGTGGAAATTCGTTCCAAAAATATGGTACGATAAAAAAATATCGACAATACCAGTCGCACCCCTACTCCGGTTTGGCACAGCGCTCGCTGTCAGTGGCAAGCCGACAATGCATCGTATTTTGCCATTGGTAAATCTAAACAGTAATTTATATCTTGAATTTTTCCAAGAAAACATTTCATGGAAGCCATAATTTAGTTCAAGCTGTGAATTTAAAGGGTGAATAATTTTAAACTTGACAATAATTTAAGATTAAAGAATACTCCTGTATTTTTCAAAGGGCTAGGCAGAAGTGTATTACACCTACATTTTGCCAGTAATGTTTAAGTCTCATCATAAGGGGCGAACCTATTGTCATCAACCGGACACAAATGTAGACATTTCTGAGATATTTTTATAGGAAACGCCAAAATATAATAAAACAAGAGTAAAAAAATCTAAAACGCAACTACGGGTTTCCGTAGTTGGGTTTTAGTTTTTTTTACTCTTGTTTTATTTGACACTTTTTTGGTGGCTTGGGTCAATTACTGCATTTACTTTCAGACAGTAAGTGTCGCAGTCTTAATTAACGAGATGGCGCTAGTTAGTAGCAAGAAAGTCACAGATCGTACACTTTTAAATTTCCAGTGTTTGCTATATTGGATTTCTTGTAACACCATATACCTCACGATACTCTTTGGATCAAGACAAATCCAAGGACACCCCATTTGTTACAATCGGGTAAACTTTATTTTTTTGGTCCTCTTTTTTTCGTTTTGTCGTCCATCTTGATTTTTTTTTCAAAATAACATAGCCTATGACACTCTTAATGTAAATACAAATCAACCGATACCTCATTTGTCACAATCTGACTAGTAGTTTTTGAGCTGCGATCGAACATCCATACATAGACACATACATACATACATAGGCTGTTAAACTCATTACCCTTCCTTTTTCGTAGTCGGGTAAAAAAGGCCCCCGTCTTCTTCATTCCGCCAAAGAGACCGAAAAATCAGTTAATGCGCAGGTGACATTGTGCTCATAACTGCTGCCGGTACTTATATTATAATTATTTGGACTTGTGTGATAAAAGTCGAATCTAGAACAACGGGAGATACGGCTTTAAATTGCTTAACAATAATATTTATACGTAAAAGCAAAAGATGATAGGTACTGTATTCTATAATGCCCTGTCTATTTCATCAAACAATTTAAAAATAAACTACAACAAAAGATACTACTTACAATAGAAAAAATCTCCATTACAATAAATACTTCAATTTATTGTTTAAAAACTTTTTGCTAGATTTTGTTGGTTTTTCACGAAAAATTCTTCAATTCCAATAAATGTAATAAGTTAAAGACTGGCCGTTTGAAATAATTTCATAATGTTCGTGAACAATTTCTCTTACAAAGATTTTAATAAAAAACTTTTTGGAGCTCTTAATGGCTTTTTACATTTGATTTTGTTAAGTCTTCGATCAAAATTGAAGGGATTTTTGGGCTTAACTTTTAATTTTCACGGCGTTTTCTCTTTGAGCAGTGAAGAGAGTTCTAATTTGTTTTTAAATTTGTAAGACTACCTCAATTTTTTGCCATTTTTATGTATATTGGTAGCACAACTAGTATTTTTATTAGTCAAAATGATAGAAGGTATACGCCAGCAAATTCATTATATCTGTAGGATCTATTCCTAGGTTTTTATATCCAAGATAAAAATATACAAACAATTTGAGGTCCCGGCAGTGGGAACTATTTTTATAGGCTATATTATTATGTTATAGACATTTTGTTTTACTTAATGGTGTTGTGTTATAACAATTGGATGTTTTTCGTCTGCAATACAACATCCCCTCACAAACAAATGCAGTGCATAAATCTCGCGGACCATACACAATTAATATAAGAGTGTCCATGTCTATATTTTTGGCTTTCATCCAAAAAGTTTTGTGCAAAGCAGCGGCTTCAGCGCTGAAGCCAACAGATAATCACTGAGAACCGACGAACGTCTTGGCAGAAGTCGCGACTTTATCTTTGGCGACTTTCAGTTTTGTTGCGATACGATTTAAAATATTGTCTCTGCTAACTGATTTTTGGACTGTTTCTGATGAAACTTTTATAATTTCCTCAGTTTTTGAATTAATCTTATGGGGATATTACACTATCAAATACATAGGATCTTAATATAATATAGAATCATATCTTTTATCCTACTAATACTATAAGCGTGAAAGTTTGTGAGGATGTATAGATGGATATATGGATGTTTGTTACTCTTTCACGCAAAAACTACTGAACGGATTTTGATGAAACTTTACAGTAATATAGCTTATACATCCGAATAACACATAGGCTACTTTTTATCCCAAAAACGCGGGCGAAGCCGAGGGCGGAAGCTAGTTTGATATGAACCTGAGATACCTACAGCTTGACTTCTTCGAAGTACTTACTAGCCACCCTACACTAAGGCCCGTATTCCAGAACGATTCTCGAGCACAGATCTCTGCTTGAGCATAGATCGAAACTAGTTTCAACCAATCAAATGGCTTTAAATCTATGCTCAAGCAGAGATCTGTCCTCGAGCATCGTTCAGTAATACGAGCCATGTTGTTTCATCTTATAGTTACGTATCTGTAACCGTCAAATATGGCGGCTTGTATGACAATTTCATACTGACTTAACGATTACGTACTGACTTACGAATACAGATGGTTTGAAGCAACCCGCCCTAAGTAGGTCATATTATTAAAGTCCACGCGGATGGAGTCACGGGCAAAAGCTATTAAATAAGAATATTCTGTCATAAACTAATATTTGCTAGCTTTAAGATATCTCTAAATTGTATCTACAAAACTTGAATAAACATCCATAATTAAAAACTGTAAAGATACAGCTTTGGCCTCGAACTCTTGCTTCCTAATTACAGTTGGGGCGTGTTTAACTAGTGTTTGCTTATTATAAACTTTGCGTTCGTGTGTCGTGTGAATGCAGTCTTTTGTGAATGAGTTCTTTGAGCTCTGACGTTCTTTTAGAGCTGATATTTGGGATTTTGGGCTAATTATGAGATACATTTGCGTTTCAGCTCTTACTTTTGGAGTTTGCCTTTTCTGTATTTTGAATGATATTTTATTTTGTGTGTTGAGGGGCTCATGGCTAAATGACAGTCGTGCTGATCGATCGATCTGCGAGGATAAGCTGCGCTTGCCGCGGTCAGTCCTTGGATGGGTGACCGTTCTTTACACATCGAGACCCCTCCGTGCCTCGGAGAGTACGTTAAACAGTCGGTCCCGGTTGTCATAAGAATATGTTTGACAGTCGTTACGGGTAGTCAGGAGTCCAAAAGTCTGAAAACTGGTCTAACATTCGAATACCGGTGATCCCCAATAATTGGGTTGTGGAGGTCAGATGGCAGTCGCTCCATGTAAAATATTGATATTCAGCCGCAACCAGTTAGACTGAATGCCGACCCCAATTATGTTTGGGAAAAGGCTAGGCGGATGATTTTATTTTGTGTGTAATTAATTTGGCTGTATGTCTCTCAGTTAAGATCTTTCTAAATTAACAACAGATTTTATTAAAAATTCACAGTGAATTCGCGTGGTGACTGAAGAAAGACATATTTATGGGAATTATCTGGGAATTACCCTGGAATTTAATGCGAGTTGATCCGGTAAGTACCTACTAAATAAGTTTATCTATAAGCTACATTATTAGTGGGATTTTAATAATAGATTTTTAAATAAACAAGTTCATTTAATTTTCAAATCTCATTTAAAAATTAAAACCTCACAATATGTTGAACAAAGAACCTAAAAATATTGAAAATAAAAAGACTTTTTTTTCTAAAACAAAAAAATACAATATACCAAAAATGTCCAATAAAGCAACTCATACATCTTCCAACAATTTTGTAATGTTTCCTTTCCTATTCACTGATCAGAAAACGGTATTACTGAAAACTAACTAATATATTGATCTCAACATTTCCTTCTTTCAATCCCGGATTTAATTAAAGCAAACTTTCTAAATTCTTTGGACAGAGTTTTCTACCAGGAAACGAACTAACAACGCGTGTTGCTTAATTAATTTCCTCTTAGCTTCCTTAAATTGTTCGTGCTTAGGATACGAATAGGTTTAATTATGTATGGAGATGTTTTTGTCTCTTTTGAGAGTATAAATTTTAGTTAATGTAGGTCAGTATTGTGCAAAAATTCGCTTTGAAGTTGTGTTAGAGGCAATTTGTGTTGAAACGATCATTTTATGAACTCATTTCAGCATATCGCAGACCACATCTGGACATAGACCTGACCAAAGTGCGAGAACAAATATTATTTCACTAGCTGTTCCCCGCGGTTTCGCCCCCGTTGCTCGGCTCCTAAGGGTCTTAGCGTGATGTTAAATAGCTTATACTATTTCTCATGCATGTGGCTATCATACGCAAAAATATTTTTCGAATCCGACTGGTAGTTCCAGAAATTTGCGCGTTCAAACAAACAAACAAACTCTTCAGCTTTATAATATTAATAAAGACACACCGACGACGCGTAGCCCGTAGCTAATCGGTTATTTGCTACGACAGCGTAGCAAGCGTAGCCGTGACAGCTACGTCTGCTACGCCGTAGCCGATTGCGATCCTCCGTGAGTTATTATTTCCTTCACAAGAATAATTTGATTGTCATTTCTCATGTGCATTGTATGATTGCATTCATACAAATATCCGCACTGGTTTTAATTTTACCCTGTATAATAAATCTATTATGTAAAGGTGAAAGTACTTATGAATATGATCAACTTTTATTATGGGACCGACACTGAAATATGAAAAAAAAAAACTGCTTTTCCCTACAAAAATGTACTACAACACGATCAAAATGTATGGAACAGCAGATTTTTTTTTTCATATTTCAGTGTCGGTCCCATAATAAAACTTGATCAAATTCATGAGTACTTACACCTCCTAAAATATCCGCACTGGTTTTAATTTTACCCTGTATTGTAGGTTGTGCAAAACATTTTTTGAATAACCACATGAAAACGGTACAAGCACTTTTACCAAAGAATTATACTCTTTCCCTTAGTTGCCTTTACGAGAAAACTAAAACCAGCTGATTAAACATTCTTCAAACAAAATCAGCAAAAAATCCGGTCCTTTCAAATTTTTCACTTCCCCAAAAAAGAAAACATTTCAACCGTATTTTCCACCAAAAAGTATAATTTCATCCGTGGTTTATACATATTTATTTAACCCTGGACGCTTTCCAAGGAAGGCGTTGTACCCTCAGATCATAGAAACAAGGAGATGTGCCAAGGCGCTATCGAGCTTGATGCCTGATCTTGAGCAAATTGCTCATATTAAAAACGTACGCGCTGGCGACGAACCGAGCACGATCGATGGTATAAATACAGTGTTTTAGTTTAGTGCTAGTGTTGAGTGACGATTAACAGTGTTAGATTGAGGGTGTGCGGAATGTTCAATGCGTGGGAGATCTTTTTATTCACAAGGAGCGCTTAATTATGCGCGTAATTGTGTCGAAATATGTACTAAAAGTGGCATTAGTTGTTCCGGTACTAATTTGCTATGATAATATCTCCTTGTTTCTATGATCTGAGGTTGTACCCAAACTGTTTTATATTTCGCTCTGGTGTTTCGTTTCGACAAAACTGTCGAACAGACGATGTCGAAAACGGTATAGTTTCCAAAACGATATTTATTTTAAACGGAATTTTGTCCGGGTTCGATTCAGCAGGAATTTATTCCGGTGTTTGTCCCGTTTCGTTTTGTAGTGGGATAATGCGAATTTAAATGACGGGGTTTCGTTATTGGGTATTATGCATTTTGATTTTGTATTTTTGGGGTGTCGTTTTTAGTCAGCACTTTTTAGCTTTTGTGCGAATAATGCAAATTGTGGATAAATTAGTTTTAGTGTTGTAACAGTTGAGTATTCGCCAAACTAATTTAAAAATATTACTATTCTGCTCTACGTTGATAACTGCATGCCAGGAAATAATGGATGCTACTGATAATTTGCTATCTCATAAGTATTTTCTGGGTTTATTTTTATTAATATTTATTTTGGAAATAGGTTATAGTATAACTTTCATAGAAAACACCCATGTCATGTAGTTTAAAAATATGTATTTTAAAACTACATGACATGGGGGTTTTTTATCTGCCTCTGAGAAGAAACACCGAAACAAACTCAAAATGTTTTATAGTCCCGAAATTTTTTAATTAGATTAAATTATGTAAGAACCATGCAGGTTAGTCCAAAGTGGCTTTTAAACACAGATTTGAGTAAAGAAGATTGCTATATCTTATTAAAAAAACCGGACAAGTGCGAGTATGCCTCGCGCCCTAAGTATTCCGCTAAATGATCATAGATGGCGCTACTGCATACTTCTAGTGGCGTCATCTATGAGCACATGGCTCCACTTATGGTCCGGTGACTGACGGCGGACAACAAAGTGATCCTATAAGGGTTCCGTTTTTCCTTTTGAGGTACGGAACCCTAAAAACCAAAAAAAAAGAGAAAATTTATGATTTTGCTATAATGAACATGAACCCTCTTTAGAACTTTCTTTAGCTCTATTAGGAAAAAAATACGGGTACTTATGGTAAAAAAGTATCTAAAAATGTTTCTTCTAAATAGGACACGTGGTACGTGTCAAATTAACTTTTTTGCTGTCTGCCGCTGGTTTAATTTACAAATAGACACAAAAGTATTAAACTATTCATAGAATCCTATGTCACAATCTTTTCATATTTTCTGAGAAAACGAAATAAATAGCACCTCCGTCTGACAGAATATTGTAAGACAAATCGCTACCAAGTGTATTGTCCGAGGTGGCGAGTTGGGTGCGAAACGGGAGCGGGGAGAATGCGAGACGAGGGCGCGACAACGCCATGTGATCGCTTTGTATAATAAATAATATTACAAATCGATTTAGCTTAAAATGATAAATCGGGTAGTTTGAAACTTTTGAGGATTTTTATTGTAGGTGCTGAGTTTATGATTGATGTGACTGTTGTTATTGGACACAAATGCATGTGCATGGGCATCCATTGGACTAAAGGCGCTGTTAAACGGGGTAGTTTTTTCACAATTTCTTGCTGCAATTGTATATCCGTGAGTTGAGATCTATATCGTACAGCAGTTACTGTGATGTACCATCATATAATTTCATTGCAATATCGCTGGGCTATACGGCCAGATTGCGGCAATAGGGATGTCAACTACTTTTTTTTATTGTGAATCTGTAAACTATTTGAAAAAAGACAATTAACACAAAAAAAACCTATGACACATCAAAAAAATTGGCAAAGTTATAAGCATTTTAAAATGATTTGCTAGACACGGACGGCACTACCTACTAGTGACGTAACACCACCTACGTCCGCTTCGCGCGACAAAGACGGAGCGATACTCCCTCCAAAAACTTTAAAAGCGTCTATGTTTTCCATTTTGTGATAAATTATTATTTTTGCATTTACTTTTTTGTTGTGCCTATTCCTTCTTTGAAATAAAATAATTTATTTGTACTTTTTTAATAGTAGGACACTACCGTATTGTTCTACTGAGTTGCACGATATAGATCTCAACTCACGGCTTATACAATAGCAGCAAGAAATTGACAAAATACTAACCCGTTAAACCGCACCTTAAGATAAAATATTGCTAAGTATCCAAAAGAGATAGAAGAGATAGCTTCAAACATGAACTAAGTGTTACGTAAATAAGCGGGATTGTCCGAAAAAGCGGGATTGTCCGAAAGGGATACCGCTGACCCGGACAAAAGGGCTAAGGAAGGAACACGGGTGGGTTTTAGTCAGTAAGAGTCTGACACTTACTTCCGCTCCGCCCAGAGCGGGGGGGTCATTTGATGATTTCCCATCCTAAAAAAAAAAAAAAAGTGTTACGTAAATTGAATTTTTCTTTCAATTCTCATGGAAAGAAAGCGTATAAAAATGGTACATTTCAACGTAGTAAAGTTTTAACGTTACTAAAAAAAATATCAATTCAATTTCTAGTTTTCTATTTAAACCAAAAATGAATTCGCTATCAGTAGAAATGCAGTTCACATGCCACATGTTCGTACCAACATGTTCGCAACATGTTCGTTGTAAACTATAAACATGTGCAGCTAATGAGTTCCGGATGCGAAACTTTGACTTTACTTTATCTTTCAGAAAGTTGTGACAGTCTGCGAGAAATTACGGTTGAACACTCAGATCATAGAAACAAGGAGACATGCCATCATAGCAAATTAGTACGGGAACAACTGATGCCACTTTTAGTACATTTTTCGACACAATCACAAGCGCTCCTTGTGAATAAAAAGATCTCCCACACATTAAAAATTCCGCACACCCTCAATCTAACACTGTTAATCGTCACTCAACACTAGCACTAAACTAAAACACTGTATTTATATCATCGATCGTGTTCGGTTCGTCGCCAGCGCGTACGTTTTTATTACGACCAATGTGGTCAAACTAAAGCGTCAAGCTCAATAGCGTCATGGCACATCTCCCTTGTTTCTATGATCTGAGGTTGAACACGATGTCTGGCAACGTCGCAGTTGTATGTTCATTGATTGTATCTAATTACTGTGTTTTAGAAACTCGTTACTGAGTTACATTATATTATATCTTATATTAAAAACTAGCTGTTCTCCGCAGTTTCACCCCCGTTTCTCGGCCCCTAAGGATCGTAGCGTGATGTTAAATAGCTTATAATGTTACTCTTGAATCAGGCTTTCATAAACAAAAAAATTGTCGTGGTCTACGCTCTAGTCCCTCTCACAGAGAGGCCTGTGTCCCAGCACAGAGAACATTATACGCTGATTATGCTACGCTATGAGTTCTACTATACCATCTATACCAGGGTCAGATCATAGAAACAAGGGAGATGTGCCAAGGCGCTATTGAGCTTGATACTTTAATTTGCTCACATTGGGCGCAGTACAAAAATACACGCTGGCGACGAACCGAACACGATCGATGATATAAATACAGTGTTTTAGTTTAGTGCTAGTGTTGATGTTGAGTGACGATTAACAGTGTTAGATTGAGGGTGTGCGGAATTTTTAATGTGTGGGAGATCTTTATATTCACGAGGGGCGCTTGTAATTGTGTTGAAAAATGTACTAAAAGTGGCGACAGTTGTTCCCGTACTAATTTGCTATGATGGCATAACTCCTTGCTTCTATGATCTGAGATACCGGGAGTTTCATTTAACAGTTTAAGGAGCGGGAGATAAATGTCAATCCCCAAAATCCAGAAACATTCAATAAGAATTCACCATCAAATGATATTATAAGCCGTTCATACATCGTGATCGTTTAGACAAATGGCTCTGAAATGAACGCTTTATTCCACAAAATAACTCTTTTCAGACATAGTGGAGCGCTTATCTTTGGGACCAAGTAATCTTGACTAATGGTCGCTGAATTCCTTCTATGTTACTTTAATTTAGATTGATTTTTGCAGTTAAATTCCTAAGTTTATGGGTTAGGTTTTGAGAGAGCTGGATTTTAACTGTTTATTCTGTGATTTGTGGATTCTGATTGGGTATTCTGTTTGAATGGCACAATGTTTAAAAATAATAGGCACTTATTTATTAGGAAGTTTTGCGTAGACACAAATCTCACATCATCATCATTATGCATACTGCCTCTCACGCATTACCTAACGAATTGAATTTAGATGTAAATATATCCATCAGAATATAACTCGACATCAGAGGCATCTGGGCCCCAATTCTACTATTGCAATTGTGTTAGAATGGTGTCATAATGACACCGGAACTGTCAAATCCGAAGCGGTCATTGGCTTGGAGAAAGACTTTATCTTTCGTCATTGGTCAAAACGATGTCATTGAGAGACCATTCTGACACGATTGTGACAATGCATTAGCAGACTTGGACCCCAGGTCGGATGTGCACATCTTTCCAAAATCACTTTTTAGCACAGGGCTGATAAGGTTCCGTTTCTCTTTCGAACCCACTGACTCGGGTTTTCCTATCTCTATCCACTAAGGAAATACATAAGTTAATAAAGTCGGATCTGAAGGCTTTCCCATACAAAAGTGAATTTTATTTTTACTCTCCTGAAAACCTTAATTTTCGTAGATACGACCTAATGCATCTAAGGTCGAAAGTTTTTAAGATTATATGAAACTTGAGAGCCTAGTCTTATCTATAGCGCCGATCATATATTATGTAATACTAGCACTTTGCCCGCGACTTCGTCCGCGTGTCCCACAGGAACTGTGCATTTTTTCGGGATAAAAAGTAGTCTATGTTACTCAGTGATAATGTAGCTTTCTATTAGTGAAAGAAGTTTTAAAATCGGTCTAGTAGTTTCGGAGCCTATTCGGTACAAACAAACAAACAAAAAAATCTTTCCTCTTTATAATATTAGTATAGATAACAATAACTAACCTAACATTTACTCTATAATAACAAATGTCCCATCATACTCGTGGGTATAATCCACCGCATCATATCAGGCCCACATAGGACCCACCATTACCGGTGAAACGACGATGAAAAGTGGGCCATTTTTATCCCCTGGGCGAAATCCGGGACATTTGTAAAAAATTCCCGCGCCTCGGACCAATGATTGTCGAATATTCGTGTAATGATGGCGGTTAAGTGATAAGCGAGAGCGAAGTTTACTTTATTTACTTAACGATATTTTTAAAACTGACAAAACTACAGTAGTTTAAAAAACAAGATGTTAGAGTTAAATTTCATATAAGTTTTATGTTGAAAACAAACTCTTATAATTACCATTTGCCAGCTCCATCATGAGACCCTGGACATCATCTAGGTCTACAGTACTTGTCAAGACCAATCCAATGAGCCCAAACACGACGGAGTTTGTTGATTTTATAGTATAAATAACAAAACTGGGTGATAATAACTATGTGTGTGTACTATACACTCCTTTCGGGGAATATAGCGTCATGTTACGTGATTCAACAAGGTCGTATACGACTTTTAAAGGTACTTGTTCATAGCCGACTACAGACAGCAGCAGTAACGACGTGTTGCCACGACACTACTGGTTTCGAAACACCTTCCGTAGCTAGCGACACGTCTTCATAGAAATACATAGAAATCAGTAGTTTCGCAAAGACACGTCGCCTACTGATGCTATCTGTCAGTCACGAAAACTTAATTTGGGGCCAAATAAATTAACTTTGATTACATACAATTAAAACTTGGATTATCTACCCAACAACTCGCTCCCGCTACCGCCTGTGACTTGAAACAGCCGACATTCTACAACGACCATAGGACGGGTCAACTCGAGTAATGTCACGTGAAATGAGTGTAGTAGGACCCTTTCAATTCTATAGGGATGGGACACCACTAATGTATCGATAGTTATGTTTTTTTTGTGATAGTCAAAATAGTGTTTTTAAAAACGAAAATTTTCAGGTAGGTATTCTCTTTTATCGACATGTACTACATATAGTTTAATCCGTGGTATAAATAAAACCCGTCAGCAAAAGTGTGTCAGTCATTTAAATTCGCTACAAAACGAAGATAGTTAATATAATTTTTATCTAATTTTGTTCATAATTATTGCGAAATATCGCGTATTGTTCTTCAAATAGCCAACGTAGTGTAGTTGAATATCTTTTTAGTGAAGAAAGGCTCTAAATAATAATCATGATTTATTTATCTAGATTCAACCCTCATTAACACGCAACATACCTACTAAATAAACTTATTATTTACAAATTCAATTAAATCAGTAAATGGGTTTACTGACAGCACCAATAGGTAACAAAATCAAAATTAGCATAAACGTGATGATTGGCTTATAATTGCAAAATAAACATGTTTATACTGTAACATTGTTCGGTTATAGCCGATATTATTCCAGCAATTTGGATACAATTTTGTTTATTTTCTAAACACATCGTCCGGGACATGTTGTTTTTGCCTCCGGGGACGAATAAATGTTTTTCCTTGTTAGTTTGATATTTGCTTCCTCTTACGTAATAGTGAATTAAATTCTATATATTTATGAATATTTTAGCGTTTTAATATTTTTGTTTCCTTTTGAATTTTGTTTGCTATTTTTCATGTGGGTTGAGCGAGATCCCCGTAATCTTTATACCGTAGGAAGAATTAGGAGATAGGGTCAAACGGCCAAAACCTACCAAATTATAAAAGAAAAATATTTTTTGTATTATTTTTTAGATTGAGGAGAAAAAAAAACAGATCTGGTATATTCTGATAATCAAATAAAAATGCTTGATATTAAATAGCATTGGTAGTCTGCACAGAAACTGAAAACACTAAGTTTTCAGGATGTTTTTGTCAAAAGCCAGACTCAAAGACAGACACCTACGCCCTAAACGATTTGATTACTAACCTCTGACTAAATAGTATTAACCAACGGCAATAATAATAAAAAATATTGAAAATAATAAGATTAGAAGTCTAAAATTAGCTAGGTGCATTATAATTATATAATTCAATTTTAAACTATCGATATCGAACATCGCATGTCACATCACTACTCGCATACGTAGTAACCGCGTCTGATGACGCTCATAACGCCACCTCTCGTGTAATGACGGTACCTCCATTACTGGCTCGTGACGTCACTGCGGCCTATGAATACTAGGAGGTGACTTCCTCTTGGCTATTAACAAAAGCAATTTTCCGACGCAAAATTGGCAAAGGGAACACTAATAGAATTTCTTTTTTTTTTATTACCTCTGAAAAAGATTTACTAGCCATCATAGTAACCCAAAAGCGTCTACTGCTGGTCATAGGTCCAGCCAGTGGCGTGCCTAGATGGCAAGCCCGACGATTTTTGTGGGTTCCGTACCTCAAAAGGAAAAACGGAATTCTTATAGAATCATTTTGTTGTCCGTCTGTCTGTATGTCAAGACCCTTAACGGGTGGAAGCATATCTCATAGATGGCGCCACTAGAAGTATGTAATAGCGGCATCTTGCTCATAGATTTAAAGAAACAAAAAACTCTTCAGCTTTTTTATGTTAGTACTAGCTGCTCTCTGCGGTTTTACCACCATTGCTCAGCTCCGAAGGGTCATAGCGTGATGTTAAATAGCCTATAATATGTCTCATGAAGCAGGTTATCATATACAAAAAGAATTTTTCAAATCCGTCTCGTAGTTTCAGAGATTAGCGCGTTAAAACAAACAATCAAACAAAAATACTCTTTAGCTTTATTATTATACTTAGAAGTTTAGGTCTAAAAATGTTGAATAACTTATCTGGTCTTTTGAATGTAGATAGGTACCTACTCTGGCGGTCTAAATCTAGTTTTTTAATCAATGCCGATTTCTGACACTTAAAATTAATTATTCATTAACTTGAAGAAAACCCACTATTCACAAAGGGCACTGGCAGACGCCCATAGAACGCTGGGCCTCAGATTGTGTAAGTCGGTACAGATATGAAATTAGTTTGGTGTGATCGAGTATTTCAAGCGTATTTAAATTCATTTTTTATTTGTTTTTGTACGTAATTGGATTAAAGAGAAATATTCTTATTTCTGACAGTGAGGTTAAGTATGGTGTGAATGATCCAGTGAAGTACAGCCCGACTAATGAGTTCTCAATTCAAAGGTTTTAGTTGCTGTCACCATGATATTCTGTGGAAGCACGCGCCAGCCAGCATGCACCCGTTTTTGTTTTAGTGGTTTTTTCAAAATGTCAATGGCATAATCATTTTATTTCTTATTTATTTCAATTTTTGATTCCAATTCTTAATCTCTAAGATAAATTAGGCAAAGAACAATTAAAATATATTTTTATTTTTGGTTAAGCTTTTATTACTGTACCATATCAAGCCTAAAACTGCCGACGTCCTTTTACATAAATTCTAATCTTTCTTCCAAAAACTAAAGAACGGTTACACCTCCATCTCTGCTTACCCTATAATAGGTGTCCGTTGTATTCAAACCGTTGCGGAACAGGGTCGTGAAGGTGTAATGGGGTCCCGTTGTTACAAGAGCCATGTTATAGCACCCATTGCGTTGTGGTTTGAGACCCCTGTGCTAGGGATGGGACTATGCTTCATTTATATCGATAGTTTTGTTACAACACTATGTAGAAGAGATATTTGGTGTGAATTTGGAGTCATGAAAGTTAATTTTTATGCGATAAGAAGCCTCTCGTAAATAAAAATGAGTTCCGATTTAGTTTCGATATAAACTCAATGCCATTGAAGTCAGAAATGGTATTCTTTTATCCGTTTGATGTTGTTTAGTACATGAGAACACCATTTGTGACATTTATGACATTGCGATTATATCGAAACTAAATTGGAATTATATTTTTAACATTCTTTACGAGAATTATTGGCCTTCAGATTATAACTTTTGTGCGTCATATTGACGTAAATAAATATATTTTCTTTCTTTTTCTAGGTTTACAATTCAGTTCAAGTATTTACTAATTATGTTTGTTTGAACGCACTGATCTCTAAAACAACTAGTCGGATTCAAAAAATATTTTGTATACGATAGCCAAATTCATGAGGAATAATATAAGCTATTTAACATCACGCTACGACCCTTAGAAGCCGAGAAACAGGGGTAAAACCGCGGGGTACAATATGTACTCTATAAAAATACTACAGCTTTAAAATTCAAATATCTAATATATAATAAATAATAGTGACCAAGAAAATCCCTTTCCCTATCCACTTATGTAATACTAAAAACATATGTAGCTGTTCAGATAGCTGGATAGTTTCATGTGAGATCGCGAATATTTTATAAGACAAATGTCCTTTACGTACGTAAGTGCGAAGAGTTATGTATTTCGTACGTGAGACAGAACGTAGACGTAGGGAATTATTATGGGTTGTAGAATGGTGGAATTTGAATGAAAGATGATAATATTTTAGAAGATTATTATGTAGCTTTAGCCTGTGGCTTCGCTCACGTGGATGAAAGGTTCTTTCTCTATGTCCTTTTCTGTACCCCTGACAAGGTATATGCAAAATTCCATGATGATCGGTTCCAGGGATGTTACGAATGTCATATTGTTCACATTCGCGAATGCGAATGCGAATGCGAATGTTTGGAAATAACATAAAAAAAAAAAAATAATTAATTTTGCTCACAAACATTGCCTTACGCGTAGTCTCGATCGATATCGATCGTAAAAATTTGCCATATGTCACTTTTCTTTCCCGGTGCCATGGTCAAAGCTGTCAAAATAGCTCAACACAATTCTAAACTCACAAACTTGGTACCTACTTCTTTATTTACTTAAACTGACTGACAACACTAACAAGGCAAACTAACTTGCTTATTCAGGCCCGTATTTCAGAACGATACTCGAGCACCGATCTCTGCTTGAGCATAGATTTAAACCATTTGATTGGTTGAATCTATGCTCAGGCAGAGATCGGTGCTCGAGTATCGTTCTGGAATACGGGCCTTAGTAATTTGCCTTGTTAGCAGCGAGAAAGAAACGTTTTCTATGGTCAAATGGAACACGTGATGCCTGCCTGCGCCTTCTGCGCGTGCGAGGATCGATCAATCGTGCGGCCGCAGGGCGAGACACAACTCGATTTGTATATATTCGCATTCGCAAAACATTCGCATCGCTTGATGCGAATGCGAATGTCGATGCGAATGTTTAAAATTATGCGAATCATTCGCATAAGCGAATGCGAATGCGAATATTCGTAACATCCCTGATCGGTTCAGTGGTTTAGACGTGAAAAAGTAACAAAAAAATTGTGCGTGTGAGCTCCAACGCGCAACTCGTATTTCAGAACGAAACTCGAGCACAGATCTCGCCTTGAGCATAGATTTCAAGCTATTTGATTGGTTGAAACTATTTAGTTTCAATCTGAATAGCTAGTGTAATGTATATACATTGTAAAGTATTTTCAACATGTTGTAACCATTTTAAGCTTAGTTATTAAATATTTAGTGCAGTGATAGCCTAGTGGTTTAACCATGTGCCTCCCACGGCAAATGGTTAGAGTTCGATCCCGAGGCACGCACCGCTGACTTTTCGAAGTCATGTGCGTATTAGTAGATATTCATTGTCACTTGCTTTAACGGTGAAGGAAAACATGGTGAGGAAACCGACATGTCCTAGAACCAAAATTCGAAAACATGTGATGTCCACCAACCCGCACTGGGCCCGCGTGGTGGACTACGGCCCACTCCCTCTCACAGAGGAGGCCTGTGTCCCAGCAGTGGGAACATTATAGGCTGATTATGCTATGCTTATGCTATTAAATATTTACGAGATTTAAAATTTCAACGGATGCTGGTACGGCAACGGTATGGTACGGTAGAGGTCGCGGGTTCGGGTCCAGTTAAACGTTTTAAATATTTAATAGTATTATGATATTACTAGCTGCGCCCCGCGGTTTCACCCCGTTGCTCGGCTCCTAAGGGTCGTAGCGTGATGTTAAATAGCCTATACTATTTCTCATGAATTTGGCTATCATATACAAAAAGTTTTTTTCGTATCCGACTGGTAGTTTTAGAGATTAGCGCGATCAAACAAACAAACTTTTCGACTTTATTATATTAGTATAGACTAGACTTTTGTCCGCGACTCTGTCCGCGTGGACTACAATAACTTGACCATTTTAAATGACCTCCCTTTAATGCAGAGTGTAGGGTAGTTAGTACTACGCAGAGGTCAAGCTATATCTCTAGTTGATCCCATCGGGGTTAGATGAAATATGGCTTAGATTTTAGGTTGGACTCCAAGCTACTTAGACCGCATCATCGCTTAACATCAGGCGAGATGGTGGTCAAACGCAAACCTATTTACAAATTAAAAGAAACTTGTCAAATCAAGTTACCTTTAAGTTAAGTCTTGCCAAACTTTGGTTATTCTCCAAATAGCCGAAGTATGGTTAAATATTTTTTTCTGTAAACGGTTAGCGTTAGCTGCCTGCACTGTGCTATCTCCAATAACCCACCCTTATAAAAATATCCCATAAAACACAGAAGATTCACGAAAAATAAATAATAAATGAAAAATAATAACTCCCATCCTTTTCCCATCCGCTATAAATCCATCCCGTTGCTCCTACTGAATCACTTTAGCGCTATCGTGCGAAATACAATGCATCATAACCATTGTACGTCGTGTTCCGGCGAAGCGTTTCCTGTACACAGCCAACCCGGCCATGTATAGTGTGTACGGCGAATAAATCGAGCGGCTAAAAGTGCATTTTTCTCCGTCCAGGCGTGATATGTAGGACATTTCCTTCCTTTAGCGCAGTCGGGTAAAGTGTTGTGTGTTTGTTTTTGCGTATAATACGTCTTGTTTTTGGCGGGATGAGGAATCGGTTCATGTTTTATATTTTGCCTTAGCAGAACTTCCTTGGGTTACACCGGAGTCTTTTCTAGGAACTAACGAATATTATTTTTTGTTCCACTATGTGGGGCAGTGGTGGCCCATTGTCGTATGGCCCATGGTCGTGGGTTCTAACCCCAGCAGGCGCACATTTTGTGAAAATTATTTCATTCCCACTATTCTAAAAACGGTGAAGGAAAACATCGTGAGGAAACCCACATGTTTTAGAACCCAAAAATTCGAAGACATGTGATGTCCACTAACCCGCATTAGGTCCGCCCACTCCCTCCCACAGAAAAAAGGCTATGTCCCAGCAGTGGGAACATTATAGACTGATTATGTCCTCTAAATCACATTTCATCTCCGGTGGGATGAACCAGAGATACAGCTTGACCTCTTCGTAGCACTAGCCACCCTACACTATGGAGGTTATTTAAAATGGTCAATATACAGGGTGGCAGGTTAAAGAGTGGAAATATTTTAAGGGGTCCCATAGTAAAAGTTGTTTATAATGATGAGTACAATGACCCCTTAAAATATTTCCACTGTTTAACCTGCCATCCTACGTCTACGCGGAAGAAGTCTCGGGCAATAGTCTCATCATCATCCGCCTAGCCTTTTCCCAAACTATATTGGGGTTAGCTTCCAGTCTAACTGGTTACGGCTGAATATCAGTAGGTATTTTACGTGGAGCGACTGCCATCTGACCTCCACAACCCAAAAATAGGTAATGCTGGTATTCGAAAGTTAGATCTTTTTTTGGGCTCCTGATTACCCGCAACGACTGTCAATGATATTATGACAACCGGGACCGACTCTTTAACGTGATTTCCGAGGCACGCAAGGGTCTCGATGTGTAAAGAACGGTTGGTTACCTATCCAAGGATTGACCGCGGCAAGCGCAGCTTAACCTCGCAGATCGATCGATCAGCGCGGCTGTCATTTAGCCACGAGCCCCTCGCGGGCAATTATAGTCTAGTTATCTATACGAGTAAGTATGTTGCTATTGTCGCAGGGTAACGGATTCGTTATCACACACGTGTGAATTCCGTTCACTGGTTTAATTGCTCAATCCAGGAGTTTCTCGCACTTCAAACAGTTAACCCACAGTTAAGTTGTTACCTAACTAATGAGACTTCATTATAAAGCGACAAGGTCGCAATAAGGCTATGTACCGCGTTACCGACCGGTTGTCTACGCAACAAAGCCAAGCGGCAACATCAAAGGTTTCCAATCCCTTTGATTACGCCGCGTTCTAATGAAAGTGCTAAATACACTCTCTGTAATTTAGACAGTGTTTTGACATACTACACTGTAATCCGTGGATTAATTTATTTTCGGTTAAATTAATTAGTTTAGCGTCCTGGTAATTAAAACAGTGATTATAAAATATGATATGGATATTATAATAATTTGAATGCTTAATTGATCAATATGGAAACAAAATAGATCTCAACAGCTAATTCTTGTTTTATGGTTTATCCATAGTACCGTACTTGATTGACGAAATAACAAACGGGCAAGAGCGAGTCGGTCCTAGGGTTGCAAAATTACGTAATTTTACCGAAAACGCTGGTAAGATACGGGTATTTTACGGCAACTTATATAAATTACGGTAAAATTACCGGCTACTTATCTATGGTGAATGGTGGTATGCGCGGACCGTGGTCAGCGATGATTGGTGGCAATGAGTGACTGGCTCCCTCTGTTCCCCGGACTTGGAACTTTTCCTAGTAATAGTTTAATTCGTTTTTTACCCAATCTTACCGTATTTTACCGTAAAATAAATAAATAAATTCGGTAAAATACGAATGTAATTTTACCGCTTTACATCCCTAGTCGGACCAATTAATAAAAAAAAAAAAAAAAAAAACCACACACAGTGTAGGATTCCATAGCAAGATGTATGTGAAATGAAATGAAATGATATTTATTCTGTAAATAGGTTACTAGTAACACTTTTACATGTATTTATTTTAAAACTAGATGAAGTCGGTGTTTCCTACAGTACCTACTTTCCTATCTAACGTAGATACTACCTTTGAGAAACACCGAAAAAACTCAAAAGTCGAGGTATTTTTTAAAATCCATACCATCCAAAATTAAACTATGTAAGAACCAGGCAGGTCAGTCTGGAATGGCCTTTAGAAGAAAGAGCCACACAGATTTGAGTAGACCTGTCCTGACTGTGCACGCATGTGCCGAGTATCGTAGTAGCTCAACCCTGACTATAAGGAGCTCAACGACTCGACGCACATTATATAGTGATAGTAATACTATGAACAGAATGGAATATGTCAGTTGTCTTCAACAGACTATTAAACATGTAAAGCATAAGCATAGCATAATCGGCCTATAATGTTCCCACTGCTGGGACACAGGCCGCCTCTCTGTGAGAGGGAGTGGGCCGTAGGCCACGCGGGCCCAGTGCGGGTTGGTGGACGTCGACGCGACGGTCACATGTCTTCGAATTTCTGGTTCTAGGACATGCTGGTTTCCTGACGATGTTTTCCTTCACCGTTAAAGCAAGTGATAATTAATTTCTAATACGCACATGACTTCGAAAAGTCAGCGGTGCGTGCCTCGGGATCGAACTCGAACCATTCGCCGCGGGAGGCACATGGTTAAACCACTAGGCTATCACTGCACTACATGTAAAGGCGAGCGGTATTTGAAAAACCTAGTTAAACAAATACCTTTTCAGCAGTAAAGTTAACTAGTGGAGCTCTAAACTATCCCGGTTAGTGATAAAGGTGCTCCGTCTCGCAAGCATCCAGTCAGCGACGTTTTAATTCACCGCCCGACTGCCGGCGGAGCCTTTCAGCTCCTACCAATATTTTCTGAATAAACTTGTACAGTGCATTTTCAGGTGACGATCCGATAGCACGATGATTTGTCGTGTCGGTTGGGAACAAATTGGGATGATGTTTAAGTAATTGTTTTCAAATATTGTGTTTGCGTTAATGATTAGGAAAATAATTCAAACAAATCAGTATTATTGTAAGTTGGCGTAAAAAAACTATATTATAATAACCATTGTAACGCAAAGAAGAATCTTTAAAACTACCTTTACTATGGGATCAACCCTGAAATCGCGAAAAAAAAATCAACTGTTCCATTTTGTTGATATTTTTTTTTCACCATTTCACAGTTGGTCCCTCAGATCATAAAAACAAGGGAGATGTGCCAAGGCGCTATCGAGCTTGATGCCTGATTTTGAGCAAATTGCTCATATTAAAAACGTACGCGCTGGCGACGAACCGAACACGATCGATGGTATAAATACAGTGTTTTAGTTTAGTGCTAGTGTTGAGTGACGATTAACAGTGTTAGATTGAGGGTGTGCGGAATGTTTAATACGTGGGAGATCTTTTTATTCACAAGGAGCGCTTAATATGTAAAATGTAGTAAAAGTGGCATCAGTTGTTCCGGTACTAATTTGCTATGATGGCATATCTCCTTGTTTCTATGATCTGAGGTTGGTCCTATAATAAATGTAGTTCATAATGATGAATACTATGACCCCATTTCGTATTTCGAGTGACTAAAATTACATCTTGTATACTTGGTAAAGTCGTAAACGTTTTAAATCGTCCAATCGTAAGCTCTAAAATACATCATCGAAAGCCACCAGCATCAAAAACTTGCGTTGAAAAGGGAACGAGGATTAAAAACAGCTATTCCCTTTAAAAATATGTCCTCCTAAGGATTACTTGCGGGTAAAAGAAACACGAATGTGCTTCGCGTTTCTTTTGCCTTTATTCAGACTCAATCTTTTAGCAAGTGGTAATTTTGTTTGAAAAATAATCGTAACGTTTTTTTCGTCGCGGTAAAATTTTATTTGAATTTTTATTGTTCAAGGAGCAGATTATACCTAAGTGATTTTAGTGACTTGAATGTATAATATAATTACGCCTTCAAATAACGCAGCTAAGTTGTGCAATTTTTTATGCGTTATTCAATTCTTGTTGGAGTTATCTTGTCGCTGACGGTATTTTAGTCTTAGTTTAGTGTAAATGACGAGTGACAAGTGACGAATAACAGTGTTAGATTGAGGGTGTGCGGAATTTTTAATGTGTGGGCGATCTCTGTATTTACAAAGGAGCATTTATAGTTGTGACATACACCGCTTTAAACTGGCGACTGCAAAACCGTACTAATTTGCTATATTAACATATTTTCCTGTTTCTATGATCTGTGGTGCTTCAAAAAATGGCTGGTCACGTTAAATTCACACATTATACTTTAAAATGCCAGCACTTTACACAACATTTACGACGTCATAACCCACTAATTTTTACACCAAAACACCAACCCTTACAAATTTGATATACCTTCACCAGACGCAAGCTAAGCTGAGTTTTATTATAACCCTCCATTGTTCATGTCACACTTCAAACTAGTGAGGGTCGATTCGGCCCGTCGTAATCCTTTTCACAATAAAAGCGTGAACCATTATTTTAGGCCATTCTCTGCAGGGTAGTGTTTATCATTAATATGTACCCTTTAGATGGAATTTTACCAAAAAGCCTTGTAATATAAATTGGTGATTTATCTTAGGGCAGACCATGTGTTCGTAATGTATTGAACGTGTTAATAAAAGCTATAATTGAAAATGTTTTAAGAAAATATTTTTAATATAAACAGCGTAGGTAATTAATTTGTATTTTTCGATAGGTTTGTTTTTTTAGGGTTCTGTACCACAGAATTAAAAAAAAGGGACCCTTAAAGGATCACTACAATGTCCTTCTATCTGTCTGTCTTTTGTCAAGACCTTTTTACTCAGGAATGCGTAGAGGTATCAATTTAAAATAATATCAAATACTAACGATATATCAAAAAATCGTGCTAGGGTCTCAAATGAAGAGTTATTAATTTAATTCTTCTAAATTTGGAAAGGTCAAAAATGTTTATAATTAAAATCAAAGAATTTCTAAGTAAAATGAGTAGGTTATAAATTCTCTTTTATCTGAGAAATTAGCCAAATCTAACAATTCTAATTAAAACTTTAATGATACTTCAAAGAACAAAACATTAATTAAAAATCACGGCTTCAAATTAAAACATTCGGTCTTAACAAAAAGTAAAACAAACAAAAATTCTTTTTTACTTCATTAAATAAAACCAATATTGGTTTAGGGTGTTCGCAATTAATTAGATTTTACGTTTCGTTTGCTGTTCTAAAGTCTAAAGTAGGTACTCTTTACGTATTCCATTACTATATTGCTATATTCCTAGGTACATTTTTTTACACAACGATGGTAGTATGGCTAAATAAGCTCGTGGAAGCCAACCCGGACTGCGATCTATTCTATAATAAATTCGCCAATTTAATGGTTATATGCCTACTTTTTTTGGAAAATAATAAGATTTGAATAACTTCTATTATCAGTCTATGTTTGTAATTATTATAATTTTGTCTCTGATTTATGTAATTGGTGTGTATATGCCGTGTAAATCAATAAAATAAATCAATGGCAAAGGGCTTACGTGATGGTAAGTGGTTACCTCAGATCATAGAAACAAGGAGATGTGCCAAGGCGCTATCGAGCTTGATGCCTGATCTTGAGCAAATTGCTCATATTAAAAACGTACGCGCTGGCGACGAACCGAACACGATCGATGGTATAAATACAGTGTTTTAGTTTAGTGCTAGTGTTGAGTGACGATTAACAGTGTTAGATTGAGGGTGTGCGGAATGTTCAATGCGTGGGAGATCTTTTTATTCACAAGGAGCGCTTAATTATGCACGTAATTGTGTCGAAAAATGTACTAAAAGTGGCATCAGTTGTTCCCGTACTAATTTGCTTTGATGGCATATCTCCTTGTTTCTATGATCTGAGGTGGTTACCATATCCTATAATACGCTTGCAACACCGAGTATCACATGCGCGTTGCCGACCCTTTAAAATGAGGATTCACTGTGCCGACAGCTTAGGGGACAAGCAGGGGCCTATTTGATGTAACTACTCTGCAAGTCTGCACTCCCAATTCCGAACTCTTCAACTGAATCATGTTTTATGTACACACATTTTGCAGACTGAAAATTTAAATTTGGAAGAGTAAAGAGTGAGCTCGCACATTCGAAAAGCTAATAATTTTTAATAAAAAAAAAATCGCTCCCCACTCTGCAATATTTGAAAAGTGAAGAGAAGAGCGCAGAGTGCAGACTTGCAGAGTGGTTTCATCAAATAGGCCCCTGGTCCCCCGCTGTCAACACAGCGTATCCTCAGCAGCTCTGGCGACCTCACTCACCACAGGAACACAACACTACCGAAGAGTAGCGTTATTTGGTTGTGGTATTCTGTAAGGTGGTACTTTCGCATGTAATTGCCATATTTGTCTCGTAAGGACGTTGAACTTGTGACCACCCCAGACAGCCATTTCAGGTCGCTACGTGCTTCATTTGCCATTTTTTTTTTAATTAAAATCGACAATAGTGATCAGAATCTAAAATCGCATTTGTATGCAAATCTAAAGGTCTTTAGTTCATATTGTTTACTGAATATTAATGTCCAATTTGATGTTTAATTTTATAGCATCGTAAAATGTTTATGGTATGATTGAATTTATTTCAGAATTTCTATAGAGAGTTTGTAGAGATTTTTGAGGGGCTCGTGGCTAAATGACGGCCGCGCTGATCGATCAATCTGCGAAGTTAAGCTGCGCTTGCCGCGGTCAGTCCTTGAATGGGTGAACTTTCTTTACACATCGAGACCCCTCCGTGCCTCGGAGAGCACGTTAAGCAGTCGGTCCCGGTTTTCATAGGAATATCTTTGGCAATCGTTTCGGGTAGTCAGGAGCCTGAAAGTCTGACAACTGGTCTAACATTCGAATATCGGTATTACCCAATAATTGTGTTGTGGAGGTCAGTTGGCAGTCGCTCCATGTAAAATACGGATATTCAGCCAAATATAGTTAGACTGGAAGCCGACCCCAATATAATTTGGGAAAAAGGCTAGGCAGATGATGAGTTTATAGAGATTTTTATAGAGAGTACGTAGGTAGCTAGTAACTCCTATGTTTAATTCTATTGATAAAAAAAAAGCGGTTTACCACCTCTAGGCTAGTGTTGCCGACTGATAGAAAGAATATCGACAATTTTCATCGCTAGTATAGCTTTTCTTAGATGAAATCTATCCATAATAAAACGATAGATAGTTTAGCAACACTACTCTAGATAAGTTCCCAGTATTTAGCAGATACATAGTTTCATAAAAAAGTTATTCAATTAATTTCTGTTTAATGTAACTAGTAGTTGGTGTCAAATCAGTGATTCAAGTCAGTGAGGCTCTTGGCTCATTCAGGCTCTTGGTTATACAGCCGCGCAGATCGGTCGATCTGCAAAGTTAAGCTGCGCTTGTTGCGGTTTTTTCATGGATGGGTAATTGCGTCACATACCGAGACCTCTCCGTGCCTCGGAGAGCACGTTAAACAGTCAGTCCTGGTTGTCATAGGAACATCTTTGACAATCGGTACGGATAGTCAGGAGCCCGAAAAGTCTGACGACTGGTCTAATTTCGAATACCGGTATTCCCCAATAATTGGGTTGTGGAGGTCACATGGCAGTCGCTTCACGTAAAAAATATTGATATTCAGGCGCAACCAGTTAGACTGGAAGCCGACCCCAATCTAGTTTAGGAAAAGGCTAGGCGGATGATGATGGTAGTAAAACCTCATTAAATAAAATCTACTGTTTACTTTATAAGAACCAAGCGGACAAACAGAAAAACAAGAATAGACTTGTTTTATACTATTTATAGGAAAAATATAGTATAAACGTGAGCTTCATGTTTTGTTTTCAAAGAAAAATCAACATCAACTATCGTATTTTCTTGCAAATACGTCGGTTTGGTATTTGCATAGCTAGCGAAGAGTTGGCGGATAATATTTTGTTTGAGTTTACTCTGTTATAGGAGAACTGGTGTAAGCAGTTTTAAAGCTCGTAAAGTACTTCTGCTGATAAGCAGCTCTGCTGTGTTATAATTTGAAGGATAATGGCGCCAGTGTCATTTTTATAAGTATACGACATATTTCAACTCTGTCGCGTGGAGATAGGGTATCAAATGACAAGTAAGGCATTTCTCTGTAGAACTTTTTTCGTCACGTAAGGCAAAAGCCTTATGCCCCCTCCATGCGACTTTCTCTATCTCTTTCTAATATGAGGCGTAAAGAAATTCGTTCCTGACGGGGGTCCCCGTCCCCAGTTATAACAAGGATCACAATAAAACAAAAGAACTAAAATAAATTCAAATTAATTTAATAACACCTGAAGAAGCCATTCAGTATGCCTCGACGTGAATCAGAGTGCGGTGAAGCGGCAAAAAGCTCGTCCTCTAATAATCCACGCATTGCTGCTACCTCAGATCATAGAAACAAGGGAGATGTGCCAAGGCGCTATTGAGCTTGATGCTTTAATTTGCCCACATTGGGCGTAGTACAAAAGTACACGCTGGCGACGAACCGAACACGAACGATGATATAAATACAGTGTTTTAGTTTAGTGCTAGTGTTGAGTGACGATTAACAGTGTTAGATTGAGGGTGTGCGGAATTTTTAATGTGTGGGAGATCTTTATATTCACGAGTGCTTGTAGTTGTGTTGAAAAATATGGCGACAGTTGTTCCCGTACTAATTCGCTGTGATGGCATATATCCTTGTTTCTATGATCTGAGGCCAACCAATAAATTTTAATTCTGTTTGATCGTATATGTATATAACTATACATATGGGGTGTATAGCTATATTGACTACATTTCCACTTACTCTATTTCCACCTTTTCCTTTATTTACCTACTTCGCAGGAAATAATACCTAGCCGTAAATAACACACGAGAAAATATCCAGTAATCTACGGAAAAATCTATCGTAAACAGCGAAGTATCAAATAAAATATCGTACATCCATTTGTTTCATAGAAAAGACGTATGCTTTTACGAGGGAAGGAGATGCAATATGTTTGGTTCTGTGTGCTAGACAGAGATGGAGTGTGTGGCACCTCGGTGAATCGAGTTGCCCGAGGCGGGACAAACGCAATATCCTAGAGAACCTAACGGCTAGTAGGGATGGGGTGAGTCGATAGCTTTTATTATATAGGTATATTTTTGGTTCAAATGATTTTTTTATCGATTTTGCGCATAGTTTATACTAATTTATTCATTACTTACAGTACTTGGCATGCGTTGCAATCTGAACAGAATTTCAATTTTTCTTGGAATGAAAAAAAAAGTTAAAAAAAAAACCCTTTCAGTTTCGATTCATGTAACAGTTTTTCCGTAATTCCTATTCCTAGAAGTGGGTTCACGACTATTGTACAAAGAATGACATTTGCATTCACTCATTTTATCATAGTTAATATTGTTGATTACTAACCATAATTAAAATAGATTGCGAGCACATTAATCAATTCATAACAATTAAACAAAGTTTTCGATTGTTCAAAATGGACACCTTTTACGAACTTCAGTTACGTTAATTAATTTATTTTTATTGCATTAACGTTCTCAGCCATTTTTAATATTAAAATTAAATGTTTGGTTTGGCAACAAAACGAAAATATGTAGAAAATTACTCTTTTACATATTTTTATTTTGCAACACTAAAAATAACTGTAAATATAAAAAAAAAAACTAACCGGTTTTTATCTCAGTCTAACAAGTAGACATAGATTAGCAAGAGTTTTCAATTAAACCCCTTCTGAAATGTCGGTACTAACTGTGAGGCAACTATTTATTAAAAACATTATACTAATCCAACACAAACAAAACCCAGATTATAGTACCACGAGACGCAGAAAAGATTTAGTTTATACAGTACCTAGCTATCATACAGCATTTGCCCATAAATTTTTGAAGTTTCTTGGACCACATATGTACAACAAAATATCAAAACTTATTAAACTTCGCAACTACACTAGCTACAAGTGCAAAATTGAAATTGACAAACTTCTTATGCAATTAAATTACGAAGAAACAGAAAATATTTTGCAAATACAATCATAAAATACACTTACATTTTCTTTCACACATAAAAACTTATTAGTATTTTTACATGCTTCCACATTTAATAATTACACACAAAACAAGGCAACTTTACATAAACAAACTTCTCACACTAAGACACGGCATTCATTCATACATATTATTATTCTTCACTAACATCGTAATACATAAAAACACACCCAGACCTGGAAAAGGTATTCTGAGAACCTTAGGAAGTACTTTATTTATGTTTCATCTTTTATGTTATTTTTTTTTTATTTTTTATTTTTTACGAAATATTTATAGCTAAACACATGCAAATGTTTTATACAATAATAAAATCAAGAACAAAAGTTTATATAATATTACAATTTGTAAGTTGTACTATGAATAAAAATACTTATCTGTTAATCTTACATATACTCGAAATGTTCGCATCTTACCCACATAAAACCTAGCATTCTTGATTCTACTAAAATTGAAGTACCGTCAGAAAGCGTTTGTAAATGATAATCCATGATCATGTTATGATTCTGTTTATATTTACTATGAATAGTGTAGTGCAAATAAGTGAATATTTACGTAATAATATTAGTTGTCGAGGAAGAGGAGGACTGTCCTACCGTGAGACAGTGATTACTAGTACGGAGGACAGTGCGATTTAACCCCAGACAACCTGTTCACTTTGAATGTTATGTAACATCATCACCTTAAATGTTATCGTAAGTAGTCACCTACCTAAACACCTTTAGAATGTAAGGGGAAGAAGCAATAATTAGGTATATATTATGTAACTGTAGGTATAAGGTTGTATTTATGTGTAATAAATGTTTTTTTTTTTTTTTTTTTTTTTCCCTATAATACTTATCACTGTATTTAAATTTATATATTACTTGTGTCAAAATTGAGATATATATGTATTTTTTATGTTTCCTCTTTTATTCGATAACTTTACATGTTTAATTAGTTGTTATAACAGGTAATTGAACTTATTCAATTACATGTAATAAGTTAATAACATATCTATAGTAGTTTGTTGTGCAAATTAAAGTTGCGTTTTTACCATTAAATCTTATAATAACAAAAATAAAACAGCAAAAAATACTATTTAGGTACTATTAAAAAAAATACCTGTCCGGTTTTGTAATAATGTCGACATTATTACAAAACCGGACAAGTATTTTTATGCTCCGAAATAAGAACAACTAATATCGACACTCTCCCATCACTACGTCACCATCCGCCCGTCTGATTGGCTGTCAGGTTGACGCAACTTATGAGCGCGATATGTCGTCCACTCACTTACAAGACACCGTTCTACTGAACCTAAGTATTAGAAGTTACATAAAGCTTGCTGGAACAAAGAAAATGGCAGAAAATATAAAGGTTTTGCAACATAGAAGTTCTCTTGTCATTTCTAATTAGTTACTGATTTCTTCTTTCTTTTATTTCTTTAAAACGATATTAAACTGCTTAGTTGTATATATCTTATGTAAATCTCAAATCTACGGACGACCACTTCAATGAGAAGTAATTAATTATTAATGCTAAGTTCCTATTTATCTTGAATTACAGAAAAAAATAACCAAAAAGAACACTTTTTTTACCAAAAAAAAAAATAATTTTCCTTATTTTTCGAAATACTACGTGTAAAGTGTAATAAAAAAATGTAATAAATTATATTGTCAAATACGTTTTAAAAGTATTTCATTGATTAATAAATCGGCGCAATTTTCATCATCACTATTTTTATAATTCTGGGCTTAAAATAAACGTAGACAGATGTTCAAAAATCAAAATAATTGCTAAATGTGGGAAAACCTCGCCTTAAACGACAGGGTACCACCGGGGTCGATGAAACAATTTTTCCCAACTGTCCCGTTAACGGGGCGGGACGACCGGGGTAGATGGGAGTTACTCTATTTTTATGCATGTAGAAATTATAATGCAATTTGGTCTAATGTAAGAAAATAACACTAAGTACTTACTGTAAGTATGGAAATCGGTGATCTGCACCGTGTTGCAGTCTTCACCAACTTGCAGGTAGGTGATCTCACATCTGTAGACTCCTTCGTCTTCAGGCTTGACGTCGTTAATCACCAGCTCGGCGTACGTCATGTTCTTCGAGTAGGATATTGTTACTCTGTGGACAAAGAGAATCAACATCAGAAAGTATAAATAAGAAAAACATTATGGTGGCGCCCACGTCCGACGATCTTATCGGTGACCAATTTTTTTTCGGCAAATAATGAAACATACAGATTCAAATATTGAAACGCACACGTGCTACAAAAAACTGGTAAAAAGTAAATCAGTGCATCCCAGTTGAGTCGGTCACAAAATCGGTGATAAAAGTCGGCGAAAAATTCTGCCCGACTGTTGAACCTACACGGCCGTACCACAAAAAAATAAACATATGTTCAACACACATTCAACACGAATGCTACCAAAAATAATAGGCAATTATTTTAGCACTAACTTGTCTAAAACAAGTGTGTATTATTTTTGGTAGCATTCGCGTTTAGCGTGTGTCTATCTTTTTTGTGGCAAGGCCGACAAAGTCTGACGTAGGCCGGCAGCCTAATTTATTTTTGGACCGAACTCCTTCATTGGCCGTAAACCGAATGCTGAGCGTGGTGTCCTAGGTTTGATTCCTAATCTGGACAAAATGTTATTGAGTTTTTCCATTAGAATTTTCTCAGTAGCAGCACGCAGTCTAGTGTTGCCGTTCGATAGTCTAGATTAGTATCAATTAGTATCAATACTATCGATTCTTTTGGACTGTCAATAGTATCAATATTCGATAGTTTATAAAGCAATACTGTTGATATGACAATCGATAGTATCGATAAAATCGATGCTATCGATAGGATGGCCTCTTTTAGATGAAAACTAAACATAGTGGTATACTATCGATAGTACCTATAGTGGAACTATCGATCGGCAACACTACCGCAGTCTGGACTTTTGTCTGGTTGGCAGTAGGCTTATCTCCTATTACATGGAACTTTTAAATGCTGGTAGAATGTGGGATACTACATTATACACCTTTCCCTATCCTTTAGAGAGAAATACAGTCGTGATATTATCTATGTATGTAAAGAAAAATAAATAAACCAGCATTATCTAATCCCTTTTCTCCAAAACAGCAAGTCACGAGCCGAAAATAGCCAAATCTGGTTCTTCATTGGGCAATGGGCATCGAAAACGAAGTATTTACGTTTTTTTCATCCGAAATCCTTCGGCTAATGCGCGTTCGGTGACAGTGCAAGTTGATGGCACAAGTCTGCGTTAATTAAGTGGGCTGTCTACTAGATTAATAGGTCTGCAAGATGGGACTTCGGGACTTTTTAGTTACGATGAAATTCGTGTTTTGGATGTTTTTTTGCGATATTGGTGTGGAATGGTGTTTTGTTTTATAAAATTGGACAGATGCGAGTAAGACTCGTACGCTAAAGGTTCCGTAGAAAATGTAAGTTTGAAGTGAAAATATTTTTTATGAGATATAAGCACACAAAAACTTTTGGGTGTTTTTGCCTTTCATGATTCTATTTCAAGGGAAGTACCTTATAGGTTGAACCTACCTTTACCACTTGATACCTTCACGCGTTACTGAGAAAAAGGGCCTGACACATTGACAACGAAATACTTATAGGATATAAGAAACCCTTAAAGGATATAAGGGTTTGTTTTTAGGTACGGAACCCTAAAATACTCCAATGTCCATATTGTGTATAACATTGTCTAATGGTAAGTAGTCACCAACTTTTATCGATGTGGCATGAGCTTGTGTTTAAGTATACGTTCGAGATTTCAAAATTTTTAATGATTAGATTGGTTTGTCTGAATTCATGAGCCAAGTATGATTTATTACTGTATTATACAAATTCTAACTTGAATTTAATAGTTTGATATTAAAATTACGCTGTCAAAATAATATCTGGATAGTTTCTGGAATATTATTTTATCATTTTCATCTCCATGAACAATAAAATTTCAAGCAAATTATATTAAAGCGAAATATTTCGTGAAGTCAGTTTCAGAATACATTTCAATTTAAGTTTGATGGAATTTTTATGGACGCCGTTTATATTTCTATTTGTGAAAAATATGAACGAGTTTATTTAGAAATTTAAATAAAGATTTATTATTTACAATAAAGAATTATTATTTTGGTTTTACTGTTTCAAACGTTGATACAACTTGAAATTTTAATAACTGTGATAAGAGCTTGCTTAATCTAATCAGGGATAGGAAAAGGTAGTGCAATTGAGGGTCAATGACCTTAATCGTTATAATATTAAGGACCAGCTGTTTCCCGCGGTTTCGCCCCCGTTGCTCAGCTTCTAAGGGTTGTAGAGTGATGTTAAATAGCCTATACTATTCCTCATGAACCTGGCTATCACATACAAAACCTGCGGCCAAAACTTACGGCCGAAACCGAAACTTCCATATAAGGCCATTAATATATCCTTTTAAGGAACTTTCGGTTTCGGTTTCGGCCGTAAGTTTTAGTCGGACACTACTTAATTTTAAATTATCTTAAGTATTTAAAAAAAAATGGCGGCAAGTCGTAAGAATCTTGTAAGAATGCTTATTTTATTTGAAATATGACTACGCATAATAATATTTTTTTCAATATTTCGCAGTTCGACCGCACGGTTGTCGCAGTGGCTGAGAGATTGGCTGCTGTGCAACGTGTCGCGGGTTCGATTCCCGCATTGCACATAGGTCTGGCTGTTTGTGAATGTGAAATTTGTGTTTGTAAACGCACCCACGATACAGGAGAAATCCTAGTGTGGGGCAACGTTTAAAAAAAAAAAAAAAAAGTATTTCAAATGTAACCAGTTCCGAGCGAACAGTAGAACATAATTATATGGCATGTCTTTATTATAACTAAGATATCATCATGAAATCTCGCAAAATTGCACGACTTATTCCTACCATTAGTAATTATAGCCTTCGGGCTAATAATGAAAGTAGATGTTGTGTTACCCTAGAAATAGCCACAAGCCTGAAAGATAGCTAGCCCCAGACTAATCACATTATACTACCGCTACCTCAGATCATAGAAACAAGGAGATATTCCATCATAGCAAATTAGTACGGGAACAACTGTCGCCACTTTTAGAACATTTTTCGACGCACTTACAAGCGTTCCTTGTGAATATAGAGATCTCTCACACAAATTCCGCACACCCTCAATCTAACACGTAATCGTCACTAAACTAAAACACTGTCGGCCTTACCACAAAAAAGATAGACACACGTTAAACGCGAATGCTACCAAAAATAATACACACTTGTTTTAGACAAGTTAGTGCTAAAACAATTGCCTAATATTTTTGGTAGCATTCGTGTTGAACGTGTGTTGAACAGATGTTTATTTTTTTGTGGTACGGCCGTGTATTTGTATCATCGTTCGTGTTCGGTTCGTCGCCAGCGTGTACGTTTTATATAGACGGTCAATGTGACTATATCAAAGCGTCAGGCTTAATAGCGCCTTGGCACATATCCCTTGTTTCTATGATCTGAGGCCGCTACTAATCAACCGAACAGGCTTGATGACGCAACCGTGCTCGGCCGCTCCGGTTTGAGAATAATTAATGAGAATAAGTTTTATGCCGGAATATGTAGTACCTATATGCAATACCTTTATGCATACCTTTGTGCACAGTTATGTATGTGTTCTGTGTGTACAAAAATAAATATCTATACCTCAGAGACAAACGACATTAAGTGCCAAAATCAAAATTTTATAAGACGGGCAAAAACGTGCACAAATGCCCCAAAGAATACTTAGAATGTCGTAATTAGCAAGTTATTTAACTTTGATTCTATAGGCTATAAAAGTTAATGATTTATACCATCATATAGAGCTGGTTATTGCGATTCCAATGGTATAAAAATCTCGTATAAACTGGGGTACTATCGCTTGCCTCAGAAATGGTCACTCATCCATGCACAGACCGTGGCAAGCACAGCTTAACCTTACAGATCGATCAACATGACAGTTATTTAACCAAGCGCCGTATAAAATAGTGTCTGGCAATATCCCAAAAAACGACTGACAAGGATTTACATTTATAACGCCCGGATAAAAACAAAAGCCAGTCACAGATAACGCAGTTTAATCCAATTTTTCAATCTTGGACGATAAATTACACAAATAAATTGTCCACCTGTACTAAATAGAGTGGAACTAAAAAATGGCTTCCTTCGCCGGGCAGTTAATTTGTCGACGCCAGTCGGCTGTTAGGTCCTTTTAATTGTTGAGTGTCCCGGACACCGTATTGTCTGTTCGTTTATAGGTCTGTGGAGTTAGTCATTTGTGGGACATTCATAGTGCCAGACGGTGTTTATGTTTTGAGCTGTGCTAAAAAAGAGTTACGTACGTACCTTAAAGGATAAACGGAACCCTTACAAAATCACAGTTTGTCTGTCTGTAAAGATCCTTTTTCTTAGGAACGCGTGGAGGTATGTTGAAATGAATATCAAATATTTAGGTCTATGGTCCTTTGTAGTTGTGAAAATCAAGCTTCTCAGTCGTCGCAATGAAAAACTACGGTCATTTGTGCTACATATTTTGACACTCGCAAATAAATCAAACCTATAGGATACTTCGGAAACCTTCATTTTGATACCCCATATAACCATCCCCAAAAAATATTTTTTTAGACTTCTCATAAAGGCGACTAAAGCCCGCCATAATGGGTTTTTTCATAATCCATATAGCCAGTGTCACTCGCTGACTCAATACAAATCTGATGATGCCTTATTTGTTAAAATCCGTTCGCTCGTTTAGTCTTTAAGAGGGAACACAGAAACGGAAATTTATACTTACATACAAAAATACAGATTAAATAAACTGCACCCTCCTTTTGATTTCGCCGCAGTCGGGTAAAAAGACAACGACCGTGTTTCGCGTTCCGTGAATATGTCCATGAAAGCAGGTTATGACGTCACAGTAGTACAGTGCGCCGCACAATGCGAGCAACAGTAACAGCAACAAAACTTTGTATTGTTCGCGTAACAATACGCGAACTAATGCTGCACTCTCAGATCATAGAATCAAGGAGATATGCCATCATAGCAAATTAGTACGGGAACAAGTGATGCCACTTTTAGTACATTTTTCGACAGAATTACAAGCGTTCCTTGTGAATAAATAGATCTCCCACACATTAAAAATTCTGCACACCCTCAATCTAGTGACGATTAACAGTGTTAGATTGAGGGTGTGCAGAAACACCCTCAATCTAACACTGTTAATCGTCACTTAACACTAGCACTAAACTAAAACACTGTATTTATATCATCGATCGTGTTCGGTTCGTCGCCAGCGTATACGTTTTTATTACGATCAATGTGATCAAATAAAGCATCAAGCTCAATAGAGTCTTGCCACATCTCCCTTGTTTCTATGATCTGAGGCTGCACCTGCTGACTGTATTTTGAATAATTTATGCCGTTACATTTGAATTTGTTGGTGTTGAATTTAATTTGATAATCATTTTTCGTGTAGGTACCTTACTAAATTGGTAAAAAAAAACCTTATGGTGCGACTTGTATGTCTATCTGTCTGTCTGTTACAGCTGCTTATTTTAGGAACTACTAATGCTATGGACTTAAAATTTCGAACAGTTATAAAGAATGTTTGCCCACCTTTATAAAACATGACATCAAAGGTTTTGGCAAAGGAATTATACAATACCAGCGTCTAGTGGTCTCAAACGCTGAGCGTGAGGTCCTGGGTTCGATCCCGGGTCGGGCAAAGAGTTATTGGATTTTACATTAGACAATTTTAAATTAGGTAATTCTACGTTAGGTAATTTTACATTAAGGAGCAGGGCAGAGTATAGATTTATGCGCGGTAAATGGCACTAGTCTCGCCTAGTCTCGTCTCAATATTACGTGAGACTTACCTATACATAACTGACGAAATCTGTGTATACTATATACATACACCTCTGCCTAATCTTTTGCAAAATACAGGCATGACGTTATATTTTCCTAAACAAGCAATTTTACATCATTTTCTAATAAACAAAATTATTTTCAAAGTTTTTTAAAAACCAGACTCGTAAACAGGAAACTTACTTTCTTTTTAAGTCGGTATATTTTCAAACTAAGATAGCTTGTTTATGGTGCTTTTAAGGGGATGAAGTTAAAGTTTATGGTAACAGCTTGGCATAGCCAATGTTCATTAGGTGGCTAGCTGAAGTCTAGACTGAAGTTACCTTTTAGACTTTTATGATGGGTGTCTTTTATAGGAGATGTGAGTTAGCTAATTGTTAGGAAAAGTAAAATAAAAAAAACGTGTGAAAAATAAATCATGATTTATAAATAGATATTATAAAATGTCTTTCATGATTGCATACCTACCTGAATTCACTTTTTTTTAAAGATTTTTATTAGTAAAGCGTGTATTTTTTTTTAATCCGACTGGTAGTTCTCTTGAACTACCAGTCGGATTCAAAAAAATTACAGCACAAAACTACACATTAGTTTAATTAATTATTAGTTAGTTTAATCACGGGGTCTCATCAGGAACAAAGTAACATTTTGTTGAAACAACTCATAATAGATGGCGTTATATGTATCGATTTGTTATTGAAGTTTGTGTAAAATTGAGAACATGAAAAAATACATCATGAAAAATATTTGTTCAAATTTTGAAAAATGCTTTAAGCCCGGAATAATGTATAGCCCGAAGATAGCCCGCGCTAAATCGGTCACATTTCTTTGTATGAGATGAGGCATCTGTACGTATAGTATTATATTATCTGTGGTTTAATTAATAATTTTAATTACACAAAATTACACATTAGCGCATTCAAACAAACAAACTCATCAGTTTTATAATATTTGTAGGTATAATGTTAAATCTATCAACTATCTACGCCACATATGCTAACTATATACTACTATATAACTACTACTACTACTAACTACTACTATAACTCACTACCCTTTACTTACTCACTCAGTGAGTAGTTTGATGTCTTAACCGGTTGGAAATAACCAATCATTAATTTTATAAAATAGTAGCAGTTTGCCCGTGACTTTGTCCGTGTGATCTACAAGAACTATGCATTTTTTCAGGATAAAAAGTAGTCTGTAGCACTCAGAAATAATGTAGCTTTCAGAATAGGATCAGTAGTTACGTCATATCGACGTAAATAAATGTTTTTTCTTTCTTCTTCTTCTAGTTTCGTATATTTCCTTATAATGTACATACAAACTTTACCTATACATAATATTAGTATAGATGATTAGTGCTAATTATAAGCATAACCATTCATACAACTTACAATAAAAAAACCTCAACTTTACCATAAACTCCACAATAACAAAACTCCCATAATACCACGCACTAACTTTTCCAAGCTAGTTTTAACCGCAGCTTATTGTTTAACCAACAGTTACGAGCAGCCAGTAACTAGTAACCATTAACTACTTTAATGCGTTCTAGATGAACTTCCGACGAGTTTTTATATAGCCTTCTAGTTTAACTTGTTTAAATAAAAGCTTTTAAAAAATATTCTGTGTTCACAGTTTTTTTACCAGTCTAAATAATATCTAAAACTGACCAAAAGTAGATCAAAAGCAGACATTCTGATAATATTATGAACGGGCACATAAATAACTAAAAATATGTTCTCGTGCGTAAACATACAACAAATTATTAGCAGAATAACATTTTTAGGCTCGTATCACAGAACGATACTCAAGCACAGATCTCGCTTCATTTGGTTGAGTTCGATTCTGTAATACAACCCTAAGGGTCGTAGAATTCAAGAGTCAAACATTACTTAAAACGAGTGTCAACCAATCAAATGCCTTTAAATCTATGCTTAAGTTGAGTTATGTGCTTGAGTATCGTTCTGCAATATAGGCTCGTATTACAGAACGATACTCAAGCATTTGGTTGGTTGAAGTTAGTTTTAAGTAATGCTTAAGTCTAGAGTTCGGTTCTGTAACACAGGTCGTGTTACAGAACCGAACTCAAGAATTGAATTCAAAACCTCAGTTATGTCAACTGTCAGTCATAGCAATTAATTACGAGAATATTACGAAAATCAAAAGCGATGTTATCGTTACAAAACAACAGTTGACAATCCCAGTGTTTTTTTTGAAATTTTTCATAAATTGAACAAACACACAATTTAAATTTGTTTTAATTACAAATTACGTACACTCCTAAAATTTTCACCACACCTCCCAAAACCAACCAATCAGCGCTCTCTAAAGTTAACCCTAGACGGCTCCCAAAATGTAATGTAAAATGTCTACGTAATGGTAAATCTGGGATGGGCAGGTGTTCCTCTCGCTAGCCCCGACCGCACGATCGCTCCGACTGACAACATAGTTTGTTACAAGCCGCAAACAAACACGCTTCTTGTGTTGAAGGGGTAAGCTGGCTTATACCTACAGTATTTCTTAAACGTATCAAACAAGTCAAGTATTATTTCGAATACAATACAAGACACGATACACATTTACACATCCTGTATAATGTCAATACAAAGTTGTAATATAAGTTGTATAAATAACAGATTAGGGTTTGAGCATAATGTATATTTATCAACATTATTAATATTATGAGTTATTTAAAAAATGGTGAACAACACACAAATGAATAAATCTTCCTTTTTCTGAAGGCGTGTAGACTACGCGATCGTAGCACTATGCGAGCTACGCCGTAGCACGGCGCGTAGCGTCATCATTAAAATAACCGACATACTCGCGACAGTCGGTTGCAGAAAAAAGGTCATTAAGTTTTAAAGGAGACTTTACCCATAGAAATTGTATGGTTAAAGTCTCCTTTAAAACTGAATGACCTTTTCTGTAACTGACTGATACGTAATTAATATTAAATGCTAGGTACCTATTCATATTTAGCTTTGATTGTATGTATAATATTTTATTTGACCGCTTCATTGGTTTAGAGTCATAAGCGTCCTGCCGGGAAAGCGGGATTGTCCGAAAGGGATACCGCTGATCCGGAACATAAAGGGCTAAGGAAGGAACACGGGTGGGTTTTAGTCAGTAAGAGTCTGACACTCCCTTCCGCTCCACCCAGAGCGGGAGGGGTCACTTGATGATTTCCCATCCTCAAAAAAGAAAAAAAAAAGGGTCATAAGCGTAAGTTTCTGGGTTAGATTCTCGGCTCAGGCAGTTATTCCAATAAAAAAGGGCAGTAGTATTATAGATGTACACTCGACGCCATTTACGGTCGACCACTTTTCATCCTTATGTTCTTAGTAATAAGGGCGAAAAGTGGTCGACCTTAAATGGCGCCGAGTGTACATACAAGTCTAACTTACCTCCCTGCCCACCCCTTACGTAACAATGTAATACATAAATCGTTGTGCGCCGGCCATCATTCAGCTCAGCACACACTTTGTTACGTCGCCGCAGACACTGCGCGGCTTACGTCACGTCACCGTGCCTGTGGCTTGGTTTAACGTGACATTCGCACTCGCAGTCATATGTTTTAACCTTAGATCATAGAGACAAGGGAGATGTGCCAAGGCGCTACTAAAATTAACGCTTTGATACGGTCACATTGACCGTATATAAAATGTACACGCTGGCGACGAACCGAACACGATCGATGATATAAATACAGTGTTTTAGTTTAGTGCTAGTGTTGAGTGACGATTAACAGTGTTAGATTGAGGGTGTGTGGAATGTTCAATGCGTGGGAGATCTTTATATTCACGAGGAGCGCTTGTAATTGCGTTAAAAATGTACTAAAAGTGGCGACAGTTGTTCCCGTACTAATTTGCTATGATGGCATATCTCCTTGTTTCTATGATCTGAGGTTTTAACCTTGTTAGTTTAGGCACACGGTCTCATCAGCCGGCTTAGCATGACCAATTCTCTCTCTATTCTACCAAATAATAGACAAAATTCTTTTTATCCAACTCGTTATTTCTTCTGCCCGAGCACGCGGCAAGGCTTGGCGTATAAGATTTTTGTTTACTGAACAATGTTCACAAAAAAAATCATTTCTTCTCTTCAAGCGGCTTGTGCAGCCCTAACACTGCCCAACGCGGCGAACAAATACAAAATCTCATGCACTAGACCAGGGCTGTCCAAACCAGATACGATCTGGGGCCACTATGAATCACTAAATAGATTGGAGGGCCGCAGAAACATTAGCATAAGCATAGCATAATCGGCCTATAATCTTCCCACTGCTGAGACACAGGCCTCCTCTCTGTCTGTGAGAGGGAGTGGGCCATAGTCCACCACGCGGGCCCAGTGCGGGTTGGTGGACGCAGAAACATTATGTAGTTTTAATTATTTGAATAATTGATGCCATAAAAATAAAATATTATACCTACCTATTATACCTATTATAAAGGATTTTTTTCATATTTGTGGTATCGCGGAGTGCCTCCCTCCTCTGTCCTCTCAAGCCTCGGCTAGCTATGAGAGGGAGCCTCCACAGACACAAATCTTGATAGGAATAAAACAAAATATAACAGAACAGCGGTTCAGCGGTCCACGACCGATGTCTTCGGAGACCAGACAAAGAATGACGAAACAATGAAATAAATGCATAAAAATATGAGATGTTCTAATTTTGAAATTTGAAGTTCAAATCTGGAAGAATGGACTGGATGAAGTGGCCAGTAATGGAAGATTGCCTAAATGATGAAAGAGGATGACTCCGTCACAGTGGTAGATCAAAAACACGTCGCGGGCCGCATACGGCCCGCGGGCCGTGCTTTGGGCAGCCCTGCACTAGACTATCAAGATATAGGTACCTATACATTGTATACCTATACCTATGCTATGATTGTATACTATAGACTATACAATCATAGCATGAACCATAGATATTTGCAATAGTCTAGCCCAGGAAATGGTATAGCTGCCACAATTTCGTCTGTCGGCTAATCAAATACACAAAGACGATTGGTTCAATTAAATTCTCGGCTCGCATACCGATGTTACGACCGATGTAAACTATGTGCTGTACAGTCAACGGCAAATGTTAGTGATATATTCGTAATCTATATCTATCTATAAGTACCTACTATTATAAAATTGTAAAAAAGCCGTGTCTGTACATCGATGAATTTTCAGAAAAAACGGTCTGGATAGGATACTGGGACGTAACCATACCCAAAAAGTTTATTTTTTATTTTTTAATATGTATGGATGTTTGTTACTCTTTCACGCAAAAACTACTGAACGGATTTTGATAAAACTTTACAATAATTATACATCAGAATAACACATAGGCTACCTTTTATCCCGGAAAATGCGGGCGAAGCCGCGGGCGGAAGCTAGTAATATTATAATTGGAAAAAATTCGATGGATGGGTGGATGTTTGTTACTCAATCACGCCAGAACGGCTGAATGGATCGGAATGAAATTTAGCACAGATATATAGTCTTTTTTTTTTTTTTTTTGAGGATGGGAAATCATCAAATGACCCCTCCCGCTCTGGGCGGAGCGGAAGGGAGTGTCAGACTCTTACTGACTAAAACCCACCCATGTTCCTTCGTTAGCCCTTTCGTCCGGGTCAGCGGTATCCCTTCGGGACAATCCCGCTTTCCCGGCAGGAGATAGGAGATATATAGTCTGGAATAGCACATAGGCTTATTTTTTATCCCAAAAAACGCGGGCGAAGCCGGTTTAATATGAACAAGTTCGATCAAGAGGCCTTTTTAAGCATATTGCTAGGACCAACATTTGATACGGCAGAATTTATTGTTTTGCATGATTCTTTCTTTTTTTGGAAAAATAAGTTTTTAAACTCAAAAAATGCACAGTTCCTGTGCATCACAGAGACGAAGTCACGGGAAAACTGACAATTTCATGGTAACTTGTTTTTGTTTTGTTTTGTTTTAAATAGAAACGTTGCCCCACACTAGGATTTCTCCTGTATCGTGGGTGCGTTTACAAACACAAATTTCACATACACAAACAGCCAGACCTATGTGCAATGCGGGAATCGAACCCGCGACACGATGCGCAGCAGCCAATCTCTCAGCCACTGCGACAACCGTGCGGTCGACAACTTTAACGATTACGTACAGACTATTAATACAGACGGTTAGAAACAACCCGTAAATAACTAATTACAAACTCTATCACCAAAATATATCGCTTTGCAACAATGTAAACAAAGGCCATAAGCCTAATAATAAAACTTGTATGACGCAGCGAGGGAAACAATCGGGCGCCTTCGGGCGATTTCGTGCGCCATCGGAGCGGAACGACGCCGTTCGAGAAAACTATTGGCTGTAATATTGAGACTGTGTTGCAAGCTTAGGAGTTTTGGTAAAAGATTGGGTATTATTTTGAGGACTGAACATTTGAGATAAAATATAAAAACATTACGCGTATTCCCTAAATAGATAAGGAGAGAATGTATGGTACAGTCAGCAACTTAAGTCATTAAACATCAGTGCAAAGCTTGAGAAAGTTTTGTGAATAAAATTTGCCAATTATTACTTGCTTTTAATAAACGATTGAAGAGCAGACAATTTTCCCGACACGGGAATCAAACCTAAAACATGACAGTAGTACTATACATCTCTGCATACCCCCTTTTTGGAATACAAGCATGATGTTGATTAAAAAGTTTTCATTCCTCGAAACGGCGCTCTCATCACTAGGATTAAAAATACAATTTCAAATCCCACAATTCCATAAAAAAATCCAGTAACAAAGTAAAGAGGAATTACAGGCCTTCCGGGGTAATTTTAAATTCACAGTTGGCAACAATACCGACTTTTTTTTCAACAAAAGGTGAATGTCAGCGAGTCCATTTGTCGGCTGCGGTGAACTTTGTAATGTCTTTAGGAGCTGTAATATGAGGGTAGGAATCATTCTTTAATGTCAGTTATGGTTTTTTATGGTATCAAAAGAATTTCTCGAGGTTAAATAAGATTTGAGGCAATTCTTGTTTGAAATCTTATAAAACGTTTGTTTTCTTTTTCTTTTATTAGCTGAAGAAGTGGTCACTTCAGAGTAGGTATTTTTAAAATGATTCTCCAGAGTGAAATTAATTACCTACAAAGTCTTTTATTTAAGCAATGTTGTCGTAAAGGGAAATACAGTCAAGAAACGTGGACGACATTTTAAAACATATAAGTAGCTTATGTGTTATTTTGATGTATAAGCTATATTACTGTAAAGTTTCGTCAAAATACGTTTAGTAGTTTTTTCGTGAAAGAGTAACAAACATCCATACATTCTCACCAACTTTTGCGCTTATATTATTAGTAGAATTTTAACAGAAATAAATATCTAGGTGCTTGTACTAGCCGATGTAAGTACTACATAATTAAATAACGTCATCGGCCTATATACATTACCCTACTCAGTAGATAATATAGGTATTTAAGACCAAAATAATACACGACGAAATGTTGGTCCTTTGGTCCGGTACAGACTAGTTTCCGATGTACAGCAGCAATCGGAGCGAGAGAATTGGCTTTGCGGTCATCAGCCCGTTTGCCTACCGTCATCACTATGCATATTGTTTCAATTTAGAGATAGGCTTGTGTCCAGTAATCCTACTAATATTACCTATATGTGAAAGTTTGGGTGTGTGTGAGTGTGTTTGTATGTTTGTTACTTCTTCATGCTGAAATGGCTGGACGGATTTGGATGAAATTTGGCAAAGACATAGCCTGAGACCTGGAAAAACACATAGGCTACTTACTTTTCATCCATTTTCACGCAGACGAAGTCGCGGGGAACAGCTAGTGTAATATACAGGATAACTTGTCATTTGACGCATGTACCTATACATTTTTAGGAAATGATGATTTTTTGAGGATCCGTCCAAATTGCGTGTGAAATTGAAAATATATGCGACTATAATGATTTAACAACAGGCGTTCATAGGTAGTCACTAAAGCGTACAATTTTATCGATACTGCATCGCTTTTTTATCGATGTTATATCTCGATAGCGATGCAGAATCATGGTTATGTGGGCGGAGGTATCTGACCAGCGACATCATACCGACTAAATTGCGGTCTTTTTGCGATTGTATCGCTACTGAATCCCTGCTAAAATAACAAAAATGCACCTCCATTTATCTACCTTTTAAGTATGTCTGCTTCCCTCAAAAGGAATAAAAGTGCGTGAAGACAGATTAATAGCGACGGACATATTGGGTAACCACAGTTTTATAGTAAGCACTAAAATTATTACGAGCGGAAATAATTCCTGTGATCCATAGAATTTTTATACCATGGTTTATGGCAAGTTTCTCGTTAGAACAAGATCTTAATGTCCGCAAAACGTGGAATGTGTGGTTAACTACTAGTTTTTTAGGGTTCCGTATCTCGGAAAACGGTACCCTATAGGATCAGTCGTCCGTCTGTCTGTCAAGATGCTTTTTTCCAGGAACGCATGAAGGTATCAAGTCAAAATTGATTTAATAGGAGAGATTATTTCCTTCCCATTACAATCACGTAGACCATTGACCGATCCATCGCATCCAGTAGGGCTAACATGCGCGCCGCGACAAATTTTGTCGACTGTTTTGTCTCGCTCTTACTCGTGCGAATATGAGACAAATGCACGATAAAAGCGTCGACAAAATTTTGTCGCGGCGCGCATGTTAGGCGCTCAGGTGCCATCAACGATTTAATATCACTATATTATACAACTACCCACAGCCCACACACATTAATAACGCACACATTCACAACACTGTCAGACATGAGTTCGCAGTTTATGACATACTAAATTGAGCTTCTCGTGCAGCTATAGCTTGAAATATTTAAGCTCTATAAACGTTAAGCTGATCATAAACGGTTAACCGGATCGACCTTGCTTAAGGGTGGGGTAGTTCTTGCATTATTTGGAGGTAGATCTATAAAATAAGTTTTATGTTGAAAATCGTTTTTCAAAATATTATAAGCTCTTATAAAGACTACTTCCCAACTCCATCATGAGATCCTGGACATTATATGTAAAGACCATTTCTCAACTCCATCATGAGACCCTGGACACTATATTAGCCTGTAGTACTTGTTAAGACAAATCGAGGGGCTCGTAGCTAAATGATGACCGCGCTGATCGATCGATCTGCGAGGTTAAGCTGCGCTTGCCGCGTTCAGTCCTTGGATGGGTGACCGTTCTTTACACATTGAGACCCCTCCGTGCCTCGGAGAGCACGTTAAGCAGTCGGTCCCGGTTGTCATAGGAATATCTTTGACAATCGTTACGGGTAGTCAGAAGCCCTAAAGTCTGACAGCTGGTCTAACATTCGAATACCGGTATTACCCATTAATTGGGTTGTGGAGGTCAGATGGCAGTCGCTCCACGTAAAATATTTATATTCAGCCAAAACTAGTTAGACTGGATGCCGACCCCAATATAATTTGGGAAAAGGCTAGGCAGATGATGAGATGACTTGTTAAGACAAATACAACGAGCCCAAACACGACGGAGATAAGTTAAAAAGTTGAGGAGTTCCTATAACCACTTCCTAGCTCCATCATGAGAGTGCCTAAGTGGGTGTTCCCTGACAGTTACAATCTGGGTGACTTCAAGTCACGAGTGAATCGGTTTCTTTTAAGTACGCGTGCTCAATTGTAAACCGCATTATCGCTTGACATCAGACGAGATGGCGGTCAAACGCAAGAAAAATAACTAATTTTCACTTGTAACTGCTAAATCAGTGTCCCCAATGGTGTAACTCAGGTCTCCTCTTTGTAAGCCGTGAGTTATAATCCACCACGCGGGCCCAGTGCGGGTTGGTGGACGTCACATGTCTTCGAATATTTAGATCTAGGACATGCCGATTTCCTCATATGATAATTTCCTATAGGTACAGAATAGATAGGCAGTTTTGGCAAGCAGGTCCTCTGCTGTCAACATCTCGGAGCTTTCGCGATCTTACTCACCAGGGACACATGTGACACAACACTATCGAAGAGTATCGTTATTTGGCTGTGGTATTCTGTGAAGGTGGAGTTACTTCTCCAGTCGGGGTGCTCCAAATTTGAGCGAGATATACCACTTTGCCCTAGCTCTCTTAAAATGCTTTCTTATAAACGATGATTATAATAGCTCTTATGTCAATTGTCATCTTTATTCATTGTCATACAAATGACAAGGATAGTTGTATATCAGTTATAAATGTACCTACCTATGTTTTTTGTGAATTTGAACTATGTCAAAACCATGTTATGCTTCTCCTGTATGTCATTAAATATATAAGAGATTTTCAAAAATCGAATGACCCGAACGGGATTCCAACCCGCGACCTCTGCCGAATCGTGGCTAATGCTTTGAGCTAACTGAGTTATCGGGTCCCGCTCGCTTCACCCGAAATCCGAATTCCCTTTGTATACGCCTTTAATCAGTTGTTAAAATTAAGAAGCGTTTATAAGTAAAGAGGCTGCCTCAATCTCTTTTTTTTTCTCACATATCTTGACGATTCATCTCCCCATCACATGATATTGGGTTTTTAGGGACAAATTCCTACCCTGCCATAATACTTCCCCTTAAACAGTGCCATCGTCATGCACCATAAAGGGAAGCTATCATCCCTTATGGAAATATAAAATCAAGTAGTTGTATGAGGCCAAGGGCAATACAGTTTATGACTCCATAACCTATTGAAGACGCTAGCATACCCATCAAGGAAATCTCAACTCTATAGCTGTAATCAGAAGGTTACATTTCAAATGGTGAATTTCAATTTTACGTATGACGGTTTGTCGTATTAATTCAGACTCTGTTTTAAGGTAGATTAAGTTGAATATTGAGTGGCAGGGTTTAGGAACTAAAAGAGACTGCATTTAAATAAGTAGGTTAGTTGTGATTTGTGGTGACCTGTCAGTATGTTTCATGTTTTGTTATTTATTAACAAATACTTGTGACATTTCTTTGCATGCTCGTATATTATGCGAGGGCCCATATTCATGGTACGCTGAATAAGTTTACCAAAATATTTTTATGGAAAAATATTCAAAGTTCCTAAGATAATTAATAATGCATGAAAAAATATACAGGGTGGCAGGTTAGACAGTGGAAATACTTGAAGGGGTCATTGTACTCATCATTATGAACAACTTTTACTATGGGACCAAGCTTCAAATAGCGAAAAAAAAATCTGCTGTTCCATACATTTTGTGGAGTTATGTGAACATAAATGTAGGGAACAACTGAATTTTTTTTCGCTATTTCAGGGTTGGTCCCATAGTAAAAGTTGTTCATAATGATAAGTACAATGACCCCTTAAAATATTTCCACTGTCTAACCTGCCACCCTGTATATCTAACTAAAATACGGCCACGTAAACCATTATAAGATGGGTGTGCAAAGTGGCACCATCTCATTACCATGTTTTATTGCTAGTTTTATGGGCCCCATAAATACGCCCTGCGTTCGGAAGGTGTGCGTATATTTGAGATGTCACCCTATGTTTATAAACTTATGGGGAATGTTATGGAGTCAGACATTTTTATGGTGACGTGCGGTTCTTGGGTTTATTCAGTAATCATTCTAAATAAGACCACTGTTGGAATATTAGCTCGCTCAAATTGTCTACTTGAAAACGGCTATATTGAGCTTGACACTTTAATTTGACCGCACGGTTGTTGCAGTGGCTGAGAGATTGGCTGCTGCGCGACGTGTCGCGGGTTCGATTCCCGCATTGCACACTGGTCTGGCAGTTTGTGTATGTGAAAGGAGAATGACAGATCCCGTTTCGTCTTTAAATTAAAGAGTGGCCATGACAAACTATCCATAAATCATAATATATTTTTATAAATTCTGTGAGTTCAGTTGATCAAAATCATAAGTGGGATTCATATTTTGTATTTAACAAGGCAGTAAATCGATTTCTATTACGATTTAAAATGGCGTTTTATAAAGTCCTAAAGAATTTTGTATTCAATGAAGTATTTGTTAAAATAAAATGTAACTCTGACTATTATGTTGATAAAACAATAGATAGGTATTTAAAATTAAAATACACTTTTTTTTTTTTTTATGGAAACAGGGATTACTAATTTAAAATAAAAAGATAAATAAACTATCTTCATCTCACTGCGTCTTAGTGAAAATAGAAATCACACGCCATCTACTTGTGTTGTCTTAGCAACTTTTTTGTCATTTTTAGGGTTCCGTACCAAAATGGTAAAAAAGGAACACTTATGGTGCGACTTCGTCTTCGACGCGTGACGTACATCTAGCGTTCTAATGCGATTGTGACGGTCGTAAGTTATTGTTCCTTCCCTCGGGAACAGTACTTTTTTCTGGATGAAACGTACCCTATGTCCTTTTCTGTACCCCTGACAACGTATACGCAAAATTTCATGATGATCGGTTCAGTGGTTTCGGCGTAAAAAGGTAACAAACAAACAAACTTACTTTCACATTTATCATATTAGTTAGGAAATTATGATAAGAAATATTATGATAGGAAAAAATCACATAATCATATATTCCACAACTCATTTCATTCCTCAATTTTATTACCACCCACGCCGGATTCCTCAAATGAGTGTGACATCGTAAACATTTAACTGCTCGCAGTGAACGTGACTTTCTGTACGTGCGCTGACCGCCATAACGCTGACTCAGATAAAAATGTGAGCGATTGGGAATATATAAAATGTTCATTTGCGCCTTAATTGCTCACAGTTGCCTTTTTGGCATGTATTAATAGGCTTGTGTTTGACCGCCATCTTGCCTGATGTTAAGCGACGATGCGGTCTACGATGGAGCACACTTGCCTAGAAGAAACCGATTTATTCGCGACTTGAGGATACCCATATTGTAACTATCGGGGAACACTCATTCCGGCAGCGCATTCCACTGTTTGGCGGTTCTAACAATGACAGTTTGACAACATCTGTTATGCTTTAATTATGTTTCTAAATCCGTGTTTCTAGTAAATCCTGTTGACTTTCAAAATACAACACAACAAAAGTGTTGCCGGTTTTGTTCAAAGAGTTATCAAAGTCCAATTTAGAACGCCTTAACTTCAAATTAACGGCCCCAATCTTCACTTGTGGACATTATCTAAATTGCCCGGCTCATATCCGGCCGGAATTATGATTGATGACGTCATATCCCTCCGGTCCTTTGGGCGGAGGGTGCGTGGTCCCAGCATCCCATGATTGAATGGATGCAAATGTCCTCGTGATTTGGGAATAAAAAATGAAAGTTATGTTTCAAAAATATTTTATTACTTAAATTCATTAAAGTTCGACAGGTCCACTCAAATCTGTGTGGCTCTTTCCTCTAAAGGCCATTCCAGACTAACCTGCATGGTTCTTAAAGACATAGTTTAATTTTTATTATCTAGACTTTAAAAGAGACCTTGACCTTTGAGTTTGTGTCGGTGTTTCTTCTCAAAGATAGTCAGGAAACACCGACCTCATCTAGTTTGAAAAAAAATATTACTTGTAAAAGTGTTACTAGTAACCTATTTACAAAATAGATATCATTTCATTTAATTTGTGACGTTTTGTCGCTGACTTGTTTATTAGATAGGTACCGGACCGTTTATTATTAGTGCTTCGTGCGACAGAGGTGATCCTACTAATATTATAAACGTGAAAGTTTGTGAGGATGTAAAAATGTATGGATGTAGAGATGTATGGATATTTGTTACTCTTTTTCGCAAAAACTACTGAACGGATTTTGATGAAACTTTACAGTAATATAGCTTATACATCAGAATAACACATAGGCTACTTTTTATCCCAAAAACACGGGCGAAGCCGCGGGCGGAAGCTAGTGCTCTATTAAGCCGAAGCTAGCCGATATGTCTTACTAAAACTCGATGTGTAATATTTCGATACCTTTGGGTTCAAAGGGCGTAAAGACCATTTTGGCAAAAATGAAATTTGGGCCTAAATGTATCGATTATATGGCTCAAATCTCATTTTGGTTAAAATGGTCTTTACGCCCTTTGAACCCAAAGGTGTCGATTTACTGCCTATTGTACATACGCTAAAAGTACCTACACGAAAATAATTGAATATGGCAAGCAAGTTACTTACAATCTAAATCCATTGCGAATTTCTCCAAGTGTAAGGGGCAGAAAAATACACGAGTAATATACAAAACGCAATTGTTGGCCCGAAGCCCAGATAAAATAGGAATAAAGGATAATCCGAACTAAGCCGGGCAAACTTCTCCAATAAACAGAATTAGCTTAAAATTTTATTTTCTTAAAGCATTAGCTGGGAATAACGATAAGTATAATTTTTTCGATGTTTTTCTTTAAAGATTTGCAAGGTGAAGTTTGATGTTTACAGATTCGGGTTTTGAGTATGAGGTAGAGGGTTTAAACTAAACCTAAACGATGCTTTTTTAGGGTTCCGTAGTAAAACTAGGAACCCTTATAGTATCATCCCGTCCGTCTGTCCGTCTGTCACACCCTCGTCAAATCTACAGTTCATAACCAATCTGTATGAAACTTCGCAGTTAGATGTCTTCTGTAAGCCGCCATAAAGGTGTGTAGTGAAATTACAAAAAAAATAATAATTAGGGGGCTCCCATACATGAAACTGAGGGATGAAAAAAATATTTACGCGCACGCCTTTGTGTGGGGTATTGTTGGATAGGTCTTTAAACAACATAGAGGTTTCTAAATTATTTATTTATTTAAGTACATATTTAGTGAACTACGAGCTCCGAAAGTCGTTATCAATGTGCCCCCCCCCCTGTAGTTTGCCAACCCCTTTATCCAAAAATCATCATCATCAACCGAAAAATAACAGTTGGTAGTCGGAAGACTGAAATACTTCTTGCTACGGAACCCTAGACTGAGCGTGGTCCGACACGCTCTTGCCCGGTTTTTTTCTTAGAACATTCTGGTAGTTATGCCAAAATGGGGGACCTGCTTGTCTCCAAAGCTGTTGGCACAGCGCGTCCTCATTATGAAGGGTAGCAATAAAAACAAAAACGTGATACTCGATGTTGCCAGCGTCTCATAGGCTACAATAACCACTTACCATCACGAGTAATTTTGACGAATGGTATCGTAAATTTAAGCATAATTTTGGCAGTAAGTATGCCTGTTTGTCACCATCATCGCATAAAAAAATCCTGCAAATAATATTAGTATAGATACAGTCCATTCCTTAACGTCCTGTTAACCAGTGGAGTAGGTTAACATCTCAGATCATAGAAACAAGGAGATATGCCATCATAGCAAATAAGTACGGGAACAACTGATGCCGCTTTTAGTAGGTACATTTTTCGATACAATTACGCGCATAATTAAGCGCTCCTTGTGAATAAAAAGATCTTCCACGCATTGAACATTCCGCACACCCTCAATCTAACACTGTTAATCGTCACTCAACACTAGCACTAAACTAAAACACTGTATTTATATCATCGATCGTGTTCGGTTCGTCGCCAGCGCGTACGTTTTTAATATGAGCAATTTGCTCAAGATCAGGCATCAAGCTCGATAGCGCCTTGGCACATCTCCTTGTTTCTATGATCTGAGGTTAACATCAATAATGCAACGGGTGAAGTTCAATCTCGACCTTTCTCTTAATCGCCCGTCCAACGACGTTGTTTTATTGTTACTAGTTTTAAGAATATATTGAAGTGCTGGACCAAAAGAGATAAGATTAAATAATAAAAAAACCGGCCAAGTGCGAGTCGTACTCGCGCACCGAGGGTTCCGTATCGGTTTTGGACGTATAAAGTGAAAAAAACCGGACCGCATAACTAAGTTTGTTTGTGAAGGAATTTAGATGATTTTGAAAAAACTGGACTAGTTAGGAACATTGTTTTATTTTTGGTGCAATATTTGGGTCAATTCCTATAAACTCTAATTATTTCAGATTTTTCGCTCCGCAAACTTCGGAGATAAGGGGGGGGGGGAATGGTATTTTTTCAGACATTTTTCATCATATGTCGAAAACTGTGAGACATAAAATAAAATGAAAATATATTTTGAAATGTGGAGATCAAGCCCTTTCATATGATATGTCACTTGACCTAGTAACCCCACTTTTAAATTTCGGACCCCCACTCCGGCCCCTTTTGCAATGAAAATAAAAACAGTTTTTGACTTTTTTCATTTGTAAACCTGAAAACCTAATCTTACATACTCGTAAATATACAAAAGAGTCGAATACTAAACCTCCTCTTTAGAAAGTAGGTAAAAAAATCCCCAGCTCTTTCAATTCTGTAAGTATCTAAGGACCAATAAAAATAAATATTATGAACCCTAATAAACCCGTAATTAGTTTAATAAAGATCTTAATTCTTAATTTAAATAATAAAATGAAAGGACCAATTTCGTTCTGTTCCGATTGGTTCGTCTCTTATCACGTAAAGTTAATAAAATTGGACGATATTACACCGTTCAGACTGGTCTGGGGCACGCAGGTACTAAATTAAGTACATATGTTACAGTAAAAGCCCGAACATAGGTAAATCTTAAGATTTACCAGTAAAAAGAGTGAATAAGTTGTGACGGAACCGAATTGGTCAACCTCGACTCCACGTGGTCTTGTCTGCCCTACCCCTAGTGTTTTTGTAAAACCAGAGGTTACAAAAACATTCTGCACTTCCCGCAGCGCCGGACACGTGTAAAATGCAAGTTGGTACCTACCGAAAACGTGGATGGAACTTGCAAAATATTAGTTTCCGCAGCTCCAAAACCAGCATTTACCAACCGTCATTGGTAAAACCTACGATGTAGCAATACCAAACTCTAATGGTAAAAGCCCGAAAAAATGTCTCTTTTTTATAAAATCCTTACATTTACCAACTCATGTTGGTAAATCCTAAGACTTACTAGTAAAACTTAAGATTTACCAATGTTCGGGCTTTTACAGTAACAAATATTTTATGGTGTCTAGTTTTCTTCTAGCCTACAGGCATCACAAGAATTTTCATCTGTATTAAGAGCCTGACAAGGTCCAATGTTATCGATCATGCAATTCCCAAAAGCTAACTTGTATGGGTCGCAAAAGAGTGAATGGAAAACTGTCAAAACGTGTTCAAAAACAGGGTAAAATTGAACATAATCTTCTAATTGAAGAGAAAATAATGAAGTATAAAAATAAAAAGAAGTAAATAATGAATAGTAAAATTATTATAAATATTTTTTAGATTATGCGATTTTTTTCTGCAAATATAGTTGAATCGTATTTTGGGCTCAATACTGCTCTTCAATATAATCAAAATTGTTCTATATATTTTTAAAATAGAAACCATTATAATGCCAGCTAGAAATGTGCGCAAATAAACTAATTTGGCTACTGTTAACCTCTTAAAACTTCGCATCTTAGAACCATTGAAAATTAAATGAAAAATCTCAGGTACCTATTAACCTACGATATACATTTCAGGGATTCTGAAATACATCAACAGATCTCAAGTATACTAAAACAGTAACAGACATCAAAATGCGTCGTAAACGAGCCTTCATATACCCTAAAAAAATACATCACTTCACAATTTTTTCCCGCAAACAATCTCTCCCAAAAATCTCTCTAATGAACGCTCGGTTTTCCAACAAAATTCTGTGTAAGCCAAAATATATCGCCGTGGCACTACACTAATATGACAAAACCGCTGTGCGAGGACACGGTGTCGTAATTTTTAAGGATTTGCCAGCGGGCACTTATCACGCGCTGTCTGTCGAGATTAGACTCGAGTGTAGGGTCCTAAATTGGCGGGAAGGTTTCTTGTACAAGATTTTAAATTTAGAATGATTAGAAATTGTGTGCGAGGAGGTATAGCTATATTACGACCGTGCTTCATCCTTTTGTCTGCTAATAGCAATACTCTGCTATTGCCATTCTCTTTTATAAGAGTGGCGATGGCAATATACAGGATGTTCCGTTCTGAGTGGTTCAAGGGAAATCCTTGGTATAGGGACATGTCTAACTATCAGTCTGCAGCATTAGTTGGGGAATTTCGATATCGATTAGGAGAAGAGGAAGGTTATATGTATAATACATCCCGAAAAACGAGGGCGAAGCCGTGGGCGGAAGCTAGTATTTGATAATTCTTCAAATAGCTAGTGTACCTACCTAATGCCTACTGGGAACGTTAGTTTTGATTTTTGGGCTATAAAAGATGATACTAAAAATATTCACTTTAGCTTAAAAAGTGTACATTTTTACAAACTTTTATTTAATTTGCTGTGTGTGTATGAGGCGAAATCTTGCAACTGAATTTTAGACCAGGGCCCCAAGTCTGCTAATGCAATTGTTATAATCGTGTCAGAATAGTGTCTCAATGGCATCGTTTTGACCAATGACGAAAGAGTTAGTCTTGCTCTAAGCCAATGACCGCTTAGGTTTTGATAGTAATGATGTCATTATGACACCATTCGTACACTAGTCAAATAGCAGAATTGGGGCCCAGTTCCCCCAACCGACTGAGCTGAAATTTGACACACATAATGACAATGCAATAATATAGTAACATGGAGGTGATCTCATGATGGAGCGGGGAGGTGGCTATGGAAACTCCTCAACTTCTGAACGTAACTTTGTCGTATATGGGCACCTTGGATTTGTCTTGAGGAGTGCTAGATGATGTCCAGGGTCTCATGATGGAGCTGGGAAGTGGCCAATAATAAAAGCTTATTTTGGAAAATGTTTTTCAACATAAAACTTGTTAAACCCTTGACTTGAAACACTCAAACTCCAATCCTTGTATTTGTGTCATCCGTTAAATTACAAACTTCAAAGTTTTACCCCAAAACAAACCGTCCGCTGCTTTCCAAGCCCACCAATATAAATAAGAGGCTTTATCCAGGGATTATCTCTTTAAGAATTGCGCTTTCCCGGGTACGAACAGGTTTAAGCAAATATGACAATGAGGTCGTTCTATCTTCGCGACTTAGGGAACAAAAACTTTTGGTATGGTAGTTGTTTTTTGAGAGTGTAAGAATATTTTGGAGTTTTTTTTAAGATGTATTAATCGTTTATATTATTATGTAAGAGGGTATTATGTCATAATACAATATCCTGGTAAAAAGAGAAATTACATGCTTTTTAGGGTTCCGTACCTCAAAAGGAAAAACAGAACCCTTATAGGATCACTTTGTTGTCCGTCTGTCACCGGACCATAAGTGGAGCTATTTGCTCATAGATGGCGCCACTAGAAGTATGCAGTAGCGCCATCTATGATCAAGATATGATATATCTACTATGGTGTAATAGCGGCATAGATGGCGCTATTGCATATTTCGGAACCCTCAAGGCGCGAGTCGTACTCGCACTTTTCCGGTTTTTTTATTTTATTTTGATTGAACGCGAGCCTGTTACTATGCTTGCGTTTGACCGCCATCTCGGATGTTAGCGATGATGCGGTCTACGATAGAGCACGCTTGCCTAGAAGAAACCGATTAATTCGTGCTTATTTCCAAGAACCATATGGCAACAGGACTTTACAGTTGAAATCTTTCAAGACAAACAAAAACACATTCCCAAACTACTATTCATGGCTCGTCGCAACAAACTACCCTTACAGACGAAACTACCCGAACTGAAACTACTTAAACCCATCATACGAGACAGTTATAATTTATGCAAGGCTCACGGCGTTTAGTCGCAGGGGTGAAAATGTGAATTATTATACACCCCCTGTATGTATAAGCAGGGTTGTCATACGTCCCGTATACAGCATGTAACAAAAACCCTGTACCCCTATCATGAGTTTTTTTGACGTATAGTATCGTTAACGTAAGCATATTTTGAATTGAAAATATACGTTTGTTACACAATTTTCATATAAATTAATTTGATTTGATTTATAAATATATAATGATATATAAATTAAATACTTAATAAAATTTTTTGTATTTTTAAAAATGTGCAAATTGTATAAAATTTCATCAAAATGTTCCAGGACTGCTGTATTTTAGATTCAAAATATGCTTACATTAACGAAACTATACGTCAAAAAAACTCATGATCGGTACCCTGTTCGATCCCAAAAGGGGTCACTTTTACTTTGGGACCAATCCTGAAACCAGGAAAAAAAATCAGCAAAATTAAAAACAGCTGTTTATTTTCGCGATTTCAAAAATGATCAGAGTTGAGATCGGAGTGTGCTGTTAAACAAATTGCGCGATTTCTCTTGCATTAAGTATTAAATTCATGCTTAGAAATGGTGCGTTTCGGCGTAGAATGTGTTACTGCGTTTTGGGCATCGAAACAAAAAAAACCTGTATTGTTTACAAGTTATGACATCCCTACCTTGTATGTATAAGGGATGTACGCAGGTATTTGTGGATACGGTAGATCTGACCATCTGCTTGCTAGGATAAATTATTACCATTTTTTTGGATAATGATATTTGGTTTGTGACAAGAGGGATTTTCCCTAATCTCCTGATATTTTTTCAACGGGCTGTATCTTATGAACCGTAATTGGAGATTTTTGATTTTTAAACGTATTTTTGAGTTAAAAATAGTTGAATCGTGTTTTGGGCTCAATATCGTTCTTCAATATAACAGTGAAAATTTTCATATATCTAAGTACCTATATTTTTTTAAAAGAAATAAACTATAATATAATTGGTATTGCTAAAAACTAATTTGGCTGCTGTCAGCATAAATAGAATAATTAACAATATCATAAATGAGCTTAGTTACAAAATTATGGTGACAATGTACAGGGTTATTTGTAAAACACCAGAAACCTCTTAAGAGGTCATTGTACTCATCATTATGAACAACTTTTACTATGGGACAAAACCTGAAATCGCGAAAAAAAAATCAGCTGTACCCTACATTTTGACGAGTTATACGAACATAAATGTAGGGAACAGCTGATATGTTTCGCGATTTCAGGTTTTGTCCCATAGTAAAAGTTGTGCATAATGATGAGTACAATGACCTCTTAAGAGGTTTCTGGTGTTTTACAAATAACCCTGTATATCCAACCTATCTAACTATCCAGGTACCTACTTAAGTTGTTTTCATAACTCAACAACACAAAACGTGTTTAAATAAGGGTATGACGTGAAGTATTTAAATTGCTCGCCAGTAACGATACCTCGGTTATTTACTAATTAATGAGCGTTTCATTAATTAATTATAATTTCCAATGCGTGACGTTGCCGCGCGAAGTAACTCAAGTAATATATGGAACACTTTTAATGATGTCATATTTGGATTACCTAAATAATGTTTATGCATTTTGAAGAGGCTCGTGGCTAAATGATAGCCGCACTGATCGACAAATCCGCGAAAAAGTTAAAGCTGCGCTTGCCGCGGTCAGTCTTTGGATGGGGTTACGGGTAGTCAGGAGCCCGAAAGTCTGACAACTTTCGAACACCGGTATTCCCCAATAATTGGGCTGTGGTCAGATGGCAGTCGCTCCACGTGAAATATTGATATTCAGCCGCAACCAGTTAGACTGGAAGTCGACCTCAATCTAGTTTGGAAAAAGGCTAGGTGTATAATTTATGCATTTCAATCATGGTATAGATTACTATTGACCAATTTCCTGGTGCGACAGGCCACCTTTTTAAGTGCCGTGGGTATGTTAAAGATGAAACTTATTCACTGTATGTATTTACACATTTTAAATGGACGAATAGTTATGACATAAATAAAACGCAATTATTTATATACTTTGTTACTATTTTATTGTACCTTGCCCACTGTTAGGTGCCTAGAAATCTAGGCTATTTGCAAATCACCTCTTCGATAAAAACGAAGGTACAAACGAACGCATCGTCCAATTACAAATCCATTTGATATGACATAAATCAGACCACAATCGAACGGGGCGTCACGCGGTGAGAAAAAATAAAATTTATTCACCGGTCCACCGCAAATGTTGGGAGTCATACTTGACGTGAGTTATAAGTGGAAGCGGAAAAGGACCAAATTTGAATAACCTATACAAGCCAATAATTCATCCAGGACAATAGCCATACAGATATGGAACAAGTTTTATCTATGGTAGCGTGTTGGCGAATTTATACTGTTACTAGCACTTTGCCCGTGACTTCGTCCGCGTGACAATTATGTAGCACCATCTAGCGTTCTAAAGCAATTGTGACCGTCAAAAGTTATTGTTCTTTCTCTCGGGAACAGCACTTTTTTCTGGATTAAAGTTACCCTTTGTCCTATTCTGTATCCTTGAAAAAGTAGTTTAGGCGAGAAAAGGTAGCAAACCAACAAACTTACTTTCGCATTTTTATAAATAATTAGTTAGGATTAGAATGTCCAGGTCAATCAAATTACTAAGTTTTTTAAAACCGTTTGTAAAATCTGTTTCTATGGAAGGTTTAAAATCGGACAATGACCTTTGAGCATAGGTACCGTAGAGATTTTGCCATAGGTATAGGTACCCAGTTCTATTTTTTGATCTCTGTTTCACCTTCTGTCTAATTTTACGAAAAAATAGACCTAAATTGAAATTACAAAAACATAAAGTTGTTCTAAACATTTTCTCAAGTGATATAGATATTCTGGATTGTTTTTCGTAATTTCAAATTCCGTATTTCATCGAACTCGTATTGAATACTGAATTCCTTCAATATGTCCTCCAGTATAAGGAACAATCATTTTATTAAGAGTAGCCTCTGTCACCCAAAAATTGGACCACACCTCTCAAGACCAGGGGAGACGCGGCATAAATCAACCATCCGATGGGTAGGCCGAATGAAATGTGGTATGTAAATCCTATCCCCCTAATATTGGGGAGGGGATGAATTATAGTCAGGTTATTCCACCGTCCATTGTGAATTTTACTCCGGTTCTAAGATATGTACCGAATGTATGTCAGTGAGGTGATTTATTTCCGTCCGATTGCAAGTGGTCTGTTTTTGGCCGCCATTTTAGGGATGAGAATCATAGTGATTGGTGTTTTTGGGTACGGCTGTAATAGTTGTGAAGGATTGTGTTGCGTTGTTGTTTAGGCAATGCTGATATTAGTATTAGGGTTCCGTACCTCGAAAAGAAAAACAGATCCCTTATAGGATCATTTTGTTGTCCGTCTATCACTGGACCATAAGTGGAGCCATCTGCTCATAGATGGCGGCACTAGAAGTATGCACAATCTATGATCAAGATATGATGTAATGACAAAATCTGCTGCAATGGCAAACACTCGGCTAATACAGCTTTCTATTTTAATATAATAATAATATTAGACCTGTTTTATAAGCTGGCCCAATGCTGAGCACGGGTCTCCACTCAGAATGAGAGAGGGTAGGCCATAGTCCACCACGCAGGCCAAGTGCGGGTTGGCTAACTTCATACACCTTCAAGAACGTTATGGAGAACTCTCAGGCATGCAGGTTTCCTCACGATATTTTCCTTCACCGTTTAAGCAAGTGATAATTAATTTCTAATAGGCACATGACATCGAAAAGTCAGTGGTGCGTGCCTCGGGATCGAACTCGAACCATTCACCGTGGGAAGCACATGGTTAAACCACTATAGGCTATCACGCAGAAGTGCAGTGTTACCTTTATATTATTGAATGAATTTCCCGGCTTTGTCCGCATAGAGGTGGGACATTATTCCACGGGAACGTACCGGGATAAAAAGTACTATGCCACTCTCTAGCATAAACTATCTCTATGCAAAAAATTATGCCAAACCATTGCTTCGTTGCTGCGTGAAAAAAGGAAAAACCAACAAACACACTTCCGCATTTATTATATTAGAAAGAATAGGGATGAAAAAACTTATCCTATTAATATTATAAACTTGAAAGTGTGAGGATGTACGGATGGATGTATGAACGTTTGTTACTCTTTCACGCAAAAACTATTGACCGGATTTTGATGAAACTTTACAGTAATATAGCTTGAACATCAGAATAACACACAACCTACTTTTTATCCCAAAAACGCGAGAGAAATCGCGAACGGAAACTAGTTTTATCATAACACGGAGATAACGGCTTGTATGTCCAATTTTATGACAAATAAAACTATCCGTAGACATCAAAAATAACCTTCATATATTTTATTTGACAGGTTTTTCTCAAACAAACCGGGTTTTCCATCGGTTTACCTAATAAAAGACAAATAACAGTAAACGGAATATAGTTCACAGTAAAACAAACCGAATATTTATTGAGATTGAAACGAGCGAAACCGCGGAATAAACCAGTATAACAATAAAAGTCAAGTTTTATTATGATTTAGTACCTACATTCGTAGTTATATGCTTCATTCCATCAAATTTGCTTAAGCTCAAAGCTCAAGACGTATTGGTACTGCATGTCATGTCCTGGGAAAACAATCTTAAGCTTTACACCTTGCTACAACTCTAATCCTTCAACTTAAAGGTGATTTTAGCTTAATGTCATTGGAGAATAAAGTTGTTGCCATCGTCACGTATGCTATTATGATCATGATCACAGTTCGCATAATGAGGGTAGGTGTAATTTTGTGACGTCATCGGCATATTGATGTGGCTAAGTTTTTAAGGGGTACATTTGCATGCTGATCCGAGGGGAAAGGCTATGTATTAGGACTTATCTCTAGGCATACTAGAAACGTTCTAGGCATAATAATACCCTATTACAGTGTTTCCTAAACATTGTTCTGCCATGGCCCGGTAATTTTCACACTGCCCCTTCGTGACCCACTTAAGGGTCAGCACCATGTAAAAGTCTTACGGGGGAACCATAACTTTACATAGAAAACGTAAAGAAGTAGCCACGAAAAAAAAAGTCTGACTAGTTAAAGAGTTTCACTAGTGGCTAATGAAATCGTATTGAGAATAAATCTTGTAGATTAATGTAAAAAAAATATTGAAAATCACTAAAAACGTGCAAAAAGCAATGCCGTGCAACCATAACTTTAGCGTAAATAAGAACAAACACTTAATAAAATTTACTTAATTATAAGCTACAAAGAACAGAGTAGTAGCGGATAGTTTTTTTTTTCCATATCAATACTTCTGTTTTGTGTAAATCATTCACAAACTTTCTGAATATTTCGCACGAATTTCCCAAACAAATTACTATGGTGACACACGTTTTCTGACAACAGCAATTCGCAGACATCTACAGCTCAGTCGCCTGCGGGCTCTCAACGAGAGACCACGTCGCTTGAAAGAAAGTCACGTGATAAGCACGTGGTAAGCGTTGCGTATAATACCTACACATCACCCGTGCACAGAGGTCGACATTACAAATTCTAGGAAAAAAATTATTAGGTTTTTACACCTTGTTATTTGCTTAGCAACGGTCAAGCTTGAGTCTAGGAGGAGGTCTATAGGTACGATAAAACTTACTAGAATTGATAATCTCAATAATTATGTATGAATGATGTGTGTATGTATGTATGTAGGTACGCTACAACGTAATACATAATATTATTTAGTTTATGTGATAGGTACCTACTTATTTTAAGCGTGTTGAGTAGGTACATACAGTTCGTAAAATGTAAATGTTGAGTCCTGTGAGTGTGAGTGTGTGACACAAATGTCAAATACGAATAAATAAATAATGTCAAAATGATTTAAAAATGCACGTATTTGACATCTGTCATAGGAATTAAGCTGTTTTACGAACTATAGGTATAACTAGCGGCGTCAGTTATGATCACAAACGTCACCTGCGCATTAGTTTTCGGTCTCTTTGGCGGAATGAAGAAGATGGGGGGTGACTGGTTCGTCAGTCGATGCTTGTCGTCTATTGGACTATTTTCTATTACGTATTGTCAACTGTCTATTGCCTATTGGGCCAAAAATGTACATGCGCGATCTGTGATCATCTTTAATGCCGGTACCTATACCTACTACCTAATTATTTGTTATCTTTTACAAGTACCTATGTGGATACCTAATAAAATAGTACCTACCTATTTCTGTAATAATGTAGGTACTAACAATGATTATGTAAAAACTAAACTAAATATGTACAGTTTAGCATTTGATTTTTTTTTACAGAAATATACTTACTCGTAACTATTATGAGTGCTGTCAAACCAAAATATAAAGGCCATATCGCCAGCAGGAAATGCGTGCATTATTCCAAAAAACGAAAAAGGTGAGTAGGTACCTAGTGTAGCCACCACAGGTACCTACCTGTAGGTACCTACCTACCTACATTATGGCAAAATTTGGCCTTCCCGCTTTTACGGTATTCGTGCAGTGTTCGGATGGAGGTGTTGGGAGGCACTCCATACATGAAACTGAGGGATGAAAAAAATTTCTCATGCACTCCTAAGTGTAGGAATAGGTCTTTAAAAATAACGTGAAGTGAGTGAGTGTCTTTTTTATTTAGGCGAATAGGTATTTGGTGATAATAATATAGGTAATGCGTAGGGATTGCAATCCGGCACCAATTTCAATCCAGCCGCATCCGGCCGGATTCCCACCAATTCGACCGGATCCGGCCGGATTGCTGGCATAAAAACCATTTTTTATTTTCGTTCTAATATCATTTATGTAAAACAACATGATTAAGTGAGTGTATTATAAACGTATGAAGTTTATAAAAAAACAACAGTTTATTTCTTATAAAATCAACTTTATTTACGCTACCTAAAGCAACAATTACGAATCAATAAAAATGTAGTAGATAAAGTGTAACTAGTTATTTTTTATCTTTTGACAGGGTTACTGGTAGGTAATATGCTGGCAATCCATTACGGGGATGTAGGAGATATCATTTGCAACCAAATGACCTCTATTCAAATGTCAACCACTTCTGTCATTTTATGTTTTTAGGGTGCCGTAGTAAAACTAGGAACCCTTATAGTTTCGTCACGTCCGTCTGTTTTTCTGTCTGTCCGTCTTCCGTTGTATTTCATAGCAATATAATGAAATACAAACTTATATTTGCGGTCGGCAGACTGAAATACTTCTTGCTACGGAACCCTAGACTGTGCGTTGTCCGACACGCCCTTGCTGGGTTTTTGAAGATGCTATACAACTTTTCAAAAAGGATAAAATAATAATGTATTTAAGTATATTATCTGCTTGCTAACACTTCAATACATAGTATTCAATCATAAAATGACAATTATCTTCAATCGTTTTTAAATCAAATATCAAATTACTCGATAAAAATAGTTGATATTTGCATGGGGTCATAAGAGGTCATTTGGTTGCAAATGATCTCTGTTGTAATACAATGCGTGCACGAGTGAGCAAGACACGACGTTTTAATTTTTTTTTCTTATTCCAATATTGGATTACTCAATATCGGAATTGAAATTACGAAAAAATCGATCCGAGATTCCGAGATTCCGAGATTCCGTACCCTGCTCGGGACCCCTAATAAGACTGAACCATACGCACCCATACGCACAGAACAATAATACTCTAGCGAGCCCATACGCGCCCATAGTAGAACTAGAACCCATAATTCCCGAAAAAAATGATCCCGATTCCGACTGTCTGCAATGTCGTCTTGTTATTTTTTTTGTGGTTTTGCTTATATTACGGACACTGATTAGCCGGGCTCTATTAATAAGGACCGATCAGTATTAATAATGACCAAGAGCGTAGGTCATATTAATAAGTTTATTACTATGACCGGTCATTATTTTTGAAAAATGAATATGGCGCCTAGTTGTCACTTCGCTAGGTATATTGAATTTTGATTACTGTCATGTATTGTGAGTTGTGACACTTACAAGAATAAGGCAAATCGATTGACGTAAGAATAATTATTAAAATCGGCCCACGCGTTTGGTCTCTAGAGCCGGAGCGCCACAAAGGAATAAACATACATACATACATATACTTATAGGCTGATAAACACATACCCTCCTTTGTGTCGCGCAGTCAAGTAAAAACATTGACAAACACTCATCGTCTTTGTTTTTGAAAATCGCAATAGTTATAATTTAAATATTGATGGACACATAAAAAAAACTCTGTGCATTGAACCACCCCCTCTCCAATCCTTCTTTAAATGCAATTAAGAAAAAAAAACAAAATAATATAACTACCTACTACGCTACTAAATATTTTATTATGTCCACGTTGATCGTCGCACAAGACCACTGTTGTCGTCGATCGCTGCGTGGGTAGCGCTTCAATACCTAATTTTGACAGATTTTGACAGATTTTGACTCGAGCCTGCGCCATATAGGACCCTTAATACTTTTAAACCCAAGCTGGTTCCATTAGGTAAAATAATACACATTTATTAATAGTAAATATCTTTTTTAAATACTACATATTTTGGTATCGCCTATTTAGTCACAAAATTTTAGTGCGTAGTATGGAGTTGCTGCTTATTTTTCACTTTACCGGTACCCGATATCGGTTTACCGGTGACCCGGTATTTTACTTTGATGGCCCGGTACCGGGTCGCGACCCGGCAAATGGGAAACGCTGCCCTATTAGATGCCTTTTTAAGACTATGTTTTTCAGTCCAAAATCCATTTAAAGTAAATGTGTAATTGAATTCTTCTGAGTGTACTAAAAAAACTATGCCCGATAATTGGAAATTGGCTTCCGTAGTTTCTAAAACAATTTCCATATGTATAATAGTCCTTACAAGAATACCAGCACAGTCAAATAACGCTACTCTTCGGTAGTGTTGTGTTCCTGTGGTGAGTAAGGTGGCCAGAGCTCCTGAGGATGCGCTGTGTTGACAGCGGGGGACCTGCTTGTCCCCTAAGCTGTCGGCACAGCGAATCCTCATTTTAAAGGGTCGACAACGCGCATGTGATACTCGGTGTTGCGCACGTTTCATAGGCTACGGTGACCGCTTACCATCAGGCGGGCCGTACGCCTGGTAAAAAACACTTTTTCCGACTCGAGAGTGGAATCTAGGACTTTACGATCTACGTGGAAGTTGTCATTAAACATTTTATTCAAATAAACAGGTTCTTACAAACACAAAAAATACTTTCCTATCTTTAATTCCGATTTCTGAAATCGTTTATAAGAAATCAAAGTAATTCTCAATTCCGCACAAAAGAAGACTTTAATCATAGCTACAAAGACACAGATATATAAAAAACTATAGTAGGTATACAAAAAACTGTCCGCCTCTTGTTGGCGACACAAAAAATCAAAAAGTTTTTAATTCTTCGTTGCTAAGTTGTGTCTTCTGCTGCTGTATTGTTCGGGCCGCTATTTACACCGTAGCGTAACAAGGTGTTTAGATACATTTTGAATGTATATTTTTTGTGAATTTGAAACATGTCAAAGCCACGCTAAGCTTCGCTGAGATTTAAAAAAATCGAAGTACCCGAGCAGGATTTGAATCCGCAACCTGCCGAACCGTGGTTAGTGCTCTGAAACCAACTGAGCTACCGGGTCACGCTCGCTTCATTCGAAATTTGAAATCCCTTTGCCTCTTATGAGCGTTTGGCGACATATATCGGTCTGTTCAATACAGTTTAAAGAAAGTAAGGAAATAATCTTGAACAACTTGAAGACTTGGCCGGAAATTGGATTTCGTTTACCGACCGGAATAAGGATATAAATATATTAGTTTGTCTTAGTACAGCTCTAGGTTCTATTTATGTGGTTTAAAAGTGATATAACATCACCTTCATATCAAATCATATTCATATAAAATCAACACAAACGGATAATAAATGTTGTTCTTGGTGAATAAAAAAATAACACTTTCAAACTACGATGTTTATTGTCTCTCAAAATATTGAATTTTTGATGCATTTATTTTTGTGGCTATACCAGCTAATTGGTAAGTGATGTGTTCTTTCACAAGAACACAAATAACGTTTTTCTAACTAACTAATATTAAATGGCATTATACCGGGCAAAAATCGTGCCATACAAAGTAGAACCATTTCATAAGTCTTAACAAAACTGCCATTATTATGATGTTAAGCTTAACTTTGTTTTTTGTCTCTTATGCCAGTTGTTTTTAAATATCCTACAAAAATATATTTTATTCAACTAGCACTTCGCCCGCGACTTCGTCCGCGTGTCCCACAGGAACTGTGCATTTTTTCGGGATAAAAGTAGCCTATGTTACTCAGTAATAATGTAGCTTTCTATTCGTGAAAGATTCGGAGCCTATTCGGTACAAACAAACAAAAAAATCTTTCCTCTTTATAATATTAGTATCGGAGTATAGATTTACATTACATACGTACACTCCGGTGTAACACACAGCCAAGTGTCTCAGCTAAATATCGGAGATTACTCATAATTCGAGGCGGAGTTAGTTGGAATGAAATTCCGGCGAATATTCTTTTACCACCCCCGGGGTAATTGGGGGACGATCGCAGAAATTAATGGAATTATTAGAGAAAAGTCTGGGGGAATTATTCAATTAAGTATATCACGATTTTTGTTCGACTGAATGGGAAAAAATATTGGAAGTTATTAAAATTTTATAGATAGGTATTTGACTTTTCCTATGGGGGGTATAATATATAAGTGCTGGGTTGAAAAAAAAAGTTTAAAATAAAAGCAGTAAAAAGTGTAAGTATTACATTTACAACGCATATTTTAATCAGTAACTTGGTACGTCTTTAAGACTCGCACCAAAAATTGCGTAACCAACTTTAAAAACGTCATGAGAAAGTTTGAACATATTTACAAAAAACCGAGCAAGAGCGTGTCGGACCATTCACAGTATAGGGTTCTGCACACACCTTTATGGTGGGCCACAAAAGACCTGCGAAGGTAGGTATATAAAAAATGGTAAATAACTGTAGATTTTACGATGGTGTGACAGCCTGACGAAACTATAAGGCCGCGGCCGCACCGGTACGCGCGACTTCATATAAACATATGTCGGTGGCCGCACTACAGAAACGAGAAGCGAAATTTATTTGTTCAGGAAATCACCGTCGCATCGCGTCGCGCCTATCGCGGCCGCGGCCTAAGGCCTTGTTTACGGAGACGCGGGGCGTCGCGCGTCGCGTGTCGCGTAGCGTCTTGCGTCTCTATCTCTCTAATACAACGCCATAATTATGTTTGTATTCAGGCCGCTCAACGCAACGCGCGACGCCCCGCGTCTCCGTAAATGAGGCCTAAGGGTTCTTAGTTTTACTACGGAACCCTTAAAATCAAAACTGAACTAAGTATAAAATCTGAAACAGACTAATGAATTTAACCTGATCCGTATCTTACGACCACAAAAAATGTCTTCCCAAATTCATAATCACAGATAAAGAAAGATTCATTCCGTTTCCACTGCGCCCCTTAAAGCTGGGGTGTTCTAATTTAATTTCAACTTTTCCCCTTATCTCGATACAGCGTGATAAGGGATTTAATTAAGTTTTCAAACTAAATAATTTTTTATTACAATTTTTGAAATTTGTTGTTCTCAAACCAGTGGGTTAGTAATTTCAATTGAGATTTTAATTTCAAGCGATAGTTGGAAAAATAATTTTGATTCATTTTTGTGACAATTTTAGTCAGTATGCGGACTGAACATTACTGATGCGAATTGAATTTCAACTGTGCATTTTTTGCAGTTAGAATTGACACAGTTGTAACAACGTGTTTTTCAGTGAGAATTCATTATTTTACTACTGAATAAAAACACAGGCAAAATTAGGTTTTTTTTAACAATTACAGAAAGATTTTTAGGGCGGGTTGCTTCAAACCATCTGTATTCGTAAGTCAGTACATAATCGTTAAGTCAGTATGAAATTGTCGTACAAGCCGCCATATTTGACGGTTACAGATACGTAACTGTAAGATGAAACAACATGGCCTTAGTCAGTGACAACGTATTTTAACAGTAATTTTAACAACATTGTGAATAACAATTGAACGTCAGTCCGGATAAAACGGTAAAATTAACTGAGACCTGTCTGCCTACTCTGTACCGACACGCCACGTGATATCACCGTGAGAACTGCCAATTTGTTTGCGAACGTTCGAGGGAGAATGTCACGGTGAGATCCTCCCTCGAACGTTCGCAAACAAATTGGTATAGAAGCTGGTATAAATCACGCTTTTATGACTAATAGCTGTATTTGCGTGAATTTGTGGCGGCTCACAAAGTAATTATTGCAGCAGTTTTGATTGGACTCTAGATTATTTGATTTGTGACTTTTACAGCGAAAAATATAAATTACTTTTGACTTTAAAAAGTTTATTAGCAGATTCACACGGTCACCCCTTCACTCTAGCACACGGTCACCCTCACATTACTTTCTGTTTACTTATTAATTAAGTTTCTTATCCACTTTGTTACACTGCATAAATAATCCTAAATTGTTTGTTTGTTTTTTTCTCTTTGATTTTTCTCTTTATAATATTATACCTATGTCATCGCAACTCTGGTCCCCAAGATACAGGCCTCGCCTAGTTTGGGGACCACCGTAAAGAACTTAATGATGTACATACCAATGGTTCAATAAATGATTAAATGATTTGTTATTTTTTTTAATAATTACAACCTACGCTGATTAATAGTGGGATTGAAAATGGTGTCGGCTATATTTAGTTCTCGCTCGCACACTATTGCTCTCTACAGCATGTAACAAAAACCTTGTTCGATCCCAAAGGGGGCCATTATACTCGTCACTATGAACAATATTTAGTCACCACCCCGAAATCGCAAAAAAAATCTGCTGTTCCATATATTTTATCGATTTATGTAAACGCAAATGTATGGCAGAGCAATTATTTTTTCGATTGGTCCCATAGTAAAAATTATTCATAATGATGAGCATAATGCCCTTAGGGATCGACCAGGGTTTTTGTTACATGCTGTATAATGACACACATGGATGGCAAACATGGTGTGAATAGAGTCAACGCCATTTTCAATCCTATTCTTTATCTGTGTAGAGTTTAACGGTACATTAACTATCCACTAATTAATATATCAACAATAACTGCGTAATAAACGTTTGTATTGCATGTTAAAATCTAAACTGTTTTAATTAGTCAGTTTCCGCGTTAATGTTGTGCCAAGGCGCTATATTGAGCTTGACGCTTAAGTTTGATCAAGCGATCGATGATATATACAGGGTGGAATTTTGTAATGCCACCTGAAGGGAAAGTACTCTTAATACTGTAGATAGAAAATTTTACTCAAAGAAAACATTCCTTTATTTTTTAATAGAAAGAAAACTGCATTCAAGGATTTTCAAAAATTCGCTTGCCACACCCGGGAATCAAACCGACTAAAATCTGTAAAAATTACAACCTGTACTTTTATTGCATCGATCTTTAGGATCAATTATAAGGATGAAATCTCTCTAAGAAACTTGATAAATGAAATGAAAGGAAAACCATGAAATCTGGACTTATAAATTCAATGAGTCAAGTTAAAGCTTTGAAAAATTGAAAATTTTCGAAAATCTTTGAATGCAGTTTTCTTTCTATTCAAAAATAAAGGAATGTTTTCTTTGAGTAAAAATTTCTATCTACCGTATTAAGAGTACTTTCCCTTCAGGTGGCATTACAAAATTCCACCCTGTATACCTAAATACAGTGTTTTAGTTTAGTGCTAGTGATGAGTGACGAACAACAGTGTTAGATTGAGGGTGTGCGGAATTTTTAATGTGTGGGAGATCTTTATATTCACAAGGAGCGCTTGTAATTGTGTCACAAACTTTTCTAAAAGTGGTGACAGTGGTTCTTGTACTAATTTGCTATGATGGCATACGTGTTTTGTTACATATAACTACATTTGACTAGTTAAGTTTTAGTCTCATAAAGCTGTCGCACCTGTAACCTCTAGACCATGGGTTCCTACCTGGGGGTAATTACCCCCAGGTTATGAACGCAGGATTTAGGGGTAACAAGATTAAAAATATTAGGAACCACTGCTATAGACAAACAAAGCAGTCAACTGAACTAAATACCTGTAATTAATGCCTATTTTAAACTACAGTAGACCAACCAACAAAAAAAATAACAAAAAAGGTCATTTACACCAGCCGACACGTGAACGCGACGACGACCGAGTCACGTATCGGTTTAAACCAGGCTTCGAGTTGCGAACTACGATCCCGAACTCCATAGAGGTCGGATTATGGGATTTGCTATTGTCGGCGTGTTACCCAACTTGGAAAAAGTGGTAAGCCCTAGCGACACGATTTTTTCGTGTTATAGTTGGAATATGGTTTTATTTTTCTATAGGAGATGTTATGAAGGAAGAATATTGAGGTATGGTTATTATTGTCGTAAATAATTGGATTTTTAACAGACTTCAAAAGAGGTTCTGTATTATTATGTATTAGTAGTCTGGCAGGTATCTAAATGCAGCGGTAACTAAATTCCATAATAATGGCATCTAATTTTTTTTTACATAAGTACAACATAACTATGGCGGCAAACAGCCATACGACCCGCCTGATGGTAAGCAGTTACCTACCGTAGCCAATAAAACGCTTGCAACACCGAGTATCACATTTCTGACGACAGTACATGCGCATTTTCGACTCTGTAAAATGAGGATTCGCTGTGCGAACAGTATAAGGGACAAGCAGGTCCCACGCTGTCAACACAGCGTATCCTCAGGAACTCTGACCTTACTCACCACGGGAACACAACACTACCGAAGAGTAGCGTTATTTGGCTGCGGTGTTCTGTAAGGTGGAGGTACTTCCACAGTTGAGCTGCTCTAGATTTGAGCCAGATATCCCGCTATGTTCTACACTGAAAATTTTTTTGAAGTTGATTCAACCTTTTTTTATCATATAGTTTGGGTTAATATAGCACCTACCGACATGATTTGTTAAATCAACAAAATTAAAAGTGTTTTCAATTTTATTTTTGTCAAAACCAACGTCATGGAACAGTTGTTTTAACACAATTTAATGTCAACTCAACCAAAAGGGAATCAACAATCAAAAAATCAACTATTCGGTTTTTCAGTGTACCACCTCTTATTATCAAGCTTACATAAAAAAAAACCGGACAAGTGCGAGTATGCCTCGCGGCCTAAGGGTTCCGAAATATGATCATAGATGGCGCTACTGCATACTTCCAATGGCGCCATCTATGAGCAGATGGCTCCACTTACGGTCCGGTGACTGACGGCGGACAACAAAGTGATCCTATAAGGGTTCCGTTTTTCCTTTTGAGGTACGGAACATTTAATAAAATTATCAGCTTTTTATAAAACGCAATCAACAGCAAATAAGCGACTAAACTTCAAGCATTAGTTCCGTGTAAATTATACAAGTAATTACCATAATACGAGTAATAAATAATAATTATTAATGTTTGTTTTGCGTGCTGTAATCGAGCTTTGTTCAGTTACGTATGTAAAATGAGTAAAGTTTAATTTATGCTGTCACTATTTAAAATGCAAGTTGCATTTTCTTCGTAAGAACTGTTGCATACGTCTTGTGGTGATACATTTGCAAAAAGCCGCGATTCTTTATCACTACAGTCATAATAATAAATATGTATGACATATTTCAGAAATTTAAATTGGTAAAATACAATATTGATCAATATTTATCTTAGAAAAATAATTTAAGTACAGTACCTAGATATCGCAATTTTTTGTTTGATGCCTGTAGCTACTAGAGTAAACCTGTGTCACACGCGCAGGAACTCAGTCTTACAATAATATGCTACTTGTAGGACAATAGACTTCTTAGCAATTTTTAACACTAGATGTGGTCCACGGTTTCTTCTACCATTTAATTTAAAAGAAATCAGATTATCTACCCGTCCATGCATCGTTTTCATGTGATAATGAGCCTGATTAACTAAAAAACTATGCTGATACCAAAAAAACTTTTTGGAGTTTTTAATTATGCATTTTTTTTTTAATATAACTTTGCCCACACTAGGATTTCTTCTGTGCCGTGGGTGCGTTTATAAACACAAATTTCACATACACAAACAGCCAGACCAGTGTGCATTACGGGAATCGAACCCGCAACACGTCGCGCAGCAGCCAATCTCTCAGCTACTGCGACAACCGTGCGGCATTGATTGTATACTTTTGGTCTCTAAAACAACTTTAATCATCTGTGTTGGTGTCCGCTTCCATTCAAACCAGATCAAAGTATTACATATTTTACCCGTAGGTACACCAAAAATGTACACAACGTACAATCGCCAACAAAAGCGTCCAAACAAAACATTTTATCTCACCCCCTCCACAAAAAACTCAACCTCAAATATGGCCGCTACCTTCAAATTTCGAACACCTACAGCTTCATAATCCAATGACTTTCAACTAGCCAGTATTACGGCGCTAGAACTCCGTATAAAGGATCCAAATTACCCCCAAATGGGGGATGTAATCGATTTTTCCTTGCCTACCCTCAATTAGCCGTATCTGGCGTGTGGCTGTATCAATTGCAGGTAGCATCAGCAGAACAGTTGAAAAGGTTTTGTAATTAGAAAGTTATTGTATGGAGCTGGCATTTATGGTGATTTTTTTACGTGCCATATAAAAATATGCCACACTTTCTTCCTGTTTATCATTAGAGAATAACAAGTCACCATATTATGAAAAAATATTATTTTTCTCTTTTTAAATTAACGTGCTAAATGGGATGTCTAGGACATTTTATAATTCTATAATTTTCAATTACGATTGTCACGATTATAGATCCATTTCAATAATTTCACATTATGCCTAATTCATATTTTCTCTTGTCAGTTCAATGCTTAATTCCAAGCAAATAGTCTACAAAGAAAAAGGTTTAAATAACAAAACTTAATTAAATTAATTTGACACATTTATTCTGCTGACGGTACATACCGGCGCATCTAAATGCACTTCGATTGTCCGAACACGGCAGCAGTTAATTTAGCGGACACGTTACGAGTACGACACGACTGTTGTGTAAACGTTTGTTTTGTAACGAAGGATTTAGATGGGATAACTTACGAAAATATTTTTGTGAGAATAAGGGCGGGTTGCTTCAAACCATCTGTATTCGTAAGTCAGTACGTAATCGTTAAGTCAGTATGAAATTGTCGTACAAGCCGCCATATTTGACGGTTACAGATACGCAACTGTAAGTCGAAACAACATGGCCTTAATGAGGTTATGTTGATGGATGGATGATGTTCTCACTACTTGTTCAAAAAAGATTTTCATTACAATTTTTGCATTTTGGTAAGAGATGAAATTTTATTTTTACTACGGAACTACTTTAAGCAGCAGCATTTATTTTTGTATTTAAGTTTGAGAAAGAGATAATCGGCTAGCTTCGGCTTTGTAGAGCGTCGTATCCGTCATTCGTACCTATGTGACGTTTTGTCGCTGACTTGTTTATTAGATACCGCGGACTGTTTGTTAGTGCTTCGTGTGACAGAGATGACTCTACAAAACCGACGCTAGCCGATTAAGGCGGGTTTTCTTCTCACGCTGACCGTCGGCGTTGACCGTCAGCGCGTAGCTAGTCGGTCAACTAACTCAACTGATACAACTGATTCGGTCAGCGCTGACCGGTCAGCGTAAGTCAGAAACGCTTCATAGTAATACATACATATTCACTTATCAGCGCCGACGGTCAGCGTGAGAAGAAAACCCGCCTAACTTTCGAAAGCTCAATGCGTAATATTTACCACATACCTACTATACCTACCTGTTTTTATTCTGTTTCACAAAATATACTTTTAACTTTATCTAAAGTCTAATTGGTCCTTACATACGCAAGTTTTTAAGTAAAATTATTCAAGTTAAAAAAGTCTTACGTTAACACAATCGTGGTTGAATCTCGTGTATGAATAAACAGACAAACAGACAAAAATCAAAAAAAAAAATCTTTTTGGGTATAGTTACGTCCCAGTACCCTATCCCGACTGCTTTTTCTGGAATATATTCAATGTACAGACACGGCTTTTTTACAATTTTTTAATAGTAAGTATAGATGCAGATTCGAAGCATGGTCTCCGAAACGTATCTGATATATCAAACACACACACAATACGCTTGTTATAACTAGTCCCTTATAATTAATGGGATCAACGCAACATCCCACAATGTGTTTATGGCTTCAGTGCTTCTGTGATGTAGGTACACCTCAGATCATAGAAACAAGGGAGATGTGCCAAGGCGCTATTGAGCTTGATACTTTAGTTTGATCATTTTGGGCGTAGTACAAAAGTACACGCTGGCGATGAACCGAACACGATCTATGATATAAATACAGTGTTTTAGTTTAGTGCTAGTGTTGAGTGACGATTAGCAGTGTTAGATAGAGGGTGTGCGGAATTTTTAATGTGTGGGAGATCTTTTTATTCAGGAGCGCTTGTAATCGTGTCTAAAAATGTACTAAAAGTGGCGACAGTTGTTGCCGTACTAATTTGATGTGATGGCATATCTCCTTGTTTCTATGATCTGAGAGGTACACAGATCTCATTAAGATTATCTGGCTGAGTTATTACCTGTTTATGTAGTTAGGCTGTTTGGACTAGATTGGGATCGCAATGATGTTGTATGGGCGCGTAAAGTACGTGCGCATTGATGTCGCACAAACTGGGCCGAATTACTTGAATGTCGTGGTAGCTAGTGTCACAGTGTCACCATTGTGGTAATACTAATTCCCTTTTACACTAACACTAGGAGACACCAAAAAGTAATGCAAATTATTATAACATGTTTTTTTATGCTAGGTAACTCCACCAACCATCACGGTTACTAGACGACAACTTTGAATAGTCCATAGTTGTCGCCTAGTGGTTGGTGACCTGTTTTTTGCGCTAGGTACCTAATTCCTTTTCAATGGAGAAACATTCTACCTCGTTCCTGCATTCTCAAAGGGTAACAAAGGGTAAGACAAGGGACAAGAGAGAGAGAGACGAGACAAGACAAAGGGTAAGACAAGAAATACAGACGTCTTATGCAGGTATATTCTATACTGACGTCTGTTTCGTGATTGCCGTCTGCCAGTTGACTGAGTAATTTTATAAATTATCTAAATGTTAATATTCGAATCTCTACAACCGACAACATTGACGGTCGACCACTTTTCACCCTTATTACTAAGAACATAAGGGTGGTCGACCGTCAATGTTGTCCAGCGTACATCTCGGTCGTCAATCCCAAAGATTTAAATCGTAGATGCACCCTACCGTGTCAAAATATGGTCACGTTTCCAATGTCGATTTCAATGACATCTGAAGTACCAAATATAGTATTGTCTCGCTCACTCATACCGGATATTGCACACTATCGTTCTCTGTCTAATTTGTGAGCTCACACGTCTCAATAAGAACACATTTTCCCGCGATGTAAGTACGGTGAGGGCACATCTACGATTTAAGTCTTTAGTCAATCCATTAATTTTTAATAAACTAAAAAGTCAAGTTCATACGCCTAACCTCTTTCCAAGAAAAAAAGCCTTAAAAATTAGCAACCCCTCGTCACGAGCGAGCCTTTCTGTCCGAACTCGGACAATAGCCACAACATAATACACAATTCAAGGCCTCACATGTTTGGTAGGAACCGGAAATACATAAAAGTAGAACGTGACACAGGAGTCGGGTTTTGTAAGTCGGTTGAAAACAAAAATGGCGGTAGAAAATCGTAAAGTATTCAGTTTCATCGTCCAATGTGAATTAATTAACATACTATAGGTACAGGGTGTAAGTAAGAGGGGCTCGTGGCTAAATGACGGCCGCGCTGATCGATCGATCTGCGAGGTTAAGCTGCGCTTGCCTCGGTCGGTCCTTGGATGGGTGACCGTTCTTCACACAACGAGACCCCTCCGTGCCTCGGAGAGCACGTTAAGCAGTCCGTCCCGGTTGTCATAGGAATATCTTTGACAATCGTTACGGGTAGTCAGAAGCCCTAAATTCTGACAGCTGGTCTAACATTCGAATACCGGTATTACCCATTATTTGGGTTGTGGAGGTCAGATGGCAGTCGCTCTACGTAAAATATTGATGATATTCAGCCGAAACTAGTTGGACTGGAAGCCGACCCCAATATAATTTGGGAAAAGGCTAGGCAGATGATGAGGTACTGGGTGAAAGTGATACATTTATCTATGGACTCGGCAAAGCCGGGCGAACCCCTCTGCCAAAGTAACACTGGCCATTTGACCGATTTGACAGGATTTGACCATTTAAAATACACGCGACAGCTATTATTAACCGACTTCATTATTAACCGACTTCAAAAAAGGAGGTTCTGTATTCGTCCCGTATGTATGTATGTATGTATGTAAGTATGTATGTATGTATGTATGTATGTATGTAAGTATGTATGTATGTATGTATGTAAGTATGTATGTATGTATGTTTGTATGTGCGCAATTTTCTCAAAAACTACTGATTCGATTTGGATGGGGTTTTCACTAACGTAATCTACATACTTTCAGGAAGGTTTTAGTATATAATACATTATGTAATCATTCCTATGTACAAATTTATAGGCATAAATGTACATACTCCGTAGAAGATTTACTGTTGAACGAATTCGTGAAAGTAATCTAACACGGGTTAAAGAACTAAAAAGGGAAAAATAAAAAACTTTTTTAACAAAAAATAACCGACTTCAAAAATCCACTACAAAGAAAATAATAATTTTGGTTTCGGAAGTCGGTGGCAAAAAAAGCAAACAAAAACCAAAGCCACCGACTTCCGAAACCAAAATTATTATTTTCTTTGTAGTGGATTTTTGAAGTCGGTTATTTTTTGTTAAAAAAGTTTTTTTGTTTTGTCATTTTGAAAATGGTTAAATTGTGTAGATTCCTTTTGTAAAAGGCGGTATGTTGCTTCAATTATGCAAAACCATGGAATTTCCTATCACATGTAAGTAGGTATAAATTATGCACCAAAATGGTTTTATCTATGTACATACAATCTGTAAGCATATATCTGTGTATGATTGTCATATTTCCGTCATATCTACGTGTTCACCACGCCCCCCACAAAAAGTGGCGGAAAATGTTATTCGGTGATTTGCCGCTTGGCATCTCTATACGCTACATACGGTACTCAAAGGTGACAACTTACGGAAAACTGAAACTATACGGTTCAGTACTTTGTTGAATCTTAGGCATCAACAAAATTTTCTTATCTGTATCAAGCCTCGAAGGACCAAAATCACGGACAGCCTTCAAATGTCCAGTACATATACATCAGCTTATATAACAAGATAGCATTGCCCCAGGGGCTATAACAGGGCATTAGGATTTATGGAGTCCCTTTTGGACCTTCTTGGACAATGTTTAAATAAATGTCAGCTTGTAAAATTGCTATGTTTATTTCGTGTTATGTTATTATAGTTCTCCGAGATCCTATACTACGTTTCTGTACGTGTTGTTGAGATTGGTTTTTAGTGGAATTAGATGTGGTTGTTTATCCAAAAAGTTTTAAGTTTCACGATAGTTATAATTTGTATGTCTTCACGTCGCGAGTGAATCGGTTCCTTCTAGGCAAGCGTGCTCCATCGCAGACCTCATCATCGCTCAACATCAGGCGAGATGGCGGTCAAACGCAAGCCAAATATTTTTCATAGTGTCCACCACCTTTTAATTACTCATTAATAATAGGTCTTTACCTATGAAATTGCCGTTTTGTATGAAAAAATTTAAACGATTTTTTTTCATGTATTTTTTATTTGTATTAATCGAAGTAATCATCCATGCAATCAATGCATCTTTGCCAACGCAGTGGCAGTTTATTGATGCCCTTCTTAAAGAAATCAGCTGGACGGGAGGCAACAAATTCTTCAAAGGCATTTTGTACTGCCTCTCGGGTATTGAATTTTTTTCCCGCCCAGAAGTTATCCAAATTCTGGAAAAAGTAGTAGTCTGTAGGCGCAAGGTCTGGTGAGTAGGGCGGATGACGGAGAGCTTTCAACCCCAGTTCTTGCAACTTGGAGACCATCTGCTGTGCAGTATGAGGTCGCGCGTTGTCGTGCAGGAGCAGCGGAGACGAGCGATTGACCAATGCTGGTTGGAGATGTGCCAGCTTCTTCATCATTGTGTTCAGTTCTTCACAGTACACATCTGCAGTAATGCTCACCCCGTTTGGTAAGAAGCTGTGATGAATCACACCGGCGCTAGACCACCAAACATTGACCATCACTTTTCTAGGGGTAAGTTTTCGTTTAGGGCATTGTTTAGGTGCTAAACCAGGATCCAATCAACTTGCTGAGCACTTGCGGTTATTAAACAGAATCCATTTTTCATCGCAGGTAACAATGCGGTTCAAAATTCCTTCATTTGTGTGTCTGTTGAGCAGTGCAAGGCACGTCTCGACGCGTACTTCGCGCTGGCGATCATTGAGTTCGTGGGGCACCCATTTGTCAAGCTTTTTTACCTTGCCAATTTGACGCAAATGGACCAATATTGTTTTGACGCTAACGTCGAAAGCAGCTGCTAATTCAGCCGTAGATTGTGTATCATCAGCTTCCACAATCGCCTTTAATTCGTCATTGTGGATCAGTCTTCGGATGACCGCGAGGTTCATTTTTCAGGTCGAAATTTCCAGAACGGAAGCGAGCAAACCAATAACAGGTGGTGCGTTGGTTTGTAGTGTTACCTCCGTAAACGACGTTGATGTTGCGTGCCGCTTGTGCCGCGTTGCTGCCACGACGGTACTCGTATTCCATAATTACTCGAATTTTTAACGTATCCATGATGACGAAAAAGATTGAAATGCGATGAAAATGTAACACTAATCAATAAACAAATGACTACTTTTGGAAAAAAAAACCATGTTTTTAAAATAAAATTAATTTTAAATCAGAATTCTTAGCCAAACAAAAATTATTTTGATTTGAAATGGCCAGTACTGCAGAACGGCAATTTCATAGGTAAAGACCTAATATCTTGAAGTTACATCAGTATTCAGATTTCTGAATGACAACACGTGTTACTCAGATATACGTAGCCTTTTCAGTTTGTTCTCTACTTAATGATATGTTGTGAATTTGTGATCTTGTTTCGTTTAGACACGCGCATTAACAATGTCAAGTAACTTACACTTTACCTATTCGTCGATCAAAATCCTAAGCGTGATTTCATGTACTAAAAAATAGGTATAGAAAAAGAATACAAAAAAGAAACCACACAATATATTCGTAGGCTTTCAATATCGGTTGACCCAAGCATCGTATAAATATATGGCCGTTAATGCGATACTGTTGTATTTTGGTCCTGTTACCCATTCTGGTCCTTTGGGCGGCACGTGCCGATTGTATAGTATGCTCTAATGGGTTTCTTATGAGAATAGGTTATGAGGACTTTTGGTAAGATGTTGGTATGTATTTTGGTGAGAGTCAATATGGGTTTAAGAAGAGATGATTTGGAATGTATTGATGTAAGTGATGCGAGGATTGAAACAGTGTTTTAGGTAAATACAAAAAAGGAACTTCGAAATTACAATAAGGAATATGTACAATATAAAGTCAAAACACGTGTAACAAAAAGATGCTATGTAATGTATAATGGCTCGCGCTCGACAGACAAACATCCAAAACATTTTTTGGGCAAGGTTATGTCCTGTAACCAATCCTGAATGTTTTTTTGAATATTTAATGTACAGATACGGCTTTTTTACAGTTTCATAACATAGATGACTATTCAGTCATATTCATCTACTAAATTCAGACAAAGTTCGAGTAGTTTAAACCTTAGTATTACAAAATTGAGACTTCATATTTCAAACTCGATCCACAGAAAATCAATACAATTCCTTACTACACGAACAAAACAATTGCATTAAAAAACTTAAATAATTTAAAGTTGCGACAAAACTACGTTTCTTCGGCGCCCCCAAGTTTTCCCATTGAATACATTATAACTTTTTATATCAAGTTGGTTAATATTTCAATAAGGGATTTACATTTTTGATGTGGAACTATCCGGCGGTTTCCAAAGATTATTATCTTATCTGTGCGATGATTAATTATGTATCTGTTGTGTATTCATGCTGCAAAACTTTGATATCGTTGTGTTTGGTTAGGTAATATTCTCTCTGTTAGCTATACTCTCTTTGTGGAGTACATTACTAGGTGACTGGGGTATTTAGCAGTGGCGTGCCTACAGGGCAAGCCCGAGGGTATTTCGCGTAATTTTTCATGATTGTAAGTGTTTTTTATTGTACTCACTTACATTCATGAAAAATTTAGAGATATACCCTCGGGCTTGCCCTGTAGGCACACCACTGGTATTTAGTCGGTAGCATCCACTTGTGCACTAACGTCCTTATTAACAATCACTTTGCCAAGTACAGTGATTTTAGCACCATTCTCACGACCAGTAATTGTATCTATACTAATAAAAATAATATTATAAAGAGAAAAGATTTTTTGTTTGATTGTTTGTTGGTACCGGATAGGCCCCGAAACTACTGAATCGATTTTAACCATTTTTTCACCCATAGAAAGCTACATTATCACTGAGTAATATAGACTACTTTCTATCCCGAAAAAATGAACCTAGGTATAGTTTATGTGGGCCACGCGGACGAAGTCGCGGGAAAAATGCTAGTCGGTAAATACAATGAACAATATATGTGTTCTTATGTACAAATTTTGTTAGTAGACACTTTTTTAAACAACTTAGTCTAAAATTTTAAATTACTGAAAATTTGTTTATCTAGATGATTTGCTTATTAAAGTAAATTGTTTGTGAGCCCTGTTATTTAAATTGGATCTGCCACAATTGTGTTATTTTGCGTTGAAATATTTGTTAAAGATACTTATCTAAGAGATTATTTTATAATGTTATTAGTATTCCTAATTTGAAGTTTAAACCGCTAAAGGTCAAACTGATAAAACGCGGGACAAAGATCTACTTAATTTTGCACTACTTGATCTTGATAGCGCATTAAAAGAGCCTCCACAAGTGACGATTTATTTTATATTTATTTAACTGTGCTCCGGCGCACCCTGGGTAGTCAGCTGCGCTACCAACTCGCTGACTGGCTAATATTTTTACTACGGCATTTTAATGTATTTGCTCATGCCGTCACGATGGAAAAAGAACAATTTAATTTGGTGCTTTAAGTGAGAATTTTTTTTCTGTCTTCTAACTACTATAGAAGCTTATCAGTAATTATCTTTTCGAGCCTTTTGGGATTGAAATCGGGTCAAATACATCACTAAGCGATTGGTTGACATTTCCCATGACCAAAAAGCTGGCTATTACTTGTGCCAAAGATTATGAATTGCAATACAACGTGGCAATGCCGCCAGTCTTTTAGACACCCTACCAATATTGTCAACGACGATGCGAAGGAATTTTTTGAAGCTCTTTAGTTTGAAGCTCTTTAGTCAGAAAAAAACAGTCGGGATAGGGTACTGGGACCATACCTACCTAATTATTTTTTTTTAATTTTTGTCTGTTTGTGCGCGCATCACGCGAAAAGTACTGAACGAATTTTGATGTAATTTTCACAATTCCATAGCTTGGGGTCCAACTTAAAATCTAAGCCACGTTCCATCTAATTTCGGTGGGATAAATCAAAGATACAGCTTCACCTCTTGGTAGTACTACGCACCCTACACTACCGAGGTCATTTAAACTGGTTATTCATTGTAGTCCACGCGGACTCGCGTGCAAAAGTCCAGTTCCAACGTAAAATTCTCTCACAATATTCCATTATCAATATGGAAATGATAAAAATGTTGGAGCGACATTTGCTGGCAACACTCTTCAGTATTCCAGTGGCGCTGGACTATTTATTTAGGCTCGGTTATTGTGAATGGTCTAATGCATAAACTTTATTATTTCGGCTATAGCCACTGGCTATGGAATGTCTGTCTACAGTATTTACGGGTGGCGTGGGTTGGTTATCCTTTTAGCATATCGTTAGTTGATAGATGTTGTAGTTTAAAATAATTTATCTATTATCATAGTCGTATAAAAAGAGGCGAACGGAAGCTCGCTAAACAATAAGTGAAGCACCAATAAGTGAAGCACCAATAAGTGAAGCACCAATAAGTATGCCGGCCGTCATCCTTTTCATGAAAATAATTAACTAAAAAATTACTAATAAATTACTCACTTATCGATAAAAACTGATTCCCAGGCATGTTTTCATGAAACTATTATTTTGACAGCATTTTATTACATATTAGCGCCTGCCCCGGCTTCACACGGGTGCTACAAACCTTTCTATTGAATCTCTCTATCTATTAAAAAAAACCGCATCAAAACCCGTTGCGTATACTTACTTTTCAAGATCTAAGCATACATAGGGACAGACAGACAGCGGGAAACGACTTTGTTTTATACTATGTAGTGAAGACGGCATATTTTTATATTTTGTTTTACACTTCAGACAAAATCTTCTGTCAAACGATGTGTTTTTACCCGACTGCGGCGAAGCCCAAAAGGAGGGTATAGTGTTTCACCTGTATGTTAGTATATATGTGGGTATGTATGTGGGTATGTATGTGAGTATGTATGTATTTCCGTTTCTGTGTTCCCTCCTAGAGACTAAGCGAGCGGACGGATTTTAACATATGACATATCATTAGATTCGTATCGACGTCGCGAGGATTATGAAAAAAACCAACATGGCGAATTTTAATCGCCATTAAGTAAAGTCGTAAAAAATAAAAAAATACTGACATGGTCATGTGGGGTATCAAAATGAAGGGCTCAAAGAGACGATTACGCATATATATATATCTCATACATTAAAAACTAAAAAGTGAATAATAAAAATAGAAAATTAAAATTTATAAAAAAACCCGACCGCGGTTTGCCCTACGTCATCTGATGTTATACAACCACCAGACATTGCAGTCGGGACCCAGTTTTTTCGGGTAATAGTCATAATGGGTCCCGACTGCAATGTCTGGTGGTTCTATAACATCAGATGACGTAGGGCAAACCGCGGTCGTGTTTTTATAAAAAAAATAATTTTCTATTTTTTTATGACATTATGGTCGACAATACTATGGGTGCTTCACATATTATTTATTGAGATTTTTCCTCCTTTTTTATACATCCATGTCTTTTATTTCGTTTCAACAACTATAGTTATGCACCATTAACTAAACAGTTGCTTATTTTATTAATAGTTTCGGATTCTATTGCGTAGTTGTTTACATACTACATTGGAAACTTCGATGAAACCATGTGCACTAAACAATTGCACACATTATGCAACATAAATATTATTTTATCGAAATCCGCCATCGCATTCATTCGGCAATTTATTTAGAACTGTCTGTAACATTCGCTGATTTGCGGATACCTGCCATCGCTAGTTTAGTTTAATTTGAAAACTATTCTACTGCTAGGTATAGGTACCGGCAGGAATCATGAACTCAGATCGCGCATGTACATTTTCGGCCCAATAGACAGTAGATAGTTAACGATATGTAATAGAGAATAGTCCAATAGACGACGAGCTCCGATTGACGAACCAATCGCTTGCAGCTTCGGCGCCCCCCGTCTTCAATCAAAAAATCAGCTAATGCACACCGCAGAGTCCGTTTGCGCTCATAACTGCTGCCGCTAGTTATTAACAGCTAATAAATGCAAAAAAAAATACCTGTCAATTTCTTTTCAGCAATATTTTGGGTGATACCCTATCTCCTCAAGTTCCAAGTTCCCCGAATTTTGGAAAGAATGAAACATATAGGAAATAATAAAAAAAATACTACAATAGTAAGCCTTAAAATGAACAGTAATAAGGAATACATGGCAAAATTACTTTACCTGGATCCTGTATTAAGCTCAGAACTGGAAACAAAAATTAGTCTGTTAAATATAAAAACACACGATAATAGTTTAGCCAACGATATAACATAGTACATACATATCGTATACACATATTCGTACATACATTCGTTAATTTTTATTCTAAATAAAATATTTTGGTTTTATGATAGGTTTAATACTTTGTTGTAATTGCGAAACTTAAATAATAGTAAGTATACTTTATTAGTTGTGTTTGATGATAATACAAAATTCTCTAAAAAAAACTAAACGCTAAAACGGACTAAAAAGTATAAAATAATTTGTAATATTAAACTCTCAGTCTAAATTACTTATGATATTAACAGAGGCTTTGTATCCTGATGTTTTTGCCTCACCATTCGTACGTAAAGACCTCAGATCATAGAAACAAGGAGATATGCCATCATAGCAAATTAGTACGGGAACAACTGATGCCACTTTTTGTACATTTTTCGACACAATTACGCGCATAATTAAGCGATCCTTATGAATAAAAAGATCTCCCATGCATTGAACATTCCGCACACCCTCAATCTAACACTGTTAATCGTCACTCAACACTAACACTAAACTAAAACACTTTATTTATACCATCGATCGTGTTCGGTTCGTCGCCAGCGCGTACGTTTTTAATATGAGCAATTTGCTCAAGATCAGGCATCAAGCTCAATAGCGCCTTGGCACATCTCCTTGTTTCTATGATCTGAGATTCAGCCTCATCCACACGTTTTCTTCCACAAAAACTACCAAAAAATATTTTTGCGAACCCACTCAAAATTCATGCCTGCATCATCTTATAACTGGCGCCCCACTCAAATTTATTTAGCTTCACCCTTAGGGCGACAATAAACACTCCGTGTTGGCCAAACAGTTCGGACGAGACCTGAATAACCGATATTATTTGTTTGAGACCGATTTAAACCGACCCTTTTAGCGTTTTTATTGATGTCCACAATATTCTGATCGGAAAAATCAAAGGGTACTTGGAATTATGTTTATGAGGTGAAAAGTAGTTGGAAAAGACGGTTCTTATCCGAGGTCAGAAATCACGAAGGTTTTAAGGTAGGGTAAAAAAAGAATTTAATAGAGGATTCAGATATTCTCAACATTTGAAGTGGACAAGATGTTTAATCGAATAGCTAGTCTATTCTGTAAGGACACGCGCCTGACTTTGTTTGCGAACGTCACGGTATCACGGTGTCAAATGTCACGGTGAGATTCTCCCTCGAACGTTCGCAAACGAATTGGCTATTCTCGCGGTGATATCACGCGGCGAGTCAGTAAAGAATAGAGCGGCAGGCTCTAAGTAGAATCCATTTAACTTCTTAATTTTAATGAGTCATTAATGTCAGTTTGTTTTAAATGTTATGTATAACAATGATGCCGATTCTGTTGTGCACCGACTAAATTTAGGCTATTGCTATCTTTTTTCTGTGACAAAACAAGAAAGAGACGGAAATAATTAATAAGAGCTGTCAAATTATTTGGACACATACAATTTTAGACGACGCGTCGGAACGATTAAAAGCACGCTGAAGTTCAAACAAATCAAGACGTAATTTAGCTTGACAACACTATAGCGTCACTTGTCCTTTTCTCGTGCTGTCTGTTAGAAAAAGATAGCAATACTCTAATATTAGTTTATGAGAATTGGCGTCATTATCTATTAATGATGTGATGTTTCTGTTCTTAATTCAGTTCAGTTCAGTTCAGGGGGAGAGTATTGGTAGAAGAGAGTACAAATATTTCCTTTAAAATGTCTTAAGTAGTTAATAAAGAAAATTTGTGCCACCGAAATGACCCAGATAATTTCACTGAGTTCTGATGGAACCTGCAGTAAATATGGAACGTTTTAGCTGATTTTCATCCCAAATTTGTCAACGGCGCGAATAGGTTACTCTTGCACAAGCGATAAGCAATGGGCTGGAACCCTGCCAGGACACAGTGCAACGGAATAAATCTTTAACCCACTATTTATGCCAAACGCGCTTCAAGCCGAGCTTTGGCACTAATTGTAGACTTGACGATTGTAAATTGTCCATTAGTTAAATCTACGTATTTTGATTTTTTCTGTTAAAATTTCCAAATTAAATAAAAAAATGTGCCACCCAAATCAATCAAATAATGAGACTTCTGAGAATGTCACATCTATCAAACCTAATTATATAAAAATTCAAACACGTGTGTATGTGAATTTTTATATAATTAGTTAGTTTAGTAAGCTAGTCAACATTGTTTGACTAGCTTACTAAACTAACTAATATATAGATGTGACATTCTCAGAAGTCGTACATAAAACTTGTTATCATTGTTGAGATAATAAAATTATTGAATTATCTCAACAATGATAACAAGTTTTATGTTGAAAAACATTTCTCAAAACTAGTTTTTATAATGATCACTCCATCGTGAGACCCTGAACATAATCTAGGTCTAATAGTACTTGTCAAGACAAATCTAATGCACCCAAACACGACGGAGTTATGTTAAGAAATTGAGGGGCCACCTCCCGGCTCCATCATGAAACCACCTCTATGGTACCATATTATTGCATTGTCATTGAAGTGACATATGCGTTCCAAATTTCCGCTCAATCGGTTGGGAGGAACTGATTTAAAATTCAGTTGCAAGATTTCGCCTCACACACACACACTGCAAGTTGTAAAACCTTGCAAAACCAAGAAAAATAAAATTGAAGCAGGTTGAAAGGGAGATTGTTTAAGACTGAAGACACGAGCTTGTTCACAAACATATTGCTTCCTATATCAATAACAAAAAATGCAATATTTCCTCTATTATTGTTTGTCCTGCCCGTTTCTGTCTCAAATATGAAAATACTGACTGAAGAATGTCGACCTACGAAACGGAATGCAATTTTCATTGCAGTACATTTTGTAGCTGGAGAGAGGCTACATATTTATTTAGAAAGAAGATATGAGAGCTAAACATGCTGTCTTTTAGGGATGTTGGAAAGTGAACAATGTGAAATGATTTCAGTAGATATTTTTGTACGTAAACAATACGCCAAAATCAAAGTCAAAACATGTATTTCAATAACAGTCCGGCCGCTGAAAGTATGCGCTCCTGACACTTAATTAATGTAGCAGTAAACTGTTTAAGTTTATTGTAGGTTGATGTTTTAATAAGAATTTTAGTTAAATTAGTATCAATATTGCATTTTTAATAAACTGAGGGGCTCGTGGCTGAATGACAGCCGCGCTGATCGATCGATCTGCGACGTTAAGCTGCGCTTGCCGCGGTCAGTCCTTGGATGGGTGACCGTTCTTTACACATCGAGACCCCTCCGTGCCTCGAAGAGCACGTTAAGCAGTCGGTCCCGGTTGTCATAGGAATATCTTTGACAATCGTTACGGGTAGTCAGAAACCGTAAAAGAAAGTCTGACAGCTGGTCTAACATTCGAATACCGGTATTACCCATTAATTGGGTTGTGGAGGTCAGATGGCAGTCGCTCCACGTAAAATATTTATATTCAGCCAAAACTAGTTAGACTGGAAGCCGACCCCAATATAATTTGGGAAAAGGCTAGGCAGATGATGATGGAGTGCATTTTTAATAAATGATGAAAATATTTTTAACCGTAAAATATTTTTCACTTCAAAGCTTTGTCACCCATGCAAAAAAAAACTTATGATTAAATTAAAATTCTAAAACAAACTAAATAGCATCAAAAAAATCCCCCACATCGCTGTCAACTGGTAGTGTGCCCAAAAAAAATATTATGATGTATTTTAAGCATTCTTGATAATTTCACAGTCTATTTATAAAACAGCGATAAGGAATTTAAAATAAAAACAGCTTATTTTTGTTTTCAATTTTGCACAAAAATTCCGACATGTCCAATTATTAAATGTTTACAGAACTACCCATCCATAAACTTGAAATAAATCCTTTAAAATATAAAAGTGTAACATGAAAAAGGGCCAAAGCCTGGAAAAGTGTTTTTGCTACAAAAAGGACCAAAATAATTTTGATACTTTTTGTCCGCTATAAGTAAATAATAATATTAACCCTTTGACCCCAATGTCGGGGCGGCCGCCCGGAAAATACTGGTTTTAACCAGCGAATTCCGGTTTGAGGTGGTTTTAAACCGGAACGGCCGTACTTGGGAGCGTCATGAACGCAACTCTTCAGCAAAATGAATATTTTTGTTGCGTTTTTTTGTAAATACGGAATTTGTGTTGGTATTTTTGGATCATATGTTGTAATTTTATCATCATTAAATCAACTAAAACATGTACAGTACACTGTTGGGCAAAAATATTGTGTTAATGCTCACGAATCTGGCTATCCTACTAATATTATAAACGCGAAAGTTTGTGAGGATGTATGGATGGTTGTTACTCTTTCCCGCAAAAACTACTGAACGGATTTTAATAAAACTTCACAATAATATAGCTTAAACATCAGAATAAATAACACATAGGCTTCTTTTTATCCCAAAATGCGGGCGAAGCCGCGGGCGGAAGCTAGTCATAATATAGAATACAAAAATAATTTTTGAATCCGACTGTTAGTTCCAGAGATTAGCGTGTTTAAACAAAAAATCAAACTAAAACTGTTCAGTTTTATTTATATCATAATTCAATAAATAATCAAATTTATATCATAATTCAAAAAATACATCAATAAATTGATGTATTTTTTGAATTATGATATAAATTTTTCTTCTATTATAACAGTTATTGCTTCAGCTATTCGAGCTTATATTCGCTCGATATTCGAGCAAGTTATCTTGTGTAGTATCGTAATTAAAGTGCTTTTACGGCGTATACATTCTGAAATTGTGTTCCTGTTAGGAAGATTAGACCACAAACGCATGTAATTTGCTTCAAACAGAACTACATGTTGAGATACACTCACGCCCTTATCCAATAAGGGTAAGGAGTGAGTATAGAACTTCACATGTTACGATATTTGCACACCTTTTTCGGGTTCCGTATCTTCAAAGGAAAATATTTTATAAGATCACTACCGTGTCCGTTTTTCTCCAAAATTAAGTAACATAAGAACTTAAAATTTGGCGTAATGATACTTACATCTTGATGACACGCACATAATTTATTATACAGAGTGTCTCAAACGTAGAGGTCCTCAGTGTATAAACTTAGTTTTGCTATTTGCAAAACAAATTACCCACCCGTTATTTTAAATCCTACTATACGACTCGTATTGAAGTAGGTACCACAATATAATTTAACTCAAAATAATATAAAATATCAACCAAAATGTACGCTTAATTAAGCACACTTTGGTAAATCAACGCTTATGATGCACACTGACCCATATGCAAGTTGTATTGGCTATGTTAAACAAATATTGCTTTTCACAGTGATTGTCAAACTTTTAATCATATTGTACGACTTGATAAGGTTGGTCCCGTAGATCGAACTGTCCCGTATCGAATACTTAATATCCTCCTTCAATGTCACTTGTTGAACCTGTCACCCAGTATATTTAAGTATGTGTAGGGTTGTGTACCACAGGGTTCGCCAAATGGCGGACCGCGGTCCGCATCCGGACCGCCAACCCATTTTGTGCGGACTGCGAGGACACAGCAACTTGCACTGCAGAGTACGTAAATGTAATTTTTCTTATTGATATATAAAAATATACCTTTATTATTTTCGTAATTACATTTGTTAAATAAATATTTTTTCCATAAAATGTTGTGCGGACCGTGATGGTCATTTCATTTCTTAAAATGGACCCGAAGCGAAACTAATTGGTGACCCCTGGTATATCAGATGACCTGTATTGTATTACCATCTGGAACAAAATAGGGTGTAAAAAGTAAAAAATGAACGGGGTATAGAAGCCTATAGCATAATTATTTATCAATAAAACATTTTTTTTTCATTAACGTAATTTTGAAATTAATCTATCGATAAATACTACTAATTTGAAGTGAACTTTTCATATAACAAAAATAAAATCGGTAAATAAAAAAAAAATATGAAAAAAGGAATTCAAATCTCGCACCCTGATTCACGCGCAGTAGTTATTAATGAATTCATGACGCGTTATCTGTATTAGCTATTTTTAGTTTTACGAACTTTTATAATCTCAGTGGTACAAAGCAAATACTCTCGTGTATGGCTTCTATTCTACTTACACAACACACCATATTATTTTCCAGACGGTACAAAAGTCATCCGGTGTAATAAAAGCGGCCCATTGAAAAATAAATGTTTGGCACCACTGGCCCAAACCGAAAATTTCCCGTCGCGAATACAGTGTTGCTGCTAATTGAGCGTTGTCCTGCTCTCGTGCCGAACTAACGGGCTAGATACTCTCAGATAGAAACAAGGAGATATGCCATCATAGCAAATTAGTACGCGAACAACTGTCGCCACTTTTAGTACATTTTTCGACACAATTACAAGCGCTCCTTGTGAATAAAAAGATCTCCCACACATTAAAAATTCCGCACACCCTCAATCTAACACTGTTAATAGTCACTCAACACTAGCACTAAACTAAAACACTGTATTTATATTATCGATCGTGTTCGGTTGGTCGCCAGCGTGTACTTTTTACTTTTTATCACAATCAATGTGATCAAACTAAAGCATCAAGCTCAATAGCTCCTTGGCACATCTCCCTTGTTTCTATGATCTGAGTATGTACTGCATGATGCTGTAATTGGGGCAATAGGGGCTAAAGGGAGCCTATGTTCGGCAGGTGATAAATAACAGCTTATACAGGATAAAATTAAAACCAGTGCGGATATTTTAGGAGGTGAAAGTACTCATGAATATGATCAACTTTTATTATGGGACCGACACAGAAATATGAAAAAAAAAAATCAGCTGTTCCATACATTTTGATCGTGTTGTAGTGCAATTTTGTAGGGAACAGCTGATTTTTTTTTATCATATTTCACCTCTTAAAATATCCGCACTGGTTTTAATGTTACCCTGTATTTTAACGAAAGCTTGGGTTGTTGGTGGTTGCTTGTAAGTTTAAAGATGTGGTTTCTTTAGCACTGAGAACTGGGTATCAAACGCAAAGACGGCTGCATAGAATTGGTTACCTTTTTAAGATTTTGTATTACTTGGCGAGTACTCAATAGGCGGGGGTACTCAATTAATGTAGATGTCATGTCCGCACATCTGACACTTCAGTCATTACTTCTATACTATTAAAAAGTGTATAAAAAGCCGTGTCTGTATATTGAAGATATTTCAACAAAAACAGTCAAGGTCTTTTTTTTTATATTTGTCTGTATGTGCGCGCATCACGCAAAAAGTACTGACCGGATTTTGATGTGGTTTTCACAGTTTGGTAGTTTGGAGTCCAACTTAAAATTTAAGTCACTTTTCATCTTATTCCGGTGAGATGAACCAGAGATACAGCTTGACCTGCCGGCCTAGCATGACCACGATAGAAACGGGTTTTGTCTACATAGAAATAGACAAAGTGACAGATTATAGAAACATTTCTACGTTTTATGAATGAAACGGTAGAAATGTTTCTACAATCTGTCACTTTGTCTATTTCTATGTAGACAAAACCCGTTTCTATCGTGTTCATGCTAGGCCGGCTGTTCGTAGTACTAGCCACTCTACACTAGGGAGGTAAAGTTGTGTTAATAATACCGTGGAAAGTACTGGTTGACCGAATGGGTATGAGCCAATGAGTTAATTTAAACATGGCATAGTTTTACAACTACCCATTAAAGTGAATGAACGAAATATTGTGCATGGAATATGTAAATGAGTCCCAATTGTAGCCCTCTGGTGTTGCCAAATTGTGATTGTATTATTAACTTAATTTATAATATGGCAATTCTGTTTCGGACTAAAATAGGGAACGATATTTTATATTGTTGTTATAAGAGACACCTTAAACAAGCTGTAATTTTAGTCACTCATAATACGAAAACTCATAATTATGAACAACTTTTACTTTGGGACGAATGTTGAAATCGCAAAAAAAATCAGCTGGCTCCATACATTTTTTTGAGTAATGCGAACTTAAATGTATGGAACAGTTGATTAAATAAATATAATTTTATTATGATCGATTGCGAGAGGTAAGGCACAGCGAGATATCTTGCTGAAATCTAGAGCAGCCCGACTGGGGAAGTACCTTACAGAATAGTATAAGCATAGCATAATAAATTGGCTTATACAGGGTGGCAGGTTAGACAGTGGAAATATTTTAAGGGGTCATTGTACTCATCATTATGAACAACTTTTACTATGGGACCAACCCTGAAATCGCGAAGAAAAATCAGCTGTTCCATACTTTTTGGTGAGTTATGTGAACATAAATGTATGGAACAGCTGATTTTTTTTTCGTTGTATAATGTTCCCACTACTGGGACACAGGCCTCCTTTGTGAGAGGGAGTGGGCCGTAGTCCACCACGCGGGCCCAGTGCGGGTTGGTGGACGTCACATGAAAGAAAGAAGAAAAGTCAGCGGTGCGTGTCTCGGGATCGAACTCGAACCATTCGCCGTGGGAGGTACATGGTTAAACCACTAGGCTGTCACTGCTAACCTTACAGAATACCACAGCTAAATAACGTTACTCTTCGGTAGTGTTGTGTTGCTGTGGTGAGTAAAGTCGCCAGAGCTCCTGAGAATACGCTGTGTTGATACCGGTGTACCTGTTTGTTTTCAGCACAGCGAATACTCATTTTAAAATTGCCACATACTAGCTTTCCCACACACACAAGTCAATCCACGATACTCACATCATAGAATAACAATAAAACAATAAAATTTTAATCTGCCAACTGTCACAAATATTTCAAGCATGATCATACTCCACCCTAATTGCTCACCTCAAATCGCGATATTGAATCTGGCTCCACTCCGGCCATAACCGGTTGTAACCGGTCCAAACTAGTTCGAACCGGCGCAAAGCGGTTCATATTTATGTGCTCGTAAAACTGGGTGCAATAAAAATGGTGGCTTATGCAGTTTTTATGCATTAACTGAGGCTATGTTAGTTAGAATTTATGTTTATTTAATATTTCATGCTCTTGACGTTTATGGAGTAAGTAATGTAATTACTGTTGGCTGGCTGTGTTTATGAAGAATGTTATATTCTAGAGCGAAATTGGTATAAAAAATATTGTCTATAATAAAAATGGATTGCCTGGGGCTAATCCAGGAGTAATTAGGTTGGATTTACACCCATAATTTAAGATAATCTTAGTTCTTTGTTAAAGGTAGCTTATTAAGCTATTATAATTTATTTAGATAAATGATAATAATGCGAAAGGAAAAATACTACTAAACATTGTGGTGCAAATTGTTGTACACTGTAGAGAAAAATATAATGAATATTACTATTAATAAAAAAAAAATTGTACCTACTTTGAATGTCAGTAATTTTTTATGGGTAGGTATACCTTAAAATTTTGTCATTAAAGCATCCAATAACTTTATAGCTATGAACGTAAAAACTGTGTAATAATTATTATATTCTCATGTATACATTTTACATTAATACCACTTAAATCCATCCCATCCAATACCCGAAATCAGTATGACCTACATGCAACTGCCATTACGCTCCAAAAACGCTTAACGACCGGTACAAATCAACGAACAGCGTAGGGTGGAAGTAGTGGGTAGACAAGCGAGGTCCAAAACGGATTTACTGTAGATTTATACACCGGTGCTTAAGCTTGGTTCAGTTTCGAACTAATCAAGTTGCGAGTGTCGTTCTGGATTAAAGTTGACAGTGTTCTGATTTATGATATTTGCTGTTTTTGACGTAAAAGAAAATCTTGAAATTCTTGCATTCGCTTGTAAATGAAAGACTAATGTTTGTTTATTATGTGTTTGACATTTACGAATCTTTTATTTTGTAGACGAATTTATTATCTTCTTTAATGATTGCAAAATGTGTTTATGAATTCTACCTGTTAACTATTTCATTTTTTTGATCAATACAAGAAAGAAATTGTTTTAGACTTCGCTTACTATTCATCTTTTTACACATTACTAGCTGTAGCCTACAACTACGTCTGCGTGAAAATAGATGAAAAGTAGCCCATATACTTTTATATCTGTCTAGACTTATCAGCGTACAGGAGTAACAAAAACACATACATTTAATAATATTAGCATGATAACACAATCTTGCTTCAAAATTAAACGAAAACTTTTGCCACGTTAAGCTAAAATTTGGAAGCATTTCCTTAACAAATACCGCGACTACCCTCCAAAATACAGCAAAATTACAAACAGTACAATCCCAAAATGCAGCAGAAACACTTCAAGCCTTCCTTTGCCAAGCCTTCCCTAATTTCATAATAACAATATCTCTAATCCAGAAACGTTATAAAATTATCAGTAAGCACAATATCCGGGTCCCGTGCAACTTTAAGGTTTAAACTGTAATTATTACGGCTGAAACAGCCCCAACTTCGCGGTAGAACGGGCTAATTAGCCCGCTACCACCAAACTACGCCCAATTAAGACTCAGTGTTATTGTTGAGTGTGGCGATGGCTTCACTCGCCGTGTGCCGCTTTCATAGTTGACTGTTAGGAGTGTCAGTGGTGCTAGATGAAGTGGCGAGTTTACTGCTAAGTATAATTGACCTTCGCAACTAACGTGCATAATGAAAACACTACAATCTACCAAACCAAACACTACGATCAACCTCTGAAAGTGTTAAGTGGAAATGAGAGCTGAAGTTAGTCACAAGTGGCTGCTAATTTAACTTAGCTAATGACCTCTTACCATCATCCGCCTAGCCTGTTCCCATTTATCAAAAAAAAAATAACCGACTTCAAAATTCCACTACAAAGAAAATAATAATTTTGGTTTCGGAAGTCGGTGGCTTTGGTTTTTGTTTGCTTTTTTTTGCCACCGACTTCCGAAACCAAAATTATTATTTTCTTTGTAGTGGATTTTTGAAGTCAGTTATTTTTTGTTAAAAAGTTTTTTATTTTTCTCTTTTTAGTTCTTTATCCCGTGTTAGATTACTTTCACGAATTCGTTCAACAGTAAATCTTCTACGGAGTGTGTACATTTATGCATATAACTTTGTACATAGGAATGATTACATAATGTATTATATACTAAAACCTTCCTGAAAGTATGTAGATTACGTTAGTGAAAACCTCATCCAAATCGAATCAGTAGTTTTTGAGAAAATCGCGCACATACAAACATACATACATACATACTTACATACTTACATACATACATACATACATACATACATACGGGACGAATACAGAACCTCCTTTTTTGAAGTCGGTTAATTAATTAAAAAGATTAGAGTCGGCTTCCAGTCTAACTAGTTGCGGCTGAATATCAATATTTTAGGTGGAGTGACTGCCATCTGACCTGCACAACACAATTATTGGGTAATACCGATGTCCGAATGTCAGATCAGTTGTCAGACTTTCAGGCTCCTGACTACCTGTAACGACTGTCAAAGATATTCCTATGACAACTGACCGACTGTTTAACGTGCTCTTCGAGGCACGGAGGGATCTCGATGTGTAAATCCAAGGACTAACAATGGCAAACGCAGCTTAACCTCGTAGATTGATCGATCAGTGTAGCTGTCATTTAGCCTCGAGCCCTTCTGCACAATAAAAACACTGCAAATCAACTTCTGAAAGTATTTAGTAGAAGTGTGCTCTTCCTGCGTGTTATACTAGTCTGCACGATCGTACTTGGCAAAAGTTAGTCACGAGTGGTTGCCAATTTAAATAAATAATTGCGGTAATGTTGTGTTCCTGTGGTGAGTAAGGTCGCCAGAGCTCCTGAGGATGCGCTGTGTTGACAGCGGGGGACCTGCTTGTCTAAGCTGTCGGCACAACGAATCCTCACTTTAAAGGGTCGGCAACGCGCTTATGATACTTGCAAGCGTTTCATAGGCTATAATAACCGCTTACCATCAGGCAGGCCGTACGCTTGTTTGCCATTTATTCACCATCACCATTGTTCACCATCTATACGTATTATAAAGCTGAAGAGTTTGTTTGTTTGAACGCGCTCACCTCTGAAACTACCAGTCGGATTCGAAAAAATCTTTTTGTATATGATAGCCAAATAAATGAGGAATAGTATGGACTATTTAATATCACGCTACGACCCTTAAGAGCCGAGCAACTGGGGTGGAACCGCAGAGAATAGTTTGGGAATTGATATAATATTTTGACCAATATTAATACTCGTATATTTGAATACACTATAACTTTTCCTACAATTAACTGGCTGACGATTAAACAGTTAATTCTGTAGTAACGACGTTAAGTCGAGTAAGCTTTCTAACTGCCGACGGGAGTTAAAATGAGCTTATCAAAGTGTTACCGATGCAGACTGGTTAACTAAGACTTGACGGTTTAGCAGAGAACACAGGAGTTTAGATCTTGTTAGACAATTTTAATTGTGTCGATTTTAATTGTGTGTGTGTGTAGTCAGATGTTATTTAATGTTCTTGTGATTCCAACAGACAAGTATACTTAGGGCCGTAAGATCAATCGTAGCTTAACCACAAAAGAGAGTTTAATCTTCCGTCTTGGATTGTTTTCTAATACAAAAACCCAAAGAAACAATCGAAGACGGGAGATTAAACTCTCTTCTGTGGTTTAAACTACGATTGATCTTTCGGCCCTTAGTTTGTATACTTAATCGAGTTATTTTAGTCGTTACGTATCAGAACATATTACAATAAGTGATTTTTGAATCGGAAATATTCGTTTGAACATTTGTGATACACTCAGATTATAGAAACAAGGGAGATGTGCCAAGGCGCTATTGAGCTTGACGCTTTAGTTTGATCACATTCACCATAATTAATACGTACGTTTATTTTTATTTTTTTATCTTATTTTATTTTGGGGCTTGTAGTCACATAAAAGACCATGTCAGCCCCATTGTAACCTAAAACATGTTTGTACCTTATTATTAAAATTATCCACTATCTTATAAATTAAAACGCGATCGATGATAATTATACATTTTTCAGTTTAGTCTATACTAATATTATAAACAGGAAAGTTTTTAGTTTGTACCGAATAGGCTCCAAAGCTACTGGACCGATTTTAAAAATTCTTTCACCAGTTGAAAGCTACATTATCACTGAGTAACATAGGCTACTTTTTATCCCGAAAAATGCACAGTTCCTGTGGGACACGCGGACGAAGTCGCGGGCGAAGTGCTAGTGTTAGTGATGACTGAGTTACGAACAAGTGTTAGATTGAGGGTGTGCGGAATGTTTAATGCGTGCAGTGTAGAAGGTCTTTATATTCACAAGGAGCGCTTGTAATTACAAGCGTGTCTCATACTGTTATAAAAGTGGCGACAGCGGTGCCCGTACTAAAGCGTAAAACAAACAAACTTACATTTTTTTAAAAGGTCACTTACGGGATATCTTCCGTGATAGTGCGCATAGCAAGAGACAAAGAAAGAGGGTAGACAGATTTGTCTGCTCCTAACAATTTATTTTCATCCACCCGCAATCTCCAGTCAACCCGCGATCATGGCGCTTGCAACAGCGTCGAAATATCGGGAACTCAAACAAATCAATAATCACGGAAGATATCCCGTAAGTGACATTTTAAATTTAGAGACAAACCGTGAAAGCTTAAAACAGTGTTTAAACAAACTTACTTTCGCATTTGATTAGGAAGTTAGAATTTCATTTATTTAACGCAACCACCACATCTGCCTACACTCCAAACGTCAAATACGCGGAACACAAACCAGCCACGACAAAGATTTATTAATTTCACAAAGGTTGTCAGTTCTGTTCCCGGCTACGGTGCACGCTATATTAAAATTTCAGGAGTCGGGGATTCCCCCTATTATGGCACCTGTATTTTACGGTAACTGTCAGTTGTAGACGGTCTTACATTTTTTTTTCACAGACATCGCGTGTTTTTATTAGATTTCCTTATTTTTTTAGAAGTGGTGTCGAGATATATTTTTTATGAGGGGTGAAGCGTGTGCTGGTTTTTGTTTGATGCGATTCATTATGTATTTTGTGTACTTAAGTTTGTTAGGAAAAATGTCTTGTAGTTAGTGTCAATGAAAAAAAAATCCAATTGAGAACTTCCTTCTTTTTAAGGAGGTTAAAAACGAATAGTCATTTAAAAAAAATGTCCTTTCAATACTTTTCTGAAAGAATACTTTATTAAATTCTCTAAAAACTAAGTTAAGACTTAGTAAATTCGTTGTAAGACACTATAGAGACCAAACGATAAAATCAATAAAAATAATGTAAGTATTTTTAATAAATATAATGTCTCATAAAAATATATCTTACAATCCGCGGTCGAGAAAATGTCACCTTATTTCGTTTAACCTTAGATCAGTCAAAAATAATGACACCGACGAAATTATATAGATATATCAAGACAAAAGCCTGAGCCAAATTTAATAAAAGTGCGTAATAGTCAACCTCTACATATTTATGAGACAACGTCTACCAAATTATAATTTGATTATACAAAAATCCTTTTTGTCCTCAAAACCCTTATTAAAAGTCAGCAAAGAAATCGGTATACTATCTGGAAATCTAAATTGAGTCGAATTAGATGTAACCTTAGACCTACGGCGTAGCTAGATCTACAGCGTAGCAGCGACAGCTACGACGTAGTAATACGCTACGTGAGCAGTTTGGTCACGTATGGATGGTAGAAGGTTGTGAAAATAGGACGTATGCATGTTTATTTCTGTTCTATTACATTGCTGAGACAGGAAGGTGACTGGCAGAAATATGAGGCCGCCATCTTGAATTAAAACGTGGGCTGTGAGAATCCCCCCTACCTCCCTTAAAAGGTGACTAAGGGACTTTAGAATACACGAAGAAGCGTGATATAGGACTATCAATATGTCAGGTTTTTGGGACCAAAATGTACATACCTAGCTATAAAGTCAAAGTCAAAGCATTTATTTCAATTAGATCAATTACAGGTACTTTTGAATTGTCAAGGAGTCTGTCAGTTAGTCATAATGATGAAGCTAGATGTTCCAAAGCGTAGATTCCTATGGAGAAGAACGGGCAAGAAACTCCATGGTTACTCTTTTAAATCAAATGATTACAATATCATGGTTACATTGCTTTTGTCGGAAATAACACAAATATGAGAGAACAATGTAAAAGTCTAGAATAATAGTAAACACAACTCCAAATATTAGCCATAGCAGTCCAGAGATGACCAGTCCCAACAGACGGCGCCCGTTCACGATACATTTTGATGAGTTATGTGAATATAAAAATGTATGGAACAGCTGATTTTTTTTCGCGATTTCAGGGTTGGTCCCATAGTAAAAGTTGTTCATAATGACGAGTACAATTACCCCTTAAAATATTTCCACTGTTTAACCTGCCACCCTGTATATGAGTTCATCTTGAATAACTAAAATCCATTCAAAATACTAATACCATTACAATTTTGCCGATATTTAATTCATAGAATTCCGATTGCAGTGCCGTAAAAAGTTAACCCCTTTTTGCCGTGAGCCCAGTCGCGCAAAAACCCACTTAATACCAAATGACGTCAACATTGAGCACAGATTCCATTATCACTCGTTAATAAATCCTATATAAGGTGTGTTACAATGCGCAAGAGAAGCGAGAGCGAGACTATAAATACCTAAGGGACTAGTTATAACAAGCGCATTTTGCGCAGGCCTGATATACAAAGGTATTTTCCAATGACTAGCTGAATTTTCAGAGACGAATCAGAATTGATAATATTTTCGATTTGTGAAATAAAAACATTTTTTTTTTTCATGATATTTTTTTTATGACGGTCCTAAACCTGTTTTGTATGAAAGTTACGAAATTGTTCGGGAATTTTGAAATGAATGTTTTTACAATATTTGTTTTTGATTTAACAAACATGTTTAAAACGTTCTCTAAATCTTCATTTTAAAAGGCTGGTCATTGAAAACTAACCCTTTAAGCATTTCTATGCAACGTATTACTGGAACACAGCCAAAACAATGCTGCTTTACGATAGAAATAGGTAAGGTAGCAGCACTTCTCTAGCCGATGATTTTCACAATGAGCTTTAAAATAAATTATTATATTAAATGACATAGATGAATCGCTTATCGCTGCTAGTGTGGTATCACCCTACAGCTCAGTGTCCCATCTTTTTCGATCGACCGGATTACGTGTCGATATATCGCGAATTCTTATTGCCTTCTGATTAATCTCTTTTAAGATTTTCTTTGAGTATAAAAGGGGAATTAATTATTCGTTCTTTCATTCTGATTAATTTGGTCTCAAGGGATTTTTGGTCTAATTTAGTTATGCGATGGGAATGGTGGCGTTGTCAAGTTATACAGGGTAAAATTAAAACCAGTGCGGATATTTTAGGAGGTGAAAGTACTCATGAATATGATCAACTTTTATTATGGGACCGACACTGAATATGAAAAAAAAAAAACAGCTGTTCCCTACAAAAATGCACTACAACACGATCAAAATGTATGGAACAGCTGTTTTTTTTAAATATTTCAGTGTCGGTCCCATAATAAAAGTTGATCATATTCATGAGTACTTTCACCTCCTAACAATCCGCACTGGTTTTAATTTTACCCTGTATTATTGTAGTAGAACATAAAATAGCTGTTATAATAATAATCAGGTAGGTATGTGTTTTTATAATTTATTTGGAATTAGACGTTCACCATGTTCCTGAAAAACATTGGAAAGGCATTTATTAAGTTGCTATTTGCAATAGGTTAGTAAGTGTGAAAAAGCTATGCTAAATAAAATTTTTATCTAGAAATCAAACTAAGGCGTCACACACTCGCGCGGGCGCAGGAGCGCGTTTTAGGCCTAAGTTCACCGATAAAATAACAGCCATTTAACATGACTATTTGTAAGGAAAAATATGTGATAAACAGCCGTTTTCAATTCAAGGGACTGCTATCGTGTCTGTGAACCTGGCCCTTAGTGTGCCACCACGCGTGTTTACTATACAAACCGAGTTACTTGCATAGGTACAACCCGTACAACGTTAAGAACCGCGACACGTTACGTGGCATGGGGCAATGTGTATGATACGTAATACTTAACGTACAATATAAGTAGAAAGAAACATAGTGTCCGTCATTCTTTCTTTCCCAGAAAAACAGAAACAAATTCTGACCACGATAATATCAAATCAATTCTCCGATTTCAGAATTGAATTCGACACGTAATAACACCGCCATTTTGAGCTCATTGTGAATTCAATTAGTTTTACAGTGAATACGATCAACCAACCTATTTGCACATCACCTGCACCTTAACGATATACAAATAGGGTCTAAACTCGAGTGTATTTCCGCAAGGAAAAGTTTATCGATGGAAACTTATCAACACTTTACATGTACCTTACGTGTATGAAAATAAAGCACGGAATTGACAGTATCGATTTACATCAAATACTGATCAGGCAAATATCAATTTACACCTTATCTGTAACGACATAAGGTTTAAAATTGTTTATGCACTCTGTATTTATGATTACGTATGTCCAGTACGAAGGTCGATTGGCCAAACTTGATATGCATTTCGTAAGCGCCTTATTACGATAGTAATAAGGTAGATTATCTAATGTGTTGGCTGTGTCTACACGTATGTACATTGGTGGACAGCAGAAAGGTTGTCTAGACTAATTTGTTAAAATATTAATGCGATCAGCTGTTACTTAGTTTGGCTATCTTTAATTTTAAATAGTGTGTGATTTGAGTAGAGATGTACGGAATTGCGAACTTACTAAGTGACAATTTAGGGTACCTATTGTGAAGCGTTCCACATTTTTACTGCTGGAGCCCAGACCTCTGAGGTGCTTCCGATGCCATGTGGGGCACCACGTTGGCGTCCAGTGCACCTCGGAGGTGGACCGCAGCACTCTGTGCTTCCGCTGCGGTCAGCCCGGACATAAGGCCGGCTCGTGCGAAGCCGCGCCGCACTGCACAGCATGTGCGGCTGCTGGCAAGCCGGCCGACCACCGGGTGGGCAGTAAGTCCTGCGCTCCACCCGCCGGAACCATGAGGCGAGGCAGGCCCTCCGCCGCTGCCAGTGCCACCACCACCGTCGCCGCCACCGCCACTGCCGCCGCCGCCACTGCCAACGTCGCCGCCGCCGCCACTGCCACCGTCGCCGCCGCCGCCACTGCCGCCGCCCGGGGGGAGTCTCAAATGGAGGAGTAAAACGGCTCCATTGAGACTCCTCCAGGCGAATATCGGCCACTGCGCCTGCGCTCAGGACCTGTTGCTCCAGAGCATGGCGCAGTGGTCGATTAACATTGCCGTGGTCGCTGAGCCGTACTTTGTCCCGCCCAGGGATGACTGGGTTGAGGACCTTAGCGGCTCAGTGACCATAATTTCGTCGGCCGCCGCCGGCACCCCATCCCTCGAAGGGGTCACGAAGGGACAGGGGTGTGTAGCAGCACGGTTCGGGGAGATCGTGGTAGTGGGAGTGTACTTCTCTCCGAACCGAACTCTCGCCCAGTTCCAGAACTCTTTAACAGAGTTAAGTGTCGTCGTCGCCGTATACCATCGCTTCCCCGTGCTAGTGCTCGGGGACTTCAACGCCAAAAATCCGGCCTGGGGTTCCCGTTACACTGATGTGCGGGGCAGGATGGTGGAGGACTGGGCTCTGGAAACAGGCCTGGTCATCCTAAATCGGGGTTCTGTTCCCACATGTGTGCGGATGCGGGGTGACTCTGTGGTGGACATCTCGTTTGCCAGCCCCGCTCTGTCACAGTGGGTCATTGACTGGCGCGTTATGGAGGAGGTGGAGACCTACTCCGACCACCGGTATATCCGGTTCGACGTCTCCGCCCAGACCTCTAGCGCGCCGGTCCAACAGGCCCCGAGTGGTCCGCGGTGGGCGCTGAAGCAGATGGACCGGGAGCTCCTCCTGGAAGCCTCGATCGTGCAGGCCTGGGTGTCATCACCGGACAGGCCTGCCGATATTGATGATGAGGCGGAGTGGTTCCGGGAGGCCATGTCCAAGATTTGTGACGTGGCAATGCCCCGAGTCCGTCCAGGAAGCGCCCGACGTCAGGTGTACTGGTGGTCGCAGGAGCTGGAGACGTTGCGCAAGGCGTGCGTCGAGGTGCGACACCGGTACTCCAGGCACCGTAGGCTCCGCATCCGCCCTCCGGATGCGGAAGCGACAGAGGCGGAGCTGTACGAGGGATACAGAGCGGCGAAGACCGCCCTCCAAAATGCTGTCCAGCGGGCCAAATACACGGCCCGCGAGGAGTTGGTGGAGACTCTGAACGGAGACCCATGGGGGCGCCCTTACAAAATGGTGCGGAACAAACTCCGCACCTGGGCCCCCCCGCTGACGCAGAGTCTCCGCCCCCAGCTGGTGGAGGAGGTGGTGAGCGCTCTGTTCCCTTCACGGGGGGAGCATACCCCCCCGCCCATGGCTCCGCCGCCCGCGGTGCCTGAAGCGGACCACGCGGACGACGATGACACCCCTGAAGTGACCGGGGTAGATTTGAGAGGGGCGGTAGGCAGGCTGAAGGCCAAAAATACCGCCCCAGGACCCGATGGCCTGCCAGGCAAAGCTTGGGTCCTGGCCTCGACGGCTCTGGGGCCTCGACTGGAGGCGCTCTTGAGCGCATGTATGGAGAGAGGCCAGTTTCCACTCCGTTGGAAGACGGGGAAGCTGGTCCTCATTCGGAAGCCAGGGCGCCCTGCGGACTCTCCGTCCGCATACCGGCCCATCGTGCTGCTCGACGAGGTCGGCAAGCTCTTTGAGAGAGTGATTGCGGGCCGCCTCGTCGGGCACCTGGTGAGGACGGGGCCGGATCTTGCGGACGGCCAGTTCGGCTTCCGCAAGGGGCGCTCGACGGTGGACGCCATCATGCGCGTGAGAGCCCTCACGACGGGGGACGCGGTGTCTCGGGGCGGGGTGGTCGTGGCGGTGTCACTCGACATCGCCAACGCATTCAACACCCTGCCCTGGAGCTGCATTGGGGAGGCACTCCGGTATCACCGGGTGCCAACCTACCTCCGTCGAATAGTCGAGGCATATCTGACGGACAGGGCCGTCATCTACCCTGGTCGCGACGGGGAATGGAACCGGCGAGAGATGTCGTGCGGTGTCCCGCAGGGATCGGTTCTGGGGCCGCTCCTGTGGGACATCGGTTACGACTGGGTGCTGCGGGCCGACCTCCCTGATGGCGTCAGCGTGGTGTGCTACGCTGACGACACGCTGGTCCTGGCGCAGGGGAGGTCGCATCAGGCGGCGGCCGACGCGATGACACGCGGGGTTGCGATAGTCGTGGAGAGGATCCGGCAGTTGGGTCTCGAGGTGGCACTGCATAAGTCCGAGGCCATGTCCTTTCATGGGCCTCGGAACAGGCCACCATCGGGATCCCAACTAACGGTAGGAGGGGTTCACATCGGCGTCGAGTCCACGATGAAGTACCTGGGACTCGTGCTCGATAGCCGGTGGAACTTCGTGGAGCACTTCCGACGTTTGGCCCCCAAACTGGAACGGACTGGGGCCGCTCTCAAGCGGCTCCTACCTAACCTGAGGGGTCCAAACGCCTCCTGCCGGAGGCTTTACGCTGGGGTCGTGCGGTCCATGGCCACATATGGGGCCCCGGTGTGGGCGCGTTCACTGCGGCGGAGAGCCGCCCACTATCTGAACGCGCCCCAAAAGGTGGTAGCCGTAAGGCTGATCCGGGGCTACCGCACGATCTCGGGCGAGGCGGCAAGCCTCCTTGCCGGACTGCCACCGTGGGATCTGGAGGCGATAGTCCTCGCGCGCCTGTATGAGTGGCGCGCGGAGGCACTACGTCGGGGGGAAACCCCGCTTCCGCGGCAAATTGCGGCGGAGCGGACGGACCTCCGGCGCGATCTCATGGTGGCATGGAAGGAACGACTTTCGCAACCCAGCGCAGGGCACGCCGCAATAGCGGCGGTAAGACCCCTCTTTGAGGAGTGGCTAGGGAGACGTCACGGCGTCCTCACCTACCGCCTGACGCAGGTCCTCACCGGACACGGAAGTTTCGGGAGGTACCTGCACATCATCGGGCGGGAGGAAACGCCCGGGTGTCATCACTGCGTTGATCGCCCTGAGGACACGGTGGGGGTCTGCCCTGCATGGGCGGAGCACCGCCGTGTCCTCGTAGAGGCGATCGGCAGCGGCGGCGACCTCTCGCGCCCGGCCCTGGTTCAAGCCATGGTCCGGGGCGAGGGGGAGTGGGAGGCAGTCGCCTCCTTCTGCGAAGCAGTCATGCTAGTGAAGGAGGCGGCGGGACGGGAGAGGGAGAGATTCTCCCGTCCAAGCCGCCGCGGTAGACGCTCCGGGCGTCGGGAGCCGCGTGACGACTCCCGGCCACCGTAGGCGCGGGCCTGCGGGCGGTGAGTAATGGGTAGCTCACCGTCCGATCAGGACCAGGCCCGTGCCGAACGGCGCGTACGTGTTCCACGCGCGCCTCAAAGAGATGTCAGCATCAGAGAGGGGGCCCATTAGGGCCCAAGCCTGCCGGGAAAGCGGGATCGTCCGGAAGGGATACCGCTGACCCGGACAAAAGGGCTAAGGAAGGAACATGGGTGGGTTTTAGTCAGTAAGAGTCTGACACTCCCTTCCGCTCCGCCCAGAGCGGGAGGGGTCATTTGATGATTTCCCATCCCCAAAAAAAAAAAAAAAAAGGGTACCTATTGTATTTTATTCCTAAAATCGTTATCCGCCATTTACCTAGCCTTTGTCTGGCCTTGACAATCTAATTACTAGCTAATACCGGTATTCTAATATAAGACCAATTAGTATATCATATTTGTTTGACAACAGGGATTGAATGTTTTTAATAATGTTTGAGGGTCTCGATGTGTTATGCATGATTGGTTTGATATTAAGTGATGATAATTATAATATTGATATGATATTTTATTGATTATGATATTAATATGATATTTAGTATTTTAGTATTTATTTGCAAAAAAGTTTGTTTACATAGACGTGTTACAATGGTTTCAGCACTAAGCTCAAGGCTTGTATCGCAGAAACCATTGATAATTATGATATTAATATGATATGATATTGATATGATTTTATTTTTTAAATCGTTGCGTTTACAACACAAATTCCACGTACACAAACACTCCAGACCCAGAACAAATATTTGCTCCGTGCGGGATTTGAACCCGCAACACGTTGCGCAGCAGCCAATCGCGCAGCCACTACGACAAACGTGCCGCCAATATCATATTGATATAATGATATTGATATGATATTATTTATGATATTAAATATGACATTGATATGATATTGATATGATATGGCACTCTAACTAAAGCCCTTCGATCACAAATACTAACATATCAACGAGATTTGACAGTATTTAATACTGACGATGATCATGATTCCAGAAATCCAAACAACCAACCAATAAAAACTCGACATTTTCATAAAACAATCTCTTTCAGCAATTCAATTTAAGAACACACCTCGCCGTTCTACCGTCAAATATAAAAACAAAATATCATACTACCCTCTCAACACAATTTCATATTGCAAGACTTGTTCCTGAAATAAGACAATACAGAGAATTTTTCTCACAAAATGTGGCATGACAGAGACGTATCGCCCCGTGTCATTTCGCACAATAGCCGGTAAGTGCAGCCGTTATGAACAATGGCTGGTGTTACGTCATGAGGTCTTTAGTTGAGTTGTTTATTTCGTGGTGATTTAAAGTCAGTTAAAGTTAAGGTTATTTTAAGTATATTCTTTTGTGAAGGTTTAATATTTCAGAAAAATCTTAACTGTACTTTTCCAATTCAATTAAAAGTAATGGAATTTCTGTGTACATTTTTGGGCATTGCATAACAGATAACCGTCCAAGCACGCGAAATTGGTAAAATATACAATACCATCTGTGAACATTTATTTTTATTATTTGTTAATAAACTACTCAAGGTAATGCAATACAATGTAGGGATGGTCTTCTTATATGTTTTCCCGCGGCTAAAATAGCTTCCTTTTTATTAGGTAGGTACCCCAAATTACTAAGTACGCTGTATATGACTTTATTCATAAAAAAATGAGAATCGTTTTTCTTTATTCTTTAGGAAAGTTTCAAATATCTATGCAAACGATCTTCCTACGCGAACATCAGAAACGCTAGACAAAAAAGGAAAAACTAAAACCAACTCACCTGTCCTTCATAGGTCCTTCAGGGCGATCGATGGCAGTGTTCCCCGATATGGAGTACACGTACAGTCGCGACTCGGACTTGTACCATTTGATGCTGTGCATCGCCCCACAGGACCTGCCATCGATGCGGCAGCGGAGGCGAGCGGTGGTGCCCACGATCGCTGAGGCATGATCTGGAGTAAAAGAAAAAAAATATTAGAATGATAATTTCACAGGATAATTACTGTGAAGTGGTAGCCTAGTGGTTTAACCATGTGCCTCCCACGGTGAATGGTTCGAGTTCGATCCCGAGGCACGCACCGCCGACTTATTGAAGTCATGTGCGTATTAGAAAATAATTATTTGCTTTAACGTTGAAGGAAAACGTCGTGAGGAAATCTGCATGCCTGAGAGTTCTCTATAAAATTCTTGAAGGTGTGTGTAGTTTGCCAACATGCATTTGCGTGCGTGCAAAGTGCGTGTTGTAGGATGCACGAGCCTACCTCCTTTCATTCTGAGAGGAGGCTCGTGCCCAGCAGTGGGACAGTGTGTAACAGGGCTGATATTATTATTATAATTTCACAGGAAAGATGGCAATTCCAGGATTTTTGACGTCACCATGACCTATTACCATAAGAACGGTAATAAGTAGATCATATTGACGGGAAAAGGTGGGACCGAAGCGCCAAAAACAAACCAATTCACTCGCGACAAAAAAAAACATTGAAGAGACGATGTAAATTAAATAAATACATGAACATTTATTAAAAATAATACATCTGAAAAATTAGCAGACTTAAAAGAATTAACATTAATTAAAAATCAACACAGTTGTAAGTTTGTAAATAATAATGTTGAACGAATCCTTTATTCTTTATTGGCTTAATTAGCACTCGACGTTGGCGTCCGATTGGCGCATCGGATAAATATTTGTGTGAGCTCAGACCTTTGATGAGTGTTGTGTGAGTGTAAGTACGTTTATGTTTGTGTGTGTGTGATTGTGACAAACTTACATAATTATAATAAATTCTCGTAATTTTATTCATGTAGCACTGACTGAACCGAGATTAGATTTTGAAATAACTAAAAATGGTATTCTGCTAATAAGTTTTGTCGTATAATTATGCACGACATTCTTTTTTCTTTGGTTTTGGTCAATTCTCGATTTCATTGCGTTTTATGTTCACGGTTGTTGTTATTTTTTAGAAGAATATCATCCATAATTATTTATTTTATGAAAACGTTACACACTAGGAATTTCTCCTGTATCGTAGGTGCATACATGCACAAATAGCCAGACCCGATACAAATATTTGCTTCGTGCGGGAATCGAACCTGTGACACGTCGCGCAGCAGCCGTGCCGCCATGCCAATTGTGATTTTCAATAAGAGTGACATCGTTGAACCGATGACTGAACCGATACTGACCCAACCCTTTTAACTGTCATGAGAAGATCAACATCTGTAACACAGATTTAAAACTTTCATTTGAAATAGAGAGGTTACTTTAAATCTTAACGGCTTAAGCAGTAACCGGCAAGTTATTACATTTAAATGTCTAAAGTCATTGTTAATTTTGATGAGACGAAACTAAAGCTAAGTCTAAGCTGAGTCTAGATTAAAATCAGGCATTTATTTTTTATTTGGCCATTTTAAACACAGGCCTCATAGATTACTTTTTTGCAATTTCATTGAAGTAGGTAGTTCAATATTAAAGCAAAATTACTAGTTAAGCTTCTTTATGCTTACATGTAATTTACCTCCATTTTTAACCGACTGCGGAGGGTAATGTGTTTGTCAGCTTAATGTATGTATGTTTGTTCCTTTGTGGCACTCTAAACTCTTATTCTCTCTAACTCTTATTTATATATATATCTTGACCCCTATAATAATTATCTATGTATTGACGAATAACTATCGCAGGCAGGTGTCAAGGACGTTACGGTTGACATTTGTCGGGCATGTCACCGTCCCGGCGAATCGATCCGACATATTGTCTCCGGTTGTTCGCGTCTTGCTAACGGCGAGTACTTGCACAGACACAACTTAGTAGCTAGGATTATCCATCAGCAACTTGCTTTGAAATACAAGCTTGTGGAATCGGAAGTACCATACTATAGGTATGTGCCCGACCCAGTTCTCGAGAATGGTCATGTCACATTGTACTGGGATCGATCTATCATCACTGACAGGACTATTGTTGCCAATAAGCCTGATATAGTGGTGATAGATTGATTAGAGCGCCGTGCAATGATTGTTGATATCACTGTTCCTCATGACGGGAACCTCGTGAAAGCTGAAAAAGATAAACAAATCAAATATCTTGACTTGGCACACGAGGTTGTCGACATGTGGGATGTTGACTCTGCAGTCATTGTACCGATAGTCGTTACGGTCATGGACTAATACCTAAGAGCCTCGATCAACACCTTTGGATGCTCTCATTGGGCAACTGGATCAAGGGCTTGATACAGAAAGCAGTACTCCTCGACACGGCACGTATTGTGAGGAGGTTCCTCTCTCTGGAGCCCTGACCGCCGGTAGTTTGGACCCTGTTCCCGATACCGGTGGGGCACTATTTTTTATATTTTTAAATGTTTTATTTTTTAGATTTTTTATGATGAAATGTTTAAAAATGTGAACAATTATGTTGTATAAAAATGAATAAACGGAATAATAAATCTATGTATTATATTCAAATATATATTATATTATTTCAATATATTTATGTATTCTTATGTAATATTATATCAGTATAATAAGTAGTAATCATTAATTAATTGTCATAAACCTACAATGCATCTACCATCTTATCTCTTCATTGCCCAAGGTTGACTGGTAGAGAATGCCTCTGGCATTAAGTCCGCCGATGTACATTTGTTGCATGAAGTTTAAATAAATAAAGACCAAAAGCGTGGGCCGATTTTGATAATTCCTAAGAAAGAAAAGAAAGAAAGAAAAATTGTTTATTTGAGACTCGCACAGGAAATTACGAACTGGTCTAAAATTCAGTTGCAAGATTTGGCCTCATACACACACGGCAAGTTAAATAAAAGCTTGTAACTATTGAGTATGTGAAACAGAAGCTTATGAGTGATAATATATATAATTATTAATTAATTATATACCCTCCCCTACAAAACATCGTAATAATGATGTTTTCTTTTTAAAGCAACCAACAAAAAAAAAAACCGGCCAAGTGCGAGTCGTATTCGCGCACCGAGGGTTCCGTATCATTTTTGGACGTATAAAGTGAAAAAACCGGACCGCATAACTAAGTTTGTTTGTGAAGGAATTTTGATGATTTTGAAAAAACTGTACTAGTTAGGAACATCGTTTTATTTTTGGTGCCATATTTAGGTCAATTCCTATCAACCCTAATTATTTCAGATTTTTCGCTCCGCAAACTTCGGAGATAAGGGGGGGAATGGTATTTTTTCAGACATTTTTCATCATATGTCGAAAACTGTGAGACATAAAATAAAATGAAAATATATTTTGAAATGTGGAGATCAAGCCCTTTCATATGATATGTCACTTGACCTAGTAACCCCAATTTGAAATTTTGGACCCCCACTCCGGCCCCTTTTGCAATGAAATAAAAATATTTTTTGACTTTTTTCATTTGCAATATAGTTGGACAAGCATTCTTTATAACTGTTTCAAATTTCAAGTCGATACCATAAGTAGTTGCTGAAATAAACAGGTGTGACAGATAGACAGACAGACAGACGAAGTCGCATCATAAGGGTTCCTTTTTACCATTTTGGTACGGAACCCTAAAAAAAATCAAAATCGTTTAACCGTTGTTCAGTATTCCGAATAATCCCGGTATCAACCGGTTATCCGCGCTACGATCCGGTCCGATCCAGTTCAATCTGGTTCAATTAAATAGTGCGCTTTGTTTAACAATCGTTTATTTTGTATTGCGAACTATTTGTTGGATTTTTAGACGATATTTTGTAATAGAAGGCTTTGTTTGTTTATGTTATTTGCTATGGTTCGATATTAATACTGCGGCGTTATTATACATGATGGAACAAAACTCCCGTTCATTTCTGAAGGTACAGAAACTTAATTACTTAAATATTGAAGTTAATTGTAAAACATTACATTAATTTGTGACATAATTATTGTTACTTATAGCTCCCTTTTTCAGCACTGTAGCCTCTTATAATTGGGTCATTGTGCGTATGTTGAGACACATTCAAAAAATAATTTTAAGATGATTAAATTTTTTCCTATGTTCATTTTTACAGAAAAAAAATCCAAAGTTATCTATGATTCACGCATAAACCTTACTAGGTACTCCTAAATTACTAAAGTGCTTCTGATTTATTTTTTATCACATTATAGACAATGTTAAGGTTTATAAAATTTAAGTATATGATTTTCAAAAATTATATTTTGAATGGCACATTAAAATAACTAATTCGATCCTCGGCGTGGAGCGTAGGCGATTAACATGACTTTATTCTATCTCTATTCTACCAAAGAATAGGCAAAGTTCTTTCTTCGTGATTGGTTTATCAGAACTTTGTCTACTGAAGAATAGAGACATTTCTTCTCTTTATTGTATGCATAAAACGGTAGAAATCTTTCTACAATATGTCACTTTGTCTATTCTTCTGCAGACAAAACCCCTTTCTATCGTGGTCATGCTAGGCCAGCAACATTCGCACGGGGTCAAAAAGAAAACATTCGTGGCTCTGATCGCCATAACTCAAGGTTTGCCAAAGGCCAATACCGCGTAGTGTATGTAACTATTAAGCTTGGCAACCGTACAGAATACGTGCCAAGACTTGTACCGATGAGGGTTGTAAGTTTACCAGGATAAAGCAGGATTGGGTGGATCATGTTTGTCGAATGCATCAGGATAGATAGGCCAGGCAGTGTCGCCGTTGTCGCCGAGACATTTTTTTATCAATAATAGGCTTGCGTTTGACCGCCATCTCGCCTGATGTTAAGCAATATGATGCGGTCTACGATGGTGCACGCTTGCCTAAAAAAACCGATTCACTCGTGACTTGAAGATATAGATTGTAACTGTCGGGAAACACCCACTCGGGCAGCGCATTCCACTGCTTGGCGGTCTTCACAATGAACGTGGAATCAAAGCGCTTCGTTCGGGTTTTTCTCATATCAATCATGAACCGATGGCGCTTTTTAGTTTTCCATTATGTAACAAAGTAATTTAACCGATATTTTTGAATCTCTTCAACATAAGCAAGCAATAATTGCCCTCATTAAAATACCAACAGCATTTCTATTATATTGCGATAATAATTCACGGTAAAACGTACCAGGAAAATATGAAAAAAAGGAGTTATTTTTTTCTTTACTCCGTTCTAACAAAACACGCTTATGCATGAGAGTGGGACTTATGAAAAATACTTTCCATAGTTTGCTTTTAAAAATATTTCTCTCGAAGTTTTTTTATTATTTTGCTAGGAAGCTGTTTATTAGTTGCATAATCCTAATATTGCTGGCTTGAACACGTGTGGAAGGTAATTCGGGAAAGGTAGGAGAGTGGTAGGTGGCGGGTCAAGACGAAATTATTTTTCAAAGTTTTTTTTATATCACCAGATATTTTTGTGGGTGAAAATTTAAGCGAGTGGATCAATTAGTAACATTATTATTTAATATGAAGAATTAAGTTTTAATTTAGTGTTGCCTCCACCCGTTAAGGGTCTTGGCATACGGACAGACGGACAAAATAGTGATCCTATAAGGGTTCCGTTTTTCCTTTTAAGGTACGGAACCCTAAAAGGTGCGACGTGTTCTAAAAATGTATCCGCCAATCCGCTCCCTCCCTCGCTCCTACTCCGACCACGCCTTACAGCTTAACTCTGTAGCGAAACAACTGCTAATTTTGTTGCGAGAAAAATGCGCCATAATCCCGCAGCGCTGCGCGTTCCCCCCACGGTTTAGCGTCATAAAAACTTGTTCCCCAGCTTGAAAATTTTATACTTTGTAAATTGTGTAACATGCAAACCGTTTTGAAGTAATCTCGGATGTTGATGCAGATTGTGGGCGGAAATATCCTTCTTTCATCCTCATCTGATAGGTACTATACAATGCTATCCAAATAAGAATAGGAATGACTGCGCCCTCAGACATAGAAACAACGAGATATGCCATAGCAAATTAGTACGGGAACAACTGTCGCCACTTTCAGTACATTTTTCAACACAATTACATGCGCCCCCCGTGAATATAAAGATCTCCCACGCATTAAACATTCCACACACCCTCAATCTAACACTGTCAATCGTCACTCAACACTAGCACTAAACTAAAACACTGTATTTATATCATCGATCGTGTTCGGTTCGCCGCCAGCGTGTACATTTTATACAGGGTGGCAGGTTAGACAGTGGAAATATTTTAAGGGGTCATTGTACTCATCATTATGAACAACTTTTACTATGGGACCAACCCTGAAATCGCGAAAAAAAAATCAGCTGTTCCATACATTTTGTTGAGTTATGTGAACATAAATGTATGGAACCGCTGATTTTTTTTTCGCGATTTCAGGGTTGGTCCCATAGTAAAAGTTGTTCATAATGATGAGTACAATGACCCCTTAAAATATTTCCACTGTCTAACCTGCCACCCTGTATATAATTTAATAACATTAAATACGGATCGTTTTAGTTATAACATGAGACTTACATAAATTATTTAACTGCCGAAATGTGGTGGTTCTATACTCTTAGCCGAACCCTTCAGGGATTAGGGACGTGATGTTTGGTTGTTATTTTTGGAAACCAGTACTAGCTACAGAATACAACGTGCAATCCTTACTAATTTATTTATACTAGTGGCCTAAAAAGTAACCTTAAAAGGGCACTGGTAGACGCCCATAGAACGCTGGGCTTCAGATTGTGTAGGTCGGTACAGATATGAAATTAGTTTGGTGTGATCGAGTATTTCAGGAGTATTTAAATTCATTTTATAATTGTTTTTGTACGTAATTGGGTTAAAGAGAAATCTTCGTATTTGTGACAGTGAGGTTAAGTATGGTGTGAATGATCCAATGAAGTACAGCCCGACTAATGAGTTCTCAATTCAAAGGTTTTAGTTGCTGTCGAAATGATACTCTATGGAGGCATGAGCCAGGGCGCGTGCATCCGTTCTTGTTTTATTGTTTTTTTTTTTAAATGTCAACGCCATAGTCATTTTATTTCTTATTTATTTCGATTTTTTATTTCAATTCTTAATCTCTAAGATAAATTAGGCAAAGAACAATTAAAATATAATTTTATTTTTGATTAAGCTTTTATTACTGTACCAGATCAAGCCCAAAACTGCCGACGTCCTTTAATGAATTACAGTCGAATTTCGACTGGGCATACTAGTGGTTGCCCAGTCGAAATTCGACAGTAATTCATTAAATTTTTATGGTTCAATTTAATGTATTTGTTTTAACACATGTACCTATACCTTTCTGCACTCCTTTTCCATATAAACCATAACAATGGCAAATCTCATACTCTTCCGTACGCGCAAGATGTACAAAGTTTTCTTCACGTATTTAAGAAGATTTTTCGACGTTTTGAGATTTTCAAAAACCAACTGACACTGGCGGAATTTGAACCCACGACCTCTGGCGTACCGTGGCAATACTCTAACCACTGAACGACTGCGTCCCGCCTGCTTCAGTAAAAATTTGAATACGCCTCTTATAATTATTTTTCAACATTTTACGAAATTTTTCATGCTATGGTGCTGACAATGGCTCGTGATCTTCAATTCTACGCCTTCTTCAATGTTATGTAACACTAAAATCTTCACCTAATTACAAATTAAAGCCGTAATCTTCAATTCTTACAGTTAACTTATAACATTCATAAAGGTCTCTAAATTACAGATTACAAATTACAACGGTAATATCTTTATGGGGCGACAGATTTAGAATTGTAATTTCGTTTTAACAAATGGCTGTATTCTAAAATTAACACCTTTGTAATCTTTTGTTGACTGCTTAACAAAAGCTTATTATTTCGCTTTTGGGTCCAACATGAAAAGAATAATTTTGAGGCCTAAGCAAAATATTTTTTTTCGGAGATAAAATTGAGTTAAGATATTCTGTTGAATACTTTTAAAGATGTTTTTCTTATTTTGATTTTAACGGGCCGTGTTTTGATGTTTGTCAATGTAAATAAAAGAATTGATGAATAGGAAAATGAGATTCAAATTGGACATGAAGTTTGGAAAGGTGAAATTAGGGGCCTTGAAAATGTTTGTGATGTCAATGTCAGTTGCGAACATTTTGTGGAAGAAAATTGAATAACCACAACAACAAAAATGTTTTAACGAAATCGCAGCTTTTAAAACAAGGTTTTAAACTGTCAATTTAAAGATTTAAATACATACAACAATTATAAACAGGGTTTTTACAACAATCGTAAGTATCATTAAGTACACAATTTAAAAAATAGGACAAAAAAGGAAAATAAAGAAGACGATGCAATTTTTATAGCCCGTTTACAAGCCCTATTGGTTTTGCTGAGCTACAGGAGTACCTACTGTTACATCTTTTTATTTTTAACTATATTGCTGACTTGCATTTTCAATATTACCACAGATAATACAATACTACGCGACTGTTCGCGTAGTATTGTATTATCTGTGGTAATATCGTGTGAGGCATCTGTATGCCTCATCTCATACAAAAAAACGTGTTCGCCGCCGTAACGCGGGCTATCGGGCTAAACATTTTTTCGTAACTAAATGATCTTTTTAAATTTGAACAAATATTTATATTTGTCTATTTATTCATGTTCTACATTTTACACAAACTTCAATAACAAATCGATACGTATAACGCCATCTATTAAGAGTTATTTGAACAAATGTTCCTTTGTTCCTTATGAGAGCCCGTGGTATTACTAAATCGCAAATCAGCAATAATAATTACTTATAAATACATACTCGAATTTTCTCTCTAAATGTAGTTTTAGTGTTGCTGATAAATTATGGTGGTCTTAGGACCCGCCCCAACTTGTTAGCTTTTAGCAGCCAAGCTCAAATTCTCCCCGAGTCGTCCAAAACCTATCGCTAGCCGTGTAGTGTAGTTATCCAAGTCATTATTATTAAATTTAAGTCAGTCCAAAGTTGCTTTTAGAGCTATAAGTAATAAAATAATAGTTTTCAGTATCGTTAGTGTTTTTCATATAATTTCTTGACTGGACTAACATTACGCACATAGGTACCGATAGTACAAAGTTGAACCGTTAAGTACGCCTCTGAACTTAGACTTTCATTCGCCGTAATATTTTATAATGACAAAAGTTAACATACATAATGAAACTCAATTTGGTAATGAAAATAACTTTCATCTAAAAAGCCTAGAATTACTTAGTAATATTTATTTATGTTAAGAGCTTAATAATTGTTATTAACGTGGTTGAAAGATTTAAGACCTTTATGCGACTTATAATTAACTTAATTTTTGTAGAGCTGCTAAAATCTAATAAAAACAGTTTTGAGATTTTCATTAGAAGTAATGCCTAAATTAATAATATTATTTCTGTTATGTATTAAAATGTACATCTTTCATTTTGATCTAAGTTTAGTAATTTGTATAACTTTTTAACTTTTATGAATTAGGTCTGGAATTCGATTCTATGGTTATTCTTCCAAGAAAGTTTAAATAATATTACTAAAGGGATTTTCATAAATGTGACAGAAAATGTTTTCTTGCAGCATTAGATGGGAATGACAATGCTTAATGTCGCCAAAACAACGTTATTATTGCCAAAAAAAACTCATAAAAACACTCAATTTAACTGTACCAAAGTTCTATCACCTGAATACTGAACTTTCCGATTCCACCCGAAGAATCCCGAAGTGGTCCGAACGCCACATAAATTGTCGGCCAATTACATGCTACACGTTTATCGCCCAAGTTTCTCCTGAAATATATCTTTTTTATTGTCATAGTTTTTAAAAGGTTCAATGTTCCTATTATGGATGGGGTCCCTTGGAATAACTTGGCAGTTTTATTAGTGTTTTCGGATTTTGTGAAAACAGATTTTTCATGGTGTTGTATTTTTTTTTTTTGCTATGTGTGAAAAATGTCGTCTGTTGAAGTTACTACGAGTTTTGAATACTTAAGATCATTCTCCTACACTTCGTGTAAAGGACAATGCCAGGCCGTGTAGGGAGCCCCGTACCAAACTCAAGAGTCTTTGTGTCACGACCAAACCTGCTGTATTTGAAGGAGAATTAAATGTTATTTTTGTATTGTCAAGCCAGATACTGTCAAGCGCGACAACTTCACACATGCGTTTCGTTGTCAACTGACATCCTGTACTAATGACCCTTCCGACAAATGTATACTTTTATACTTTTATCCGTAGCAATGACATCAGTTTGTGACCTTTTAATATTAATTTGTGTGGTATACGGTATTTATTATGTATAAATATATAATATATTACAACTAACAATATTTTTTGTGTTTGTTTCAGTTAGTGTTGCCCAAATGCAAGACCGAGACGAGTCTAACTCAGTCTTTGGTCTCGGTTTTGCGCAGTACCCATAGTCGTGGTCTTGGTTTTAGTATTGCACATTCAATCTTGGTCTTGGTCTCAGTCTTACTGTAATTAGGTGGTCTTTGTCTTGCAAAAATGATTGATGCAAGACTGATTTTGGGCACCACTAGTTTCAGTGTTTTTAATATTCGTCAACAAGATTCACGCCGTTTACAATTATCTTTATCAATTACTATCATCTCTTCCTATTTTATTTATTTCCATACCTTTTGATCTTTTTACACACGAATTTTCATTTCACATCTGACATTGGCAGAATTGTCGACATCGGCATTCCTTGACATAAAGAAAAATAGAATAGAATAGACAAATGTATACTTTTGTGAATTTGAAACATGTCAAAGCCATATTATACTTGAACTGAAAATGAAAAATAAAGATGTTCAATAACATAACTAATGTTATTGAACATCTTTATATTACATTTCCTCATCAAATCTTATTTCATTGCATTTCCAAAAACAATTAAGTCTACATACACAAAATTCTCACATTTCCAAAAATTCAACAAATCCATTTAGATACCGCTTTCCCATAACACCATGAACTGACAATAAATTGTAACATTAAGAACGCCAGATATAATTAGAACACTCGTTACGAAACAATTTAGAATGTCATCTTCGGTAACCATTTCAATTTGGCAGAACGAAATTAACTAAACTTGTTAGCATCCATTTTGAATTCATTATGGGACCGTATTTTCTGGGAATTGTTAGGTTTTCGCATGTTAACGTCTAATGTCAGTTATTGTATTAGTTTGGAAGCTTTTGATTGGTTCGAATTAAGAACGGTTATGAGAAAAGTTGTAAGGTTTTATTTTATGATTTTTTTTTGTAATTTTTGAGTCTCGTAAGATTTTTATTTCACCCCCTTACTTGTAAACAATGATTAAATTAAACAGCTCTTATGTAAATTGTCATATAAATGACAAGGATAGTTGTTTAATCAGTGATTGAAGTTAAGAGGTCTTGATGAGTAACGGTCGGTTGCAGAAAGATAATTAAATTTTAATGGTGGCATTAACCATACAATTTCTATCGTTAAAGTCTCCTTTAAAACTTAATAACCTTTTCTGCAACTCAGTGTAAGAGGGTCCCGTGCCGAACGACGCGTACGTGTTCTACGCGCGCCTCAAAGAGATGTCAGCATCGAAGAGGGGGCCCACTAGGGCCCAGGCCTGCCGGGAAAGCGGGATTGTCCGAAAGGGATACCGCTTTTTTTTTTTTTTTTTTTTTTTTTTTTTTTTTTTTTTTTTTTTTTTTTTTTTTTTTTTTTTGGGGATGGGAAATCATCAAATGACCCCTCCCGCTCTGGGCGGAGCGGAAGGGAGTGTCAGACTCTTACTGACTAAAACCCACCCATGTTCCTTCCTTAGCCCTTTTGTCCGGGTCAGCGGTATCCCTTCCGGACGATCCCGCTTTCCCGGCAGGCTTGGGCCCTAATGGGCCCCAAGGGATACCGCTGACCCGGAACATATAGGGCAAAGGAAGGAACACGGGTGGGTTTTAGTCAGTAAGAGTCTGACACTCCCTTCCGCTCCACCCTAGAGCGGGTCATCAAATGACCCCTTCATTTGATGATTTCCTAACCTCAAAAAAAAAAAAAAGCGTTAGAGGGTTAATCATCGAATGCCTCATTTTTGAATGTCTCTTCTGGCAGAGATTTGGTGTTAACTATTTAATATAAACACAAATTCTCTAAAATCGTCAATAGAAAAGGGTCCAGAAAATGGAAAATAAATCCAATAATAACTTTATTTTTGTAGTTCAAAAAACGTTGTTTTATTTAAGCTCAATAAAACCTGATTTTAACTAAACATTATACAGGGTGGCAGGTTAGACAGTGGAAATATTTAAATGGATCATTGTACTCATCATTATGAACAACTTTTACTATGAGACCAACCCTGGAATCGGGAAAAAAAACAGCTTCCATACATTTTGATGAGTTATGTGGACATAAATGTTTGGAACAGCTGATTTTATTTCAGGGTTGGTCCTATAGTAAAAGTTGTTCATAATGATGAGTACAATGACCCCTTTAAATATTTTCACTGTCTAACCTGCCACCCTGTATAATATTGGCTACATAACAAAAATCAATAACAAAATAATAAGCTACGTACCATCAAACAGCAAAAAACATCTCAAGAAAATACAATAAAATCATTCACAAACCTATCCTGAGCAAAATACAAAAACTATAACAACCAAGTAACGCAACAACAATGAATTCATACACGCAGCAAAACGTCTGACAAGCGTACCATTACACGCAACATTAAAAGTTTCACCGCTACATAAATATGCGGCTAATTTGCGAAGTTGCCGGCGATTTGGCACTCTACCCGCTTGTTGAAATATTATTTACTGCGATGAACGGAAAGTATTGCAGCTATCTTTTACTCGCGCTTTGGGGTAAAATAAGGGGTGGCTAGCAGTGGCGAAAGGGCAATTTTTGTAAGAGGTAGAGAGAGGTAGAGCCAGAGTTACAAGTGCATTAAATACCTGTAGTGTGTAGTGCCAATAGTAGGCAATACTGCCTGTGCTATTTTTCAAAGGGAAGAAATCGTATTGTAGGGACCCTTCACCACTGGTGGTTAGTGTGGCAACTAGCTAGGTACTTGAAATTAAGTAGAAGTCCATTTTACTTGTTTATAGAAAATGACAATAAAATAAAGGTTTTAAATCTGGTATTAAAGATAGGAAAAGATGGTAAACACCTAGGAAGCCTGATGATGAGAGAAAAACCGGACAAGTGCGAGTACGACTCGCGCCCTGGGGATTCCGAAATATGCAATAGCGCCATCTATGACCAAGATGACGTTATTAAGTACTTCTAGTGGCGCCATCTATGAGCAGATGCCTTCACCCGTTAAAAGTCTTAATATACTTACAGACGGACAACAAAAAGATCCTATAAATAAATAAATATAAATAAAAACATTTATTTCTCACCACAAACCAAAATACAAGTGATAAATTAATAAATTAAACATTAGCAGGGGGTGACACATTTCTGGATTGTGTATCGCTAGTGCCTGTGGTAGGTAGTAAACACCTGTAATACAGGTCACCAGGTCCCCACCTCTTAAAGATTAAAGATACAGTTAAATTGGCTTATAAGTATTACTGCTACATCCCATAATATTATAGTTTTACGTATAAGGGTTCCGTTTTTCCCTTTGAGCTACGGAACCCTAAAAATGAAGAAACCTAGAAGTAATATTAATTGTCGAAGTCATATTATGTGAAATGTCAAAAAAAAAGACAGGTAGGGCCCAGTGGGATATCTTGTTTAAATCTGGAGCCGTCCGACTAGTGAAGTAGGTACTACCACCTTACACAACACCACAGCCAAATAACGCTAGTCTTCGGTAGTGTTGTGTTCCTGTGGTGAGTAAGGTCGCCAGAGCTCTTGAGGATGCGCTGTGTTGACAGCGGAGGAAATTCTTATCCCAAGTGTCAGCACAGCAAATCCTCATTTTAAAGAGAGTATATAACTATCCCCAGAGTACGTAACTACTATGGGGATAGAACGCTAGATAAACGAGTACCGTACCTTCTCAACAGTTAGCCTGCAGATATTAGAAATGAGACCAAAAAAGGTTTTGCTAAATTACTCAAACAATTCTATCTCCAGACTTTGTAACTGCGCGATCTGTGTAAACATGTTTCGTTAACTTTAACTGTTCGCGCTATACCTATGTACCTACCTTTTTTTTTTTTTTTGGGGGATGGGAAATCATCCAATGACCCCTCCCGCTCTGGGCGGAGCGGAAGGGAGTGTCAGACTCTTACTGACTAAAACCCACCCATGTTCCTTCCTTAGCCCTTTTGTCCGGGTCAGCGGTATCCCTTCCGGACGATCCCGCTTTCCCGGCAGGCTTGGGCCCTAATGGGCCCCCTCTGATGCTGACATCTCTTTGAGGCGCGCGTGGAACACGTACGCGCCGTTCGGCACGGGCCTGGTCCTGATCGGACGGTGAGCTACCCATTACTCACCGCCCGCAGGCCCGCGCCTACGGTGGCCGGGAGTCGTCACGCGGCTCCCGACGCCCGGAGCGTCTACCGCGGCGGCTTGGACGGGAGAATCTCTCCCTCTCCCGTCCCGCCGCCTCCTTCACTAGCATGACTGCTTCGCAGAAGGAGGCGACTGCCTCCCACTCCCCCTCGCCCCGGACCATGGCTTGAACCAGGGCCGGGCGCGAGAGGTCGCCGCCGCTGCCGATCGCCTCTACGAGGACACGGCGGTGCTCCGCCCATGCAGGGCAGGCCCCCACCGTGTGCTCCACCGTGTCCTCAGGGCGATCAACGCAGTGATGACACCCGGGCGTTTCCTCCCGCCCGATGATGTGCAGGTACCTCCCGAAACTTCCGTGTCCGGTGAGGACCTGCGTCAGGCGGTAGGTGAGGACGCCGTGACGTCTCCCTAGCCACTCCTCAAAGAGGGGTCTTACCGCCGCTATTGCGGCGTGCCCTATGTACCTACACCTTAAATTATAATATTGAAGGATCTGTTCCCACAGACAAACTGTGAAAACAGTTTTGTGTGGCTTTGTTTAGTTATATGATATTGTGAAACGTTGATAAAGATACATACATACATTAAAAAATAAAAGTGTCGGCAACGCGCATGTGATACTTGGTGTTGCAAGCGTTTCATAGGCTACGGTATCCATTTACCTTTAGGCAGGCCGTACGCCTATTTAAAGAAAGTTTTACTAAAATTCCTAAATTTCTTTAAATTTCTTTAAATTTCTTTAAATTTCTTTAAATTTCTTTAAATTTTAAATTTCTTTAAATTTACTAAAATTTAAATTTCATTATCGTATGAAAAAAAAAATGAAAATACTTAGAAGAGCTGTCAATTAGTTAACCCTCCATGTGTCACATTTAAAAAACCCGCCTCATTCAGGTCGAAATCAATTGTGTCTGTCAAGTGCGACAGACAAACGAATAATTAACCATTAAAGAAAGAAAACAATCTCAAACAATTATGTTCAATCAAATCAAATCAAATATGTTTATTTGTGTAAATAAGTTGTTACAAAATAATATGTATCTATGTACCTCTGTGTCCTGCCACAGATGGCATACGAATATTGCACATGTTTCAAAAACAAGAGCCTTAAAAATAAAGATATAAGTCTAAATAATTATATTTAACGCTATTATTTTATATACTTACCTACTTTTGGTATTTTAAAATTACTTTTCTATGTACATACATTAAAGTTTTGGAGAACATCCTTAAAAATAATTACAAACTTTTTTCGTTATTTTACCCTAATAATATCCTTTTTATACTCAAGGGTACCCAAAGGTAAAGGGGTAATCAAAGACGAACCCATGATAATACAGTTAGACAGAAAAAAGTTAAAATCGTATGTTCACGCGCGAGTTGTAAGGTTTTTTATTAGAAAACTTTACTCATTTGTCCTCATGTATGTTTGGGGGGGCTTTGAAATTAGCGGGGTCATGAGCGGAGATATAGCGGGAGCGGGTTTATCAAAAAACAGAAAATGTAATAGTTTTTGGTTCACTAGTAAACCGTAGACTTCATTTCATTAGAACGTGCGAACTATGTAAACAAACTTTGACAATTTGCCATACTGACATTGTTTACATAGTTTGCAAGTTCCATTGAAATAGATCTTACCTAATCACAATGTTAGTATTAAATTATTGACATTCTGGCCGCCATGTTGGATGATTACCGATATAGGTACTGGCATGAGTCGTGAACACAGATTACGCATGTACATTTTCGACCCAACAGACAATAAACAGTAGACAATACACAATAAAGAATAGTCTAATAGACGACGAACATCGACTGATGAACCAATCGCATGCAACCCCGCTGCCCCCCGTCTTCTTCATTCCGCCAAAGAGACCGAAAAATCAACTTATGCGCAGAAGCCCGTCACAGACGTAGCTATAATATATATTAATATGAATCATAGCAAGGCATATTACGACATATTTTCTATATAAATTTTCGAGACCACACACGCAGCTATATATTTCTATGACGTCACCAATACATTATACCGATATATTAATAGATATTATAGCAACGTTTGTGACGGGCTTTATCAAGGAATTAATTATCACGAACAACCAAGGTCATTGATCCAGCGATTGAAAATATATTGTGGGCTCAACAATTTAATTATCTAGTTACGAAACAGTTGAAGACTCAAATCTAAACTTGACAAATTAGCAGAATTTGAGTACGCAAAAGTTATGACAAAAAGGGTAATTTTATCTTGTAATTTGTTCTGTGAGGGGTAACTTTGAGGAATATAATAATAACTTTTGAAAGGCACTAAGGATAGCTGTAAAAGTTTGACGACATTGATTTCCGGTAAAAAGTCGATGTGACCGCTGTCAATAGCTTATCTTTAGGTACAAAGTTAGACAATAAAGACTGAATCTAGACAATGAAGTAGACTGGCTGGAAGTAATCTTTGAATGGCCAACATTTAGGGAACTTTAAAAGAGTACTGAAGTGAACTAGAAGATTATAATTTAGCTCATTATTAATTTATTTATCACTTGCTTTAACGGTGAAGGAAAACATTGTGGAGAAAACCTGCATGCCTGAAAGTTCTCCATAAAGTTCTTGAAGGTATGTGAGGTGGTTTTATTTACACCAGATTAGACGTAGAGCAAACCGCGGTCGGGTTCTTTTTATTTTTCAGTTTTTAGTATTTAAATAATCTTTAATGTAATGTACCATAAATATACATATTGGTAATAGTAGCAAGCCCTTTATTTTGATACCCCACAATACTAGGGCAGCTTTTTACGACTTCTCTAACGGCAACTAAAGTCGATATGTTAGTTTTTAGGGTTCCGTACCAATATGGTAAAAAAGGAACCCTTATGGTGCGACTTCGTCTGTCTGTCTGTCTGTCTGTCTGTCACACCTGCTTATTTCAGCAACTACTTATGCTATCGACTTGAAATTTGGAACAGTTATAAAGAATAGTTGTTCAACTTTATTGCAAATGAAAAAAGGCCAAAAATATTTTTATTTTCATTGCAAAAGGGGCCGGAGTGGGGGTCCGAAATTTTGAAGTGGGGTTACTAGGTCAAATGACATATCATATGAAAGGGCTTGATCTGCACATTTCAAAATATATTTTTATTTTATTTTATATCTCACAGTTTTTGACATATGATGAAAAATGTCCAAAAAAATACCATTCCCCCCCCCCCTTATCTCCGAAGTTTGCGGGGCGAAAAATCTGAAATAATTAGAGTTGATCGGAATTGACCCAAATATGGCACCAAAAATAAAACGATGTTCCTAACTAGTACAGTTTTTTCAAAATCATCAAAATTCCTTCACAAACAAACTTAGTTATGTGGTCCGGATTTTTTCACTTTATACGTCCAAAAATGATACGGAACCCTCGGTGCGCGAGTACGACTCGCACTTGGCCGGTTTTTTTATTATCTATATACTATATAGCCTATGTCACTTAAACCGCGTATTTAGTGCCCACACAGTATCATGTAACAACTCGCTCGCATGTTTGCACGCGTTCCAACAACACTGCCTGCACTCCTGAAGCGAACATACTTAGCTAATACATGCTATAGCCAGGTACCATCAGATCATAGAAACAAGGGAGTTGTGCCAAGCTGCTATTGAGCTTGACTCTTTGATATAGTCACATAATTAAAACGTGCACGCTGGTGACAAACCGAACACGATCGATGATACAAATTGTGTTTTTGGTTTCCTGCTAGTCTTGAGTGACGATTAACAGTGTTAGATTGAGGGTGTGCGAAATTTTTAATGTATGAAAGATCATTTTATTCACAAGGAGCGCTTGTAATTGTGTCGAAAATTTTTCTTAAAGTTGCGACACCGACAGTTGTTCCCGTACTAATTTGCTATGATGGCATATCTCCTTGTTTCTATGATCTGAGCGAACATACTTAGCTAATACATGCTACAGCGAGGTACCTGTCTGCTGCAAATTAGTTGCCATTTGTAATTGTTGTAGTTTTCATGGCTGTAATTCAGTCTAAACTCGCGTGAACATATTTTGTGTAAGCGCTCTGCTTATTGTTCAATTTTCATTGTTTGTAAGACCTTGCATGTAATTTTGTGTGCCTTTGACAAGGACTTTTTAGTCATAATTTCCACAGTTGGGCCTTAGCCTTCCTCTCTGGAAGAAGGTGTGGGCTGGTAGTCCAGCATACAGGCCTAGTGTGGATGTCAAATGTCTTAGGATTTTTGGTTTCAGGATATAACGGTTTCTTCTCGATGTTTTCCGTCATGGCTTTTAGAGCAGAAATGAAACAAATTGACGCCGTGAGAGTATGGCCTTTCATTTCTAGAAACAATGAAAATCAATTGTGTTAGGAAATGATAGGCCACTTTTGAAACACTTCCAGACAAAATTTATTTTCAATTGTTTCTGGCAATGATAGGCCACTCTGACTCTCACCATCACAATAAAATTGTAGAAAGCAAATTGCGCGTGTGCTTGGGTTCAAACCCATGACCTAACACATAAGTCAGTGTGGTCACCACTGGGCCAACATTAGGTACTTCTTAGTTTAGTTATTAGTTTTTTAAGCCAATAAAGTTATGGAATGATGAGAATAATCCCATAGGATTACGCTTATCATACCGTAAAACTTTCACTACGGGACAGAATTAGAAATTATGAAAAAATATTTACGGGTATGGGCAATATGGGCATAATGTTTTGTTAACACACTTGCTTATAAAAGGGCTCTTATTTAACTGCAATTAGGCACGTAATGACACCTGTAATCAAACTGTGACTTTTTCATTACCATTACTCATTAGTGAGTTATACGCCTCCCCCACACTGGGCGCGCGTGCTGCTCCTCCGGCGCGCCAGTATCATTTTATTCACAAGTGTGTTGAAAAACGTCGTATGATACACGTGTGTATTGGTGATTACCGTCCTCGGCTGCCTTAAGACCCTCGGGTCTCAATCGCGCCTCAGCGGTAATCACCAACATTACACACTTGTACCATAATGTACTATTACGGCCCGATTTATGGCATTGATCAATGATCATGTCAAAATGTCAAGCTCAATAGCGCCTTGGCACATCTCCCTTGTTTCTATGATCTGAGGGACGCTTACTACATCTAGATCAGACCAATGGAGCAATCGATTTTCTTCCACAAATATATATTTTCTCCAAAACAAATAAAACAGCGATATATAAAGAACATTTCAGTCTAACATCTGCAGCAAAATAGGTTAATATTTCGTGTGGCTGCTACAAAATAAACGAATGAATGAAATGAACGAGATCGAACAGCTCAGCTGAATGCATTTCGTATGCTTCAAAATTTACTACGTATTGGCTTTTCAATGTGTGTTTGAGTGAAAGATATACGTTTCGATGCTAAAGATGGGTTGGTTTAAGCCGTCTGTATTTGTAAGTTAGTACATAGTCACTTTAAAATTGTCATACAAAACGCCATAGGTATTTGACGATAACAGATACGTGACTAGTACGTTTCGATCAAATTGCATTGACCGTGGTCACAGTCTTCTCGTGACCACGGTCAATGCAACTTGATCGAAACGTCGAAGTTAGTCAAAATACTGATATTTTGATTATGTTAGTGCGCGAAACGTCCCGATATAATTAAAAAAACATCTGTACAATTCGCGAAAGCTTATTGACCGCTCTCAAATATTTGTTTTAGGTCCACAATTAATTTGTCAAAATAAAAGAAACATAAGATTACGTTTTAAATAATGTTCAGTTGTTTCTTTGACATTTTAACGATCAATTGCGATTGATCAATGTTTGTATAATATGTAAACTATAATTTGTATTCTTGTTCATCTACTCATGTATATCTCGCGACAAAAAGTACAATATTATAGTATACATAGAACTCTTTGCAACGCTATATATAGTAGGTACATCTAAATGTTTAACTGTGGCTTTTTTAACTCTTTGTCGTACGATTTTCCAGATCATTGCTTCAAACCACTCTACTTAAAAGTAGTCAAACGACTGTTCCATCGCTTTTTATGTTGAGTTCTTAGTTTAACTTGGAACCACTGTTGTTTGAATTCTGTTAACTTCTTAACTGTGGCAATGCTTGGGGGTGTTAGGAATTTTTGCTGCTGTTAGGATGACGGTAAGTGGCTCGTGGCTAAATGACAACTGCGCTGATCGGTCGATCTGCGAGGTTAAGCTGCGCTTGCCGCGGTCAGTCCTTGAATGGGTGACCGTTCTTAACACATCGAGACCCCTCCGTGCCTGGGAGAGCGCGTTAAGCAGTCGGTTCCGGTCGTTATAGGAATATCTTTGACAATGGTTACGCGTAGTCAGAAGCCCGAAAAACTGACTACTGGTCTAACATTCAAATACCGTATCTATACTAATATTATATAGAGGAAAGATTTTTCTTGTTTGTTTGTTTCTTTGTACCGAATAGGCTCCGAAACTACTGGACCGATTTTAAAAATTCTTCCACTAATAGAAAGCTAAATCATCACTGAGTAACATAGGCTACTATTTATCCCGAAAAAATGCACAGTTCCTGTGGGACACGCGGACGAAGTCGCGGGCGAAGTGGTAGTTTTCCAATAATTGGGTTGTGGAGGTTAGATGGCAGTCGCTCCACGTAAAATATTGATATTCAGCCGCAACCAGTTAGACTGGAAGCCGACCCCAATCTAGTTTGGGAAAAGGTTAGGCGGATGACGACAGCGACGCGGGGCACTGCTAGTTATAAAATAAAATTAATATCAATTTAAGAAGCCTTAGGGCGGGTTGCTTCAAACCATCTGTATTCGTAAGTCAGTACGTAATCGTTAAGTCAGTATGAAATTGTCATACAAGCCGCCATATTTGACGGTTACAGATACGTAACTGTAAGATGAAACAACATGGCCTTAGTCTACGTATTATTTTATTAGTTCATTATATTTTGTTTGTCCTTTGTTTATTATAGAAAGATCTTTCTTATTATTTAAGGCTTCCTTTTTTCTGAGCTCCCAAAAACATACCTTCAATTAAACATTTAGTATAAACAGCAAAACGTCCCAATTGACCTCAAAAGTATAATGTTTTTGTATATTTTTATTTAGGTCGCTTTAGGTAAAGGAACATGGATTATCACTTACAGGACAATGGGGGTAGAATGAGGGATGAGGGGATGAAAAGATTGGACAATGCCAGTTGGCGTCGAAAAAAAATTATAAGTAACTTAATAAACACTGGTGGCGATTCTGTTGTTTACGAACTAAACTAATTTAGTCACTAATTTTCTCACTATCTCTTTTTAACAAAAAAACAGCCAAGTGCGAGTTGCACTCGCACACCGTAGGTTCCATACCACCCTTGGACGTAAAGTTAAAAACCAGACCGCATAACTAAGTTTGTGAAGGAATTTTGATGATGATTAAGCCCTTTCATATGATATGCCACTTAACCTAGTGACCCCACTTTTTAATTTCACACCCCCACTTCAGCCCCTTTTTCAATGAAACTAAAAACATTTTTTAGTTTCATTGCAACTAGTAGGCAAGCATTTTTGAGGAGGCTCTCGTTAGGCAGTTGGATCAAGGGCTTGATGCAGAAAGCGGTACTCCTGGACACGACTCGCATTGTTAGGAGGTTCCTGTCTCTGGACCCCTGACCGCCGGTAGCTTGGACCCTGTTTCCGATGCTGGTGGGTTATGTACTATTTTTATATTTTTTTTCAACTTTAAACAGAAATATTGAAAAATGTATAAAATATGTAGAAAATAAAATGAATGAAGTTCTAAATAATACTGCACTTTCGCAACTGCAGTGCTCACTACCACACAATTTATACACGACTCTACGATCGCAATTTCCCATCACTACTTATCGATATCATCCGCACATCACTAAACAGATTACGATAACACAACAGTTTGATGCGAACTTGTTATCTGATCCCATATTTCAAATGTGAACTGTAATGTTCTAATAATTATGATCTATTGCTCAACTAATGTATTATGTGTTGGTAAATAGTTGAAACAATGTTATTTGGACTTTGTAAGAGGATTACAGAATTCAATGATTAAGTATGAGTTTAGATTTTCCGTATTCATGTTTTTTAATTAAACCGTGACATTTCGCGCACAAACTTAATCAAAATATCAGTATTTTGACTAACCTTGACCAGTTCTCGTGACCACGGTCAATGCAACTTGATTGAAATGTCGAGGTTAGTCAAAATAATTATTTTGATTATGTTTATGAACGAAAAGTTCCAATCTAATTAAAAAACATATTGTTTACAATTCGTGAAAGTTTAAAAACTACAATTTTCCGTATTTTATTTAATCTTTGTAAGGATAGATAAGTCCTCTTTAAGTGCTAATAAAAACTTAGGATATAAGAGAGATTTACATAGATATTAAGCAATAAAGTACCTGGGACCAAGCTTGGCGGGATTTTCTCAGGGATAAGACTTAGATAAACTTGGAAAGTAAAACATTATATAAATATAAAATTTCATCCAAATCGTTAGAGCCGTTTCGAAAACCAATTATATGTACAATAATTCCTCACTTCTAAGTTTAGTTACAATTGATTACAAAATAAACTTCGAAAAGAAATAAATCACAAAAAAATCGGTGCTGGCCCAAAAAAAAACACGTAATTATGTCACACTATACCTACAACAAAAATAGGTTTGAAGAGAATCTTTATTCTGATAAAAACATTATATAGTTCATATTATAAATAAGATTAATTCAAATTCAGATGGAAGAATCTAGATCAAATCTCCAAAAACGACTTAAACTAAAATTCCATATTTCTATTCATTAATCATCGATCATATCAAAGTATCGACACTTCTCATCCCTAAACGCGACAAAACCGATGACGTCAGACGTGACGTAACGCACATTTTTCTTCCATTATCGTTCTTAACGATAATGTTAGAGAGAATGATCCAATTTGGTTTATGAAAAAATATCCCAAACGATGGTCATAATGCATGGTGAAAAACAATTTCCATGGAGATTTTGGTAAAAGAAAATACGAGTATATTAGGTATATCGTACCTAATATTTTTGCTAGGACACTGGCCTCTTTTTACAGAAAGGGAGTGGGCCGTAGTCCACCACGCGGGTTGAGAACCAGACGATGATAAAATTAAACAGTTCTTAATTAAGTCAATTGTCATCTCTATTCATTGTCATACAAATGACAAGGATAGTTGTATTTATACAGTGGTTAAACCAAAGATCTAAAAAGACATTTCTTAGGTCTTTGGGTTAAGAGGTATCTATAAGTAATGGGACCATTTTTAGGCTACGAACGCACAGGCAGGTGGCTTGCTTAGCGCCTAGAGCCTAGATAAGCAGCTAGCGATTAGTAAAACGAATGTTTTAGAATGTTCGCGACCGGCCGCACTGCGCGCTGAGGAGCGACTAGGTAGGCGCCAAGCGCGCAGTGCGGCCGGTCGCGAACATTCTAAAACGTTCGTTTTACTAAGCTAGTCGCTAGGTGACTAGCTAGGCTCTAGGCGCTAAGCAAGCCACCTACCTGCTTGTTGACGCTGCGACAAAGTTGGCAACACTGGCGCCGACGCCACGCCGCCGTTCCCGCCAACCGTCAGAGACCCAAGCGACGCCGCGATTGCACGTTATAATCAACAAAAAAAGTTTTTTGTTGATTATAAGGTCTTAGCCTTAATGTTTTGTCTCATAGCCATTTGGATATACTATAGTTACGTAAACTCGGACTTGCAGGAGTTAATGTAAAAGTCCTATCTTCATCCGTAAATATTTTCTTCAGGAGTAACTTCATCCCCAATTCGCACATAAATTTATTAAAAAGGTCCACCCATTCGTTCTGGGGGTCATAAATAAACACAGAAATACTTTTATCAAACGTTTCCCAAACTTTTTCACTTGGAAGTGCCGAGTTCTGTGGAACTTTTTAATTCCCTGCTAATCTTGAAACATAAATCTGCTGTTTGCATCTTTAGGAGGGAGGCTCCGAAATACGCGGGGAACGAAAGAAGGCTTTTAAAGTTGACTGTTTTTGTATAGGATGGGTTTAGAGGGAGTTTTTTACGTTTTCGTACCAAAATGGTAAAAAAGGAACCCTTATAGGATCACTTTGTTGTCCGTCTGTCTATATGTCAAGACCCTTAACGGGTGGAGGCATCTGCTCATAGATGGCGCCAATAGATGTATGTAATAGCGACATCTTGCTCGTAGATGGCGCTCTTGCATATTTAGGAACCCTCAGGGTGAGAGTCGTACTAGCATTTAAGTTTTTTTTGAGAAGGTAGACTACATTTTATATTAGGACGCATGCGATCTTACACACTCCTGCGATAATTACGACGCGTTAGACGTAGAACTCGCGACTATTTTAATAAACCTTGGTATCCCGCTATCCTCGAGGCCTCAGTTCCTAAGGCCAGGCCAAATAGGAAGAGTGTTATGATTAATACGAGTTGTTCCCAACTGTGGCGTTGAAACGAGCGTGGACTTAAACTGTGATGCCCACTGTCTGTGCTGATGGATCGGTTCACAAGCGGTGATTAATTACGGTGATAAATTCTGATTATCACTTAAATGACTTTCATAGATATTGATATGACTACTGAAATGACGAAGCATTTATTTCAATTAGACCATTCACAGGCACTTTTGAATTGTCAAGCAATAATGTCTGTAAGTTGAAGCTAGTTGCCCGTTCCAAAACGTATATTCCCATGGAAAAGAACTGACAAAAAACTGCATGATAATTTTTTTCAACAAAAGTTACAATTTCTTTGATTAGATGATGAGCTAATGCGAGAACAATGTAAGATTTAAAAAACCCTTAAAAATTGTTTATGGAAATTGATAAATTAGCTTAGACAGTCAAGAGATTATCAGTACCGACTTACAGCGCCCGTTCACGGACATGACGCACACATCAGCACCGTTCAACTCAACCATTTTGGAGGAAATCGAACGATCCAATACACACGCCATCATCAGTGGTCCCTTTAAGTGAGCATGACATGCTCGCAACTGCCAAATCAGCATAAAACTTTGTACTTTGTGTGGTCTCCGAATCACAGTTACTTGTTGCGTAAAAAATGGTCACCCGTCTAATTACTGACTGCAGCAAGCAAAGCAGTAATAAAGCCATGAGCCCCTCTAAGCCTCATTAAGCTATTCACAGCAAAATAAAATCCAAGCGTATATACAGACAAAAACCACTATATGATAAATTATTACGGTATCCGTAAAGAAAAAAAATGTCATCACTCAAAACCAAGGATAGTTTCCATGTTTTTGGACATAACATTACGATGATGAGCTTTGGTATCCGGCAGTAGTGTAGCTAATTAATCACTATACATCATAGGGGACAGCTAAGATTCTTGGTTTTTTTTTCATCGTTGTTTTCAATGAATCATTCTATTATAACATCACGCCAGAATTTCCCAAAGAGGTATTTTCTATCTCTATTCTACCAAATGAGGTTCTATCTCTATTCTACCAAAGAATAGACAAAATCCTTTCTATCCAAATCGTTATCTCTTTTGCCCGAGCACGCGGCAACCCGTGCTTGGTTTATAAGAATTTTGTTTACTGAAGAATATAAACATTTCTACTCTTCATTGTATGCATAAAACAGTAGAAACCTTTCTACAATCTGTCACTGTTTATTCTTCTGTAGACAAAACCCGTTTCTACCGTGGTTATGCTAGGCCGGCAGATCATAGAAACAAGGGAGATGTGCCAAGGCGCTATTGAGCTTGACGCTTCAATTATGATCAATTTGATCGATGATTTATATTAAGCATGTACAGTGTTTGTTTGGCAACCGTATAGTAAACATGGCATAATGCACATTTCATATCTTTCTGTTTTCTTTCATTGGCATTTCTTTGTTCTACATTACTTCGCTAAGAGACAGCGACAAGCTCGCTGACAGAACGATTAGAAAGTAAAATACAAGTCTGCCAGAATGCGATAGAAAGAAGTACAATAGGAGTAAAAAGAAGAGACAGAGTGAAATTACAAGAAATAAAAAGGAAAACAAAATTTAAAAATGCACTCACAGCTGTTTACAGGCAACAAAAATGGCGATGGACGGGGCATATGTTAAGAGAGAGTATAGAGAGATGGACTAAGCTAGTTACAGAATGGTACCCAAGAGGCAGTAAAGAAGTAGAGGTAGACAAATAAAAAGATGGGAACACGACTTCAAGAAAATAGCTGGTCCGGTATGGACTCGTGTAGCGAGGGACAGGATAATGTGGAAATCTTTAGAGGAGGCCTTTGTCGACAGACAAGCTGTTAAAGATAAACAACCGTTTGCCGATGATTTAATTTTAATGCTAAAAGGTAGCTTAGTTTGTTTGATTTTTTTTTTATTTTAGGGATATAATTAGTGAACACTTAGTCATTGTAAGAAGTTGTAACAGCAATAAAGGCTTATTTTATTTATATTAAGTATGTACAGTGTTTTAGCTTAGTGTGAGTGACGAGTGACGAATAACAGTGTTAGATTGAGGGTGTGCGGCATTTTTAATGTGTGGAAAATCTCTATATTGACAAAAAAACGTTTATCGTTGTGACGTAAACTGCTTTAATGTGGCGACAGCGGTTCCCGTACTAATTTGCTATGATGACGTATCTCCTTGTTTGATGATAATCTGAGGTATATAACGTATGTATGGTAAGCATCCACATTTTGCCTGCGAATAGGTAGGTACCTACTTACTAGATCAACGTGGCAGAGAAAGTGTTTATTTTTAAAAGCCCTGAGGAAAATTTTGTTCTATTGAGCCCTTGTTGAACTATACCTAATCATTAGGTAGGTAATCTAATAGCTACGGTATTGAGCTGTAATTTTTTTGCAAATCCAGAACCATTTAGCTATGAGATAAGCAACACTGAAGAAATGAATGAAATATCTTATCAAATGACCAATTTTTACACCTCCAAGGGACCGTAGAGCCTAAGTATTTGATATTAATTTTAATTTGATAGGTACCTTTACCCATTCCTAAGATAAAGGTTGAACAACAAAGTGATTCTATAAGGCTTCGATTTTTTCCTTTAAAGCTATGGAACCCTAAAAATACCTACTACAAAAACAAAACTTCACAAAATAGCATCACTTTACCTAACAATGACGTCAACAACAGATTACCTCAGTCCCATTTAACACTTAAACGGACAAGCATCGTAAATTACATTTTGTTACATCATGCAAATGGCGGGTTAAGCTTCGTTCCAAACGCACTTGGCAAGTTTCGCCTGCTTATGTTAGTGTTAAGTTATGGGCGCAAGTTATGGAAGACTTAAATACTGTCATATGTTATACTTAATGCTTGTGCTTAAGCAAACGTGAGAGCATGTTTGTAAATTTTAGGTTGGTTGTTAGTAGGTTTTGTTGGTTTCTGAACTAAACAGTTAATTCTAGCATTCTAGTTTCTAAACGATAGCTGTCATTGTCTTTAGTTGACGTTTTGTTGTTGCTATCTCTCTCTCTCTGTGGTTGCCATACTAAATACTGTGTTGTGTTTTTCTTAAATATAATCTTTGCAAATCATATCAAAGTCGATTTATTTCACCAAATAAACCAACAGGTTATGGGCCCAGAACGATTCCACTGCGAATCCAAATATTATTTTTGAGAAAATTGCGGTATTTTGTGCTAACGAAAAATGCCGGCCGGCATGACTGGTGACGCGCATGTATTTAGTCCGACGACGCCTTCAGCAGGAATTCCCATTGAGAAGCTAAAAGGCATTGAAGACTATAATAACTGGAAGTTTTCAATGAGGATGCTGTTGATGCACGAGGATCTCTTGGAATGTATTGAATCGATTACAGGAAGTTCGGATGCAAGAAAAAATCAGCGTGCACTTGCTAAGATTTGCCTTTCTGTACACTCCAATGCGTTTTCTCACGTACGCAATGCGAAAACTGCGTATGAGGCGTGGACAAACTTGCAGAGAGCGTATGAGGACAAGGGTCTGTGTAGAAGGTTGGGTTTGCTACGGTCCCTGTTTGCAACCCGACTCAGTGAGAGTGCTAGCATGGAAGCTTACATCTCAAAAGTAACAGAAATCTCACAGCAGCTGGACGATATCGGATCACCACTGGACGATGACTTCATAGCGGTTATTATGTTGAGCGGGTTGACATCAAACTATGACCCACTCATCATGGCTTTGGAGAATTCCAATGACAAGCTTGCAAGTGAAATTGTAAAATCCAAATTATTACAAGAATTTCACAGAAGAGATGAAAATACAGAACATACTGTATCGGCTCTGGTCACTAAGAAGCAGCCAAAATGTTACAGATGCAAGAAGATGGGACACATAAAAAGGAATTGCCCGAGGAATACTGCGTCTACTGCAACTCCTGCAAGCAAGGGCAAGGAGAAAGCATTATTGTCTTCATTGTCAGTGAATCTATATAAAAATGATGTGTGGTATGTGGACTCTGGTGCAACCAATCACATGTGCAATGATAAAGAGGTTATGTTTCAGTTTACATCTAAACAACTGACTGTAAATATTGCAAATGGTGATAAATTACATACTTCAGGATTTGGTAATGTAAAAATTGAGTTGTGTAATGGTTATAAAATAATAAGTGATGTTTATTTCGTGCCACAATTGTCTACAAATCTTTTATCAGTCAGTGAGCTTACTAGAAAAGGGTATAGAGTTATCTTTGATAATAAAATCTGTAGGATAATGGACGGGCGTGAGATAGTAGCTTCAGCTATTCACATAAATGGAATGTATCAATTAGAAATGCCTAAGTCTGTGTTAAATTGTAGCGTAGCATCTGATAAAGCCACGAAGCATCTGAGCAAGGTGTCTGATAGTAGCAGTCAATCAAATTTGGACTGCACTATGTCAAAGAATAACAACTTGGAATCTCAGGAGGTATGGCATCGCAGGCTGGGGCATCTCAATTCCAGGAGCATGAAGATCCTTAAAGGTATGGTTTTTGGTATAAATTATAATAGTTCACAATTTAAATCATGTGTTTCATGCATAAAGGGCAAGTCAACAAAACTACCTTTTCCTAAAAAGTCTAATAACAGGTCTAAGGAAATTTTAGGCTTGATTCACACAGATTTGTGTGGTCCAATGCAGACTAAATCCTTAAATGGTGCTTACTATTTTCTGACATTTACTGATGATTGTTCAAGGAAAACATTTGTTTATTTCTTGAAGTCAAAGGCAGAAGTTTTTGATAAATTCAAAATATTCAAAAATCTGGTTGAAAATGAGACTAATAAGAAAATTAAAGTTCTTCGTAGTGATAATGGTGGTGAATACATAAATAATCAATTTCAAAACTTTCTACAACAGTGTGGAATCCGTCATCAAACTACTGTCCCACACTGTAGTCAACAGAATGGTGTGGCTGAAAGGGTCAACCGAACCATCATGGATAAGGCCCGCTGCATGTTGGAAGATGCTGGTCTTGACAGAAGATTTTGGGCAGAGGCCGTCAACACTTCAGTATATTTGAAGAACCGCTCGCCCACCAAGGCTGTCATGGGCATGACGCCACAAGAAAAATGGACCAACAGAAAGGTAAATGTAAATCACCTTCGCATATTTGGTTGTGTGGCATACTCTTTGACCTCAAATCATAAGAAACTGGATTCAAGGGCAAAAGAATTCATATTCGTAGGTTACTGCGATGACACAAAGGGTTACAGACTAATTGATCCAAAGAACCCTGAGTATTGTGTCAAAGCATATCATGTTACATTTTTAGAAGATCGTTTCTGGAAAAATAGTCTGTCAGATGATGATGCTAATTTACTGATACATGATGTCTCATGTAAAGAACAGTCAAATAGGACAGACCACAGCACTGAAGATGAAAATATACAGTGTGTGTCTGAAAATTCTCCTTCTGATGACAGAAATAGGGACACAGTATTTAGTATTGACGACAGTAGTAGTTCATTTGATGCAGATAATTCGTCGGATGAAACTTATATTCCAGGAAGTTCATCTGAAGACACTGAGAACTCAAGAACAGATTTTACCGATGCTACAGACCAAGATTTGCATGCACAGCTGGTAGATATACAGTACATGGATGGGGATCCAGATACTGTACAAGAGGCGCTTGGTGGTGATGAATCCAAAGAATGGAGGCAAGCCATGCAAGATGAGTATGATTCATTTATTATTAATAAGTGCTGGAGCCTTGTGGATTTACCCAAAGGCCAAAAACCAGTAAAATGTAAATGGGTCTTCAAGAAAAAGAGAGGCTTAGATGGTAATCTGTTGAAATACAAGGCAAGGCTGGTTGCCAAGGGATACACGCAGAGATACGGAGTTGATTACCATGAAACATTTTCACCGGTAGTTCGATACTCTACTATCCGCTTGTTGTTGGCATTAGCTGCAGAATATGATCTAGAAATAAATCACCTAGATGTCAAAACTGCTTTTTTGAATGGTGATTTAGAAGAACATGTGCTGATGGAACAACCAGAAGGCTTCGTAAAGGTTGGTCAGGAACATAAAGTTTACAAGTTACACAAAGCAGTATATGGGTTAAAACAAGCTGCCAAGTCATGGTACGAGAAGATAAATGGAGTACTGTTGAATAAACTTCATTTTAATAGGATGCCCTCTGAACCGTGTGTCTACTATAAAGGACAAAAGGAGGAATTAATTATAATTGCCCTTTATGTTGACGATATTGTGTTGTTTTCTTCAAAAACATCACAAGAAAAGGATATTGTGAAACAGGTACTCATGTCACAATTTGAAATGAAGGATTTAGGTGTTGCACACCAAATATTGGGTATGAGAGTGTCCAGGAATAAAGAATATATTACTTTGGATCAATCAAGTTACATTCAAACGGTTTTACATAGATTCAATATGTCTGAATGTAAACCATCTGCAACCCCTATGGAATCTGGATTAAAATTACAAAAGGGTGAAGTCAAGGATACTAATATTGAATATAGGAATTTAATAGGGTGCCTAATGTATATTTCAGTTTGTTCCAGACCAGACATATCACACTCAGTAAGTGTTCTCAGTCAATTTAATGAATGCTATGATGCAACACATTGGAAAGCTGCAAAAAGGGTACTGAGGTATCTCAAAGGTACGTGTCATTATTCTCTAAAGTATGAGAAGGGAGGATTAGACATCAACGGGTACACAGATGCAGATTGGGCTGCTAATGAAATTGACCGTCGATCATATACTGGGTATGTATTTAAATTAGGTAATTCTGTCATATCATGGGAGAGTCGCAAACAGAGGACTGTGGCTCTCTCAAGTACCGAAGCGGAGTACATGGCTTTATCAGATGCATGCAAAGAGTCTTTGTTTATACGTACATTTTTGAGTGAATGTCTTAAAGTAAGTTGTAAGATAAATCTGTACAATGACAATCAGTCTGCACAAAAACTTTGCTCCAACTCCATGTTTCATGCCCGTACCAAACATATTGATATCAGACACCATTTCATAAGAGATGTCGTAAATAAGAAATTTGTTAATATTTGTTACATGTCTACAGATGATATGATAGCAGACATGCTCACAAAACCTTTATGTAAGGAAAAACATGTAAAGTTTACTTTATGTCTTTTGTATGTAAAATAAATGATGATTTAGGTACTTGTAATGTAAGTTTTTCTTTATTGTCACTATTATGTTAGCAGATATTGTTTGGTAATTATTTGAAGACAAAACATTAATAGTAATTGTTATGTCATTGTGTACTACGTTAAAAGCTATAGTTTAAAATTAAGTTTAAAATGTAATAGTTTAGTTCAAGGGGTAGTGTTGGTTTCTGAACTAAACAGTTAATTCTAGCATTCTAGTTTCTAAACGATAGCTGTCATTGTCTTTAGTTGACGTTTTGTTGTTGCTATCTCTCTCTCTCTGTGGTTGCCATACTAAATACTGTGTTGTGTTTTTCTTAAATATAATCTTTGCAAATCATATCAAAGTCGATTTATTTCACCAAATAAACCAACAGTACTTGGGTTGTCTAATCGTTGGGTGATATGTAATTTTAGGATTATATTTTTTGGCTCATAAGAGGCTTAATAAAAAGTGACAACTGATTCAGGCAAACCACAGTAGCTTAGTTGGTAAGAGCGATGCCACGGCGAGGCAGAGGTTGCGGGTTCAAACCCCGCCTGTGACAGATGTTTTTGAAAATCTGTTAAATCAAATCAAATCAAATCAAATATCATTTATTGGTTCAATAAAATGGTTACACTGTCATGATCACTGTCACTTAAACTAGGTAGATCCTGTGCTATAAGTAACAGTTTTTCCTCGAGGTTGACCTTAGGAACCGGTTTAATTTGTGTACAAACTATCTATAAATTACATAATATAATTTGGAAAAGACAAAAATAATATCTAGGTAAGTTATAAAAGAGAGATACAAGATAACTTATGCTAGGTTAATGTGTTGATATGTTTTTGTGAATGAGTGTGAATGTTTGTATGTATATGCGTGTGAGTATGTGTGGTGTTTGGTTTATATGAAGATTACTGCGATAACATTATTCAGGGACACTTAGGAGATGTTCGGTTTCTTGATAATTTAATTTACTTAACAAAATTTTTACTTTTTTCTTAAAGACAAAGCATGAAAACTGACTAATTGGCTCTATTTTATTAATTTTATTATATAGATAGGGAGCTGCCACATAAGGATGTCTTTTTGCAAATACTGTTTTATGAGGGGTTGTTTTAAATACTATATCCTTTCTTCTTCTGTTACTTGTCTGTAAACTGTCGGTTGGTAGCTTAAATAATATTATAACACGATGGTGACAAACAGGCGTACGGCCCGCCTGATGGTAAGCGGTCACCGTAGCCTATGAAACGAGCGCAACACCGAGTATCACATGCGCGTTGCCGACCCTTTAAGATGAGGATTCGCTGTGCCGACAGCTTAGAGGACAAGCAGGTCCCCAGCTGTCAACACAGCGCATCCTCAGCAGCTCTGGCGGCCTTACTCACCACAGGAACACAACACTACCGAGGAGTAGCGTTATTAGGCTGTGGTGTTCTGTATGGTGGAGGTACTTATCTAGTCGAGGAGCTTTGCATAATATCTTAATACAGTGGTTCTTAAACTTGTTGTAGCCGCGAACCACTTTCAGAATTCCTAGAAATTTCACGGACCCCTGTCAAAGATAATTTTAGGAATAGAAATTGAATGAGCGGTCAAACATGCGTGAATTACTGCGTAATTTTCCTAATTCAAAATGCCTTAAGAGTAAACTGAGTGACTGTAGACCCCTGGCAATCATGTCCAGTGACCCCCAAGGGGTCCGTGGGCTCCACTTTAAGAATGCCTTAATATCTATTTATCCTAAAAATATCCTTTCACCACAATATTACAACTTATACAAGTTACAAACTAACATTAAAATTAATATTCACACTGACTGAACTTAAGGATTAAATTAAATATAACATAGTATATCTATGAAATCTATTCGGAGTACGATCAAATTAATTTCCCATTTGGGATTACCACTGGTTCACTTACAAATTGCTACCTGAGCTTATATCTAAGGGGAAATAAAGGTCGTTGTTATGAAGTTTCTCAGGTATAAGGAGTGTTTTAGATTATTAAAAAGTTATTAAATACATATTAGGTCTTTACCTATGAAATTGCCGTTCTGCAGTACTGGCCATTTCAAATCAAAATAATTTTTGTTTGGCTAAGAATTCTAATTTCAAATTAATTTTATTTTAAAAACATGTTTTTTTTTCTTCCAAAAGTAGTCATTTGTTTATTGATTAGTGTTACATTTTCATCGCATTTCAATCTTTTTCGTCATCATGGATACGTTAAAAATTCGAGTAATTATGGAATACGAGTACCGTCGTGGCAGCAACGCGGCACAAGCGGCACGCAACATCAACGACGTTTACGGAGCTACCACTACAAACCAACGCACCACCTGTTATTGGTTTGCTCGCTTCCGTTCTGGAAATTTCGACCTGAAAAATGAACCTCGCGGTCGTCCGAAGACTTTGGTCGACAATGACGAATTAAAGGTGATTGTGGAAGCTGATGATACACAATCTACGGCTGAATTAGCAGCAGCTTTCGACGTTAGCGTCAAAACAATATTGGTCCATTTGCGTCAAATTGGCAAGGTAAAAAAGCTTGACAAATGGGTGCCCCACGAACTCAATGATCGCCAGCGCGAAGTACGCGTCGAGACGTGCCTTGCACTGCTCAACAGACACACAAATGAAGGAATTAGAACCGCATTGTTACCTGCGATGAGAAATGGATTCTGTTTGATAATCGCAAGCGCTCAGCAAGTTGGTTGGATCCTGGTTCAGCACCTAAACAATGCCCTAAACGAAAACTTACCCCTAGAAAAGTGATGGTCACTGTTTGGTGGTCTAGCGCCGGTGTGTTTCATCACAGCTTCTTACCAAACCGGGTGAGCATTACTGCAGATGTGTACTGTGAAGAACTGAACACAATGATGAAGAAGCTGGCACATCTCCAACCAGCATTGGTCAATCGCTCGTCTCCACTGCTCCTGCACGACAATGCGCGACCTGATACTGCACAGCAGACAGTCTCCAAGTTGCAAGAACTGGGGTTGGAAGCTCTCCGTCATCCGCCCTACTCACCAGACCTTGCGCCTACAGACTAGTACTTTTTTTCCAGAATTTGGATAACTTCTTGGCGGGAAATTATTCAATACCCGAGAGGTAGTACAAAATGCCTTTGAAGCTTTTGTTGCCTCCCAGTCCAGCTGATTTCGTTAAGAAGGGCATCAATAAACTGCCACTGCATTGGCAAAGATGCATTGATTGCATGGGTGATTACTTCGATTAATACAAATAAAAAATACATGAAAAAAAATCGTTTAAATTTTTTCATACAAAACGGCAATTTCATAGGTAAAGACCTATTATTATAAGAGATTTTCAAAATAATAAAAAGTTTTTAATGTGGACAAACACAAGAGGTATCAGAATAGAAATCGCTCGCTTATTTTAATCGTGAGAAACTTCGAGGGAGAATCTCACCGTGACATTCTCCCTCGAACGTATGCAAACAAATTGGCAGCTCTCGCGGTGATATCACGAAGAGTGTCGGTACAGAACAGACAGACAGGTAATTCCTAGCACATGAAAAAGTGGTGAACGAGACTTGGTGCTGAAAGAAAACCTTAAACACTGTTATAAACGTAACATATTGACGTAACATATTTCTATGGATATAAAATATATATGTATATTTTTATATATATTTTATTTATATTATATATGTATATTTACTATATATTTTTCTAATTAGATATGTACCTATCTTATATATAATTAGATATGTACCTATTTTATATATAATTATAGTTATAACTTGTTGTTTTAATTTTTTCAAACTTTTCTCTTAAAACATAATGCACCTGCCACGTTATCTCTCCACCACCCTTGGTTGACTGGTAGAGAATGCCTAAGGCATTAAGTATCTGTACATTTTATGTTGCATAAAGTTTAAATAAATAAATTGACATTAAGGCGATTCGCACACTGCCCCGCATCACGCAGCGGGGTGCGGGAGTGCGTGATCTTACGTTGTTTGCAAGTACCTATGTTAGTATAGAAATCACGCATAGTACAACACACTGAAAACGCATTCACGCGCGTGGTTTTTGTTCCGTCGCACAAACGCGCGTAGGTGCAGTATTGTCATGCGGTAACCTAGAGGAAAAACCGATACGCCACCTACTAGTGTTGTCTTAGCAACTTTTTTGACATTTTATAAAGCAGTTCATTAGTATCTAATTTATTACACTAGATGACAATGATTGTCTTGTTCTTCATACTAAAAAGTTTGGGATTACTTTGAAAAATCTAAATCTTTTTTGTTACGGTAGATTAAAAATAAGAAATAGTTTTACTTTTTAATTTCAAACTGGGTACAGTATTCCCAAATTAATAATGCGCATGTAGATCTTCGCTAATCAATATTTTTATTTATCTCAATATTTATATTTATCTCTTTTAGCACAAAACACATACCTAATTCTACTAAATTATGCATGAAGAAAATGCACTTAACCACTCTATATACATATCGTCTTCCGACGCTCGGGGAATACGACCGTTGCCGAACAGTGACGAAGATTTCTATGCGCATTATCACTTTGGGAGGCCTGTATTTCTATTTAAAGAAGACACACAACAAAAAAAAATTATTGATAAAGTTCAATTTAAAAAAATATATTCAGCTTATGCTAGTGATCGCAAACTTTTTTTGATGTGTGTACGTCGAAAACAACTCTTATGCGAAACGCATTCTAACATCGAAATGAGTTATGGATACTAATAAAATACACCTACAACAGCAGGTCCCACACAATAACTCAACGAAAAATAAACTCTAAACTGGACCGAAAAACGCATTACAACATCCAACATAATTTATATCGCACTTCCAACACGACACGACAAAAACCCGGCAAATCGCCACTCGGCGCGACTATTCCCTTGAGTGGGTAATTTTTCACACAGATTGCCCGTCGTCTATGATATGTTGTAAGGAAATAGCTACTCCTAATAATAGCTAGTACTCCTGATTTTGAGAATATAATGTGACTAAGAAATATGCTGCTTGAGTTTTACTTCAAGTATTTTTAAGGACTTGAAGTATTTTTCATTGAAGTATATACTAGAGAAGACACCGCATGAAGGTGCTGTTAAACGGGATACTTGTTGCACAGTAATTTCTTGCTGCAATTGTATAGCCGTGAGTTGAGATCTCAGATCATAGAAAAAAGGAGATATGCCATCATAGCAAATTAGTACGGGAACAACTGATGCCACTTTTAGTACATTTTTCGACACAATTACGGGCATAATTAAGCGCTCCTTGTGAATAAAAAGATCTCCCACGCATTGAACATTCCGCACACCCTCAATCTAACACTGTTAATCGTCACTCAACACTAGCACTAAACTAAAACGCTGTATTTATACCATCGATCGTGTTCGGTTCGTCGCCAGCGCGTACGTTTTTAATATGAGCAATTTGCTCAAGATCAGGCATCAAGCTCGATAGCGCCTTGGCACATCTCCTTGTTTCTATGATCTGAGGTTTCAACTCACGGCTATACAATTACAGCAAAAAATTTTCAAAAAACTAGCCCGCACCTTTAGACGGTGCTGTCCCAATCAACTGCGGTAAAACAGCCGCACTTTACGTAGTACCTAAGGCCCGTATTACAGAACGATGCTCGAGCACAGATCTCTGCTTGAGCATAGATTTAAAACCATTTGATTGGTTGAAATCTATGCTCAAGCAAAGATCGGTGCCCGAGTAGGTATTGTTCGGGAATACGGGCCTAAAGGTCGCATTTATTCTATTGTTTTTTTTTGGAACATGACGTTTGTTCAAAGTGTCTGCTCTAGTGTATAGGTACTCAATGGTATTTTTAGAGCAATTACAGTAACATCCATCCATCAACATCGCCATTGGAGCACGGTGTAATTTTTTCGCTGCCATCGAAGTTTTGTCACCAATCTACGGTACCCAAAAACGAACTATTTAAAACCTACAAAATTCCAGTTTCTCGTGTATCCGTTAAAAATTTCAAATTTGTAAAAATATTTCGTGAAACAACCGACCAACAGTGTCCTATCCAGTCCCGCGAATAACTACATAAAAGTTTCAGGAACAATGCCTCTGAACCGTCTAACATAGTTGCAGTCAAAAATGGCGGGCGAAGTTTGGGACATGTCCGACATTTGGCTTTTAGCTCTGATCGGTATCGACAGATGAATGCTATTTCAGTTACAGTTTATATTCGATGTTGGTAGTTGAATTAGTGTCTGGTAAAGGAATATTGTTAGACAGTTGACGAGCAAAAATACATTGGATTTTAAACTTTATATCTACTATGTAAGGGCTGATTTTTGGGAGCAACGAATTGGTGACATGACAGCATGGCTTGTATTGGTTTCTCGAGATGAAAATGGACGTTCAAATCAATTGTAAGGCCTTTTCTAAACTAATAATATGAAGAGGAAAGATTTGATTTTTTGTATATTTGTACGTTTGTAATGGATAAACTCAAAAACTACTGGACCGATATCAAAAATTATTTCACCAATAGAAAGCTAGATTATTACTTTGTAACATAAGCTACTTTTTATCCCGAAAAGTACACAGTTCCTGTCGGCCACGCGAACGAATTCGCGGGTAAAGTGCTAGTTCATACATAAATAATTATAATTATGGTTTCCGTATAAACTTTGGGTCGCTTAACATAACCTCTTTCTATCGGAAAAAATGTTGAAAAAGACTGAGTGGGCTATGTGAATGACGACGATTTTCTCCCTCTTTCACATATTTCAAACATTTTTTTCCGCCACGACAGCCGCAGAATATGAAACTACCATTGACATCCATCACAATTTAAAACGATTCCCAACCGTTTATAGACTAAAAATCTATCAGATCGACATGAACAAGTTAAATCGTCGATCCACGGTGCTAACGACTCTCGTGACGTCACGTGACGCGTTTTATCGTCAATTTGTCGACTGACGGAAAAATGCGACGCGATTCAGATGAAGTGTTAATTTGGTGAGGGATTTTAGTGCTCTTGAAAGAAGAGGTTTATTTATTTTTTTATTAGTAATTTGAAATGTGTAGGTAAGTAATAACAAGCTTTAGGAAATACGCTACTCTTCGGTAGTGTTGTGTTCCTGTGGTGAGTAAGGTTGCCAGAGCTCTTATTATTAGAGTTTCTTATTTAATCAATCTTTGGTAAATTTTCGATTGAATTACCTACGATACAAGTTCACGTTTGACGTTTTTTGCTAAGGAATACCATTTGTGACACTTTTTTTTTTTTTTGAGTATGGGAAATCATCAAATCACCCCTCCCGCTCTGGGTGGAGCGGAAGGGAGTGTCAGACTCTTACTGACTAAAACCCACCCGTGTTCTTCCTTTGCCCTTTATGTTCCGGGTCAGCGGTACCCCTTTCGGACAATCCCGCTTTCCCGGCAGGCTTGGGCCCTAGTGGGCCCCCTCTTCGATGCTGACATCTCTTTGAGGCGCGCGTGGAACACGTACGTACTCCATCTCTGCACCATTAGTGTACCTTGTCACTTGCATCGCCTATAGCTAGGGTTGCCATCACCTAAATTGCCAACGCCGTACAAAAATTTCAAAAATCCCCAACGTTTGTTCAAAGTCGAGATATTTCTGTGCTTCCCTTGGAAATATTGAAAAATATGATAAATTTTCATATTCATTAATTCAATTTAATTTTCTTAAGTATGTATGTGGTCCGTGAAACGAATTGCTGGAATAGAAAACGTACAAAACTGACGTATTATTTGGATTTCTGTGCTGCCAATGCAATGGGCATCCAGCACCCTAATTGTGTAACTCAATTGCTATCACCATGGCATTGATTTTGACGTTCATTACGCTGTATGTTTCATAATCCGTGCTCCCGTAACTAGCTCAACGCAATGAATGTTGTTGAAGTGCCGAAATGAAGGCCATGGTGATAGAAATTGAGTTAATAAATTAGGCTGCATGTTTCTTCCGGACACTTTTTGCCCTCTTTTTCCCCCTCTAAAACTAGGACAAATCTAGAGAAACACGAACGGATGACAGCCCTACCAGCCAACACAATGACACGTGTTAGAATCAAAGCGATATGGTCACGCGCCGTCACGTATACGGCACACGTAGCGTGACACGCGTGCCGGGCGTGACGGGAGTGCCAAGTGTTGGACACTACACACGTGATGCAACTAGTTGGAGGGACCGAGATTGCGGGTTGATCGTTGTTGAGAAAGAAGGCTCTTTCATTCCCGTGAGAGTTAAGACATAATAATATAACCGATTTCTAAATACGAATAACTGTTAATTATAACCAATAATAGTTTTTAGGGTCCGTGCTTTAAAAGGAAAAACCGGGCAAGTGTCGGACCATGCACAGTCCAGGGTTCCGTAGCAAGAAGTATTTCAGTCTTTTCCGACCGCAAATGCAAAGTTAATTTCGTGGTTGTCAAAACTCAAAACTGAAAATATTTCAAAAAGTTATTAACGTATCTTGTTCAAACTAATTTTAATCGAGAGTATTTATTAGATGCCACAAGCTCGATTTTTTTCAGATTTTTTGATACAGCGGTTGGAAAATTACAGGGGGGGGACACATTGTTACCGACTTTGGGAGCTCCTAGTTCACTAAATATGCACTTAAACAAAAAAGTTATTTAGAAACCTTTATGCTATTTTCAAAGACCTGTCCAACGATACTCCACATGATGGGGTACGCGAAAATATTTATTTTCATCCCCCAGTTTCATGTATGGGAGCCCCCCTAATTATTTTATTTTTCATAATTTTATTACAGGCCTTTATGACGGCTCATAAAAAACATCTACCTGCGAAGTTTCATACAAATTGGTTATGAACTGTGGTAATTGACGAGGGTGTGACAGACGGACAGGACGAAACTATAAAGGTTCTTAGTTTTACTACAGAACCCTAAAAACGGAAGCCTTTATTAGATCACTTTGTCGTCCGTCTATCCGTGGCAAGTCCGAGGCATCTACTCATAGATAGCGCCACTAGAAGAAGTATGTAATAGCTGTACCTTGCTCATAGATGGCGCTATTGCATATTTCTAGTTTGATTCCACACTACCTAAAAAAATTGCTCCTTGAATGAATGCGGCAACTCGATATCGCAGTGTGTATTGACTATTTGCAACGATACAGCTTGTGTGCGTGAAAAAACAATGATGTCAACTTTTAAGCGTTAGCCGAATAATAGGAAAATTATACTGAAAGTAGGCTCGAGTAGTTAAAAGAAATTGTGGTTGTTGTACTTTCCCGAAGGATTTTCTTACACAGATCTCTATTTCTACAATTTTATTCTAGTGAAGATTTTATTTCATCACGTATCCTTTCTATTGTTGAATAATATCTATAATACTAACTATTGTTGTCCTGTAGTGACGATGCCGTCTTGGATTGTATATGTCTGACTTTTTGTAACCGGATTAAGGCCAGACTATGATTGATTAGTACAAAAGAAATCCTAAATAATATTATCCTACTATAATATTATTAATGCAAAAGTATGTGAGGATGTATGGATGTCTGGAAAGGACACGGCAGACGCCCATAGAACGCTGGGCTTCAGATTGTGTATGTCGGTACAGATATGAAATTAGTTTGGTGTGATCGAGTATTTCAAGAGTATTTAAATTCATTTTTTATTTGTTTTTGGACGTAATTGGGTTAAAGAGAAATCTTCGTATTTGTGACAGTGAGGTTAAGTATGGTGTGAATGATCCAATGAAGTACAGCCCGACTAATGAGTTCTCAATTCAAAGGTTTTAGTGGCTGTCGACATGATATTCTGTGGAGGCACGCGCCAGCCAGCATTCACCCGTTTTTGTTTTATAGGGTTTTTCAAAAGGGCACTGGCAGACGCCCATAGAACGCTGGGCTTCAGCCGGCCTAGCATGACCACGATAGAAACGGGTTTTGTCTACATAGAAATAGACAAAGTGACAGATTGTAGAAACATTTCTACGTTTTATGAATGAAATCTGTCACTTTGTCTATTTCTATGTAGACAAAACCCGTTTCTATCGTGGTCATGCTAGGCCGGCAGATTGTGTAAGTCGGTACAGATATGAAATTAGTTTGGTGTGGTCGAGTATTTCAAGAGTATTTAAATTCATTTTTTATTTGTTTTTGTACGTAATTGGGTTAAAGAGAAATCTTCGTATTTGTGACAGTGAGGTTAAGTATAGTGTGTATGACTAATGAGTTCTCAATTCAAAGGTTTTAGTTGCTGTCACCATTATATTCTGTGGAGGTCCAATGAAGTACAGTCCGACTAATGAGTTCTCAATTCAAAGGTTTTAGTTGCTGTCGACATTATATTCTGTGGAGGCACGCGCCAGCCAGCATGCACCCGTTTGTTTTATTGATTTTTTCAAAATGCCAACGGCATAATCATTTTATTTCTTATTTATTTCGATTTTTGATTCCAATTCTTAATCTCTAAGATAAATTAGGCAAAGAACAATTAAAATATATTTTTATTTTTGGTTAAGCTTTTATTACTGTACCATATCAAGCCCAAAATTGCCGACGTCCTTTCAACGGCATAATCATTTTATTTCTTATTTATTTCGATTTTTGATTCCAATTCTTAATCTCTAAGATAAAATAGGCAAAGAACAATCAAAATATATTTTTATTTTTGGTTAAGCTTTTATTACTGTACGCACGGCTACAGATAAAGCTACGCATTTCCAGTATAAGCTGATCTCGCATTGTATAGGATTTCCTTACAGTGAGAGGTCAGTGTAAACTGGGAATTTATAGCTTGATGTGTAGCCGTGTGTACCATATCAAGCCCAAAACTACCAACGTCCTTTCACGCTAAAACCACTGAAACTTTACACCAGAATAACACAACATACAGGGTGTAAAAAGACACATCACCAAGCCGACACCTACGCATTATGTACGTGTAACTAAGTAACATTGAGCAAAAAAAAAATGCTGGGAAACGACTTTTATTTTTAGGTATTAAAAACAGCTGTTTTTTGTAATTACGCGCTACTGACTATGCCTATGGGTGTGATGATTTGTACGGGATGGGGGAGGTGGTGTATAGGCGTACCCCGGCCCCCGAACCTCGCTGCGCTGCCGCCCGGTGCCGTTTTGGTGAAAAACAAAAAAAAAAATATTGAAACTTTAACATTCAATATCTCCATAACCAGTCGGTTCCCAGGTATGGTCCAGTACAAAAAAATCATCGTATCGATGGGTAGAATATGTGGTTTCAGTTTTCGTTAAGGGTCTTTTTACACCCGATATAGCTTAAACACCAGAATAATACATAGGCTACTTTTTATCCCAAAAACGCGGGCGAAGCCGCGGGCGGAAGCTAGTAACTAATATTTTAAATGTCAAAGTAAGTTTGTTTGTTTGATACCTTTTCACGCCTAAACCATTGAACCGATCAACATGAAATTTTGCATAATATATACGTTGTCAGGGATACAGAAAAGGACATTTTTAGCGTTTACTCCCGTGATCTATGACGTCATCTCGGGGGTGGAGGGAGGGTCAAACACATATTTTTGTGTTGCCGTCAGATGGATCTTCGCAACGATATAACTATGCTTTTTGTAATTTTTAAACTTTAGGGGCCGTACCACAAAAAAGATAGACATGCGTTAAACGCGAATGCTACCAAAAATAATACAACTTGTTTCAGCACTAACTTGTCTAAAACAAGTTTGTATTATTTTTGGCAGCATATCTTTTTTGTGGTAAGGGTGTAAGAGGATGAAGCTTTCAAAAGTACATGTTTTTCATTACACATTTTTTCTGGAATGCCCGTTATGATGACGAGAAATACGTTCATCGAGTCAAAAAAACATTTTGGTAGTAAAAACATGACCTATTTCCCACAAAAACCACATATCGACATAATCGTAAAACGCAGAACCTTTGCAAGTCGGTTTGGAGCTCAATATTTACTTAAGATAATGACTACGGTGTCTGCCTACCCACAAACACGTTGGGTACACGATAAATAAACAAGCCGAGTTATGATGGTTCCTGTACCCAGATCATAGAAACAAGGGAGATGTGCCAAGGCGCTATTGAGCTTGATGCTTTAGTTTGAGCACATCGATCGTGATAAAAATGTACACGCTGGCGACGAACCGAACACGATCGATGCTATAAATACAGTGTTTTAGTTTAGTGCTAGTGTTGAGTAACGATTAAGGCGACGGTAAATGGTAACGGCGGTAAATCTCAAGTTTTAAATCTCTTATTTCACCGTCAAATAATGCAGGTTAGCTGTGCAATTTTTTTATGTTAAACTAGAACATATATACATCAATCGTACCTGTGAATATTTAACTATTGTAGTAAAGTACATTCAACAAGTATTGTAGTAAAATAAATTCATGAATTACTGTCTACCCAAAACATAAAAACCTAATAACTTTCAAATCGCTTAAGATATTTTCATGATTTGTTTTGTGTGAAAAGACTATGTTACTACCTATAATATTGCCTGTTACTTTTTTTTATATTATATTTTAGATACTAAAAAGTAATAATATGTCTAATTCGGCACAGCGCGCTCCTTGATAGGCGAGTCGTATTGCTCGGTGGACGTATGTCGCGTTGCTTGAGCTCAGCGCAGAACACTCAAGGTATACTACCCAAATCACTCAAGGCCGTTAGCAGTTATCAGCGCCTTAACAGTGTTAGATCGAGGGTGTGCGGAATTTTTAATGTGTGGGAGATCTTTTTATTCACAAGGTGCGCTTTTAGTTGTGTCGAAAAATGTACTTAAAGTGGCATCAGTTGTTCCCGTACTAATTTGCTATGATGGCATATCTCCCTGTTTCTATGATCTGAGGTCCTGTATGTTTTTAGACAACTTTTGTTTTGACTGCTCGGTTTAACTTTAATTACATTTGAGTTTGTAGTTTAATTTATATAAACATTTACACATACAAAACATCGCGCTTATATTTCCCGGAGGGATTGACAGAGGTATGAAAAACTGATATTCTGCCTGAAATTTTCGGCATGAATCTTGAGCACAAACAGCACCTGCGGCTTATTAAATTTTTCGGTCTCTTTGGAAAAATTCAGAAGACGCGCCGAGGCTGCACGCGATTGGTTTGTTAGTCGATGTTCGTCGTCTATTGGACTATATTGTATATTGTCAACTGTTTATTGGGCCGAAAGTATACATCCGCGATTTGTGCTCACGACTCATGCCGGCACCTATACCCATGTATTCGTTTGTTTGTTTGACTGCGCTAATCTCTGGAACTACCAGCCGGATTAGAAAAAAAATTTTTATATGATAGCCAAATTTATGAGGCTATTTAACATTACGCTATGACCCTTAGGAGCCGAAGCAAAAAGAAGAAAAGTCAGGAAGAATGCCAAGCGAAAACATAGTAAAATTTCTTTAAATTCAACTGCGGGTGAAATTGCGGGGTATTTTACTATAGTTTTACAAATAATATCCTCGAAAATACCCTATTTATTAAAAAAAGCTGACAACCCTTATCGAGAACCTCTTGGGAAGTCTTTTAAAAATATAGCGAAAAGCAATGCAAATTTTTTTAAGCTGGTAGTTTGGAATAAAGAATGACAGCGCTGTGTCCACTAACACACGATGGTTGGATCGATAGCAACTGATGCATATGCAAGTAGCCTCTTTGTAGTCAGCTAAGTGCCGTAGTTACCGTGTTATAGTGTAGCTATGGTTATTTAACTCTTTAATGGCAAGTCTAGGGTTAATGGCGTTTATGGGCTTTCCGGGGTTTTACAGAACCTCTTTTAACCCCTCTTTTGGGCACGCTACCCGTCGATAGCGATGCGGAGGATTTCTTTTATGCTCGTGTGTTTTGAATATAATTATAAGATTTTATTTCTATTTGTATTTAAATCTGTACCTGTACCTATATTAAAAGAGAGCCCTTTCTTTTACTGTACAGTTTTAAGTACAAACTACCAGTCAGATTCGAAAAGTTCTTTGTATATGATAGCCAGATTCATAAGAAATAGTATAAGATATTTAACATCGCGCTATGACCCTTAGGAGCCGAGCAAAAAGAAAAAAAAGTCAGAAAGAACTTAATGCAAAAACTAAATCCCCATTTCTTTTAAATTAATTAGTTATCTCAGCATATTTTAAGGCATCTGCCTTCCTGAAAACCTTAACTCCATAATGAACATTCTATGAACATGTACAAAACTCTTACACTGTCAGATTTCGATACATCGCATGTTTTAAGAACTTAGTTTATTACAAGCACATAATCCGGTGAAGTTTCAACAATGGCGGCAGAGTAAGTGTCTTAAATTTAATAAAGCCAGGCGTATACATACTTTGAGTTCTTGGGCGAAGATGTAGGGTGACTGGATGAGCGAGCGTGGTGTGGTACTAGCAACTTTCCAACTACGCTCATCCACTGTTGTGATGGAGCGTTGTTGGACAGTGTAAGAGTGACTTTTAGTTGCTAGTGTTGATTACTTACACAAATATAATTATTAGTAATGGGCTACAAAGTTTTTTGGATTCATAACTACAATTTTTTCGAGTCTTAATAGTTGTTCCAGAGATTAGTGCGTTCAAAAAAACAAACAAACTCTTCAGCTTTATAATATTAGTATAGATGTCTGTATTGTCACTTGCCTAGATAAAAACCCAAGGGACTTAATAAATCATCTTCATAATCCGCCTAACCTTTTCACAACTGGGGTCAGCTGCCAGCCTGTCTAGATGCGGCCGTATATAATTATAGAGCGACTGCCATCTGACCTCCATACTACTTAGTAATATTGGTATGTTACATTAAAAATTGTGATTAGATAGCAGTTGATGGTTGCAGTTGAAAAAAGCAGTTGAAATTTTTTTTTTGAAAAGTTGAAACTGCTTTCAAAAAGTTCACAATAATGCAAAAATCGGCCTTTGATTTGGTTAAATTTGGCACCGACTTCTGAAACTGTTTTACACAAAATTATTGTGACATTTTTGAAGGTTTTATTTTTTATTTTGCGTGACATAAACACACGCGATTATAGCGATACTGTTCCCTATAAAGATAATGAAAAATCAATCATTACAATTGGTTCATCATTGGCGAAGATATCAGTTAGCAGGATACAAAAGAAAAACTGTTGAATTGTATACCTCCTCTTTTTTATAGTCGGTTAAAAGACATGCTGCGCCGACCCAAATAAGTTAAATAAGGGCAAAACCTTCTTATACAAACTTCCAGAAAAAAAAACAAAAAAAAACTTTAAAAAACTGTAAACATGCACCTTCCATCAACCATACATCCACGTCACATCCCAGTCTTTCGACTGTATGCTCAAAACGTAATCTCATAAACTAAGGCTGCAAATTCACCCCCCGCACGCCGCAGCCCCGCTCCGCGTATAAATAGCATTTTAGTTGTACAACTTCCTCAGGAAAACGTGAAGATCTTTTAAATGAAATCGACTTGATAAATGACTTTCTAAATGAAATGACCACTTTGAATGACCTCCTTAGTGTAGGTTGGCTAGTACTACGAAGAGGTCAAGCTGTATCTCTGGTTCAGACCACCGAAATTAGATGAAATGTGGCTTAGGTTTTAAGTTGGACCTCAAGCTCTTTGATATCTTCACGCGTTCCTGAGATAAACTCAGTTTGTTAGTTAGTTGAAGCTAGTTACCCGTTCCAAAACGTAGATTCCTATGGAGAAGAACGGATAAAAAACTCCGTGGTTACCTACTCTTTTTCAATAAATTCTATTACAATTATTTTAAGATACGAAACCCTAATAAAAACCAGTGATAGAACGCGAGCCTATCCAACATAGAAAGTATGGTCTAAACTACCTAATTATATTACATGTCAATAAGCTGTGCCCAGGTTTCACCCCCGTTGCTTGGCTCCTAAGGGTCGTAGGTATAGCCTATACTATCTATACCACAGATCTATACTATTATAAAATTGTAAAAGAGCCATGTCTGTACATTGAAGATATTCCAGAAAAAACAGTCGGGATAGGGTACTGGGACGTAACTGTACCCGAAAGATTTATTTTTTTATTTTTGTCTGTTTATCTGTTTGTCTGTTTGTAGGGTCCAACTTAAAATCTAAGCCACGTTTTATCTGATTCCGCTGAAAAAAACCAGAGGTTGACCTCTTGGTAGTACTAGCCACCCTACACTACGGAGGTCATTTAAACTGGTCAGGTCATTGTAGTCCATGCGGACGGAGTCGCGGGAAAAAGTCTAGTTCCTTATAAATCTGGCTCATACACAAATCATATTTTTGCGATTCTGATTGATAGTTGCAGAGATCAGCGCATTCAAATAAACAAACTCTTTATCATATTAGTACAGATAACCAGATACCAGTCCCTACCAAGTAGGCAGTTGATAATTCTCTAAAGCTTACAGTTTCAACCCGTTATCCGATAGAATAATTTCCGTACAACATAGTTCGATCCGCTTAATAAGTGTTCAGTTTACCACGTAATTGAGTATCGTAGAATGTTAACATCACGCTTGACCCCGAAGGGTTCAGCAGAGGTATTTAGTACATCTACATCCCGCCAGTTATATTTAAGTCTCATGTAACAGCATAAGCATAATTGGCCTATAATGTTCCTACTGCTGGGACACAGGCCTCCTCTGTGAGAGGGAGTGGGCCGTAGTCCACCACGCGGGCCCCGAGCGGGTTGGTGCACGTCGCATATGTCTTCGAATTTTTGATTCTAGGACATAGGACATGCCGCTTTCCTCACGATGTTTTCCTTCACCGTTAAAGCAAATGATAATTAATTTCTAATACGCACATGCCGTTGAAAAGTCAACGGTACGTGCCTCGGGATCGAACTTGAACCATTTGCCGTGGGAAGCACATGGTTAAACCACTAGGCTATCACTGCTTCTTGTAATAGGAGGTTACAATTTGCTTGAGTGGGTGTTCCCCTAGTTACAATCTAGATGTCTTTAAGTCGCGAGTGAATCGGTTTCTTCTAGGCAAGCGTGCTCCATCATAGACCGCATCATCGCTTAACATCAGGCGAGATGGCGGTCAAACGCAAGCCTATAAACAGGGATTGAACGTTATAATGTGCTCTTCGAAACACGAATATACTAATATTATAAAGTTGAAGAGTTTGTTTGAACACGTTCATGAGGAATAGTATTGGCTATTTAATATCACGCTACGAGCCTTACGAGCTGAGCCAAGGGGGTAAAACCGCGGGTAACAGCTAGTTATTATATTTAAAAAAAACTCGCGACAAATCACACTAGCGAATCGCTCAGCCACTACGCTAACCGTGCCAACAGCTACCTATGGTTACACGTGGAACCTATTTTAATATGTAAAGTCGTATCTATCACCATCTTATCTAAAACCTTAGTTACTAAGCCGACTAGGCGAGGGCTTACGTATGTAAGCCAACCGAGAAACCAATAAATGATGTTTCTAACATAACTTTGATAAACATAACTTTGAAAGCTTGTTTAATGAGTCCTTGTATTTCAGAAACGGATTAGATTTTAAGTTAGGTTGCGATCTAGGAATAAGTTGGTTAAGCCGTGTAAGTTTAACTTTAAGGCTGAGATTACAACGTAATCTTAAAGCTTATTTAAAAGTCAATTTGGACAAGTGTTTTTCATTATAACTGGCAGACGCCCATAGAACGCTGGGCCTCAGATTGTGTAAGTCGGTACAGATATGAAATTAGTTTGGTGTGATCGAGTATTTCAAGAGTATTTAAATTCATTTTTTATTTGTTTTTGTACGTAATTGGGTTAAAGAGAAATATTCTTATTTCTGACAGTGAGGTTAAGTATGGTGTGAATGATACAGTGAAGTACAGCCCGACTAATGAGTTCTCCATTCAAAGGTTTTAGTTGCTGTCACCATGATATTCTGTGGAAGCACGCGCCAGCCAGCATGCACCCGTTTTTGTTTTAGTGGTTTTTTCAAAATGTCAATGGCATAATCATTTTATTTCTTATTTATTTCGATTTTTGATTCCAATTCTTAATCTCTAAGATAAATTAGGCAAAGAACAATTAAAATATATTTTTATTTTTGGTTAAGCTTTTATTACTGTACCATATCAAGCCTAAAACTGCCGACGTCCTTTAGACATTGTAACGTATTCAACGATGTTTGTTTGACGACGAAACTAAACCCAGGTAAGCTACAAGTATATCGGCTTTATGCCACATCTCAATATTTTGCATATTTGTTCAAGAAGCTTGTCGTTGACAGTGAGACACGGATGACATTTTTACGCAAAGTGGAGTACCGTACTTAGTGTACTCTCATGATTTGGTGACGTAAAAGTAATCGGTGGAAGTATCGATATCATTGGAAAATTATTTTGTTTTAGTTATAAGGGACAGTATCGACATTATAATAAAACAAGTTTAAACGGATTAAATCGCGTATATTACAGATTTCCTAATTAATATCCTGACGGATTGTCCTTAGGCATTATCAAGAGTAGTTGAAAAAGTAAGCAAAACTACACTACTGATGTCAGTATCTTTTTTTAAATACCTATATTGAAAAAATAATTTTGTTCTTAAATAACAATAAACATGGAATTCAACTGAATTAACATTCATTCAGGATTATATTTTATCGATATAATTCCACTACGCGTCAGCTTAACACAATACTACAAAATTAAGCGCTGCCAATTATTTTACCAAATGTTTCGGTAATTGGTTATCATCAATTAACAGATGATAATTACTGCTTTGTGGTTACTTTGAGAAAAAAAAATGAGTTTTTAACTTGAACTTCCTGATACTTTTTTATTTTATTTATTTATCTATCTATACCTACTTATAATAAATCTGTAGAGAAGTCAATTCTGAACATGAAATATATTTTCAAAATAACTATCAGGGGGTCATTAGTGATCGATACTAATGCCAAAAATGCAATCAGTAAAATTTTTGTCTGTCTGTCTGTCTGCCTGTCTGTCTGTCTGTCTGTATGTTCCTTATAGAAACAAAAACTACTCGACGGATTTTAACGAAACTTGGTACAATTATTCTTCATACTCCTGGGCAGGTTATAGTATACTTATCATCACGCTACAATCAATAGGACAGAGCAGTGAAGGGAAATGTTGGGAAAACGGGAGAAGTTACTCCATTTTTTAAGATTCCGTCGCGTGTGCAGCCTCAATGGTTAAAGCTACATAGAAATCATGTATGACGGAAATGTTTGCATAAAATTATCTAAAAAATATCCCACAACAGCATATGTCTATCTTTTATGGTTGACTCACAATAACACGTGTAACTCCCGATAGCTTAGCAGTTCGGAGCTTTCTGATTGTATTTGTTTACTCTTACGTTTATAATACTCTCACTCATCCCTAATTAAAAAAAGTTAACATTATTACCTATTCAATAAAAAAGAATCATAGAAATCGGTATAGAAACACCAAACTTATATATGAAATACGCTAATAAGCCATCGCGCCGTCGCGCGTGAATACTGAATCATGCTATAAGGATTATTTTTGTGTAACGGTTGCCGCGCTCGACGCGGGATCGGTTAGTGGTGATGAATTTGCGGTATTGCTGTAATCGCGTGTGTTTATGTCACTCAAAATAGAAAAATAAAAAACTATTCACCCCCTCGGGGGTAAAACAGCTCTTCTGCGGGGGTAATAAGATTGATAATCTTCTATACAAATAAATAAAATTGAAGTGTCTGTTTGTAGGTACTGCCATGTTGTTGTAGGTACTGTCATGAACCGGAGAGTGATATAATGGTACGGTAGTTAAAGTTTACTTCTGAGGTACGTTCCCATGGGATAATTTCCGACGTCCACGCGGGCGAAGCCGTGGGCGAAAGTTAGTTGTATATAAATTTATAACTGTTTGTGTGTACACAAGTACACAAGTACACACAAACAGTTATAAATTTAAAGATGTAGACAGATAATTGAGCACAAAGGTACTGCTTATTTCTTATGAAATATCTTCCAGCAGACCTGCGACAGGAGATTTGGATGAGAAACGTAGACACAGACAGACATCTTAGCACAGTAGATAAATCACAAGATAATGACATATCATCTTGACTATAATAGTGTGAAGAGTATTTCATCAATGCTTTTTTTTTGGTCCTTCGATCCGGATCCGATCCACCAACCTATGGTTATGTCGTAATCTGATTGAAAAATTTGCTACATCATGAACCATCCCAATATCTCATTAAATGCCTCAATTTCATGAAATGTGCACATGATATACATACTATATAAAATTTAAAAAAAAATTAAAGCGTGTGGTTACGAGAAGTTTTATATAAGTTAAGGTGCTGTTAAACGGGCTAGTTTTTTGACAATTTCTTGCTGCAATTGTATAGCCGTGAGTTGAGATCTATGTCGTACAGCAGTTATTGTGTTGTACTATCATTTAATTTCATTGCAATATCGCTGGGCTATACTGCAAGACTGCGGCAAATGTTCTACTGAGATGCACGATAAAGATCTCACCTCACGGCTATACAATTGCAGCAAGAAATTGTCAAAAAAATTGCCCGTTTAATCGCACCTTTAGTTCATCAAACCAACAACAGCTAGTATTTTTATACCTACATTAAAAGTCTAGATATAATATCTAGTTACCGGCCAAGTGCGAGTCGTACTCCCGCACCGAGGATTCCGTATCATTTTTGGACGTATAAAGTGAAAAAAACCGGACCGCATAACTAAGTTTGTTTGTGAAGAAATTTTGATGATTTTGAAAAAACTGTACTAGTTGGGAACATTGTTTTATTTTTGGTGCCATATTTGGGTCAATTCCTATTAACTCTAATTATTTCTAATTTTTTGCTCCGCAAACTTCAGAGATAAGGGAGGGGAATGGTATTTTTTCAGACATTTTCCATCATATGTCGAAAACTGTAAAACATAAAATAAAATGAAAATATATTTTGAAATGTGCAGATCAAGCACTTTCATAATGATATGCCATTTGACCTAGTAACCCCACTTTAAAATTTCGGACCCCCATTCCGGCCCCTTTTGCAATGAAAATAATTTTTTTTTTTACTTTTTTCATTTGCAATAAAGTCGGGCAAGCATTCTTAATAACTGTTCCAAATTTCAAGTCGATAACATTAGTAGTTGCTGAAATAAGCAGGTGTGACAGACAGACAGACAGACAGACGAAGTCGCACCATAAGGGTTCCTTTTTTACTATTTTGGTACGGAACCCTAAAAACTAGCAACTCGACTCCACCTGAAGTTAAAAGCCTACCTCAGCTGAAACATTATGAGACTCTTTCAGGAATGCAAATATGAGAGCGGTGCATTACAGCGGCCATTTTATAGCCATCACGATAAATGAATGCTAACCTTAGTCTTTATGTTCTCCTGGTATTTTAAGAGCTTGTGGCTTTCTATGTACCTACCTTTAAGTAGGTAGATAGTATTATTTTTCATAGATTTTTTTTTTCTTTCGTTGGTTATAATTATAGAGGTACTTGCGGTACATGATTTCAGCTTGGTAGTGTGTGTTTAGTACCTGTAACAATAAAATAGAATTAAATATTTTGAATGTTTATTGTTTACTAACAACAAAATGTCGTCATTTTTGCGCAGATAGTCATCAAATCCTTGATAAATTATAGTAGTCTAAGGCGATTCGCACACTGCCCCGCATCACGCAGCGGGGTGCGTGGCGACGGCGCCACGCGTGCGGCTGCGGGAGTGCAGATCTGCATCATCATGCAGATTTTTCCGCACAAACGCGCGTAGGTGCAGTATTGTCATGCGGTAGCCTAGAGGAAAAAACGATACGCCACCTACTAGTGTTGTCTTAGCAACTTTTTTGACATTTTATAAAGCAGTTCATTAGTATCTAATTTATTACACTAGATGGCAATGATGGTCTTATTCTTGGTACTGGCAGATTTAAAATAAAACAAACCTCCTAGCAACCATAATTATGTATGTTGTCGGCAGATGTCAACTGTCAACACGAAATCACGCACGATACAGTGTGCCATACCTTGCGTCTTGCCCCGCACCCACGCGCGGGGGTACGTGTTTCTCCGCATGTAGGTGCGTGATCTGCAATCCCGCGCGTGAATGCGTTTTCAGTGTGTTGTACTATGCGTGATTTCTATACAAACATAGGTACTTGCAAACAACGTAAGATCACGCACTCCCGTACCCCGCTGCGTGATGCGGGGCAGTGTGCGAATCGCCTAAATCTTAATTCGTGAATTTCGCGGTTTGTCACATCACTTCTTTAGGGATGGAATTTCAAAAATCCCTCCTTAGTGCACTTCTAGAAAAATCATTCAGTTTTTCAATTGGATTAAGAAAACAAAACTGAATTAAAAATAAAATTCATTTTAGTTTTATTTTCGCGATATGTAAACGTTCAATTTATGTGAAACTGCTACAAAATTCAACATTAAAAAAAAAACTATAGAAAAAATCAATATTTGCACTAAAAAAACTAGATGTAACCTAGTGTTTAACAAGTAATTCATTTTCTATACAATATATTATTGTAACACAAGAATTCAAATCGTACCAACGAACATAAATAAAATACACATTTTATCCCCACAAATAAATATAACAACAATATAAAAATCATAGCGTAATCCGCGATAACACCCCCAACAACGTCTAATACCGTCCACTTAGCATTTTTGCAAAAAAACATAATCTACATCAAGACAGCCAAAGGGTTGATAAAAGAAAGAAAGGGGGATGACAATCAAAAATGTTATTTCGCGAGTAAGTACCGGCCGGGGGCTGCTGGGAACTGTTGAGATAGCACGCGACACACGGGCGGGAAGGATGGACAACTGAAATACAATACCGCCAGTAAATATTACACACTGTTTTTGTAAATGAGCTTTGTAGAATGTCATATCCGTCACTCATATAGGTATATCATATAATATTCATATCATTTAATTGCATTTTAATATAATTGATGTGACCTTTTGTGTATGTGTCTATCTTCTATCTTTAATCGTTCGTTTGTTTAAACTTTAAACGCGCTAATCTCTAGAACTAGTCGGATTCGAAAAAATATTTTTGAATAATAACTTTATCACGCTACGAGTCTTAGGAGCTGAGCAGCGCGGCCCCCGGGCCGTTGCTCAGAGGAAACCATGGGACACAGCTAGGTGATTAATTATATTATTTTTTTCAAGTGGCATGCATACAAAAACATGCCAGATGCATGCAGATCCATGCAGATCTAAAACTATCGCCGTACTTGCAAGATAAATACGGATAATGGTGATTACCAACGGATATTCCAGTGATTATCATATAAATTCTAATAACCTTTTGAATCTGTCCGCAATTTTCAAAGCTCGTGTGTCTCAAAGATAAGGCGCGCTCAAGTCCCGTCGGATTTCAAGTCCTCTGTGTATTTTTCACAGCATAATTTATACCATGTTGCACGATTTAACCCTTTTTGCACTACAGTGCGAATATTGCAACATTTCCTACAAATAGGAGGGTTCCTTATCGTTTTATTGTAAGGAAAATAGATGCATTTTTTTGGGTGTGTTTGGAAAAATTGTGAGGTCTGCCGATAATTTGTTTATGCCTTAAGCTGTTTTGTTTTGTTAGTCTTGTAATCGCAATCGTGGTTCCCGAATAGATTTAACGGGTTCGATTCCCGGAATTAAGAGTTTGTTATTGGGAAAATGTTAGCAAAGTGAAAGGTAATTCCTAGTTTTACTACGGAACCCTAAAAAAGTCGTTGCCCGATCCAAAAAATCATCCTCTTTTAATTTGAGAAGGTATCTAAAGGGCAATAATAATATTCTTCTAAATAAAATAATGTTCAAAATATTATATTTTGTAATATCGTGAATGGTATTGTTCTAACAAACAGCGACAAACATAAGCTTATAGGTGTTGACATTCTGAACTGGCACATAAATAACAAAAAAATAATTTCTCGTGCTTAAATATACGACAAAAATGATTATCAAAATACAATTTTTAGTCAATTCGAAATCTAATCACAGTTTAGTCAACGTTAGTCATAGTGCTAAATTAATTACGAGAATAATAATTGTCCTTCTGACAATGACAATAGACTTGAGTTAAGGTCTATTGTCAGTCTGACCTTACTCAGACTTTGTGTAATCGAGTCTATTTCTTGCCTACTTAATTATATTTAACAGACAATAGCCTAAAATTAAGTGCGGCCGGAGACGACCAAAAATTAATATTTCTTATTTCTAGACTAAAAAATAGGACGGTTTTAATAAATTCTAGACTAATTCTCCTCTGTTAGCGACGGACCGCCCGTTAATTTTGAAGCCCAATTATAAAAGGACCTCAGAAATACTAAGAGCCGGAGAAATGGGCAAAACGTTGTCGATGACTCTTTGACTATAATTAGGGTTTTGGTAGAAACAATTGAATTTAATATTTTATCTGCAAAATGTATGTAAGTAAGGGTACCTCTCAGTTATAGAGAAGGTTAGATACTGTCTCAGATCATAGAAACAAGGAGATATGCCATCATAGCAAATTAGTACCGGAACAACTGATGCCACTATTAGTACATTATTCGACACAATTACGCGCATAATTAAGCGCTCCTTGTGAATAAAAAGATCTCCCACGCATTAAACATTCCGCACACCCTCAATCTAACACTGTTAATCGTCACTCAACACTAGCACTAAACTAAAACACTGTATTTATACCATCGATCGTGTTCGGTTCGTCGCCAGCGCGTACGTTTTTAATATGAACAATTTGCTCAAGATCAGGAATCAAGCTCGCTAGCGCCTTGGCACATCTCCCTTGTTTCTATGATCTGAGGATACTGTTCACTAAATAGTATAAAAACGATGGTGCCATTTTTCCTTATCTACGATATCATTTGAGGGAAATCCGTTACGATTGCGCGCAAAATTCAAAATATCTTGCGTTTTTTGCAAATTGCAGCACTGTTTTACATTGTATGTTGTACGCCACAATAATGACAGTAAAGTTACTAATAATAATCATTAAAATCATCAAAACAGCCCTCAAAATTATATTTGAGGAAGATACGATTATTTCGTGAAATCATTAAAATTTTCTTAAATGTAATTTCGAGGGCCATATTGATGATTTTGATGAATATTATTTTATTTTACGGGAAACAGTATACACTATATTCCAAACTGCTTTAATGCTTTGTCACCTTTGTACACCAATTTAAGGCTGTTTACAAGTAATGGTGCAACATCCCCTCTCTTGAGAATGGGGGGAGCCATAAATCGCTACCTCAGGACTGATTTGCGCGTTACCGTTGATGTGTTAGTAGGTAGTGCAATGGCATAATCGGAGCGGGATAAGAAGCGAGTTTTGGAAGCGAAATATGCTGATGATATTATTATACCTACAGCAGCTGTCTTGTAACAAAAACCCTGTTCGATCCCAAAGGGGGCCATTATGCTCATCATTATGAACAACTTTTACGATGACACCAACGCTGAAATCGCGAAAAAAATCAGATTTCCGTACATTTGTGTTCACATAAATCAATAAAATGTATGGAACAGCTGATTTTTTTGCGATTTCGGGGTTGTGTCATACAAAATATTGAAAAAACGTCAAGCTCAGTAACTCCGTGACACATCTCCCTTGTTTCTATGATCTGAACCGGATCCATAATATTAGTATCTGCTTGTAATTTAGACCAATCTCCCCTACGCCCCAAAGGCTCAGTTAATTGAAGAATTATTGCTACCCATTCACATTTCGTGCAAATTCTATTACACACATAAAACGATTAAATTTGAACTCTATTACATTTGCAATAAGATCTTTATTAATGGCAATCTTGAGTTTGTAACATAGTTATTTGGTACCTTTAATATAGTGAAGCGAAAGCTTATGGAAATACAGCTGATGGCTTAAGTGGAAATTGTGGAACATAGTGATGTGTTAGTGGGGCGGTAGGGGAACAGTAGGGGTACCCTAGTAAATCAGTAGGGGTACTTTCGGAATGGTAATTAGATAGCATGACATTTAATTTGATAATAACTTATTCCAATATCAAAAGGGTAGATAAAAAAAACGCATCGTGAGGGTTCCGTAGAAACTAAATTTTATGTGTAACAAATCAAAAAAAATTATGTTAACAATTTTAGGTTTTTTTTTCCTTTACTTGTGCTGTGAGACTAGTAGTATTTGATATTTATTTCAACTAGATACACGGTAGGCTTGCCTGAGAAAAAGGGTCTTGACAGACAGACATACAGACAAAGGACGGACCGCTAAGTGATCCTCTAAGGGTTCCTTTTTTCCATTTGAAGGGCGAAACCCTAAGACATGAACAAGATGGTACTAGAACCAAAAGAAATATAGTCGAATACGCGTCCATACAATAGCAAAATTTTAATACTAAGTTTTTGCATAAGAATGAAAATCTCATAATTTTGTAACTTTTTCGCGAGCTCGCACACTTGCAGCGAAACTTAGAAGTGTCACTTGAAACTGGTTTCAACCGGTTACAACTGGCATTAGGGCTGCCCGTTCAAAAAGTTTCGAAAAAATTTTTGGAGCAAAAAAATTTTTCGTGAACATAATTATACTTTTTGTTACTTTGCAAAGTTTTGCAAAGTTTCGGAACGGGTTGCCGCAGTTAGGAAAGTAATAATGCTTTGATGATTAAAGTTGTGTTATGTTCACGAGTTTTTTCGTTTTGCTTATGAAACTGTCTAGGTATTTGGTTTTAGTAACTGGGCATAGCCTATGCTCAGCAGTGGATATCGTTCGGCTTATATAAGGTGTTATAAAAATATCTGCCACGGCTTTAATGGGAGGTAGTACTTTGTTTATAGATTACAATAGTGAAGAACTTTCGTACCCCGGAACAGTTAATTAAATTTGAGAAAATAAAGAAGTTAAATTAACATTGACTCTACTCTGCATAACGTGGTTCACAAATTACGCACGATGTGTCGCTTTGCCAATTAAAACAACTGCTATCTCTTTCCATCTGTTCTGATATCAGCTGACTAGTTCGTCACTACCTAATCTACTAAAATTTATACGTACTTTTTTTTGTATGAAAAAAAAAGACAAATAATCAATAATATTTATCCTTTACTATTGTAATCTTTAAACACAATACTGTCTCCCATTGCAGCCGTGGCAGATATTTTTATAGCACCTTATATAGTAATGATATAATGTCTTATAATTTTCTATATTATGCCCCCTTGGTGTAAGACAGTCATGCTTGTGTGCATGCATGTTTTAGATTTTTTGATTTTTATACGCTACACGTTTATGTCGTTTAACTAAACAACTTATGTATGTGGATCTGTCATTTTTCTTTGAATAATAAGTCAATAGAAGTCGCAAAGGCGCGTGACCTTGTCGCCGCTTTCGAGCAAATTAGGTAAGTACGAGAGCGCGCGTTTAAAAATGTGACGTATGTGAACGGAATTAAGTTTAATTTTGTATTGCATTGGATGCTTTGACATTGACAGCGAACCGCCGACACGCGTCTGGGAATAAAATGTAGTAGATGACATTTCTATTGACTTATTATTTAAAGCGCCTCTTATGAGCATCACCAACGCGTAAAAAAAGGTTTCCAATTTTAACTGATTCACATGACACTGTAGCTCAGTTGGTAAGAGCGCTGGCCCGGTTCAGGCAATGGTCGCGGGTTCAAACCCTACCTGTGTCAGTTGTTTTTGTACATTTTTTCGGGATACATGTAGCCTATGTTACTCAGTAATAATGTAGCTTTCTATTGGTGAAAAATGGTTAAAATCGGTCCAGTAATTTTTGAGTTTATCCATTACAAATATACATACAAAAAATCAAATCTTTTCTCTTTATAATATTAGTTTAGATAACATTATTATTTAGATTTTTGTGGTGGCAGCCCTAAGCGAAGCTTTCTATAGAACAGGTTGCGTCTCTCACAAAGTTTGTCGCTTACCAATCCTTATATTTTATACTTTGTGCTGAGAGTTTAGGTGAGAACCGCGAACTGTAAGGAGGAATAAAGTTTTTATTGTTATTTGAGACGTAATGGCGGTTAAGATAGGTCAAGTGTAAGATTTATAAAAGTCTAGTGAATATACCTGTAACTTAACAGGCAGTAACCTAGCACCCTGAGGTTTCCATACAAAATGAAAGTTTGTAATCGTAAAAAAATATGTTTTATGTGATTTATCTACAAATAAACTATTTTATTGAGTGCAGTGATAGCCTAGCGGTTTAACCATGTGCCTCCCACGGCGAATGGTTCGCGTTCGATCCCGAGGCCCGCTGACTTTTCGAAGTCATGTGCGTATTAGAAATTAATTATCACTTGCATTAACGGTGAAGGAAAACATCGTGAGGAAACCGGCATGTCCTAGAACCAAAAATTCGAAGACATGTGACGTCCACCAACCCGCACTGGGCCCGCGTGGTGGACTACGGCCCACTCCCTCTCACAGAGGAGGCCTGTGTCCCAGCAGTGGGAACATTATAGGCCGATTATGCTTATGCTTATGCTAAACTATTTTTGGATTTTTTACTTTACTTGTGCTGTGAAACCTTGCATTTTGCCAAATTTCATGATTCCAGGTCAACGGGAAGTATCCGTTTCTGATTTAGTTACGAGTATCAAAATATGCCGCATAATGAAGCTGGTTTTGTTGAACATCGCACTAAACTGATTTAATCAGTTTAATCAAACTAATATTTCGGACGATATTAATTATAAATAAAATAAAAGTTTCAGTATTTTATAAAAAAAAAACATTATTTTTGTCTAGCATGTTTCATTTAATTAACCTAAAAATATTTAAAATTCTGGACCAGTGAAGTAATTGAAAAATAATATTACAAGAGATCAAAATATTAATTAAAATAACTCTCAAAAATAGCTGAAATAATTTAATATATTAAAATAAATCAGCCATGTAATAATGGGAGCTTGTAAACGCCTACGACGCGTAGCCAATGTTACGAGATAATTTGCTACGCCTGCGTAGCAAGCGTACGCGTAGAAGTGATGTCTGCTACGCCGTAGCAACTCTCATAATGGTTTACAATATCTACCAGCTTCTATTCCGAATAATATATTTACTAGCTGTGCCCCTCGATTTCACCCCCGTTGCTCGGCTCCTAAGTGTCGTAGCGTGATGCTAAATAGCCTATACAATTCCTCATGAATCTGGCTATCATATACAAAAAGAGTTTTTCGAATCCAACTAGTAGTTCCAGAGATTAGCGCATTCAAAAAAAAACAAACGAAGAATTAGCATTGACTATCAAAACAAACGCCAGATATCAACATTTCTTATCACACTTAAACCACCATAGTAACGAAAATCATGGTGAGACTCGCCATATCATAAATCAGCGTTCTTTTGTTAGTAAATCTATCTTATCAACTAATACGATTAGACTGAATATCGGTATTCAACAAAAAGTTCAGAAAATCTACCCTTAGCATTATTAGAACTTTTTGAATTATGAAAATCTTGGTCCGGGGAAATAAGATCTATTTCTTTCAGACATCATTGCTGTGTTACTGTTTGAATGGTATAGCAGTGTCATTACAGACACAATTGAGATATGTGTCATAGGTATATTGGAGGACTAGAATACATATATTATATTGGAGGCGTAATTATACAGGGTGGCAGGTTAAAAAGTGGAAATATTTTAAGGGGTCATTGTACTCATAAGTATGAACAACTTTTACTATAGGACTAACCAAGAAATCGCGAAAAAAAAATCAGCTGTTCCATACATTTTGTTGAGTTATGTGAACATAAATGTATGGAACAGCTGAATTTTTTTGGCGATTTCAGCGTTGGTCCCATAGTAAAAGTTGTTCATAATTATGAGTACAATGACCCCTTAAAATATTTCCACTGTTTAACCTGCCACCTTGTATTATATGCGTTAGTTCTGCTTGGTGTATCATAACACTTATTCTAACAAATATTATAAATACAAAAATTACCCTATCTGTCTGTTGTTGCTGCTGCCTAATGTGAAAATAAGTTTCTTTGTTTGTTACCTTTTCACGCTTAAACTACTGAACCGATCATCACGAAATTTCGCATATGCGTTTATCAGACATACCTTTCATCCAGAAAAAAGTACTGTTCCCGTGGCAAAGAACAATAACTTTCAACGGTCTCCATTGCTTTAGGACGCTAGATGGCGCTGCGTGTATGTCATGCGGACGAAATCGCGGGCAAAGTACTAGGAGCTCATAAAGAATAAGTGAGGAAACCTCCCTTGTAAGCCTACTGGCTTATACCTATTCATTGGTCCGTGCTGTACCAGCCAATAATGACCTGTATGATTTATGATGGACGCGTCTTTCTTTGCGTCATCCGCCGGTAGTTGGTGTTTTTTATACTGAATCATAATAACATTATGATTTCTTTTTTCTTGAGCTCATGAAAAATATCAGTGGGATACTGATATTTATACAGGGTTTTTTGGTGGAATTTTGGGGAATAATCCTAAACTACTTGGAGGTGATTAAAGTGGTCAACATTGACCTATATGTCTAGACAAGCAGTTCCGAACATTAAACATGTCACACTCAAGTGTTGTGCGGGCACAACACGAGCCTCACATTCACTTTGACGTTTGATGCGGTGAGTAACAGACAAGTACCCGCGTGTGAGGCATGATTTTTGTTCGGAACTGCTTGTCTAGGGACATATAGGTCAATGGTGATCAAGTTGTGAGCTTAAATACAATCAAATTGAATCATTTACGGAAACACCTCTGTTTCCTATAAGGAAATACAAGTGTAATTATGTTGTCCGTCCATATAATTCCAAGCACAGATACAGTTAACATTGTAAATACAGCCAGCAATCGTAAAAGTCGTAACGATCAGCAACAAAGTCGGGCAAGTAAAAGTTTGGGCGACTTTACGATCACTCAGCAGTAAAGTGCAACATTGTGTATGTTGGCGGAGATTTTGTGTCGTTATGCTGTGGCTGGTTTGTTTAAGGATTTTTTTACCTTTCAGCTAAAGGAGTTAAAATTCTATTGTTACCGGGTTCCGGAAGCTTCGTACAGGTCAAAAATACACCTAATTAATTTACTCCAATGGTGATAACCGCGCTGATCGATCGATCTGCGAGGTTAAGCTACGCTTACCGTGGTCCAAGATTATAAAATACTATGTGCAGATGCCTCATCTCATGCAAAGAAACGTGGCCGCCGCAACTCGGGCTATCCTCGGGCTATAATTTTTTTTAAAGGCAAAAGTGTTATACCGCCAAAATGGTACTTTTGGAAAACGAGTTTTATGGTATTTTTTTTAAGTTAAAAAATCATATCTCTGTCTTTTGGCGGTTAAGCTCTTTCGCTTTTCCACTGACGAGTTAATTTACGAGTCGTAGGGCACAGCGAGATATCTTGCTCTAATCTGTAGCAGCTCAACCGGGGAAGTACCTCCACCTTACAGAACACCACAGCCAAATAACGCTACTCGTCGGTAGTGTTGTGTTTCTGTAGTGAGTAAGGTCGCCAGAGCTCTTGAGGATGTGCTGTGGTGACAACGTGGGACCTGTTTGACTCCTAAGCTAAGCACAGTGAATCCTCAGAAGCTCTGATGACCTTACTGACCACCTTTTAAAGAGTTGGCAACGCGCATTTGATACTCGGTATTGCGCACATTTCATCTACGGTAACTGCTTACCATCAGGCGAACCATACGCCTGTTTGCCATCACACCTCTGCCTACCTCTTCAGAGAACAGGCGTAATGTTATCTCATCTATTCCCAAAGGATTTTCCTTTTTCTATTACTATAAAAATAGAAAAACCTATATCTCCCAAGTCTGACGCGACTGTGAAGCTGTCGCTTCACCCAGACTAGTTCGAAAGAATCTATTTGTCCCAGTGGACTGTTACGGGCCGTGGAATGACAGCAGAACATCATGAATGTGGGTAGTTACATGTTTCTACGATAGTTTTACGAGTTGACTTTATTTTACGAGGTAATGCGAAGGTACCTAGGTTTCATGAGCGTTGGTTCTTTTTCGTGTCTAGGTTGGTTTTGGATTCCGTACCCAAACGGCAAAAATGGAACCCTTAATTTAATGCGTCTGACTGTCCGTCCGTGTGTCACAGATTATACTCGGAGATTTTTGCAACTTTATAGATGGAACTTTGCAGGTAGATGTCTAGTTCTTTAGGTGTCATATTAGTCAAAAAATATAATAATAGTAACCCTTCAGCAAGTATTGCTACTATAAGGCCGCAGCCGCACTGGTACGGCGACAGCGACGCGACGGCGATTTCGTGAACAAATAAATGTCGCTTGTCATTTCTGCAGTGTGGCTACCGACATTATTATGTTTATATGAGTTTGTTATCACGAAATCGCCGTCGCGTCGCTTTTGCTGTATCAGTGCGGCCGCGGCTTTAGGGCTCTTTTAGTTTAGACGTTTGGTGTCGGATTTCTGCAGTGCCGCAGCGTCCTGGGCCCCAATTCTGCTATTGCAATTGTGTACGAATGGTGTGATAATGACATCATAACGGTCAAAACCTAAGCGGTCATTAGCTTAGAGTAGGACTATCTCTTTCGTCATTGGTCAAAACGAGCCATTGAGAGACCATTATGACACGATTATGACAATTGCATTAGCAGACTTCGGGCCCTGATGTCATGCGTGCGCAATACCAGCATCGCACCGTGCTTTCTACGCGTCCACTTAATGGAAATACTAGACTTTTGCCCGCGACTCCGTCCGCGTGGACTACAGTGGAATGACCAGTTTAAATGACCTCCGTAGTGTAGGATGGCTAGTACTACCAAGAGGTCAAGCTGTATCTCAGGTTCCTCCCATCAGAATTAGATAAAACGGGGCTAAGATTTTAAGTTGGACCCCAAGCTATCGAACTGTGAAAACCACATCAAAATCCGTTTAATACTTTTCGCGTGATGCGCGCACAAGCAGACAAACAGACAAACAGACAAAAATTCTAAAAAAAATATTTTTGGGTATGGTTACGTCCCAGTACCTACCCTATCCCGACTGTTGTTTCTGGAATATCTTCAATGTACAGACACGGCTTTTTTACAATTTTATAATAGTATAGATAGAAAACTGTCCACGCGCAGTATTTCATTACCTTAGAGGTAATGAAATCGGCTGTTCTGTTCAATTTTTTAATAGATATTCATAGAAATTCTGATTCATTTTCTAATTTATGTATTAAGATAGTGCCTATGTGGAGCCTATGTATTCTAGATTTTATCTTTATAAACATAATGTACATGTACAATTTCCAGATACCTCCTGTGACGTCACCGCTTTATTATTAACCGACTTCAAAAAAGGAGGTTCTGTATTCGTCCCGTATGTATGTATGTATGTAAGTATGTATGTATGTATGTATGTTTGTATGTGCGCGATTTTCTCAAAAACTACTGATTCGATTTGGATGAGGTTTTCACTAACGTAATCTACATACTTTCAGGAAGGTTTTAATATATAATACATTATGTAATCATTCCTATGTACAAAGTCATATGCATAAATGTACACACTCCGTAGAAGATTTACTGTTGAACGAATTCGTGAAAGTAATCTAACACGGGATAAAGAACTAAAAAGGGAAAAATAAAAAACTTTTTTAACAAAAAATAACCGACTTCAAAAATCCACTACAAAGAAAATAATAATTTTGGTTTCGGAAGTCGGTGGCAAAAAAAAGCAAACAAAAACCAAAGCCACAGAGTTCAAACGATTGATCAATGGGGAGCAATCATCGAACGCTTCAAACTAACGCTTTCACCTTGCACGGATAGTTCACAGTTTCACACTAAGTTCTATATCCTTAAGCCTTTATACATCTGTGAGGTGAGCAGAATTCTAAGAGACCCTAGAATTTATTTGATACGTGTGATTTTAAAAAGAGAATTTCTTCAATCTGGGAATGTGTGATTTTGAAAAGTGTTTGCTTTTAGATCACGTAGTTATATTTACTAAGTAATTTAATGTAACTGTAATTATACAGGATACATTTTTCAAATGGGTGTTGATGGCCAAATCCAAAATCAACTTTAAAACACACGCTATTACTGCACCATCCGATGGTGTCTCTAATAAGGATCAAATTCTGGGAAGTAATGACATAATTATGGTAAATTAAAGGAGTGTTGATTTTAAAACTGATTTATATTTTGAAGTAGGTACTATCATTGGCTGGTGTAATAATACAAGGTTTGTTCTTTTCCAAAATCAACAGGTTCGATTTTCAGCTAGTAAAATTATTTTTTCAAAACTCTAAATGATGCAGTTTAAGTTTTTATCAAAATTGGCCTCGAGACTCCTTTGTGTGTTTACGCTATTTCTTAAAGTTTCGTATTTGGCTATCCACGCCCATTTGAAAAATTCAGCCTGTATAAATTTTTACAGGCTATTAGAGAAATTGTGAAAAACTCAATCAACTGAACAAACTAATTTCACTTTTGACATTGCTTTAATATTTTTATGAATTTTATGTTATGATATTCTTTTATTGCGAGTACGATTAATTCTTCTGCGCAAAGCTATAAAATAGCACCTTTGGACGATTAAAAGTTTCATCTATCATAATTCTCAAGTATTTTAATTTTGAAATACTGTAAAATATGAATAGCTTCCATTTCAGTTAAGTGCTAACATAACTGACAAAAATAGTTTCGTAGGTACTTAAAGTTAGAGGCATTGAGTTGGAGTCTGTAATTAGTCTCTGATAAATGTCACCAAGTCTAAAGAGGCGTAAAAAGAGATTTCAAATTTCAACTGATACAGGCGATGACACAGTAGCTCAGTTGGTTAGAGCGATGCCACGGTGAGACAGAGGCTGCGGGTTCAAACCCTGCCTGTGTCAGTTGTTTTTGAAGATCTCTATTTTATTATTTATAATAACATAGTTTCATACTGACTCTGTTCTAATCTGATAGACAATTCTACCCTTACTACAAAAAAGATAAACACGTGTTAAACGCGTATGCTACCAAAAATAATACACACTTGTTTTAGACAAGTTAGTGCTAAAACAATACGCACTTGTTTTAGCACTAACTTGTCTAAAACAAGTGTGTATTATTTTTGGTAGCACTCGCGTTTATCTTTTTCGTGGTACGGCCCTTCATGTCCAGATACTAGAAAAACAACTGAAGATTTTTGGAACGAAGTTCCTTAACGCGGCTTGTGGTAGAAGTTGACTGGGAGATATCGTCACGTAATTAAAAAAGCGTCATGCTCCCTCCCTAAACCTAAAACTCACGGTAATCGCGTTCGCAGTCTCCGACTAGTACCCGTCGAGGCGTCAGAGCCAGTCGCGTCTCCGGATTGGAAAATAATACGCATAATTTTACCATGTTTCATATGTACATTATTGGAATTACGTTCCTAACCGCACCCTTTTTTATAGATTTCGGACAATGGATGGAATGAAACTTTTGAACAACCCAAAACTAAAATAGTTTCATCTAAACATAGACGATGCATCTTTATTTCTATTTTAACGTTGTTATAAAGATAACCTGTTAACAGAATCCGTGATGCATGGTGCGCTGAAGACATAATTCTTGTCTTGTGTTTACGGGGCGGCGGCAAATCGTAAACTTGTTTGAAATATGCTGCGCTGTCTCTTTGGCGGAGTTCAGAGATACTAGATGGTTCCCTTTTGTGTTTGAGTTAGAGGATACATTGTTGTACTGTGCCCCGCAGTTCGACCCCTGTTACTCAGCTCCTAAGGGTCGTAGCGTGATGTTAAATAGCCTATAATGTTCCTAATAAATCTGGCTATCACATACATAAAGAACTTTTCGAATCAAACTGGTAATTCCAAAGATTAGCGCGTTCAAACAAACAAACAAACTTTTCAGCTATATTATATGTACGAGTACTAGCTGTTCCCCGCAGTTTCACCCCTTTGCTCGGCTCCTAAGGGACGTAGCGTGATGTTAAATAGCTCATACTATTCCTCATTAATCTGGGTATCATATATAAGGTGCTATAAAAATATCTGCCACGGCTGCAATGGGTCTGTCTACAATACTGTCTGTATTGTGTTTATAGATTACAATAGTAAAAATAAATTATTGATTATTTGTCATATTTTTTTTTCATACAAAAAAGTCATGTATAAATTTTAGTAGATTAGGTAGTGACCAACTAGTCAGCTTATATCAGTTTTCATTCACAGAACAGATGGAAAGAGATAGCAGTTGTTTTCATTGACGAAGCGACACATCGCGCGTAATTTGTGAACCACGTTATGCAGAGTAGAGTTTAACTTCTTTATTTTCTCAAATTGAATTAACTGTTCCGGGGTACGAAAGTTCTTCACTATTGTAATCTATAAACAAAGTACTACCTCCCATTAAAGCCGTGGCAGATATTTTTATAGCACCTTATATAAAAATAACTTGTCGAATCCGACTGGTAGTTTCCGAGATTAGCGCGTGATAAACCAGAGATACAGCTTGACATCTTCGTAGTACTAGCCACCCTACTTAATTAAGGAGGTCATTTAATAAAATAGTCCATTTATTGTAGTCCACGGACGGAGTCGCGGGCATAAGTCTAGTTGTAATAACAATAATAGTGACAATTTGCGGTCTTACGAAAAAAGTACCATAGCTAAAGCCAAAAAAATTACAAAACTTACGTCCTTTTTTCTAGGGTTCCGTACCAAAATGGTAAAAAACTACACAAAAAATTATGAAATAAAAATGTTAAACTTCCATATGTCGGCGGGGCCTCTTATTCAGGTTTTTACCTCTCAGCTTTTGAACAGGAAGAACGTACGCAGTGTGTGCACGTGCAGCTTGCTTTGCGTCTCGACAAATTAACATTTCCTTTCATTCCTCCTTAATGTACAATGTTGCTTATTTTTATGCTAGGCCCCGCCGACTTCAATATACATTTAGATTTTTATTTATGGAAGTTTAACATTTTTATTTCATAATTTTTTGTGTAGTTTTTGGAAGTCGGTTTTTTTTAAACCTGTTTTTATTTTTATCTTTTTAGTGTAGTGTAACCATTTTTTGTTGTTGTTAATTATTACAATAAAGTACCATAAAATCATGGACAGAGCGACTTTAATCATTTATGTACTGCCTTTGCCACACATTTTGTATGTACTTTTACCGAGATCGATTACTTCCACGAATTGAAATAGGTACTTTTATTCATAGATGTTGGTGGATAAGAGCGTTTCAGTAAACAAAAACAGTGTTTTTTTAGTTTGTAATAGTAATAGGCTCGCACCATAGCCTTCTATCAAATGTGACTTAAGCATAAAAAAATTGTGTGTACTGTACACCTCTGTCTAACCTTGCGAGAAATATCGGCGTGATGTTATGTATGTATAATATCGAGATCGATTGCGTTCAGGAATGCAAGTACCTACACAATATCACTTTTTCATCATCGTCATGATGTCATCGAGATACACCAAAAATACCGTTTATTACACATGGTTAAAAATCTAATCAACCAAAGTTAATAAAATTTATATGGGACCACCGCGCGAGGTTCTTCTACCATATGAAAAAAGAATCACGTAAATCGGCTCAGAAATCACGGAGTAATCGGTGTACATAAATAAATAAATAAAAAAAAAATAAAAAAAAATAAACCAACCGAATGCAGTTGGAAGTCGAGAAGGAGAGCATGTGGAATCCAGTGTCCATCCAACTACTATGATTACTACTACTAGGATTACTACTACTAGGGTAACTACTACTAGGATAACTACTACTAGGATAAATACTACTAGGATAACTACTACTAGGATTACTACTACTAGGATTACGACTACTAGGATTACTACTACTAGGATCAGGATTACTACTTTTACGATTATTATTACCATTAGGATTGTGATTAAGACTCGGATTAAGATAAAGATTAATCAGGATTAGAATTACGGTTGCGATAACATATATGATTACTATTACAATCTACTGGGATTACTATTAGGATTACTACTACTAGGATTACTACTAGTAGGATTACTACTACTAGGATTACTATTACCATTAGGATTATGATTAAGATTCGGATTAAGGATTAATCAGGATTACGATTACTATTACTTCTACTAGGATTAGGATTACTACTTTTAGGATTACTATTACCATTAGGATTATGATTAAGACTCGGATTAAGATAAGGATTAATCAGGATTAGGATTACGGTTACGACTAAAATTAGGATTACGATAACATATATGATTACTATTACGATTACTACTGTTGGGATTCCTACTGATAGGATTACTACTGTTAGGATTGCTACTACTAGGATTACTACTAATAGAATTACTACTATTAGGATTGCTAGTTTTAGAATTACTACTTTTAGGATTACTATTACGATTACTACTGTTGGGATTACTACTGATAGGATTACCACTATTAAGATTACTACTACTAGGATTACTACTACTAGGATTACTACTACTAGGATTACTTCTACTATGATTACTACTACTAGAATTACTACTACTAGGATTACTACTACTAGGATTACTACTACTAGATTTCTACTACTAGGAATAGGATAACTACTTTTAGGATTACTATTACCATTAGGATTATGATTAAGACTTGGATTAAGATAAGGTTTAATCAGGATTAGGATTGCGGTTACGATTAAAATTAGGATTACGATAACATATATAATTACTATTACGATTACTACTGTTGGGATTACATATTTCATAATTCATTCATAATTTCATTTTTAAATATTTCATCGTAAAAAAATAACAAAATAAAACATTTAAAAATGTAAAAAATTGTAATTATATAATAGGAAGAATTTTAGGATAACTATTACCATAAGGGTTACGATTAAGACTCGGTTTAACATTAGGATCTTAATCCTAATCCTAATTTGTTGGAATAATATGGCAATGTAATTACTTTCAGTAGTTTAGTTTTCTTTGTTGTCACTGGTGTGTAGACGTTATAACATACATTTTACTTTAAAACTGCGTTAGTTATTTATTTATCACAACAGGTTATGGGCCCAGGCATAATCCTGAAAAGTGATAAAAGTGAATCCTAATGGTAATAGTAATCCTAAAAGTAGTAGTCCGAATTGTAGTAATCCTAGTAGTAGTAATCCTAATCGTAGTAATCCTAATCGTAATCGTAATCTTAATCGTAGTAGGAATCCTAATCAATCCTAATAGTAATTCTAATCGTAATCCTTATACTAATCCTAATTGTAATCGTAATCCTAATCATAATTACTATTTTTTTTGGTTAATTTTTTTACGATGAAATATTTAAAAATGAGATTAATATGTGAATAAAATTAATAAAGACAAATAATAATTCAATCGTAGTAGTAATCCTTATCCTAATCAATCCTAATAGTAGTAATCCTAGTGGTGGTAATCCTAGTAGTGGTAATCATAGTAGTAGTAATCCTAGTAGTAATCCTAGTAGTAATCGTAGTAGTAGTAATCCTAATCACAATTAATCCTTATCTTAGTATCGTTATTCTCATGGTAGTAGTAATCCTGAAGGTAGTAATCCTAATCGCCTAGTAGTGGTAATCCTAGTAGTGGTAATCCTAGTAGTGGTAATCCTAGTAGTGGTAATCCTCGTACTGGTAATCCTAGTAGTGGTAATCCTAGTAGTGGTAACCCTAGTAGTGGTAATCCTAGTAGCAGTAATCCTAATCGTAATCCTAATCCTGTAGTAGTTTACTGCTGGATATTATTTATAGGCCAATCTCATCCAGCTGCCGCTGTGTGTGCCGCAAATGATAGGATCGTTTCATAAAAAAAATGTATAGGTATATCGTTATTTTTTAGATTTATTAACAGTTCCTACCAATAATTTAACACAAAAATGTTATAGGATTACTACTAGGATTACAACTACTAGGATTACTACTGCTACGGTTACTACTATGATTACTACTACTATGATTACTACTGCTACGATTACTACTGCTACGATTACTACTGCAAGGATTACTAGTGCAAGGATTACTACTGCTAGGATTACTACTACAAGGAATTCTACTACTAGGGTAACTACTACTAGGATAACTACTACTAGGATAAATACTACTAGGATAACTACTACTAGGATTACTACTACTAGGATTACTACTACTAGGATTAGGATTACTACTACTAGGATTAGGATTACTACTTTTAGGATTATTATTACCATTAGGATTATGATTAAGACTCGGATTAAGATAAAGATTAATCAGGATTAGGATTACGGTTGCGATAACATATATGATTACTATTACAATCTACTGGGATTACTATTAGGATTACTACTACTAGGATTACTACTAATAGGATTACTACTACTAGGATTACTTTTACTAGGAATAGTAATACTACTTTTAGGATTACTGTTAGTAAATGAGAACGCAATAATTTATGTTTTGTTTGCTTTCCCGCCAATTTGTGTGCTTTGTGTTGGCAACATTCTTTTTATTCTCTCTCTCCGCCATTTTCTTGTACTGTGAAAAGTTCCAAATAAAATACGTTCCTACAATTTTACAAGTTCTACAGTTGTTTTAATGATTTTATGCCCAAAATATCAACATGGTAGCAGAGCGTGGTTGATAAAAATCATTAGAAGTCAAAACGCAGAAAGAACTATAAAATCCGGTAGCGGCGTATCTGTAAGCGGCGTGCTCGCGCAGTCACATTGTCGAAAAATTGTTTTTACAATACATGAAGATGTCCAATTCAGGCCACAATCTATTCCACATTGACAGACTCGTCGGAAGAGATAATTATGCGAGCTGGAAGTTCGCTGTGGAAGCGTATTTCAAGCTCGAAGATCTGTGGAGTTGTGTTGAAGGAACTAATACCGACGCGAGAAAGGAAACAAAGGCAAAATCTAAGCTTATTTTATTGCTAGATCCGATCAATTACGTGCACGTACAGAGCGCAAACACATGTCAAGAAGTCTGGGACAGCTTACAGCAGGCTTTCGATGACAGCGGGTTATATAGAAAAGTTGCCTTGCTGAGAGATCTCATCACAACAACATTGGACAGTTCTCGAAACGTAGATGACTATGTCAATAAAATAATGTCGACTGCACATAAGTTAAGGAATATCAAATTTGACATTAATGATGAATGGCTTGGAACGCTGATGTTGGCTGGCTTACCCGAAAATTATAAGCCGATGATTATGGGATTAGAGAGCTCAGGGATCAAGATCAGCGCAGACTCCATAAAAACAAAACTCCTGCAGGAAGTTCAATGCTCAGAAAGCACAGCGTTCTTCACTAGGAAGACAGTTGTTCACAAGAAACAAAGTACAGAAAAGGCCCATATTCAGAAGGGGCCCCGATGCTATAATTGTAACAAGCATGGACACTTCGCGAAGAATTGTCGTGCTCTGAAGAAAAAGAATACTGAAAAAGTAGAAGAGAATAAAAGTTTTGTAGCAGCATTTTCAGCATGTTCACAGACAATAAATCCGGATCTTTGGTACGTGGACTCAGGTGCCTCCATGCACATGACCAATAGAGCTGACTGGTTGTATGATGTGACAAGCCCACCAATACCCACCATAACTGTTGCCAGTAGGACACCGCTGCCTGTGGAAAATATGGGAAAGGTTAATTTATTGTTGAATGGTAATGAACATAGTAAAATTCAGGTAAGAGAAGTTTTATACATACCAAAACTTGCTGCCAATCTCTTATCAGTAAGCGCTATGGTGAAAAGTGGCTGTAAGGTAAATTTTAGAGATAAAGGTTGTGATATTTTCGATAAAAATAATAAATTCCTCTGTTCAGCCACATTAGTAAACAATTTGTACCAGTTGAACACTCACAGAGAAGTCCTATCTAACCTAACATGTTCAAATAACTTAAATGATGTTGTCCTGTGGCATAGACGCATGGGACATCTGAATTTTTCAGACATTAACAAGTTACCGGAGTGTGCAGAGGGAGTTGATACATTCCCTGAGAAAAATAAAGGTCCTTTCACATGTACCACCTACCTCGAAGGTAAACACAGCAGACTGCCTTTCAACAGCATTGGCTCTAGAGCTTCACGCCCACTGCAGCTTATCCATACTGACTTGTGTGGACCGATGGAGCAGACATCACTGGGAGGTATGAAGTATTTCATTACCTTTATTGATGACTTTACTCGAAAAGTTCATGTTTATTTTTTGAAAGACAAATTGAGTGTACTAGAAGTGTTCAAAGATTACAAAAGTAAAGTAGAGAATGAACTTGAAACTAAAATAAAAATTGTTCGGTCAGACAACGGAAAGGAGTACTGTAATAAAGAGTTTGATAGTTTTTTGAGTAGACATGGAATTGAACATCAAACAAGTACCCCGTACTCACCCCAACAGAATGGCCTATCAGAAAGGATGAATAGGACGCTAGTCGAAAGGGCAAAGTGTATGTTGTTTGATGCTCATTTGTCAAAGCAATTTTGGGCAGAGGCGCTAGCAACAGCGGCCTATATAATTAATAGATCACCCACTAGATCACTTGATGGCAAAACTCCTATAGAAATGTGGTCAGGCAAGAAACCCAACTTATCAAATATAAAGATTTTTGGCTCTGAAGTAATGGCTCAAATACCTAAAGAAAAACGCCAAAAATGGGATTCTAAATCTAAGAAATATTTATTTGTTGGTTATTGTGAATCTAGTAAGGGATATCGGTTACTTGATCCTGACACTAATAAAATTATCAAAAGTAGAGATGTAGTCTTTTTAGAAAATGTTCAAAGACTTGAACATAATGTGTACTTACCTTGCTTATCTAACAGTGATCCTGAAATACAGTTAGCTGAAGAACCCTGTAAAGAAGAATCAAAAATGAGCTTAGAACAGTCTTCAAGTGATGAGTACCTGTCAGATGACAATGATGATCCATCCTACGTACCAGATAAATCAGTGGACCCTTCGACACCTGTACGTAATATTAACTTACGTCCACGCAGAGCTGTCCAGCATGCAAAAAGGGATGACCATGATGTGAGTTACTTTTGTCCAATTCTTAATTTGAGTGATCCTCTCACTGTTGATGAAGCCCTGTCGTCTTCACATGGTGATCAGTGGAAGAAGGCCATGAAGGAGGAATATGATTCTTTAATAAATAATAGAACTTGGTCACTGGTAGATTTACCTTCAGGTAACAGAGCCTTGCCATGTAAATGGATATTTAAAAGTAAGACAAATGAGAAAGGTGAGATTGTTCGTTTTAAAGCGAGATTAGTCATTAAGGGGTATGCTCAAAGAAAAGGAAATGACTACGATGAGGTCTATGCTCCAGTGGTAAGATATACCTCAGTCCGATTTTTGCTTGCTCTAGCTGCTAAATACGACCTAGAAATGATTCAGATGGATGCTATAAGTGCATTTCTGCAGGGTGACATAGACACCGAAATATATATGTCACAGCCAGAATGCTATGAAGAGAGTGATCAGGTATGTCACCTACATAAATCAATCTACGGGCTCAAGCAGGCTAGTCGTCAGTGGAATCTGAAATTAAACAATGTCCTACTTAAAATTGGATTGGAAAGGTCAAAAATAGATCCATGCATCTATTATTCTGTAAATGCATCAAAAATGATTTTTATTGCAGTTTGGGTAGATGACTTCATGATTTTTACAAATGACAAGAAAACTGGAACAGATATCAAAGAAAAACTTAAAGAGGAATTCTGTATGAAAGATCTGGGTGAAATACAGCAATGTATTGGCATAAATGTGAATAGAGATCGTGAGGCAGGTGGGATCATGTTGGATCAAGAGAAATATATAAAACAAGTGTTAGAACGCTTTGGCATGTCTGAGTGCAAACCAGTTTGCACACCGATAGAGGTAAATATGAAATTTGATAAGAAACCTGAAAATGAAGATAGTAATTTCCCATACAGAGAAGCGGTAGGCTATCTGATATATCTGGCGCAAGTTACACGTCCTGACATCACCTATGCAGTGAACAAGTTGAGTCAGTATTGTAGTGACCCAGGCATTCAACACTGGCTTGGAGTAAAAAGGGTCATGAGATACCTTCAAGGAACCAAGAACCTAAAGTTATGTTATGTCAAAGATGACTCCAAGGAGATAACTGGGTATTGCGATGCAGACTGGGCTAGTGACCCACAGGATAGAAGATCATGCACCGGCTACACTTTTATTTTTCAAAATGCTTGCATATCTTGGAATTCCTGTAAACAACAGACTGTGGCGCTCTCGACAGCAGAAGCCGAATATATGGCGATGGCTTCGGCGACCCAGGAGGCGTTATGGCTTCGGCAACTTCAAGCTGAACTCGGCCAAGGTGTCGACAGTGCATTACTTATTTATAGTGATAACCAAAGTGCAATAAGACTGGCATCAACCGACTGTTATAAACCCAAGACTAAACATATTGATATAAGGTTGCATTTTCTCAGGGAAAATATTGTTAAATGTAAAGTAAAATTTTTATTTGTAAATGGTTGTAACATGGTAGCTGATAATTTAACTAAAGGTGTAACACTTGCAAAACATTCATACTGTATTAGTAAGATGGGATTGCGTTCTAGAGGGAGTGTTAGTAAATGAGAACGCAATAATTTATGTTTTGTTTGCTTTCCCGCCAATTTGTGTGCTTTGTGTTGGCAACATTCTTTTTATTCTCTCTCTCCGCCATTTTCTTGTACTGTGAAAAGTTCCAAATAAAATACGTTCCTACAATTTTACAAGTTCTACAGTTGTTTTAATGATTTTATGCCCAAAATATCAACAATTACTATTACCAATCTACTGGGATTACTATTAGGATTACTACTACTAAGATTACTACTAGTAGGATTACTACTACTAGGAATAGGATAACTACTGCTAGGATTACTATTGCAAGGATTACTAGTGCAAAGATTACTACTGCTAGGATTACTACTACTAGGAATTCTACTACTAGGGTTACTGGTACTAGGATTACTACTACTAGGATTAGGATTACTACTACTAGCATAAGGATTACTACTACTAGGATTAGGATTACTACTACTATGATTAGGATTACTACTACTAGGATTAGGATTACTACTACTAGGATTAGGATTACTACTTTTAGGATTATTATTACCATTAGGATTATGATGAAGACTCGGATTAAGATAAAGATTAATCAGGATTAGGATTACGGTTGCGATAAAATATATGATTACTATTACAATCTACTGGGATTACTATAAGGATTACTACTACTAGGATTACTACTAATAGGATTACGACTACTAGGAATAGTATTACTACTTTTAGGATTACTATTACCATTAGGATTATGATTAAGATTCGGATTAAGTATTATTCAGGATTACGATTTCTATTACTTCTACTAGGATTAGGATTACTACTTTTAGGATTACTATTACCATTAGGATTTTGATTAAGACTCGGATTAAGATAAGGATTAATCAGGATTAGGATTACGGTTACGACTAAAATTAGGATAACGATAACATTTACGATTACTACTACGATTACTATTACTATTACGATTACTACTGTTGGGATTACCACTACTAGGATTACCACTACTAGGCGATTAGGATTACTACCTTCAGGATTACTACTACCATGAGAATAACGATACTAAGATAAGAATTAATTGTGATTAGGATTACTACTACTAGGATTACTACTAGGATTACTACTACTAGGATAACTACTACTAGAATTACTACTACTAGGAATATGATTACTACTTTTAGGATTACTATTACCATTAGGATTATGATTAAGACTTGGATTAAGATAAGGTTTAATCAGGATTAGGATTACGGTTACGATTAAAATTAGGATTACGATAACATATATGATTACTATTACGATTACGACGAAAAATGACCAAAAAAATATCATTCCTCCCCCCCTTATCTCCGAAGTTTGCGTAGTAGTAATCCTTATCCTAATCAATCCTAATAGTAGTAATCCTAGTAGTGGTAATCCTAGTAGTGGTAATCATAGTAGTAGTAATCCTAGTAGTAATCCTAGTAGTAGTAATCCTAATCACATTTAATCCTTTTCTTAGTATCGTTATTCTCATGGTAGTAGTAATCCTGAAGGTAGTAATCCTAATCGCCTACTAGTGGTAATCCTAGTAGTGGTAATCCCAACAGTAGTAATCGTAATAGTAATAGTAATCCTATTAGTAATCGTAAATGTTATCGTTATCCTAATTTTAGTCGTAACCGTAATCCTAATCCTGATTAATCCTTATCTTAATCCGAGTCTTAATCAAAATCCTTATGGTAATAGTAATCCTAAAAGTAGTAATCCTAATCCTAGTAGAAGTAATAGTAATCGTAATCCTGATTAATCCTTAATCCGAATCTTAATCATAATCCTAATGGTAATAGTAATCCTAAAAGTAGTAATCCTATTCCTAGTAGTAGTAATCCTTGTAGTAGTAATCCTAGTAGTAGTAATCCTAATAGTAATCCCAGTAGATTGTAATAGTAATCATATATGTTATCGCAACCGTAATCCTAGTAGTAGTAATCCTAATAGTAATCCCAGTAGATTGTAATAGTAATCATATATTTTATCGCAACCGTAATCCTAATCCTGATTAATCTTTATCTTAATCCGAGTCTTAATCATAATCCTAATGGTAATAATAATACTAAAAGTAGTAATCCTAATCCTAGTAGTAGTAATCCTAATCCTAGTAGTAGTAATCCTTATGCTAGTAGTAGTAATCCTAATCCTAGTAGTAGTAATCCTAGTAGCAGTAACCCTAGTAGTAGAATTCCTAGTAGTAGTAATCCTAGCAGTAGTAATCCTAGCAGTAGTTATCCTATTCCTAGTAGTAGTAATCCTACTAGTAGTAATCTTAGTAGTAGTAATCCTAATAGTAATCCCAGTAGATTGGTAATAGTAATCCTAAAAGTAGTATTTCTATTCCTAGTAAAAGTAATCCTAGTAGTAGTAATCCTATTAGTAGTAATCCTAGTAGTAGTAATCCTAGTAGTAGTAATCATAATAGTAATCCCAGTAGATTGTAATAGTAATCATATATGTTATCGCAACCGTAATCCTAATCCTGATTAATCTTTATCTTAATCCGAGTCCTAATCATAATCCTAATGGTAATAATAATCCTAAAAGTAGTAATCCTAATCCTAGTAGTAGTAATCCTAATCCTAGTAGTAGTAATCCTAATCCTAGTAGTAGTAATCCTAATCCTAGTAGTAGTAATCCTAGTAGTAGAATTCCTAGTAGTAGTAATCGTAGCAGTAGTAATCCTTGTAGTAGTCATCCTAGCAGTAGTAATCCTAGTAGTAGTAATCCTAATAGTAATCCCAGTAGATTGTAATAGTAATCATATATGTTATCGCAACCGTAATCCTAATCCTGATTAATCTTTATCTTAATCCGAGTCTTAATCATAATCCTAATGGTAATAATAATCCTAAAAGTAGTAATCCTAATCCTAGTAGTAGTAATCCTAATCCTAGTAGTAGTAATCCTAGTAGCAGTAACCCTAGTAGTAGAATTCCTTGTAGTAGTAATCCTTGCACTAGTAATCCTTGCAGTAGTAATCGTAGCAGTAGTAATCGTAGCAGTAGTAATCATAGTAGTAGTAATCATAGTAGTAGCCGTAGCAGTAGTAATCCTAGTAGTTGTAATCCTAGTAGTAATCCTATAACATTTTTGTGTTAAATTATTGGTAGGAACTGTTAATAAATCTAAAAAATAACGATATACCTATACATTTTTTTTATGAAACGATCCTATCATTTGCGGCACACACATTGGCAGCTGGATGAGATTGGCCTATAAATAATATCCAGCAGTAAACTACTACAGGATTAGGATTACGATTAGGATTACTGCTACTAGGATTACCACTACTAGGGTTACCACTACTAGGATTACCACTACTAGGATTACCACTACTAGGATTACCACTACTAGGATTACCAGTACTAGGATTACCACTACTAGGATTACCACTATTAGGATTACCACCACTAGGATTACCACTACTAGGCGATTAGTATTACGACCTTCAGGATTACTACTACCATGAGAATAACGATACTAAGATAAGGATTAATTGTGATTAGGAATTCTACTACTAGGATTACTACTATTAGGATTACTACTAGGATTACTACTACTATGATTACCACTACTAGGATTACCACTACTAGGATTACTACTATTAGGATTGATTAGGATAAGGATTACTACTACGATTGAATTATTATTTGTCTTTATTAATTTTATTCACATATTAATCTCATTTTTAAATATTTCATCGTAAAAAAATTAACCAAAAAAAATAGTAATTATGATTAGGATTACGATTACAATTAGGATTAGTATAAGGATTACGATTAGAATTACTATTAGGATTGATTAGGATTCCTACTACGATTAGGATTACGATTACGATTAGGATTACTATGATTAGGATTACTACTACTAGGATTACTACAATTCGGACTACTACTTTTAGGATTACTATTACCATTAGGATTCACTTTTATCACTTTTCAGGATTATGCCTGGGCCCATAACCTGTTGTGATAAATAAATAACTAACGCAGTTTTAAAGTAAAATGTATGTTATAACATCTACACACCAGTGACAACAAAGAAAACTAAACTACTGAAAGTAATTACATTGCCATATTATTCCAACAAATTAGGATTAGGATTAAGATCCTAATGTTAAACCGAGTCTTAATCGTAACCCTTATGGTAATAGTTATCCTAAAATTCTTCCTATTATATAATTACAATTTTTTACATTTTTAAATGTTTTATTTTGTTATTTTTTTACGATGAAATATTTAAAAATGAAATTATGAATGAATGATGAAATATGTAATCCCAACAGTAGTAATCGTAATAGTAATTATATATGTTATCGTAATCCTAATTTTAATCGTAACCGCAATCCTAATCCTGATTAAACCTTATCTTTATTTACTTATGCTTATACTTTGATTACCACTACTAGGATTAGGATTACTACTACTAGGATTAGGATTACTACTACTAGGATTAGGATTACTACTACTAGGATTAGGATTACTACTTTTAGGATTATTATTACCATTAGGATTATGATTAAGACTCGGATTAAGATAAAGATTAATCAGGATTAGGATTACGGTTGCGATAACATATATGATTACTATTACAATCTACTGGGATTACTATTAGGATTACTACTACTAGGGTTCCTACTACTAGGACTACTACTAATAGGATTACTACTACAAGGATTACTTTTACTAGGAATAGTAATACTACTTTTAGGATTACTATTAACAATCCACTGGGATTACTATTAGGATTACTACTACTAAGATTACTACTAGTAGGATTAATACTACTAGGAATAGGATGACTACTACTAGGATTACTATTGCAAGGATTACTAGTGCAAGGATTACTACTGCTAGGATTACTACTACTAGGAATTCTACTACTAGGGTTACTGCTACTAGGATTACTACTACTAGGATTAGGATTACTACTACTAGGATAAGGATTACTACTACTAGGATTAGGATTACTACTACTAGGATTAGGATTACTACTACTAGGATTAGGATTACTACTACTAGGATTAGGATTACTACTACTAGGATTAGGATTACTACTTTTAGGATTATTATTACCATTAGGATTATGATTAAGACTCGGATTAAGATAAATTTTAATCAGGATTAGGATTACGGTTGCGATAAAATATATGATTACTATTACAATCTACTGGGATTACTATTAGGATTACTACTACTAGGATTACGGTTGCGATAACATATATGATTACTTTTACAATCTACTGGGATTACTATTAGGATTACTACTACTAGGATTACTACTAATAGGATTACTACTACTAGGAATAGTATTACTACTTTTAGGATTACTATTACCAATCTAATGGGATTACTATTAGGATTACTACTACTAGCATTACTACTACTAGGATTACTACTACTAGGATTACTACTACTAGGATTACTACTACTAGGATTACTACTAGTAAGGATTAGGATTACGGTTACGACTAAAATTAGGATTACGATAACATTTACGATTACTACTACGATTACTATTACTATTACGATTACTACTGTTGGGATTCCTACTGATAGGATTACTACTGTTAGGATTGCTACTACTAAGATTACTACTACTAGAATTACTACTATTAGGATTACTCCTACTAGGATTACTACTACTAGGATTACTACTACTAGGATTACTACTACTAGAATTACTACTACTAGGAATAGGATTACTACTTTTAGGATTACTATTACCATTAGGATTATGATTAAGACTTGGATTAAGATAAGGTATAATCAGGATTAGGATTACGGTTACGATTAAAATTAGGAGTACGATAACATAATATATGATTACTATTACGATTACGACGAAAAATGACCAAAAAAATATCATTCCTCCCCCCCTTATCTCCGAAGTTTGCGGGGCGATAAATCTGAAATAATTAGGGTTGATAGGAATTGACCCAAATATGGCACCAAAAATGAAACGATGTTCCTAACTAGTACCACGGGGTCTCATCAGGAACAAAAGAACATTTGTTGAAATAACTCATAATAGATGGCGTTATACGTATCGATTTGTTATTGAAGTTTATGTAAAATTGAGAACATGAAAAAATACATCATAAATAATATTTGTTTAAATTTTTAAAAATCTTTTAAACACGGTAAAATGTATAGCCCGAAGATAGCCCGCGCTAAATCGGTCACATTTCTTTGTATGAGATGAGGCATCTGTACGTATAGTATTATATTATCTGTGCTAGTACAGTTTTTTCAAAATCATCAAAACTCCTTCACAAACAAACTTAGTTATGCGGTCCGGATTTTTTCACTTTATACGTCCAAAAATGATACGGAACCCTCGGTGCGCGAGTACGACTCGCACTTGGCCGGTTTTTTTTTTTGTAACATCGAAATGGTTCATCAAGCATAGAGACCTTTAATTTTCAAAGGGATACTGTCCGCAAATAAACTCAAAACAAGTTTTCGGTACCGAAAACCTGTGTGAAATTTGGTACCTACAGAAGACTTATTACACCAAAAAAGTCAAGACTGCCTTTGACAACAGGACACTGTAAATATTTTACTGGAAATACTACAAAACTCAACCCTGCCTTTCTCAGTGCATCTTTTTTTATACACAAAAATTAAAACCGGCCAAGTGCGAGTTGTACTCGCGCACCGAGGGTTCCGTATCATTTTTGGACGCATAAAGTGAAAACGCCGGCCCGCATAACTAAGTTTGATGGTGAAGGAATTTTGATGATTTTGAAAAAAACTGTACTAGTTAGGAACATGGTTTTATTTTGGTGCAATATTTGGGTCAATTTCTATCAACTCTAATTATTTCAGATTTTTCACTCCACAAACTTCGGAGATAAGGGGGGGGGGGGGGGGGGAAATGGTATTTTTTCAGTCATTTTTCATCATGTCGAAAACTGTGACACATAAAATAAAAAAAAAACCCACCCGGCCCCTTTTGCAATAAAAATAAAATTATTTTTTGACTTTTTTCACTTACACTTGCAATAAAGTTGGATAAGCATTTTTTATAACTATTTCAAATTTCAAGTCGATAGCATTAGTAGTTGCTGAAATAAGCAGGTGTGACAGACAGACAGACGAAGTCGCACCATAAGGGTTCCTTTTTTACCATTTTGGTACGGAACCCTAAAAAGGCGCTTCCTGTCTCCACAGATCATGCTGACCTACTTTTCCCGGTACCGTTGACAGCTGACATTATTACTTTAATGGTTAGATTTCTGTTCACTGTCGGTACCGAGTACCGAGTACCGAGTCACTCTTCAGATACGGGTATTCAAGATGAGACATTGCAGGACTGCTGAGCGTAGGGTTCTGGGTTCAATTCCCGCGTCAGGTAAAGTGTTATTAGGTTTATTCCATTAAGAAAATCTTAGAAGCACACAGGATTTTGAATTTTACAGCCATTCCTAACTTAACTGGGGGAGTATATTACTTCAACCATTTCAGATCCATTGAGGATTTCCTACAAAAGTAAATTGTCCCCTTATCTAAAAAACAGGCCATGAACGTCGCAATATTGCCAATTTAAGCCATTACACACACACTCAGATACATATTCCCATAAAAATCTCCCGTTTTTCACCGTCAGACCTCACAAAGGGAAATGACACTAAATAAATGATCACACGCAAGGATTGATGTCTGATACATTCCAAATACAAAAAGATTCCCATATAAATCGTTTCTTTTAGTGATATTAATATAAGAAGAAGACAGCAATATGGACAACGCAAGTGTTAGAGTAGGACAGATGTATGATAGCAGCTTCCGCTACAATTGTGAGGCAGAAATTTATTATTTTGACAAGACTAAGAGTGGTCTATTTATTTGAACGGCATCGTAGTGATGTACTTATATAAATGTAAAGTGGGTTATTAATGGGCGAGTTAAGTAAGAAAACTGCTGAATTGCTGCGAATGTATTTTTTATGTCGCTTGAGATTATAATAATTGTAGTCTTTGTTATTTCTTACATTTTTCTTTTATTACATCTGAAGCCCAATTCTCGTAAATAAAAATGAGTTCCGATTTAGTTTCGATAGAATCTCAGTACCATTTATGTCAGAAATTGTATTTTCTTATCCGTTTCACGTTTTCATAATTTAGTACATTAGAACACCATTTGTGACATTTAAGGCATTGAGATGACTTATACAGGGTAAAATTAAAACCAGTGCGGATATTTTAGGAGGTGAAAGTACTCATGAATATGATCAACTTTTATTATAGGACCGACATTGAAATATGAAAAAAAAAATCAGCTGTTCCATACATTTTAATCGGTAGTGCATTTTTGTAGGGAACAGCTGTTTTTTTTTTCATATTTCAGCGTCGGTCCCATAATAAAAGTTAATCATATTCATGAGTAGGTACTTTCACCTCCTTAAATATCCGCACTGGTTTTAATTTTACCCTGTATTGAAACCAAATCGGAATTATATTTTGAACATTGTTATCTATCGCCTTCTGTTATATTTTGTAAAAAATTTAAAGTGTGCTTTTGCGCGAAAAAAATGTCAGCTGTTCCATACATTCATGTTCACTTAACTCATCAAAATGTATGGAACAGTTGTTTTTTTTCGCGATTTTAGTGTTGGTCCCGTAGTAAAAGTTGTACATAATGCTGTGTACAATGATCCCTTTAAATATTTCCACTGTCTGACCTGCCACCCTGTATCCGGCTCGAAGGACCAGAGGGGCTCGTGGCTAAATGACAGCCGCGCTGATCGATCAATCTGCGAGGTTAAGCTGCGCTTGCCGCGGTCAGTCCTTGGATGGGTGACCGTTCTTTACACATCGAGACCCCTCCGTGCCTCGGAGAGCACGTTAAGCAGTCGGTCCCGGTTGTCATAGGAATATCTTTGACAATCGTTACGGGTAGTCAGAAGCCCTAAAAGTCTGACAGCTGGTCTAACATTCGAATACCAGTATTACCCATTAATTGGGTTGTGGAGGTCAGATGGCAGTCGCTCCACGTAAAATATTGATATTCAGCCGAAACTAGTTAGACTGGAAGCCGACCCCAATATAATTTGGGAAAAAGGCTAGGCAGATGATAATGACCTGCCACCCTGTATAAGGCCATCTATTGAGATTTATTTGAACAAATGTTCCTTTGTTCCTGATGAGACCCCGTGTCTATAGCAACCTTTATTAACATCCAAACAGCCTACATGTCGGCAATAATTTGTCGAAACGTATTGTTTCTTCACCCTTTGATAGCACCTTCATGCGAGTAACCCCACACACACTAGCATATCACATGGAAGCTATAAGAACAGTTTTATCACCACACGACGATATTATTAAAAGACATCATTTCGAAATGCCTATAATAAACAACACATTTACGACGTGATTTCAAGTGGAACACCTAACATACATCCCTCTCTTTCTCGTATTTGAATTTAGTACAGCCCCATCTCGCTCGTTCTTAAGTGTTCCGAATTTAATTTGGCTAAAAGCAACAATTTATAATCTTGCGCGCGAACGTCATAACCTACAGTTTTGCAAGTTTATTTTTGCAGTAGGCGGTGGCGCTAGTAGTCTATATTGCAGAAGAAAATTGTATGATTTCTTTTAGTTCCAGATTTCGCCGCTGGTTTATTTAAATTTGCGGAATGTGGGTTTTGTGCCAAAATGCGTACAGGAGCGTGTTTTAGGTAGGTATTGTTTTTCTTTTTTTATTGTTTTAAATTTTTACAATTTCATTCGAGATTATCTTTGCGTGAAACATGTGTAAATGGGGATTGTCGGGGTTTTAACTCGTCGTTTTCGATGGGTGTGTTACGCCAGATTGTAATTTTGGAGTTTCATAATATCATCACGCCCTTTTTCTATAAATGAGGTAGGCAGAGGTACACCTCCATTGGTACTAAAGTCAATAAGTAAATGTATTGTTTTGTATAAAGTCATAGAACAAAAGTTGTTGGTTATGATGTTAGTAATAAATAAAGTCCTGCAAGGTTTTTAGTGTTTTACTAATAACCCTGTATGGTGTGGTATACTTTACAATGTCAACCAGCAACACAGTAACATTTTTACATCCAGTCAGCTTTTACGGCAAAGATAAGCTCATAACTTCAGGAAATTACATTTGAATTTTATGCTTAAGCTAGCTTATGCCCGCGACTCTGTCCGCGAAAATAATCATATCTTCTAAGCCCTGAAAGATATCGAAATGTAATATACACGAAAATTTAAGTAAAAAAATATGTTTTTTATCCCTAAAATTTTCATTGAAATCTGTTGAGCCGTTTCGGAACCTATTCGAGACAAAATTTCGGATGGGTTTATGATTAGTGCACTACTACACTTTATAAAATCCCAGACATAAAAAAAATAGAATCGTAGAAATCTTTCTTTACGCAATCTTTAAAAATGAGATTTTTTTATCAAATCTAATTACTCCATTTACCAAAACTAAAATGGTTTAGTGCTAAATTAATCAAGTGTCAGGAACGCATTCTCTCAGCGGCCGGATTGTATCCATTTTACAAATTGCCGATTTCTATATTCCCCATAGATTTTCCCTCCAAAATTTATCAACAAGCTACCCGGACCACTTGACAAATTCAACGTATAAATTTTGAACTAGTTTGGACGCCAGTGTCAAAGAGGGAACTTATCCAACATGGCCGCTCTGATTTACAAATCAGTTTTATTGTAAACTAAGTTTTGCTTTGAAAAGTACAGTGAGTTAGTAATTTATAAAACACGTTATGTTCTTAAGAGCCATTTTACATTTTGTCACCTCTCTCATTCGCACAAAACCATTATTTTTAAGAATGTTAAATAATAAAATGCATTTTTGAAAAACGTAATTCATTAATGTTCTACAAAATAATATTAACTTTAATATTTAAAACTCAAATTAAATTATTAAAAACTCATGAGTTAAACTTATCTCAAAAACAAATCGTAACAGTTATTGAGCTAAATTGATTAGATAACACACTAGAAATGTGTTTTTAATATTTACCTGTTAAATTAATATTATTATACAGGGTAAAATTAAAACCAGTGCGGATATTTTAGGAGGTGAAAGTACTCATGAATATGATCAACTTTTATTATGGGACCGACACTGAAATATGAAAAAAAAAAAACAGCTGTTCCATACATTTTGATCGAGTTGTAGTGCATTTTTTGTAGGGAACAGCTGTTTTTTTTTTCATATTTCAGTGTCGGTCCCATAATAAAAGTTGATCATATTCATGAGACTTTCACCTCCTAAAATATCCGCACTGGTTTTAATTTTACCCTGTATAGAACAATAATGAATTACACTTTTCAAAATTGCATCTTTTCATTTAACATTCTTAAAAATATGATTTTGTGCGAGCGAGAGGTGAAAAAACGTAAAAAGGCTCTTAATTAAATAAAATTTAGAACATGTTCGTCTCTTTTTGAAAAAGTTTTTTTTATGCGACGATGGTGGCAAACAGGCGTACCTACGGCCCGCCTGATGGTAAGCAGTTACCGTAGCCTATGAAACGTGCGCAACACCGAGTATCACATGCGCGTTGCCGACCCTTTAAAATGAGGATTCGCTGTGCCGACAGCTTAGAGGACAAGCAGGTCCCCCGCTGTCAACACAGCGCATCCTCAGGAGCTCTGGCGACCTTACTCACCACAGGAACACAACACTACCGAAGACTAGCGTTATTTGGCTGTGGTGTTCTGCTATGTAGATGTGCTTCCCTAGTCGAGCTGCTCCAGATTTGATCGATATACCTAGGCCCTACCTCTCTTCTTTGTTCTCTCTGTTGTGTTGTGTATGTTTTACAAATAAAAGCCTTATAGTAAAGCCACTACTATCTGAATTGCTGGACAGAGCTGTAATAGTATGTGACCTCAGATCATAGAAAAAGAAAATAATTGCCATCATAGCAAATTAGTACGGGAACCACTGTCGCCACTTTTAGAACAGTGACAAATTACAAGCGCTCCTTGTGAATATAAAGATCTCCCACACATTAAAAATTCCCGCACACCCTCAATCTAACACTGTTATTCGTCACTCATCACTAGCACTAAACTAAAACACAGTAAGTAGTTATACGTATGTGTACGTTTTAATTATGGTACGACCATACTAAAGCGTCAAGCTCAATAGCCCCTTAGCACATCTCCCTCGTTTCTATGATCTGAGTATGTGACCAAAAACATCTTCCTGTGGCCACATACGTGCAATTTCTCAAACGTAAAGGTAAGTACGGCAAACATTATGCTTTTTAATATAAATAATAATAAAAAACAAACTATAATTAACAATATTTTGTTCCCAATATGCCTGCAATAAGACGCAGACTTACTGCGGCACACTTCGGCAACTAGATCAGCCAATGGCGGAATTTTCGGTCGATTTAATAAACGAAACATATAAAACATATCGCGGTATGTTTTCTGTTTCCCTGTAATATTCAGACCCTAGTGTGGTGGAGTTGTGGTTATCGGATAAATCGTTACTTTTCGGATATGAGTGTGCTGTTCCACGAATCGATTTTTGTGAATAATGTCCGAATATTGATGCATTGATTTTGGTAAAATACGAGATGAAAAAGTAATATTAAATTAAGTTGATCAATTGTTTTATTTCTAAAGAATTTTATGCCGTAGTTATTATAAATTCCATTTGAAACTGCAACCGATATGACTGATCATTATTTAACGTAAAATTTGGTATTTCTGACGTACCAGAGCTATTGTACTCGGGTTCTCAGTGTAATAGCCGGAACAAGATAGTCCTTATATTAAACAAATTCTCACAAATATTATTCTAGTATTATCATTTCTGAATAACCAACCGCCATCATTCAAATCCGAAGCGTCCATTCCACAAATATCTCGGATACCCTTCCGGGAATCCAAATTCAAATTTCGCTCTAGACTATTTCGGATATCCGAACCCAAAACCTATACAACCCTATTCTGAAAAACGATACAATCAAAACTAGCCTCAATTTCTATTGCAATAAAGCCAAAATTGGTACAAAGATATTATATACGGCCGTCACGTAAGTTTACGCGTCATTACGCAAGCAATAACTTGCAGAAGTAATAAACCAACAACCTTATATTAAGAGCTTCATTGACGGTCCGTTACAGTGTGGTGGGGCATTAACAAAAGTTTTCTACGTTATTTTGTTCGTGTTTTTGACAACTTGTCAAAGTGTGTTCACGCTTTTTTGAGTTTATTGTCATAGGGGAGGTTAGTTAATTTTGAACACTTTATAGTTTTAGGCAGAAAGCTTTGTTGTTTAGAAACTTTTATAAGTAGACACTTTATCAAAAACTAGCACTTTGTTCACAACTTTTTCGAGATAAAAAGTAGCCTAAAGCACTCAGGAATATTGTAGCTTTCTATTAGTGATAGAATTTTCAGAATCGGATCAGTAGTTCCGGAGATTATCCTTCACATATACACAAACTCACAAAATTCGCACGTTCTCTTTATATTACTAGGTGTTCCCCGCGGTTTCACCCCGTTGCTCGGCTCCTAAGGGTCATAGCGTGATGTTAAATAGCCTATACTATTCCTCATGAATCTGGCTATCAAATACAAAATTAAAAATTAAATTATTCTTCAAATCCGATTAGTAGTTCCAGAGATTAGCGTGTTCAAATTCTTCAGCTGTATAATAGTAGATGCATGAACATCGCACACTATAATAGTGGCTATCTAGACTGTCACAACCGTAGGTAAACCAAAATAAATAAAGGCGTAAAATTAGACGCACATAAAGAGCCATTAAACTATGTGTCTGGCGTTTACTAAAAACCTCAACACTCGAACTAAACGCATTCCTAACGACACACATAATATAAGTAGGTACCAATCGATTGGCGTAACAGCAGAAATGGTAGAAGCTATTGTATCATAAAAGTACCAGGGGCGCACAGTCGTAAAGACATGTTTTATATCTTCGCGTAAAAATTCAGAATAGCCTCTTTATTTGCGATACAACGATCTTCCAGTTATTTGCAGTTCGAAAAATAAAAACTGAACAAATCTCAGCCGTATCGGTATTAAAATAAAGTTGTTAAGTGCAGAAATGTTTGGTAGAAACATTTTGGTTTTGCAAAGTGATTTTATTGCGTTTAATGTGCGTTTTTATTTCAGTGCGTTTCGGTTTGATGTTCAGGGGTGGGCAGTGGGAAGTGAATCGCTGAAACTTGAGATGTCTAACGTAATGAGAAATTGGAAAGATCGTGCGAGATTTCCTCAAGATTTTAATTTAAAAAATTTAATCCTGATCTAATTGAAATGGCTTTCGCATCAAGGCATGTTTTTGAGTTTATTTTTAGGGTTCCGTACCTCAAAAGGAAAAACTGAACTCTTATAAATTATATCTAACTAGTTGTGCCGGTTTCACCCCTATTGTCCTAAGGGTTAGCGTGATGTTAAATAACTATTATTTCTCATGAATCTGGCTACTATATAAAAAAAGTTTTTTTCGAATTCGACTGGTAGTTCCAGAGATTAGCGCGTTCAAACAAACAAACAATCTTCAGCTTTATATTTATCAGGCGGGATTTCAACCCGCGACCTTTGCCGAACCGTGGCAATGCTCTAACTATTGAGCTACGCTTGTTGAACGGAACTTTTGTTTTTTAATCGTACTTGTATCGAATACTGAATACCAGAGGGTATTATATGTAGGTATATTCAATACCTTCCTTGTAATTTCATAAACCTATACCACTACATCTCAAGGTTCCAATTCTGAAGTATTTCACAATCTTAACTTCGTTCAAAGTTCTTACACGTTGCGCTGGAAGTTTCCTTCAAGCAATCTCGGGCGATCAGCAGCGATCCAGTTAATATGAGCGACATTGTCACACGTTTTATAACAAGAGTCTCATGAGATACTGCAAGTATAAACTGCTATGTTTCGCTCAAGATTCATATTGTTGCTAGGGACTTATAGCTAAACTAGCTGTTCCCCGCGGTTTTACCCCCGTTGCTCGGTTGCTAAGGGTTGTAGCGTAATGTTAAATAGCCTATACTATTAGTTGGAAGTCGCTCTACGTTAAAATTGATATTTAGCCTAGGGCTGCCATACGTCCCGGTACCCCGGGACATGTCCCGGTTTGAAACGTTGTGTCCCGATGTCCCGGTCAGTACGTCAGTTATCCCGGTCTAGACATGCATAGTTGCATACACGAAAGAAAAGCAAATCTCAATATGTGCGAATACCTCTGTAATACTGGAGCCACAATGCTAATGTGAAACGGGTGTTTTCATTGCTGACCTCATCGCAGTGGACGGGAAAACGAAAAGGGCGAAAGGGAGTTACTTAAAAAAGTAAGACTTCAAAAAAGTTGCACTGAGGACGTAGAATAAACCTAAGAAAATAAGGATGTCGTTTTTTCGATATAGATCATCGTTGATTTTTGTCATTTTAACAAGAAGACAACAGAATTTAGTACTACTTACCGAAGTGAACATGGGTGACCAGAATGCGAAATTATAATAGCATCATAGTCCCAGCCACGGAATAGTTAATTATGGTTAGAATGGCAATGTGGGCGTGGCATGAGTGCCGCAAAATAGACAAGAGTTAGGCCTATAGGCCTTACTTTAACCAAGGCACGCTAATAGCTGTTAACTACTAATAGCTGCTAGCTGCTAATAGCTGCAATTATGGTTCAAACCTGACCAATAGCTGAATTATCGTGTCAGTTTGTATGTAGTGTGTGTGAGCAATTGGTGACAATGGTCCTAGTACAAAAGTATCTCGATCGCCCTTCTAACCTTATTTAACTGTTCTGTGAACCCAGCAATATTACTAGAAATTCTCCGCCAGTACTTCGCAGTAACACCAAAACAAAATGGCATTTTAACGTAATAAAATTAAAAAGGTATCCCTTTATACAAAGGTCGTACGTGGAAACGATTATTTCTAACGGTCGCCTTATATTATGTTCCGATTTCGAAAAATAAATTCGAATAAAGAATAGCTGTTTGACACGAAGCTGGCATGGCGTTTTGAATTTAGATCGACTCCGACGACAAACGTCAGTGTTGCAAATTCAAAAATGTTCTATTAACATGGCGGCTGTATTTTTTACTGGCAATGACGGGACGCGCTAAAAATTCCGGGGAAATATGCGCTCTTTGTCAGTTTTTTTTGTCATGTTGGCTATAGAGTGTTACATTTGCATATTTTTATTAAAAAAATATTGGTCAGCACTGTTGTGGCAGTAGGAAGGCCCGTAATGGACTTCAAATGCTTTCACTTTAAACTAATCCTTTTAAAAAGTGGTAAAAGGCTGCTCTACTGGATGTAATAAATGTATTCGTGGAACTACGAGTATGTTGTATTGTATTGTATTCGCTTTTGGGCCGTGATGGCATTATTTGGCTGTGCTATTTTGTAAGGTAGAGAGACATGCAGTTTTCATAGTTTGATCATATGGGCTTGTTGTTACATTTATTGCAGAACAGTTATCTAGAACGTATGCAAGGAAACATCAACATCAGGTCTTATGCGGTGCCTTGTTCCCAATGTAACAGTGTCGAAGAGAGAGAAGAAATCGGTACAATAAAATAGTATCAAAATTATAAAATAATTCCGTTTTCACTTATGTCATACCTATTTAATTTGCCTATTCAAAATATGTAAATACTTACAGTGAATAAACGAATAGGTATGACAAAGTAAAACGAAGTTATTTACAATTTTGTTACAATATTATTGTACCGGCTTTCTCTCACCTTTCGCCACTCATACTATTTATTATTAAAAAGTTGAAGATTTTGTTTGTTTGAACGAACTAATCTCTGAAACTACCGGTCTGATTAACAAAAATCTTATTGCATATGATAGCCAGATTCATGAGGAATAGTTTCGGCTTTTTAACATCACGCTACGACCCTTAGGAGCCGAACAACAGGGGTGAAACCGCGGGGCACTGCTATAATACATCTATATAGTAGCCTAAGTATTCCTACCACCCATAATAATTCCAGTCACTATTTTCCCATAAACACTAAACACAATTTTCAAACGGGCAACCCTACAACTTAATTTTCCAATAAAATAAATTTTAACAACAACAGATAACAATTAACGCACAGATAATATATTCCAATGTTGCCATGAAAATTCAAACTCCGGGGTTGCTAGTTAAAATGTTCTCATTAATTCTACTGCCATGTTGGGGTGTGTTAAAAATTAACAGGCGAACGAATAAATTATAAACCTCGTTTCATTATGTTATGTGAATTTCAGATTGATTTTCATATCTCCTTTTTATGGGGTGATTGCAATTTGATTCGCAGTTGATTTTTGATTTTATTTGGAAGTGTTACATTTTATGTGCAATTAAATGTTACTGACTGACGGCAGCAGTACACTTTATAATGGGAGAAAATAACCTCCTCCTTTTTTTGAAGTCGGTTTATAATACAAAAGTAGCAATTTTATACTAAAATCACACAAGCGAGCAACTGCTAATGTTTAATAAAAGGTTTTCGTCTATCAAAACTTGGGGTACAGTAGTTGAAAATTAAGTGTATGTTTAACGTGGTGTCTTTTCTAAATCTTTAACGAATTACTCCAATTTTTGAACATAAGGCAAAAGATTATCATACTCCTATTTTTTGATCTAGCCTGCTGATAAAGCGATGATGCGGTCTACGATGGAGCACGCCTGCTTAGCCCCGATTCACTAGTGACTTGAAGAATCTTTGTCTTTCATAAACAGAAGATTAAAAAACCCTATTTCATAAAACTACATCACAAATCTCATAACCTCTTTTGGCATATAAACCTAAACAACGACCCATCAATATTCATTCATCATCCGCCTAGCCTTTTCCCAAACATGATTGGGGTCGGCTTCCAGTCTAACTGGTTGCGGCTGAATATCAATAATTTACATGGAGCGACTGCCATCTGACCTCCACAACCCAATTATTGGGGAATACCGGTATTCGAATGTTAGACCAGTTGTCAGACTTTTGGGCTCCTGACTACCCATAACGACTGTCAAAGATATTCCTATGACAACTGGGACCGACTGTTTAATGTGCTCTCCGAGGCACGGAGGGGTCTCGATGTGTAAAGACCATCAATATTCATTAATCTATCTAAAAAAACGACTATACTTCATACCGCCCAAACTCCCGCCAAGCCCCGACTTCCGGTAAAGTAAGTTATTCATGAACTCAATATGCGCTGAAAGCGTGAAAATTTTTCACTTCCGTTAGAGAATTCGAGTGGCGACCGATTCATTGTCAACACATTCAAATCTAGTTACGACTCACAATAGGAGCCGCTGAAAAAATTTGTCAAGCGAAAAGCTTTTAAAAGTTAGTGGTTCTGTATGAATTTTTGCGAAACTTTGATGAATGGCCAATTTCAATAATGTTTTTTTTCCGTCGTTTTTCTTACTGCCGATAGAATTTTGATATTTGTGCTATATAGTTTACGCCCGCGGCTTTGCCCGCGTTTTTCGAGATAAAAGGTAGCCTGCCGGCCTAGCATGACCACGATAGAAACGGGTTTTGTCTACAGAAGAATAGACAAAGTGGCAGATTGTAGAAAGATTTATACCGTTTTATGCATGCAATGAAGATAAGAAATGTTTCTATTCTTCAGTAGACAAAACTCTGATAAGCCAAGCACGGGCCACCGCATGCTCGGGCAAAAGAAATAACGAATTGGATAGAAAGAACTTTGTCTATTCTTTGGTAGAATAGAGATATAATTGGTCATGCTAAGCCAACTGTGTGTTATTATGATGTATAAGCTATACTACTGTAAAGTTTCATCAAAATCCGTTCAGTAGTTTTTGCGTGAAAGAGTACTAAACATCCTCACAAACTTTCACGTTTATTATATTAGTAGGATGTCAAAATTCTATCTCTGGTAGGGGCAGGCAATTCAGTCGGCAACACGATCATGTCAAAGCATCAATGTCAATAGCACCTTGGCATATCTCCCTTGTTCCTATGATCTAAGGTCCCAGCAGTGGGAAAATTAAAGCCTGATTGTGATTATCTCAAACGGAAAAACCTTCATAAAAGTACCCATAACTACCTACAGAACCCTATAAAAATTACAAATTCACATCGCGCGCGCCAACAACGAATGCCGTCCGAATGTTCTGCGGAATCAATCTATTGTTTCTACGTTATGGTTGTGGATCAGCGTTTATTTGAGGATCGAGAGGAATATCTGATGTGGCAGCGAGTCGCTTGGGGGAAGTTTTTTTGGTCTTTGGTTAATGGTCTGATGGGAATGAATGCAGATGTTATATCTATTTCTTTCTATGTTGTGATGGTGATGGTAAGTGATCACCGTCATCTTTGATTCTGGAACGATGGAACTTCGTTCCAGAATCAAAAATTACGGTAACGCGGTTTGCGGTAGTTGTCTGGTAGAAATTATCACGTAAGGAAAAAGCGTTTTGCTCCCTCCATCCGACTCTCTTTCGCTGTCTCATTTTATTATACAGTGTAATTTTAGTCAGTCGCAAAACGAAAAAGGGGTCATTGTACTCATAATTATGAACAACTTTTACTATGGGACCAAACCTGAAATCGCGAAAAAAAATTAGCTGTTCCACACATTTATGTTCACAAACCTCAAAAAATTGCCCCCTTTGAGGAATGTCGCATGATGGTAGACACGTTGTATGCAGACGCTGTAATTTTTATTCCTTCATAACAAAGTTTTTAATCGTAGATGCGCCCTCACCTTACATCGCGCGAAAATATGTCCTTATTCAGATGAGTGAGCTCACACATCCTGTGTTGAGTGAAGAGCTTGAATATATTGAGAGTTGAATAAGAGTGAGCAAGACAATACTATATTTGATACTTCAGATGTCATTTATATTGGAATTAAACGAAACACGGAATCGACCACATTTTGACACGGCAAGCGCATCTAACGATTTAAATCTTTCATTATAATAAAACCAGTTTAAACGGATTAAATCGCGTATATTACGGATTTTTACAGAGTTTTCCTGACGTTTCGATAATAAATCCGTAATATACGCGATTTAATCCGTTTAAACTTGTTTTATTATAATGTGTAATAATCGCGAAAACCTAAGACATTAAATCTTTCATTCATAACGTCTCAACATTCTGTGGATATTCGTAACCTTAATTGTTTAAGCAAACTCAGTTAGCCCTACAACTCGCCTTAAATAAATGTACTTACATAAACGAAGAAAATTCTATTTTTCCAAATCAGCAAAACGTACCTGAAAAAGAAAAAAATACTTTAGCTCACAGAAAATGTTATGTCAATGCCCTCTAATAAAATAGGTACGCGAGGATTCGCATAAATCTATTCATAGATAAGGTTTTTACTTATTTTTTCGCACTTTTCCAGCTATCGCAAGTTAAAGAATGTTATTCTGGAAAAGCGATCCTTGTGTCTTTAGCAATGTAATTATTTAAATAGTTGGTTTAAAGGCACAGTCTAGACGCAAAGGCTTTACTAAATATGCTTTATGTCTTACATGAATCCACTGCAAAATAAAATGAAAATATATTTTGAAATCACAAAAGCCCTTTCATAATTACGTTAAACCAGTTGACCTAATAACCCCACCTTAAAATTTCGAAGCCCCACATCGACGTTATTGCAATAAAAAAAAACTTCTTTATAACTGCAGCATGAGTAGTTGCTGAAATAGCTGTGACGGACAGACTGTCACCCCAAAAGGAACCCCTTTGTTACTATTTTTCTAAGGAACCCTAAAAATCTATCAAATTAACAAATACTGTTGTTAATGATGGCATTACTGTGTGATATACCACTTAGACATGACATCATCTCGTTGGTCTAATTCTCAGATTATAGAAAAAGGAACCTAAAGATGATTTTAAAATACCTATTCAACGACACCCCACTTAACATAGTTCATCAACTTTTTTTTTTTCATTTTGACAATATGGCGTCTGGTTGTCGCTGTGGTGAATTTTGATTACTGTTATGTCTTTAGTGACACTCGCAAGATTAAGACGAATCGATTGACGTAAGAATTATCAAAATCGAACTACGCATTTGGTCTCTAGAACGCCACATAGAAACAAACATACATACATACATACATACATAGACTGATAAACACATTACCCTCCTTTGCGTCGCGCAGTCGGGTAAAAAGGGAGATATGCCATCATAGCAAATTAGTACGGGAACCACTGTCGCCAGTTTTAGAACTGTTTGCGACAGAATTACAAGCGCTCCTTGTGAATATAAAGATCTCCCACACACTAAAGATTCCGCACACCCTCAATCTAACACTGCTATTCTATTCGTCACTCATCACTAGCACGCCAGCATGTACGTTTTAACTATGGTCAATGTGACCAAACTAAAGCGTCAAGCTCAATAGCGCCTTGGCACAACTCCCTTGTTTCTATGATCTGAGTGTTTGCCTAACCCTTATTAAATAAATCGGTGTAATTATTAATCATTATTTTAATTATGGGCCTGTGTTGACAGTAATAATTCTGGAACGGCTCATTTGAATGTAAATGTCCGCATTTACATTTGAATGAAAGAGCGGACGATGTTTTTCATTCATATCATTCGTTCATTCACTCGCAAATTTTAAAACTAAGAGTAGAGTTATTTTGTTAATTGCAGATTTAACACGTTAAAAGCTGAGCATTTAGTTGTTACAGACAATTGAGCATTCACCGTTTTTAGGGTTCCGTAGTCAACAAGGATACATTTTAATACTCCAATGTAATTATAGGGATCATCCACACATTAAAAACGCGGTATACCCTCAATCTAACACTGTTATTCGTCACTCGTCACTAAACTAAAATAAATTGTCCCAACTTTTAAACTGTCCCACTGCTGGGCACGGGCCTCCTCTCAGAATGAGAGGGGATAGGCCATAGTCCACCACGCTGGCCAAGTGCGGGTTGGCAGACTTCACACACCTCCAAGAACTTTATAGAGAACTCTTAGGCATGCAGGTTTCCTCATGATGTTTTCTTCGCCGTTATCTAAAGCGCACATGATTTCTAAAAGTCTGCGGTGCGTTCCTCGGGATCGATCTCGAACTATTCACCGTGGGAGGCATATGGTTAAACCGCTAAAATCAATCATTATTAGATTACATAGATAAATGATTGGTCACCGCTGAGCTCAGACTAGATACCGCCGAAATACTAGAAAAATTCGGCAACTAATATTGTGCTAAAACGGCATACTTGCGTCAGTCTCCATGGCAACCAATGTGATTTTTTGACTACTAGAGTACTGGTATTAGACTGCATAAAATTTTCCTCATTGATCGGGTAAAAGCTTAAAAGTTGACATCACTGTTTTTTCACGCACGCAAGCTGCATCGTTGCAAATATTCAATACACACTACGATATCGAGTTGCTACGGAACCATTTTTTTAGTTATAGCGGAATTTAGATAGGTAATCTAAGCATTATTACCTATCTACTTCAAAAAAAAACAATCAATAGTATCAGGGTTTTAGAAGCTTTAGAAAATTAACTCAAGGAAAGTTAACAACACAAAAGTGAAGATACTCACATGTTCCACGAAAAATATTTGCACACAATACAAATAGGTGTAAACTAGATAACAAAAAGTCAATCAATCTTGTATTATGAAAACTGAACAATTGTGTTAAAGGTTTTTATATCGGCTTTCAGGCATATCGGCAATGATCGATTACTTCAGAATTTCAGCAAAAATTACAGTAAAGTTTGATTTACACTGACGCCGAGATTCATAAACGTTATTTGGCACGTGCTTTAGCTAACCCGAGGGACGCAAAATCGACGCTCCAAGCGAATTCGCCTTGTGCTGCAAGCGTCAGCGTCGAGCCTCAAAAACAAATGTTTGTCTAATGTTCTACAAGGCCACGAAGTAGCGCTGAAGCAGCAGTGAAATTCGGTACATTTGTTTTGACGCTTGCAGCACAAGGCGAATTCGCTTGGAGCGTCGCATTTCGTGGCCAAGGCATAAGATATATTTCTGTCTCTATCTTGCACCTGTAGTTTGACAGTTGTGCGACAGTGTCAGGAATAATGCTAGGCCAAAACACGTGCTATAACGTTTCTGACGTGACTATTCTGACGTGATGACGTGTGGTATGCGTCAGAATAGTGTGCACAGCTTCATACAAACAAAAAGTGTTGCATTAAACATTAACCTTTCGGAATAAATTCTCTAAATGGTGGTGAAACTGCACTAAAATCTACTATGTAGTTTACAAGAATTAAGCGGACGAACAGACAGACACGAAAAGCAACTTTGTTTTATACTATTTATAGATAGATACCACATCATAAACTGTACACTCGACAACATTGACGGTCGACCACTTTTGACCCTTATTACTAAAAACATAAGGGTGAAAAGTGGTCGACCGTCAATGTTGTCGAGTGTACTTATTTCTGAATAAAAACTTTTTTAACAAAAAATAACCGACTTGAAAAAGCCACTACATAGAAAATAATAATTTTGGTTTCGGAAGTCGGTGGCTTTGGTTTTTGTTTGCTTTTTTTGCCACCGACTTCCGAAACCAAAATTATTATTTTCTATGTAGTGGCTTTTTAAAAAAGTTTTTATTTTTCCCTTTTAGTTCTTTATCTTGCGTTAGATTACTTTGACGACTTCGTTCAACAGTAAATCTTCTACGTAGTGTGTACATTTATGCATATAATTTTGTACATAGGAATGATTACCTAATGTTTTATATACTAAAACCTTCCTCAAAGTATGTAGATTACGTTAGTGAAAACCCCATTCAAATCGAATCAGTAGTTTTTGAGAAAATCGCGCACATACAAACATACATACATACATACATACATACATACTTACATACATACATACATACATACTTACATACATACATACATACATACGAAACGAATACAGAACCTCCTTTTTTGAAGTCGGTTAATGAAGTCGGTTAATTATTTGAAGTCGGTTAATTAAAAAAAAAAATAGTAAGTAGGTACCTAGGTATTTATAAAGGTCACATATTCAAAGAACTAGCCCTCATTATCATATATCGCAAATTTCTCGAAGATCTGATAGTCAATGGCTTTGAACTACCCACATAATATTTTGTTAGCTTAGAACTGCTTCTAAGAATTTCCAATGAAGTTAACATCAGAGAAATATTATAATAAATTATTTCTATTACCAAATAAAATACAAAACCCAAAATATATATTGTAGTAAATGATATTCATTTTGCAAATAGGTTAATAATAACACTTACTCGATCTCCGAGGTTAAGCTGCTTTCCGCGGTCAGTCCTTGGATGGGTGGCCATTCTTTACACATCGAGATCCCTGCGTGCCTCGGTCCCGGTTGTCATAGGAATATCTTTGACAGTCGTTACAGGCAGTCAGGAGCTTAAAAGTCTGACAACTGGTCTAACATTCGAACACCGTTATTACCCAATAATTGGGTTGTGGAGGTCAGATGGCAGTCGCTCCATGTAAAATATTGATATTCAGCCACAACTAGTTAGACTGGAAGCCGACCCCGATCTAGTTTGGGAAAAAGGCTATTTGGATGATAGATATCGACACCACGGGTTGAATTTTCTGTTATCAATTTTCTAGTGCGACTAAATTGTTTCCCGGTTAATGGTAATAGAGGCTTATGGTATTTCAATCAAGAGACTTGTATCATAACTAGCTGTGCCCCATGGTTTTACCCCCATTACTTCTCCTAAGGGTCTTAGCATTGTCGCGGAGTGCTTCCCTCCCTCTCTATCCTCTCAAGCCTCGGCTAGCATGAGGGAGTCTCCGGACACAAATCTTGATATTAAGTAAAACAGCCGGATTGAGAGAGGTGGAATTGTGATGTAGAAGGTTTATTTATTGCACTTTACAACTGTTCATATGGGTTACAACAATAACTGATAAAAAGACTCATAACTGATAGCATTGCACACTTGTTATAAATTATAATTTGTAGGTAATAAATAATAGTAAAACGGGTAAGCGGTCCACGACCGATGTCTTCGGAGACCAGAAAAAAAGTGACGAAACAATGAAATAAATGCATAAAAATATGAGATGTACTAATTTTGAAATTTGAAGTTCATATCTGGAAGAATGGAGTAGATGAAGTGGCCAGTAATGGAAGATTGCCAGCACTAAATGATGAATGAAGGATAACTCCGTCACAGCATGATGTCAAATAGCCTTTACTATTGCTCATGAACCTGGCTATCATATACAAAAAAAATTTTTGAATCCGATGTTGTATACTATACCACTGTTTACCCCTTTTGAAATAATTACGTGTGATGTTGTTTATACTTTACAAAGTAACAGATATAAAAATCACATAGATCATAGAGCCCCTTGATAAAATTGCACGCTCGATGCTCTATATGAGCTCTTCACGCGAGAGAGGACATAGAGATGCCTCAAAAGCTCTAGAAGACTCTACGGCTTGGAAATAAATGCTACATTAAAGTAAGGACTTCTGTGATTATTTTTAAAATTATAATTTTGTTGTTGTTAACGGATGGATAGAATTACAAGAGTCGTTTTCGGTAAGCAGTTCTTGTGAACTTTGTTTTTTGTAGAAAATAAATTCAAACATAATAAAAAGAGAATGAGAAACATTTTTCTTATATTTAAAAGATTTTTCATAGGAATAAAAAAAATACTTTGACCTTTGCTTCGTATGGGCGTAATCTACAGTATGTGGCGATGTCAAAACATCGAGATTTCTGTGCAGTACCCCTATCATGAGTTTTTTTGACGTGTAGTATCGTTAACGTAAGCATATTTTGAATTGAAAATACACATTTGTTACACAATATTTATATAAATTAAATACTTAATTAATTTCTCTGTATTTTTTTAAATGTGCAAATTGTATAAAATTTTATCAAAATGTTCCAGGACTGCTGTATTTTAAATTCAAAATATGCTTACGTTAACGAAACTATACGTCAAAAAAACTCATGATAAGGGTACTGTACTGTGTCTATTAAATATTGACGTATTTTATACACATAAACCTTCCGGAATAAGTTCTCTAAATGGTGGTGAAAACCGCATCAAAATCCATTGTGTAGTTTAGAAGAACTCAGCCGACAAATAGACAGACACAAAAAGTGACTCTGTTTAATAAGTAGGTACTATTTATAGATTATTATTGTAATGTTATAACTTTGGTTTCCTTTCCTTTGGTAGCCTTAATACCATATTAAAGTACATAAACTTCTTTACCTACCCCAATCTTTAGAATAATTTACATAGGGTTCAGCAAAATGTATTCATTACCTACAAATAGATGTTCCTAGCCTGGTTGTTTATCCATATTTATGGCCTTGAACCCCGAAAATCTAAATAAGTCAATAGGAGTGGTCAAGGCGAGTAAACTTGTAGCTGCTTTCGAGCAAATTATGTGTCTTGCACGACACCAATACATCGAGAGCGTGCGTTTAAAAATGTGACGTATTTGAACGGAATTATTGCATTATATGCTACGAACCAGCGATAAGCGTCCGGTAGTCAAATGTAGTAGCTAACATTTCTACTGACTTATTTAGATTTTTGCGTCTTAAACCAAAGAAAACAAAACATTAAATACAAATATGACCCCCTCCAGAAATAAATTACAACTATATTTCACCCCCCAGCAGACACCAACAGAATCTCACATAATAGGTCTCATTAACCCTCTTTCAATAGGTTTAAAAATAAAAGCAAAACCCGTCGGCCGGTCCGAACGACCGGTTCAATGGTGCCCATAGAACAAGGACACTGCCCCATGCGTTGTGTTACAAGATTCATGGGTTTAATTGAAAATTCTATGGGGACTGCAATGAATGGCGTTTTTTTGCGTCCTTCCTGAGTTTGCGAATATTTTTGTGTACAATAGGATTCATCCCGTTGTTTTTGTACGTCGAAAGAATCTTATTGCTATAAAGTAAGTTAAATATGTATTTAACTAAGGCTTAAGTATTTATGTTTAATAACTCCCACAAGGTAAGTTAATGTTTAGGATTATTTCAAGTGTAGGCGTAGAAATATTTCTTCCTAATGATGATAAATTAATTGGTTTAAGGGTTTAATTATAAGAAGAGGATAAACAACAGTATTTTTTTTTTTCGCTCGTATATGTGTGGAATTTGTTACTGTTTACTCCTAAAAATGCTACTAGTAGGTCGAAATGATAAAGGTTATCAAAAAATCATGGAAATAAGAACAATTATAATACAAAATGGATAATAGTAACTTTTCTTTAATATCAAGTAGTACAAACAAAGCTTAAAATCTTTTCAGAGTAAACTATTAGCAATATTCTAGGAAAACTAAAATAGGCAGATTCTACGTTACAGTACGCAGAATCTACCTTATTATGTTTTATTTTAAGCAATCAAGCAAATTCTCAGCGGCGTCAAACACGATCTCATTACAAAAAAATCTGCACAACCAAGTTTCAAACTAATTTGAGTAAACCGTAAACAATACAAGGAAAAACAAAACAAAAAATCAATGGAAAATCGGAGCATTGTCGAGAATCCAATGAATGCGGTAGCTACCGTCTCCCTAGGGTTTGAAGTGGCGCGCAGCCTGAATAGCTCAGTTTTAGGCTCAACCCCTCGGGGGGTGAAATGAGCTCATTTTTTAAATCACCCACTTATAACGATGGCTTTTGTAGGATAATATTTTAATTATCGTATTTTCCACTTTTGAGGGCGTCGTTTTTATGAATATGTTACTTTTTAATTTATGGGGGATGCGTCAGCTTATTTCGTCATGGGTTTATAATGGCTTTTGTTGTGAGGTAAAATTTGTCATTGTTTTTGGGATTATAGCACGTTGTTAAAGTTGGTTTCATGTTTATAATAGAACCATAAATTCGCGAAAATAATCTTAGGTAAAGACCCATATGTTTAATTGTGAGTTTGATGGTAGCTTAAATTTTTACACATGGGTAGAAAATATAGTATTGAAAATAATTTTAACATGACAACGTCGGAAATATATTTTATTCTCGTGCGGAAATCAAACTCACGATACGTAGCCTAGCAACCAATAGCTCGGATACTGCACTCACCGTGATGTTTCATAGTAAGAAATGTAGCTATTATATGTATCTATACTTAATAATGTAAATGCGAAAGTTTGGTTGGATGGATGGATGTTTGTTACTCAATCACGCCAGAACGGCTGAACGGATCTGGACGAAATTTGGCACAGAGATAGATTAAGGTCTTAGAATAGCACATAGGCTACTATTTATCCTGAAAAATGCAGGCAAAGCCGCAGGCGGAATCTAGTCTTCTATAAATATTATCTACCTCTATAAATTAATAAATATTGTTACCATAAATCTGAGAAAAAAATCTAATTTAAGACTCATATATTTGTAAGGCTAAGTTATTAGCTTTTACAATCAATAAGGGTAGTGATAGATAGTCATCCAATTGCCCATTCGTAGGTACTTATAGGTAGATAAAAGCCATTTTTCCTGAATTTCTGTCTAGAATGAGAGCCATATATTTTATTGTCAAAGCTTATTGCCTAGACTATCGATTGGGGATGTAGGCAGTGCTGATAGACGGGTGAACAACCTACACATAAATGGTAACGAGGATTTAAAGAAATTCAATGACAATATTATACTGGGTCACTATTTTTTCGAGACTTGAAATAACGTTAATAGTCACCCAGTATAATATGTAGGGGAGCGGGGGGCTTGTTGTAACAGTTTTTCAAAATTGTGTGGAAGGCAAACTACAAAGTATTTCTTAATTGTAAAATCATAATTTGCAGGATTAACTATCTATCTAACTGTTCTTAAATTAATATTCAGAAAATCGTTAATAGTATTTAATCAGGGGGCAACATGCTCTACATTTTGAGGTTTACAGCCATCTATGATCTTAACAATAATAGTCAGACTTCTAAAAATCAACTCATATCTCTTAATTTACTCTTTTTTCATTTCATAAGTTAGTTCTTCTTAGCCAACTCGTAAACTTAATTTCTTTGAGAGTTGCCCGGTCAGACTTCCTTATGTAATCTCTTATTTTGGAATAGAAATAAAATAAGTTGATAGAAACATCAATTTTTATACATAGACTCAGCATAAAATCATATATCATGTAATAACATGTTACAACTTGCCCCACAGTATGATTTTATGCAGAGTCTATGTATAAACTCATGTTACAACTTGCCCCAGTATTTTGTTACAACTTGCCCCACGGTATGATTTTTTACTTGAACTTAGTTATATAAAAACAAAATAATCTGAATAGAAATTACATCTACCGATACATAATTAATGAAATTGTCTAGAATAGGGTTCTTGCCAACATTGAAAATATGCTACAGATTGTGGTCATCCTATCAGTTCATAGCGTAAATAAACTTATTTCACTTGATTTTCAACAAAAATATGTATATTTTTTACAAATTACACGAAAATAAAATGCAATATTTTTTGTTATTGTAGCTGTGACAAGAACGGCCTGTTGCACTCTGGTGACGTCACACGCTAGTAAGCCAGTGTTGCCAACTTATTTTTAGGGTAAAGAATTCTTCAGGGTAAATTTGAGGGTAAAATTTTAGGGAGCGCCTCCGCAGCCGGCGCCGACTAGGCTCCCAAAAATAATGCCGTTAGGAACCGGAGTAGCCTTGGAGTAGCAGTGATACCAGACGAAAATAATTGCAAACTACCGTAGCAGCAGATTAATGTTGCCGTGTTTTAAGTTGAATTAAATACCTTAGATTGACTTTTAAATTAGTGTCAATGTAAAACAAAATACAACTTTTTTGGACTTACAAGGGGGAGGGAGGTGGTCGACGGAGCCCCGGTACGCGGAGCGCCTATTTCTATCTGCAAGGCTAAAAGTAACCTAACACGAATGGGTTGACGGGGGCTTCGTTCGCTCGCTCACTGAAGCCCCCGTTAACCCCTTCGAACCTAACCTGTCCGTGTCGGGGTGTCCAAGTTCCCGAGCTCGCTTCGCTCGCTCTTGGACCCTAATTAGGTATGTTACTCAAATGAAACATGAAATGTTTCTTTAATTATGCCAAATTGCCAACTCCTTTTCCCGCTTTTTTTTCCAAAGTCAGCGCCCGCTGCCAATTTAGCAACCGGTGCCGGCTGAAAATTCAGGACACGGCGGCGGTGGCGGAGTCACTTCCAAAATTTTAAGTTTAGATTTCGTATTCTTGTTATGATTACTAAAGTTTATGGGCTTTTTGGTAAGCAATACATGTAGGTACCTAAGTATTTGAATTGAATTAGAGTTAAACAAATTCAGCATATTTTTATTGTGAAACATGACCATTGATTAAGAAAGAACTTGTTTTATTGTATATCTAAAACCAAAACTTTAGCCAGGTATTTTTGTATAAATAGTTATGATTTTAGAGTAAAATTAATCAGGCATTGGGGTAAAATGAAAATCTAGCTTGGCAACACTGGAGTAAGCATAAGCTAGGGATGCAAGAAGTGCCAAAATGTATCGATATATATCGTATCGATAAAAAAAAAATATCAATATCGGTTTCGATTTATCGAAAATAAAATATCGATATATCGATATATCGGTGAAATTTTCAAAAAATATTAGTACTTTACGAAATTCTATTGTGTTTGCTTTTACAAGTCTATTTCAATAAATCTGTCAGTATTATTACTATTCATAAAAGTATGTAGTGTGCGTTTCACTAAGTATTCCTTTCGGCGCTGAATTTCATTAAGTTGCAACGTTTCTAACCGTAGATCATAGAAACAACATAGAAACAAGGGAGATGTGCCAAGGCGCTATTGAGTTTGATAGGTAGGTACTTACTTAAGTTTGGTCATTTTAAGCGTAGTACAAAATTACACGCTGGCGACTAACCGAACACGATCGATGATATAAATACAGTGTTTTAGTTTAGTCTTTAGTGCTAGTGTTGAGTGACGATTAACAGTGTTAGATTGAGGGTGTGCGGAATTTTTAATGTGTGGGAGATCTTTTTATTAACAAGTAGCGCTTGTAATTGTGTTGAAAAATGTACTAAAAGTGGCGACAGTTGTTCCCGTACTAATTTGCTATGATGCCATATCTCCTTGTTTCTATGATCTGAATTTTTAACGATGTTAGAAGACAGTGTTCTTTCAGCACCTATTTTCATTCTCAACTTTTATGCGCCTGCCAGACTATGCTCCTTGCGCTGCTCATCGCTATGCTCCTCGCGCTGCCGTGCTTTGCCGCGATGTTGCCCTCTCTGCCGGACGAGACGAGAGAGAGAGAGAGAGGACGAGGAGCATGACGTGTGGCATGACGAGTAATGTTGCCACACTATGTCTCTGCCTCCTTTCCTCGCTACTTCCCATGCCATTCGTCGAGTGTGTGGCAGGCGCATTAGTGTCCCTGACATTACTTTATCACTTAAATCTAAAAACTGTGACATTTTAATCAATGGTGACTATGGGCTTGCTACTGAAAATATATTATCGTTTTTGATACGTTTTCGATACTTGATATTTTTTTTTTCGATATATCGAAACCGATATTGATATTTTTTTAAAATATCGATACGATATATATCGATACTTTTTGGCACTTCCTGCATCCCTAGACAAAGCTCGTTTACTATTACTAGCGTGTTACGTCACTTCCGTCAGAAACAGCGTTTTTGGAGCGGTTTTGGAAATTTATACTTTATCACTGATTTTTATTGATAAATACAGTAGATCTCCCTGAAATATCAATGTAGTGTGCTTATAATATAATGAAGATTAATATAAACCATTTCCCAAAATGAGGCAAATACCGTATTTAGAGTAAAAATAATAATAAAAAGCTACTCAAACAGAGCCAAAAACAAATATTTACGAATACGATTTTTTACAATACCAGGTAAAAACGAAGCGCGTGCACACGACCACTTGATGCGCTGTCCGGAGGGACATTGGCTGTGCCCATATAATAGAGCACGTTTTATAGGATACAATAAGTCGAAAATACTATAAATAAACGTCGGTTTAGTAGGAAAAAATCGCGTGTTACTACTTACCCCTGCTACAACTAGCCCCCCGCTCCCCTACTGAGTACCCGCCTTCGTTTCATTACAAGTTAACTACAAGTTAATATAATTTCAAAATTATATTATTACAGTAAATACTTATATCTTATGGTAATAGTAGCAATCATGTGTCCATATTTTATCAATATTTTTGTTGTAAAATATTAGATCAGCATACCTACAAAAAACAAGGGTAAAAATATTTTATGTAACTGCATAGCAATATAAAATACATAAGAAAATAAGTGTGTGATTTGTATTCTAACTACAAATGAACCTTAACCTTTGAAATCGTGTTTCAAATATTAAAAATCAGAATGCATTTATTTTTTAAAAACATTACTTCTTGAATAATTAATAATGTAGCTTCATGCTGGTTTTGCATATTTCTCATTTTACGAATTCCAATTTCAGTTTTTCAAATCTAAAAAGAGGTTTTTTGTTTTATATTTTTACTTTTGAAATTCGATGTACCTATGTTTGAATTTTAGTTTTATGTAAAATGACATCTGATGAATACTGATGTCTCTTGGGAGGATATTATTAATAATTTATTTTACTTTAGTAAGTACGTTGAATTTCAGTTTTGTTTTTGTATAAAAAGTTCTGTCACATGTTGAATAATAAACTAACGAAAATATCTCAAAATAGCATTTCGTGCAAATTAAATTTATTTGTAAGACTTTATAAAAGAGATTGAAAAATTCAACCCCAGGGTTGAAACACAATTTTCGCGAACTATAAAATACTTGCATACAAAAAATAATAGCCTACATTTATATTTAAATTTAATAATTACCTACACAATTACTTTCTTAATCCTTTAATTTCCTTACAATTGCCTCCCTAATTAAATCCGAATTCATAATTAGAAAACTAAACAAAAAAAATATAAAAAATAAAATTACCCAGTCAATTTAAAGGAGCAAGTGTCGCCACCTACCAATTAGGTAGGAAAAAAATGCAGTTCCGTGAAATGTCTGGTCTCCGAGGGTACTTCCCATTCAGTGGCGGTCTCGACACAAGCACCACTCCTGCTTACCCCTCTATTATTCCACGAGAGGCTTTTACAATTTGAAGACTTAAGAAAAATAGGAAAAAAATGCTCACCGCATTTTTCACGTGGATTTTTCTCATAGGCTTGTTAATTATTGTGGGGGTAGTTTATAGTTGTTGGTGGGGTTGTGAATGGTGAGGGTTGAAATGGATAATGGGGGCGGTTTGTGTTGCTGATAGTTGTTGAGTAGCGTGTGGGGGTTGGTTTGGAATTTATATTAGTTTCACGTTATGGCTCTTATTAAGGAATTTTCAGTAGCAGCCTGGATTTGCGGCCGGTTAATGACAATGGGCTCACCCTATTACGGTGAAATGTGGTATTAATTGTAATACACACTTCTAGCCTATGAAATGCTTGCAACACTGAGTGTCACATGCGCGTTGTCGACGCTTTAAAATGAGGATTCGTTGTGCCGACAGCGACAACTTACTTGACAGCGCATTTTCGGGAGCTCTGGCGACCTCACCACAGGAACACAACACTACCGAAGAGTAGCGTTATTTGGCTGTGGTATTCTGTAAGGTGGAGGCACTTCCACAGTCGGGCTTTTCCAGATTTAAGCGACATATCCCGCTATGCCCTGCCTACTTCTCTTCATAAGGTATACAAAAAAAAATGTCATACTTCATACAAGTTTGTGATATGTCATCTTGCACCATTCATTCAAAAACAATCCTTCTAATGAGCCTTTCATTTTTGAATTTAGTTGCATTGTGTCAGCTCATAAAAATTATGTAAATTAACTGTGGTGTAAAAGACCGTATTGTTGGCTGCTTGTTTTTGATTCATAGTTTTCAAATTATTGTTTGTTTTCTGTTCGAACTCTGTCTGATTAAGTTGTGGATAACGGTGTTGGTTACGGAGTTAAATAAGGTTTTTTTTTATTAAGTTTTAGTTGTATTATGCCATTCCGTAATTGTTTGTTATCCCAAAGAATTAAAAATAAAAATAAAATAAAATAACTAGCGGCACTAGTCTTAAGCACAAACGTCACCTGCGCATTAGCAGATTTTTCGGTCTCTTTGGCGGAATGAAGAAGACGGGGGGCGCCGAAGCACGCGATTGGTTCGTCAGTCGATGCTCGTTGTGTATTGGACTATTCTCTATTACGTATTGTCAACTGTCTTTTGTCTATTGGGCCGAAAATGTACATGCGCGATCTGTGTTTATGATTCCTACTGGTACCTATACCAACAATTCTTTTCCCGCCATACTTAAACAAAATTTTCTTTACCCATTATGACTTGTACAAGCAACTGTAAAATTGAATTCAACTCGTACACAAGTTGTTTTCAATTCGGTAAAAGAAAAGTTGGAGGTAATGTAGGCAGCGATTGCTAAGTACACTTTGTATCGAGACTTAAGTTGCAATGCTTTTTTACTTAAGATAAGATGTTTACTTTGTTTCAATGGATTTGATGGAACATTGCGGTATAATTATGTTAATTACATTGGTATAAAAGGTGCTGTTAAACGGGCTGGATTTTCGTCAATTTCTTGCTGCAATCGTATAGCCGTGAGTTGAGATCTATATCGTACAGTAGTTATTGTGATGTACCATCATTTAATTTCATTGCAATATTGCCGGGCTTTAGTGCAAGATTGCGGCAATAGGGATGTTAACTACTTTTTTTTTTATTGTGAATCTGTAAACTATTTGAAAAAAGACAATTAACACCAAAAAAACCGATGAAACATCTACAAAATTGGCAAAGTTATAAGCGTTTTAAAATGATTTGCTAGACACGGACGGCACTACCTACTAGTGACGTAACACCACCTACGTCCGCTTCGCGCGACAAAGACGGAGCGATACTCCCTCCAAAAACTTTAAAAGCGTCTATGTTTTCCATTTTGTGATAAATTATTATTATTGCTTTTACTTTTTTGTTGTGCCTATTCCTTCTTTGAAATAAAATAATTTATTTGTACTTTTTTTAATAGTAGGACACTACCGTATTGTTGATTTTTATAGATATTGATATAGATCTCAACTCACAGCTCTACAATTGCAGCAAGAAATTGACAAAAAACTAGCTTGTTTAACCGCACCATAACATCACACCTGTATATACTGATAGGTTAGGTAGAGATGTAATGTACACACACACAAAGGACATTGGCAGTTTTGGGCTTGATATTGTGCAGTAATAAAAACTTAACCAAAAATAACAATACAACGTGAAATTTTAGTGGTTGTTTTACCGCAGCTGAACGATTTGCCCTCAGTAGTACTATCGAAACATAGAGTTAAATTTTAATAATTACCAGAAAAATATTTTTTTTTCAAATTCCATGTTTTTAAAACGGTCTAAAAAGTATAAAACAATTTCTAATGAAATAAAAAACGTGGGGCGCATCTTAATCGCATCTCAATTATGTGTCCTACATTTTTCATTTCATTAGAAATTATTTTACACTTTTTAGACCGTTTTAAAAATGTGCTTATTGAAAAAAAAAATTTTTTTTCTAATAATTATTAAAATTTAACCCTATGTTTCGATAGTACTACTGAGGGCAAATCGTTCTGCTGCGGGAAAACAACCACTAAAATTTCATGTTGTATATTTTAATTGTTCTTTGCCTAATTTATCTTAGAGATTAAGAATTGAAATCAAAAATCGAAATAAATATGAAATAAAATGATTATGCCGTTGAATTTTGAAAAAAAACAATAAAACAAAAACGGGTGCATGCTGGCTGGCGCGTGCCTCCACAGAATATCATGTCGACAGCAACTAAAACCTTTGAATTGAGAACTTAGTCGCGCTGTACTTCATTGGATCATTCACACCATACTTAACCTCACTGTCACAATTACGAAGATTTCTCTTTAACCCAATTACGTACAAAAACAAATAAAAAATTAATTTAAATACTCTTGAAATACTCGATCACACCAAACTAATTTCATATTTGTACCGACATACACAATCAGAAGCCCAGCGTTCTATGGGCGTCTGCCGTGTTCTTTTGCCATTACATGGCAGTACTATTATTTATATTATTACACATCGAGTTTTAGAAAGAGATATCGGCTAGCCTCGGCCTTATAGAAACTGAATGACACTTTTCCGACCTGCGCTGGCCTAGCATGACTACGATAGAAACGGGTTTTGTCTACAGAAGAATAGACAAAGTGGCAGATTGTAGAAAGATTTCTACCGTTTTATGCAAACAATGAAGAGAAGAAATGTTTCTATTATTTAGTAGACAAAACTCTGATGAGCCAAGCACGGGTCGCCGCGAGCTCGGGCGAAAGAGATAACGGGTTGGATAGAAAGAACTTTGTCTATTCTTTGGTAGAATAGAGATACAATGGGTCATGCTAAGCGTGCATTAAGCAATTAATTCTTGGTTTTTAGTATCGGAGTGCAGTGGCTCCGATACTAAAAACAAGAATTAATTGCCACAATTCTCATAGATGTTTAAAATAAAACTAAACCAATACCATATTGAAGCAATATAACCCCACTTTCGAATTAATCTAGATTCTAGAATGTTCCGACTAGTTCCAACCATTTCTAATAGAATTTTAAAACGTCATCGGAGAATTCAACCGTCTCAGTAGATAGCTCTTTGAAATACAACACAAATTAAAGCATTTAATAGAAAATAAGGTAAGAGGGGCTCGTGGCTAAATGACAGCCGCACTGATCGATCGATCTGCGAGGTTAAGCTGCGCTTGCCACGGTCAGTCCTTGGATGGGTGACTGTTCTTTACACATCGAGACCCCTCCGTGCCTCGGAGAGCACGTTAAGCAGTCGGTCCCGGTTGTCATAGGAATATTTTTGACAATCGTTACGGGTAGTCAGAAGCCCTAAAAGTCTGACAGCTGGTCTAACATTCGAATACCGGTATTACCCATTAATTGGGTTGTGGAGGTCAGATGGCAGTCGCTCCACGTAAAATATTGATATTCAGCCGGAACTAGTTAGACTGGAAGCCGACCCCAATATAATTTGGGAAAAGGCTAGGCAGATGATGAATAGAAAATAAGGTAAGGTACTGCTTTGATAAAGTTGGCTACCTTCATACTCTTTTGTTAAAATATTTTATTTGTTACCTACTAGCACTTCGTCCATGTGACATACACGTAGCGCCATCTAGCATCCTAAAGCAATTGTGATCGTCGAATATTATTATGTTTTCCTCGAAAACAGATACTTTTTTTCTGGATGAAAGATACCCTAGGTCCTTTTCTGTACCTCTGACAACGTATATGCAAAATTTCGTGATGATCAGTTCTGTGGTGGCGTGAAAAGGTAACAAACAAATAAACGTTACTTTTTATAATATTAGTTAGGATGTTGGTAGAATATGAAACTTTATGAAGATAATAAGAGAGGTACGGCACATAGGGATATCCTCAGATCATAGAAACAAGGAGATATGCCATCATAGCAAATTAGTACGGGAACAACTGATGCCACTTTTAGTACATTGTTCGACACAATTACGTGCATAATTAAGCGCTCCTTGTGAATAAAAAGATCTCCTACGCATTGAACATTCCGCACACCCTCAATCTAACACTGTTAATCGTCACTCAACAATAGCACTAAACTAAAACACTGTATTTATACCATCGATCATGTTCGGTTCGTCGCCAGCGCGTTCGTTTTTAATATGAGCAATTTGCTCAAGATCAGGCATCAAGCTCGATAGCGCCTTGGCACATCTTGTTTCTATGATCTGAGGGGATATCTGACTCAAATCTAGTGCAGCCTAGTCAGACTGCACTTCCCCAGTCGGGGAAATACCTCCATCTTACACAACACCACAGCTAAATAACGCTACTCTTCGGTAGTGTTATGTTCCTGTGGTGTGTAAGGCCGCCAGAGCTCCTGAGGATGCGCTGTGTTGACAGCGGGGGCCTGCTTGTCCCCTAAGCTGTCGGCACAGCGCCTCCTCATTTTAAAGGGGGATCCCCACACAACGGGTAAGGAACCCTTCTTGGTCTTTTGTTCAGTTTTTTCATCGCTAATAGCAATAAATTCTATTGGGTACATTACACCCTTCTCAATTTATTTATTTACTAGATACCCTTATCTTCAAAAATCTGTTAAAATATTCCATCAGTTGACATCGAAAATCTTTCAGAATCGTTCATTCGCAGTAATTGTCGGAGTTTAATAAGAACGAATGAATGAATGATGGAGTTTTAAGCGAGTTGCTCGAAACTTTCCAATCCGTACTTGAAGTTCAGTTTTTAATTGGTAAATGAATCTTTTGAATTCTCATTCTTTTAAATGTGGGTATTATGTTCAAATGTATTGACAACAACTTTTGGATAATGGAAAGAAAGAAAGAAAGAAAGGTTTTTTTCTGGCTCTGAATGTTTTATGTTTCTTTTTACTTTCGGATTTTCCGATTTTTCCGATACTTCAGAGGTCCAACTTAGTTTACAATTAAGCGATAAAGAGCTATACTATGATGTTATTTACATCAATGTCTGTCTGTCCGTCTGTATGCCACAGACATTTTATTCGGAAACTATTGGTACTTTAGATGACTAGCCGGCCTAGCATGACCACGATAGAAACGGGTTTTGTCTACATAGAAATAGACAAAGTGACAGATTGTAGAAACATTTCTACGTTTTATGAATGATACGGTAGAAATGTTTCTACAATCTGTCACTTTGTCTATTTCTATGTAGACAAAACCCGTTTCTATCGTGGTCATGCTAGGCCGGTAGCTGTTCCCCGCAGTCATCACCGATGCTCGGCTCCTAAGGGGCATAGCGTGATGTTAAATAGCCTATGCCCTATACTATACTCTACTATTTATATGCCTTATGAATCTGGCTATGGCTACGATATACAAAAATATATTTTTAAATCCAACTGGTAGTTCCAGAGATAAACAAACAAACTTTTCAGCTTTATAATATATAATAAATACTTATAGACTATAGATTATTATAGTGATTATCTGTTACATCGTGATTACTATTGAAAAGAGCCTGCGAGCTCTGGGTAGTCAGTCCAGTCTAAATTTGAACTTAAGACCCGATTTCCTCAATTTCTAATAGATTCAATATTCGCCTTGAAATGCCCATGATAATAACTGACACCTACATTCCCCCAAAACCCATCTCTAAGACAATGCCACCTTTTTTTTACCTTCAAAGTTCCACTCGAGCGCGTTCAACGGTTTCCTGTCATCCTGCTTACCCCTGTAGGAATCACGCGTGAACGAGTCTGAGGGTACGCCGGTATGAGATAAGGATGTACCACGATGTAAGACGTCGTGTTAGGCCAGTGAGTTAGGAATGTGACTTTTGACAACGGTGTTTAGTGAGTTGGAAAGATTTTATTAAATAAATAATGTGTTTTTGGGTTACTTATTCAAAGGTATAGGTGCTCTATTGCTGAGTCTGCATATTTGTCCGTATGTTACAAGAGTTACAAGTTATCTATCATATTAGCGGTAAAAAAAACCATTTTTGGAAATAACGGCATCGTCTGTCATATTTAATATGACAGACGTTGCCGTTATTTTTATCATTTTCCAAATTATCATTGTTAAAATCTAATTAGATATTCAGTCTTTATAAATGATCAGTCCTTAGATAATTAGATATAATACAGATATAGAAAAAGATAAACAATTTACAGAACGACAATTTTTTTTGTCACACGTTAGTTTTTAATACTTACGTGATCAACATCATGATCATTTTTTTTTTACTCAAGGTCAAGTTCACTCAAAGAAAGGCTGAACAGAAAGCTGTCACCGGCTGTTAGTGTGTATGTGTGTAGTGCGTATAATAAAAACACAAAGCTCGTGTCCGCTGGGCCGTGGCGCGTGGTTATCCGCCATCGTGGGTATGAAACACTTGGGTTATTTAGATGATACGATATTTTTGTTGATTTAAGCGTGATACTGTATTTTTGATATTGTTAAAAAAACAGCTGTTCCATACATTTATGTTCACCAAACTCAACAAAATGTATGGAACAGCTGATTTTTTTTTCGCGATTTCAGGGTTGGTTCCATAGTAAAAGTTGTTCATAATGACGAGTACAATGACCCCTCAAAATATTTCCACTGTTTAACCTGCCACCCTGTATAGGTAAATTAACTTTTTGTTTGGTGTATTTATTGAGTTTTAATGTTAAGAATTTTATTCAAGGTCTGAAAAAAAAATATTCATACATTCATTTTGAAACGACTTGTCGTTATCTTACTCGATTTTATGATTAGAACTGTGAAAAGTATTTCGGGTCTCTCTAATGTAATGTAGACGTTTTAAAATGTTTATTTTCAAACCATTTAATGGCTCACAGCTTTTTAGGTTTAAATTAGAAAGAAAATGGTAGACCATAATGTAGTCGGTCATTTGACTATGTTTTTTATACGTGACTAGAATACATTTTGTAACAGCAAACCAAATACCATAACAGAAAATAATCATATATCTACGTCATAAATTGACGCTTACCATACCAAAAATAGCGATAACATAAAACAGCTACAATATCGTATCGCCCTCGTATCGTACGCTCTAAACATGTCATCAAGGAGCACGCATCGAAGCGTGAATCCTCCTCACAAGGTCACAACACCCTGTGTGCACACGACCAGTATTTTTACAATATAATAACAGCAAGTATCAAATTGATGGGAACTATTCTGTAACGATATTTTTTCTTTTAGGACATTTTGATTGGTGGAAAAATTTCGATTTGTTTTCGAATAGCCGTAAATGAACATTCGAGATAGTACCTGTCTCGTGTGCTATTACCGGTGGTTGGAATAGGTGGTGCTAATTCACCTAAACTTCCAAGAACAGAGACGAAAGCTGGAGACTTCCTTACAACATTTTTTTTTTTCTGGTAGAAAATTTACTTGGGTTTCGGAACTTTACTTAAATAAGTACATGAAAATGTATGTTAATTTATATTAATACAGTAAAAGAATTTAGTTCAATTCAGGTTTATGTTTTCCAGAATTTATTGTCAAAATTTTCAGTAAACGCGTTTTTATTACCCGACTACGCCAGAAGGAGGGTTATGTTTTTCGAGTGTATGTATGTATGTATATTTCTTTAGCACGCTCTGTAGCCTAAACGACTTGATGGATTTTAGCTTGAGAGATGTCTTTAGATTCGTCTTGATTGTGAGATTGACACTGAGTACCTATATCAAAATTTAAAATGGCCGATTTTTTTGCGCCATAAATTGTTACAATTTTTTTTTTTTTCACAAAACCTATCAAGTGTGATATCAAAATAAACGGTTTTTATACATGGCTTGTACAAATATATATACAACTTATATGTTTAAATGAAATTTAGAATGAGAAGTGCTAAAAATTATAACTTACTAAAAGGTAAGAAATAAAAAAAAATATGAAATCAAAAAACCCGACTGCAAAACAACAACTAAAAAGTTCAAAACAAGATCACTTTTCAAGCAGTCTGATGCAGTTGGTGGCCATCTAAGATTGAACTTAAATAATTGCCACCAACTGCATCAGACTGCTTGAAAAGTGATCTTGTTTTGAACTTTTTAGTTGTTTTTTTGCAGTCGGGTTTATGATTTCATATTTTTTTTTTATCACTACCTATTCCGACTACTGGCCATTACACAAACATTGGTTTAATAGAAAACAAATACCTCAAGTAGGTACCTTGTTTTAGAAAGGTTACGAAAATAATGTTCTTGTTATATTAAAGTTCTGTTCACAAAATAAACAAGTGCCTAATAAAATATAAATGTAATAAAAACATCGCAGGATAAAATAATAGTACTTAGCTAACAGTACGAATTAAATAAAGGACGACCGAATACCACAATTTCATAATTATTATTAAAACGTGGGTTTGAACTCCGGCAAGCGCGCACTTTATATGCAACTAGCACTTCGCCCGTAGCTTCGTCCGCGTGTCCCACAGGAACTGTCCATTTTTCGAGATAAAAAGTAGCCTATGTTACTCAGTGATAATGTAGCTTTCTACTGGTGAAAGAATTTTTTAAATCGGTCCAGTAGTTTTGGAGCCTATTCGGTACAAACTAAAAAATCTTTCCTCTTTATAATATTATAGTATAGACTAGCACTTTGCCCGCGACTTCGTCCGCGTGACACAGGTAGCGCCATCTAGCGTCCTAAAGAAATTGCGACCGTCGAAAATGATTGTTCTTTCCCTCGGAAACAGTATTTTTTTCTGGATGATAGGTATCCTATGTCCTTTTTTGTATCCCTGACAACGTATAATTATGCAAAATTTTACTACACACAAGCTCACAAAATTTGCACTCTCTCTTTGTAATATTTGTATAGATAGTATAAATTACTATTATAATTGTTTATTACTCATATTAAATAATGATCATTAGCAATATTCACCAAATATATTACCATTTCTCATTTAAATTCTGACTACACAAGAATCTCCTAACAACTAACTAGCTGACATTGTACAGACTCAACCTTGAGCTCTTTACTTCAAAGATATCTTCCTTAGCTTTGTCATTTTATGTTTCTGTATCGTGTGTACTTGACCTGGTCGAATATCAAGGTTTGTGTCGGGTTACAAGTATTTTTCTATTAGGAAAGGACATAGGCAGTTTTGGGCTTGATATGGTACAGTAATAAACGCTTAACCAAAAATAAAAATATATTTTAATTGTTCTTTGCCTAATTTATCTTAGAGATTAAGAATTGGAATCAAAAATCGAAACAAATAAGAAATAAAATTATTATGCCGCTGACATATTGAAAAAACCAATAAAACAAAAACGGGTGCATGCTGGCTGGCGCGTGCCTCCATAGAATATCATGTCGACAGCAACTAAAACCTTTGAATTGAGAACTCATTAGTCGGGCTGTACTTCATTGGATCATTCACACCATACTTAACCTCATTGTCACATTTAAATACTCTAAATAAAAAATAATTTAAATACTCTTGAAATACTCGATCACACCAAACTAATTTCATATCTGTACCGACATACACAATCTGAAGCCCAGCGTTCTATGGGCGTCCGCCGTGTCCTTTTCAGTAACAGGAAGGCTTGTGTCCGGTAACATCCTCGCCCCATATTACATGGAATTTATAACATACTAAGTAGCTGTTCCCTGCGGTTTCACCCCCGTCGCTCGGCTCCTAAGAGTCGTAGCGTGATGTTAAATAGCCTATACTATTCCTCATGAATCTGGCATGGTAATGGCAATCTGGTATCATATACAAATTTTTTTTCGAATCCGACTGGTAGTTCCAGAGATTAGCCCATTCAAACAAACTCTTCAGCTTTATTTGCCCGCGACTTGGTCCACATAGACTACAATAAGTTGACCATTTTAAATGACCTTCTTTGTGTAGGGTGGCTAGTACTGCGACGAGGTCAAGCTGTATCTCTAGTTCATCCCACCAAAATTAGATAAAAAATGTGGCTTGGATTTTAAATCCACACAAACAGACCAAAATTGCAAAACATATTTTTTTGGGCATGGTTACGTTCCAGTATCTGGAATATCTTCAATCAGACACGGTTTTTTTATAGTTTTAAATAGTATAGGAATATACTATGAAGAAAAACATCATGAGGAAACCAGCATGTCCTAGAACCAAAAATTCGAAGACATGTGACGTCCACCAACCCGCACTGGGCCCGTGTGGTGAACTATGGCCCACTCCCTCTTCTGAAGTATTATAGGCTGACTATACTATGCTTATGCAATCCTCGTGGCAGTGATAGCCTAGTGGTTTAACCATGCGCCTCCCACGGCGAATAGCTTGAGTTTGATCCCAAGGCACGCACGGCTGACTTTTCGAAGTCATGTGCGTGAAGCAAAATATCGTGAGGAAACCTGCATGCCTGAGAGTTCTCCATAAAGTTCTTGAAGGTGTGTGAAGTCTGCGAAACCGCACTTGGCCAGGGTGAGCTATGGCCTACCCCCTCTCATTCTGTGAAGAGGCCCGTGCCCAGTAGTGGGACAGTTTATAAACAGGGCTGATATTATATGCAATCCTCTCCTAGCCTCGCCAGTGGAGAAACTCCTTTATTACTTGGTAAACCCGTGACCTTTTATTACAAAGACACTTCCCGCTTACTTTGTCATTTTACCTTCCTATTGTCACCTTGACCTTGAAATGTCAAGGTTGAGGTGGCAAAGTACCTACATGTTTATTATTTGATACTAGTTACGCTCGTGACTTCGTCTGCGTAGAATTCGGAATAAATGTAGCCTAAGTTACAGATCAACTACGATAACATGGCATGTCCCTCTACTTGCTATGTTGTTGTAGTTGATCTCTACTCCTTAATATCAGCTATCTGCCAATGAAAGTTTTGTCAAAATCGATCCAGCTTTCGGAGATTAGCTGGAACAAACAGACAGACCTACAAAAATGTTAAATAATGTTTGTTTTGTTATAAGAACCGCTATTTACTTTCATGTTATAGGTATTGACATTACAAACAGACATTTCAATTGGATTTATTTGAAATACTGACTAGAAAATAATTCTACGACACACTACAGTTTAAAATAAAGCTGCCTGTTATGTTAATTGGCATTACACATCTCACATAGGTAATTAATTCAGTATATTATTTATTACTGAAATGTGCCACGAAAACCATACCGTGCAAGTACCTAATACAAGGATGAATATTATGGAGCCACAGAAAATCACTTCATTACATAATAATCTCTCGGCTTTCATGTCTCCCTGGTAGGTACCTACTAACGCACGGTTGTATGTTAATATCATTTGCTTCAAAGATAATGCATACCTAGAGTAGGTACATATCTATAAACAATAATTATGGTTTTCCACGAATGGAATAGGTATGTGGTTTATACTAATATTATAAGGCTGAAGAGTTTTTTTTCTTGTTTGAACGCACTAATGTCCAGAACTACCAGCCGGATCGAAAAATTATTTTTGTATATGATAGCCACTAGCCAGATTAATGAGAAATAGTATAGGCTATTTTACATCACGCTACGACCCTTAGGAGTCGCACAACTGGAATGAAATCGCGGGGAACTAACAAAATTTTAGCATAGGTATTTAAGAGAAGTAAGACACAACAGGATATTTCGCTCGAATCTGGAGCAGCCTGTCTGAGGAAGTAGGTACCTTACAGAATACCACAAATAACGCTACTCTATGGTAGTGTTGTGTTCCTGCGGTGAGTAAGGTCGCCAGAACTGCTGAGGATGCGCTGTGTTGACAGCGGAGGACCTGCTTATCCCAATCCTCATTTTAAAACAAGTGATACTCGGTCTTGCAAGAGTTTCATAGGCTACTCAAAAAAAAGTTATTACACATAAGTATCATTTCAAAGGTGATGATTTCGATTTTGATCTTTTTAGGGTTCCGTACCAAAATGGTAAAAAAGGAACCCTTATGGTGCGACTTCGTCTGTCTGTCTGTCTGTCTGTCAAAAAAGTCAAAGTCAAAAACATTTATTTCAATTAGACCATTTACAGGCACTTTTGAAATGTCAAACAATATTACAATAGTTGTCAGTCGGTTTGTCCGTTAGTTGAAGCTAGTTGTCTGTCTGTCTGTCTGTCTGTCACACCTGGTTATTTCAGTAACTACTAATGCTATCGACTTGAAATTTGAAACAATTATAAAGAGTGCTTACCCAGTTTTATTGAAAGTGATTAAAGTTAAAAAATGTTTTTAGTTTCATTGCAAAAGGGGCCGGAGTGGGGGTCCAAAATTTCAAAGTGGGGTTAATAGGTCAAGTGACATATCATATAAAAGGGCTTAATCTGCACATTTCAAAATATATTTTTATTTAATTTTATGTCTCACAGTTTTCAACATATGATGAAAAATGTCTGAAAAAATACCATTCCCCCCCCCTTATCTCCGAAGTTTGCGGGGCGAATAATCTGAAATAATTAGAGTTGATAGGAATTGACCCAATTATGGCACCAAAAATAAAACGATGTTCCTAACTAGTACAGTTTTTTCAAAATCATCAAAATTCCTTCTCAAACAAACTTAGTTATGCGGTCCGGATTTTTTCACTTTATACCTCTAAAAGTGATACGGAACCCTCGGTGCGCGAGTACGACTCGCACTTGGCCGGTTTTTTTTCAACCACGATAGCTAAACCCTTATAGCAGTGCTTATCACTTAAAAACAACATACGGCATTCGTAAAACTGCCACTTGACTGCGTCGACTACGTTCCCACGGGGGCACGTTAATATTAATATCTGCCACGCTCCGCTTGCCACCGGTGGTTCGAACCCGCGACTCGCTGGGAAACACTTTTTGTGATGTTGTAATTATTGTGTTTGCATAATGTGGACTAGAAAAAGTATATGAGGAAAAGGTTCTTCCCACAGCTTCATAGAAACATATTTAAAGATTGCAGGAGCATAATATTTTTGTCAATATTTTCTGGATTGGTGACAAACTGGCGTACAGCCCTCCTGATGGTAAACCACCATAACCATGATAGCACCGAGTATCGTAGGCGTATTTCCGACCCATTAAAATGAGGATTCGCTGTGCCGACGGCTTAAGGCACAAGCAGCTCTTCCGTCGTCAACACCACGCATCCTCAGGAGCTGGCAACCTTACTCACTACAGGAACACAACACTACCAAAGAGTAGCGTTGTAGGTATGGTAGAGGTACCTACTTTTCCAGTAGATTATTGCTAATTTACACCCTACCAGGGCCCAAAATCTGCTATTGCAATTGTGTAAGAATTGTGTCATAATGACATCATAATTGTCGAAAGTCAAAACCTAAGTCAAAAATGTCAAAATCTTCGGTCATTGGCTTAGAGTAAGACTATCTCTTTGGTCATTGGTCAAAACGATGTCATTATGAGACCATTCTGACACGATTATGACAGTTGCAATAGACTTGGGGCCCTGATGCAAATGACCAATCAGACGATGTTTTAATGTATTTCTCAACAGATTCGCGCCACATGGCATAATATTAAGTCAAGTAAAAAAAATCAGAGGTACTACACGCATCCCACCCAAGTGGATACTATCATTGCTAAGGCTTCACATATCGGGTGTCCTCCCATCGCCATTATAATTAGACCCTTCTCTTCTTTCTGAGCAACCGTTTTTGTTGAAGTGATTGTTAACGGCGAGGGAGGCAGGCTGGGTCAGGTTAAAATGGCCAATAATCTGGATACTGCCGCATGGTGACTGGTAATACGATACGTTGGGTAAGGAAATCTGCTTTGGCTTGGGAAAAAAGTGTTAAGATTTTAAATAATAAAAGATCTAGCTTGTTATAAACCTAGTTTAAGCAAAGAAAGAAAAATACATAATTATTAATTAAACGCGTTAATTTGCTTTCTAAAGCACAAAGCTTTGAAGATGCAAAATGGTCACCCATCCATGGACTGACCTCGACAAGTGCAGCTTAACCTCACAAATCGATTGGTGTAGAATAATCAAGAGAGGCCAAGAAAGCTATTGCAATCTAATAGTACAAAGAAACAAATAAATACAGCCTTTTAAAGTACCTATTTAAAGACCAAAATGATACATATTCACAATTAAATCCCTTTAAAAACAATGAAATTGAATAACATTAGTGTAAGGTAAGTTTATAAATGTATCCGAATTCAGCCAGCGAAATACAAACATTTAATTCAGAACAAACAATATTGCACCCTAATCCACAAACGATATGGCTCACAATAGAAAAATCATTATCTTTTCATAACAGAAGTGGAATTGCTTTTATTGAAAATTGAATTTTAAAACTAAAGACGTAGAGTCTAATTTTCTATTTTCCATTTCTTGAATGCTGTGCTTAAAGATTTTGTGAGTTGAAAGGCAGAAAATAAGGTTGATTTTAGAGTGTGTCGAAGATTTTGATTCGTAATTCGCTCCGCTGCAGTAGGTAATATCGTTACATTGTGTTCTCTCCCAGATTTTGTTCGTTCCTAGTTTTGAAGGCAGCTCTCGAGGTGTGTTCTTATGAAAAAACTTCGTATTTTACATGAAATATATTTTTTTGTATTTTAAATTCAATTTTAGTTTGAATTTTTAAAACAAAGAGAGACGTAGTTAAATAACGGTCGCCCAAATCGACCAAGCCGCAGTCAACCCTTGGATGAGTTAGGCGAATGAATGAATGAATGATGGTCACCCATCCAAGGATTGACTGCGGCTAACTTTCCTTTTCCTAAACTAGATTGGGGTCGGCTAACTAGTTACTGCTCAATATTTTACATAGAGCGACTGCCATCTGACCTCCACAACCCAATTATTGGATAATACCGGTATTCGAATATTAGACCAGTTTGTAAGACTTTCGGGCTCCTGACTACAGATGGCTCCACTCATGGTCATGACAGACGGTCAACAAAGTGATCCTAATAAGGGTTGCGTTTTTCGTTTTGAGGTACGGAACCCTAAAAATGGTTTGGTGGTAAGGTACTTCCCCGAATGAGATCCTACTAATATTATAAACGTGAAAGTTTGTGAGGATGTAAAGATGTATGGATGTATGGATGTTTGTTACTCTTTCACGCAAAAACTACTGAACGGATTTTGATGAAACTTTACAGTAATATAGCTTATACATCAGAATAACACATAGGCTACTTTTTATCCCAAAAACGCGGGCGAAGCCGCGGGTGGAGGCTAGTCTTCTATAAAGAATCCTACTACTCATACTGGTTTTCCTTGGAATATCGAAAGGATACGGCGGACGCCCATAGAACGCTGGGCTTCAGATTGTGTATGTCGGTACAGATATGAAATTAGTTTGGTGTGATCGAGTATTTCGAGAGTATTTAAATTCATTTTTTATTTGTTTTTAGGGTTCCGTAGTAAAACTAGGAACCCTTATAGTTTCGTCCTGTCCGTCTGTCTGTCCGTCTGTCACACCCTCGTCAAATCCACAGTTCATAACCAATTTGTATGAAACTTCGCAGGTAGATGTCTTCTATGAGCTGCCATAAAGGCCTGTAATAAAATTATGAAAAATAAAATAATTAGGGGAGGCTCCGATACACGAAACTGGGGGATGAAAATAAATATTTTCGCGCACCCCATCATGTGGGGTATCGTTGGACAGGTCTTTAAAAATAACATAAAGGTTTCTACACGACTTTTTTTGTTCAAGTGCATATTTAGTGAACTAGAAGCTCCCAAAGTCGGTAACAATGTGTGTCCCCCCTGTAATTTTCCAACCGCTGTATCAAAAAATCTAAAAAAAATTAAAGCTTGTGGCATCTAATAAATACTCTCGATTAAAATTGGTTTGAACAAGATACGTTAATAACTTTTTGAAATATTCACTATTTTCAGTTTTGAGTTTTGACAACCGTAAAATTAACTTTGTATTTCATAATGATATGAAATACAAACTTATATTTGCGGTCGGAAGACTGAAATACTTCTTGCTACGGAACCCTAGACTGTGCGTGGTCCGAGACGCTCTTGCCCGGTTTTTTTTACGTAATTGGGTTAAAGAGAAATCTTCGTATTTGTGACAGTGAGGTTAAGTATTGTGTGAATGATCCAATGAAGTGCAGCCCGACTAATGAGTTCTCAATTCAAAGGTTTTAGTTGCTGTCGACATGACATTCTGTGGAGGCACGCGCCAGCCAGCATGCACCCGTTTTTGTTTTATTGGTTTTTTCAAAATGTCAACGGCATAATCATTTTATTTCTTATTTATTTCGATTTTTGATTCCAATTCTTAATCTCTAAGATAAATTAGGTAAAGAACAATTAAAATTTATTTTTACCCGACTGCGCGACGCAAAGGAGGGTAATGTGCTTATTATTTTTGGTTTAGCTTTTATTGCTGTACCATATCAAGCCCAAAACTACCAACGTCCTTTCTGCCGAAGAAAACTATATTGCTCTTCATCGGTTAAGTTTGAGATGCAAATACTTAGGTCGTTTTCCATTTGCCACCGATCGATAGTTATTTAGTTTCCAGACAGATCGTAACTAGATTAATTTAGAAGATAGGTAGATCTACTATTCGCTTGCTTCCAGACTCTAAATGGGCCGAATACGTAATTACCTTTTGATAATGATGATCTAGGTATAAGTCCCGGCACCAGTCTTGATCACAAACGTCACCTGCATATTAGCTGATTTTTCGGTCTCTTTGGCGGAATGAAGAAGACGGGGGCGCCGAGGCTGCTGGCGATTGGTTCGTCAGTCGATGCTCGTCGTCTAATTGGACCACTCTCTATTACGTATTGTCAACTGTCTATTGTCTATTAGGGCGAAAATGTACATGCGCGATCTGTGATCATCTTTAGTGCCGGTACCTACAGTTACTATCTCCTTGTTTCAGACTCTATTGGGCAGAATAGGTAATTACTTTTTAATAATGATGATCTTTGATTATAATAATGACTAGCTGACTTGCCTTGGCTTCGCACACGTAAAGTTTAGTTTACACAAATATTGGATTTCATGGGTTTTATTTTTTTTGCACGGAACGGTAGTTTATTTTTCATTATAAAAGAATCATCCAACAAAAATAATTTTTCGAATACGACCGGTACCTAGTTCCAGAGATTAGCGCGTTCAAACAAAATCTTCAACTTTATAATATTAGTATAGATTTTTTATTTCAACCCTCTTCTACCCATAAAAAATATCAGATACATATTCCAAAAAAAACTTCTGCAGCATATTTTTCACACTCAATTAACTGGAAACATATGCTCAGTGACCTGGCAACGATACGTAGCTAATTTCAGTTATACCTACCACGAATCCACAACATTTTGATTAAACTTCGATATTAAATTATACTGTGTATTTAATTATGTTTATGTATTTAATTAAAACAACGTGAAAGTAATGGTACAGATTATGTGAGAGCTGGGCCCTCAGATCATAGAAACAAGGGAGATGTGCCAAGGCGCTATCGAGCTTGAAGCTTTGATATGATCACATTATCACATTGACCGTAATTAAAACGTACACGCTGGCGACGAACCGAACACGATCGATGATATAAATACAGTGTTTTAGTTCATTGCTAGTGTTGAGTGACGATTAACAGTGTAAGATTGAGGGTGTGCGGAATTTTTAATGTGTGGGAGATCTTTATATTCACAAGGAGCGCTTGTAATTGTGTCAACTGTTCTAAAAGTGGCGACAGTTGATCCCGTACCTACTAGTTTGCTATGATGGCATATCTTCTTGTTTCTATGATCTGAGGCTGGGCTCTAAGCTTGCTAAATACGTTGTGTCATAATTATGTCAGAATGGTCTCACATCGACGTCGTTATTGTCTGTTTTGACAGTTATGAAGTCGTTATTTGACAGTGATGTGTAATTCTGACAGTTATAAGACAATTATTGTTGCAATAGCAGATTTGGATCCAGGGCCCCAATTCTGCTATTGCAATTGTGTAAGAATGGTTTCATAATGACACCATAATTGTCAAAACCGAAGCGGTGATTGGCTTAGGGTAAGACTATCTCTTTCGTCATTGGTCAAAACGATGTCATTGAGAGACCATTCTGACACGATTATGACAATTGCATTAGCAGACTTGAGGCCCTGATTTTCACACCAGTGGCGAGTGACGAAGTAAAAAATATCATTTATTTAGAGTACCTAATCTAGACAAATAATTTTGTGCTTTTTTCAATAATCTCATAACAAAAAACACCATGTCAGGGTATTTATTCACTAACAAAATGTTACTGCAATATTATTAAAATGAAATATTTCATTATTTTACTCAGCAATTGCTAAACTTTCGATCGATAAAACTGAATTCGCTGACTCAGTAGGGTTGACCAAACTATTTCGATTTAATTTCAGTTGCTCAGTGATTGTGTAATCGCTTGCATAGTTTTTGGTTCAATGCATCATGATAATGAGTTAAAATATCGAATTAAATCAAAATTAACGCTGTATCTGAACAATGGATTGCTAATGTCAGCTGCTCATTGATTAATTATTTTAATGAAATACAAATAGGATTTTCTCGGAGAAAAACTTAGGCCTATTTTTTTAGCAACGACGTAGTGAACGTAACGGTTAGGTACATTGTATAGATTCATTATTTTTGGAAAGCCCTGATACGTGTCTAATTCTTTCCAAAAACTGATTTAACTCGATTTTGAAAACAGCAAGAAAATATTAAAATAACGCAGGATTAGGATAAATTAATGTTCATTTTATAATAGTATGTAACATAACGTAGCATTTCACTTAAAAAGGAAGATATTTTTTCCTACTTAACTACTTCTTTTCCAAGAAACACAGAGCTATTATTTTTATAATTAAAATGACAGCTTCCAACTCATAACGAACTCATTACACAAACTAAATTAAAATCTTATATTATTCTACATAACATCGCCAACCCTAGTGTGGTTGAAAGCGGTTCCAACTGGTTTTAAATAGTTCTCCCCGGTAGTGAAAATTTTAGCATTAACATAAACATGTTATATGTAATTGTGGAGGGAAAATGGGAGATAGATGTATCTTCAAGCTTTTACATCGCAAGGGTGGTTGCAGGATTCGGGGAGAAAATGGAGGAATGTTTGTATTTGCCGCTTTGTAAAGTCCAACGCAAAATTTTATCATTTAATATTAGATTTTTGGGCTCCTGACTACCCGAAACGACTGTCAAATATCTATTCCTGTAACAACGGGGAGAGGCACGGAGGGGTCTCGATGTGTAAAGAACGGTCACCCATCCAAGGACTGACCGCGGCAAGCGCAGCTTAACCGATCGATTGATCAGCGCGGCTGTCATATAGCTGCGAGCTCCTCATTTGCCTAAAAAACGAACCCCAAAAAAAGTTCAGGCAGTATTTAACCCAAACGTGTAACGTTTGATATTCACGTACGATCGCGCACAAAAGTGTTATCGCCGAATTTTATTCATTGTACTACAGGCTGTTGTCATCAATTGTTTTTTGTGGACAATCACATTTGTCGCTCAGTGTACCTATTTGTTCAGGTTTATTGTTTCGATTCAGTTTTTTTTTTGGGTTTATGTAAAGCTTTGTATTATTGCTATCGTGGTTATGAGGTTGCCTAGATTGGAATGCGGTCTAGGATGGAGCACGCTTGCCTAGAACTTGGGACAAAAAGACACCCGACTTGTGACTATCGGGTACACCATACAAATCAAAATATAGAGTCAATAGTAAAAAAAAGTTAATAATAAAAACGTTATACCTACTTTATTTTTGTACCATAAACAAAGCACTTAATATTAGTTTATTAAAGTGCAATTTTTTGCCATTCAAAGTTGCCATCGACAAAGACTAAGTTTTTCAAAAACTTTTATTAAGAGGAAAATTGTGTTTTCAAAAAACACAAAAAATATAACTAAAACGTTGAAACACTCTAGTGCAGACATTTTTAAAACTTTCTAAAGTTCAGGAATAGTTTTAAAACGGTAGGTACTCCCCTCAGATCATAGAAACAAGGAGATGTGCCAAGGCGCTATCGAGCTTGATGCCTGATCTTGAGCAAATTGCTCATATTAAAAACGTACGCGCTGGCGATGAACCGAACACGATTGATGGTATAAATACAGTGTTTTAGTTTAGTGCTAGTGTTGAGTGACGATTAACACTGTTAGATTAAGGGTGTGCGGAATGTTCAATGCGTGGGAGATCTTTTTATTCACAAGAAGCGCTTGATTATGCGCGTTATTGTGTCGAAAAATGTACTAAAAGTGGCATCAGTTGTTCCCGTACTAATTTGCTATCATTGGCATATCTCCTTGTTTCTATGATCTGAGATACTCCCCTTATTTTTGCCAATAAAAAAGGAAAATATGTATTTAGTATTTACTTACAGATAGTAAGCTCTTTATGAAAGAGCTGAAATGTCCTTTTCCCAATTTTTGGTTCTAAGACGTGTCTTAGAACCAAAAATTGGGAAAAGGACATTTCAGAGCGTTAATATGTTAGTTAGCTACCTACTAGACTTTTGTTTGTGACTACCTCCACGTAAACTATAATAAAATGCCCTCCTTAGTGTAGGGTGGCTAGTCATAGATGGCGCTACTGAATACTTCTAGTGGCGCCATCTATGAGCAGATGGCTCCACTTATGTTCCGGTGACAGACGGACAACAAAGTGATCCTATAAGGTTTCAGTTTTCTTTTTTAAGTACAGAATCCTAAAAAATCAAAAAACTATCTTTTGGGGCATGGTAACGTCCCAGTACCCTATTCCGACTGTTTTTTCTGGTATATCTTCAATGCACGTAGACACGCCTTTTTTACAATTTTATAATCATTATCATGTTTAGCCTACCAATTTCACTGCTGGATATAAATCTCTTTTACATTTTTTTTATTATTTTTATACAATAATAAGTTTGCGTTTGACCGCCATCTCGCCTGATATTAGCGATGATGCGGTCTACGAAGGAGCACGCTTGCCTAGAAGAAACCGATTCACTCGTGACTTGAAGATATCTATAAATGCATAAATAAAAACTTAAACTGTTTATAAATCACCCAAGGTTAGCCCAAAGTAAAAACCTAACCTGTCACCCATACATCCCAAACTTCCACCATCGATCTCCCCGAAAAACGAGCAAAACTGTAGTTTGTCCCCCATGAGAGTCGCAAATCCAGGTGTTCCGGTGTTCGGAACTTTGATGTACAACGCGCAGGGGCTACAAATCACGCGGCCCTTTATAGCCGAAGTGAGTTCAGGGTTGACAGGTTTTGGGGACTTTGAGTTGGGGGTAAAAGTACAAGTATTATTAGTTTTTATTGATCCGTACCTACCTCAGATGGAAAAACAGAACTCTTATAGGATCACTTTAATGTCCGTCTGTCATGACCATGAGTGGAGCCATCTGCTCATAGATGGCGCCACTAAATGTAATAGCCTCATCTTGTTCATAGATGGCGCTATTGCATATTTTGGAGTCTGCCCTGTTGGAGTTAGTAATATGGTGGCATGCAACCACAGCTATATCCATTTCAGGCTGTCAGGAATGTTTTCTTGTTTTATGCTTTTCAGTTCGATTTTTTTCGTAGTCGGGTTTTAGTTTTTAACTATCTTTTTGTTTTTTCCTTACGTGACAATTTCTACCGGTCAGCTCTTACCGCGTTAAGGAACTTCGTTCCAAAACCTTGACTAAATCCTTCCCAAAAGCTAAACTAACTACTAATAAAGCTAAACAACACCAGCATGTCACTCAATCCAGCAGACAGTCGTGTGACAGCCCTATTAGAGGCGTTACGCACGGACGCGCTCACATGACACAGTTTAATTCAAAACATCTCGCTCCATGACCGATGATTTTAAATCATTGGCTTACAAAATGAAGCGGAATAATATTAACAAAATGAAATGATGTGTTATTGTTATTAAATAACACACTTTTCCCGGAGTACCTTCCATCCACCCCGTTCTTCCCGTCCTGTTAACGGGACAGTTGGGAAAAAGTGTTTCATCTCATCGACCCCGGTAGTGCCGATCCCGTCGTTTAAGGCGAGGTTTTACCACTTTTAGTAATTGTTGATGATTTTTGAACGTCTGTATCTAGCTAACTTTCGCATTTATAATAATAATATTAGGATAGCTATAAGAGATTTCAAAAACAACTGACGCGGGTAGGGCTTGATCCCGCGACCTCTACCGCACCGTGGCGTCGCTCTAACCAACTGAGCCACCGCGTCTTACCCGCATCAGTTGAAATTCGGAATCTCTCATCTTAATATAGTACAGTTAGACCACAAAATATCCCAACCTAATTCAAAATAGTCACGAATGATATCTCACGACACTTCAACATTTTCATCCTCAAAAATAATTTCCTCTGCCCTCAATACATACAATACATCTTGCTCTCGCTCCCAGCCTCAGTAATCACTCACGGTACGGTTAGCATAAAAACCGATCCTCTAGTGACTAATGACAGTAGTTTCGGTGAACGCCCCGGGTAGCATAAATCAAGTGCTGCCGACGGTACCGACGGCTATCCGATACTAAATTAGTTTTAACTATATATTGTATGCTACTGGTTTGGTTAGGTGGTAAATTGGTTTAATTTTGGTAGTTTAAAAAGCAGTGATAGCCTAAAGCAGTGATAGCCTAGTGGTTTAACCATGTGCCTCCCACGGCGAATGGTTCGAGTTCGATCCCGAGGCACGCACCGCTGACTTTTCGAAGTCATGTGCGTATTAGAAATTAATTATCACTTGCTTTAACGGTGAAGGAAAACATCGTGAGGAAACCGGCATGTCCTAGAACCAAAACTTCGAAGACATGCGACGTCCACCAACCCGCACTGGGCCCGCGTGGTGGACTACGGTCCACTCCCTCTCACAGAGGAGGCCTATGTCCCAGCAGTGGGAACATTATAGGCCGATTATGCTATGCTTATGCTATGGTAGTTTAAAAATGTTGGCCAGACAGTAGATTGAGCGGCGATGGTCGAAGAAAACCCAAAGTAATTTAGTAAATTTACTAAACAATCGTTGTATCAACAAACAATAGGGGATTTTTAATTATTAAGGTGAATTATAAAAATTATAATTATAAATATAAATATTACGTCTGGAATTTCCGATCAGCTTGTCTATTCTGTACCGACACGGCGTGATGTCACCGTGAGAACTGTCAGTTTGTTTGCGAACGTTTGAGGGAGAATCTCAAATATATACTCAGAAGCACAATTAACCGGCCACCTATGTTTAGTGTCACCACGTTTGTTTAAGTTAAATAAAGCATATCATGATGAATGTTACTTCATAAGTAGCTACTATAGCAATAAATTAAACACTTATTACTGTCACTGTTTTTCTGATTTGTGTTCCCGAAGCATTTTTACCATTTCGAAAGCAAACGTGGTGACACTAAACATAGGTGGCCGGTTAATTGTGCCTAGGAGTATAGTAAAAATATATTTATATGTCATTAAAGAAAGAATAGCCATATAACTGTGTGTTTTACTCTAACAAAGGAACAAACTAGAGAAATAAAAAATAATTGTACCTAATTTGAAGTTTGGGACAATTTAAAGACAACAATCATGTTAAGGGGCGACGCAGACGACAGACTTTCTGTGCGATCGAGTCTGCAGCGCTTTGCAGCACTCGAACAATCTGCGAAACTTAGTGAACAGATTGTTCGAGCGCTGCAAAACATGGCAGACTCGATCGCACAAATAGTCTGTCGTGTGCGTCGCCCCTTAGTGTCATTTCAAACACAACTAAAGGAACAGATTCAAAAAACATCTACACCTCGAACTTCTAACACTAATAAATATAATCTGACCACGTAGAAAGAGGCGGCGTTAGTACGGACTTCCAAATTGATGGGGTGCTACTAAATTCCGCCGGGTTATTGCCAAAGTTCCGAGTATTATGTCAGTTTCTTTGAAAAACTATCGCAGGGTGGTTCAAATGGTACTTTTTGTGATAATCCAAAGATTGCTGAAGACTTTTTTTGACGTAAATTTGATGAACGTCTTCCTTGTCATCCCAGCGAGCCCTTGTCATCCCAGCGAGCATTCTAGAAAAAATGTGTAATGAAAAACATGTAAGTACTTTTGAAAGCTTCATACTCCTAAAGTTTAAAAGATACAAAAAGCATAGTTATATCGTTGCCAAAATTTATCTGACGTCAACACAATAACTAATATTAATAATTATGTTTGACTTCCCTATACCCCTGCGATGACGTCATAGACAGCGGGAGTAAGCACAAAAATAAGCACCCTTACCACAAAAAAGATAAACACGTGTTGAACGCGAATGCTACCAAAAATAATACACACTTGTTTTAGACAAGTTAGTGCTAAAACAAGTCCGTATTATTTTTGGTAGCATTCGTGTTGAACGCGTGTTTATCTTTTTTGTGGTACGGCCCAAGATGTTTCGTCATCGAATTTAATGTGTGTCAATAAATGAACGTGTGAAGAAATTCTTACTAGTAGAACGGAGTCCATGGGACTTACTACTTATCTGGCGAAATGTTAGTGGACAATACACCTCTGCCTAGCCTACCTATGATAAGACAAGTAAACTGTGTAGCATTTTTTTTTTTTATACTTTATCGACCAAAAATCCGAAAATACAAAAGACAATTCTAAATAAACAACGGTTATACCCGTACTGCCAGACTTGTCATCTAAAGTGAGCCTGAAATCCAGCCGTCCAATTCACAGCCGCCTCTAATTCGTACAGAAATAAAAAAGGACACTCCCTTCCCCCCGCCTAATTGCATTATTTAATTTCTAGACTAATTTTATTTCTCTTTTCCTCAACAGATGGCGGTATCAATGGTTCTCGACTCGGTTTTGGGTGAAAGCAAATTTTTGGGACTTCTGATTAACTATCAAATATACTACCATATTTTGGTTCTTGAAAAAGAAGTAATTCTTCTTTCTTCCTCTTATGAGTTATCCAAGAACTCGTACTGTGATGAAACTATTTGCACACCGTAAACACCGTTTTTAAATCTCTATACACAATAAATGTAACTGGTTTCCTGCGACTTCGTCAGCGTGACCTACAGCAACTGTGAATTATTCCAGAATCGGGTCAGTAGTTCCTGAGATTACCCTCCAAATAAACACAAACTCACAAAATTCGCACTCTCTCTTTATAATTTTTAGTATAGAGGTTTTGATAACAATAACAGCGTGTAGTTTTTAGTGAGTAAGAGCCTGACAGACCTCCATCATCCCCGAGGTCCGACTTACGAGGATAGAGGAGTCTGTCCGACTCACGTGTTGAAAATTCTCATGGATGGACAAAAAGAAAAGGTTTCATCTAATTTATTCTTATCCTATTTCAATTTTCCAACTAGTACCTATTCGACAGGTAGTCCCCAATATTTATCGACTTGATATTCCCCGCGGTTTCACCCCCGTTGCTCGGCTACTAAGGATCATAGCGTAATGGTTAATAGCCTATACTATTTCTCATTAATCTGGCTATCATATACAAAAATATTTTTTTTAATCTGACTAGTAGTTGCAGAGATTAGCGCGTTCAAACAAACAAACTGTTCAGCTTTATAATATTGGTATAGATTTATCGATAACAAAATCAAATTCGAGTTTTATTAGTAGTGATCAGATCGGGGTACAGTCCGCGCGGAGTAACGATGTCCCCTCAGTCCCCACTGAGGTAACACAATTACCTCAGTCGTTACCGACGATACGTAGCTTTCGTTTTCAGTTAGCACGTGAGGGGTGAGCAGATTTCCAAGCCATATGAAAATATATGTAGTTCAGTCTGTGATGGATCGAAGAAAGTCACTCGCTTTTTGAGTACGAAATTGCAAGTTTGTATCCGGCAAGTACAACCAATGTGACCTAATCAATTTAGGTACCTAATATGTTTTCTTTAAGAGAGAGGAGGGGTTCATGGCTAAATTACAGCCGTGCTGGGGGGTGATTCTTTTAGCAGCCTTGTGTGCAGCGCTGCCGCAGCGGTGAAACTACAGCTTGGTATTCACTAAGTTGCGAATAGCTGTACTAGCGCTTGCGCTAGGCCGTGAGTTAGAACTAATCAACAGCGGGCAAATTGATGACGACAATTGGCTACGCGCTCGGTCGATAACAGTTCTGAGGCCCTAGCCAAGTTTCTTTTCTGTTAGCGTTCACGCCAAACGATAAGCACAAAATGTATGGCAATGACATTACCTGTGAAAAAGTCACGTGACTCACAAATGACATTTCCATACATTTTATCCGTAGCGTTTGGCGTTAACGCTAAAAGAAAAGCAACTTGGCTAGGGGGGCTGTTCCGTGGTCGAGAAAACCAAAAATTGTCTCTTAAAGCATAGCTGATCGGTCGATGTGCAAGGTTAAGCTGCGCGTGCCACGGTCAGTCCATGGATGGGTGACGATTCTTTACAAAACGAGACCTTGTAATAATTGATGTGTTTTGTGTCACTGTCATATTACTTTTTGTCAATTTTAATTTTCATGCGGAAATAGTGAAGTAAGCGAAATATTATGTTGTAATATTTTTTTTAAGATTTGTAAAATACCATATTTTAAGCAAATAAATTCTTATTTATCTGTATCTAACAAAAGTATGCCCTAAATAATGTATCATCCATAAAAATCATAAGTTAGTACAAATTGAGTGCTTTCAGTGTAGGAGCAAAAGATTGATGTCCATAATCTGAAACAACTTCAATTATTTTGTCATTAGTGTCAAACACAAACATTTTTCCTAGAAATCAAAACATTATGGTTGGATTTCCTGAAGGGGTAGGCACTAGGCAGATGCGTATTGTACCTACACTGTGGCGGCCACATCGCTAATCTGACTAAATTATCTAATCTTACTAATTAGACATCACTAGCGCGTCTGTGTACACTCAATACGGACGAAATGTAAAAAAAACGTTGTTAAAATTAAGTTGCCAATATAAACATAATCTCAAAGATAGTCTTTAAGTTATTTTCACCATTAATACAAAAGGACACGGCAGACGCCCATAGAACGCTGGGCTTCAGATTGTGTATGTCGGTACAGACACGAAATCAGTTTGGTGTGATCGAGTATTTCAAGAGTATTTAATATCATTTTTTATTTGTTTTTGTACGTAATTGGATTAAAGAGAAATTATCGTATTTGTGACAGTGAGGTTAAGTATGGTGTGAATGATCCAATGAAGTACAGTGCGACTAATGAGTTCTCAATTCAAAGGTTTTAGTCACGTCGACATGATATTCTGTGGAGGCACGCGCCAGCCAGCATGCACCCGTTTTTGTTTTATTGGTTTTTTCAAAATGTCAACGACATAATCATTTTATTTCTCATTTATTTCGATTTTTGATTTCAATTCTTAATCTCTAAGATAAATTAGGCAAAGAACAATTAAAATATATTGTTATTTTTGGTAAAGCTTTTATTACTGTACCATATCAAGCCCAAAACTGCCAATGTCCTTTTGTTACTATTTTATTGTACCGGCTTATTTTTACCCTTTGCCACAGCAAAACAATTTATTGTAATAATCATTAATAGATAAAATACATACGCAATAAATTCTTAATACCAGAACTATGAATAAATGATTGAATGATTATACAATTTAATAAATACAAAGTTCAACAACATAATTTTACATTAAAGTCAAACACATTATCGATATTTACCACATCACTAGTTTTGTTATTAAAGTGCTTATCGAATCGAAAGCACAACGTAAATACAACTCTATTAATTTCAGACAAAGGTCACAAATTACAGATGCGACCAAACGTAAGTATACAGCAAAGTATTCGAATTAAACGATATATAATTCAATTGTTAATTAAAAACTGGGAACGCAAAGTTGCACCAAAAATGCTTAATTGGAAACTATTGTGTTTTAATGTTTATCGTACGATGTAATTTGTAAATAATTGGGGAGGTGCGTGTGCTGTTATTATGGCGGGCAGTGCACTGACGGATTTATTTTGATTCAGTTGTTCTGATGTTCACTGGGCTGTATGAACGAGATGTGCATCGGATTCTTTATTAACTGCGGACTTACTTTATTTATTAATGTTTCATTTGCTTTTTTTCATAACTTAATCCAAATTACGAAATAAAAAACTTTTTTAACAAAAAATAACCGACTTCAAAAATCCACTACAAAGAAAATAATAATTTTGGTTTCGGAAGTCGGTGGCTTTGGTTTTTGTTTGCTTTTTTTTGCCACCGACTTGCGAAACCAAAATTATTATTTTCTTTGTAGTGGATTTTTGAAGTCGGTTATTTTTTGTTAAAAAAGTTTTTTATTTTTCCCTTTTTAGTTCTTTATCCCGTGTTAGATTACTTTCACGAATTCGTTCAACAGTAAATCTTCTACGGAGTGTGTACATTTATGCCTATAACTTTGTACATAGGAATGATTACATAATGTATTATATACTAAAACCTTCCTGAAAGTATGTAGATTACGTTAGTGAAAACCCCATCCAAATCGAATCAGTAGTTTTTGAGAAAATCGCGCACATACAAACATACATACATACATACATACGGGACGAATACAGAACCTCCTTTTTTGAAGTCGGTTAAAAAACCAACGAATCTTTGAATTGAAAAATCACAGATTAATAGAAAATTGAAGTGTCTGTCTGTATCAACTTCTTTAGAAATCTTTTTTTGGCATACAAATCCTGCCATGATTATTTCAAAACTATTGCCATTCATCGTATCGTACTGTTTTATTTAGAACTTAAGAAATAGATTTTATTTATGTAAAAAAAACTTGCTTACAACTAAAATAAAAATCCTTATTACCATATGAGTTAGGTCGAGACAGCTAGCCTTAAACGTTGAATAAACACTAGCATGAAAATTTACATGAAAGAAAAAACTCGTTTTTCGAATCTTATCTATAAAATAGCGTATAAAATAAAATTGGTTTTCGTGTCTCTTTATTTGTCCGTTTAGTTTTTGTAAACTACACAATGGATTTTAAGACGCTGTCAGTTCATAAAGTTAGCTGAAAAGGGGTTTTTTAAAGCAGTTTATCTCCATAATGGCGACTTAATTAAACTTAAAAAAAATGTACATTAAGACATTTTCAAGACCTTTTTGCAGACATTGTCGGAACTTAAAACATAATTTGAAAATACTTTGATCCATTAAAAAAAACTTCAAACACACCGCTTAGCTCACGTTTAAAAGCAGTTTTAGGGTTCCGTACTAAAATGGTAAAAAAGAACCCTTATGGTGCGATTTCGTCTGTCTGTCTGTCTGTCTGTCTGTCACACCTGTTTATTTCAGCAACTACTAATGCTATCGACTTGAAATTTTGAACAGTTATAAAAAATGCTTGTCCAACTATATTGCAAATGAAAAAAGTCTAAAAATATTTTTATTTTCATTGCAAAAGGGGCCGGAGTGGGGGTCCAAAATTTCAAAGTGGGGTTACTAGGTCAAGTGACATATCATATGAAAGGGCTTGATCTGCACATTTCAAAATATATTTTCATTTTATTTTATGTCTCACAGTTTTCGACATAGTATGATGAAAATGTCTGAAAAAATACCATTCCCCCCCCTTATCTCCGAAATTTGCGGAGCGAAAAATCTGAAATAATTAGGGTTGATAGGAATTGACCCAAATATGGCACCAAAAATAAAACGATGTTCCTAACTAGTACAGTTTTTTCAAAATCATCAAAATTCCTTCACAAACAAACTTAGTTATGCGGTCCGGTTTTTTTCACTTAATACGTCCAAAAATGATACGGAACCCTCGGTGCGCGAGTACGACTTGCACTTGGCCAGTTTTGTTTCATTTTCGTTTAACAGCAGCTTGTTAGTTAACGTCAGCTAACAGTTTGTTTTAGTAATCATTGTAGTAGAATAATCTGTGTAAAATGTACCTAGTGAGTAGTTATATTTGTTAAATTTAATGTTAAGACTCCATAGTTTATGCTTAATATACTAGGTACTGTTTTTTCCCTAATGCAATATATAAATTTCGCCACATCACCCGAGCGAAACAGGGTCGGGTCACTAGTAGGTAATATTCCAAAACCTGAACAAATCTATTTATGTAATTTGAATAGAATAACTTAAATCATAAATAACAAATGCCCGAACGTTGTTTGGTAGCAAAAAATCCGTATATTTTATTATTCTACACATACGCCGTCCATCCGAGGGTACAGAACCCTCGTCAGTTTACGTCTAACTACTAATATTTGACTACGACTTGCAAATATATTGCTAGTTTTCTATAGGTACGTAGTGGAAGGAGAATAACAGGTTTGGTATAGTAAGTAAAAAAAAAACCGCTTTCAACATAAATTATATCTATATACCTATATGGGGGATCCGTAAAGGTTACGCGCAAAATATCAAAAAAGTATCTTGGGTTATTTGGAAATTGCAGCGCTGTAATTTTTATTTAGAAACTAATAATAACATTATTATCGCGAATTGAATTTGGATCAACATATAACGTAAAACAGCGTTGCAATTTATTGTAGTTATTTTAAAAACGTAAAAAAAAATAATTTCGCGCGCTCCATTCGATAAAATCTTTACTTTAACTTTTTAACCGACTTCCAAAAAGGAGGAGGTTCTGCATTCGGTTGGTTTTTTTTTTTTTTTTTTATGTCTGTACACCGATTTACTCCGTGATTTCTGAGCCGATTTACGTGATTCTTTTTTCATATGGTAGAAGAACCCCGCGCGGTGGTCCCATATAAATTATTAACGTGAATAATCAAATTTTTTAACAGACAAAAATGAATAATTTCACGGAACCCTGGTGACTTTTATACGGAACCCCTAGGTTCCGCGGAACCCACTTTAGGAATCGCTCATAGCTACGTAGCCGCTTAATTAATACAGACGGGCCGTATACGCCTGTTTGCCAAAAAAATAGTCTTAGGGCCAAGTTCACCGACAAGTTAACAGTCCGATAAATTGAAAACGCCCATTTAACACGACTTTGGCCTATAGAAAGTGTAGTTAAACAGCTGTTTTCAATTAAATGGACTGTTGTCTTGTCGGTGAACTTGGCCCTTAGACATTCACGGCCTTATACCACAAAAAAGATAGACACACGTTAGACGCGAATGCTACCAAAAATAATACACACAGGTGACAAGTTAGTGCTAAAAGCACTAGTATCATTCGTGTTCAACGTGTGTTGAACAGATGTTTATTTTTTTGTGGTACGGCCGTCAGTATCTCTGCTGTCTGCCTAACCCTTCAGCTATCGCAAGCGTGAAGATAAGGGTTGTATACAAAAGATGACTGTCCAATTCTTAAGGGTACACTTCGAACTTTCTACCCTTGTCATTCGAACTATTGATATTTGGCTACCAACTCAAAATATATTGATTTTAGTTACTGTACTGTGAAGTTTTGAAATTACAGGGTAATGATGAATGTTTGTTTGTTTGTCAGTTAACGACGACGTGTGATGATCTTGGACCATTCATATATGGACTTAGCAAAGCCGGACCAGCCCCTCTACCAAAAAACACTGGCCATCTAACCGATTTGACCTCCAATAAAATGTATTAAGAATATAAGTTACCACGATTTTTATTGAGAAACCAACCCCAGCGGGATTGTCCGAAAGGAATACCGCTGACCTGGACAAAAGGGCTAAGGAAGGAACACGGGTGGGTTTTAGTCAGTAAGAGTCTGACACTCCCTTCCGCTCCGCCCAGAGCGGGAGGGGTCATTTGATGATTTCCCATCCTCAAAAAAAAAAACCCAACAAAGTATGGAACAGCTAGAAAAAAAAGAAAAATGATTTATTTGACCCTGATACCCGCCACATAATTTAACAAATTAGAAAAAACAAATATAAGGTCAACTGTGACAAAAGATTACTCAGCATAATGCTGTGTGCTAAGGCGTGGACTACAACACAGCGCTGATTTTCAGTACCTAATTACACTGATCTTCAGATTTTAAGCCAGCTTACACATAACGACACAGAAAACCATATTCAAAAATGAATAAAATAATTAAGTACCTTCTATAATAAAATTATATTTTCAAAAATAAAACTATGAATAAATATAAAACACCGTACACACAAATTACCATATTATTATTTTAACATAATTGTTTTAAATACTAGACTAGACTAATGGCAATTAACCTGATTATGTAAAATATAATATTCAAGTTAATTCACGAGCATGATTCTAGCTAATCAAAGACTTGTCGACTATACCTACTGTCTAGTGAAGTGCCTCAAGCGATAATCATTACTGTTCTGTAAATAACATATCTGTAATTACCTCAGATCATAGAAACAAGGGAGATGTGCCAAGGCGCTATCGAGCTTGATGCCTGATCTTGGGAAATTGCTCATACTAAAAACGTACGCGCTGGCGACGAACCGAACACGATCGATGGTATAAATACAGTGTTTTAGTTTAGTGCTAGTGTTGAGTGACGATTAACAGTGTTAGATTGAGGGTGTGCGGAATGTTTAATGCGTGGGAGATCTTTTTATTCACAAGGAGCGCTTAATTGCGCGTAATTGTGTCCAAAAGTGTACTAAAAGTGGCATCAGTTGTTGCCGTACTAATTTGCTATGATGGCATATCTCCTTGTTTCTATGATCTGAGGTAATTACACTATGATTATGAACTACATAGCTGTTTCCCGCGGTTTCAGACACCGTTTTAAGTTTGCCATAAGTATCTATATAATTAGTTTCCAAAATTTGACCTTTACTAGCGAGAGCGACACTATTGAATGGTATAATAATACAGAGTGTGTATTTTTTTCCAAAATCAACGGGTTCGATTCATGACAAGGGAATTTTTTTTTTTTTAAATGTAATGATGCAGTTTTAGTTTTTATCAAAATCGGCCCCGAGATTTCTTTGAGTGTTTTTCGCTTTTCGCCCAATTGAAAAATTCATCTGTAAGTATAATAATCAAAATTATCGCACCTACTTTTTCCAAAGTTAAAATAAATGGCATTGGCTAAAAACGTGCTCAAAAAAACGAATTTGGCTGCGGTGTTTTAAACATCACTTACGATTGGTCTGCTACGATACACCTCTGCCTATCCATTCAGAGAATAGAGGCATGATGTTATGATTTATGTTACACGTGCAGAATTTGAACTTACCAAAGTCTAGAGCCTCAGGCGATAACCTATACCGTTCTGTAAATAACACGCCTGTAATTACGCTAACACTAATTAATAAGCTAAACTACGTAGTACTAACTACATCTAACTTCGTTAGTTCAGCGGTCGCAAACGTGAATACTGAATGTAGGGGGCTTAATCCCTGGATTTCACAAATAAGAAATTCTCCTTAGGTATTAGTCTGGAATCTGGATTTTAATGATCTCTATTACAAGAGATTTAAGGCTCCCCAAATAGGTAGAAAGAAGAAAGAAAGAAATATATTAATTTGACACTCGCACAGGAAATTACATATATATATATAAAAAAAGAAAACAAAAGTGTGAAATAACAAAAATTAAAAATAAGATAAAATGGTAAAACCTGTACGAGGCCAATAGGCTATCTCAGCATAGTGCCACAACACTTGAAAATAAATGCCGCAGCGCTGGTATTCTGATAGGGCCCAGTGATGCCACGGGCAGCCACAGAACTATGCAAACATGTATCCAAAAATACTAGCAAATATAGCCCAGGAAAATTACGTTTTTTTTGGAAATAATTCAATAACAGTAATGTTTTTGCGGAATCTTGTAAAAATCGCAAATTAAAAATACTATATTTTCGAATCCACCTAAATATCGATAGGGAAGTTATTAAAAAATGAATATGCCGAAAAAGTGGCTAAAATTTTAAAGGTACGATAATGTCGATCGATAAAATCGCAAACGCTATTGCGATATTTTGTTCTTAGTACATTTCGTATTAGGACGTTTACGATCTTACGTAACACACATGCATTGAAAAATATCGGACGATAAAAACGTAGCTGCACCGCTTCCGCTTCCGCTTCGTTTTTGAAACGAAGAGGAAAAAAATAATAATAATAAAAGAAAAGATAAACACTGAGTTGAAGAAAAGGTCATTAAGTTTTAAAGAAGACTTTAACGATAGAAATTGTATGGTTAAAGTCTACATTAAAATTTCATTAACTTTCTGCAACTGACCGAAACTGAGCTTAAAAATAAAACCAACTTTAAATACCTACTTAAAATTAAAATAATGATGTAACCTAACACACGCCACCAAGCGAGTTTGCTCACGACGATTGCTTTCGCAGCAAATATTCGCTCCGTCTGACCTAGACTTTATTTTCAACGAATAACGGTCAGAAAGAAATGAGACATATTATTTACCTAAGTAATTTGACCTACATATAATTCCACAGAGATTTATTTTTCCAGTATTATCTACGTCTGTGACTATTTTCAAGGCAAATGACACAACATAATTTAAGAAAAAGTCTTTACCGAATTTCAAGCCTAATTCGTTGTCCAACATTGGGCAAACTAAACTCATTTATCACGAACATTGTAGGTACAAAGAAAAACCTTCATATCGTGAAGTTATTGGTGATTTTTATATGATTTATGCGTCCCTACTGAACACCTTTTGTATTACTAGTACAATGAATGGTGAGATTGAGAAGTATTCCCGAACTTTGACACAAGTTCGCTTCAAGTTTATTTTGTATTGTATTGTATTGGGAAAGTAATGATTTAGTAGCTTTTCGCTTTTCCCTTGGCGGCTGAGTTTACCTTGAGATTTTTCGATATAGGTACAGTTATTCCATCTAACGAAGGCGGGTTGGGTGTGTGTGTATGTTTGTTACTTCTTCACGCTGAAACGGCTGGACGGATTTGGATAAAATTTGGCAAAAAAGTAGCCTGGGACCTGGAAAAACACATAAGCTACTTATCATCTATTTTCACGCAGACGATGTCGCGGGGAACAGCTAGTAATATAAATACGAAAGATTGTGAGGTCGTATGTATGTTCTTTCACGCAAAAAATACAGAATGAATTTTGATAAAACTTTACACTATTAAAGCTTAAACCTACATCAAAATAACACAAAGGCTACTTTTAATCCCAAAAATGCGGGCGAAGCCGCGGTGTTAGTTCAAAATATAATCTCAGTTCAGTCGACTGTCTAACTAAATTAATTACGAGTATTGGCCTTCTGTATGTATTTTAAACTATTTATTTTATGACTAGATCGATTACACAGTCATTATCATCAATCATGCATGTTGTACTAACAAGGACATGAAGTACTTTAAGTACTTAGTTCAAGGAACGAACCTTATGTTTGACATTTTAAAGTTCAAAGATTTTATTTTAAACGGTTTCACCCCTTTTAAAGCACTGAAAGTTCAATAATCTTGTTGTATTAAATTACGGTAATTATTTGTTAGCCTAATAAAAAAAATCCGGTTGTTAAAAAAATACTCGCACTTGTGTGCGTGTAGGACTCGCGCCCTGAGGGTTCCGTACAAAAATGTATGTCATATAACATAAATAGGTATAACTAGCGGCAGCAGTTATGAGCACAAACGTCACCTGCGCATTCGCTGATTTTTCGGTCTCTTTGGCGGAATTAAGAAGACGGGGCGCCGAGGCTGCACGCGATTGGTTCGTCAGTCGATGCTCGTCGTCTATTGGACTATTCTCTAATACGTATTGTCAACTGTCTATTGTTGATTGGGCCGAAAATGTACATGCGCGATCTGTGCTCATAATTCACGCCGGTACCTATACCTATTATTTTGTGACTAGATTGGCTACACTGTCATTATCATATCAATCATGCATGCTGTACTGGACGTCCATAATGTCCACTAACAAGGACATCAGTAAGAACTTTACGTAGTTCAAAGAACGACACATAGGTTTGATATTTTAGAGTTCAAAAGTTTTTTATTTTAAATGAGGTTTTACCGATTTTGAAGCACCGAAAGGTCAATAATCTAGTTGTGTTACTGTAACTAGTTTGCTCATAAAAAATCGGACAAGTGTAAGTACCTAGTACTCGCGCCGTGTTGGTTCCGTAAAAAATACTTTATCTTTTTACTAGCTGTTCTCCGTGGTTTTACCCCCGTTGCTCGGCTCTCAAGGGTCATAGCGTGATGTTAAACTGCCTATACTATTTTTCATGAATCTGGCTATCATATACAAAAATAATTTTTCAAATCCGACTGGTAGTTCTAGAGATTAGCGCGTTCAAACAAACAAACAAACTCTTCAGCTTTATCTATACTTATAATAAGAATGTAAATTCCACGTGTCTGTACATTGCATATATTTGCATAAAAATAATATGGGGGACTAAGAATAAGCAATAAAGTAAATTTCTATCATTTTTAGTATTAATGTCTGTCTGTTTGTCTGTCTGTTTGTCTGTCGGTTTGTCTGTCTGTTTGTCTGTGTGTTTGAACACGCATCCAATCAATACTACTGAATTGATTTTGAGGAGTTAACAAGAAATTTATAGGCAATATCTTGAGGTAACATTTAGCCTTTATTTCATTAAAATCGGTCCACTCTATCAAAAGTTATTACAAAAAGTCTAACAGTCACACAAGTAACTTTGCTCACATGTATTAAGCCGGCTCTGCATATGTAGGTATTTGTTCAATCCAATCACCGTATCCGTATCGCCGACGCGTATCATGCGAGTAGTGATACGTTATCAAGATACGCGGTCTCTATACGCCGCTCTGATACGATACGCGATACGGCCCGTTCCATCTCGAGTCGGTTTTTGTCCGATTAAAGTCGGATCGGGCAAAATAATACATGTGTGGACCCGGCATTACGTGGTCAGTGGCGCCACGAGTATTTCAAACTTTCAAATCAAGAAATGGTGACAACCGAAACGTCATTGGACAATTGTTATAATAAATTAATGTGGTCTTTTTACTAATAAATAATGAAATGTTAGATATGTAATAATTTTTTACTTTAAATCAATGACGTATTATATAAAATATATTATTGTTTATTTATCATTGCTATAAAATCATAAAACACAATCATTTTGCAAATGACGTAAGTCCAAATTGTTATTGTTGTTGCTTAGCAACAGAGACCAATCATAATTTAATCTATGCGTTGTTGTAAAAATAGATAGAACTTTTTGATGTAAAATAAATGTAACCTCCTTGATTTCAAATCAAGAAAAGTCCTTAGAGCATATAGTCCTGCGTATAGCGGTGAAGCACCGAATAACATTTTCTACCACTTCTTGCGGGGGGCGAGGTGAATACGTATAGCACTCAACGAAAATTCGACAAGCACACACAGATACAGGCTTATAGATTGTACTTAAATAAAACCATGTAGGTGCATAATTTATACTTACCATGTGATAGGAAATTCCATGGTTTCGCAATGTGAAGCAGCAGACCGCCTTTTACAAGAGGAAACTAGACAATTAACCATTTTCAAAATACAAAATGACAGCTGTCGCGCATGTCTTAGTTTTCATATGGCCAAATCACCTAGCGCCCGCAAAAGTGGTAGAAAACTAAATTAAGTCCTCTTGAGATACAGATAGTTACTTGATGAGTAGATAGATACTCGACCTCCCAATTGAACGCAATCCCGTAGAAAGCAGGGGTCTAGATTAATTTAATGTCTCAAAATGATATTGTATTCCGAATTTAGGTAATTATAGTTGATTACTAATTGATAGATAGTTAGTTGGTAGCGGGTATCTGGTGGTAGGTGTTGCGTGGTGATGATTGGTGATAGATGATATCAGATAGATGGTGTGTCGTGAAAAATTAAGGGTAATATTGGTACTGATACTACTGATTGATACCTACTGTGTGGTGGTTCGCATTTTTTTTTTTTTGTTTATCGAATGAAATAACGACCTAATATTATTTTCCGACTTCCACGCGGACGGAGTCGCGGGCACAGCTAGTATTATAATATTAGTATAGATTTAGTGACTAGATCGACGACCCAGTCATTACATATCAATCATGCATGCTGTACTGGACGTCCATAATGTCCACTAACAAGGACATAAGTTCAGTACTCTAGGTAGTTCAAAGAACGACACTTAAGTTTGACATTTTAGAGTTCAAAGGCTTTTTATTTTAAATGAGGTTTTACCGATTTTGAAACACCGGAAGGTCAATAATCTTGTTGTGTTACTGTAATTAGTTTAACTATTATAATAACTGAACAAGTGTAAGTAGTACTCGCACCCTGAGGATTCCGTATAAAAATTTTAGTTTGTTATAAAGCAAAAAAGAAAATATGTCACTTATCTACAAATTAACAATTTTGAGATTTTTTCCTTTATTTGTGCTGTGAGAGTGCTTCTTGATTCTATGTCATTAGGAAGTAGGTATACTTTAGGTACCTTTAGGTATAGGTTTTGATGAGTGAGTTTGCGAGTACCTTAATATGTGATTAAATGGCCGTATATTGATTTTTTTTACAAACTCCAAGGAACCGTGTAGACCATAGTATATTTGATAATTATTCGTTTCAACTTGATACTCTACCCGTTCCAGTGAAACAGATACAAAACAGATACGAAAGATTGACATAAATGTATTTTTACAGAAAGATTTTAATTTCCTAACATCACGGCTGTATCCGCGAAGGGTTGGGCAGCACATTTCGCCAGTTAAATTTTTATTTTCATTCCTAATATGGCCTACAAAAGGGGCTCGTGGCTAAATGACAGCTGCGCTGATCGAACAATCTGCAAGGTTAAGCTGCGCTTGCCGCGGTCAGTCCTTGGATGGGTGACCGTTCTTTACACATCGAGACCCCTCCGTGCCTCGGAGAGCACGTTAAACAGTCGGTCCCGGTTGTCATAGGAATATCTTTGACAGTCGTTACGGGTAGTCAGGAGCCCAAAAAGTCTGACAACTGGTCTAACATTCGAATACCGGTATTCCCCAATAATTGGGTTGTGGAGGTCAGATGGCAGTTACTCCATGTAAAATATTGATATTCAGCCGCGACCAGTTAGACTGGAAGCCGACGATGATGAATATAGCCTACAAAAACGCTATATTTTCCTTAGTCCAGCCGGCCTAGCATGACCACGATAGAAACGGGTTTTGTCTACATAGAAATAGACAAAGTGACAGATTGTAGAAACATTTCTACGTTTTATGAATGAAATCTGTCACTTTGTCTATTTCTATGTAGACAAAACCCGTTTCTATCGTGGTCATGCTAGGCCGGCAGCTTTTCAAACAATACTTTTACGAAATACCATTTCAAACTCACCTCATTAATATGAAAACTTGATCGGTTGTGCCACGTTTTTCAGTTGATTTCAAAACAATGAATAAGGTACCTGAAACGATAAAAAATCCAATAAAATTTCAACTTTATTTGCAGTGATTTAAGACTCAAATTCTTATGTTCAGAACTACACAATAAAAACTAGATGAAGAATTGACATTCGAAAATCGGATTTAATTCTTAAGCCGAGTGGCGCATACACGGATTATCTGTGTCAAACTAAAATGAACTCTATTACATGAAAAATATAGTTGGTACTCTTTTGTCAGAAACTATACTCAGTAAATCATTATCAGGAAGGGCCAATTAACTGTTACTAATGGTTCTTGACACGCTAATATTCAATTAGAACCTCTTTTATGCCTATTCGAGTCATAATTGTCAAAGAAATTGATACCTTATCACCTGGATATAAGATATAAAATCGATGTTTTAAGATTTTTTGGGAAGTAATGATTTGGTTTGTTTAGAGAACAATGTTATGGTTTTTGTACGATATTATGAAGAATGTATATAATTATGACGGCATATATTGACCTTCTACGGCAGGTAGGTAGGTACTATCTTATTGTACCGGCTACGTTTCATCCCTCGCTGGTACTCATAACATAGAAATACAATTTCATTCTATGAATTTCTGATGAAATGGTATCGTTTTTCCATGAAATGTAATTTTGGAAAAGCTGACTATAATGCTTCACTTCGCAAAACCAAAAAATACCAATATTCTAGGCTCGACTAGATGTCAGATTTTCAGGCTTTCATATGTAACTTTTACTATTGATATACCTATGAATTACTAGCTTCCGCCCGCGGCCTCGGCCGCGTTTTTTGGGCTAAAAGGTAGCCTATGTGTAGCCAGATTATTGTAAAGTTTCATCAAAATCCGTTCAGTAGTTTTTGCGTGAAAGAGTAAGAAACATCCATCCACTCATCCACACATGCATTCATTCTCACAAATTTTCGCAATTATAATATAAGTAGGATTATTGCAACTAGGACGAGTATTATCTTCTCTGAGGAATGGTTGGTATTTGTAAATATCTAGTATAAAACAAAGCAACTTTTCGTGTCTGTCTATTTGTCCGTAAGAAAGGTTTTTTTATATTTCATCCTTAAAGGAGTGAAAAGAGGGGAGAAACTGTGTAGGTATGAAGATGTAGGTACCTACTAATGATGAAACGTATTTATTTTTTTAAAGTTACGATTATGCCACTTTTGTAAATTTTATCTTCAAAAGTAATAGGTACAATACATACCACGGCTTCCATTAGCACCATATAAACACGAAATTATGAATAGTAAGCCAAGCTTACATAATCTGTTAACAAAATCCTTGTTTCACATACATTAGGACATTAAGTTTTAGCTCGCATCATGCAAAAACACCTTTTTATTTTTAATACGATGCCATATCAACCTCTGACATCTTCTATCTAGCCTGATAAATTACTCCTAACAAACACCTGCCAATCAAATAGCGATCTTATTACGTTAACGGTAAATCCGCAAATCGTTTGAGAAGATAAAAATATTTGAAGTACCCTAATTTTGAATCTATGTCTTCACACGTAAATTGCAATTTTGAATGACGGTGATATTTTTTGGCAATTTCAAGGGAGTTGAAGCTTTAGTTTTCAGGGAATAAGGTTTATTTTTGTGTAGAAAATGTTTATTGGGATAAAATAGAGCGCAGTTGACACCAGATAATTTATATTAGAGGGTACATCGACTTTTTTCTGTTCGTTAAATATAAGAATTGGCTGAAATTCAGATGGGGATACCTTTTTCGGCCATTTTCTATTAAGCTCCTAAAGCTAAGGTTTTATAGGATAATTGGATTAACTTTATTAAGATATTTCCAAGGTTTCTCTGGGCACAAGATCTTTGTTCAATAAATGATAAAGTAATGGTTATGATTATTGATATTGCTTCATTATTCAGTGGACCGTATTGAGGAGATTAAGTTTTACTGTGATTGAATAACTGAATGGTATTAGGTCCCGAAATTTGGTCCATAATTAAAGTATCTCTCCATTATAAATATAAGTGCTTATTATATTTTTATGAGATGGGCTTTGATTCCACTTTCATTGCGAAAACCGCCAAACAGTGGAATGCACTGCCGGAGTGGGTATTCCCCGATAGTTACAATTTAGGTGTTTTCAAGTTGCGAGTGAATCGGTTTCTTCTAGGCAAGCGTGCTCCATTGTAGACCGCATCATGGCGAGATGGCGATCAAATGCAAGCCTAATAAGACCGTACTACTACAAATTCCGTCCAATAAAAAAAACCGGACAAGTGCGAGTACACCTCGCGCCCTAAGGGTTCCGAAATATGATCATAGATGGCGCCACTGCATACTTCCAATGGCGCCATCTATGAGCAGATGGCTCCACTTATGGTCCGGTGACTGACGGCGGATAACAAAGTGATCCTATAAGGGTTCCGTTTTTCATTTTGAGATACGGAACATTAAAAACAGTACTTTTATACTACTTAATTATGCATTTCTGCTTATCACAATAAAATGTCTCCCATAACATATTCATAGCGTTAATTGGACACGAAATTACGGCGTCCATAACACCAATATATAAAATGAAATCCGGCCATTCACCACCGCACTGTAGTTATACGTGGTCGTAATAGGGCTGGTGTTACAATATCGAATAGGTATATTATTTTATTACTAGACTTTTGCTACAAATAAATGTCAATTTTGAATGACCTCTTCAATTTAGGGTGGCTAGTATTACGAAGAGGTCAAGCTGTATCTCTGGTTCATGCCACTGAAATCAGATGAAATGTAGCTCAGATTTTAAGTTGGACACAGAGCTACCAAATTGTAAAAACCACATCAAATCCGTTTTGTGCTTTTTGCGTGATGTGTGGAGAAACAGACAAATATTACAAAATTTTTTTTTTGGGTTTATTTATGTCCTAATACCCGATCCTGCCTGTTTTATCTGGAATATCTTCAATGAATTTATGGTTATTTGTCTACGAACTAAATCATCACTGAACACCGATCACACTAACAAACGATCAACCGCTTCCCCTATCACTTTGTCCTCACCTTAACCAAAATTACTGATTGCATCCGAAATACATCAAATTTTGATAGAAATCCGTTTGTGGTCGCTTTGGAGCACTGTTATTAATATTTTGTGTGTATTCCGGGTGTGTTTGCCGTGTCAAAGTGATTCAGTGTTGTAAACTGCAGTATTGATTTAGCACCGCCCTCGTAATAGGTGTTTGTTTGTTCTACAGCGTTATATCTATGAACTAGTGTGTTTAGATTGTCTACGGAAATAATATGAGCTTTGTTGGTGTATATTTTGTTGGTCGTAAGAGTGGTCATCATTAGTAGCTGAGAATGACTTTGTGGGGATAACCAGCTCCCATGCGTAGTAGAAAAATGAGTATCATTTATAGATTTTTGGTCAATAGGAGTGTGATATAGTCATGGATAACTCTTCAATTTTATATGAGGATGAGGGAGTACATTATTTTACCTCGCGAGGTCTTCACGAGGTAAATAGGTAGCCTAAGTGTTATATTGATGTATAAGCTGTATTACTGTAAAGTTTCATCAAAATCAGTTCAGTAGTTCTTGCGCGAAAGAGTAACAAACATCCATCCACACAAACTTTTGCATTTTTAATATTAGTAAGATAAGTATCATTTTGCCGAAATATAAAAGGGTCACTACTGTTACAACTGCCAGGCTGAAGAAATTGTATTGTTTTAGATCAGTCCCACATGTCCCCAATAAGTAAATAAAGAAGTTCCTTTAGTCACAATATTATATTGTACGGGTGAACGTTAACCTAATTTCCTCAACATCTTGCGTGCAAAAATCTTCCCGAATTTCCCCTAATTCCCCCACACATCATATCAACCTAATTCGTCCGGCATTCACCCCAAATTCATCCCTTATTTGTCCTGTTTTGACCTAAATTTGGAAGCCTGAAAAATTGCACCAGCCCAATAACTGACAACGGGATTAAGCAGTTCCAAAGTTGAAATAATAAGAAATTAACCGACAAATTGCTTCGGGCAAGGAAACGGCATTTACTAAGACACGTTCACCCACTAGAACTTCTATTACAAGAGAGTGAAGTCCATTTTCGCATGGTTGCACCGTAAGTGGTATCTTGCCAACTCGCTACTAACCTATTTAGGAGCCGAAACAGTACAATTTTAAAAGGTTAATTGTTCAAAAATGTTTGCCAAATGTGAAAAGTTGTTGCGGAGTCGTACCGCGGTGGAAGTGTTGCAAAGTTTGTTTTAATTCCGCCCAAATAGGAACATGCAATTAAAAATAGGAACACGCTAGCTGTTTATAGATGGGGCAACACTGCACTGCAAAGGATATCTTGCTTATTTTTTAATGGAAAACAAGCAAAAAGCCTGGTGACAGTTCACTATTGATTCTCATAAAATTTCGCATACTTTTACCTAACCTAATGATCGTTACGCATAATATTATTTCAACATAATTGCTTAGGCACAACTTTTTAATGTCAAATAAACATGTTCGCAGCTTTAAGATGGTTCAAGGGCCACACCCGCTGCATCATAATATACCGTCACAGCGTAGTACCTAAGTTATATTCTCAAAATTAGCCCAAAAAATGTTTATCTGAACGCCAAAAACTATTATGTCAAAGTATTATCATGCCATTCGAAGTTATGCCAAAGTAGATTACAAACAAAAAAATATGCGAATCAAAGGAACCCTTTGATGACTGCAACTACAACACAGTGCCATTAGCCAAAGCATTAGTCGAGTATAGTGGGTTAAAACTCTTGGCAAACCTATTCGCAGCCGCTGATAAGAACATAAAGCCATTCGCAAATCGTTTTCCAATAGTGGTGATTTTGAAAATCTCAATAACACTTTTCCCTACCCAGGGATCGAATCCAGGACCATTCGCTCTAGTGACTCTAGACCATACTAGACCATCGAAACATTAGCAGCTATGAACGTATGGCGACTGAGCTTGTGGCAATCGTACTCATGAGTCACAAAAAATCAGCGTCAGATAGTACTTAATTAGTTTTGTACTACTACCTACTTAACATAATGCTGAGCTGATGGCTCTTTTGGTACTTACATTCTATTCAAACTTAGAAGATTTAAAATTAAATAAAGAAAATAATAAAGTAAATTAAAGGTAAAGAAATGTACCAATACACAAACAATATAACAACAAAAAACAAAAGAAATACGTACATTGAAATAGAATGTAAGTGCCAAAAGAGTCATCAACTCAGCATTATGCTCAGTAGTAGTACAAAACCACTTCTGTAATTTTCTTTCTTTCAGTCAAACACAATTAAAGTAACAAAAATCACAGTCTGTAATCTAAAATCATGAATACAGTTTAACTAGCTGTCAATTTCAATTATTGTGTCCAGTAGTCAGGGGTGCATATTAAATGAAGGGGTTGAGGCACCCCTGGCGCGGGGTGTCATATTAATAACGGGTGTGACAGCCTGACATGGTAATGATTGTATAGCATGTCATTGTTTCTTTGTCCACATAATACTACGTACAAATGCCTCATCTCATACAAAGAAACGTGATCGCCGCACGCCGTAACGCAATAATTAATTTCTAATACGCACAATCATGACTCCGAAAAGTCGTGCGTGCCTCGGGATCGAACTCGGACCATTCGCCGTGGGAGGCGCATGGTTAAACCATTAGGCTATCGTTGCTTTAAAAGTAAATTGCGTATTTAAAAAGTCAACAACTATAAAAAAAATATTCATGTTGAATGATTTAAGAGTGACAAAAAAGTGAATGAAATTAGACACGCCGCGAGGGTCGTCAGACCGAATGAGTGAACGGTAACCGTGCGAGTGAATGATTAAATTAAATAGCCAGTTATTCGTCATTGTGAGCGGACAATTGCGCACACTGCTGGTATTTTTTGTCCTTTATGAGTTTTTACAGCTTTTGTGGATATTTTTTGTGGTTTTATTTTAAAAGACTGTGGTAGCAAACAGGAAGCTTCCGAGGATGTTTTAAAATCCACCCAATCGAGGAAAAACTCACTGAATCACGCCTGAGGTGGTATGGCCATTTGATGAGAAGGACCGAGGAACATATGACTAAGCAAGTCCTCTACAAGAATCCAGGTCCTAAGAAGCGAGGTAGACCTCTTCTCACTTTGATGTCTGTAGTCAACAATGACCTGAAGCAAGCCTAAGTGAATGACTCGACGACCCAGAACCGAAACATCTGGCGAAGAATGACGAGGGAAGCCGACCCCAAATGAAATAGCCAAAGAGAGAGAGATGGTAGCAACAGGCGTATGGCTCGCCTGATGGTAATCGGTTACCGTTGCCTATAAAACGCTTGCAACACTAATTATCACATGCGCATTGCCGAGCCTTTAAAATTATTCGCTGTGTCGACAACTTCGGGGACAAGCAGGGGCCGTACCACGACGTGTTATTGCCATCATTATTCCGCTGTGAGAGAGGGTTGGCACTATACAGCACGAATAGCGCTATCCCTTGTTTACAGTGGAACAATGATGGTTTTAACACAGCGCATCCACAGAAGTTCTGGCGACCATAGGAACACAACACTACCGAAGAGTAGCGTTATTTGGCTTATTCTGTATGTTGGAGGTACTTCCCCAGTCGGGCTGCTCTAGATCTGAGCAAGATATTTCACTGTGGCCTACATTTCTTGAAATTACTTTTAAATCTCATATTATTTGATAACAATAAAAAGGTGAGTTTTATTTATGTACCTATCAGTGGCGAAGGGTCCCTACAATACGATTCCTGCCGGCTTCCCTTTGAAAAATAGCACAGGCAGTATTGCCTACTATTGTCAAATATTTATAACTAGCTTCCGCCCGCGGCTTCGCCCGCGTTTTTGGGATAAAAAGTAGCCTATGTGTTATTCTGATGTATAAGCTATATTACTGTAGTTTCATCAAAATCCGTTCAGTAGTTTTTGCGTGAAAGAGTACCTAACAAACATCCATACATCCATCCATCCATCCATACATCTATCCATACATCCTCACAAACTTTCACGTTTATAATATTAGTAGGATTAGTTTTTCGTGGCCAGGTAAGCATTTGTAACTCGGCTTACCTCTTACAAAAATTAACCCTTTGCCACTGGTAACTATGTAAATTTTTGATGTCATAACAAAATATTTTTATTAATATGACGTCTATACGTCTTATTGACCTTTCACGAGAACAATAAGAATCGAGAATTGGCTTATTCTTTAACAGCAAAAACTTAACATAACAACAGACAATTTCTGGTATATCTTCCCTAAACAGATTCTAACAATTGTAACATGAAAATTATCGACCACAATATATTCAACCCGCTCAACCCCTCATCCCACTCGCCCCCTCCCCAGTTAGCAAAGACAAAAGTATGAAACAATAACACAGGGGATGAAAACTCACGCTTTACATATCATAGGCGAGGCTTTTAGCCGTCTTTGTCGAACATGAGTATAATGAAGTTTGTATAATACCTAAATGTAAGAATTTGGGCCGGTAAAATGCTGCAAGAAAATGCATTTCGGAATTAAGGTGGCGGCAGTTTTTGGATAAGATTTTGTTTGTTTAGTAATGGCTTTTTGCTATAAAACTGGCAAGTATCGTTAAGTTTATTTCTATTGTTACTTTTCTATATCTATAAAGTTTGAGGTTTTGTACCGAATTACTAAATTATAATGACATATATGGCTTTGGAAAATATGTACAGTATATACTATCAATAAGGCGAATCACACACCGCCCCGCGCTACGCTGCGGGGTGCGTGGCGACGGAACAAATGCCCCGCGCGTGAATGCGTTTTCAGTGTGTTGCACTACGCGTGATATCTATACAAATACAGGTACTAGCAAACAACGGAAGATCACGTACTCCCGCGCTATGCTGCGTCATGCGGTGCGGTGAGCGAATCGCCTAATTATAGGTACTTGTAGTAATTCGACAAAAAATCACAAAAAAAGTTCAAAATCACTAACATTTGGTCTTCAACAAAATGGTTTCTATTAACGTATGAAGCCGCTAATGCATGCATCATTTTAGCCACCACCCATATGTGTGTGCGTACATAATAAATTACTTTGTGAATGTGTGCACAATAAAGTGTTACTTCTTTTGTTTCAAATGTATGGAAAATTCGCGGGCAGCGCCAGGTGGCAAGATTGTATTGAAGGGATTAAAGTACAGGTGGTATTATAGCTTTTATTATTTATGTCGGTTTACCGTCGGTGATTATAAAAAATCGTCGTGTAATTTCAGGTTAATGACATTTTGATCAGTATTTTTAGGGTTTCGTACCAAAATGGTAAAAAAGGAACCCTTATGGTGCGACTTCGTCTGTCTGTCTGTCTGTCACACCTGCTTATTTCAGCAACTACTAGAATGCTATCAACTTGAAATTTGGAACAGTAATAAAAAATGCTTAAAAAATGCTTGTTCAACTTTATTGCAAATGAAAAAAGTCCAAAAATATTTTTATTTTCATTGCAAAAGGGGCCGGAGTGGGGGCCGAAATTTCAAAGTGGGGTTACTAGGTTAAGTGACATATCATATGAAAGGACTTGATCTGCACATTTCAAAATATATTTTTATTTTATTTGATGTCTCACAGTTTTCGACATATGATGAAAAATGTCCAAAAAATACCATTCCCCCCCCCCATTATCTCCGAAGTTTGCGGGGCGAAAAATCTGAAATAATTAGAGTTGATAGGAATTGACCCAAATATGGCACCAAAAATGAAACGATGTCCCTAACTAGTACAGTTTTTTCAAAATCATCAAAATTCCTTCACAAACAAACTTAGTTATGCGGTCCGGATTTTTCACTCTATACGTCCAAAAATTATACGGAACCCTCGGTGCGCGAGTATGACTCGTACTTGACCGGTTTTTTTTTTTAACGTGATTAGGTAATGACATTTTTTAGTCCCAGCTTTAGTCGTATTACTAACTTGATTATGCCGTTATGCTTTTAGTCAAATCAGAAGTTGAATTTCAGTATTTTCCGCGGCGCAACTGTCATGTAACTTCAGCTAGCCTATTAATTACTAGCATCCGAAAATAGGATTACCTGTCACATTTTACGGGTTTCTGCCTATTATTTATTTTCAGCGCGTTTTGTGCCAGTTATTATTAAAGTTTTTGAATAAGCCGCCGAAAAAAGGCTCGTTTCGATAATAACGTTTCCACATCGCCTGTTCTGCAAAGTTTAAAGACTAAGGTCTTCAATCAGTCGTTCTACCTATCATGACTTACTGAGCCATGACAAAGACACCAATGGTATGGTTATAATTACGGCGTGTAACAAAAAGGGTATACGTTCCTATACGGATGAAGCGAGAAATGTATCTCGTACAGAATACGTATGCAATTTCGTTTCTTTCATTAAATCCAATTCATAGCAGACATGTCACCGCACTTTTACTTTCTGCACGTGTTGGTATATTACTGTAAGTGTAGAAAGTAACAGAAATAATAAATAAAATAAATGTTAAAATAAATCTGGTATCCAGCAAGATTTAGACACTAAAAAAGAAGTTTAGGATGAAATAGGTAAATGCTGCCACATAGTGCATTACCATTAAGAGAATCCTCTTGAATATTTTTCTATAACTTAAAACTATGATATAATGTCGCACAACATTATGCAAGTATTGTCACAGCACCGTGCGAAGATTGTCGCACGCTCTATACTGAACCTCGACGTAAGCTTACGTATGCAATGTCGCAAATGAAGGTATTATTTTAAGTGGAAGGTCGGAGGGTTAGCCGCCTGTTACACCGTACTGTAATGGTGTAACAAGATGTGTGTAAGTTATATCACCAACAAGCGTCGTTTATCTTTTCTGAGGATAATCTAAGGTATAATTAATTGTTTTACATTGGATTATACAGTTTGTACATTCGTGAAGCGGACGATCTCTGCCTACACTTAAAAAATACAGCTATTGACTACAAAGCTTCACTTGTTACTAGTTTTGGAGTAATTACATACCCTTAACAACTGATAATGAACCAATAGCATAACTTACACTCCATGTTTCAGTAGGTAACGCAATTATATCTAAATATAGCTAGTAAAATGTTGGCCTCACTGTGTGAAACACACACCTGATTCATTACTTTACCGCAACTGGGTATTTTGTATTTTTACATCACAATGTTACAGTTCTGCATCCCCACTGTAAACGAATGTTATTTTTTTTTTGCAAGTTTATACAAGTGTAGTTAAGCATAGCATAGAATAGCATAATCGGCCTATAATGTTCCCACTGCTGGGACACAGGCCTCCTCTCTGTGAGAGGGAGTGGGCCGTAGTCCACCACGCGGGCCCAGTGCGGGTTGGTGGACGTCACATGTCTTCGAATTTTTGGTTCTAGGACATGCCGGTTTCCTCACGATGTTTTCCTTCACCGTTAAAGCAAGTGATAATTAATTTCTAATACGTACATAACTTCGAAAAGTCAGCGGTGCATGCCTCGGGATCGAACTCGAACCATTCGCCGTGGGAGGCACATGGTTAAACCACCAGGCTATCACTGCTTGCTGTAGACATCAAACTTTGATGTAAATGACTCACATTTTCATCAAGTGATCCAAATGGTTTGGATCAGTTTGATGTGGTAACATTTTGGAACTGGTCAACTAAGAAACAATGCAAAATTTTTACAAAACAACAATGTAAAACAAAAAAATTACACACAAATCGTATCGGTGTAACCGGAGGCCTATCTCCAAGTTTTTCCTTTTAAAAACAAGAACGAATGCAAAGTATATGACGTGTAAAGTCCCGCTCTTCGGTTTACGCAGATTTGGAATACGTCGATGCTATACATTTGTTGATGCTAGGTTGAGAAGCAGTGATGATTAAGGTGCTATACAAACATGTATTGAAAAATAGTTGATGAGTATTGAGAGTGATGATGACGCTAGATTGGTCGTTGGTGATGAAAAATAGCACATCGTTCTTTGTGTGTTGTAGTGGCTGAGCGATTGGCTGCTGCGAAATCCAATGATCCCAACTTGAATCCTGCTACATTTTGTTTATTTGTAACACTTATTGGCACAGCTAGTTCAATAATTTTATTATCCTTTTGTCAAAAATATATAAAGTGTTTTACACTGAAGTGTAATAATCTTATTTTACAAACTTCAAAACACCTTCATCACAAATAAAGAAATATCGAAGCAGCATTTTATCTATCCCTTCCCCGGTGACGTCACACCACCCGTCTAGAACACTCGAATGTGATTGGCCAAATGTGATAAGCGAATGATTCCACAATGTAGGTACTGGACTTCGTTGATTTAATTCTATCCAATCTTCAACTTTCAACTCTCTCACTTGTTTCTATTCTGTATTTGTTTTCGAAAAGTTTGTTCGATTTTTAGATAAAAACTTTGTCGTTTTCTGCACAGTTTTCGAATTTAGAACTTCACGATAACTCACTGCCGTTTGATGCGTTCGTTCGGACCTTAGATAATAGAAACAAGGAGATATGCCATCATAGCAAATTAGTACGGCAACAACTGATGCCAGTTTTAGTACATTTTTCGACACAATTACGCGCATAATTAGGCGCTCCTTGTGAATAAAAAGATCTCCCACGCATTGAACATTCCGCACACCCTCAATCTAACACTGTTAATCGTCACTCAGCACTAGCACTAAACTAAAACACTGTATTTATTTATACCATCGATCATGTTCGGTTCGTCGCCAGCGCGTACGTTTTTAATACGAGCAATTTGCTCAAGATCAGGCATCAAGTTCGATAGCGCCTTGGCACATCTCCTTGTTTCTATGATCTGAGGTTCGGACAGAGTGCCTTTCTATTCTGTACCGACACACCGCGTGATGTCACCGCGAGAACAATTTGTTTGCGAACGTTCGAGAGAAATTCTCACCGTGACATTCTCTCTGACAGCGATACTAATTATTATTTACTATTTATTTAATCTTGAAAAGTTTTCCTCAACGACAATAGATCGTAAAAGAACCTTATCAAAGCAAGTAGCAGATTGGGTGCCGCAGTATGTTTTCATAATCTCATTGTGGTAGGCGTACAAAGTGGGTGACCTTTCTTTGTAAGAACAAATACAGAGGGGGAAAGGGACCCAATCTCCTAATAAAATAAAGGCCCGTGCCGTCTTCACGTTGCTAAATACGTCACCAGAGACAATATTAATAGTATAAAGCTTCATCATCATTTCATTACTTAGTAGTACCTACCTACTGACAATCTTTCATTACCTACTGGGCTACTTCATGCATCGAAATACATTTTTATGGAACATTGCACAGATTCATGCATTTATTTTGATATTTTTCGCATTGTATTCTCGTCTTATTTGTGATACCTACCCTGCACGGTGGAGCAGACCGGAATAGAAAATATTATAAAATAAAATTGATCCCCAGGCAGTATCAGATAGACCTCCTACCTGATACCCGGCCTGGGGATCAGTCCGACCGGAATAACTCGTCCAAAACTACAAATCGCGGACCACTGTTCAAAAATATTGCAATTATCTATATTAATCAAGTGTTTACATAAATTATCATCTACCTATAATCAAAATTGTGTGAATTGTAACTATTTATATGGTTGTACTTTTAAAACTGCAAAATTGAAAAAAAATCCGGACAAATGCGAGTATGACTCGCGCCCTGAGGGTTCTGAAATATTCAATAGCGCCATCTATGAGAAACGTTTTCTATTACATACCTACTTCTAGTGGCGCCACCTATGAGCAGATGCCTCCACCCGTTAAGGGTCTTCGGACAGACGGACAACGTTTTTCCTTTTAATGTACGGAACCCTAAAAACTATCTATTATAATAGTTTAGACAGATCACGGTTCACAGTCCCCTCCGCAAACTAAGCTGCCTAAATATAAAGTAGGTAACATTTTAATCCTTTTCAGTCTGGCTCTGCAAATTGTCCTAAATCAGCCGAATCCGCTTAGGCATGAAAACCAAAGAACTGCTTACTTGCAAAGTCAAAGGTTAAAGATGTAAGTTACATCAAAGAGTGAACAAGGCAGCGCCGACTCAGTTAACAGTGTGCTAACTGACACACACCTTTTCTAGTGTGGAACAAGTTATAAGATTTGGGGGGATTAAAATTGATGAAATGAAATGAATGAAACGAATGAAACGAATGAAACGAATGAAACGAATGAAACGAATGAAACGAATGAAATGAATGAGATGAAACTATGTATTCCATTTAAAATAAAGTACCTAGATATGATGTTGGGTGGTTTACTATTTTGCCACGAAGTGACATGATGTGTGTGACGATGTGACGCGATTATGATGATGATGATGATGACATTACTTAAGGGGGGCATTATACTCATCATTATGAGCAACTTTTATTATGGGATCAACCCAAAAATCGTGAAAAAAGAATCAGCACTTCCATAAATTTTATCGATTTTGTCAACACAATGTATGTTCTGTTTAATTGGTGACATTATAATACTACGAGTCATGAAAAGTTTTTTTTTCCATACTTACTCGCAGTAAGAAGAATATTTTTTTTAGGTACATTCTGACACCATTTTATCTACATTATCAAAGAAAAAAATCTAGCCCTACATTCAGACAAATCCTACAAAGAGCAAATACAGGCCGTGTTAAAGTTACGGCTTAGGAACCAAATCCTTGAAGTCTTACCACTTCAAAGTTCACAAATAAAAGTAAACATCAAAGGGTAGAAACGAGTAGTTACATCTCACTTAACTGACACCTCATGGTTTAGTGTTTGGCGCAAGTTAAGGATTAATTGTTAAAGTCAGGGCCGGATTTAGAGCAGGGCAACAAAGGCAGTGGCCCGGGGCAGGGGCCCCACAAAAAAGAGGCCTCCACAACTTCAGTTTTTTTTTTGTTAAGAATGGTTATATCTGTAGGTATATCAAAGAGAAAAAAGGTTCACATTCACATTATTTTTTTAAAAACATTAATTTCTATAATATCCTATGAAAATTATTAGATTATGCAAAACATGAACTATTTGTTTCATTCTGCTCATTATGGGCATTTTTTTATTGAAATAAATTGGTACTTAATTGAAAAACTGTGAAATTTTTATTTTGTCTGATTTTTTTTTCGTCTGCTTCCAAAATTTTTCGGGTTCTATAATTTTTGGCTGCCCCAGGGCCAAAAATCAATAAATAAAAATCACCTTTAAATCCGGCACTGGTTAAACTTAACCTTTGTACTTAAAATCCTAATAATGTGGGTAGGCTACAGTAGGCTTAGTACCTTCTGTAACACGTGTAAGAATCAAACTCATTCGAGATAAAATAGAACGTCTTTTACTTCGCAAATACAGTTGTTTTTTTTTTATTTGATCTGTAGACTAAACTTGGAACCTTTGAACATTGTGTGCCTAATTAGAATACATTAATGTTTTCTGAATTAAATTAGATCAGACTAGAATTGTGGAGGCCAATAGACAAAGTAAGAAAGAAAATCTAACATAACAAGAACTTAATTTACTGTTCTTCAATGAGATGAGTTGTATCATAAAAATAAAACATAAACAATGTCGAGACGACATTTAACACATTCAGAATGACATTTAGAATCGATAACTGCTCTTGTAGGTCTTTCATTAATCTATATCGGAGCTATAAAACATAATCAGCATATACATATAATATTCCCAATGCGGCTCCGTCCTCATTTCTGTGAACACACATTCCCTGTGCAGGCGCAGTGCGGATTGGTGAATGTAACTAGTGTTGCCGTTCGATAGTATTGATTAGTATCAATTGATATCAATACTATCAATTGTTTTGGACTTTCGATAATATTGATAGATATATAGTACGATAGGACAATCTAGTGGAACTATTAATAGTACCTATAGTGGAACTATCGATCGGCATTTGTCTTCGAATTTTAATTCTAGGACAGGCTTTCTTACGATGTTTTCTTTCACCGTTTTTGGAGCAATCTAGAAGTAATCTATTAAATCTGGACTTGAAAGCTTCAAGGTTATAGCTATCGGGAAACACAGATTCCGGTGGGAAGTTCCACTCCTTGGCACGCACAAAGAACTTATTGAACATGTTCCCAAAAGTTTTGTGCATATGGGTGAAATGTCCATCATGTAGCGGTGGCGCATCGCAATGATAGAATAAATCGAAACCATTTTTTCGTTTTCGACAGGGCCGTCTTAGCCCATTCCCTTAGGCCTAGGCCATTCCAGAACATGGGGCCTTGTTGGCCCATTTCCTTATTCACTCTTTAAATTATTTTTGTTGGGCTATATATCAATCCAAAATAGAAAAAAAATAGTATAAGCGCATATATCGGCCTTTTGGGGCTCCCGTGAGAATGGGCGCCCTGGGCCTAGGCCCCGCATGCCCTTATGGTAAAGACGGTACTGGTTTTCGAAACGACTACTTCCGAAATCGCTCTCCTCTCATCGCCTATACCACTCTATAGCTATCAAACTTGGCGTTTGCCTTCAGATTGTTAGCGCTCAATGTTCCGTTCCACCGTCCTATAATTGCGCTACGAGCTACGATTGATCCCTTTATTGACTTTGTTGGCAAAAATAACTAAACTGCGCATTTTCTTTGTTTTTCTGAAGCACTTATTTTTCATGTTTGTTTGGAGTTTAAAATATTCACCTTGGGAAAGTGTAAGCATTTTTTTGGTCAATCGCCAGATAAAGACAAATGTCTCAGATGCAAAGAATGCTACATTATAGTGTATTTTACTGCAAGTAAATTCAGAAACAGCTTCATCACGGATGAAGAATCTAGTGTACTTGCATTTAATCCCGAATACAACGTTCAACTCCTCTTCCACAAAATTTTCCCCATTGACCGTAAATTCCGTACGTACAAAGACAAAACAATTTAATCTTCCCACATTCCCAGTTCGGTGGAAATAAATTCACAATTTTGGCCTCATGAATTTATTCACGTTTTAAGTTTAAAGACATCGGCGCAACGTCTTAACCCGTGGATGGTCAGACACAAAATAATTTCGAGCAAGCAAACATTACTTAAAATTTACAAAGGGAATGTCTTAATTTAAATTTACAGGGGACGAAAGGTCGGGAAAAGAGTCCCAGTGTTGCCACGACATAAAAATATACTGAAATGTTGGGAGAACTTGAGTTTATTTGTGATGTTTAGGATACTGGGGTATGTTAGCATGGCAAATATTGAATGGACGATCTATTTACATGACGGAAATGTTTTAGCAACAGTTTACTCGTGATCGCTAATTAGTTTTCTAAGTGAGTAGTAGCGATAAAACCAATTTCAGCTTTATGGAAAAAAAAAAAACACCGGGCTTATAATTCTAAGGGCTATGTTCACCAACAAGATAACAGTCCGATAAATTGAAAACGGCTGTTATCATGACTTTTCATGTTCACCAAAGCTAATCGACCGATTAAACACAGTAATCAACCGTTTTCTCTAACCAAGGTGGGAGAAGGTCGTTTAACATCCCGATTAGTACTTAATCAGGGTATTTTGACGTTTGACAATTACGAATTTGTGAAAAAAAAATAAGCTATTTAATTTGTATTGTTGCTAAAATTAGCAAGGCACTTCTTTTTATCCATTTTGTTTAATCAATTCACAGATTACCAAATACTTTAGATACTTATTAGAATATTATTTGTAGGTATAAATTCGAATAAAAATTATCATTGACATACAAGTTTGTTATTGGTTACCATGACAACCTCTAAGATCGAATGCTGCAAAATTAAGACACAACGTAACCAGTAACCAAATATATATTATGACATATCATAATCGGGACTTCTAATTTCCGAAGGGTAATCTCATAATGCAACCATTTTAAAATGTTCATATTTTGTACGGTTTATTACGTGTATTGCTACCAATCATAATTAACTATATTATATTATTCGGTCTTTCATTCATATAACGCTCAATTACAAAATCGAGGTTGAATTAAAAGTGATGAACACGAAAATTGCCGCCTCATGGTTAAACGAATGTATTCGGTTATCGAACCGATTAGGAAAACATTGGTTATTTCACTGTCGGTGAACTTAGCCCTAAGTATCAGAAATTTTAAAATGTCACCCATTCCCTAACTTTTACTTACGACGCTTGTCGAGCTACCTTTCTGAAAAACTTTTATATGTGCCATAATCTCAAATTTGTGTACTTAATACAAATGTTCGTATTAAATTTTTTAACGTTTCAAACGGAGCTTGTTTAGTACTTTCCACTTAAACTTTGTTAACGACGCTAACTTTTAAATAAATAAGTTTTCGACTTGTAAAAATTAGCTCGATGGCTGTTCAAATTACCGAAAACATTGCTACTACTTTAAAAAGTTATATTGCCTCTGGGTACAAGACAGAGGCTGACATATTCCGTAACTCGTTTGAAATTACTCCTAAAGATCTAATCGCAATCAAACTTCACTCATCAAGCGACTGAATGCCAATTTGTCGTCTATCTATCTTTCAATCAACTGTTGCATCAAGAACCATTTCTATCAGATTTCCAGTTTGTACGAGATATAATCAGAAGGGTAATTCTCAGACGACAGTTAACTGAACTGCGATTATATTTTGAATGGACTAAAAATGGTAATAAAGTCTTGAGCACAATGCACAAACGTCAACTGCGCATTAGCTGAGTTTTCGGTCTCTTTGGTGGAATGAAGAAGACGGGGGGCGCCGAGGCTGCACGCGATTGGTTCATCAGTCGATGCTCGTCGTCTATTGGGCTATTCTCTATTACGTATTTCCGCCACCTCCTTGGCGTCCATCACCTCCCCGCAAAAGGAGACGACAGCGTTCACGCTTAGCATGACCAATTCTATCTCTATTCTACCAAAGAATAGAAAAAGTTCTTTCTATCCAACTCGTTGGCATATCAGAATTTTGTCTACTGAAGAACAGAAATGTTTCTTCTCTTCATTGTATGCATAAAACGACAGAAATCTTTCTACAATCTGTCAATTTGTCTATTCGTCTGTAGACAAAACACGTTTCTATCGTGGTCATGCTAAGCGTGCAGATCAAAAACGGCTTCTACACAATTAATGAATTTTGAAATTGTGATAAATCTTTACCAATTTAAACACACACTATTAAAGTCGATATCGAAATATCTCCAGATATTTCAATGATAAAATTCCTACAAATACCTCATTATAATATTTTTTTACCACACCAACATTGGCAAATTATAACAAAGCAATTTAAAGCATTCTTCGCACGCATTCCTTTCAGAAATATTTTTATCAAATTCAAGGGACTTTTTAACAGCCAAACTTGGCATCCCCTTAGCCGAAAAGTCGTAACTCTTGGTCGGTCGTAAAATGTCTCGAAATAAAACCGACGGCCTTGAGGGTTATTGGGACGCAGGTTCGATCCCGGCCGTAGTTTTTCTTAGTTTTTATGTAATTTCATGTTTCGGTCCCTGCGAAGTTGTTTTAGGATTTATTATGTTTTCAGTTGTTGTCTGTGATGAATGTTTGGCGAGTTCGCGGGTTGTGTTGGAATTTTGTTGGTTTTCGGGGCTACAGGACGTAATTTTAAACTTTTGGAAGTTACTTTCGAAGTACAAACACCATTTTCCTAGGTGGGTGTTTTGGGAGTATCATTGACGAACACTAGTGTAGCAAGATAATGATCGATTTGGGGGGAAAAATGTTGATCATTTATAAATGTTAACTTTTTTGCAATAATTTTGATGAATAATAACAGCGCGCATTATATCGAGTAAATACAACATTGTACAATCAAATCTTAAAAATCAAATTATAAGTTGTTAAATCTGGCTACAAATCAAATAATTATAATATGAAGATAAATAGCCTCATTCTAAAAATATCGCCAACATTTCCAGTATTGTTTTACCAAAAAAGTTATTTTTCTTCGAATATCAAATTTCCAAGTTTCAAAACTTACATCAGCTGACAGGACAACTGATCGAACTGCTACAATGAATTTCTCAGAAGATTCTCCAGAAAATAACTTAAAAAGGTCACCGATGTCGGACGCCAAAGAGAATTCATTAAAACTCAAGAAAATTAGCCAAGTTTTACAAATCATTAATCTTGTACTAAAGAAAAATATTCCGGCGGAGTTGTGTAATGTTCCGATGGGCTGCGTATTTTTGTAGCCTGTTTTTTAATTTTGATGTTGTTTTAAGGTCAGTGTTGATTCTTCATTTTGTATTATTATAATTACGATGTTCTTATCGTGGTTTAGATATCTAATGATGGCAGTAGCAACATAATATACGAGATCAGTGATCACTAAACGATCCTTTAAATCATTATCATCATCAATATCTCGCTGCTGAGAATGTACATTTGAACCATACCATTTGTTTCAATTCTGTGCCAATAGAAAGATAAAAAAAAAACAACTTTTCCATCAATAGCAGGATTTTCAGCACGAAATGGCATAGCATGTTGTGGACAATAGTGCATTTAGAATTTTTGTTTTTTCGTCAGTTCTGTATCACTACTTTTTTTTTCACAAATTGTAAACCGTACCATAAATGTGAGTGGTTTGATGAATTACGTTCAATGTTCGACTCTTTTACTACTTTAGTGCTAGAGCAGAGAAGCTACGACTATAATATTACGGGTAATTCAATTTACCACGACTGTCGGTTCTATATCTCCTCCTTTAACGACCGCCAGCAGTCCCTTACAGCCCTAAGCGCCCTTAAAATCACTAAGGCGACAGCGACCTGATAATATTTTATACCTTCGCGCCAACATAAAATCTTCATAAACCTCTTCACAAATGGTTTATGTGTTCCTGTAATAAAACTATTTTATCTTACATCCATAACAAAGTACGCAACCTCCGAAAACCCTAACTTCGTCTATGTCCACTGTCCATTGCAGAATTTTTACGATATTACCCCTTGATAGACTATTGAAATAAAGCAATGGAGATTGAAGTGGAAATCGAATCGTGATACTCTTATCTTGCTGAATAAATGTGAGGTCTATTTTGGTAGAAGAAAGGTCTTTACGGTAATAAAATGTATTAAATTGAACTCTTTTTTGCTGACCCATACCCGGAATAATGTTTTTATCCGTTTTTTGTTCGGATAAAGCCAATTGTGAGGGTAGCAATAACTAGCTCTTCCTTACATAGAACGTATATTTTGAGGATGAATTTAGTCAACAAAATTATAGTTTTCTAGAATTAGGGGAACTGAAAAAGAGTATAATGATTAAGATTCTTGGAAACAATTGGGTAGTAAGATAGCTAATGTCAATGTTTACTGATAAAAATAAACTATTGCTGACACGATTTTGACTGTCTTAATTTATTTTAATAAACCTGCAAATGCACTTTGATCAATATTAACTTCGTCATAGACCCGTACGATGATAGAACCTTGAGGGACACCATTTACTGAATCCCCTTTTTTCGTCTTTTTTCCAATAAATTATAACCGTCCTATATATTTCCTCGTTCGTGTCAGCATGAGCTAAATTAAAGACACATGTGCCTTCTGGTTTACCTCTAATACGTCACAACATGTGACAACTACGATAAGATCATTTTTGTCAATATTCGATCCATCGCAAATAATATGATAATGACGATCGTCATTTATTTAAAGATCTTTAATAATATCCACTTGAGCAAATGAGAAATGTTAAAAATATATTTGCAAGAGTGTACCTATCTACTTACTGAATTATTTGACAAAACACAACATGTACCATAATGTGTACAATACGTTTTTGTGAGTTTCCACCAAACAACATTAAACATGTAATGTATCGAGACTTGTCACAGGATCAGGAGACAAAGCGCACAACTTGTTTTGTTGATCTTTACGTTCACACTGCAGAAAACTGCGTAAATTCTTCACACATGTCTTATGCTATGAAATATCAAACAAGTTGTGCTTCAAAAAGTTTTACAATGTAAACACGGTTCGATATACCTATTAACAGAAAACACAGTTTTCAACATGTTTTTATGTGAATGTTTCGCCAGTTAATATTACACATCGGGCTTTAGAAAGAGATAATCGACTAGATCCGTCACTCATACCTATGTGAAGTTTTGTCGCTGACTTGTTTAATCGGACAGTGCTTCGTGCGACAAAGATGATGCTCTATAATGCCGAAGCTTGCCGGTTAACCTTCTATAGATCGATGTGTAATATTTACTTCCATCTACTGTACTAGTAATAACCTATTTCGTAGCCTTATTAAAATTTTTACTCTCAAAAATATATCTTATGTTTCTAACTTTTATTATTTCTCCACAAAATTAATGTTACTTTATAACAGCGGTATTGTCTTCCCCGACAGACTTATGTACACTGAATTACTAAAAAGATTAACACCCCAAACCATAAACGGAGGGAACCAGAAAAATCCACACAAACTGCGCATTCTCTAAGAAATATAACTGCAATATTAAACTATAAAACCAAATCTTTTGTGAACCATACAAGCTCTAACTTCCTAAATCCGTTATAACATGACCTCTGTTGCCAAAATATTTACTTCAGACTCCAGCTCTTTATTAAATGGACTTACTACATTATGCCCAGTGTAAGTTGATCCATGAGTAGCGGTTTGCGCTCCTGTTTTTGGTGACTTTTGCTCGTAAATGGGGAGGTGAGGTAGGTTTTTAAAAAATGGATGGTGTCAAAACATTGTTTCATGTCAAGAATTGCTCCCTGGAGACGTAACGTTTCTAAAAATGTGTTTTATACTGATGCTGGGTTTATTTCGTGGGAATGTTTGGGATATTACACATTTTGGAGATGTATACGTATTTTTATGTTTGTTTTTGAGAGAATCTGGGGGAAAACATGGAGTGTTAAAGTATCTAAATGTTGTACGAGTTCAAGCAAGGTGAGGGGAAGAAAAAAATATGACAGGTGTAGCATAACTTTCTTCTTCTTGTTTAAAGTATTTGTTTGTGTAACATGATCTGTTCTATCATCATCCAAATTGATTTAGTTTTTATCTTCAAGATGATTACTGTTTCAGTTGTTATTAGTTTCATCAGCACTAGATACAAACTATTCATTAAAGACTAAGGGAGAATGGCTGATTTTTCTATAGCCGTCATCACCACGCAGAACATAATATGATTCTTGAATAAAAATCTAAAGAAGTCCACTGCAATGTTCACGTAACAATGCTCATACAAATTGTATGTCCCGCCTTGCTCACATAGCTACTCTAGTTTTCTTAAATTGCTTTTTATCTCAGCAAAAATCATATTTATTTCTACACATTCCACTTCTAGCTCTGTTGAACAATGTTCCTAACTGGCCTGTGCGGCTACAGTAATTATTTAAGCATGCCACTCTGACAGTATGCTAATCCATATACTACGAGTATTATGGGTCTCCATCTGCTTGAATAAACTAACAGTATAGCTATGAGTGTATGGTCGAAGAGCTATTCGATATCTGTAGTAGGTAGACTATAATGGTGGACTATGGCCTACCCACTCTTATTCTGAAAGGAGGCCCGTGCTCAGCAGTGGGACAGTTTATAAACAAGGCAAGGGTGATATCTATACCTACTTGTATTATAAACAGGTACAGTTTGTCTAAGTATGTAGGAGACAATATCCCGAAAACTACTGATCCAATTCTGAAAATTCTTGCATTATTAAGAAGCTACGTTATTCCTGAGTGCTATAGGCAATTTTTTTTAAATATCAGTTTCTGTGGATCACGCGGACGAAGTCGCGGGCAAAAACTAGTTATTTCTAATGTCTTTAGGTAGAAATTCAGTTTATGGAGCTTCATTGATTAATTCATCATGTATTGGATTCGATTCTCAGGGCAAGAAAGACTAGATTATTAGAAGCAGATTGCTTATTGATAGTTTTGCTCTACAAAATAATGTAACAGAATATTTATGACTGCTCAAAAAGAAATCTTTATCATCTGTTACTAATTCAGATCAAAGCCAAGATTATTCTAGAATTGTTCCTTCTTTTTCTCTCTCAATCCCTTAAAGGGCTTCAACATTTGTTTTAATGAACAAACCTTATGCACTTTTCTGTAATGAAATGGTATTCTATTTAACGTACTCTTTCTATTTCAGCAGTTTCCCTAAAAACACTGACATCATATTTTACATAATTATTACAAAGATACCGTAATTTTTTCCTGGTACTCTACTTAATTGCCTTCAAAATACTTTCAGCCAACCCCTCCTCGCATTTCATAAAAGCCGTTTTGCACCTTATTATAATGGCGGTAAAAGTGATTTGCGTATTTTTTAACAGCAAATACATTTCGGCGAACTTTTCTGTAGAACTCTTAGCAAAATTAAAAATTCTTTCTACAAAGCCTTGTGCTGAAAAAATAAAGCAGATTTTTGCGTAAACGAATGATAAATGTGGATTGGTAAATACATTTTTTCATGAGTAAGCTTGGTAGCAATTTGAAGGGTTTCTGAATAATTAGCCAAAAGACAAATATATCGGGAATTCGTTCGGCTCTCGAGTCGATAGGGAATAATAAGGGATGAATAAGTACCACTCCCTTCTATTGACGATTGAGTGGAAAGTAACTGTGTTCACCTGAAAAGTATAATTGGATTACGTTACAAAATCTGAATATAAAATGATTACGACGCATACAGTCCGGCCGCTGAGAGAATGCGTTCCTGACAGTTTGTGATTGTATTGGCGACGAAACTTTGACGTGGAAAATATTTTCATCGTTTTTGTCTATTGATACTAATCTAACTAAAATTCTTATTATAACATCAACATACAAACTAAAATGGTTTAGTGCTAAATTAATCAAGTGTCAACAACGCATTCTTTTAGCGGCCGGACTGTAGTCTTCAGTATCTTTGACCAATTTATGACCTACGAGTACAACTTGCGATAGATTAAAGTTATTATTTTGTAAATAAAAAAAAACTTTGTGACTTTGTTCACTTATAAAAGATACTAAGAGCTTCGTGTATCATCTTACAGTTACCTTATTACATACCACAATTTCATAGTGACGAACTTAGGAAAACAGACGGTTATAGAGAACCCACCCTATGCTGACTAGAACAAATTCTGTAGGCTAAAGCCACTTAGCAATAACACAAATCCAGAAATACTTTATAAGTAGAATCATCATCATCTGCCTAGCCTTTTCCCAAATTATATCGGGGTCGGCATCCAGTCTAACTAGTTTTGGCTGAATATCAATATTTTACGTGGAGCGACTGCCATCTGACCTCCACAACCCTATTAATGGGTAATACCGGTATTCGAATGTTAGACCAGCTGTCAGACTTTAGGGCTTCTGACTACCCGTAACGATTGTCAAAGATATTCCTATGACAACCGGGACCGACTGTTTAACGTGCTCTCCGAGGCACGGAGGGGTCTCGATGTGTAAAGAACGGTCACCCATCCAAGGACTGACCGCGGCAAGCGCAGCTTAACCTCGCAGATCGATCGATCAGCGCGGCCGTCATTTAGCCAAGAGCCCCTCACTTTATACTTTATAAGTAGAATAATGACGTTAATGCTTTACATTTTCAGTAACTAATCTATACTAATATTATAAAACTGAAGAGTTTGTTTGTTTGTTTGAACGAGCTAATCTCTGGAACTACTTACTACTCAGATTCGATTTTTTTTATATGATGGCCAGATTCATGAGAAATAGAATAGGCTATTTAACATCACGCTACGACCCTTAGGAGCGAAGCAACGGGGGTAAAACTGCGAAGAACAGCTAGTCGGTAAGAAAGACCGTGTGCCCGGTGCCATATGCATTGCGTGTGCGAACTTCAAGAACTTGCAGCTATGCTCTCTAGAAACAGGACAAAAGCTATCAGTAGAACTGGACAGCAATCTATAAATATAGCTAAATAATGCCATAGATATGCATAATAAGTGCGACCTACGACAATTCCCACCCAATCGTCCTAAAACTTGTAAAACCCATTACATTAAAACGCCATAGTATCGTTGTTCTAGAAAATTACACCAGACTCATAATACCATAACCCTCAAATAAAGTTTTACGAGCTTTAAATTTTAACCCTCACGTGCTAGGCTCGTTTGTACCCCTGTCGCATTATTGTGCGTCTTTAAGCGGCGGTTTAGGGTTGATTAGATTGAGCTATAACGATACAAGATTAGATGTTGTTCATGCGTTATACTGCTTCCTCTTCGGATTTTGGGTTGCGGTGGAGTGTAAAACAGGCGACTACTTGATTTAAATGGTTTATTGCAACAGGAGTTAGTAAATGGTACAATATGAATTTGTCTTGACTTAGAAGTTTGAGAAAACGCTATACAGAGCAAGGTCGATTCGAATGTGTTAGTTGAAGGAGAAAAAAAACGAGCGATAATTCTAACGTTCCGCGAAGACGCATTCGGAAGTCTTCGTGAGCTGCTCCTATTGGTGATTCTTCGATGACATCCCCTGAGGACCTCTCATTGGCTGTCCGAAGGTGACTTGATAATTTTTGATTATTGATGCGTAAGTTGGTGGGTAGGTATGTAAAAGTGCGCCTACAGCTTGTGTGCTAGCAATACGCAGGTTGTCAACATCATGCGTGAACATCCTCCCGGCCTTGAAAGATGGTCTTTCAACGTGTTCACTCAGCTTCATTATCCCACAGAGGACAAATCTTGGAGAATGCCCTTCTAATAACGCCCCTTTCGGTCTGGATATCCGCCACTCGTGCAACCCCGTCGCTGCCTGGAACAGTGCAGATGATACGGCCAAGACACCATTTCAGCGGCGGTGCGTGATCATCCTTTATGAGTACCAGTGTGTCTGGTTTTAGATCTGCTTGCCTTGCCTTCCACTTCGTCCTGGTCTGCATCTCAGAAACGTACTCTGTGGACCACCTGCTCCAGAAGTGTTGACGAATCTGCTCCACTCGTTGATAGCGTGAGAGACGGTGTGAAGATTTGTCGATCAGGTCCTCACAGACCGGCGCTGTCAGCGGACGGCCAACCAAGAAGTGAGCTGGGCATAGGGGTTGAAAATCATGGGGATCTGTGGACATAGGACTAAGAGGACGGGAGTTGAGGACTGCTTCTACTTGTGTCAAAACAGTGTTGAACTCCTCGTATGTTAAGTGCAAATTTCCCACAACACGGCGCAAATGATGTTTGCATGATTTTACCCCAGCTTCCCATAATCCACCAAAATGCGGAGCGTAAGGGGGGATAAAACTGAATTTAATATCTTGTGAAGTAGCGTAATCTATAATGGTTTGTGAACATTCGGAAAGGAATTTTGAAAATAAATTCATTAAGCCAACGAAATTCTTTCCGTTGTCTGAATAAATCTCTGACGGTTTGCCTCTGCGCGAGACAAACGTTTGAGCGCTAATAAATATGCGTCTGTTGACAAATCACCTACAAGTTCCAAGTTAATCGCTCGAGTAGTGAAACATATAAATATGCATATGTATGCCTTCACGGTTCTAGCGCCCCTACCTTTGCGGTTCAATATGAGAACTGGTCCCGCATAGTCCACACCTGTGGTCATAAAAGGAAACCCTGGAGACAAGCGTTGCGCAGGTAAGTTACCCATAATAGGTGCAATAGGCTTGGCACGGAATCGAGCGCATCGAACACAACTATGCACAACTTGTTTGGCGAGATTTCTCCCTCCCACCGGCCACCACCTCTCTCTGAGTGTGTACAAGAGGGCCTGCGGCGCGGCGTGCATTAGTCGCTCATGCTCAGCGTGAAACAGCAACCGTGTGAATGTGTGCTTGCTGCATAATAATATTGGATGCTTCTTGCTATACGAAAACTCTGACGAATTACACAGACGTCCCCCGACTCTAATCAAATTTTGTTGATCTATAAATGGATTTAATTTAATTAAATTGTGTGAGTGATTTAAAGTTTTGTGTTTTGCTAAACTATCTAAAATATCGGGGAATGTCTGTGACTGTGACGCCTTTGTTAGAATAGTTAGTGCCTCGCTCAACTCGCTGACGTTCAATGAGCCAGTACGCTTAGCAGCTTTGTTTCGCAAATTATGCATAAAACGTAACATATAGGCACAAACACGTCTCATGTGACTGAACCGAGTGAAACGATGAAATGGAAACCAGCTATCCCTATTAGAGATTTGATGAGTATGTACTTGAGACCTAACCTCTGGTAAATCAAGTATTGTATTTTCTGTGTGATCAAAACTATTGTGATCGGCTAGATTAAATGACGGATTCGAAAGAAAAGACGGCCCTTCCCACCAAAGCGTGCATGAACTGAGTACGTCCATAGTCACCCCGCGTGATACTAGATCTGCTGGGTTTTCCCTACCAGATACGTGGTACCAGGGCATATCCTTTGTTAATTCGTGTAGCTCCGCGACACTATTTTGTACAAAAGGCTTTAGAGAGTTAGGATTCATGCGCAACCAACCTATCACAATAGTGGAATCTGTCCAAAATGTGACACTATCAAAGGTACAACGAAGTGACCTTGCGATTCTTTCATATAACTGCGCGCCTAATAGGGCACCGCACAATTCCAATCGTGGTATACTGACGGGTTTCAAGGGTGCAACCTTTCCTTTAGAGCACAGCAGTTTCGTTGTAACTATAGAATTGCCTGCGATGGAACGAACGTAAGCACACGCGCCGTAAGCTGTTTGTGAAGCATCGGTAAATAAATGGAGTTCTATACGTGTAGCATCGATACCTATAGCGTGTCGCGGTATTTGTAATGTGCTCAGCAATGCTATACCGTTTGCGAACTGAGTCCAACTGTGTCTGACGTCATCAGGTAACTTATCGTCCCAACCTAATTTCAATAGCCATAGTTTTTGAAGTAAAACCTTTGCAGTCATGACATAGGGACTGAGTAATCCTAACGGATTGAAAATTTTAGAGACTTCCGACAATATGATGCGTTTCGTTAATTGCCGGTTGTCATTTGTGTATTCAGTGTGAAAATACAAAGTGTCAGACTGATTATACCAGCCTAAACCTAGGGTTTTGTGATGTGCATTTTCCCCGAGTGAAAGCTCCTTGGGATGAGACCGGCACTCTTGTGTGTCATGATCAAAATTGAAGATCCATTTCCGAAGTGGGAAACAACCACCCTGTAGGACCTTTGTTGTTTCCTTAGCTATGTGTTTTACAGTCTCAATGCTGTCCGCACCGGTCACCAGATCGTCGACAAAAAAATCATCCTGAATGACTGTGCGAATCAATGGCTCAGAACATTCCAATGCCAGCTGTTTTAAACAACGTACGCTAGTAAACGGTGCGGATGCGGTACCGTACGTGACAGTATTGAGCCTGTAAATTTCTAATGGGTCTGTGGGATTGTCACGCCATAGAATTAACAGTAAATTTCGCTGATTCGGATCTTTCTGAACTTGGCGAAACATTTTTTCGACGTCTGCACATCCTACCCAACTGTGTTGTCTAAACCGAAGCAAAATAGCAAACAAGTCACCCTGTATTGCCGGACCCACGAGTTGTATGTCGTTGAGTGATTTGCCGGTAGTGGTTTTTGCACTTGCATCGAAAACCACTCGTAGTTTAGTGGTAGTACTGTGCTCGCGGAATACACCATGGTGTGGTAAGAAGTAGTGTGGTTTGTCGTATGCATAGATGCGTGACATGTGACCCAATGCAATGTATTCATGGATGAATTGCATGTATAATTGTTTATAGGCCGGTGTGCGCTGCAGACGTTTCTCTAGTGCGTAGAAACGACGTTCTGCCTGAGAAAATGAGTCACCCAATGCGTCAGGGAACTCCTTCAAAGGCATGGAAACGCAAAACCTACCGTCAGGATCGCGTGTGGTGGTCTTTATAAAATGATCCTCACAAGCCTGCTCCTCATTACTGCGGACATCAGTCGATCTGCCTATCTCCTCGAGCTCCCAAAATTTCCTTAACTGTTCATCCAATGACGATGTGATGTTACATGAAACATGAGAACTATGTGTGCGAGTATTTAAAGGCCCTGAAATGATCCACCCTAATTTAGTGTTTTGTAGGTATGGACCATTTTTCAACCGGAATCTTCCATTTTCCAGAAGATCCCAGAATAGGTCAGCACCAATCAATATGTCTATGGGTTGAGACTCGAAGAAATAGGGATCGCCTAACTGAATGTTCACAGGAATGTTAAGACCATCTTTAGATAAAGACACGACTGGTAATTGTGAAGTTATGGAAGGTAAAATTAAACAATGTATGTGTGTAGTGTAGGAACCTACCAGGGACCTAATTCTAACATTACAGGTCTGTGTGCACTGGGAAACTGTGTTACCTACACCTGTTATATTGTAAGTGGACTGTATTTTTTGTGTGTGTAACTGATTACATAACGCATCTGTGATAAAACATCGTGTACTACCGTTATCGAGAAGTGCGCGTGCCGTGTGATAATTATTATGAATATCGGCTATCTCGACTAACGCGGTGGCCAACAGAACAGGTTTGGCGACTGGCCCTAGCGGGGTGGGGTCGCCGTCGCAGTTCGCATTATGTGTGTGTGATAATGCGGGTTGCGACATTTGTCCTAAAGCCACTAATGAGAGAGGCTGATTTCGCGTGTCATCCTCTGACTCATTACGATGTAGTAGTGTGTTATGTTTCTTAGAACATTTCCTACACGGTCCGAATGGGCAGTCGTTCACTTCGTGCCCTGAGCGCAAACAGTTTGTACATAATTTATTTTGTGTGACTAAATTATGTCTATCTGCTATGGACAGATCAAGGAATTTCTGGCATGAAAATAACGGATGTTTTTCCTTACACATAGGGCAAGGTTTGTACTGTGTTTTGTGCGACAGTGGTTTCGTAGTGCCGGACGAAGAAGCGTTACAGTGTACTTTAGAAGTGACCGCATTAGTGTGTTTCTTATTATCGTGTGTACCTTTACTATACGTCGCTAATAGCTTATCTAACATATCCGCTCTCCGTCCGAGAAAACGAATTAAATCATCGACCTTAATCTCAAACTTCTTGCCGGTGGGACAATGTACCGTTTGTGTGATAACAAATTGTTCCCATTCTCGCTCGGTAACAGGGTCCACCTTACACACAATCATGTAAATTATGAGCGTATCCCAGGAATCGGTCGGCTCACCGAGTATTTTTAGTGCGCGTAGATGTTTTAACATCGTATCGACGAGCTTTCGCAATAACACGGGTGACTCTTTAGTTAAAGCTTGTATGGAAAAAAGAGCTTTTACATGATTGTGTATTAGTAGACGGCTGTTATTAAACCTATTAGTGAGTAACTCCCATGCAACACTGTAGTTGTCCGCTGATAATTCCAGTGATTCGATCACTAATGCAGCACTACCCTTCAAAGCTGACTTTAAATAGTGGAACTTCTGAATCGAACTTATTTGTGTGGAATTATGCACTAAAGATAAAAAGGTGTCCCTAAACTCTAACCAACTCTCATAAGAACCGTCAAAGGTTGGTAGTTGAATAGTAGGTAACTTCACTAGCTTTGGTGGATCAGAGTTATTGGAACCTGTAGGTAGCCTGCCATTCTCAGACAACATAGACTTAGCTTGCGCGATGACCCTAAAGTACTTTTGTTCGAATTGTTCCCTATATTCCAGATGTTCATCCAAACTATCACACGATTCTTCAATTTGCGACTGAAGGTCGTTAAATTCGGATAACAAAGAGGTAGCACTATCTATGCGTAATTTGAATTCAAAATTCTTACTTGCATCTAACGGCTGTTGGAATGATTCAACATATTTTTGCAAATTCGACAATCGACCCTTAATTACTCCCCTTTTGCGTGTGAGGGTGTCAATTTGTGCAATTGACGGAGATTTAAGAGGTGATTTAGGAATAGCAACCTTTAGATGAGTAGAACCTGGTTCAGACATTTTGGTGGATATAGGAATCTGGGGTACTCACGGTTTTGCGAACCCGATTACAGCGTCTGGAGCGCAGAGGCTGTAGCCGCTGCGGTTCCTGCCTGATCTTACACTGGAATTCGAGAGGAGAAACACTATTAACACAAGCGAAGAGGAAGTTGGTTGGGAGTCTTGGCTGGCACGTCTTACCGAGCTGCGCGTCTCTCGTTCGTGTCCACGATGACTCTCCACTCTTGTGGGCTAGTTCGATGACTCGATGCGGCACGAAGGTCCAGAAAATGTTCATGCGTTATACTGCTTCCTCTTCGGATTTTGGGTTGCGGTGGAGTGTAAAACAGGCGACTACTTGATTTAAATGGTTTATTGCAACAGGAGTTAGTAAATGGTACAATATGAATTTGTCTTGACTTAGAAGTTTGAGAAAACGCTATACAGAGCAAGGTCGATTCGAATGTGTTAGTTGAAGGAGAAAAAAAACGAGCGATAATTCTAACGTTCCGCGAAGACGCATTCGGAAGTCTTCGTGAGCTGCTCCTATTGGTGATTCTTCGATGACATCCCCTGAGGACCTCTCATTGGCTGTCCGAAGGTGACTTGATAATTTTTGATTATTGATGCGTAAGTAGGTGGGTAGGTATGTAAAAGTGCGCCTACAGCTTGTGTGCTAGCAATACGCAGGTTGTCAACATCATGCGTGAACAGATGTTATGTCGTGTTTATGTAATTTTTTGAAGTAATTGTGTGCTTGTCCGGGAGATAAGGTACGTGATATATTTTTAAGAAACTGGTAAAGAAATTAGCAAGATATTTTTTATTTTGGTTTGTTGATTAGAATTTGGAAGTCTAAACTTCGTGTCACAGAACCTAACTGAAGACTCAAGCATTACCGAGAACTTAAGCATTATTGAGACTAGTATTACCCGTTTAAAGGCTTGAATCTGGTCTCAAGTAATGCTTGAATCTAGTCTCAAGTAGGTAATGGGTTGACAAAGTCCTCAAATATTTGATCTGCCGTCAAACCTTATGTTATCTGTTCAACAAAAGTTAAATAGAATTTCAGTTACATTAACCCTGTTGTTATTTATTCTGATTAATAAACAAACCTTTTTAAGAGAAGTAAGTCACAGCGGATTTCCTGACGATGATTTCCTTACCTGTTTTAAAGCAAAAGCAATGTCAATATTGCTCAAAATAAAGTATCTACTGGCCTTGAACCTTCGAACTACCACTCGTAAGACAAGGCCGTTACCAATAAACCATCACTGTTTTATTCTATCTCTCTATCTATCTATCGTCATCTTCTAATTCCTCATATTTTGATTTAGCTCCTATAATCTGTACTTTAATTCTGTCTGTTTCCATGAATGAATAATTATTGAGATATTTTGCACGAGTAAAATTACTGAACTCTGAAATCGACCCCTAAATTAAAGGATGTTTCACCCCAACAGCTTTTCTTCTATCTTGAGGTACGTTGTTAATATGTCTTGAAAGTGGGGGGTGAAACGGTGGCATAAATTATGGGCCTATGATATGCAAATCAGTGCTGTGATGTTACAAGTGTCATTTGAAGGGTAGGTAGAGTTTTAGATAGAAAACAAAGGAAAGATGATGGAATATGTTTTAATAAAGCATTAGGTGTGGTAATCGCAAGATGAAGTCGTTTAATAGAATAAGTAAATACCTAAGTGTTTTGGCAATTAAAGTTCTTGCCTAAAAACTTCAGCGACAAAATAAAGTAATCCTTGTTTATGTCTACAGTGAGTAAGACAATTTATTAAAAACAGTTTAAGTGATGAAATTAATTTGAATATTATTTTATTTCTGTAACTCCAACTGCTACGAGCGATTAAAATACGATCAAGTTCTTCTAGTTCTCTTTAGTTAGATCGTCAGTTTGACTAATTGAATTGTCAACAATATGAGTAACTGATAGCTAGTCTTAATTTTTCTATCATTACCCCATATTATAATTTTTCCTAGTTATTGTCGTTAGTCAAAACAGTTCTAAATTGCCCATGAAACTTCTCTCAATCAAAATCAAGAGAACAAAACATATAAATCAATTTTATTCAATTAATCACCGACAACTGTCATAACTCACAAATTACGACCGGATTGAATTTAAATTGGATCACACGAGAATTTTTACTTTCTACCTGTATTTGTACATCCATTTGTAATTGAATTTGATGAAGTTTATGTTACCTGTAACAAAAAAAGGAAATGTTTAGTAAAAAAATACAATCGCAAAACCTTTAAATTAGGCGAATAATACTTGGAAATCACTAAGTTCCATCATAGCGTTAGTAATTGATGATTTTTCATTACACACTTTAGAAAATCTAGACACAATTTAGCCAATCGTGCAATGTTAAAGTTTTTGATTTCTAATTCTAAGTCTGGCGTTCGATTCCCACTCATACCAAATATGTGAATGTGTAATAGATGTTTTAAGCTCCAGTATCTTTATGTAACAGATTTGTGCCTGTAACTCCACCCAAGAATCAGAAAAAGTTGAAAGTGAAATCGTTGCATCGTTGCTTTTAAAGAATCAAATACAAACTGAGGAGTACCTCAAGGTAGTTATTTTGGTCCAATGTAATTTTTATGTAATAATTAAAACATATCGTGGATATATCTGAAAAGTATAAGTAATTAATCCTCCAAACAACAGTTTGAATAGGCACGAGTTAACAAGTTACCTTTCATGTTTATCCTTTCAATCCCAGAGCACCAAGGTAAAGTATTAATAAAAAAAGTTGCAAAAACTGTTATGGCAGGTCACAGCTGTTTTGAAATCGCCATTTTAGAGATATTGGAAAGTAGATAGAACATTCTAGAGATTCTTGGATGGGTAAGTTGTACTATTAGATAGACGTTTAACAAGGTCAGAACGCCATTTATTGGCAATTTCTAAAAAGGTAAATCTAAAATGGTATCTCTTTACACTTTATACAATAAAACATTGATGTTGCTTTACATGCAAGGTTAAAATTAACCGTAAAGTAAATTATTGAATACCGCTACCCGACTGGGAACCGAAACTGTGACCCCTCGCGTGTCCTTTATCCCTCGCAATGACACAAGGAGAAAAACACAAATTAACGTAAAAAATATGCCTGTCGATAAGGTTGATAGCTGACTTGTCAGCATAGGATCCACCAAACGACTTGACCAATATGACCGTGCATTTGGATCGCGTACCGCGTCTACGCGTACCGTATCCGTGCAGACGCGGCTATTTCCTTAAATAATATCGGCTGCTTTACACGTAAGAGGTAAGTCGGAGTTACAAATCCTTACCTGGCCACGAAAAGTTAATTAATTAAAGTAGGCAATACTGGCTGTGCTATTTTTCAAAAGGAAGCCGGTAGGAATCGTATGGTACGGACCCTTCGCCACTGTCTCTCAAATATCAAAACAATGTGATACCAAATACCAAGCATTCAACACGTTGAATATCTACGTACCCTTTAAAAGGACAATACTCTAATATTTTTCAACTAAAAACCAGTATAACATGGACCATGCCTTAAATAATTTAAAAGATATTTAAAGCTCAAGTTGTACTGGCCACAACACTAAGCCACGCGCAAAATCTTATTATAAAATTGTTAAGAAAATCGTATGAGCATGATTATGTATATATATGAGCAGTATTTTCCAAGAAAATGTTTTGTAAAAGCACTTTTAAAGTAATTGCTAATAGTAGTGTTTAGGCTGGCAACACTGCCCTAGTAACATGTCAAAAGTTCGTTCTGTAATTTAAAAATTATTTAATTAGTTATTAAGTGTTATTATTAAGTAGATTTATAATTAAATTAAGTTAATCATCATAAATATTCAGGATTACTGTTTTCAATCGGATAACTACAGTAATCTCAGTGTTTGGTTCCATACCCGTAACCGGTAACCTGTCAACCAACGGCAGCTGAACTTCGAACTTTTGGATGGAAACGGGGGAGTATTGTTTACTTTTATTTACTGTATTATAGCACACAATCTACGTTAAACCTTGCAACCGAACCTCGTTGAATCTTAGTAACGTTCTTTTGTTGATTTTGCTTTGTTGACAAGTTTGAAACAAAGCTAGATTTTTGTACCTTGACACTGCTGTTCTAGCAATAAAACTTAATTTTAAGGATTAATATTACCTTTAATATTACTATCTTGTGATGATAAATATCTAACATTTAATAAGAGATAGGTACTTGAGTGATAAACAAAATATTATAATCTAGGTATCCTACCCACTAATAAAAAATAAAAAAACTAGACAAACCTTTACTGATACTTTTTGTATTAAACATATTCAGTAACCAACCTCATCTTTTAACTTCATAATTTAACTTTTTTTTCGCGCGCGCGACACGCTAACGAGCGGACGTGTTTTGTTGTAAGAAATGGCCACTAAAGTAGTGAAATGTAAAAACTGCAACATAGTGATAGATGAAGTCCTGGCGTTCATCCACAATAAAATGAAAGTTATGGACGAAGAAAGTTTAGTGAGAATATGTTCTACTGCGTTTTCGGTGGAAGACATAGAAAGTGCTAAGAATCTGTTATTTGATGCGTTAACAACAAAACAGCGCAACATATCAAGAAAAAGAAGCGGGAAAGCCAACCGTGACCTATATGACATAATATCTGTTCTTAAGCAAGCTGATCCAGAAGAAATTCCGATATTTGTTGCGAAGGAACTGCACAAACTACCGCCGATTACTTTCGATCACGTCGATGTGACGAGATTGCTGAAAGACATATTGGTATTGCAGAAGGATCTTGCCGAAATAAAAGACACCTATGTGACTTTAACACAGTTATGTGAAGTCAAGAATGAGGTGAAGAACCTAAAGTATGCATCAATTGTGAATAATTTTGATTTAAATATTAACCATAAAAGAGGAGGTAATTGTAAAATAGACAGTTTTTGTCTCGACAGTGGACCGGTTGGCCTACCCCACATCGAAGGAAAAACAAATATAAACGATAACGGCAATGCATCAGCTGATTCGTATGAATCAACAATGAATGAACAATCAATAGATCCTTCCTTGTCCCGCCAACAAATAACGCATGACAGTGTCTCGGTCACACCTACATCCGAACAACAGCCGCTCAAGGTTAGCGAAAGTAAGATAGCACTACAATCGCAAACATTGAATACGAAACAAAAAGAACCGTTAGACGCAAGCGCTAGTCCCAAGATAAAAACATATGCAGATACCTTAAATGGCAGAGGGGAATGGAAACAAGAAAAAGCCAATCCAGAATGGATCTCAGTACAAAAGAAAAGATTAGCAAATCGGTTGATTGGTATAAAAGGAAAAGCTGTACCAAATACCAAATTTAGAGCCGCTGACAATCTCATTCCACTTTTTATTAATTACGTGGACAAGAGGACGAGTGAAAGCGATATTATTGAATATATTGTACAAAAGACTAACATAGATGTTACTATGAAGAAAATTAAAATGAAGACACAGAAATCATATGATGCGTACAAAATCTTTGTACCACAAACAAAACTATCTTTGTTCCTTGATGATGGACTTTGGCCGGAAGGCATACAGTTTCGACGGTTTGTTTATTTCAATAGAAATAAATATGAGAATAAAGATAAGAATGACTGGAATGCACCTACAAATAATGTATAGTTGCGTAAACACTGATAACTCTTTACAAATGAATGCAGTAAACTTAGTTAGTTTCAACTGTAAAAATGTTGTGAGATCTGTAGATTGTGTGAGACAGCTATGTAAAACTGCCGACATCATAGCACTCCAGGAAACGTGGCTGCTGCCACACGACCTCACGTTCCTTGGCAGTATTGACAGCGGTTTTGGCTGCACGGGTACCTCAGCGGTCGACACTTCTGCGGGAGTACTTCGAGGCAGACCGTACGGTGGTGTTGCCTTGTTGTGGAAAAAGACTATGTTCCCAGTGGTTACTGTTGTGAAGTGTGACAGTGTGCGTTTGGCTGCGATAAAAATCGAGTTATGTAGTTGCTCAGCAATCATATTTTCCGTTTATATGCCCACCGATTCAAGAGACAATTTAATTGAGTTTACTGGGTGTCTAGGTGAGATTAATGCGATAATTGAAAGTCACAATGTGGAATCAGTGTACTTGCTAGGTGATTTTAACGCCCACCCCGGTGAGTTGTTTGCATCAGAATTATTAAGTTTTTGTGCCGATCAGTCTTGGTCGTGTATTGATATGCAATTGCTACCTATAGATACATTTACATTTGTAAGTGACGTGCACGCTAGCCGGCGGTGGTTAGATCACTGTGTGGTGACCGAAGCTGCGTCCCAATCAGTAATAAGTAGCTCTGTGTTGTATGACACATACTGGTCTGACCATTTACCCATTTTATTGAAATGCAATTTTAATCTTTTAAAATCTAAGGTTAATGTGTCTAGCGAAACTCGCGAAAATAAAATAAAATGGGGTGAACGTGACATAGAACAGATTAGTATGTATCATAATAGTTGCCATTCTAAATTAAGAGACATAGATTTTCCCAGTGCATTCACCAATTGTGCTGATCAAATGTGCACCGATCTTACACATAGAATGGAAATAAACAAAATGTATGATAAAATTGTGTTAGTACTTTCCGAAGCCGCAGAATATAGCTACAATGTTAAAATTAAACGGCGAAGAAAACTTGTTACGGGTTGGAATAGGTATGTGCGCAGCGCTCACGAGAGGGCGCGACTGTGTTACCAAGTATGGTTATCATATGGTAAACCGACCTCCGGTAGTATTTACAATGACATGTGTGATTCAAGACGATATTTTAAGTCTAGGTTGAAATGGTGCCAAAACAATCAACAACAAATTAAAATGAATATTATTGCTGAACACCACGCAAATAAGAATTTTAACAAGTTTTGGAAATTAAGTAACCAGATGAATCTTAGACCTAGCCTTCCCGTGAGCGTAGCGGGAGCCCACGATCCTGGTGATATAGCAAATGTATTTCTGCGTCATTTTAGTGTAGAATCACCACTGGGGCAAAGCTCACCGACGATGCCCGATGCTGGGGCTCATGTTTCGGAGTTAAGTGTACGATTTACTGCAGCAGAAGTAGCTTCTATAATAAGGAAAATGGTGACCGGAAAATCTCCAGGACATGACAGTCTCAGCATCGAGCATCTGCGGTATGCTGGAGTTCACCTGCCGAGAGTGCTATCAATGTTTTTTAACTTATGCTTAAGCCATTCCTATTTACCCGAGAAATTAATGCACACCGTAGTAGTCCCTGTTATTAAAAATAAAACAGGTGACTCCTCAGAGGTTTCAAACTATAGGCCCATCTCTCTGGCTACAACTATAGCCAAGGTACTGGACAGTTTGATTAATCGACACTTGGAGGCACATTTGAAACTAAACGATGCACAGTTTGGGTTTAGATCTGGCCTCTCAACCGAAAGTGCCATTTTGTCGCTTAAACAGACAGTCCAGTACTATACTGCTAGGAAAACTCCAGTGTATGCCTGTTTTTTAGACCTTTCTAAGGCGTTTGACCTAGTGTCTTATAACAAACTTTGGGTAAAGCTACAGGATACCAGTGTACCCAGGGAAATTGTGTCTGTACTGATGCATTGGTATGATAAGCAGAAAAATCAAGTAAGGTGGGCAGGCACACTCTCTGACGAGTACAAACTGGATTGCGGAGTGAGGCAAGGGGGACTCTCCTCCCCTCTTCTCTTTAATTTTTATGTGAACGAGCTGATCGAGGAGCTCCGTAGCACTAGTATTGGTTGTCATATAGACGGTGTCTGTATTAATAATTTAAGCTACGCAGATGATATGGTGCTGCTGAGCCCCTCGATCTGTGCGTTAAGAAAGCTCTTGAATATCTGTGAATCCTATGCGGAGGCCCATGGGCTCAAATATAACTCAAGGAAATCTGAGTTAATGGTATTTAAGGCGGGTGCTAAATGTTATGAGAACGTACCCGAAGTTCTCTTGTGTGGTGCCCCTTTAAAAAGGGTTACAAAATTTAAGTATTTGGGTCACTGGGTCACCGATGACTTAAAGGACAGTACTGACATTGAGAGAGAGCGCAGGTCGTTGGCTGTGCGATGCAATATGTTAGCTCGCAGGTTTGCACGGTGTACAAAACAAGTAAAGATAACGCTATTCAAAGCATATTGTCAATCCTTTTACACGTGCAGCCTGTGGGTGGACTATTTGCAGAGGGCATACAGTGACCTGCGAGTGCAGTACAATAATGCGTTCAGGATGCTGATGGGACTGCCGCGGTATTGCAGCGCCTCCGGCATGTTTGCCGAGGCCAACGTAGACAGCTTCGCTACAGTCATGCGCAAGCGTTGCACATCTAGCCTAACACGTATGCGTGCTAGCACCAACAGCATTCTGTGCGCATTGGCGGTTCGGTGGGATTCTCCGATGCTTGGGCGCTGGATACGACTGCACGCAGTGAAGTAAACACGCGTACAAGTGTCGGATTGTCCGATAAAGTGTTTCTGTGTATTTGGTGTTACCTACTAACATTAGTTTTTAAGTATTTTTGTGTTACTAACAACAATATGGATGTAAAAACGTCTGAAATAAATGATTATTATTATTATTATTTCGTTTATTCATTGTATAAACATATTATTTACATTTTTAAATATTTCATAAAAAGATTATAAAAACAAAACATTTAAAAATATAAAAAATAGTGCTCCACCGGCATCGGGAACAGGGTCCAAGCCACCGGCAGTCAGGGCGCCAGAGAGAGGAACCTCCTAACAATGCGAGCCGTGTCCAGGAGTACAACCTTCTGAATCAAGCCCTTGACCCAGCTGCCTAACGAGAGCCTCCTTAGGTGTAGGTCGAGGCTCTTGGCTATTAAACCATTGGCCGTGACGACTATCGGCACAATGATTGCCGAGTCCACATCCCACATGCTGACAACCTCGTGCGCTAAGTCAAGATATTTAAGCTCTTTATCTTTCTCAGCTTTCACGAGATTCTCATCATGCGGGACGGTGATATCAACAATCAATGCGCGGCGCTCTGATCGATCTATCACCACTATATCAGGCTTATTAGCCATGATAGTCCTGTCAGTGATGATAGATCGATCCCAGTACAATGTGACATGACCATTTTCGAGAACTGGGTCGGGCACATACCTGTAGTATGGTACTTCCAATTCCACAAGATTGTACTTCAGAGCAAGTTGCTGATGGATAATCTTGGCCACCAGGTTGTGTCTGTGCAAGTATTCGCCGTTAGCAAGACGAGAACAACCAGAAATAATGTGACGGATAGATTCCCCTGGACGGTGGCATGCCCGACAGATGTCAACCGTGCCGTCCTTCACAATATATTTCCGATAGTTATTTGTCATGATAACCTCGTCCATAATTGCACATACAAAACCTTCGGTTTCCCCGAAGAGGTCCCCGAAACGTAGCCAAGACACGGACGCTAAGAAATCTGTATCGGGTCCATGAAGGGCCCGATAAAAGCGTCCGTGTAGCTCCTTGCTCTGCCATACCTCCCTGCGACTGTTAATGTCCAGAACCACAGGTTTGCGCCAGTTCTCTTTAGCCAAGGAGAGCGGGGTTAGTCCCTTGTCCACTGCGACAACATCTCGGTGCATCCCCACGTCAGCTTTCAGGAAATATTCCCTGAGGCTGCACATCTCGCGGTTGTGGAGGGTCTTAGCATTTAAAAAGCCTCGACCGCCACATTTCCGCGGGATATACAGCCTCATCACTGAGGACCGTGGGTGATGCATCCGATTGGCCGTCAGCAGTGTACGGACCCTACGATCAAGGGCGTCAAGTTCCGTCTGAGTCCATTTGAGTATGCCAAAAGAGTACATCAAGACCGGCATGACCCAACCGTTAAATGCGCGCACCTTGTTTCCGCCTGACAAAAGACTGTTAAATACTTTCTTCAGGCGGCCAAAGAAGCGCTCCTTCAACGATTGCTTCATGTCAGTCCCATTAATGCCCAACGCTTCCGACATACCCAAATACTTATAGGTTTCGGTTGAGGAGAGGGATCTAAGGTGAATGGAATTCGAAAGTTGGGTACCCTCGGATTCCATAATCTCCCCTCTCTTTACATGCATGACTGCACACTTGTCCACACCAAACTCCATCCTGATGGCGTTACTGAAGATTTCGGTTATCTTCAGTAACTCCATCAGTCGCAAGTTGTTGGTGGCAAAGAGTTTCAGATCATCCATGTAAAGCAGGTGGGATATTACCTGACCACCTCTTCTCAACCGATAGCCCAGCCCTGAACCCTCCAGCAGTGTGCTTAGAGGATTCAAGGCTAAGCAAAACCACAGTGGACTCAGACTATCGCCCTGAAATATACCTCGCTCGATCCTAATAGGTTCGCTAATTCCCTGGATATTTCGACATCCTGGATAGCGAAGAACCGTCCTCCATTGCCTCATACATGACATCAGGAAGGCGCGTAGAGTTGCATCGATTTTATACAACTCCAGCACCCTCATGAGCCATGCATGTGGCACCGAGTCATAGGCCTTCTTATAGTCTATCCAACATGTCGACAGATCTTTTCGGGACCGACGAACCTGTTGGCTTATAGTCATGTCAATGAGGAGTAGCTCCTTAGTACCGCGGGACCCGTTCCTACATCCATTTTGAGAAGCAGACATGATGTAATTGTTTTCTATATGAAGATTGATTTTTGTTCTCAAAATGGATGTAAGAAGTTTATAGACCGTCGGTAAACATGTGATCGGTCTATAATTCTTGGGTTCCGCGGTACTACCAGATTTATGGAGCAGGTGGGTTATGCCTGTAGTAAGAAACTGGGGTAACGACCCTGACTCTAAGGCTGACTGGAACTGGGACGCCAAACGCGCGTGTGAACTGCGGAACCATTTTATCCAGAAATTATGCAGCCCGTCCGGCCCTGGAGATTTCCAATTAGGTAACGGACGAGCTGCATTGGCTACATCTTGGGGGCTGATAGTGATTGCCCCCATTTCCGGTATTGGTTCACACGTTCGCTCGACTTCTCGTATCCAGTCGCCCTCAGTATGACTGACGGGCACCGACCAGATGCTGCGCCAGAAAGAACACATGGCGTCATCATCCGGAAGGGGCACATCAGTCACACTTTGGTCTGGTCGCTCCCAATCTCTAAATACCCGCCTTTGATCACTCTCGAATGTGCGATTCTGGGTATATCGCGCCACACGACGCTTATACCTTCGAATACGGCTCGCCCATGCATAAACCTTCTGCTTCAGAAAATCGATGCGCTCTGTGACACGGGACATATAATCTCGAGGTCCGATATCAGTCCCCGAGAACGCCCGTCTCACAAAGCGCATCACCCTTGGGCGAGTATTGCCCTCTCTGAAGCAGTTCAATTTGCCAATGAGCGCTCTGGCACCGTCGATACGTCGTTCAATCCTGCACTGCCAAGCGGGTGCGGCCGTTTTAGGTCGCGTAGCTCTGTCACTATTTGCAAATTTGACATGAGCTACACGACATGCTGCCACAGCCGCGCAGTACAGGATCGAGTGCGTTTCACCGATGTCCTCGCTGCCATCAAAATAATTCGATAGCTGCGAGTCCAGAGCACACATTAGCGCCTTGTTTCTATTATGCATGGGCAAACGAGGTAAGCGTGGTCTAAGTTCAGGCGGCGCGGACCTATATTCCCGAATCGCACCCTCCAGAGCGCTCCTCAATTGTTCATTGCACTGGGTACTTACATTTGTGGCCCTGTCATCACTCCCCTCAACAGCGACATTGGACTGTGTTTGTACCACAGTCTGCGATGGGGGGACGATGACATGGTCACTTTGCACTTCATTCCGTAGCCGATCAAGCACAGTATCATCCAACATACGATTACGCTGGATGACACGCACCTGATCCGACAGTCGTTGCGCCGAAACGTTGACAGCTGGCTCAAGCACCTGGAACAAAGAGAGCATCCGAACACGGTACGCGGTCAGATTTGTTCCTCCCTCTGTAGCCCCATAGTATGCGCGCATGACGTTTTCGTTAATGGACTGAGTCCAACGCATGCGCTGCACACTTCCGCCGGGAGCTGGGACCCTATCAGAGGCCGATGGGCCTCGAGGTCCTAAGCAGACCGGCGGCCGGCGTCCTCCCCGACGACGTGCAGGTGGTGGCGACGTGGGCGGAGAGAAATACTCGTCGCTGGAGCTCGACGCAACTGCCGCGGCCGATGTCACAGCACTCACGGTGGGGCTGGGTTCCGGCGGCGGCGAGGCGGAGCTCAGCGACGGTGCCGAAGGTGTTTGGCGTGTGCTTGTCCGTGCCTTGCTTCGTGTGATCATGACGTTACATTAGTTGGTCATAGGTGTCCGTTGTGTACTATGTAGGGTTTCTTTTTGGTATTGATTTGTTTCGTTTCCATTTTTGTAGTTAATTTAATGATTTTTTCTTGTCTTTTATTGATATTTTATGTAGATTATTGTGTATTTCCAATTTATTTTTCAATAAAATTTATTGACACACGATGACTTACGTCAACACGACATCAGGGCTCTTTTCTTATTATTATTATTATTATAATTAGCTGAGTCCTTAAAAATCCTCTTATTTTCTTTCCATTTCCATCCCTGTTTATCTATCATATCCATTTCTCACTGTCTCTTTAAATCTATTTTCAGTTACCAGTCCTGTCACCATGCCAATGCTGACTCGTAAGGCTACTGCTCAGGAGATGCAGCTCAAATTGAGTGCAGCTCTCAAAGAACTTAAAGCGTCCAACACCCAGTGTCAACAACTACACACATCAAAAGTATCTAGGGATCAACATATATTTTTGCAATAACTTTTCTCCTGATTGATATTAATTAAAATTTTCTTTAAGGATTCATCAAATAAAGTGTTTTCGTTTGTCACAGTAACGATAAACCAAGTCACCTTTGCATTAATAAAGAAATTTGCCATTTTCCTAATAAAGGGATTTTTGACATTTGAACCACTAACATTAAAGTTCGAAAAAAATACTGAAATAACAGTTTTCTTTAAAATTTTATTGGGTAACTTAAACAATTAATAATCCGTGTTTCTACCGCGAACACTAACAACACAAGAACATCGGTTTGGCATACTCAAAATGAGTTCATCCAAATCACGCTGTGGAATGGCCGCCCATGTTCGTTGCAACAACAAAAAAAGGTCTTCTTGCGACTGGATACCCTCCATATTCGGCAGAGCTCTTCTCTGTAGCATATCCCATGCATGCTCAATCGGGTTCAAGTCTGGCGACTGAGCAGGCCAGGGCAGGACATTGATGTTAGCTGCGGCGAGAGTCTGTCTTACAACTCTTGCGGTGTGCGGTCGTGCATTATCATGCATTAACTGAAATAAGGGACCGATTTGCACTTGTAGAGGAACGATGACGTCTGATACAATCGTCTCAGCATAAATTTGAGCGTTGAGGTTGCCTCTGATCCAAATCAACTCAGTTCTTCCGCCGATCCAAATACCCGCCCATACCATGATGGTTCCACCACTATAAGGATGGACTTCCTGGCAGGATTTTAATCGCTGTTGGCGTCCAGGGGTTCTCCAGTGTCGTATACGTCTTGTATCCGGTCTCATACCAAAACGAGACTCATCAGAAAAGCACACGAAACGCCATTGTTCTTCTGCCCAATTTCTGTGTTCAAGAGCCCATTGATATCGAATCCTACGATTGTGCATTGCTATAGGTGGTACCCGTAGCGGTCTTCGGGAATGAAGGTTCACTTCATGCAAGCGGTTTCTGACTGTTTGGTCGCTAATTAAGTTCCCTGAAGAGTGATGAAGCCTCACGGCTAACATCATGGCGGTTATTGTTGGAGCTCTTCGAGTTAAGATTTGAATGTATCGGTCTTGTCTCCGTGTGGTGCAGCGATACCGTCCTCCATGGCGCTCAGCCACGGTACCAGTGCTTCGGTAACGTGTCCAAAGTCGACTGATAACACTCTGACTTGTATTCAGAGCTAAAGCTACAGTACGTTGCCGGGAACCAGCTTCTATCATTCCCACGGCTCTGAGCATTTCTTCCCTGCTTAAATGACGTCGCCGCTCCATAATAACGTTGGTTTTAATCAGTAGTAGGGAAACAGTAGCACTAATAATGTCTTCAATGCGTTGTATGTTTTTATAGGGAAAATATTGACAGCTTATTTTCATCTTTTACTCGAATTTGATTGAGAGTTCCTGATTTAAATTATGAAATGCACCAAAAAGGATCCATATAAATTTATAAAATCATAAATTTATTACAAAGCCACATCTCAATCTCAAGAAATCCGCATAAAAATGCTTGATCCCTAGACACTTTTGATGTGTGTATTACTGGAAAGAGAGGAAAGTGAGGAGGAAGTAAAGAAGATTGTGGACAAGAACTCCAGCTTAAAACGGGAGCTAGTAGGCTTACATCAGCAATACCTGGATGTTGTCGATGAACGCGATAAACTCCAGGCGGTAACAGATGGTTTCAGTGGCTGCTGTAATTTATATGAGGAGGCTTTGTGTAAGGTTAGGTTCCTAGAGGATGAATTAATTGCAGCAAATGTACAAATTGCACAATTTCAGAGGGAGAAGGAATGTTCCCAAATAATTGTAACCAACAACTTGTATGATGAATTAATAAATGTTAACTCTGACCCCTCACATCACTCTCCCATAATAACCATTGATCTAACTGAACAAGACTCAATTTTAAAACATAATTGTGGTCATAAAATCAGTAAAAATAAAATTAAAAAATATATTAAATTAAACAAAATCATAAATAAATGTATTAAGCTTAGGAAACTTCAAAAACACTTTTCCAATAATATTCAATTGAGGAAAGAACGTGTTGCATTAAGAAATAAACTAAATAATTATCAAATTAAATTAGAAGATAGCAAAAATATTTATGAAATAGATACCCAGCGCTTGCAGTCTGAAATCCAGACACTAGAAGATTCACTTAATTCCCTTTATACTAAATATGTAACATCTCAAAATCAAATTGAGGAACATATTTTAGCTGCAGATAGGTTAATAGATATGTGTAACTACAATGCAGAAAGAGTGGACTCGTTGGCTCTCAGCAACAGTCATTGTACCTGTATGAGGGAGTCCAACTCTAATGATTCCCAGCCTGAGGTCACGGAGAATGTGTCGCAGGCTGGAATACCACAAAATAACTGTAACCACAATCCACAAAGTTATGATAATGTTCCAAAATCATTTCAAGTGGATCTGTCATCCACCAGCGGCTCTAACCTTTGTAAAAATAGTGATAATTGTTATCGTTCCTTATTATTCACAGATAGTATAGGGAGTGGTATAGGTAAATTATTGAGCAACAGCCTGGATCATTCTATGCTTAACAATTGCATGCGTGGGTCCACCTACAAGCAAATAATGTCATCACTAATTAGGAATGAGTATAATGCTTACACAAATATAACTATATTTGTAGGTAATAGTACAAATGTTAAAATTGATGAGATCACTGACATTGTAGCTCAACTCTTAAAGCTTAATTGTCATAAAATAATATTGTGTGCTTTTCCATACTTTGACCATCTGTCAAATAAACAAAACAATTACATACATATGCTTAATAAGCATGTGCATTTCCTAGTTTCTCACTATAGCGACAAGTTTATATATTTTGACATCAACAGTTTTGTTGGTAAATTAAGATCGACAAGGGATACTGCGTACCTGCCTATTAGATTTAGACGTCAATTAGCGAGGCTATTAGCTTTTAATATTAACTCAGACATAAGTAGTATGTCGTTGTCATCTGCTACCACCTCAGTAGTTAGTAATAATACTAATAATAAGGTGGTTACTCAAATAAACTGTAGCTCATTTGCTACAAATAATTATACACACTGTACGAAGGAGGATCCAGTTATTGAATTGATGTCATTTGAACCCACCATCAGTGACTTTCAGTCTAATGCAGGGTCCACAAGTTGTGAGAACACACTGATGGGTGATGGCATCGTAGTCTCTGGACTCACTCTGGATAATCATTTAAACTAGTCACTAAGACAACAGGGGGTACCAATATCAATACGGTTAAATTCACCAAAACCAAGGTATCTTCTGGCTCACAATTACCCTATTGTCATAAAGGGGTTAAGCAGAATACCTTGAAATTATTTCATCAAAATATTCAGGGTCTTTCATCAAAATTATTAGAAGTTGAAATGTTCTTAGAAAAAACAATGTTTGAGATTATTTGTTTTACTGAACATTGGTTAAAAGATTATCAAATGCTAATCAGTTATGAGAACTATAGTGTGGGCAGTTGTTTCAACCGTAAATCTATGATGCATGGGGGTTCATTAATCCTAATTAAAAATAGTTTAAAATTTAAGACACGTAAAGACATAGTTGGTCTGTCGGTTGAACATATTATTGAACTGTCATGTGTTGAGCTGGATAGGCATATCATAGTGTGTGTGTACAGACCCCCAAATTATCAAAATTATTTTCTATTCGAGTCGATAATGGAAGATGTTCTGGCAAAAGTTTCAACTTGTGATAAATCCATAATTATCTGTGGTGATTTTAATATTAATATTTTGGAAAATTGTTGTAATAGCAGTAGATTGTTAAATCTTTTTAAATCATTTAATTTATCTAATGTTTTTTTTGAACCTACTCGAGTAACTATAAATTCTGCCACATGTATCGATAATGTCTTCTGCTGCGGTGATTACCTAGATAAAGCCATCTTAAACTATCTGCCTTCTGATCACAGTGGTCAAACCGTCACTTTTAAAGCCAACATATGTTTACAAAAAGTGCAGATAAAATTCAGACAAATAACGTCTGGCAATTTGAAAAGATTCAATAGTATCTTAGGGAGTAAGTTAAGCGTTGAGGGCCATAATATGAGCAATGCAAACAAATTATACAACGATTTTTTTTCAGTGGTTAATACCGAATTTAATAATAATTTCAAAATGAAAATAAAACATATTTCCCCTAAGTTTGTATTCAGTGAATGGGCAACTAGAGGTATAAGGAAAAGTAGGGAAAGATTATTTGAGTTGTACGGCCTTAAGCCTTATATTAACACTGAAACTTTCAATCAGTATGTTGCTAATTATTCTAAAACTTTTAGAAATGTATGCAAGACAGCCAAAGCCCTATTCATTAGCAACAAAATCAAATCAGCTGATAATAAAATAAAGGCTGTTTGGAAAATAATAAATAGTGAAATTAATAAGAAAAATAGTCGTAACACTGAGCTCACACTGGAGACATCACGTGGTCCCATAAGCTCTGTCAAGGAAGTTGCTGTAGAATTCGTAAATTTCTTCACCAATATACCGCTTAAAACTACGGAAACTTTAAATTCCTCGCCCGCACTTTCTATTGCTTTACTAAGAGCGAATGTTTCAAGCTGCCCCGTTGATTTTAAATTTAAACATATAGATCCTATGTCCGTTATAAAAGCATTTAAAGAAATCAAGATCAAACTGACCGAAGATCTGTGGGGAATGTCTATTAAAGTATGTAAATCTATTATAGAGACTATAGCGCCCTATTTAGCTTTAATATTTAACTCGTGTGTAGATCAAGGAGTCTTCCCAGATCTTATGAAGTACAGTAAAGTTATACCACTTTACAAATCTGGAGACAGTAAAGACACAAATAATTATAGACCCGTATCAGTATTGCCGGTTTTCAGCAAAGTGTTTGAAAAGATTATGCTTGGTCAGATGCTCAATCATTTTAACACCAATAACATCCTTCACGATCAACAGTATGGTTTCACAAAAGGACGTTGTACGACTGACGCAGGTGTCACCTTACTAAAGCACATTTTTAACGCGTGGGAAGAGGCTCAAGACTCAATTGGAATATTTTGCGACCTCTCCAAGGCATTTGATTGCGTAAATCATGAAACACTACTCTTGAAGCTTGAGCATTACGGACTAGGTAAATCTGCGCTCTGCTTAATGAAATCGTATTTAAATGATAGACAGCAGCAGGTACAAGTTAATGGTGTAAATTCACCGGGCTTAAAAGTAAAGATGGGAGTTCCGCAGGGTTCAATATTAGGCCCGTTTCTCTTTTTAGTTTATATAAATGATTTACCCCATTTATTGCAAAATCAACCAGAAATGGTGTTATTTGCTGATGACACTTCATTGATTTTTAAGATAGATAGACGTGCTCAAAATCTTGACGACGTAAATAACGCTATTATAAAGGTTCACGATTGGTTTACTGTAAATAATTTAGTATTAAATGGGAAGAAAACTAAGTGTATAAGATTCGCTTTGCCTAATGTTAAAAGTAGTCAATGTGATGTTGTACTGAATAAGGAGAAACTAGACTTCGTCGATGAAACGGTTTTCCTGGGAATCACGCTTGACTCAAAGCTACAATGGGGCCCTCATATAACATCTCTGGCAGGACGGCTAAGTTCAGCAGCATATGCTGTTAGAAAAATCCGGCAATTAACAGACGTGGATACCGCGAGACTGGTCTATTTTAGTTATTTTCATAGTATAATGTCTTACGGTATTCTACTGTGGGGACGGGCTGCAGATATAGATTCTATATTCATTCTGCAAAAGAGAGCTATCAGAGCCATTTATAATCTCCGTAGTCGTGAATCTCTAAGGGAATTGTTTAAAGAAATTAACATCATGACGGTGCCTTGTCAGTACATTTATGCAAATATTATGTATGTTAGAAAAAATCAACATCTTTTTACTAAAAGATGTGATAGGCATAATTATAACACTAGAGATAGGAACAAATTGGTTCAAACACGGTTCAGATTGGCAAAGGTACACACTTCCTTTATGGGGTACTGTACAAAATTCTATAATAAAATACCTTTAGACATTCTTCAACTAAATGAGAAGAAATTTAAAACCTGTATAAAACGCACACTATGTAAGCAAGCATATTACAAATTAGAAGACTATTTACATGATAAAAATGCTTGGCAAAATGCTGGTCCTGCTCCACAACCACTAAGCTCATAAATTATGTACTGATATTTATTATAGCTTTGATAATCAGTTGCCGTTGACGATCAAATATAATTTTGTGATGTTATTAATTTCATATTATTAGCCATTTGCATTTTTATGGATTCAGTATTTTAATCCTTGGTTTATATAACTTCATAGCATTATTTCAATATTGTACATGTGAGTACAGTGTAGCCATTTACTACTTAAGATTTTAATTGAATGTCGCCTGGTGGTTGAGAGTATGTCATGCTCACTAAAATGTCTTGCTGATGGTGGCGCATGCGTTGGGTCATTCGGTTCCCTTTAAAATGGTTGAGCTAAATGGCGCTGATTCATGCGTCATGTTCGTGAACGGGCGCCGTCTGTTGGGACTGGTCATCTCTGAACTGCTATGGCCAATATTTGGAGTTGTGTTTACTATTATTCTAGACTTTTACATTGTTCTCTCATATTTGTGTTATTTCCGACAAAAGCAATGTAACCATGATATTGTAATCATTTGATTTAAAAGAGTAACCATGGAGTTTCTTGCCCGTTCTTCTCCATAGGAATCTACGCTTTGGAACGGGCATCTAGCTTCATCATTATGACTAACTGACAGACTCCTTGACAATTCAAAAGTACCTGTAATTGGTCTAATTGAAATAAATGCTTTGACTTTGACTTTGACTTTGACTAGTGCGTTAGTGCTTGGTACTTAAAGCTGTAAAATTATAGTTATGAAGATGTAAGTCGAGATATACGGTAATGTCTGTATTCTCTAAGACAGGGCTTCCCAACCAGTGAGGCGCCCTCAGATCATAGAAACAAGGAGATATGCCATCATAGCAAATTAGTACGGGAACAACTGATGCCAGTTTTAGTACATTTTTCGACACAATTACGCGCATAATTAAGCGCTCCTTGTGAATAAAAAGATCTCCCACGCATTGAACATTCCGCACACCCTCAATCTAACACTGTTAATCGTCACTCAACACTAGCACTAAACTAAAACACTGTATTTATACCATCGATCGTGTTCGGTTCGTCGCCAGCGCGTACGTTTTTAATATGAGCAATTTGCTCAAGATCAGGCATCAAGCTCGATAGCGCCTTGGCACATCTCCTTGTTTCTATGATCTGAGGCGGCACCCCTCCTAGGGAGGCGTATAGAGATCTTAAGGGGGGGCCCAATATGTTCGGATATTCTTAAAAAAACTTTGGAAGTCTTAAATTGTAAACTAATGTGCTATCTATTTCACTTTAGTTTTGGCAGCACAGTTATCGTGGCTGCTGCGCATCGTGTTGTGAGTTCGATTCCCGCACGAAGCAAATATTTGTTCCGGGTGTGGAGTGTTTTGCTATGTGAAATTTGTGTTTGTAAACGCACCCACGACATAGGATCAAATCCTAGTGTGGGGCAACGTTTTTTTAATAAGAATTGCAAGCACATATAAAAATATTTTAGCAAAACAAAAACCATTGCTTCAGTTACTAAAACATTACTAACTCCATAGACAACCACTTAACTACGGTTAAACTAAACCGGAGATTAATTTCCCAACAGGAATCGGTGCTGTCACACCCGAAATCGATAATTAACTGAACAATGGACGTGTTATCAGTGACGTCATTGTTATTACGTTGTACATTATGTACAAGATATTTTAAGCTTTGTTATGCTTTAAGGGCGGGTTGCTTCAAACCATCTGTAATCGTAAGTCAGTACGTAATCGTTAAGTCAGTATGAAATTGTCATACAAGCCGCCATATTTGACGGTTACAGATACGTAACTGTAAGTTGAAACAACATGACCTAAAACTTCTGAGAGAAAAATGTTTAACAAATATTAATCAACTAGCTGTGCCCGCGACTCTTTCGCGTGGAAGTCGGAAAATAAAGTCATAAAACGGTGCGGTGGCGCACTGAAAATCACGGTGCCGGCGCCGCAACGTGGTGATGTGACGAAGCCCTAATACATGTTACTATTTCTTGATTGGATTGAACAAATACATGTTAGCAAAGTTACTCCTGACTGATAGATTTTTTGTAATAACTTTTGATAGAATGGACCGATTTTAATGAAATAAAGACTAAATGTTACCTCAAGATACTGCCTATACATTTCTTTCTACTTCCTCATAATCAATTCAGTAGTATTGATTTGATGCGTGTTCAAACACACAGACAAACAGACAGACAAACCGACAGACAAACAGACAGACAAACAGACAGACATTAATTCTAAAAATGATAGAAATTTACTTTATTACTTATTTTTAGTCCCCCATATTATTTTTATGCAAAAATATGCAATGTACAGACACGTGGAATTTACATTCTTATTATAAGTATAGATTTGAGTTCTTTCTTAAAGTGTTATTCTGTTTGCTCATTAGGAAATTTTCTGAAGCAGCCAGGAGACTGTATCTGTAGGTACCCGTTTATTGGCAATAGGCTCACCCCTTTTACACGGTACTTTAATATAACTTTAAATGTGGGTGTACCTACTGTTATTATTAGCCCGGTTATTTGAGTATTTGTAGTACCTATGTTAAAGAGATAAATTATTATGTTAAGATAGAAAGTTACCGTATAGGTGATGGTTACCACCAACAAAAGCATTCCCAAGGAGGGTTGGCGTCCGATTGTAAAACTTAGCCAAAGCCTATTGCAGTATGACAAGTGTTGAAAGGATATACCTACCTACTAGTGAGATGACGGCTGATAGGAATGTATGGCAAAAAAAACCTGCTGCATCGCCCCCAAATAAATTGGGATAAGGACAGAATGATGATGACTTACTACCCACCTATGACCACCTCTGTCTACCCCTTTGAGAAATGTATCAATATTGCAAGTCGCGCACCAAAAAGACTTTTTTTCTGTCCTCTATTATAGAACCGCTATGTTTGTGTAATTTTTCCTACCTACTCTAAAAATTACGTGGCTTGAATATCAAAGCTCGTTACTCGCAATTGTGCACTTTTATTCATTTAAATGTTAATTCAACTCTTTTCATTTCAAAGAAATTATTTTTCTACTACCTGTAGGGTCTTTTAAATGTAGACTTAAACTTTGCTTCTTTTTTTACACTTCTTTCTTTATAAATAGCAACGGTTAATGCAGTCTTAACTTTAAATTGCTTAGAATTACTTAAAAGTGTTGTTAGGGTTACTTACACAAACGATGTCTTTGATAAGACTGGTTAAAAAGCTTGTAAAACAGCTAATTATGCCCCGTAGGTAAAACATCAGTGCACTGGACTTTATTTTTAATTTTAATTACTAAAACAAGAATCGAAACTGCCACAAATGTTATTCAATAAACATGTTTTTCTATACTAATATTATAAAGAGGAAAGATTTTTTTTTTGTACCCAATAGGCTCAGAAACTACTGGACCGATTTGAAATGTTTTTTCACCAATAGAAAGCTACATTATCACTGAGTAACAGGCTACTTTTTATCCAGAAAAATTTGCAGTTCCTGTGGGAGACGCGGACGAAGTCGCGGAAAAAGTGCTAGTAGTAAATATTAAAGTGAACGACAAAATCCAATCCATACATTTGAGCTGGTTGAAGTAACACATTAAACAAATAAACAATTGTCTTACTGCCTTTATTTAGAACCTTTTATCAACTCCCAAGTCACCCCAAACAGTTCCTTTAATCACCAATAAAGAAAACAGACAGCAAATAAGCAATTCTGAATACTACAGAGTACAGGTAAGACTTACAATAAATTATTCGGCAGAAATCCGAACCACAGCAAATGGGCCGCCATTTTCTTCCAAATGACTCTCAATACAAAATCAATGACTTTTTATAGAATCCGAGACGATTTCGCTTCCTGTGCTCAGTTTGGTATAATTTGTAAGAGAATGGATATTTTTATTTCAAAGATTTGTTTGTCATTGGATAGGAGATTTTCTTTTAAATAGACGATTGTCTTCGCAATCCGCGGGTCGTGTAATGTGTTATTAAGTTTTTCCCATTGGGAAATTTGCATTAGCTGCATTGAGTCTTGATTTATGCTCGGTTAACGGCAATAGGCTCGCCTCCTATTGATTGGACTTATAACTGGCAAAATATGGGTGTACTATTACACCTCTGCCTACGCCTTTAAGAAATATAGGCGTCATGTTATACGTCATGTTGACAGCAAAACTTAATAAACACAATTATGTTTTGTAGGTTGAGTATATTATGATATTATTATAGCTTAAACCGATCATCCATAACGCATTGCCTTCTATAGAGCCATCTTCATCATTATCATGATGATGAAGCAGGCCTCCCCAAGCATCGGCACAGGTCCTATACTGCCCGCATCTAGCAGATTACCACGACCGTCATTAGGTCGTTAGTCCTAACCTAGCAAAGAGAGCCTATTAACACTAATTACCCTTTTCATTCCTCCAACAAGTCCGAACTTGGGCCACTCAAAATCGACAGCGGCAACCAAACGAACATCAGTCAAAAAGCCCTTTGGGGTCCTTAAATAAATCGCTTTATCGTATTTGTTACATCAATTCCTTTAATAGGCGTACCTTGTGATTACAATTGGGTCTTTATGTAAAAAGACAACGTGAATAAATGAGATAGTATGCAAATTGACTTTGAGTTAAGATCTGATTTTCATATTTCTCATTCTGTTGGAGTCTTTGGACGGTATACGAATATCTATTGCTTATAATTTTCTTCTGTTGTATTTATTTTATTTATTGTATCTTGTTTGCTTTAAATGATTGGGAGGTGGAGGGGACCTAATGAAGGCTGCGGGAATCTGCTAGATGCGGCAGTGTAAGACTCTTCCTGGTACCGATGCTTGGGGGAAGCCTTTGTCCAGCCATAGACGTCTTTAAACTGATACAACGGTGATGATGAGTACGATATACATTTAACGGGTAGTTGATTAATACTACCTTCATTAGTTTTTAAAACAGCATATTGGATAACACTCATTTATTTAACAGTTCATATAAAAAAACTTTTTAACAAAAGAATTAAAACTGACTTCAAAAAAAACCCTAAAACACGAAAAAGCTGAAAATAAAAAGGTCCCTATAAATTATAGCATAAATACGATATTCATTAATTACTACCATACAAATACCTTTTTAATTAAATTCAACACTTTTTGCAGTCGGTGCCAAGCCGATTAAACTGCATCTTAGCCCTACTTAAACTGCATGTACATTTAATGCGCATATAATTATTATACTATAGGCACCTATAGCTAGCAATTACGCAAGGATTTTTGTTTTATTGGCTTGGCACAGACTGCAAAAAGTGTTGAATTTAATTATTATTATATTATGTATTAACATCACCAATATAGGTGAAGTAAATTAAATTCTATTTTGACGCTGACTGTACAACTTCATTACATTTTCTTTGCCTCATACGATTGCGATAAACATAAGCACATTGCAATTTGATTCCAATCTGTTACAAATCCTTCCATAGAACATACCCTTACTGTAAGCCGTTGAAGAGTTCCATTGCTCATCGTCAAGTTCCACTACCACGTTTACTTTAGCTTAAAGTCATCATTGTAATTATCAAATATCCCAATACCTTCAGTGATTTGCCCAAGTATCGTTTACGTGCTCTCGAGAATTGAAGAGTTCCGTTATTTTGTCATGGATTTCATCATCAGATTTTCACAAAATTTTGTGATATTACTTCTGAAGTACCCACTTCTCAATAAAAGAAAACACATTGTACATGGCTATAAAATTTGAGGAGTTCCCTCGATTTCCATGAGATTCCCTCATCAGATCCTGAATTGTTGACAATGGGACCCTCTCGTGAGTATACCCTTTGAATCAAAAAAAGAATATTTAAAATCGGTTCCCAATTGACGGAGTAATCGCTGAACATACATAAAAAAAAAAAACTTCCCACGAATTGAGAACCTCCTTCGGTAAAAAATACAAAATACGAAATCAATGTACGGAAAATTCATCGAAATTTCAAATAGTAAATAAAAGAAATTAACAATCAACCAGAGTAAACAGGAGTGAATACGTATAAACATACATGCGGGAAATAAAGGCTATGATAACAAATCACCAGACTATGCACACGAAGTAGTATGTAAAGGCTATGATAACAAACCAGCAGACTATGCACATGAAGTAGTATGTAAAGGCTATGATAACAAACCACCAGACTATGCACACGAAGTAGTATGTAAAGGCTATGATAACTAACCACCAGACTATGCACACAAAGTAGTATGCAAAGGCTATGATAACAAACCACCAGGCTATGCACACGAAGTAGTATGTAAAGGCTATGATAACAAACCACCAGGCTATGCACACGAAGTAGTATGTAAAGGCTATGATAACAAACCACCAGACTATGCACACGAAGTAGTATATAAAGAAAATATAACAGTTATTTGATATTTCGTAAATAAACATAACAATTGTCACTACCGAAGAGTAGCGTTTTTTGGCTGTGGTATTCTGTAAGGTGGAGGTAGTTCCCCAGTCGGGCTGCTCCAGATTTGAGCGAGATATCCCGCTGTCTCTCTTAAAACTGGTCCCTTTACTTGCATACTTTAGGAAAAACAGTAGATGGGCATATGTAACATTCTCTTAAATGCCTAAAAAAACATTAAAACCTAAGTAGGTACATCCTCTAAATTTTAAAACCAGGTGATGGCGCTATTCGTTTTGTATAACTCCATCCCTCTCTTAATGATAATAGTAAAACTTCACGACTTTTTTGTACCTCATTCTCATTATCAATTTGTTTACTCACAGACATGGTGTTCCTGAATGCATCGCTGAGCACCAAAGGAAAAGTTAAGTTCAAGTTAATATTGACTTTCTGGAACTAAGTTACAGCAGTTCCAACAAGTATTCCGACCGGTAAGTCTAAGTTACATCAAAGAAACCAATAAGCATTTTGTTTTTCTTTAAATTATTCCGTTCAACGTGTTTTACTTTTAGTGAACACAGTTCAGTCTTAGAACACTGGGTATGATAAAAACCTCCAAGATAAAGCCAAAAAAATTTGCTGCAGAATTCCTGTCTGCTACTAAGTAAAAAGTAAGCAGTAGGTATTTAAAATTATTGCTTTTTAGGGTTCCGTACCTCAAAAGGAAAAACGGAACCCTTATAGGATCACTTTGTTGTCCGCCGTCAGTCACCGGACCATAAGTGAAGTCATCTGCTCATAGATGACACCACTAGAAGTATGCAGTAGCGCCATCTATGATCATATGTCGGAACCCTTAGGGCGCGAGGCATACTCGCACTTGTCCGGTTTTTTTTATTATAAATATCACATTTGCAGCACAGCTGACACTAATATTATTAGAAAGAGCATCGATAACAACAATGGAGTAATTAATTAAACATCTGGTGTCACTGTTGAATAAAACGGCATACTTTTACGTGAAGTTAATCACAAACACGATGCAGCTATGCAAATAAATACTAGAAAAATAAATAAAGTTATGCACCTGTGCATTTATAATGTAAGTTGAGTGCTAATGGCTAAATTGATAACGGTATCGTTAGAACTATTAATTAACAGGAACATCTAAAACATAAAATTGCAGAAGAGGTAAGCGGAGATGTTGGATGACACTGCCTGATAAAAGTAAAAATAGAAAGAGCAAAAAGGGCGTATCTACATGGTAAGAACAGATGACTTACGCCCTTTCTATTAATGACAACTGTGCATTGAGCATTCGCTAGATACGGTCTGAAGAAGACAGAGATACAGAAAGAGTGAAAGCAGTCAACGTTTCATGTAAGTTAAAAAAAAATGTAAACAACGTAAACAAAATCACAAATTAAATGCAATATTTTTATAATGAAATTCCACATTGCCCCTATCTTCTCGAAATAATATTTTTGTTACAGTCTAGCGCATTGATAATACCTATTATTTATAAATATTGCGTCAAGACAGTGCATATTTCCAGGTAAGTGTATTAACACATTTATAAATTAATATAATTAATAAAAAAATACATTTGAAATAATAACAGCCCATTGGTATCGGAAAAGGTTCCAAGTTATCAGCAGTTGGCACCTAAATCTTTTAATTTTAATATTAGGTTTTTAATTATTTTTTTTATAAGATTTTTAACTACGAAGAAAGTGGTCTAAAAACCGTGAGTTTCTTTTCAAATCGTAGTGTAAGACAATATTCATGATCAACACAAATCTAGCGACACCTCATTTTGTTCAAACAAAAAAAAATATTTTATTAGTTTATGGTCTTAGTTTTGTACTAAAAATCTTCTACAATATGCATCCCCAAAAAATCTTCTTTGTTATCATATTTATCTGCCACTTTATGTGATCCAGGAATGACAGCAGCAGCAGCAGCTCTGGATAGCATCCAGACAGTGCAGTTAGCACTGCAAGTAGTGCAGACCATGCAACTTACATCATGGCGATTTCCACCTCCGTGCAACCCTAAAAGTACGTATTGTATTTTATCAAAATTTTCTTTTAAATCTATAGAAATAAATAAAATAAAATGTCTGTCTATGACTAATGTATGAAGACTACTGTCGTGTTGTGAGCACGCTTACAAAATCAAGTCTCACAATCACAAACATTATTCCCTAATACATATTTGTGATTTATTTTCTCATTCATGTTTTGACAGATGGCAGTTCCTTCGATTTCATCATAGTGGGAGCCGGCTCTGCAGGAGCAGTCCTCGCAAACAGACTATCAGCTAATTGTGACGTCAGCGTGCTACTGATAGAGGCAGGAGGACCTTCGCCATTAGAAGCAGATGTAGGTTTTATTGAACAACTTAATACAAGTGAAATGAATCCAAACAATGGCCTCAAAATAGTCACCTATCACTTTTTTTTTGCAGATGGCAGGACTGTTTTCTATCCAGCCAAGCTCGCTATATGATTACAATTTTACATCAGTGAATGATAATTACACGGCACAGAATTTACAAGGCCACCACATTGATCTGACGCAAGGCAAGATGTTAGGAGGCAGCAGCGCCCTGAACCATCTGATTTATGTTCAAGGACATCCCCACGACTACAACAATTGGGCCAGGATCTTAAAAGACCCCGTCTGGAACTTCGCAAACATGCTACCATACATAAAAAAGCTGGAGAACTTGGTGGACAAAAAATTACTCGCGTCTCCGTCTGCGTATTATCATGGTACTGAGGGACCAATAAAAATAACAAGAGAGTTAAACTCATGTAATCAAAAGATCTTGGCTGCCTTTAAAGAACTTGGTCACCGTATTGTTGAAGATACGAGTTCGTCAATGTCAAGGCTCGGGTATACTCAGCCATTGCTCACCAACGCTGATGGGGTTCGTCAAAGCAGCTCTGTGACGTACCTTGGAGATGCCAAATCGCGTCCTAACCTATGTGTTGCGATGTACACGACCGCAACCAAGATTTTAATAAAAAACGGCGCAGCTGTCGGTGTGCAAGCGACCGATTCTAATGGTAAAACCCAAGTATGTCTTGCTAAAAAAGAAGTTATCGTATCGGCGGGAGCATTTAACAGTCCCAAACTACTAATGTTGTCCGGTATCGGGCCTAAGGATCACCTAGAATCTTTGGGTATCAACATGGTTGCTAACCTTCCTGTAGGCAAGAACTTGCAGGACCATCCAGCAGCATTTCTTCTTTACCAGATGGAAAAAAACACATCACCTACTCCAGCGGCCAATCCATCCAAATTCCCTGTCCCACTGACTGGCGGTTTCGTGGCTCTTAATCCTTCACAGATGTATCCAGACTACCAGTCTACACACGGTCTGTTTCCTCACAATTCAGCTGGGTTACTTCAAGTGTGCTCCAACGTGTTCAAGTACTCTAATTCTCTCTGTAATAAACTATACAATCCGACCATTGGCAGGAATACCCTGCTCGCTATTATTAATCTGATGATGCCAGATTCACGCGGCGAAGTTTTATTGGCAAGTGCTAATCCTAAGGACAATCCTCTGATTTATTCTGGCACGTACAGAAACAATTCTGACTTGAAATTGATGGCAGCAAGTTTGGCAAACTTCCACAAGGTGTTGAAAACATCCTACTTTAAGAGTGTGGATGCAAAACTTGTTGATACAGGGCTGTGTAAAGATATAAGTACTTATGATAAGTTTTGGGAGTGCTATGCAGTAGCCACGTCTTCAAGTGTGTGTCACTATGTCGGCACCTGTGCGATGGGTTCTGTTCTTGACAGCAGGTTGCGAGTGAAGGGAGTGGATGCACTCCGCGTTGTCGACTCATCCTCTTTACCGACACAAGTGAGAGCCAACCCTAACTCTGCGGTCGTGTCGGTAGCTGAGCGCGCGGCTGACTTTATTCTCGATGCATGGAATATTCCTGCACACTATAGCACTCAATCGCAGATTTGTCCAAAGGTAAACCACTATAATGATAAGACAAAATGTACCGCTTTTAATTAGATCTTTTGCAAATAAAATTAGTTTTCTCTCATTTTATGTTTGTTATTTTAAAATGTAATTACTACCATCCCAGACTATAAGCTGCCATATAAGACTAACAGCTTCCCTTTGAAAAATAGCACAGACAGTATTGCCTACTTTTATGAATTAGCTTTTCGTGGCCAGGTAAGCATTTGTAGCTCCGGCTTACCTCTTACAAAAACTGACCCTTCGCCACTTATAAGCTGGTTGAAGCAGAATTAGCCACATTACAAGACGGTGAGCTGAAGTAGATAGGCATAAAGGCGGCCCACGTGATAAAAAGTAGTAAAAACCTTAGAGACAAAGTTGAAATGTCGTATATTTCAAAAAATTAATTGATGTGTAATAATTAAGTTCTTTAACGCTGAATTTCATAAGTCTACAGAAGAATTTCAGGCTTTCAGACAGGAATATTTTCTGGTTTCATGCTTTTCAGTTCGATTTATGTCGTAGTCGGGTTTTATAGTTTTTAACTATCCTTTTTGTTAAATAATGATCTTATTATTTGATGATAACATGACGTCATACATGCGCAATTGATAATAATCATGATGCAGCTACCTATGCAAATTAATACAAGTAAAATAGATTAGGTTATGCACCAGCGCATTTTTTATGTAAATTGGGCGTTATTGGCTAAATTGATAATGGTATCGTTACAACATTTTATATTGGGTGAAATTGGCCAAATTGAGAATGTTCAAAGTTTAAGTTGTCAAATTAACAGAAAAATCTTCCTGTATTCTCTGAAGAGGTAGTAGAGGTGTATTATAATATTGACGTGTAAAAGTATTATTTATAACTAGACTTATGCCCGCGACTCCGTCCGCGTGAGCTTCAATGAATTGACCATTTTAAATAACCATTTTATTTCAATTGTACATTTAGTAATCATTGGTTCTAATTCGACTTACACAGGACTAAATCAATCAGGGCGCAATGACAGAGACTTACAGACAGCATTTAATCAACATGGGGTGAAGAATGAGAGAGAGTATTTTTCGGCATTTCATAGTACATATTTAATTTCCAAAATTACGTAAACCCAAATTTTACCATAAATTAAATGCAATAATGTTTTATTGTGAAGTTCCATTTTGCCCCTAAACTATGTTTTATAAGAATGGTTAGCGAAACGATGATAGGTAGCTATTGTCTTTCTTTAATTGCGGCGAGACAGCGAGTATCTCTAGGTAAGTCGTTTGTTTATTTATTTTTCGTTTATTTATTTTGAATGCATACATTCCACATTTCAAAATTTCAAAAACTTTAAATAAAACACCGGTTATGAGCGTGCCGGACGACGCCCAATGCTGGATTCCGTAGCAAGGAGTATTTCAGTTTTCCAACCGCAAATATAAGTTTGTATTTATGTTAGTATGAAATACAAGGTTATTTTTGCAGTTGGTAAACTTAAAACTGAAAATATTCAATATTTCAAAAACTTGCAAACGTGCAACAATCTTGATTTATTTCAGATTTTTAGACAAAACGGTTGGAAAGTTAGAGGCGGGAGGCACATTGTTAACGACTTTTAGAGCTCATATCTCACCAAATATGTACCTACCTAAACAAAAAAGTCACTAAGGAACATTCATGGTATTTTCAAAGACCTATTCGCATGCTCAATCAAACACTGACCTAATAATGTCTTAGGTTTTCGCGATTATTATACTTGCGTGGTCGTCCTGCGACCACGAACGCTTCAAAGTATTCGAAACGTCAGGAAAACTCTAAGAATCTGTAATTTACGCGATTTAATCCGTTTAAACTTGTTTTATTACAAACACTGACCTAATTCAAAATTGATAACTTTTGGCAATCGACGTTTAAAGTTTTTGTTGTAGGTGCGCGTGGAACATAAAATATAGACTGATCAAATTTTTACCTTATTTTGCAAAGAATAGGGTTGTTTTTTTTTTTACTTTTGACTAGGTTGTAGAGCATGCTCTTTTAGGTCGGTATTTCACTGTAACTCATTTTGGCCAAATTTTGAGTTCGGTCAGTGTTTTACTAAGCATGCATATGAATTCACCGATACCCCACATGAAGGGGTTCGCGAAAATATTTTGATATTGTCTACTATTTCTTTAGGATGTAGATGGATAATGATAGTTATAAATAAGTCTACCTACTGCTGGGCAAAGGCGTCCCCTTAATTATCTCTTATGTATGCGTATTGTTATCCACTTTATTTGTCTATATTATTTGCATGCTACACCGATCGATGTCATCATGTCAACGCCGGCTCTCGCTGAAAACCAGCGCTGTGGCTCTGCTCCGTGCATGGGTCACAGCATCATGCTGAGCGATTGCCGTTTTGCGCGGATGTGATGCATATTTTCCTTGCAGGTTCTTTTTCGTATCTTTGTAATGTTTTATATTTGTGACGTCACGTCACGTCGACGCAAATAAATGCCGTTTCTTTCTTTCTTTTAGTTATTGTATTTATCTGCCAGTTCTGCCACTTCATGTGTTGCAGGAATGGCAGCTGCAGCAGCTCTATCTAACATACAGACGCTGCAGCTAGCACTGCAAGTAGTGCAGGCCTCGCAACTTACATCATGGCGATTTCCACCTCCATGCAACCCTAAAAGCAAGTACTACTGTTTGATGATATCAAACTCGTTTTCAAGTTTAATCTTCCGTTTGCCGTTTTCAATATCCGATACATCGACTCTGTACCCTACTTTTGACATGAGCCATTCAGCGTGTAACAAAAAGGGTATATACCTACGAGTATGTATGTACCTATGTATCTTTATTTATCAACGTTTTACAATATTCTTCTATAAACAAAGCCCCCACAAAACTGTTAACATAGTACATACGAGCAGTGCGAGACATGTATTTGGTAGGTATAGAATATGTAAGTACCGTATGCTAAATTTCAGCTCAAAATCTATTACTTATAAAATGGTCTATTTTTAGTTTTGTTAATTTTGTAAAATCCACTTCATATTAATTAACATCACGACAAGGGTCGTTCGAATTTATCTTATTCCGTTACGTGTCATTACGACGCTAATATTTAAGATTACCTATTTAAAATATTATTTAGGTATTTAGCTGGATTTAGACACGAAAAAAAGGTTAAGATGAAATAAATTCAATTCAATTCAATTCAATTCAATCATTTATTGCGAATATAGGTATACATAGTTGTTACATCAATGTCAAATATTGTGTCCAGCTATACTCAGCCATTACAGCATGCAATCTATCACATTTCATAATGTCATATTTATAAGATTGGAAGCTTAACTCAATAAAATGTCAGACAGATCAAATAGTAACATAACAAATAATACATAATCAAATCGAAACATAAAAATGTCAAAAATGGGTAAATGTCACTATGTGGTGTCGACGTAATACAATAATTATATTATTAATACTTATCGTCAAGGTACTGCTTAACACTATAATATGCTTTTTCAATAAGAAATTGTTTCAGCTGAAATTTAAACATATCTATACTATGGCATTTTAAGACACTTAATGGTACATGATTATATATACGAGGTGCCATACAAAAAATACTACCACTAAATTGAGCTGTGTTGTTCGTTGGAATACATACTTTTTGTTTATGTCTTTTGCTCTTTAATTGCTCAAACATGTTTATATGTGATTTTACAAAAACTGCTACCTCATATATGTAAATACACGGTAAAGTTAATAGTTTTAAAGCAATAAAGTGGGGTTTACAGGTTTCGGTGGACTTAAGCTTACAAATTGCCCTTACACATCTTTTCTGAGATTTGAAAACCATTTCTTTATTTACAGAGTTACCCCAGAATATGATACCGTACCTTAACGTTGATTCAACATAGCCCTGATATGCGGTGATAACTGCAGATCGGTTCACAACTTTCCCAAGCATATGCAAAGCATATGAAAATTGACTTAGTTTGGAGCAAATGCTGTCAATTTGGAATTTCCAATTCAAATTCGAGTCAATGTTGAGACCCAGAAACTTTGCATTTTCCACTTCACAAATATTTTGTCCGTTGTACTTAATGTCAAGATCTGGTAAATTATTTTTCCTATTTCTAAATGTCATAAAATTTGTTTTATTTAAATTGATTAATAGATTATTATTGGTCAGCCATTTAATTATAATGTCAAATATACTATTCATGTCAGATTCTAAGTCATTCTTATATTTATTGGTGAACATAACTGTGCTATCGTCTGCAAACAGAACCATATTATGACCTACAACACTAGGCAGATCGTTGATGTAGATGATAAATAACAATGGACCGAGGATACTGCCTTGGGGAACACCTTGAGTAATTTCACGATAGCTTGATGAGTAGATAATTTCTTTAAATGTTTTGCGGCAAACCCGAGTAATTTGTGTACACTGTTGTCGGTTACTCAGATACGATTTAAGTAGTCTCCATACGTTTCCTCTAATACCGTATGCCTCCAATTTACGCAGTAGAATGTTGTGATTTACATAGTCAAAGGCTTTGGTTAAATCCATATACAGCGCTGAGACTAAATGTTTGTTATTCAAGCCTGTCATTATGGTTCGTAGAAATTGATATACAGCTAGATTTATACTTTTATTTTTTCTGAAACCTACTGCTACTAAATGCTGCCACATACTTTTCCGCTACGTTGTCATGCTTGCCGAATCAAATCTCACATTCACAAATAACACACCCTACATATTTGTAATCTATTTTCTCATTAATGTTTTGACAGATGGCAGTTCCTTCGATTTCATCGTGGTAGGAGCTGGCTCTGCAGGATCAGTCCTCGCGAACAGACTATCAGCTAATTGTGACGTCAGCGTCTTACTGATAGAGGCTGGAGGACCTTCACCAATAGAAGCAGATGTAGGTTTTAATGAAACCAGCCTATGAATCCAAACAGTGTCCTCAAAATTGTTACCTATCATTTCTGTTTTGTTTTTGCAGTTGGCAGGACTACTAGCTATCCTGCCGAACACTCCATACGACTACAATTTTACATCAGTAAACGATAATTATACGGCGCAGAACCTACAAGGCCGCCATGTTGATCTGACGCAAGGCAAGATGTTAGGAGGTAGCAGCGCCCTGAACCATCTAATACATGTACAAGGACATCCCCAGGACTACAACAATTGGGCCAGGATTTTAAAAGACCCCCTCTGGAACTACACAAACATGCTACCATACATAAAAAAGCTGGAGAAATTGGTGGACAAAAAGTTACTCGCGTCTCCATCTGCTTGTCATCATGGTACTAAAGGACCAATAAAAATAACAAGAGAGTTAAACTCTTGTAATCAAAAGATCTTGGCTGCCTTTAAAGAGCTTGGTCACTGCATTGATGATGATACGAGTTCGTCAAAGTCAAGGCTCGGATATGCTGAGCCATTGCTCACCAACGCTGATGGGGTTCGTCAAAGCAGTTCTGTGACGTACCTTGGAGATGCCAAATCGCGTCCTAACCTATGTGTTGCAATGCATACGACCGCAACCAAGATTTTAATCAAAAACGGCGCAGCTTTTGGTGTACAAGTGACAGATTCTAATGGTAAAACCCAAGTATTTTTTGCAAAGAATGAAGTTATTGTATCAGCGGGAGCATTTAACAGTCCCAAACTACTAATGCTGTCCGGTATCGGGCCTCAGGATCACCTAAAATCTCTGGGTATCAACGTAGTCGCCGACCTTCCTGTAGGCAAGAACTTGCAGGACCATCCAGTAGTATTTCTTTTTTACCAGATGGAAAAAGACATATCACCTACTCCAGCGACCAACCCCCACAAATTCCCTATCCCAATGACAATTGGTTACGTAGCCCTTAACTCTTCGCAGATGTATCCAGACTATCAGTCAGTAAATTTGCTGTTTTCTCACGATTCAGATGGGTTACTTCAATTGTGCTCCAAGATATACAAATACTCTGATCCTCTCTGTAATATGTTATACAATGCTACCATTGGCAGGAATACACTGCTCGCTATTATTGATCTGATGATGCCAGATTCACGTGGCGAAGTTTTATTGGCAAGTGCTGATCCCAAGGACGATCCCCTGGTATATACTGGCATGTACAGCAACAGTTCTGACTTCAAGTTAATGGCAGCAAGTTTGGCAGACTTCAACAAGGTGTTGGAGACGTCGTACTTTAAGAGTATAGATGCAAAACTTGTCAACATGGGGTTATGTTCAGATACAAGTACTGAAAATGAGTTTTGGGAGTGCTATGCAATAGCTACGTCTGCAAGTTTGTGGCACTATGTCAGCACATGTGCAATGGGTTCTGTTCTTGACAGCAGGTTGCGAGTGAAAGGAGTGGATACGCTCCGCGTGGTCGACTCATCCTCTTTACCGACACAAGTGAGAGCCAACCCTAACTCTCCGGTCATGTCGGTGGCTGAGCGCGCGGCTGACTTCATACTCGATTCATGGAATATTCCCGTACTTTGTAGCACTCAATCGCAGAATTGTCCAAAGAACAAACAGTATAATGCTATAACAAAATGTACCGCTTTTAATTAGAATTATTTGCAAATACAATTACATGTCTCTCATGCTACGTGTTGTTTTAAAATTTAAAATTCCTCCCTAGAGACAATTTTTTACACTATACAACTAAAATAATGAATGGGGATCTGTCATTGTTCTTTTAATCTCTCTTTTTGCCATCAGATTTTGGTCGACCTATACATACCATATGAAAGAGCTCTATCTACTGCTACTATGTTATTATGTGCGTTTTGATGTATAATACAAAAAATTGTATATATCACATTTACAGCACAGCCGACACCAACATTTAAAAAAGGTATTGATAACAAAAATGGGTGAATAAAAAACATCTGATATCACTAGTATAAAGAACGTGTAAGATGAATGATATTGGATTGTATTGGATTTTGCATAAATAATAAAAAATGTATTTAATAGTTTTACGTATGAAGTTTAATTGACATCTTGTTACAATGTATTGTTTTAGAGTATAAAAACATAAAAAGTTTGCACCACTTGTGTGGCACCTCCTTGTACATCTTGTCTTGTACAACTAGGTATTACCTACCTATAATTTACATACTTTCAAACTAAATTGATAAACATTTAAGGTCTATGCAAATAAATACAGGTAAAATAGAACGAGTTTTATGGAAATTGGGTGATAATGCCTAAATTTAATGGTATTATTAAAACAATTAAAATTGGGTGATATAGGCCAAATTGATGATATTTAAAGTTCAGGTTATGACAATTACAGAAACATCGAAAATATAAAATCTCTTCTGTATTCTCCAAACGGATAGATATGTGGTTTGAAGTGCGGGAGAACGGAGGGAGACGGAAAATTTGTAGGCATTTAATTTTTTTACCATCTCGAAAATAATATGGTGTGTTGTGTAAGTGGAATAGAAGTCAACCGCGAGAGTGTTCGCTTAATACCACTGAGATTATAAAAGATCTGACTGTCCAAATAAAAATCATGCAAACAATAAATTCTATGGCACGTGCGTAAAACTAAAAATAGCTGATATAGATAACGCGGCATAAATTAAGGTGCGTAGGTATGATTTGAATTTAGATATTTTTTCATCGTTGTTTTTTTTAATTCGATTTTTATTGTTTTTGTACGAGAATTTCATTTCAAATTAGTAGTACCTACGCATGGCTACAGATCAAGCTATACATTTCCAGTATAAGCTGATCTCGCATTGTATAGGATTTCCTACAGTGAGAGATCAGTGTAAACTGGGAATGCTTGATGTGTAGCCGTGTGAACTTATCGATAAATCAATTTCATAATTACGTTAATGTATAAAAAAAAAGTTTTTTTGAAAAATATTTCTGCTATAATCTTCTACTCCATTCATCTATTACACCCTATTTTTTCCAGGCGGTAAAAAAGTCATCCGGTATAATATTTCCAAAATTAGGTAGGAACTTAAACCAAAATCTTAAAATAAATGCAATAATTATTATATTTTATTGTGAAGTGACATTTTGCCCCTATCTGCCCTACACATTGTTTTATATAAGAATGGTTCACGAAACTAGGAAACTTATTATCTTTCTTCAATTTTGGCAAGACAGCAAGTATATCCAGGTAAGCCTATTATTTTTTGTCGTTTATTTATTTTGAATACTAAAGTTTTACATATTAAAATATAACGGTAACATTTTAAGAATAAAAGTTTTTTATTGATGTTAATATTTTTAAGTATGTATGGACGCTATAGTATTATCGGTTGAAGAGAACGAATTTCGTCAATTTCCATACTGTATAGATACTAGATATTTTAAACTTATTACTTTATGTCAAATTAATTAATTAATTTAATTTGTCTCTGTTACACGGGACTAAGAATCCCGGGCCATTTGAAGGCGTGCGCGGGGCCGAAGCCAACACGAGGCCCTTTATGACAGCTTTTTCATAAAATTTAATGGTGACATAGCTGGTGATTATCCCTGTATGCAGTATAGAAATACACCCAAGGACAACCACCAGCTTATGCAGGACTATTGCTATATATGTGGAAAAAAGAAACTACTTGGGCTATTGTGGTGGGATGGTAGTGGACTAAGTTAAGGGGAACTAAGGAAAGCATACAACTCGCACACAGCTAGCAGCTTTCGCAATGCGCCAATTGAAGGAGCCAGCAGCACCATATCATCTCTGCTCCAAGAACATTATTTTATTGCTATTTGCCAAATGCGTATTTTTTATTGTAAACTACTTTACTTCCTACTTCTTTAAAACGATACTCGAACACAGATCTCGCTTTGAGCATAGATTTATAGCCATTTGATTGGTTAAAACTAGTTTCAAATAATGCTTCAGTCTTCAAATCTATGCTCATGTCAAGATCTGTGCTCGAGTATCGTTCTGAAATACGCCTTAGACAATTACAAATAAAAATATTCTCAACAGATCGAACCTGAATAAGAGTCGGTTGCACAAAGAGAATTAAATTTTAAAGGAGGCATTAACCATACAATTTCTATCGTTAAAGTCTCCTTTAAAACTTAATGACCTTTTCTGCAACTCAGCGTAAGAGATTTATAAAAATCCACCAGCTACCATTATAATAACAGCGCCTGACATAAATATATCAGCAACGTTAAATAGTCAACGCATTGCAGACACGTCAAACGTGGTCGAACATCCCATCTCAGTCTGCGCGGAGTTCAAAGAAGAAAATCACAGATTTATAATAATAATAACGCAGGGCAGCTTGTGGCGAGCTGTTGGGCAGTAGCGACCCCACGGACCTGACCCTCCCGGGAGAACTCTTGTTCCTCATCTCTGGCTTGCCTTAATTGGCCGGTCAGAGTGAGCACTGACGAGGAACAAGGCTCCCACCTCTCTCTTGCCTTTATTGGCTGGTTTGAGTGGAGATTCGCAAGAGCAAACGTGCTCGGGGGAAGGAAGTATTCCAGTAAGATGCTGGTAGGGATCTTGACCGTACTTCCGGGATTGTCCTGATAGCCGTGGAATACCGCTCCACTCCTCAAGCACCTCAAGATATGTTGCCCCCTTGTCGCTACGTCACTATGTGCTAGCGGCCGTTTTCGGGGGCCCATTTACTGAGTGTGCAAGTCACCCCCTGCCTATTTTATCCGTGTTTACAACCATTGGACAGGCAGGGGCCATAGGTTCCCATAGTTCCCCAAAACCAATCCACTACCATCCCATCACAATAGCCCAAGTAGTTTTTCTCCACATGTTTGCAATAGTTCTGCACAGCTGGGGTTTCTCCTTGTGCATTTATATGTGTGCATTTATATAGTGCATACAGGTATAATCGCCAGCTGTGTCACCATTACATTTTATATATTTTAAGTTAGTTGTAAAGGGCCTCTACGTGTTGGCTTCGGCCCCACGCACGCCTTCGAAAGGTCCGGGACTTTTTAAAGTCCCGTGCAACAAAAAGATAATAATAATAATAAAGTATTTATTTCCCAAAAAACATAGCACTTTGCACTGTATACATTGTTTGAAAATATATTTACATAATGATGCAATATTAGACTCTATCTTTTAAACTAGGACTAGCCTGTATCTTAAAAGATAGGGTTCAGCCAAGTGGATTCTGTTAATATTCACAACCAGAAACAAGTGAAGACAGTGTCAATGATTTGTACTAACAGCTGTACAGAAATAAAAATAACATAATAACAAAAACTAATCATAAGTAACACAAGGAGTGTGATTGAGCAGACATGCAGTGAGCATGTGTATGTATGTATATGTGGGGGTGTGTGGGTGTGTGTGGTATGTATGGGTTTGTGTGGTATGTGACTGTGTGGTGTGGGTGTAGGTGTGTGGGGATGAGTGTGGGGGGAAGTGATTCCGTGAATGTAATGAATATATAATAATTCGATGTAAAGTGTGATCTATGAATACATATATTATATTATAATATATTATGAGATGTAGGTTAGCAGATTCTCTGTTGCCACATTACATTTACAAATGTTCTTGTTACTTTTATGCTAAACCAAGCCTACATACAAAATATCAGCTTTTTACGGCTTCGGGAAGTAGGTACCCTAAAATCGGTTTTCCCCTCTCTGTAAGGAGTTTTTATAATTTTATTATTTTAAGGACGGTAAGCAAAGGTTGCATTCCAAATATCAGCTTTCTAAGACTTTAGGAAGGCCCGGATGATCATCAAAATGAACCGACGATCATCAGTCAGTGACGTATAGAAACGTATTAATAAAATCTAAAGTAGAACAGCTATTAAAATGAAATTTAGTACATACCTATATATGGATCCCGACTTCGTTATATTCTGAAAATTTGAGCTCGCTAATTTTATCCAAGCTGAAGTTATTAGGGGTTCAAAAATCAGCTGAAACGCTTCGAGAAAGTACACACAACAGTACCTTGGTACATATTTTTATTCTTTTGCTGTCTTGGCGAAAATATGATATGACTACAAACATTAGGTAACAATCTGAAAAACTTGGATCTCACAATAAAGTGTAAGAAAATTCTGTATCATGACCTATTGAGCGACACTTTATTTCTTTGAGCTTTACGAGGTATCAAACTACCTCACATATCATGGGATATCTCAATAGTATCTTGGTTTTAGATTACTTAGCATGAAATAGACGTCTTTTGCTAGGCAAAGCATCCCCAAATACTCTTTTTTGTTTTTGTATTTATCTGTCACTTCATGTGTTTCAGAAATGCCAGCCGCGGCAGCAACTCTGGCTAGCATACAGACGCTGCAGCTAGCACTACAAGTAGTGCAGGCCGCGCAACTTACATCATGGCGATTTCCGCCTCCATGCAACCATAAAAGTAACTACTATTTAATATTATCAAACACATTTTCAAGTATAATCTTCTATATCTATACAAAAATAAATAAAATTGAAACGTCTGTCTGATAATTAAAAATAGCTGCCTTTTACTCACACCCAAATACGCCACAATTAATTTGTAATGTATTTAATTCTTCTCTCATTGATGTTTTGACAGATGGCAGCTCTTTTGACTTCATCGTGGTAGGAGCTGGCTCTGCAGGAGCAGTCCTCGCGAACAGACTATCAGCTAACTGTGACGTCAGCGTCCTACTGATAGAGGCTGGGGGACCTTCACCAATAGAAGCAGATGTGGGTTTTATTGAACAACTTAATAAATGTTTCGTAAGGCAAATTAATCCAAAGTGTTCTCAAAATAGTCACCTATCATTTTTGTTTTATTTTTGTAGATGGTAGGATTGTTTCCTGTCCAGCCAAGCACGCCATATGACTACAATTTTACATCAGTAAACGATAATTATACGGCACAGAATCTACAAGGCCGCCATATTGGTCTGACGCAAGGCAAGATGTTAGGAGGCAGCAGCGCCTTGAACCATGTGATTCATGTTCAAGGACATCCTCAGGACTACAACCAATGGGCCAAGATCTTACACGACCCCGTCTGGAACTTCGCAAACATGCTACCATACATAAAAAAGCTGGAGAAATTGGTAGACAAAAAATTACTCGCATCTCCATCTGCTTGTCATCATGGTACTAAAGGTCCAATAAAAATAAGAAGAGAATTAAACTCTTGTAATCAAAATATCTTGGCTGCCTTTAAAGAGCTTGGTCACTGCATTGTTGATGATACAAGTTCGTCGAAGTCAAGGCTCGGATATGCTGAGCCATTGCTCGCCAACGCTGATGGCGTTCGTCAAAGCAGTTCTGTGAAGTACTTTGGAGATGCCAAATCGCGTCCTAACCTATGCGTTGCAATGCGCGCGACCGCAACTAAGATTTTATTAAAAAATAGCGCGGCTTTCGGTGTACAAGTGGTAGATTCTAATGGTAGTAACCAAGAGTTTTTTGCAAAAAAAGAAGTTATTGTATCGGCGGGAGCATTTAACAGTCCCAAACTGCTAATGCTGTCCGGTATCGGGCCTAAGGATCACCTAGAATCTCTGGGTATCGAAGTGGTCGCTAACCTTCCTGTAGGCAAGAACTTGCAGGACCATCCCGCAGCATTTCTTTTTTATCAAATGGAAAAAGACATATCACCTACACCAGCGACTAACCCTCACAAATTCCCTGTCCCAATGACAGTCGGTTACGTAGCCCTTAACCCTTCGCAGATGTATCCAGACTACCAGTCCATAAATTTGCTGTTCCCTCACGATTCAGCCGGGTTTCTTCAATTTTGCTCCAATGTGTTCAAATATTCCGATCCTTTTTGTAACAAATTATATAATGCGACCGTTGGCAGGACTATGCTGTTCGCTATTATTGATCTGATGATGCCAAATTCACGCGGCGAAGTTTTATTGGCAAGTACTGATCCCAAGGACGATCCTCTGGTATATACTGGCATGTACAGAGACAAGTCTGACTTAAAGTTGATGGCAGCAAGTTTGGCAGACTTCAACAAAGTGTTGGAGACGTCGTATTTTAAGAGTGTGGATGCAAGACTTGTCGATACGGGGCTGTGTAAAGATATAAGTACTGATAATAAGTTTTGGGAGTGCTATGCCTTAGCTACATCTTCAAGTGTGTGGCACTATGTCAGCACCTGCGCAATGGGTTCTGTTCTTGACAGTAGGTTGCGAGTGAAAGGAGTGGATGCACTCCGCGTGGTCGACTCATCCTCTTTACCGACACAAGTGAGAGCCAACCCTAACTCTGCGGTCATGTCGGTGGCTGAACGCGCAGCTGACTTCATTCTCGATGCATGGAATATTCCTGCACTTTGTAGCACTCAATCGCAGACTTGACCAAAGTAAAAAAACAGTTAAATTTTATGACAAAATGTACCACTTTTCAATAGCAAATAAAAATATTTCTCTATTATTTTGTTGTTTATTTTATAATTTAATTACCTACCACGTTACAAGCTGGCTGGAGCAGAATTAGCTATATTTCAAGACGGTTAGCTGCTGAAGACAAATAAAAGAGGTATACTTCCTGAAGTAGGCGCATATAAGCAGCCCACTTGATAAAACATGGTATAACGGCAGGAGTATGAGCACAAGGTTTGTGCTCATAACTCTTGCCGTTTTACCGCGTTACTGAGACCGCAAAATCAGCTAATGCGCAGGGAACGTTTGTGTCACAAACGTCATCTGCGCATTAGTTGATATTGCGGTCTCTTTGCCGGAATGAAGAAGACGGGAGCGCCGAGGCTGTACGCGATTTGTTCGTCAGACAATGCTCGTCGTCTAATTGGACCATTCTCTATTACGTGTTGTCAACTGTCTATTGGGCCGAAAATGTAACTACATGTGCGATGTGTGTTCATATAATTCACACATTTCAGATGGATTGCTACAAGTATGTGCTTTTAAACAAAACGAATCCGAGGAGGGAACAATGTTGTTCCTCAATGCGTAAGTTATACAGGGTGGCAGGTTAGACAGTGGATTTATATTTAAAGGGGTCATTGAACTCATCATTATGAACAACTTTTACTATGGGACCAACCCTGAAATCGCGAAAAAAAATCAGCTGTTCCATACATTTATGTTCACATAACTCAACAAAATGTATGGAACAGCTGATTTTTTTTTCGCGATTTCACGGTTTGTCCCAAACGTTGTAAAAGTTGTTCATAATGATGAGTACAATGACCCCTTTAAATATTTTCTCTGTTTAACCTACCACCCTGTATACTTTTTTTCTACCAGTTCCCGGTTCTCCTCATATACGAACAGTGCTGTGTCATCTGCGTAGGTGACTATTTTGCAGTTTAATAGTGTTTTAGTACACAGGTTGTTTATATATATGAGGAAAAGTGTAGGACCCAAGACACTACCCTGAGGCACTCCAAAAGAAGGAGTAGCGGTATCACTTACGTAGGTATCAATCTTGACGCATTGAGTGCGATTTGACAAATAGCTTCTGAAATGTCCAACATAATTTCACGCATTCCTATAGCTTCCATCTTTGAAAGTATTATTGGGACAGAGACAATCTCAAATGCTTTAGTGAGGTCTAAGAAGATGCCAATCACTTTACACTTGTTATCTCAGATCATAGAAACAAGGGAGATGTGCCAAGGCGCGATTGAGCTTGATGCTTTAATTTGCTCACATTGGGCGTAGTACAAAAGTACACGCTGGCGACGAACCGAACACGATCGATGATATAAATACAGTGTTTTAGTTTAGTGCTAGTGTTGAGTGACGATTAACAGTATTAGACTGAGAGTGTGCGGAATTTTTTATGTGTGGGAGATCTTTATATTCACGAGGGGCGCTTGTAATTGTGTTGAAAAATTTACTAAAAGTGGCGACAGTTGTTCCCGTACTAATTTGCTATGATGGCATATCTCCTTGTTTCTATGATCTGAGCTTATTATCAAGTTTCCTCGTTAGTTTTGTAAATCTTCTGTTTTAGTTCTATTATATATTTTTTAAAGAGGTATTTTGTTGTTTTTAGGGTTCCGTAGTAAAACTAGGAACCCTTAAAGTTTCGTCATGTCCGTCTATCCGTCTGCCTGGCCGTTTGTCACACCCTCGTCAAATCTAAAGTTCATAACCAATTTGTATGAAACTTTGCAAGTAGATGCCTTATATGAGCCGCCATAAAGGGCTGTAGTGAAATTATGAAAAATAAAATAATTAGGGGTGGACCCCATATATGAAACTGAGGGATGAAAAAAATATTTGCGCGCATCCTTTCGTGTGGGGTATCGTTGGATAGGTCTTTAAAAATAACTTAGAGGTTCCTAAAAGACTTTTTCATCATCCAATAAATACTTTCGATTAAAATTGATTTAAACAAGATATGTCGATAACTTTTTGAAATATTCACTATTTTCAGTTTTGAATTTACCAACCGCATAAATAACTTTGTATTTCGTAATAATATTATGAAATATTAACTTATATTTGCGGTCGGAAGACTGAAATACCTACTTCAAATTAGTTTGAACAAGATGCGTCAATTAGTTTTTGAAATAATCGGTATTTTAATTTTTGCTATTTTTCTTATTATTCTGACATAATATTTTGACACAATGCAATATCAGACTTGGAGCCCTGTTACGGCTATAGTTGATTCCAACATTTAAAAAAAAAGTATTGTTATCAAAGATGGAGTTTTTAATTAAACATGATGTCACTCTCTTTTAATATGTTACCTATACTTTCAAACTAAATTGATAAACATTATGGGCCGTACCACAAAAAAGATAAACACGCGTTCAACACGAATGCTACCAAAAATAATATGCACTTGTTTTAGCACTAACTTGACTGAAACATGTGTGTATTATTTTTGGTAGCATTCGCGTTTAACGCGTGTTTATTTTTTTTGTGGTAAGGGTGTATTGGTCTATGCAAATAAATACAAGTAAATTAGAATGAGTTTAATGTAAATTGGGTGATAATGGCTAAATTAAAAATTGTATTATTAGAACAATTAAAATTGGGTGGTATTGACCAAATTGATCGTTTTCAAAGTTCAAGTTACGACAATTTACCAGAAATATATTTCTATCTTTAAAAAACATAGGAACATGATTTGGTTTTCTTATTTTGGAGAAATAACTATTACTTATTTTTACCCGACTGCCAGACGCAAAGGAGGGTAATGTGTTTATCAGTCTATGTATGTATGTATGTATGTATGTATGTATGTATGTATGTATGTATGTATGTATGCTTGTTTCTATGTGGCGTTCTAGAGACCAAATGCGTAGGCCGATTTTGATAATTCTTACGTCAATCGATTCGTCTTAACCTTGCGAGTGTCACTAAAGACATAACAGTAATCAAAATTCACCACAGCGACAACCAGACGCCATATTGTCAAAATGAAAAAAAAAAAAGTTGATGAACTATGTCAAGTGGGGTGTCGTTGAATAGGTATTTTAAAATCATCTTTAGGTTTCTTTTATCATTTTTCATTTTAAATAATAGTTTAGGATATATAACGATTTAAAGTTGTTTAACAAAGCAATCATTCTCGCTAATTCTTACTTATTGATTTAAGTTTTTATTTTAAGTATTAACGATATACAAACAAAAAAGAAGATTACGAAAACATACATTAAAAACTAAAAAGTGAAAAATAAAAATAGTAAATTAAAAATTAAAAAAACCCGACTGCCAAAAAACAACTAAAAAGTTCAAAACAAGAGCACTTTTCAAGCAGTCTGATGCAGTTGGTGGCAATTATTTGTGTTAAATCTTAGATTTTAAATGCCACCAACTGCATCAGACTGCTTGAAAAGTGCTATTGTTTTGAACTTTTTAGTTGTTTTTTGGCAGTCGGGTTTTTTTAATTTTTAATTTACTATTTTTTAATAAATTAGTATCTGTGTTTAGAATAGTTAGTTTTTATTAAGTTTAATTATTGCAAAGCGCCTGATCAAATATAGATAATAATTACGCATGGCGGCAATTAATTGCATTGCGTGGGATGCATTGTTTTTATTAATTTCATTGTAATCTGTTTGATCACAAATGTCATCTGCGCATTGGCTGGTCTCTGTAGCGGAGTGAGGAGAAACGTTGCGAGCGATTGGTTCGACGACCATGATGCTCGTCCTCTGATTGGACCGTTCTGTTACGTATGTCAGCTGTCTATTGTTTATTGGGACGGATATATACCTGCATGATGTGTGATTTGTTTTGTTCCGAACTTCCGGTTACTTTTACTTTTTTCATTCCCTTGTTCTCCTGTTTTGTGAATTGGAATACACGCTAAATCCATCGGAAGCTTTTTATTCACTGGAAAATCAATATAAATCCCCAACATGGTCCTAACGACCCGGATTTAAATGAAGATTGAACATAAATCAGCGACAGTAAGAAATACTACGGATTTCTATTGAAATTACAAGATTTGCGAATATTGGCCATTACGCCATTGTTGAAGACGCTCGGTACGAGGTCCAAAGGTCAACTTGAACTTCGGCGTGGCAAACAAAGTTATTTTGGAGATATTGGATACCTGGATAAGGCTGAATACAGTGTTCAGTAACTATAAATTGGTAATAAGTACCCAGTACTCTGAATTAGGTTTGTTGTAAGGTAAATATTTCGCTTAGGTTTCCGTTGTAAAATTGTTAAGGTTAGTAACTACCTATTTTATGTACTTAGATTGTTAAAACTGGATAATTATTTTATTTGCAGTAATCTGATTGCATTATTTAAAACACAGCAGGAACTAGGTAACTATTGTTTAGTAATTAAATAATTGTACCATTAGAACATTAAGCCAAAAGGCATTAATTTATTGATTGTTCATAATTCTTTAGTTGAGTTTTAGTTTAATGTATGTTGGTATCAAACAATCTTTTAGGTAGATTATTACTATATTGTACTTAACTTGTATTCCAGGTAATTATTGTGAGGTATTTATAAGATATTTATTTGTACTACTGTATTTCAGTTTGATATCTGCCTCTCAAAATGACTGACAAGGAGAAGGAGCTAATTAAAAGAAGGGCAAGTTACAAAGGACGTCTGACAGCGTTCTGTAATTATTTTAATGAATTGGAGGATTCGCTAAATCCGTCACAGGTTAGCGAATTGCAGCTGCGTTTATAATAATAATAATAATAAAATCATTTATTTCGACCAACACAAGGATCATAGTTACAATTATAATAAAATAGATTAATGACATTGAAAATAAAAAATAAATAATAATTATAAAACAACACCAGACTCCAAACATTTTTACATGCTTCGATTGCTCAGCATATGAACCATACAGCAATGGTTCAAATACTGGCAATCGAATCGCTGCGCAAATACCCTCAGGATGCCATTGGAGCCGGCCCGAACCCTGCGCACCAGGGATGTGCACCGTTTTCGCATAGTTGTGTAAAAACAATCTACTTGCGACTCGGCAAACATCCCCGATGCGCTACAGAATCGGGGCAGCCCCATCAGCATCCTGAACGCATTATTATATTGCACACGAAGGGCGTCGTACTGTTTGCGCGTGTATGAGACCCACAGGCTGCTCGTGTAGAAAGATGTACAATATGCTCTGAACAATGTTGTTTTCACTTGTGTGGTACAACGAGCAAACCTGCGAGCCAGCATATTCGCTCTCACAGACAACGCCCTGCGTTCTCGCTCTATGTCTGCATCATCTTTCAGATCAAAGGACATCATATGTCCCAGATATTTAAACTGTTCTACCCTCTTGAGCGGTGTTCCATATAATTTAATGGCAGGTATTGTGGGCGGACATTTTCCTCTAGCCTGAAAGACCATGCATTCACTTTTTTTGACATTATATATCAAGCCATGGTTGTGAGCGTACTTTTCACAGATACCCAGCAGTTTCGTTAGACCACATACAGATGCACTCAGCAGCACCATGTCGTCTGCGTAACTGATGTTGTTGACACACACATCATCAATGTGGCAACCGACACGAGTGCTGCTGAGCTCCTCTATTAATGCGTTCACATACAGATTAAAAAGCTTTGGTGAGGTTAGTCCCCCTTGCCTCACCCCACATTCCAACCTGTATGGCTCAGAGTATGCATTTGACCATCGCACGACATTGACCTGGTTATGATACCAAAATTTAAATATCCTGCAAAGTTCTGTTGGCAGGGCGATATCTTTTAATTTTTGCCACAAGATATCGTAGTTAACCAGGTCAAATGCCCTGGATAGGTCGAGAAAACATGCATAAACAGGCGTTCGCCTTTCTGTGTAGTACTTGATAGTCTGTTTCACACAAAGTATTGCTGTATCTGTGGAGAGTCCCGGTCTGAAGCCGAACTGGTTATCGCTTAAATTTAGGTACTCATCCAGTCGATCACTAAGCAAACTATCAAGCACTTTCGCTACAGTAGTGGCCAGTGAAATTGGCCTGTAGTTGGATTTATCTGATATATCACCAGTTTTATTCTTCACGATTGGCACCACCACAGTTTTCATAAGTGCAGCAGGTAAGTACGAATGCCCTATGCACAGCGTATAGAACATCGCGAGCACTCTAGGCAGGTGCGGCCCTGCGTGTTTGAGATGTTCGATGCTGATGCCATCATGGCCAGGAGACTTCCCTCGCGACATAGCTTTAATAGCTTTTTTAACATGTTTAGCGGTAATTCTAGCTTCAATCTCCTGGCGATGTGGCTCATCATCGTTCATCGACTGTGATGATCCCAATGGTGATTTTACTGTGAAATGATTCTTAAACATGTCGGCTATACAGCTGTGATCATTGATACCATTAACGCTCACTGGAAGGCTAGGTTTGCCACTAGACTTATTGGTGGACTTCCAAAAGTGTCGGAAATTATGCTTCGAATGGTGCGATGCTAAAATGTCCATTTGTATTTGTTCGCTATGGTTCTGACACCATTTTAAGCGGGACTTAAAAACATTTCGACTCATCTGCATTTCCTCGAAAACACGGCCCGACTTCGGTTTTCCACACCCTACCCATAGACGATATTTACACCTAGCCTCCCTGTGAGAATCACTAACATATCTGTTCCATCCAACCACAGGCTTCTTTCTGTTATACCGTGTCAAGACATAACTATCAGTGGCAGCCTTGCCTAGAACAGAAATTAAGTCGTCGTACAGTTTATCAATATGTTTTCTGTGATCTACATTATTACAAACATAGTCACTACACTTGCGAAACACGCTGGGAAAATCAATACATCTTAATCTCTCATGACAGATCTCACTATACAGTAAAATTTGGTCTGGTTTTCTTTCACCCCACCGTACTTTATTTACTATAGATCCCGTTTTACATGATATTTTTGGTTTTATAACATCAAAATTACATTCTACAATTAATGGGTAATGATCAGACCACAAGACGTCGTATTTTATGTAGACATTTACTATGGATCGTAGGGCGGAGTTGGTAGCCACACAGTGATCTAACCAACGTCTAGACCCATTCGCCTCACTAATAAAGCTATACGTGTCAGAACCTAGCCCTAGTATCTCCACGTCCGCACATGTCCACTCTAATTCATTACAAAAACATGTAAGCTCATTGTAGAATAATTCATTTGGATGGGCGTTAAAATCACCCAATAAGTACACCGACTCGATATCCTCATTATTAACAATAGCACTCACCAGGCTGAGACAGTCCGTGAAATCCGTTAGGTTGATCAACTTATCTGTCGGCATGTAAACACTAAACACTAATATCGACTTTAAGCCCATTGTTATTTTTATGGCACAAACTCGCGGGTTATCACATTGTAAGACCGACACATTTTGAAAAACTCCTTTGTTCCAAAGTAGTGCAACTCCTCCATAAGGCCGGCCACGAAGCATTCCGGCCGTGGTGTCCACTGCTGATGTACCGGTGCACCCGAAGCTCTCATCGATTTCGCCAAGAAATTGTAAATCGTCGGGCAACAGCCACGTTTCTTGTAACGCTATTATGTCCGAGGATCGGCATAGTTCTTTAATACTTTCAACTGAGCGTTTTACATTTTTACAGTTGAAACTGACTAATTTGTATATATTATGACTGTTGATCATAATGTTATGTGGCCAGGCCGCTTACAGTGTTACCCGCACCGTTCGCATTCTTTTGCTTGAAGTTTGTAAACCGCCTAAATATAACGCCCTGGGGCCAAAGTTTGTTATCTAAGAACGTGGATAATTTTTGTTCGGAGATAAAAAACTTGTACGCATTGTGATATTTATCTCTTTGAAACGATATTCTCTCCAAGGTAATCACTTCATTTGTTTTTCGATAAATGTAATCTGCTATATCATTTTCTGTTGTTTCTTTATGCACCTTGGTAATAAACATTGGCACCTGCCTGTCTGCGGCTTTGAATTTACAGTCCGTGTCATTTGACATTCCCATTTTACCTAGGTAACGATAGTTCACTTTAGGTTTTCGACGTTGTACCGGTTTCCATTCACTATCCACACCAGTTTTCACCATCTCCGCAAAGGATTTATTTTCGGTTTGTTTATTACTTATCACGATCTCATTAGCTACGCGCGCACTATTTGTGGCTGTAGTTAACTCAAACAGCTGATCGGCTGACGTCACGATCTCCGAGCCGTTATCTTGACTAGCGGGCGCTGGCGGCCCCGCCCCTGCCGCATGCCCCACCATAGCTTCGCTGCCACCGCTCAATTGTTCTACAACTTGCGGGTAATTTTGCGATGACCGCTCGCGATTTTCTTTAGGCGAAGACGATATCGAAACACTCTCAATATTATGCTCCGTAACAATCGTATCTAAATGTGAGAGCCCCATAGGTCCACTACCCAGATACGCTCCTCTCTTCGTATTTAACCTCATATCCCGATATTGATATTGATTCAGAGTTGACTGGTCCGATGTTGTAGTCATATTTTCTATTGCCTGTTTAAATTCTTCGAGCTGATCCGACGTAACGTACTTGGTTTTTATGTCTTTTAGTTCTGTTTGAAGGATTAATATATCCTTTAATAGTTTCGTGACATCTATATGGTCAAAGGTAACCGGTGGAAGTTTTTCCAAGTCACGGGCCACAAACACTGGCATAACTTCTGGATCCATTCCTTTGAAAAGAGATATTATATCTTCCACGTCACGATTTTCCTTTCCTTGCCTTTTACGCGTAATTTTGCGCTTACACGTCGGCAACGATTCAAAAAGTAACGATTTTGATCGTTTTATTTCTTCACTTTTAAACGACGACACACATATTCTGGTCAGACTATCTTCGTCCATTATCGATATTTTGTTTTGCACATAGGCTAACAACTCGTCTATCACAATATTGCATGAAATGCACTTCACAGTCGACGTCATTTTTACGAACCGAATCTATGATTACGCGGTTGAAAGCACACACATCCTTCGTCGCTAGATGCGCGCGCGCGACTGAAGGTAAGCTGGAAAATTTATTTGCACAATATGACGAGGTTCAATTGGGATTAGAGTGTTTAGCCAGTGACATTAGTAGTCAACTTCCAGTGCGAGATGAGTTTGAATCCACATATTATAAAATCTTTTCGAAGGCTCAAACTTTACTTACACGTAACGTGAAATCAACTACGGATGATCTTTTAGAAAGTGATAATTGTTCATCACGGATGCGTAATCGCAGGCTTGTTAAATTACCTACCATACAACTGCCAAAATTCTGTGGTTCTTATGAGAAATGGTTGGAGTTCCGCGACACGTTCTCTAGTTTGATACATGATAATGATGAAATGGATGATGTCAATAAATTCCATTACCTTAGGGCTTCTCTCGGTGATTCAGCTGCTGTGGTAATACAATCTATAGAGTTTTCTGCGATCAATTATCCTGTCGCATGGAAAATATTATGTGAACGTTTTGACAATAAGCGGCTTTTAATACAAAATCATGTTAATGCATTAATAACCATCGAGCCAATTAAAAGGGAGTCATCTGTTAATTTAAAACATATAATTGATATGGTAAACAAGAACTTGCGTTCATTGGAATCATTAGGAGAACCAACAAAACATTGGGACACAATCTTAATTCAATTAGTTACAAATAAATTGGACTTCAAAACCTTTCGTGAATGGGAAGAATTTAAGGGTTGTGTAGATAAAGATAAGTCAATAACATTAGACATATTCCTTAATTTTTTGCGAAATCGTTCCGACTTACTGGAAACTATTGAAAGGTCCCAAAATAATCACAGTAATAATACTTCTAATCCTAAAACTAATAATAAACATAGAAGCATGGTATCTGTAACCAATACGTCAACTAGTCGGCCTAATTGTGGTTCTAATTCTTCTAAATCATGCCCAAAATGTCAAGGTGAACATAACCTTAGTAATTGTTCACAATTTCTTGGACTTAGTAATGAACAGAGGTTAGAGTTACTACCACAATATAAAATATGTTTCAATTGCTTCCGCACAGGCCACTATGCGAACCACTGTAAATCAATTGGGTGCAAGGTGTGTAAGCGCAAGCACAACACACTTGTTCATGTTACAGATGCTAAGGCTAAGTCAACAATTAAACCATCTACTTCTAGTGGTGACCGCGATAACACTACCAGTACGTCTGCTGAACAATTGCCTGTAAGCAACGTTTCATTGTCAGCACAAGTCTTAACAAATGTGCAAAATAAAGGTGAAGTTCTTTTAGCCACATCATTAATAAAGTTGTATGATGGTAACAACCGTGCACATCTTGGTCGTGCCATTCTGGACAGTGGTAGTACATCGTGCTTTATTACAGAAAAATTATGTAATTTATTAAATTTACCCACAATTAAAGTTAACGAGTCACTGATGGGTATAAATAATTCTAAGTCACTAATAGGTAAAATGTGTTGCGTTCCGATAACGTCATTAAACGAAAACTTTACTACAAATATTTACTGTTTTGTCTTACCTTCCATTACTGATGAAGTTCCTTCTCGTCAATTGAATCTTAATGAGTTCAATATTCCGAGTAATTTGTGCTTAGCTGACGCACACTTTTATACCCCATCCCCTGTCGATCTACTTATAGGTGCAGATGTTTTCTGGGATTTATTGGGTACAGAAAAAATAAGTTTAGGTCTCAGTAAACCGGTGCTATTTGAAACTAGACTTGGTTGGATAGTTTCAGGCCCTATTCTGAATAGTGGCCAAGTGCCATATTCGATTCCTATACTTAGTAACTTTGTAAACGTTGATCATAACAAAACTAATGTTATTCAGGATAGCTCGAGTACTGATGATATTCAAAACCTTTTAATGCGTTTTTGGCAACTCGAGGAAGTTGGCCATCAGTCATCAGTATATTCACGAGAAGAAAAAATGTGTGAAGAACACTTCACACAGAATACAACGCGCCTTAAAGATGGCCGTTTTTGTGTAAGGATACCTTTAAAACAATCACAAGATAACTTAGGTGATTCTATGCAAAGAGCAAAACACTGTTTGCTTTCTTTAGAGCGCAGGTTTAAGAGTCAACCATTATTTAAGGAACGTTATTGTGATTTTATGAAAGAATATGTTGAGTTGCAACATATGTCTAAATGTGTACCTGATCCAAGTAAGGTTGCATATTTTATTCCTCACCATGGTGTGGTACGGGAAAGTAGTTTAACTACTAAACTCAGGGTAGTGTTTAACGCCAGTAGTCCCACTACCTCTGGAGTATCATTTAATCATTTACAAATGATAGGACCTACTGTACAAGATGATTTGGTGTCAATTCTTCTACGATTTAGGAAATATAAATATGTTATTTCCGCAGATGTAGAGAAGATGTACCGCCAGGTACTAGTACATCCAGATGACAGGCATCTACAGCAGATCCTATGGCGGGATGACCCTTCCAAGCCTATGGTGGCCTACCAGTTGAATACGGTCACGTATGGTACCGCCAGCGCTCCGTATCTTGCTACTAGGTGTTTAAGACAATTAGGGCTTGAGTGCACGAACAGTAAAATTGCTGCTATAATAAAACATGATTTTTATATAGACGATTTGCTATCAGGGGGAGATACAATTGAAGATGTCCTTGATATACGTCATAAGGTAACAGCAGAACTGGCCTCAGCTGGAATGCCCTTACGTAAGTGGAAATCTAACAATTTTCATGTAGTGTCTGACACAGAACACTCTTCATTGAGTTTAAACATTGGTTCAATGGAACCCTGTAAAACTTTAGGTCTCAGCTGGAATACTGAGACTGATGTATTGTGTTTTTCAATTAATCCCGATATTTCTAACACAATGACGAAACGCGGGATACTTTCTACTATTTCTCAGATTTTTGATCCGTTGGGTCTATTAGCTCCTTGCATTATTACTATGAAAACTCTAATGCAAAAACTTTGGGTGCATAAATTAGGATGGGACGATCAGTTGCCATCAGATATATTAAAGTTATGGTCCAATGTAATACATAACTTATCAATGTTAAATGAATTACGTATTCCACGTATTGTATTGTGTAATTCATATAATACTATAGACTTGCACATATTTTGTGATGCATCACAAATAGCATATGGTGCATGTATATATGTACGAAGTAAAAATAATGACGATAATGTTTTGGTCCGTTTACTTACAGCCAAGAGCCGAGTAGCTCCTATTAAACCGACGACAATACCAAGGCTGGAGCTGTGCGCGGTATTGGTTGGTGTTCGTCTTTACGAAAAGGTGATCTATGCTCTCCGAGCTCAGGTCAAAAGTATCACCTTTTGGACAGACTCGACAGTTGTATTGGGCTGGCTTAAGATGATACCAAGTAAATTACAGCCTTTTGTCCGCAACCGGGTTGCAGAGATAATGGACAAAACACCAGCATGCGCTTGGAGGCATGTACCTACAGATTTAAATCCAGCTGATTATATATCACGCGGAATAGATGTAAGTCTTTTACAATCTTTAGATTTATGGTGGTCGGGCCCTGACTTTCTGAGATTTGATGTCTCAAGGTGGCCTAGTAATCCAGTTGTATCAAAGGAACTTCCAGAAGTTCGAACTGAAGTTTCTTTGCTTGTTACACCCACCAATCCACGACCAGTTGTGGAATTTGATAGGTTTTCAAATTTTACTAAGCTTATACGATCGGTGGCATATGCTTTGAGATTTATTAACATTCATGTTAAAAAACAACCACCTGTACATCAATTTCTGAGCACAGATGAATTAAGGCAGTCATTATGGTTTATTATAAGGCTCTCGCAAAGGGATTCTTTTCCGGAGTATACTCTTTTATTAAATAAGAAAAATTTGCCTACAAAGAGTCCATTGATTAAATTCAAGGTATTTCTAGATGACCACAAATTAATGCGTGTTGGAGGTCGTCTCGAAAATTCACAATTTTCTTATGAGAAAAAACATCCGTTATTATTACAGTCCACACAATTTGTTACAAAATTATTATTTGAATCTATGCACAAACAATTAATGCACGCAGGGCCGCAATTGTTGCTGGCCTCTATTAGAGAATATTATTGGCCGATTGGGGGTAAATGTTTAGCTAAATCAGTTTATCGTAAATGCATTTTATGCTGTCGCATGAAAGGACAGATAGTCTCTCCTGTAATGGGTGATTTGCCACAGCAGCGTTTGAGCCCCGGGGGCTTTCCCTTTGAAACAGTTGGCGTCGATTATGCTGGACCCATAATGTCAGCAAGTAGACAAGGACGTGGTTGTCGTCTCACTAAAGTTTATATTGTTCTTTTTGTATGTTTTGCGACTAAAGCCGTACATATCGAATTGGCAGGTGATTTAACAAGTAACAATTTTTTATCGGTTCTTCGTAGATTCGTTTCGAGAAGAGGAAAGCCTAAACACATCTACTCTGATAATGGGACCTCGTTTGTTGGAGCATATAACGAAATTGGCAAGTTCATACGTAGTAACTGCAATTCGTTATCCAGTGAATTTGCTAATGAAGGAATAAACTTCCATTTTATCCCTCCTCATGCTCCTCACTTCGGAGGCCTTTGGGAGGCCGGTATCAAATCTACCAAATATCATTTAAAAAGAGTACTGGGCAATTGTAATCTGACATTCGAAGAGCTGAACACTGTGCTTGTTCAAATTGAAGCCCTACTGAATTCTCGCCCACTCACACCACTTTCATCAGATCCCTGCGATTTGTCGCCGCTTACGCCTGGCCACTTCATAATAGGACGGCCACTTACAGCATTGCCAACGCCAAATCTCGAAAACCGTCCCCTCACTTACTTGACCAGATTTCAGAAAATCGAAAAGCTACGACAACACTTCTGGACCAGATGGAGTAAAGAGTACGTCTCAGAACTACAGCAGCGAGTGAAATGGCGATCTGGTACTGAGCCTTTACAAAAGGACACTCTCGTGCTTATTAAGGATGACAATCTTCCTCCTCTCAAATGGCGATTGGGACGAGTTATGGCAGTTTATCCAGGACGAGATGGAATCAGCCGTGTCGCTGATATTAAGACGACCAGTGGAGTGGTTAAGCGAGCGTTCAGCAAGATATGCCCTCTACCAATATCGCATACAGAAGATTCTGGTTGAGAGAAGATCTCTCAACGCCCGGGGGGATGTTTAGAATAGTTAGTTTTTATTAAGTTTAATTATTGCAAAGCGCCTGATCAAATATAGATAATAATTACGCATGGCGGCAATTAATTGCATTGCGTGGGATGCATTGTTTTTATTAATTTCATTGTAATCTGTTTGATCACAAATGTCATCTGCGCATTGGCTGGTCTCTGTAGCGGAGTGAGGAGAAACGTTGCGAGCGATTGGTTCGACGACCATGATGCTCGTCCTCTGATTGGACCGTTCTGTTACGTATGTCAGCTGTCTATTGTTTATTGGGACGGATATATACCTGCATGATGTGTGATTTGTTTTGTTCCGAACTTCCGGTTACTTTTACTTTTTTCATTCCCTTGTTCTCCTGTTTTGTGAATTGGAATACACGCTAAATCCATCGGAAGCTTTTTATTCACTGGAAAATCAATATAAATCCCCAACAATCTGAATCGTGTTCTTACGCGGTCACCCATCCCTTTCTTACGTCTCAAAGAGAAAGGGACGCCAATAATTAATCCAGGTTTCTAGTTGCGCCTCAGTTTCGTAAACAAAATGTAATGTTAGTAATTATCATGTTTTATAGTGAAGTTCCATTTTGCCCCTATTTTCCCTAAACATTGTTATATAAATAATGGTTAACGAAACGATGATACTTATTATCTTTCTTCAATTGCGGAAGACAGCAAGTATCTCTAGGTAAGTCTATTATTGGTCGTTTATACGTTTTACAGTCACTTTCATTTAAAAAAAAAAAAAAAACCGGCCAAGTGCGAGTCGTACTCGCCCACCGAGGGCCCCGTACGATCCTTGGTCGTATAATAGTTAAAAAAACCGAACCGCATAACTAAGTTTGTTTGTGAAGGAATTTTGATGACTTTGAAAAAACTGTACTAGTTAGGAACATCGTTTTATTTTTAGTGCAATATATAGGTCAATTTCTATCTACTTTAATTAATTCAGATTTTTTGCTTCGCAAACTTCGGAGATAGAGGGGGGGAATGGTATTTTTTCAGTCATTTTTCATCATATACTAGTTAGGAACATCGTTTTATTTTTAGTGCAATATATAGGTAAATTTCTATCTACTTTAATTATTTCAGATTTTTCGCTTCGCAAACTTCGGAGATAGAGGGGGGGAATGGTATTTTTTCAGTCATTTTTCATCATATGCCGAAAACTATAAGACATAAAAGAAAATGAAAATGCATTTTGAAATGTGCAGATTAAGCCCTTTCATATGATATGCCACTTGACCTAATTACCCCACTTTAAAGTTCAAACCCCCACTTCAGCCCCCTTTTTCAATGAAACTAAAAATATTTTTTGACTTCAGTCACTTGTAATAAAGTTGGGCAAGCATTTTTCATAACTATTCCAAATTTCAAGTCGATAGCATTAGTGGTTGCTGAAATAAGCAGCTGTGACAGACGGACGGACAGACGGATAGACGAAGTCGCACCATAAGGGTCGCTTTTTAACCGACTTCCAAAAAGGAGGAGGTTCTGCATTCGGTTGGTTTTTTTTTTTTTTTTTTTCCATTTATGTACACCGATTACTCTGTGATCTGTGAGCCGATTTACGTGATTTTTTTCATATGGTAAAAGAAGCTCGCGCGGTGGTCCCATATAAATTGTATTAACTTATGTTGAATACTTTTGTAACCAGCTTCAATAAACGGATTTTTTCGTGTATATCGATGACATCATGACGATAATAAAAAAGTCATATTATGTTGGTACACGAATTCCTGGACGCAATCGATCTCAATATTATACATGCATAACATCACGCTAGTTTTTTCCGCAAGGTTAGGCAGAGGTGTATAGTACACATAGTTTTTTTTATGTTCAAGTCTTATTTGATAGAAGGTTAGGGAAAGAGCCTATTGCTGAAAATACATTGTTTTCGATTACTGAAACGTACTTATCGACGAATATCTTCGAAGGTAAGTACCTATTTAAATTCGTGAAAGCAATCGATCTCGGTAAAAGTACATACAAAATGTGTGTCAAAGGCAGTATATTATTAAAGTCGATCTATCCATGATTTTATGGTACTTTTATATACGTAAGGTATTATTATAAAAAAAAAAATGACGTGTTACACTACACTAAAAAGTTAAAAACAAAAACAGGTTTTAAAAAAACCGACTTCCAAGAACTACACTAAAAACTATGAAATAAAAAGTTTTAAACTTCCATAATTAAAAATCTAAATGTATATTGAAGTCGGCGGGGCCTAGCATGAAAATAAGCAAAATTGCAAATTAACAAGGAATAAAAGGAAATCTTAATTTCCAAGTGCACACACTGCGCACACCCTTCCTGTTCAAAGACTGAGAGACAGAACCTGTGTTGGTGCAGATCTCAGATCATAGAAACAAGGGAGATGTGCCAAGGCGCTATCGAGCTTGATGCCTGATCTTCAGCAAATTGCTCATAATAAAAACGTACGCACTGGCGACGAACCGAACACGATCGATGGTATAAATACAGTGTTTTAGTTTAGTGCTAGTGTTGAGTGACGATTAACAGTGTTAGATTGAGGGTGTGCGGAATGTTTAATGCGTGGGAGATCTTTTTATTCACAAGGAGCGCTTAATTATGCGCGTAATCGTGTCGAAAAATGAACTAAAAGTGGCATCAGTTGTTCCCATACTAGTTTGCTATGATGGCATATCTCCTTATTTCTATGATCTGAGATCTGCACCAACACGGGTTCTGTAGCAAGGAGTATTTTTGATTTTACGGCTGCAAAATAATATTATATTACTTAATACTTAATTAGTATGAAATAAAAGACATTTTAGGGATTTCGTCATGTAAGGTAGCGTCTATTAGCTTCTATTACCAATCCGCCAGTAAGCTTGGAGATTTCCTCTTTCAGTGGGGTCACTAAATGATCGGGGAACGTTGACCGAGGACCAAGGGACCGAGGAAATCGTCATCGCATATTTTAGCAGTTGGCATTTACAAGCCTTAAAGTAGTAATTAAGGCTGCGCAAGCCGGTGATTTTTCCATACAAACGCCGAAGGTTTAACTTCACTATTTGATATTAAACGTCCAAAACTAAACACGATATCGATACGTACGTCTCGTCATTATCTAGGCTTATTGCTAAACAGAACACTAAAAAATTATGGGTTCTAAGTGATGTGCCTCGAAAAAGTCATATTTCAACACTAATTTTGAAGCATCTTTAGGCGTAAATAATTAACATAAGGACTATGAAAACTTCGACATAATTTAGCATCAGGCACAGTTAATTTATTTATAAATGTTCAAATAACTTTATTACCACTTACTATCAGATGGCTTACATGTTTGCCACACAATAACCTTATGTATAAAAAAGTCTTAGTCAGCAGAGTGAGTGCCGAAGTTACGTCTTACTTACATAAAATATCGCCAATGGAGGCTCTTCCAATACGTCTACTGAGGCAATCGTATCATAATGTCTTTAAAACACTAATGTTACACGTCTGTTCCCCAGTAATGGCGGACGCAGCTGCAGCTATATCCTCCATCCAGTCTTTTCAAATAGCTCTGCAACTGATACAGACCCTCACACCCACTGCGTGGCGCTTTCCACGTCAAAGCTCTATAAAAGGTAGGTTGAAATGTCCTAGTGAAGACACGGGAAACGGGGGGGGGGCACCCAGGCCAGGGTATGGTTCCTCCGTTTAGTAAAATTGATTTCTTGCTCTCGTTTCGCAGATGGAGAGTATTATGATTTTATTGTCGTGGGTGGTGGATCTGCGGGATCTGTTGTCGCCAGCAGACTCTCAGAAAATAAAGATGTCAAAGTTCTGCTGATTGAAGAAGGAGGATACCCCCCACTCGAGTCACAGGTAGGACATTATTAACATGATAACTTTACTTTTATTTTTTTGTTATAATATTGGACTTCATAAATTTTTTGGACAGCCATATTGTGTCAATTTCAAACAAAGCCCATTAGAATGAACTTTAAAATGTGTTCTTTGCAAGCTAAACCTATTTATTTCTACAGTTTCCTGCCTGGTTCACACTTTTGGCGAAATCAGTATATGACTACAATTTAACATCGGTAAATGACGGCAAAACAGCACAGAATCTTCAAGGTAAAGTCGTCACCATGAACCAGGGTAAGATGTTGGGTGGCAGTAGCGGGATACATCACATGATGCACACCAATGGCGATCCTGAAGATTACAACCAATGGGCAACAATGCTTAACGACACTAAATGGTCCTTCGAATGCGTTCAGAAGTATTTAAAAAAAATGGAAACATTGGTAGATCCAAAACTTCTCGCGTCAGCAGACGCAATTTGCCACGGCACCTGTGGCCCATTAAAGATCGCTCAAGAAAGATACTCCTCTAATACCAAATACTTAAAGGCATTTGCAGAACTTGGTCATGAAATCGTGACGGATATAACCTCATGCAGCTGTCACCCGGCTGTAGGCTACAGTGAGACGCTATTTGAAATTGCTGATGAAATACGCCAAAGCAGTGCCTTGGGATACCTGGGTCGGGCCAAAAAACGCTCTAATCTACACCTAGCATTATTCACTTCTGCCACAAAGATCCTGATTAAAGACAAGATAGCCAAGGGAGTTCAGGTGACTACTTCCAGCGGAGAAACGTATAAGTTGTATGCAAAGAAGGAAGTCATCGTGTCAGCTGGCGCCATCAACACCCCCAAACTACTAATGTTGTCCGGCGTAGGACCAAAAAAACATCTTGAGGAACTAGGTATTGAAGTGATTGCTGATTTACCAGTCGGTGAAAATTTGCAGGATCATCCGTGTGCTGTGGTAGTGCACAAAATGGGCGATTGTGATGGCACAACCCCAGCTGCGAATCCGCACAAGTTTCCGGTAGCGTCCTTCAACGGTTACGTGTCACTTGCCACCTCAAACCCTTACGCGGACTACGTCACTGTCAACTTGCAGTTCCCATGCCAATCAAGCGACCTTCTACAGCTCAGTGCCAACATGTTCAGTTACTCATACAATATATCTCAGATTTTCTATGACGCTAGCAAAGATAATAAGGCGCTGTTTACTTTGCTAGGTGTGTTGATGCCCAAATCTCGCGGCTATATACATCTGGCGAGTACTGATCCTAGAGACAATCCTCTCGTGCATACGGGCATGTTTAGCAATGATGATGACATTGATCTAATCGCCAGAGCGTTCATGGATCACAACAGAATTTTAAACACGACTTACTTCAGAAGCGTCAACGCTTCTCTGGTTGATACAGGGGCGCGAAGCGGGGCGAGACGTACGAGTCCGTCCTGACGCGGGCTCGTCGCAATGCTGATCCCACCCAGCTTGGGATCAGCAAGATTACGTGCCGCCGAACCCTAACCGGGGCTCGAATTTTCGAGTTCTCGGGGGTGCAGCGCGGCACAAATGCGGACCTCTTCGCAAAAAAGTTGCAAGAGGTCATCGCGGATGTGGCGACGGTCGTCAGGCCTGTCAAGACCACAGCCTTGGAGGTGGCCGATCTGGACGACTCAGTCACCAAGGAGGATGTGGTGGCGGCCGTCGCGGCGGCTGGGGGCTGCGACGCTGGCGCAGTGAGAGGTGGAGGCATCAGGCCCGGCCGCCGCGGCATGGGCATCATCCGCGTCGAGTGTCCGGTCGCCGCGGCTAGGACCGTCCTTGCTGCAACCAAGGGACGGCTGCTGGTCGGGTTCAGCTCGGCTGTGGTCCGGCCACTCGAAGACCAGCCAACGCGTTGCTACAAGTGCTTCGCGTTCGGCCACACCCGGGCCACGTGTCCCGCCACATCGGACTGGAGGGATACGTGCTACCGATGCGGGCAAGAGGGGCACAAGAGTGCCACTTGCCGCGCCACCGCGCCACACTGTGTAGCGTGCGCCGCCAGTGGCCACCCCGCGGATCATAAAATGACGGGTAGGAGCTGCAAGCCCCCCGTCAGGAAGGGCAAAGCGCCGGCGCAGGTTCGCCCTGTTGCCGCTGCCACCGCCGTCGCTGCCGCTGCAGTTCCAGCGGCGGTAGCTGAGGAGGGGGGTGCGATGTCGGATTAATGGGTTCCGACTACCACATCCTCCAGACAAACGCCAACCACTGTAGAGCGGCACAGGACCTGGTGGTGCAGGTCATGGCCGAGTGGTTGGTGAACGTGGCGGTGGTCGCCGAACCCTATTTTGTCCCCGGCAGCTGGCTGGGTGACGCGGACGACACGGTGGCACTAGCGGCGCGGTCTTCCACAGACTCCCCTCCCCTCTCGCTATTAGAGAGGGGACCGGGATACGTGGCCGCCGCGTGGGGAGACCTGGCCCTTGTCGGGGTCTATTTCTCCCCAAACCGCTCTCTGCAGGACTTTGAGAACTATCTCGGAGTCCTGGCCGCCGTGATCGGCAGGGCTGCGCCGCGTCAGGTCTCCGTACTGGGAGACCTGAACGCCAAGTCAGTGGCCTGGGGCAACCCGGCCACGGACGCGCGCGGGCGGGCAGTGGAGTTGTGGGCGGCCTCCTCTGGACTCTCCCTCTTGAACAGAGGGAGCGTCCGGACATGCGTGCGGCGTCAGGGCGGCTCAATAGTGGACGTCACTTTCGCCACCTCTGCGCTGGCCGCGCGCGTGCGGAACTGGCGGGTGGACCTGGTGGAGACTATGTCGGACCACCGCTACGTGCGGTTCGACGTCTCCACCGGTGGCCCCGGAGAGACACGGCGCCTCTCGGGGCGATCGCCTTTCCCACGGTGGGCTCTAACCCGCCTGGATAGGGAGGCGGCGGAGGAGGCGGCGTTCATCCAGGATTGGTTTTCGCCGCCTTCCGCGGGGCTGGACGTGGACACCGTGGCGGGGCGACTGAGGGAGTCTCTGACCGAGGTTTGCAACTCCAGCATGCCTCGGTCTCGCCGACCGCCACCCAGACGCGCCGTGTACTGGTGGTCGGCGGAGCTGGCGGGGCTTCGGGCGGCGTGCGTAACGGCCGGCCTATATAACGGAGGGCCTATGCGCGGAGCCGGCGGCGGCATCGACGAGATCAGGCCGACGAGGATCGCCTCTACGAGGTGTACGTGGAGGCGAAAACGGTCCTCAAGCGTGCCATCGCCGCCGCCAAAGATTCGGCGAGGGCTGAACTGCTGGGGAGTCTCGACAACGACCCCTACGGGAGACCATATAAGGCGGCGCGAAACAAACTGCGCCCGTTTGGTCCCCCCCTTGCCGAGACCCTGGAGCCCTCGTTCCTGGATGGGGTTGTTCAGTCCCTGTTTCCACGCAGGGGCAACTTCACCCCACCAGCGATGAGCCCTCCAAGGGGGATAGCTCCGCTGGCCGAGGAAGAGGAGGAGGCCCTTCCCGTCACGGAGTCGGAACTTGGCGCGGCGATTTTCCGTGTCCGCGCCAAGAAGACGGCTCCAGGCCCTGATGGCGTTCCCGCAAGGGTGGTGGCGATCGCCGCCACTCAAATGGAGGAGAGATTTCGGGACCTCTTCAGCGCATGCCTTGCGTCTGGAAGGTTCCCGAAACTCTGGAAGGAGGGGCAGTTGTGCCTCCTTCGTAAGGAGGGCCGCCCCGCGGACTCCCCCTCGGCATACCGGCCCATCGTTCTGCTCGATGAGGTCGGAAAAATGTTCGAGGGGATAGTCGCTGCCCGCCTGAAGAGCCATCTGCGGCGTGTCGGGCCGGACTTGTCGGGCGCTCAGTTTGGTTTTCGGGCTGAGCGTTCCACGGTGGACGCGTTGGCCTGCCTCAAGGGCCAAGTGAGGGGGGCGATGGGGGCGGGGGACGGATTGTTGGCTGTGTCTTTCGACATAGCCAACGCCTTCAACTCCGTTCCCCACTCCACCATCCTAGAGGCGCTTCGATTCCATGGAGTGCCTCGGTACATGCGCTGTCTGCTGGCCAGCTACCTGGAGGACCGGGTGATCCTCCTGGTAAATAGGACTGGCCAAGTCCGGCGGTACTCTGTCGAAGCCGGCGTTCCGCAGGGGTCAGTCTTGGGACCCCTCCTCTGGAACGTCGGCTACGACTGGCTCCTGCGGGGAACTCTCCTCCTCCTCCGTCGTCTGCTACGCGGACGACACTCTCCTCACCGCCCGGGGGGGGAGTTTCAGGGAGGCGGCCAACTTGGCCTCGGCGGGCGGATCGTTGGTCGCGGGGAGGATCCGCCGCCTAGGATTAACGGTGGCGCTGCACAAGACCGAGGCTGTGTTCTTCCACGGACCTCGGCAGCGCCCCCCACCCGACGCCCACATCTTTGTGGAGGGCGTCAGGATCGAGGTGAAGGCCCAGATGAAATATCTGGGCCTAGTACTCGATAGCAGGTGGCGCTTCGGCCCGCATTTTAGCGGGCTGTCGTCGCGCCTGCTGAAGACCGCAGGCGCGCTGTCCTGGTTGCTCCCCAACTCGGGGGGGCCCAGCGCACGATGCCGGCAACTCTACGCCGGCATCTTGAGGAGCATGGCTCTTTACGGGGCCCCTATCTGGGAGGACTCCCTCCAGAGGAGGGAGAACGCCACCGCCTTGCGGGCACCTCAAAGGGCCATAGCCCAGCGGGTGGCGCGGGCCTACCGCACAGTGGGCTTCGCGGCGGCATGCGCTCTGGCCAGCACCCCTCCTTGGGAACTCGAGGCATGGGTGCTTGCCAGAGTGTATGAATGGACGGCGGGGCGGAGGGCGAGAGGAGAACGCCCAGCCCCGGAAGAGCGGGAGGCCGTGCGGCGGGAGGCGAGGGACGCCATCGTCGTCCATTGGACGAGGGACCTCGCCACCGCAGCCTTCGGCCGCCGAACCCTCGACGCGATTGGGCCAGTCCTGCGAGACTGGCTCGATCGGTCGCAAGGTTTCCTCTCCTTCCGTCTGGTGCAGGTGCTGTCCGGACACGGCTGTTTTGGATCGTACCTGCACCGAATCGGACGGGAGGAGACGCCGTCGTGCCACGACTGTGGCGCGGCGGAGGACACGGCACAGCACACCCTCGAGGTGTGCCCGTCGTGGTCGGGGCCGCGCCGCAGTCTCACCGCGGTGGTCGGCCCGGACCTCTCGCTCCCCGGCGTGGTTAACGCCATGGTGAGGGACGAGAGGTCCTGGGCGGCAGTCGCCGCCTTCTGCGAGCACGTCATGTCGCAGAAGGAGGCGGCGGAGCGCGCGCGTGAGGATGACCCTCACGCGGCGCTGCTCCGAAGGCGGAGGGGGGGTCGGAGAAGACGTCAGTTTGACAGGCATCTCCGACTCCTCCCAGGTGGAGGCCAGCAGGCAACGGGTGCGGGGGCGCCCTTGCCTGTATTGCACAGGCCTCCACTAGTGCCGGACGGGGGTGGCCAGGTGTTCCCGGCCACTCCCATAGCCCCCCAGTCTGGGGGGCATGCGGGGCCCGCCAGCTAGGCGGGCATGCGCCGGGAGAGTTGTGGACGTCAAGGCTGTGCCGGTTCCCCATGACCCTCCCATCACGGCGATATGCGGGAACACCGCTGAGTTTTAGTGGGTATACTGTCGTTCGGACAGGAGCCCCACATACCCCGTCTCGTCCCCCACGAGCGGGGATGCGTAAGTAGCATTTCTCAGCGAAAAAAAAAAAAAAAGAAAAAAAAAAAAAAAAGGGGTGTGCAAAAACACAGAGAGTGGATCTTACGAATTCTGGAGGTGTTACGCCGTGGCTATGTCTGCAACTATGTGGCACTATGCCGGTACTTGCGCCATGGGAAATGTGTTGGACAGTGATCTACGTGTGCTAGGGGTAGATTCTTTGCGTGTTGTGGATGCTTCTGCAATGCCCACACTGATTAGAGGCAAAATCTACGCCGCAGTTATGATGGTGGCGGAATATGGTGCCGACATCATCCGCGCCGCTTGGAATATCTAATTTAAATTATTACTTTGTCTTTTGTTAACTTTGCTATAATTTTTAGTTTCATTATTTTGAGAATCTGTATTCATGATAGGTACCATTTTTCGTAAAAAATATTAATAAATTACCAAGATGTTTTTGTATTTTAAATAAAGATTGTTTCTCTTGTATTCCTCTTAATTCCACTATTAAGTGATTGAATCGGGAGTGACTAAAATTACTGCGATCTAGTATTATAGTACTTTATCTATGTCACAAATGTCACCATCATCATTGATCCACATATAGAGAATAGCAAAATGTGATGTGTAAACTTTTTTTTTTACAAAGCCATAGAAAAGTAAATGTGCAAATCAATACAAAAATAAAATTAGGAATCGCTGTTCTGACAGCTTAGAAGACAAGCAGGTGTATCAACACAGCAATCTTCAGGAGCTCTGGCAACCTTACTTACTACAGAAACAACACACTACCGAAGGGTAGCGTTATTTGTTTTTGACTAGTACACTAGTGTTCAATAAAAATAAAAGTTTCTCATAAACAGAAACAGATGACAGAGATGCAACAATAGGTCGTCAATTACAAAAGTTAAGTAAATCAACGTAACGGGAAAAACGCCTGCCAATATTTTCTGAGCACGATCCAATTTCAGAGTTAAAACTGAAAATAATACATGAGTTCATTATTTTATTGCATCATATTTTAGGGTAGGCGTTTATCTTTAATCACATATTGCTGACATATTGACAAAAAAAACGGGTAAAGTGCGTGTTGGACCACGCACAGTAAGGTTCCGTAGCAAGAAGTACTTTAGTTATCCGACCGCAAATATAAGTTTGTAAATACAAAGTTATTATTGCGGATGACAAAACCAAACTGGAAATAGCAAATATTTCAAAAACTACGCATCTTGTTCATACCAATTTTAATCATAACTATTTATTAAGTACTACAAGCTTGATTGTTTTTTATTTTTTGATAACGCAGTTGGAAAGTTAGAGGGCGGGACACGTTTTTAACGACTTTCGGAGCTTTTAGTACACTAAATTTTAAGATGCACCTAAATAAGAATTTAACTTGGGAAACTTTGTTATTTTCAAAGACCTATCCAACGAATGGGAAGGGGTGCGGGAAAATATTTTTTTCATCTCTCAGTTTCTTGGTAGGTATCCCCCCCGCTTCCTAATTGTTTGATTCTCGTAATTTCACTACAGACCTATAATTATAGCGGTTTACATAAGATATCTGCCTGCGAAATTTCATCCAAATTGGTTGTGAACTGTAGATTCTACGACGGACATGACAGACGGACAGACAGACATCACGAAACTATAAGGATATCTAAAGATCGATGTGTAATATGTACTGCAGCTTATTGTACCTATTTACCTGCGTATACGACGCCTGTAACCGTGAAGTGTCCGAATAGGTATAGGTACAATGAAATGGCATAATTTATGTTTGAGGTAATTAATTAAACAATATAGAAATTATTATTAATTTTGGCTATGAAAAGGAAAAAGTACATCATCATTTTATTTATTTCTCAAGAGATGTGAAACAGAATAATATTATTAATATTGTCACGTAATAAAGTTATTACAACACCCGGCAATAAATATTGCACATCGAGTTTGAGAAAGAGATAATCGGCTAGCTTCGGATTTGTAGAGCGTCGTATCCGTCACTCATACCTATGTGACGTTTTGTCGCCGACTTGTTTATTAGATACCAGACTGTTAGTGCTTCGTGCGACTGAGATGACGCTCTATAAAGTCGAAGCTAGCAAATATCTCTTTCTGAAGCTCGATGTGCATTATTTACTGCCACGTACTGTACAAGTTTTTGCCCGTGACTTCGTCCTCGCGGACATTACACTGACCATTTTTTATGACCTCCTTAGTATAGGGTGGCTAGTACTTCGAGGAGGTCAAGCTGTATCTCGCGTTCATCTCACCGGAATTAGATGAAATGTGGCTGAGATTTTAAGTTGGACCAAAAACTACTAAACTGTGAAAACCTCATCAAAATCCGTTCAGTACTTTTTGCGTGATGCGCGCACAAACAGACAAAAAATCCTATCCTGTTTTTTTCTGGAATATCTAAGACCCGACACAACTTTATAACAGTTTTGAAAAAAAAAAGTTATGGACTTTTTTTATACATTTTATTTTTGGGTCACCAGATAGTAGTAACATCTCTATTAATTAATATTATGCATTATTTAATTTTTATCTGCCATATCGACGCAAATAACTGACGTACTATTTCTCGAGGAAGTTAGGCAAAATTCATAACGTAAACTTATACAGGGTGGCAGGTAAGACAGTGGAAATATTTAAAGGGGTCATTTTACTCATCATTATGAACAACTTTAATTTACTATGGGACCAACCCTGAAATCGCGAAAAAAAATCAGCTAATAAATATATGGAACAGCTGATTTTTTTTACACGATTTCAGGTTTGGTCTCATAGTAAAAGTTGTTCATAATGATGAGTACAATGACCCCTTAAAATAATTCCACTGTCTAACCTGCCACCCTGTATAAGTACCTAACTAAATGGAAGGAAACCAAACTTTCGGCCAAATAACAGCCGTGCTAAACAATCGATCTGCGAGGTTAAGCTGCGTTAACCGCGGTCAGTCCAAGGATGGGTGATCATTTTAATACTTACGAGACCCCTCCGTGCGGCGAGCACATTAAATATATACAGTCCCGGTTGTCATACAAATATTTAGACAGTCATTACGGGCAGTTAGAAGCCTGAAGTCTGACAACTGGTCTAGAAATACTGGTGTTATCCAGTAGTTGTGTTGTGGTCAGATGGCAGTCAGTCCATGTAAAATGATATTTAGCCGAATCTAATGAGACTGAAAACCAGTCTTAACCTAGTTGGAAAAAAGCTAGGCCGATGATGATAGAAACAGCCAACATGAGTCAAAAGAGTGTAATCAGATGGAAAATTATGTACCTATACATAATTATATATTTCTTTGACGTCATGACAATTCCACTTTTACCTTTCTCCTCTTGATTAATATTTATTTTTCCATTTTTTTTATATAAAAGGAAGCGAGTTGATAATCGTTATCTTATCTTCAATTCAACACAAGGCGGCCGAATAATTCTCTAGGTAAGTCTTTTTTTGTCTGTTCTGTATTTCTATCAATTTTTATTGTGTGCTTTAGGTAGGTACCTATAAGTATACATGCAGAGCTCTTATGTATACCTATTGCCACCGATGAAGGCAATAAGTCTCATGCAAAATGATGAAGTTTCCGTCAAACATTTCAAATACAAAAAACTGAAACTTGTCTATGACAACAAAAGAGCTGAAATAAAAAAAATATTACTGTCTGATAACTCGGTGATAAATCTGTGTTGTAAGAGGCTTAATAAATTAACGTTTTATTATACAGGCTATAGCCGTGGTCGCATGTATTGCTCACTAAAAAGCTGGCCGAATATGGAAGCATGTGGTGGCTTTAATACAGGTTTAATTTGTAGAGTTCAGTACCTCAAAAAGAAAAATGGAACCCTTACAGGATCACTTTGTTGTCCATCTGTCATGATTTCATCATGACCATGAGTGGAGCCATCTGCTCAGAGATGGCGGCACTAGAAGTATGCAACAGCGCCATGTATGATCAAGTTATGATATATCTAGTATAATTTAATAGCGGCATAGATGGCACTATTGCATATTTTGGAACTCTTAAGGCGCGAGTCTTACTCGCACTTTTCCGGATTTTTCTCGTATTTATCTGCGAGATCATGTTTCAGAAATGACAGCGGTGGCAGAAGGTCTGGCTACCCTGCAGGCAATGCAGTTAGCACTGCAAGCAGTAACGATGGTAGGTCTTACATCGTGGCACTTTCCGCCTGCATGCAACCCTAATAGTGAGTATCGTTTAACGTTTGACGTGTAACACGTGATGCTCAATAGTGGCAAAGGCTTCATACAACTCGATTCCTACCGGCTAACTGAATATTTGTAATATTTTCTCATTAATATTTTATAGATGGCAGTTCCTTTGACTTCATCGTGGTAGGAGCTGGCTCTGCAGGATCAGTCCTCGCGAACAGACTATCTGCTAATCATGACGTCAGTGTGCTACTGATAGAGGCTGGAGGACCTTCACCATTGGAAGCAGATGTAGGTTTTATTGAACAACAAAATATGTTTTTCTAAACACAAACAATCATACAATGTGTCCAAGCATCATTCGCCTAAATCTAGGTAGGGAATGGATCGACTTCCAGTCTAAACAGAGGCTCATTTGCAAAACGTCTACTTCGCAATGCTGGGTATCAATATTTTACTAGAAAAACTGTTAGAGCCTGGTCTACACTAGGTAATACTGGTTTCCTAAGGTCATAATTATTATTCTGGGATTTCAGAGGGAGGTATTATCCACTCTATGTTACTTTACTTCCTCGGAGTTTAGGTAAATATACTCTACCTATCCCGAACTCTGGTCATGAGCTTCAAAAAATTCAAACAATAATTTCAAAGTTTCATTTTTCTGTTTTCACAGTTGGCTGGACTGTTTACTGTTCTACCGAGCACTCCATACGACTACAATTTTACATCAGTAGACGATAAATACACGGCACAGAATCTACAAGGCCACCATGTTGGTTTGACGCAAGGCAAGATGTTAGGGGGCAGTAGCGCCCTGAACCATCTGATGCATGTACAAGGACATCCTGAAGACTTCAACGGATGGGCCACAATCCTAAACGACCCCAGCTGGAACTTCACAAACATCCTACCGTACATAAAAATCGTGGAGAATCTGGTGGACGAAACATTACTCGCGTCTCCATCTGCTGATCATCATGGCACTGAAGGACTAATAAAAATAACAAAAGAGCCAGTCCCTAGTAATCAGAAGTTACTGGCCGCCTTTGAGGAGCTTGGACACCGCATTGTTGATGATACAAGTCCATCGGATTCAAGACTTGGGTACACTGAGCCATTGTTCGTCAACGTTGATGGTCGTCGTCAAAGCAGTTCTGTCACATACCTTAAAGATGCCAAATCACATCCTAACCTATGTATTGCGATGCACACAACCGTAACTAAGATTTTAATTGAAAACGGCGTGGCTATCGGTGTACAGGTGACCGATTCTAATGGTGAAACTCAAGTATTTCTTACTAAAAAAGAAGTTATAGTATCGGCGGGAACATTTAACAGTCCTAAACTACTAATGTTGTCCGGTATCGGGCCTCAGGATCACTTAGAATCTCTGGGTATCGACGTGGTCGCCGATCTTCCTGTAGGCAAGAACTTACAAGACCATCCAACGACATTTCTTTTTTACCAAATGGAAAAGGACTTATCACCTACTGCAGTGGCTAACCCACACGAATATCCTGCCCCAATGACAGTCGGTTACGTAGCCTTTGACCCTTCGCAGACGTATCCAGACTACCAATCAATAAATTTGATATTCCCTCACGACTCAGCTGGTCTTCTTCAATTTTGCTCCAACGTATGTAAATTATCTGATTCTGTCTGTAATAAATTATACAATGCAACCGCTGGCAGGACTAATATGTTCGCTATTATTGATCTGATGATGCCAGATTCGCGCGGCGAAGTTTTATTGGCAAGTGCTGATCCCAAGGACGATCCTATGGTATATACTGGCACGTACAGCAACAGTTCTGACTTGAAATTGATGGCAGCAAGTTTGGCAGACTTCAACAAGGTGTTGGAGACGTCATACTTTAAGAGCATAGATGCAAAACTTGTCGATATGGGGCTATGTGCAGATAAAAGTACTGAAGATGAGTTTTGGGAGTGCTATGCAGTAGCTACGTCTGCAAGTTTGTGGCACTTTGTCGGCACCTGTCCGATGGGTTCTGTTCTAGACAGCAACTTGCGAGTATTGGGAGTGGATGCACTCCGGGTAGTCGACTCATCTTCCTTCCCGACAGAAGTGAGAGCCAACCCTAACGCTGCGGTCATGACGGTGGCGGAACGCGCGGCTGACTTAATTTTTGGTCAATGGGACATTCCTGTAGTTTGCAAAACTTAATCGCAGATTTTTCCAAGGAAAAAATTATGAGGTTTATTATAATAGTTTGCAATAAATTGTTTTGCTCTGTAGTCGTGTGTTTTGTTTAGAATGTAAGTACGGTCAACGCCATGAGTTGGTTAATCAACGCCAGTCGCAGCCACGAGTAGCCACTCGTGGCTGCAACTGGCGTTGATTAACCACGTGATGACCACGTTCAGCCGAACGTGGTCATTAGTTGCAGACATTAGTGGCTGGACGTGGTCACCAGTCGCAGCCACTAGTGGTCGGACGCAGCCACCACTAGGAGGCACTACTAGCTAGACGTATCCACATTTTCCTGCAATTATTTGCAGCACGTAGTAGTGTTTCGAGTGTAAAATAAAAGCAACAGAAAAATTAAAAATTTCAGAGGGAATCAATCAATTTCGTAGTCACGGTCAATTTCAAACCAATTATGATCAAAGACGTGGCTCTCTAATTAGCATATTTTTAGTTAATACATACAGGTGTTTCAACATAACAATTAAATTAAAATCACCTTGAAACATAACTTAAGGTAATAAAATAAACATTACATTATTATTTCAGTTTGGACAAACATTTTTCCCTTTCCATTATTAAATTAAATAGCTCTTGAGTCAATTGCCATCTCTATTCATTGAAATTGAAATAATAAAATATAAATAAAAATACAGCAGTGGACTGCTAAGGCCTGATGACGATGATAATATTATAATATTTTTTGATATCAAATAATGCAATTCTAGAATTTTCTATCTGTCTGTCCAGACATACTTGTTGACGATGTGACGTCATTAATAAAATTATTATGTAGTCATAATAATTAATAACATCCATTTATTTCTCTCCTTCAAAAAAACAATGCAAACTATAGCACTTCAGTAAATTAGAGAGAAGGTGCGGCAATAATGGAACTTTTCGATGTTAGGTAATGCTGGAGATCAACCTCTACATGGGTATACACAAATGCAATAAATTCACTCTCTCTTTATAATATTAGTCTTACAAGGCTTACAAAAAAATACTACTAAATATAAAATTATTGCATAAAAAATTAGTTACATCTTTGCTTATTAGCTCTGTAGATAATTAAAATTATATTATTATAAATTATTTAAAAACCCGGTTCTTTTCAATAAAGTATAAAAAACTGTAGTATTTACAATGCTGCCACTGTGGCCAGTTTTACTCTTTTCACTCGAATAATATACATGGTGCTGTTTTTTTTTGCTCGTTCATTAATTAGAATATTTTCCGCTTCATTAGACTACGGTTTTTTTCTACTTTTATATTTTCTCAGAACTTTTCCTTAATGTTTATGAGTTCGCAAACAGGCTGACGGCTCAGTAAATGAAAAAAATGTTTACCACCGTAAGACACCAACAACACCTAGAAATTGGCGATGCGTTACCGAAATAAAAGAATAAATTAATTAAATAATTGTGTAATAAAAAGATTACTATCGCCATAATATCTACCAAAATAAAAACTAAAGAACAGTAGAAAAAACAATGATAAAACTAACAAAATAGCTTCAATAATAAGAAGTCACTAAACTAAAACCGTAACATCCTGTATACTGTCAAATTGACAAAATAGTACAAATACACCTGTTTATAAAAACTCAGAAACAACAGTTATGTTCGTAAATTGGAAAAACATACGCCTGGGACATTACGTGAGTATAATATCTTGTACCAACTAATAATTTTAATTTATCTTCTAATATTTATTGAACGTTAGAATCTGATCAGAACTTTGGGATTTTGTAGTTTTTTTTTCTCATATCGCCTATTTAAAATCTATGCCACATTTCATCTAATTCCGGTGGGATGAACCAGAGATACAGCTTGACCTCTTCGTAGTACTAGCCACTCTACACTAAAGAGGTCATTTAAAATTGTCATTTTATCGAAGCCTAGAATTTATATAAAATTGGTTTCTCAGAAACGGCTTCAACAATTTGGATGAAATTTTATGTGTAGATAATGTTTTACTTTCCAGGTTTATTTACATAGGTGTCATTCTTGAGAACATCCGTTATCACACCAAAAAAATAAATAAAAAATCCTCTCACCTTATTTGTGATTGTTGCCAGGCTATCAGGCTATAGAGACAGTGGTAAATGCATCAAACTCGTTTTCAAGAACATTACTATGAGGTCTCGAACGCACAGTGAACACAAAACTCGTACAAATATGAACATTATCTGTATTAAAATGAGATCCATATTCATACAAGTGAATATAAACAAGCACTTCATACGAATATGAATCTTAATTTAATACGTACAATATTCATATTTGAATGAGTTTTTTGTACTTATAGTAATGATCGTGAATTCGTGAATACGGGGGATAGTATTCTACGCCCTCAAAGAAGACAAGAAGAACAAAGAAGAACATTCTAGAAACTGTGTTAATTTCAGCCACATGATGCGCGTACGTCTGTGAACATCGCACGTGTATCATGTGGTTGAGACCAGCCAGGTTCTATAACCATGCAGGAGCTTATGAGAAGGAAGATCTCTTTGGAGAAGGAAGATCTCTTTGGAGAAGGAAGATCTCTTTAGAGAAACCGAGGAAACTATGTATATACAGCGTTATTGGTAAAACACTAACACCCTTGCAGGACTGTATTACTAATATCATAACCAACAATTTTTGTTCTATGACTTTTTACAAAACATAATACATTTACCAAAAAAACAGGTTTAAAAAAAACCGACTTCCAAAAACTACACTAAAAACTATGAAATAAAAATGTTAAACTTCCATAAATAAAAATCTAAATGTATATTGAAGTCGGCGGGGCCTCTTCTTCAGGTTTTTACCTCTCAGCCTTTGAACAGGAAGAACGTGCGCAGTGTGTGCACGTGCAGCTTGCTTTGCGCCTCGACAAATTAACATTTCCTTTCAATCCTCCTTAATCTACAATGGTGCTTATTTTCATGCTAGGCCCCGCCGACTTCAATATACATTTAAATTTCTATACATTTAGATTTTTATTTATGGAAGTTTAACATTTTTATTTCATAGTTTTTAGTGTAGTTTTTGGAAGTCGTTTTTTTTTAAACCTGTTTTTATTTTTATCTTTTTAGTGTAGTGTAACCTGTGTAACCATTTTATTGTTGTTAATAATTACAATAAAGTATCATAAAATCATTTATGTATTTGCTACACATTTTGTATGTACCTACTTTTACCGAGATCGATTACTTCCACGAATTTAAATAGGTACTTATATTCATAGATGTTGGTGGATAAGAGCGTTTTAGTAAACAAAAAACCGGTCAAGTGTGAGTCGTACTCGCGCACCGAGGGTTCCGTATCGGTTTTGGACGTATAAAGTGAAAAAAACCGGACCGTATCCGTAACCGGACAGTTTGTTTGTGAAGGAATTATGATGATTTAAAAAAAACTGCACTAGTTAGGAACATCGTTTTATTTTTGGTGCAATATTTGGGTCAATTCGGCAATTCCTATCAACTCTAATTATTTCAGATTTTTCGCTCTGCAAACTTTGGAGATAAGGGGGGGGGGGAATGGTATTTTTTCAGACATTTTTCATCATATGTCGAAGTGAGACATAAAATAAAATGGAAATATATTTTGAAATGTGCAGATCAAGCCCTTTCATATGATATGTCATTTGACCTAGTAACCCCACTTTGAAATTTCGGACCCCCACTCCGGCCCCTTTTGCAATGAAAATAAAAACATTTTATGACTTTTTTTATTTTCAATAAAGTTTGGCAAGCATTTTTTATAAACGTTCCAAATTTCGAGTCGATAGCATTAGTAGTTGCTGATATAAGCAGGTGTGACAGACAGACAGAGAGACAGACAGACAGACAGACAGACAGTCGCACCATAAGGGTTCCTTTTTTACCATTTTGGTACAGAACCCTAAAAACAGTTTTTGTTTCAGTTTATAATAGCAATAGGCTCGCTCCCTAGCCTTCTATCAAATGCGACTTAAGCATAAAAAAATTGTGTGTACTATACACCTCTGTCTAACCTTGCGGGAAATACCGGCGTGATGTTATGTATGTATAATATCGAGATCGATTGCATTCAGGAATTCATGTACTTACACAATATCACTTTTTCATCATTGTCATGATGTCATCGAGATACACCAAAAATACGGTTTATTACACCTGGTTAAAAATCTACTCAACCAAAGTTAATAAAATTTATATGGGACCACCTCGCGAGCTTCTTCTACCATATGAAAAAAGAATCACGTAAATCGGCTCATAGACCACGGAGTAATCGGTGTACATACATTAAAAAAAAAAAAAAAAAAAAAAAAAAAAAAAAAAAAAAAAAACCAACCGAATGCAGAACCTCCTCCTTTTTGGAAGTCGGTTAAAAATAGACTTTGAAGTTTTTGTTGTACTACCTATCAGACACGTTTTAGATCTGTATTCTGTAGTAAATAAATACGTATCGTCTCCTGTGCGCTACCATTGATAATAATAATATGATTCGAAGTAAGTACCTACATTACGAATTTACGCACTTTCTACGCAAAACCATTTTTTTTTAAAATTTATGAAAGTAAAATTTTATGAATTATCAAAAGTCATAGAACAAAAGTTGTTGTTTACGATGTTAGTAATATAGTCCTGGGAGGATGTTAGTGTTTTTCCAATAACCCTGTATATGATACGCAGCCTTGTGAGCTAGACAATAATTTGTCAGTGTACTAGGTTAACAGCGATACGAGAAGATTGAGAATTTCATCTATGCTTATAAAACAACCAATCCATAGTTTATTTTTGCACATGATAAGGAGCAAAAAATATGTGAAGTCACTCACGCTGAATTTATTACTCGTACAGTTTTTCTAGAATTTAAAATTACTCGAGTTTAATTTATGTCTTTAACGATCTACTCTTTCCCATGCACATTAAAATTACTAATAAGGTTTTAATTAATCTTTTCATACCAACAGAGCTATCGTTTAGCAAAAACCGTACGTTTTGTGTCACAGTCGACTGGTCTAGGTTCACTGAACCAAAATGAACCTAAGGTTATGTAGAGAGTTTAAAAACAATAGCAAGAAAAATTCCCACGATTGTTTAAGACTTAGAACTTCACTCTTATTTAAATTTCAACCTCAAATTCTGAACCATACAGTTCATATTTCTGTATCGGCGTATCAATGATCGGTTTAGGCAATTATAGGCCGTTTGTCTTTTAGAATATAGAGTATATTCCTGTGATAGTTTAGTGTAAGGCAAGCAGGTTACTGCGTTCTCATAAGAATTATATGCTAGATTGTTAAAAAGTTGTCTCGTTGAAAAGACGGAGTAAAAATTATCTGAAGAGAAACTTTGTGGGCTTCGTATGTATTAGACACTAGCTGTTCCCCGCGGTTTCACCCCTGTTGCTCGGCTTCTAAGGGTCGTAGCGTGATGTTAAATAGCCCATACTATTCCTCATGAATCTGGCTATCACATACAAAAAGATTTTTTCAAATCCAACTGGTAGTTTCAGAGATTGGCGCGTTCAAACAAACGAGCTTGTAAACAAACAAGCTATCTTCAGACCCTTGACCTCATCTAGAACTCTAGGTCTATAGTACTTGTCAAGACAAATACAGCGAGCCCCAACACGGCGAATTTATGGTAAAAAGTTGAGGAGTTCCTATAGCCATCTCCCGGCTCCACCGGGAGTTGGATGAGACCACCTCCATGGTCAACGAAGTCACATACCTATGAATGTGTTCCAAATTTCAGATCAATTGGTTGGAGGGAACAGGTCTAAAATTTAGTTGCAAGATTTCGTAAGATTATGGAAGGAGCAGCCTATATATGTATGTGTGTATAAGCAGGCACCTAAGTCACTATAAATACCGGTATAAACCGTTGTGTTACAGGTATTTTCGCTACCGGTTTTAAGCCCTTAGCGAGAAACACTTTACTATTTAACGAGATGTAGTATTCGTGCTTCAGGCAAAACTGACGTGCTCACATGAGGTAACATCTTAAAACGTGTCTGATGGTGTCTGTAGCGCAGGCGAGCTCAGAGCCCGTCACTTGCATTCACTGTGTAAATTCAACGAGAGTGGGGAGTAAGGTTAAGGAGGTAGCGATAGCGGGGAATATAGGCGAATCACACACCGGGTGCGTGGCGAGTCGACATGATATTCTGTGGAGGCACGCGCCAGCCAGCATGAACCCGTTTTTGTTTTATTAGTTTTTTCAAAATGTCAACGGCATAATCTTTTATTTCTTATTTATTTCGATTTTTGATTCCAATTCTTAATCTCTTAAGATAAATTAGGCAAAGAACAATTAAAATATATTTTTATTTTTGGTTAAGCTTTTATTACTGTACCATATCAAGCCCAAAACTACCAACGTCCTTTGATAATTTCGACACAAACTGTGCTTGTTAGGAACATCGTTTTATTTTTGATGAAATATTTAAGTTTGGACCATGCAAAAAATCGTCCCCACCCACCAACAGATTTCAAATGTATCTCAGTTAATACATCTTGGCAGCTTGATGTTTTTTTACTGTGACGACATCCACCGTAGATATAGGGATTTCATGCAAATCGAATTTTAATTATTAATTTTTCAGTGATTTTTATGACAAAGTTAATTATAATAAAAAAGAACATAAAGGAACACTATCCAACTATAAAAAAGCTATTTAATTCAATAGCGCCTTAACTATAAACAGCAAAAAAAAAAATGACTAAACAAAACCCCAAAAAAAAAAACAACCGACCGAACCTCCTCCTTTTTGGAAGTCGGTTAAAAAGGGATCACATAATTACACTATTATTATAAATGTAAAGGTGTGTGTGTAAGCGTGTGTTATTCTTTCAAGCTGAAACGGCTGGCCGGATTGGATGAAATTTGACAAAGATGTAGTATGGGACCTGGACATGGACCAGCTACTTCATTATGTTGTAGAATTTTCTACTTTACCTCAACATTAGATACTCAAGAAAATTCTATGCAACTATCACGAATTCACGACACTAATAAATTAAATTCTCCTTCCAGCAATATTTTCCAAACACAACCCAGCATGACATTACCAGGGACACAGAATCACCGAGTATATTCTTAAACAGTGAATTCCGTCCATCGAAAACATGACGTCACCGTCCACGGCTTGAAAATTTAATTGTTCTCCGCCGTATATACCTACGTAGGTACGGCATGTCCGTTGAAACAACACCGAACCGGTCTGATTTCATTTAAAAGGGATGTTTTTCATTATTTACTCCGGCTGATAACGCCTACACCCTTGCTGGTTTAAATGGAGTGAGATTTTTTTATGTTTTAATTTGGTTTTTAATTTTTTTGCTTTTTTCGGACCGTGGTAAACCACGGGTTGGGTAAATGTTTTTATAGTTTGTGTACTGAGACCCGGATGTGTTGTGAGAATAATGTGATTTTCCTATATCTTTTTCGGCCTTACGGGTCGTTATTGGTAAAAGAAAGGACTCTGAAAAAGTTTTTATTTTTTTTTCAAATACCTAATTATTGTTTACTGTTTAGTCCATATAATTGCATTGTCATCCACATTACATAGGTCTGTATACCAAATTTCAGCTTTGTCTGATGCCAACAAGTGCTTGAAAAATTAATTGCAAAAGTAACGAACAGACAGACAGACAAGAAAGCGAGTTAATAATAAAAACGGTTTTAATAATAAAAACAGTTTACGGATTGTAACAATTTAATTTATTATTATAAATAACCGTTTTCATTATTAACCCGCTTTCTTGTCTGTATGTCTGTTCGATACTAATTTTGCAATTCATTTTTCAAGCACTTGTTGGCATACGGATTGTAACAATTTAATTTATTATAACAAGACAAGAGCCTTCTCAATATTTACCGGCGCGCGCGTCTGTTCAATTTTTTCAGTAGGTACAATCTTTGTTATTTTTCAGAGGTTCGCACTGCAGAGTGATTCGCGATCGCCCTTCCTTAAAACCAACCCACATTTGCACTCAACAAAACAAAAACACAACCTTCGCACAATCAAAATAAGGTGCAAATTACTTTTTGTAACACAAAGCAATTTGGTCGAGCATTTTCATATAATTTTGATTAAATTAAAAAAACTGGCGAGTGAATATTTTTCTTTGTAATGGACGCAGTTTATCAAGGGATGAATACATAAGGGTTGTGCCAACAAATATCGGAATATTCATTTTTAGTGGGGGTGAAATTGCGTGTCAAGGGGTTGAATTTTATTCTTGTTTAACTTTTCTAATAAATGTAAACATTTACCGTTTTGTGATAGGGGGTGATTGCCGTAACAGTCTAGTGATAAGATACTATATCAACCAAAGATTGTGGGTTCAACTCTGTTACCGAAATAGTAATTGATGGGCTTTTGTGTTATGGGGGGGCATTTATTTGTGTTACGGTGCAAGAATAAACATTTATTTTATTTCTTAAATGTGATAATAACGTAAAATGTATCTATGCTTGTGAAATTACAGGCACTCGAAGCGCTTTATTTTTGTGACAAATTACGTAAGGCATATTCTAGACAGTTTTGTTAAAAGGCTACGCGATGGAATGCCATATTTAAATAGATTGTTTCATATATTGTGTATTTTTTTTTTATGTATTTATTTATATTTTTTCCATGCTGCATCGGTCGACGTCATCATGTCAACGTCGGCTGTCGCTGAGTACCAGCGCTGTGGTTCTCCTCCGTGCGTGAGTCACAGCATTATGCTGAGCGATCGCTATATTGTGCGGATGTGACGCAAAGGACGTCGGCAGTTTTGGGCTTGATCTGGTACAGTAATAAAAGCTTAACCAAAAATAACAATATATTTTAATTGTTCTTTGCCTAATTTATCTTAGAGATTAAGAATTGAAATCAAAAATCGAAATAAATAAGAAATAGAATGATTATGCCGTTGACATTTTGAAAAAACCAATAAAACAAAAACGGGTGCATGCTGGCTAGCGCGTGCCTCCACAGAATATCATGTCGACAGCAACTAAAACCTTTGAATTGAGAACTCATTAGTCGCGCTGTACTTCATTGGATCATTCACACCATACTTAACCTCACTGTCACAAATACGATAATTTCTCTTTAATCCAATTACGTACAAAAACAAACAAAAAATGAATTTAAATACTCTTTAAATACTCGATCATACCAAACTACTTTCATATCTGTACGCCGCGGCATAGACAATCTGAAGCCCAGCGCTCTATGGGCGTCTGCCGTGTCCTTTTCCTTACAGTTTTTTTCCGGTGTCTGTTTTTTTTATTATTATTTTTGTGCGTCACGTCGACGCAAATACCTAAATGTATTTTCTTTATTTCAAATAACCAGAGATAAACGATAGATAACATAAAATAGTATTGTCAGTTTCATCAGTTCTGGGACTTAAAACTCGCCAGCGAAACTTAGATCCGCTACACCAGTGGCGTAAAAGTATTCAAAAATCATGACACAACTTGACCTAGTACGAACAAAACGGAACTACACAATAAACGTCCACTTTTCATGTGAAAGCAAAAAATAATGGCTACCTAAAAAAGATGTCACGTCCTCACAATATTTCAGTTATTGGATAAAATTTAGACATAATAGTTCGTACGTGACCCCCGATAGGCGCTCTCGAGCATACGCTGTCGAAATACAAGATATAAATATGTATTTTCTATAGATTCGTTTGATAGTATGACTTATTGGAGAAATAACACAAAGGAAGCCAACAAACTTTTAGCGGTAACAATGAGAATCCAGAACAAAAACCAATGATTAGATGCCCTATTTAACAATACAGTAGATACGCAACAGTAGATTTTTTCACGGATTATTTTCATTCGCACTAAAAGTATTGAAACTATTCCTATTCATGGTTATCAGGTACTTTCTTCTTTTTAGGTTTCCGTAGGCAAATGGAAAAATGGAACCCTTATAATTTAGTCTTGTCTGTCTATCCATATATCACAGTCATTTCACTCAGAAACTATTGGCACTTTATAGATGAAACTCCGCAGTTGGATCTTCTGTGGAATTTAGTAAAATTACGAAAAAAATACATGAAATTGAGGGATGAAAAACAAATCGCGCATCCCTTCATGTGGGGTATAAGGTCTATATTCATATAAGTCTTTAAAAATAACACAAATATTTCTAAGATTTTTTTTTATTATTATGACGTAATTTTATAACATATATTGTTTAGTAACTGACAAACAAGAAAAAATACCAAATATTTCAAGGTTTACTTCCCTATTTACTCAGTAACTTCACCCTAAATATACCAGGCATGCATGTCATCTTAAGAGTTATTCAGTTGGGACTGCAAGTCAGCTCGGCGAGCTTGCAATAAGACGGATTATGTTCTGAAATAGCACCGCAATGGTACTAGGTCATCAGACAGTGTTCGGAGCTATTCACGTTGGGAAACGTCTTGAAATTATTAGATTTGAGGAGCATCCTTACTGATATCATTGAATGAGTCTATAACCATTTTGATGAAGTTGAGTAGAAAGCTGTTGGAATGTGGACCTTCCCATCCCAGTAAATTAAAAAAAGTCAAAGCGGAGAAGCCGCGGTCATATTTAGATATAAACTGTTGTAGCATAGTTAAGGTGTATTCCAGCAAACAATACGAATCTAACTCTAAAACTTAAAACCGCTCTAGAATTTGAATTTGACGAATTCTGCGTTTTACCGACTCTTAAGCAAAGAATGCTGTACCAATAATAATTGCCAGTATTGTCTACTCTACATTTGGGATGGCAAAATGCGAAAGCTAAAATTCGAGAGTAATTCCAGGTAAAGTTTGCTCTACTATAACACGGCACTTAGTCAAATCCACCTTTGAAAGTAAGCTGTTCAAAATGTACCATCAAAAACATTTTTTTCCATGTCTATATGTAAATAAACAGTGAAATTCAGCAAAGGATTTCAAAATGTGTACACTGTACAGTTATGCCAATATGTACGCAGCCCAAACTCGCTTCGTGTAACATCGTAGGTACCAGGCGTCCATATCCTCTAAGAGATGTATTTAGAAGTGCAAGTCAGCGAAGCGACGACACGACCGGACCGACTGCGCTCGCACTAAGATGTATTATGTGCTGACACAGCGTTTCTTGCTCAGATGTTATATAAAGGAAGCTTCAGTATTCAGGTAGCTAGATTTTACTGACCATTTTGTGGGCGAATTAGATTTTTATTATTAAAATGGTGGTACTTTCAGGAAAATGGAAAACTTGAATCTTTTTGCCTATCAGACCGATGAGATCGCTACCGGTTTCAGAGACGGTGAAGTTATCGTCGCTAGTTTTATAGTGAAATTATTCAGAAATGAATAGGGAAATAGGGAAATCGTTTTTATTATTCTTACAATTTTCTTTATTTTAAATGCGTCATCTGGATAAAATAGTACCTTATGTCTTTTCCCAGAGTTCAAGCTATCTCCATCTAAAACAGTTCAGCCGTTCAGCAGTTTAACCGGTAACAGACATACAGACAAAGTTAGGTAGATACCTACTATAAATTTGGAATTTTGGATTTATCCTTTATTTTGACCGTAAGAAAATTATTTAAAATCACGTCTCAACTCAAAATCGAGTAAACACAAAACGAAGTAAGATACCGAATTTTATTCTGCCAATGATTGAAACCAAGGGCCCTATCGAATCCATGGCGTCAGCACCAACTTTGTTTTGCGTCCGATGTACTCCTTATTCCTTCAACATAAATGCCAATTTCCTTTAAAAACGGGAAATTGTACTGCTGTCCCAAAATATACAGACAATTTTTCGTTTACACACGAGGTACTCTTTATTACCTTGGGATAAGAGTTGTTTTTGTTTACATCATCAGTATTTAAACTTTGTTTAGCAAAATGGAGGAACAAATCTCAATTTTCGGTCGAAACAAACGTTATTCTTAAAGTATTAGGGGTTGTTTTTGTTTGTTTAGAATTAACAATTATTTATTGTCGTTTGGGATCGCTTTGTTTCTTCTAAATTAGGTCACGTTCGGGCGAAGGCACGGCTGCATTCAGCCTTTGAACTAATGTAATACATTATAGTTTCACATTGATTCGTTTTGTAGAAAATTACGTTTCACCCTTGTCGATTACGAGTAGGATTTGTTTTGGTTTCAAAGTGAGATACATCATGCGATCGACGGGGATGAAACTCGGGGATAATAATGTTTTAGCTGTTTCACCCCGCGTCAGATCGTGTCGGGGGGCGAGTAAAGTATCAAACGATAAAGTAAAGCGCTCGCAATGTGGTCTTATAGCCCTTTGTCAATGGTATCCGCTAGTACCTACCTATATTAAAATTTCTCTTTTTCTTATAGGTTTAAGAAATAAAATATCAGACCAGTTTGAATAGGTACTTTCGTTGTAACTTAATTTTTTTCTTTGGTCTAGTAGTTCCAGAAATTAGCGCATTTTAAACAAACATATAATCAAATAAAAAAACTCTTCAGCTTTATTAAATTAGTATAGATTTTATTAGTTTTATACGTTTAGCCAGAATTAAGTTTGCCATTTTTTTTCTAAACAAATATAGTATATTTTCAAGGTTGTTACTTGTAACATAGTAGATGGCAAAAAAAAAGAAAAAATCGCACGTTTAAAATTTATTTTTTGGGGGTTTTTTTTATCCAATTAAAATATAGGTAGTAGTAGTAGGTACTTTCGCCTAACATTTTTGTTTATATAATATAGTTGGAATTATAGTACGATACTATATTATTATATAGTAGGGCTGGCAACCCTAGCCAGGACTGCGGAAGAAAAAAATCTTCGACATTTTAATGAAGGTTATTTTTTTCGCCGTTTCCCACAAAAACTCCATCTATCTCCACCATGATTCATCTCGACACGTTACGTCTCCTATAATCTCTTCGTCTGCCTACAGCCTTGGTACTAGGGGAACTCGAACAGAACATTGTCTATTGTCAAATAAATTGCGTTTCAGCATTAAATTCGGTTCTTGACAACATTGAAAATATGCTACAGATTGTGGTCATCCTATCAGTTCATAGCGTAAACAAACTTATTTCACTTGATTTTTAACTAAAATATGTATATTTTTTGCAAATTACACGAAAATAAAATGCAATCTTTTTTGTTATTGTAGCTGTCACAAGAACGGCCTGTCGCACTCTGTTGACGTCACACGCTCGTAAGCCAATGTTGCCAACTTATTTTTAGGGTAAACAATTATTTAGGGTAAATTTGAGGGTAAAATTCTAGGGAGCGCCTCCGCAGCCGGCGCCGACTAGGCTCCCAAAAATAATGCCGTTAGGAACCGGAGTAGCCTTGAAGTAGCAGTGATACCAGACGAAAATAATTGCAAACTACCGTAGCAGCAGATTAATGTTGCCGTGTTTTAAGTTGAATTAAATACCTTAGACTGACTTTTAAATAACAGTGTTAATGTAAAACAAAATACAACTTTTTTGGACTTACAAGGGGGATGGAGGTGGTCGACGGAGCCCCGGTACGCGGAGCTCCTATTTCTATCTGCAAGGTTAAAAGTAACATAACACGAAGGGGTTGACGGGGGCTTCGTTCGCTCGCTCACTGAAGCCCCCGTCAACCCCTTCGAACCTAACCTGTCCGTGTCGGGGTGTCCAAGTTCCCGAGCTCGCTTCGCTCGCTCTTGGACCCTAGTTAGGTATGTTACTCAAATGAAACATGAAATGTTTTTTTTAATTATGACAAATTGCCAACTCCCTTTCCCGCTTTTTTTTTCAAAAGTCAGCGCCGGCTGCCTATTTAGCAACCAGTGCCGGCTGCAAATTCAGGTCACGGCGGCGGTCGCGGAGTCACTTCCAAAATTTTAAGGTTAGATTTCGTATTGTTGTTATGATTACTATAGTTTATGGGCTTTTTGGTAAGCAATACATGTAGGTACCTAAGTATTTGAATTGAATTTGAGTTAAACAAATTCAGCATATTTTTATCGTGAAACATGACCATTGATTAAGAAAGAACTTGTTTTATTGTATATCTAAAACCAAAACTTTAGCCAGGTATTTTTGATAGTTATGATCTTAGAGTAAAATTAATCAGGCATTGGGGTAAAATGAAAATCTAGCTTGGCAACACTGGAGTAAGCACGGCTTTGACAGATTGTAGTTTGCGTTTTATGGTTTCTGGGTGCTATATTTGATCTTAGAGCTATTTCTGAAGCTGTTTTCATAGAAATCTTCTATCTAGTGGCATAAATATTCATATCGAATCTCAAAATGGAGTCAAATTTTGTGCAAGCTGATACAACCTACCTAAGATAGACGCATTTATGGTTGCACTTTTCTTTAAGAATACCTAACGCTGATTATTATGCTGCGGAACTTAAAAATGTAAAAACAGCAGTGTAAGTACCTACCTGCCACATATTTATTTACAAATCTTTTGTATAATCATTCAGAAGTTTTGTGAAATCTCATTTTAGGTTATGTTGATAAAAACTTAGAAACATTACCTATAAATTCTTTTGTGTCATGAATCATGATGGACTGCTTTAAGACGTATTTGTACATTGTGGAACTACTACAATAACTACTACTACTACTACAATAAAAATGATTTATTGATGAAATTAATTTCAGCTGCACCGTCTGTCTTGTTGATAAAGCTCGTTTACTAGCGTGTTACGTCACTTCCGCAGAAACAGCGTTTTTGGAGCGGTTTTGGAAATTTATACTTTATCACTGATTTTTATTGATAAATACAGTAGATCTCCCTGAAATATCAATGTAGTGTGCTTATAATATAATGAAGATTAATATAAACCATTTCCCAAAATCAGTCAAATACCGAATTGATTGGATGTAAGCAACTAATGGGTCTTGCATTCGATTAATTGAATTTGGCATTACTTTGATTAAAGTCGCATGCAAGTGATTAGTTTTGGCAGATCGATAACGAATTTTAGTTAAGGATACAGTCAGCGTGATTTGATGTTTTATTTACTATAACCAGTTTTTTCTGTGAATACTTAGGGTTGCATTACAGAACCGGACTCAAGACTCAAGCATTACTTAAAACTAGTTTCAACCAATCAAATTGCTTTAAATCTCTGCTCAAGTCGAGATCTATGCTTGAGTATCGTTCTGTCATACGAGTCTTAGGGCCATCACATATAACCTCGTGTGATGGCGTCGTGACACGATCCGGCGTGAAATAACAAATCACGTTGAAAATTTCCAGCAATTTTTCACGACACGGCGGCGGCGCTCTGTGACACGGTACCGCACGGTTGTGATTGTATTCTAAGACCTAAGGTAAATCTTAAGGCGAAGGTAAATGGTAACGGCCAGTTTTAAATCTCTTATTTCGCCGTCAAATAATGCAGGTTAGTTGTGCAATTTTTTTATGTTAAACTAGAACATATATACATCAATCGTACCTGTGAATATTTAACTATTGTAGTAAAATACTTAATGAAATAAATTCATGAATTCGTGTCTACCCAAAACATAAAAACGTAATTACCTACTTTCAAATCGCTTAAGATATTTTCATGATTTGTTTTGTGTGAAAAGACTATGTTACTACCTATAATATTGCCTGTTACTTTTTTTTTATTTTATATTTTAGATACTAAAAAGTAATAATACGTCTAATTCTGCACGGCGCGCTCCTTGATAGGCGAGTCGTATTGCTCGGTGGATGTATGTCGCGTTGCTTGAGCTCAGCGCAGAACACTCAAGCTATACCGCCCAAATCACTCAAGGCCGTTGGCGTATACCGGGGCCTTAAAATTTTTGTGTCAGCCGCCGGATGTGGCCACGTTAGGGGACTCTGCTATCGAGTTTTTATAGGATTAAATAAAAATAAACCAAGATAAATATAATTATAGACATAAAATAAAACTATATATTTTTTTATCTCTTGAACTGACATACACATCATATTAAAATTATTTGTTAATCTTCCGAATTGACATACAAATTATTACTTTGACATTGTTTAATTAATAACCACAATTATCATTTACGGGAGTTCATATTAATTTGTTGTTTTATTTAAGGTTTTAAAATAATTAACATTAAAATACTATCACTTGTGTTTGTCTACTAAAACAATTATTTGCATACCATATGTGATGGTTGAATGTAAATGGGCCATTTTATATTTAAGATCATACTCTGTATACCTACATTCTGGCAAATAAAGGACTTTGACTTTGACAAGTACGTAGTTCCGTAAGTAACCAAGTTCGTACCGTCAGAATAAACGTCAACATAGTATTTAACTATGTTGACGTTTTGGTTCGATTTCTGCGTGGAATTAATTTTTGATATTGTGTCTGAGTGTTTGTGTATATAAGATTTGTGTAAACGCACCCACGAAACAGGAGCAATTCCTAGTGTGGGACGACAATAAAAAAATATAAAATTGAATTCTGTGAAAATATTTGGACAATTTGCATACTAAATAAATTATTAACATGATAACAAACTGTTTAAGTAAAAAACAAAATAATTCCACAAATAACCAGCTGTAACAATATCACACCTTTAAAAACAGTTTTTCTTTTATTTCTCAATTTCAACCCCTCAAATCCTCTCTCAATTTCTAGTTACAACCCGTAGTACGCCATCTTAAGGGGTGTTTATTTGCGGTCACAATGAAGTTACACAGATTATATCGAGCTTAATGCACCCATATAAACGACCTGCGCTTAGCGGACGGTGCTATCAAAATAATAGATAAGAATTTAATTCTAGGGAATGCTTGGTAAATGGATAATTTATGATAATTGAATTTTTGTTAAATGTTCGCCCCGTGCGGGGTTGAGTCGTGTACTAGGGGCTTAATTAAGAAAGCTGTCAGAATTTAACATGCGATTAAGTTAATTCTATGTTATCCTATTTCAAATAGGCCAACATGAGAGCCATGAGAATTACTTATAGGACTTTCAAATAGGCTATTTGAAAATCCCATAAGTCATTCTCATGCTGCTTGACGACGAATAAAATGTTGAAGTATTTTTATTACGGAAACAAATTCAATTTTCTAGGAAAAATAGTAGAGAACAAACAAAGAAATTCAATAGGTATCATCGCCAAATACTAACGCCTTATCATTTTTCTACAAGTAAAGCGTTTTTTTCAACTGATAAGATTAATACTTTCAAAGAAAATTAAAATACTTACAAGCACTAAATAAAATTAAGCTATCATTAATTTTACTATGGAAAGTACTACTCAAAGACCGATAGCAAATTAAATAAATCCCAGTACACACTCATTCAGTAACTCGACCAAACTACGCCTAACTCAGACGGAATGAGTTGCCGAATAATTGATCAATGACTCGAAAGTCGACAAAAAATGTCTAGACAGAATATTAGACGTGATAAACTATGTAAGGATCTGTCGTTTAGTGAGATCTAATGCTTTATGCATTAGTATCAAGGAACGGATTGAAACAAGAATTAGAGTAGGTAAGTACTTCACCTTTTTAGACATTTAGAGGGGATGAAAGACATCTGCCTAGTCTTTTCCCTAGCACCTAATTTCGGATCGGTCTCCAGTCGTACCTAGATGTGACTGAATTAATATTTTAGCTAGCACTGCATTTTTAGGGTTCCGTAGTAAAACTAGGAACCCTTATAGTTTCGTCAAGTCCGTCTGTCCGTCTGTCTGTCTCTCTGTCCGTCTGTCATACCCTCGTAAAATCTACAGTTCATAACCAATTTGTATGGAACTTCACAGATAGATGTCTTCTGTAAGCCGCCATAAAGGCCTGCAGAAAAATTATAAAAAATAAAATAATTAGGGGGGGCATACATAAAGGATGAAAAAAAAAATTTCGCTCACCCCTTCATGTGGGGTATCGTTGAATAGATCTTTGAAAATAACATAAAGGTTTCTAAATGATTTTTTTAATTAGGTGCATATTTAGTAAACTAGAATAAGCTTCGAAAGTCGTAAAAAACCGGCTAAGTGCGAGTCGTACTGACGCACCGAGGGTTCCGTATCAGTTTTGGACGTATAAAGTGAAAAAAACCGGACCGCAAAACTGAGTTTGTTTGTGAAAGAATTTTGATGATTTTGAAAAAACTGTACTAGTTAGGAACATCGTTTTATTTTTGGTGCCATATTTGGGTCAATTCCTATCAATATTTGGGTCAATTCCTATCAACTCTAATTATTTCAGATTTTTCACTCCGCAAACTTCGGAGATAAGGGGGTGGGAATGGTATTTTTTCAGTCATTTTTCATCATATGTCGAAAACTGTGAGACATAAAATTAAATAAAAATATATTTTGAAATGTGCAGATAAAGCCCTTTCATATGATATACCACTTGACCTAGTAACCCCACTTTAAAATTTCGGACCCCCACTCCGGCCCCTTTTGCAATGAAAATAAAAGTATTTTTTGACTCTTTATTTGCAATAAAGTTGGGCAAGCATTCTTTATAACTGTTCCAAATTTCAAGTCGATAGCATTAGTAGTTGCTGAAATAAGCAGGTGTGACAGACAGACAGACAGACAGACAGACGAAGTCGCACGCATAAGGGTTCCTTTTTTACCATTTTGGTACGGAACCCTAAAAATATGTCCCCCCCCTGTAGTTTCCCAACCGCGTCGTCAAAAAAACGGAAATAAATCAAGCTTGTAGCATCTAATAAATAACTTCGATTAAAATTGGTTTGAACAAGATACGTTTATTAGTTTTTGAAATATTCACTATTTTCAGTTTTGAGTTTGCTAACCGCAAAAATAAATTTGTATTTCATAATAATTTTGAAATACAAACTTATATTTGCAGTCAGAAGACTGAAATACTTGTTTCTACGGAACCCTAGCCTGTGCGTGGTCCGACACGCTCTTGCCTGTTTTTTTTCGGGATAATACATTATGTACGGTATGTAAGTAAGATCGCCAGAGTTTCTGAGGATGCGCTGTGTTGACAGCAGGGGACCTGCTTGACCTCTAAGCTGTCGGCACAGCGAATCCTCATTTGAAAGGGTCGGCAACGCGCATGTGATACTCGGTGTTGCGCACGTTTCATTGGCTACGGTAACTGCTTACCATAAGGCGGGCTGTACGCCTCTTTGCCACCATCGTCGAATAAGAAAAAAAAATATTCTTCGTAAAAAAAATGTACGTTTTCCCTTCAATCCTAAACCCCAGTATCTACACACAATACATCACTGGACCCGCACATATATCCCAAAACTAAGGCCGTATCCACACGCTACATGTTCCTGCAATAAAGATAAACTGAGGAGATTATAACGACCCTCAGTGAGGGCTGTGTGCACTAACCCTTAAGGGAAATTGTTAGGATAATGACATCTCCTTTTATTAGGGAGGTAAATGAGTTACTGTGCATTGGTGGAGCGCCCGGGTTCGCTCGCTGTCATTCGATAGTCATGTTATTAATGAGGATATTATCGGATAATTTGGACAGCCTGAATTTTGATATGATTTTATAGAGTGCCATGATATCCTAGTGGTTTAACCATGTGCCTCTCACGGCGAATGGTACGACTTCGATCCCGAGGCACGCACCGCTGACTTTTCCAAGTCATGTGCTTATTAGAAATGAATTATCACTTGCTTTACCGGTGAAGGAAAACATCGTGAGGAAAACTGCATGCCTGAGTTCTCCATAAAGTTCTTGAAGGTGTGTGAAGTCTGCCAACCCGCACTTGGCCAGCGTGGTGGACTATGGCCTATCCCCTCTCATTCTGAGAGAAAGCCCGTGCCCAGCAGTGGGACAGTTTATAAACAGGGCTGAAACCTATTATTACTATTATTTATTATTTATAGACAACAATAATTTTTGGTGTAGATAATAAAATAAAAGTTAAAGACAATCAACAGTTCCATACAAAAAATATCAATAATAACGCTACAAAATCTTTGGAAGGGATTTTTTTCATGATTTCAGGGTTGGTCAAGTTAAAATATACAATTTTATTAATTACAAATGTTATTAACGTCTATAATGTTTCAAAAGCGAGTAGGTACATATACATACCTACAAACAGACATGTACCTCAATTACGAGTATGTAACTAGTCGTAATCTACGTAACTTCATGTCGGGTCCGTGTTATTTCGTGTACAGTTAGAGTAAGACAAACAATGGCAGGTCCTCCCTCTAAGCACTCTATTAAGATTTAAACTACAAATGTTTTGTTCAAAGGATGTAGGTACGACGTTGAATATAATTATGCAAGATAGAATGAAGATATTCTAAAGTTAAAGCAATTACAGATAACGATGATATTTTAGTACTAGCTTTCGCCCGCGGCTTCGTCCGCGTTTTTCAGGACAAAAGGTAGCCTATATATATTTTTCTGATGTATAATCTATATTATTGTAAAGTTTCATCAAATTCCGTTCAGTGGTTTTTGCTTCCGATTCGGTGCGGATTGGTGGGCGAGGTTTCATAGAATTTCATACAAATAATTCTAAAATTCGGTTCGGGTAAATGGACATTCAGCTTAAGTTCTTGCTCAGTGTTCTAACCTATTGAATTTTGAACTCTACATCTAAGAATTTAAAAGTTAAAAGTTGATCAGACCAAGTAAACACGTTTTCCCATACAAACTTTGCCACCCCTTTTCACCCTCTTGGGGGTGGAATTTTCAAAAATCCTTTCTTATCGGATGCCTACATCATATAAAGAATACGTCCTCCAAATTTCTACGACCAGTGGTTTAGGCTGTACGTTGATCCATCAGTCAGTCAGTCAGTCAGTCAGTCAGTCAGTCAGTCAGTCAGGACAAAACATTTTATTAATATAGATTTTACACTGTATGAATTTTAATAATTAATAATATAATCCCACTAGCTGTTCACCGCAGTTTCACCCACTTTACTCGGCTCCTAAGGGTCGTAGCGTGATGTTTAATAGCCTGTACTATTCCTCACAAATCTGGCTATCAAATACAAAAATATTTTTTCAAATCCAACTGGTAGTTGCAGAGATAGCGCGTTCAAACAAACAAACAAATGCTTCAGCTTTATAATATTACTTTAGTCTTACATTTATCATTATTTGAGTATGAAATAGGATTATAATTCTATCTTTTTATAGGGGACGCCTATATCCAGCACTCCCATGAAAAACATATAACAAAAAATTGGCACCTAATAAGTAACACCTCGCTAAACGGATCAATATAACCGTTCCGTCGTCTTTACGGTAATTCTGCCACCCCCCTTCTCGCACCGTCGTGAACATCATGATAACGCGGTTGGACAATGATGGCTTAAAACTGAGCGAGACGGGAGTAGCAAAAAATGCATGAACGTCTTTATCTTTAGAGAGAGATAAGGTCAAAGTTGGATGGAGTTAGTTTGCTAGTAGTGGGTGTATATGTTACGGGCAATTTGAAAAATCCGGTCACTATTAGCAATGACCGATCTGTATTAGTAATGCCCGTATCAATTGGGCCATGTGATTAAAACTGCATGATTAATCACTTTTCCCGGTCATTAAGAATAATGACCACCCTGTTTTGGGCAAAATAATAAAACCGATGAACTGTACTGTTTTTGTAAGGGGGAAGGGGGCGAAGGGGGGTAGAGGGCGAAAATATAATTTGCGTCTTGATGTGACCCTTTTAAATTCCTACCAAAGATAACAAAAGATAGTTAAAAACTAAAACCCGACTACGACAAAAATCGAACTGAAAATCATGAAACAAGAAAAGAAAATAATAATTTTGGTTACGGAAGTCGGTGGCTTTGGTTTTTGTTTGCTTATTTTTGCCACCGACTTCCGAAACCAAAATTATTATTTTCTTTGTAGTGGATTTTTGAAGTCGGTTATTTTTTGTTAAAAAAGTTTTTTATTTTTCCCTTTTTAGTTCTTTATCCCGTGTTAGATTACTTTCACGAATTCGTTCAACAGTTAATCTTCTACGGAGTGTGTACATTTATGCCTATAACATTGTACATAGGAATGATTACATAATGTATTATATACTAAAACCTTCCTGAAAGTATGTAGATTACGTTAGTGAAAACCCCATCAAAATCGAATCAGTAGTTTTTGATAAAATCGCGCACATACAAACATACATACATACATACTTACATACATACATACATACGGGACGAATACAGAACCTCCTTTTTTGAAGTCGGTTAATGAAGTCGGTTAAAAATATTCCTGTTTGATAGCCTGAAATTCTCTAGACTTAAGAAATTCAGTGTTGTGAAAACTTATTAGATCAACGTTTTAATATCCAGGGTATAGCCGTGGTCGCATGCCAACTCTTATTACTGACTAAAAAGCTGTCCAAATAGGGCAAACAAAAACACGGTACAATCATCAATTTATACACTTAATGTGTAGGTAAGTCTAACTAGCGGCACCAGTCTTGATCACAAACGTCACCTGCACATTAGCTGATATTTTGGTATATTTGGTGGAATGAAGAAAACGGGGGGCGCCGAGGCTGCACGCGATTGGTGCGTCAGTCAATGCTCGTCGTCTAATTGGACCATTCTCTATTACGTATCGTCAGCTACTGTCTACTGTCTATTGGGCCGAAAATGTACATGCGCGATCTGTGATCAAGAGCCCTGCCGATACTTATACCTATAATTAGACTAATTACTCTACCAATGGTAACAATGGCCTGATTTTTTCACCAAATAAGTAAGTTTCACCATTTTCTTTATTGTCAGTTCCACTGTATATTTTTCATAGATGTATATTACGCAATATTTTATATTTATGCCTCCGGAAAAGCCCTATTAAATCAGTCAAGCATTTCCTGACATAAGGCAACACAAACGGACCAACGACTTCGTTAAGATCAGATTATAAAGCTTCAATACGTCATTAGAGGCATCCAACAATGCCTCTAGCGTGGGGTTCGATTCACGGGTGAAGCAGACTGGCACAATTTGATTTGATAACACGTAATCTCTTAAGGGTGAATGTCGAGGGGTAGTTTAATGTTAAGGGGTAGTTATAGCGATGCTGCATTTTATTTGTTAAGGGGTGGAAGGATTTTGAATAACGTGTATTTACTTAGCTTTTGTAATCTTACTATTTGTATTTGTATTTTAAAGTGCAGGGGCACTTTGGGAATTTTTTCTGCAGTGAAATATTTCGTTATGTCAAAGGCAATAAACGCTTACTGCTTATACAGGGTTATTGGAAAAACACTAAAAACTTCTCAGTACTATTATATTACTAAAGGTTACGTTAAACGTTACGTTAATATCGTTTTTTTTTCCCAAATAAAATAAAATAAACGGACTACTTTTTTTGACAATTTATGCTGCAATTGCTATGACAACCGGGACCGACTGTTTAACGTGCTGTTTGAGGCACGGAAGGTTCTCTATTTCAACATATCCAAGGGCTCACCGCGGCAAGCGGAGCTTCCAGGCAAGTGTGCTCCATCGTAGACCACATCATCGCTTAAAATCAGGCGAGATGGCGGTCAAACGCAAGCCTATTACAAAAAAAAACTTAACCTCGCAGATCGATCGATCAGCGCGGTTGTCATTTAGCCACGAGCTCCTCTGTCTTGTATTTTAATATGACTATTAAATATAATAAAGTTAAAAAATACTCAATTACATACCAATAAATTAAGCAGTCAAGCCAACGCACGAGTGCTATCATTCGGCTCTGCTTGAAGCACTCACTCCAAAGAACAAACATAGGTGTAGCGTTCATTCAATTATCTTCACTAAAATAACTCTTAGCGTAATATCGTTACGTCGTTACAGCTTTTTGTTACATCGCAAAATAACCAGAAGATCCACTCCGAACAATGTATGAAAGAATTAAGAAAAAATCGTGTGCGGTCGGGGACCGTCAGTAACAAAGTTCCTTACGGCTCGTATACATGGGACTTAATGCTTTTTTCTTACGTGACTATTTTTACCAGTCAAGCCTACGTAAAAAATTTGTTCCCACCAAAAATCAACTAAAAAGTTCAAAACAAGATCACTTTTTAGGGTTCCGTACCAAAATGGTAAAAAAGGAACCCTTATGGTGCGACTTCGTCTGTCTGTTTGTCTGTCACCTCTGCTTATTTCAGCAACTACTAATGCTATCGACTTGAAATTTGGAACAGTTATAAAGAATGCTTGTTCAACTTTATTGCAAATGAAAAAAGTCCAAAAATATTTTTATTTTCATTGCAAAAGGGGCCGGAGTGGGGGTCCGAAATTTTAAAGTGGGCATACTAGGTCAAGTGACACATCATATGAAAGGGCTTGCATCTGCACATTCCAAAATATATTTTTATTTTATTTTATGTCTCACAGTTTTCAACATATGATGAAAAATGTCTGAAAAAATACAATCTCCCCCCCCCCTTATCTCCGAAGTAAGCGGGGTAAAAAATCTGAAATAATTAGAGTTGATAGGAATTGACCCAAATATGGCACCAAAAATAAAACGATGTTCCTAACTAGTACAGTTTTTTCAAAATCATTAAAATTCCTTCACAAACTAATTTAGTTATGCGGTCCGGATTTTTTCACTTTATACGTCCAAAAATGATACGGAACCCTCGGTGCGCGAGTACGACTCGCACTTGGCCGGTTAATTTTGTGTGTAGTGTAGTAGCAACCAAATAGAGCGAAGAAGGGCCAAACTTTACCTAAAAACAATGCAGCCTTTTTTGCCGGCAATTAGTTTGTTATCGGTGAAATTACTATCAGGCGGTTCATCACTCTGTTTATCTGTACTACAAAAACGAACGTTGTAACTAATCCTTCTGTTTCTATCTTGTGACGTCACCCCATCTCGAGGGGAACCTCGTCTAAGAGGTATTATCGTGTACAAAACGCGGCGATTTCGCGACACACCCCGACTTCCCCTAACCTCGCACCACGACACATCAGCGACTGAATAACAACGCTACACTTCAACATAATTCGATGTACATCGCCGCATTTGTTCCAAGAGCTTAACTTAAGTTAGAAGAAAAACGGAAATGTATGAAGGGTGGAGGTTTTATCGAGGTTTTGTAGTGAAAGCTGCTGATATGACTGTTTCAAGAATCCATACTATTGCGGTGATAAATGTTTTTTTTTCTCCGTCGTGTAGGGATGGAAATTTTATTTTTTCCCTCATTTCTGAGAGGGTTGTGAGCGGTTCTACAAATTGAAGTTTTATTACAAGTGTTTGCAAGACTTACGATGCTAGCAGTAGCAGGCAAATGTATAGCATTTTGGTACCGATTGGGTAAGCAGAAAGGGTGGATAGAACTGCCTATAAGCTATAACTCGTCCAAGTCTTTATGGAGGAGGAAGTAATCCAAGAGGATCACAATAAGTGTCCCTATATTGCACAATGTGTTGGGTATTTTTTTATATTTCAAGTTTCGATAAAATGAGGAAAACGTGGTAATCTCTATCTTTTATTTTAAAAAATATAACATGGAGTCATCATCTCTTCTGTCTATACTAATATTATAAAGACGAGTGCAAATGTCAGTTTATGCATATGTAGAGGGTAATCTCCAGAACTATACCTACTGATCCGATTCTGAAAATTCTTTCACTAATAGAAAGCTACATTATTCCTGAGTGCTATAGGCTACTTTTTATCCCAAAAAAGACGAAATGGCGAGCAAAGTGCTATCATAGATATATCCGATAATAAATGCAACTGTTTATCACCGTTATTGAACACCTGCAACACCAAATATGAGATAATCATTATAATCAATGCCTTTGAGTCAGACCTACGTATTCTCCGTAACTCCTTTCAAACTGAAACATAACAATTTTGTTTGTGATGATAAGTAAGATTAAAATATCTAGCATAATCGGCCTATAATGTTCCCACTGCTGGGACACAGGCCTCCTCTGTGAGTGGGAGTGGGCCGTAGTCCACCACGCGGGCCCAGTGCGGGTTGGTGGACGTCACATGTCTTCTAATTTTTGGTTCTAGGACATGCCGGTTTCCTCACGATGTTTTCCTTCACCGTTAAAGCAAGTGATAATTAATTTCTAATACGCACATGACTTCGAAAAGTCATGCGGTGCGTGCCTCGGGATCGAACTCAAACCATTCGCCGTGGGAGGCACATGGTTAATCCACTAGGCTATCACTGCAATTACTAGGCTATCAAAATATCTAATTATCATTATAGCAGAACCTCTTTGTCTCAAACTCATGATCCGGCAGTACAGCAAATCATCGCATTACGTAACTTGATAAGAAAACTTCGTTAGCGTGATTCAGCAAATCAACGAAACGATCTAATTTGACAATATAGTACGGAATCACGGAGGAAATTCATTTTACTGAGAAAACATTTGAGATAATAGATAGAGAAGAAGAAAGAAATATGGAGAACAATAATACCATTATAAGGAAGATTAAATCTGGCAGAAAATGGTTATAAAATGACGAGGAAGAAGAAATCCTTCATCCTAAAGAAGTATTCCTCTTTATTAAAGAGTTACTTCAGGGAAATATTACAAGCAGGCCGATGAAAGGCTACAGAGCCTGCAGAGTTAAAACTAGCAGACAACCAACTCGTCTAGATGTCCTCTTTTTTGAAGCCTCCTATATCCAGCAGTAGACTTTGATATAAATATGGGCATCCTGATAAACAGCCGAAGAACATGATCATATTCACCATTCTTGGTTGACGAAATGGTTACGCTACTATCCAATGTTCATCCTCTGGATAAAACCCACTGGTTTGAAAAAGGTGGCTCGTTTCTACAAGCATTTGACGATAATGAATCGGCACACTGTGTCGATAAGAAAACTTCATTAGCGCGATTCAGAGAGAAACAACAAACGGACTAATTTAACAAAATAGTACGAATTACGGCAAATCTACTTGAGGGGACCACACACGTAAGACGGAGATAGCGATGCGACTTTTTTGTTGATTTCTTCGATTTAATTATTTGTACAGATTTTTTATATAATGATATACATGATCTTATTGATGCTTTGAATTTGTTTCGGAATTTCATTACGAAGATCGTCAGATAGGAGTAGGATATGCAGATTTCATCTAATTTAAAAAAATCTGCCAAAATCTTAGACTTGTCTTTAAAAATCTATTTACAGAAATAAATATAATTTTAATCCCTTCAGCAAAAACAACAAGACCTCAACTTGCACACCATACAAATCTTTTTTTCTATATGAGAATTGAAACACCAAGCAGAAACAATTCTCTCCGCCACTCCAACAATAAAGTCGTTAACAATCTACGTGCATGCTGTTAGTTTTTTTGGAACAGAGGGTGTCTCAAACAATTGAACATTCAAGCCAACAACAATGTTATCCGACACAATTCTTTCAAATCACGACAAGTCGCGTGGTCGCCTGCTGCGCGCTACCCCTTAGAGGCCTGTCCATTGAGTTACGTGTGATTTGTGTTGCGGATGCCAGAGGACCGAGGCCAGAGGGTTGAGGGCAACGCCTCCCTCCGCCATTTATCCCCACACGATAGTTAAATGCAATCTTCTTCCACATTATGTGGGCCCTTCCTTTATCTTACATTTTTGTGAGTTATTTCGTACATAAAAAACGGTGTATATTTTTTCTGAAATAGCTTTTATTTTGGGTAATAAATAGCGGAGTTTACGCTATGATGATGTTAGTTTTAGTTTTAACACTTATTTCGTACTTGAAACTTGTTTTAAGACTATGGAAGCACCTATTAAGGCTGGCACCATGTGGCACACATCGTTAATGAACACTAAGATGGGGGATGAATGGATTAAAATGGAGGTGTATGAGAAAAAGACATGCTACGCAAAGATGATGATGATGATTCTCGGTTATATTTATTCAGGCCTAAATATTTTGTGAATAAGTCTATAACGAAGTGTTATATATCCAAACTATCCAGTACTAATATTTATTCTCAATGCCTAGAATTAATACTTTAAACTCACGACAACGATAGTGAGGCAATAAACTAAAACCCAAACCAGTATAAACCTCACAATATAACACAGTTATAACTAAACTAACTGACCCGTAAAATCTTAAGACTCCAAATACCCAAACTTGTTCGGAATACAAGTCGGAGCTGAATGTGTCCACAATTGCCTGTATCCCTCATAATCCGGGGATCCTAGCAATACTACACTTGATACCGAACCGAATTTTCACAAAACAAGGCAGAAGCCCCACTAGATTCAGTCTTTGAACGTCGTGACAGTCACCGGTGACCGACAAACAATACATTTTCTATTGTGTCTGGTGGCGTGGCGTTCAAAGTGTTAAGAACATAAACAAAACCACTGAGATGAGACTGTGTGCTTCAGGCTTCAGACCCGCATGATTTAATTATCGCTGCCTTTCTTCTATTGGACGACCAGAAACACGAAAGTGCCATCGTTTCATGGTTGATATACCAAAAACCGGAATGAAGCGTTTTGATTCCACTACTACAGATTATAATCTACCGAAAAATAATGCGTTAGATTGTAAGCAGTTTACAATCTCGCGAGATAGATTATAATCTAACGGGATTTACAATTTAACGGTGGCATATACAATAGAAAGAGACAGAGAAAGAGTCGCATGGGGGGCATAACGCCTTTTCCTTACGTGACGATCTACTGCAAGCCATGTCAAAAAAATCGGTCCAAAAATTACTCCACAGTCAAACGCACTTGTTCCAGCAACTTTCTTACATTCAAATGGTTATAGGACCTTAATTTTTTTGCAAATCGAACTGAGTGAAGCTTTTGATTCACCTGTCATCTGACATATATTTGTTATCCCCCAACCCCGAAGGGTGGGCAAGCTTTTAATCCGACGGTGCAAGATTGATGGTAAGTCAGCGGAGGGCGGGCAGAGATGTCTCGATGCGAGGCTAGTTTCACGCTACGGGTTGGGGTAAATGTTTTATATTGATTTATTTGTGTTAAGTTGTTAATGGTGACAACGACGCCTTTGGATGTGAGCGTTCCGTTTGTTTTAGGGGAAGATATTTTTAGGGTTCCGTACCTCAAAAAGAAAAACGAAACTCTTATAGGATCACTTTCTCGTCCGTCTGTCCGTGGCAAGTTGGTGGCTCATAGATGGCACTACTAGAAGAAGTATTTACAGCGGCATCTTGCTTATAGATGGCGCTATTGCATATTTCTAGTAGAATATTTTATTTTACATAATTTATCTATACATACATAATTAAGTTTGTACGGAACCCTCTGGGTGCGAGCCCTACTCGCACTTGTTTTTGGATGTATACAAGTTTGGAGAAGATTTCAAAGTATAATCATACTGTTTTTTTTTATTTATTTATTTATTGACCAATTTATATTGACAGCATTTAACTTCAAACACACAAACACACAAACATACAAGTTATTGGCCTTAATTCGTAAAGTATATCGTAGTAAAAGCATAAAGTAATAAGTACCTAGTTAGAGCTTCTCGTGAAAGAATACCTACCATAATATTACATTATTTTATTTAGTGCCTAATGTCGCAAAGCAGTAGGTACCTATTGCTGGACGTTTCAATAAAATATAGGGTAGGTAATTCTAATTAAGGCGAAGGTAAATAGTAACGCGGCCAGTTTTAAATCTCTTATTTCGCCGTCAAATAATGCAGGTTAGTTGTGCATTTTTTTTATGTTAAACTAGAACATATATACATCAATCGTACCTGTGAATATTTAACTATTGTAGTAAAATACTTAATGAAATAAATTCATGAATTCGTGTCTACCCAAAACATAAAAACGTAATTACTTTCAAACCACTTAAGATATTTTCATGATTTGTTTTGTGTGAAAAGACTATGTTACTACCTATAATATTGCCTGTTATTTTTTTTTTATTTTATATTTTAGATACTAAAAAGTAATAATACGTCTAATTCTGCACAGCGCGCTCCTTGATAGGCGAGTCGTATTGCTCGGTGGATGTATGTCGCGTTGCTTGAGCTCAGCGCAGAACACTCAAGCTATACCGCCCAAATCACTCAAGGCCGTTGGCGTATACCGGGGCCTTAATTAAGGTTAATGAATTAGTTCTGTTATAGAACAGAATTCCTAATATCACCAGGGACCGTCTATCACATACTTAAACAAATAAAATATTCCTACTTTAACAAACTTCTATACAAAACTATCAAAAAGTCGTGTCTGTACACTGATTACTCTAGAAAAAATAGTCAAGATAGGGTGCTGAGAATGGATGGGATGTAACCATTTTTAGGGTTCCGTACCAAAATGGTAAAAAAGGAACCCTTATGGTGCGACTTCGTCTGTCTGTCTGTCTGCCACACCTGCTTATTTCAGCAACTACTAATGCTATCGACTTGAAATTTGGAACAGTTATAAAGAATGCTTGTCCAAATTTATTGCATATGAAAAAAATATAAAAATATTTTTATTTTCATTGCAAAAGGGGCCGGAGTGGGGGTCCAAAATTTCAAAGTGGGGTTACTAAGTCAAGTGACATATCATATGAAAGGGCTTGATTTGCACATTTCAAATTATATTTTCATTTAATTTTATGTCTCACAGTTTTCGACATATGATGAAAAATGTCTGAAAAAATACCATTTCCCCCCCCTTATCTCCGAAGTTTGTGGAGTGAAAAATCTGAAATAATTGGAGTTGATAGAAATTGACCCAAATATGGCACCAAAAATAAATCGATGTTCCTAACTAGCACAGTTTTTTCAAAATCATCAAAATTCCTTCACAATCAAACTTAGTTATGCGGTCCGGATTTTTTCACTTTATACGTCCATAAATGATACGGAACCCTCGGTGCGCGATTACGACTCGCACTTGGCCGGTTTTTTTTTTGTCGTCACGCAAAAACATCTAAACAGATTTTAATGTGGTTTTCAGTTTGGTAGCATAGGGTCCAACTTAAAATTGCTTGACTTCGTAATACTAGCCACCCTACACTATGGAAATGGTTTTATAATTGTAGTCATGGGCGTAGCCACGGTGGGGCAGTGTGGCTCTGACCTGTAAAGTGCCTAACCAAACCTAAAAAAATAAATTATCTAGGTACTAACTACTTGTACAATACTTAATATCCGTAAGAAAGTATTATAAGTTAGCGTATGCAGGTATAGTTTGCTAATTACATATTATTTTAGACTGTGCTGCCCCACCCTAAGCCCATGGCTGGCTACGCCCATGATTGTAGTCGGACGGAGTCACGGGAAAAAGTCTAGTGTACAATAATAATGTTCAGCCTTATTCCCTTAAGGTCTTAGGACTGTGAATACAAGACCATTTCGCAGATACCTGGTCGTAATTCAACAGGATCATTGGGTTACCATTAAATAAATTTATTTGGCAATTTACTGAGAAATTACGGTGAGAGCCGGCGTGCCCACAAATATTGGTCGACCGCTCAGATCATACAAACAAGGAGATACGCCATCATAGCGGATTAGTACGGGAACAACTGTCGCCACTTTTAAGTCATTTATCGACACAATTACAAGCGCTCCTTGTGAATAAAAAGATCTCCCACACATTAAAAATTCCGCACAACCTCAATCTAACACTGTTAATCGTCACTCAACACTAGCACTAAAATAAAACACATTTATATCATCGATCGTGTTCTGTTCGTCGCCAGCGTGTACGTTTTTATTACGACCAATGTGGTCAAACTAAAGCATCAAGCTCAATAGCGCCGTGGCACATCTCCCTTGTTTCTATGATCTGAGGTCGGCCGTGATGAGAAATGATTTGATCAATATTCTGGATATAGCCGGTTTCATTTGGTATTTACTGGATCTATCTAGTTCAGACTATCTAGTAATAAATACGTGATTGGTTTGAATTATAATATAGTTGTTTCTGGAAAATTAATTAATAGATATGAAATTACTAAACGCAATTAGTAATATACTAGAACTGGTTGTGCCACGCGGTTTTACCCACCCGCACTATAATTTTTTTTCGGTATTTTTTTTAGTAGTATTCCTGCCCAAATCTTTCATTTCCCGACATATTCATAATATTTCCACTTCCCCAGTTTTCAATCCCCGGCACAAATAGTGATTGCAAAAATCCGAACACTTACGAACCCTCACAATGGCTGACCTTCTTCACAAAGGGTAACATTAACCCTCCATTGTTTCACACAGCACTGAAACACAATACCCCAGAAATTCCGGCGTTATTTACAGTTTATAATGGCAACATTGATATTATATCTGTGGTCGGGAGTTAGATAGAGGTTGGCTTTATTGATTTGAACTTCATGATTTGCTTAAATTTTTGTTTATAAGTATCTTGGATGTGTAAAATTAATTCTAGTTTAATAGTTTATGCATGTGAATTTAGAATGGTAAGCCTTTTCAACCGACTTCAAAAAGGAGGATGATTCAATTCGACTGTATTTTTTTTTGTTCTGTTACCTTATTACCTGATATCTACGCCGATTATGATTGTTTTTTCATTTGATAGAAAATGCTCGTCCCATAAAATTTAAACGGTCCGGTCCATTTTAATGTTACCTATTAACTTTGGTTAAGTAGTTTTTTAACCAGCTTCAGTAAACGGTATTTAGTTGAGCAAAAATCTGTATGTAGTTTCGGTTAGTGGTCATGAATTCACGCTATTGCCGTAATCGCGTGTGTTTATGTCACGCAAAATAGAAAAAAAAAGTAAAAACCGCCTTCAAAAAGATTACAATTATGTGTGAAATAGTTATGGAAATCGGAGGCGAATCAAATTAAATTACTAATTAAAGACATCGAAAAAAAAAGTTTGTAATATACCTACTCGTATAGTTAGAAGGTGAAGCTTTTCTTATGCTGCACATCCTAACTACATTACAAAACTTTTTCTATTCAATATATTCAATCAATGAAACAAAACAATAGCTATCTCCACTCTAGAACAACTTGTTGGAGGAACTTCAGACCGAGCCCTATTTACCTACCAATGCCCGAAACACTGTTAATTACCTACTGATAATATATGGGTTCTATCTAACTTGTATTAGTTCCGCAAGGAGCTATTCTAGGTCCAGTGTGGAAGTTGATTTAATCGTAACTATGTTTTATGTTATGATTGTATCAGAAAATTATCATTCTTCGTCATTTTGGTTTCGACTTATGGATAAGGCCTCACTTTGGGTCCGAAAGTAATTAAAAAACCTGAAACATACGATAGCTATTACACTTTTTTTTTTCAAAATAATTTATCTGAGAAAGTAAATTGGCAACATCTAGAAACTCATGTTGGTACTAATAACGAGTCATACTGTAGCTGCCCTAAAATATATTTCTCCTTACCAAACACCCCCTATTTTTCTATCCCCCCATAAACTCCACGAACAAACGTGTTGAACTCGTAACTAACCATCAGTTTAAATATGAACCGAGTGCTCTCATTCCCGGTCCCGTGCCTTAAATAACAAGTGTCCGGTCCGATTTACACGACAGCCGGACAACCGGACAGCTATACGAGCAACCTTTGACCGGAATCTATGGACCGACCCGGACAGAACGTCCATTTTGATTTCAGGGTACTGAATTTTGGGGTCAAATTGTATTAGGAGGTTCCTGTGGACTTAAGGAGGTTATTATGGCTTTGTTCATAAATAGGTACAGGGTGAACCCTAAAATCGTAAAAAAAAATCTGCTGTTCCATACATTATTTTGTGTTCACATAACTCAACAAAATGTATTGAAATACTTTTGAAATGGAGTAAGAAACAAAGCTTATAATAAACTAGCTGTGCCTCGCGGTTTCACTCTATCGGAATGATTTACTTGCACGCGTTATTACTTCGGTTTCGCTTAGCATTCTTTCTGACTTTTTTTCTTTTTGCTCGGCTCCTAAGAGTCGTAGCATGATGTTAAAGCCTATACTATTCCTCATGAATCAGGCTATCATATACAAAAAGATTTTCTCGAATCCGATTGGTAGTTCCAGAGATTAGCGCATTAAACAAACAAAGAAAAAACTTTTCAGCTTTATTAGTATTAGTATTTATTGTTTTTTCGATCGTGCGACACGGTTATAAGAATAAGAATAAGAATAATATTTATTTATTCACACAAAAAGTACACAAAACCTATGAAGTCCCTGCCTCCTGATCTAGGTTCAAAGACCTGTGTTACAGGAGTCAGTGTCTTCTCCCATTGTATCATCACAATAAAACTTATATGTAAATAAGTGCAGATGGCGTATGTTTGTGGAGTGGAGTGTGGGTGTGTGGGTGAATGTATAAGTGTTGTGCTTGTGATAGTGTTTGTGAGTGATGGTGGTGAGGTGTGTATGGTGTATGAATATCCCGTTCCTGTTCATATAGTAATATTTAACTACATTAATGTAGCAAAGTTTCAGTTTGGTCATAGTCTAAACCTAGGAGCCAATTTTTCAGAGTAGTTTTAGCTTCACGATGACATAGGTGATGAAAGTTATTTAATTTATTTACTTTATTATATAGGTAGATAGACATGAAGCCCTGTTGCCGCCTAGCAGATGATGTATGACATGTGACGGGTAGGCAGACATCCCTAACAGTACGCTTTTTTTTTAATTCTGCAGAATTGTAGGATGTAGTTTTATGTTGCTTAGTGAGAAGTTGTAGTATATACAGCTGTCTTACTGTAAGTACTTGACATGCTTCGTATAACAATTTTGTTGGGAATCTGTATGGCCTACATGTCATAACTTTTAATAAGGACCGTTGTGCTCTTTCTAGTCGTATCGTAAAAGTTTTACAAGCACCTCCCCAAACCACAGCACAGTAACCAAGAACGGACTGAGCTAACGCGTAGTATACTGTGCGAAGGAGTTGAAAATCTACAGCATGCCTCAAATGCTTGAAAATCCATATAAGCTTCCTAGTACGGGCTGTTATCATGTCTATATGTGGACGCCAACTCAATCTTTCATCCACAATAATACCGAGGTATTTAACGTAGGTGGACTTTGTTATTGAAAGACATGAGCAGACTGGGTTAGATGGGTTGTTACATGAGTGTACTGTAAGATCAATATTGGCTGGTGTAATTTTGGCAACTGAAAACTGTAAATACGTGGTTTTTGAAAGATTCAGAGTAAGTAGGTTTGTGCCAAGCCATCGACTGATTCGGTGGAGTCCCACCTCCGCAGTACGTTTGGCTTCGTCCCAAGAGTCACCATGGAAAACCAGGGCCGTGTCATCGGCATAAGTAAAAATTTTTCCATTATGAAGGGGTTGATCACATAGATCATTAATATAGACTAAAAAGAGACTTGGGCCAAGAATACTACCCTGCGGAACTCCATAAACCACCGCGGCATCCGCACTCACATGATTACCGATTTTAACCTGTTGTGTGCGGTCATTTAGAAAATCAGTCAAGATCATGAGCGCATTTCCCCGAATACCAATGCGTTCTAATTTGTTCACAAGAGCAGGAATCGAGACGGTATCAAATGCTTTAGCTAGGTCGAGGAATACACCTAAGCATTTTTGTTTTGAGTCAACCTGTGTGGTTACGTAATCCGTTAATTTACTAACGGCATCTTCAGTACTTTTCCCCGACCTAAAACCAAATTGTGAGTTTGATAAAATATTTTTTTTTTTCGAGAAAAAGCATGAGTCGATTGTTCAATAGTTTTTCTAGAATTTTGGAAAGTGACGTAAGTACTGAAATTGGTCTGTAATTTGAAACTTCGTCTCGAGTCCCCCCCTTGTGAACAGGGGTGATAAGTGCCCTCTTAAAAACTTTCGGAAAAACTCCTTGCGCCAAACATAGTTCAAAAAGTTTAACTAAAGGAGGAATTATAACATGTTTAGATAATTTAAGCATTTGCACTGGTATTGAGTCCCAGCCAGTGGCACAGTTGTTTTTAAGGCCCATTATTAGCGATTCCAGCTCTGCCTCATCCGGTGGAAGCATCACTATAGAATTAAGAAGATTTACGGTTATCTATAAATAGTATAAAACAAAGTCTCTTTTCGTGTTCGGAGGCAGATAAAGCTTTTAATTCCCATAAGTACCTATTTAGGTATGTTTGGGGACAGATGACATGAGAATTTCCATTTGTTCCCATTCGGGGACAGAATCTTGAGGACAGATGAGAATACTCCGTTTGTCCTTAGTTCTTCTAAAAACTACATAATCTATACTTCTATACTCTATACTAATATTATTTATTTTAGTTTGTACCGAATAGGCTCCAAAACTATTAGGCCGATTTTAAAAATTCTTTCACCAGTAGAAAGCTACATTATCATTATAATAAAACAAGTTTAAACGGATTAAATCGCGTATATTACAGATTTTTACAGAGTTTTCCTGACGTTTCGAACACTTTGCAGCGTTCGTGGTCGCAGGACGACCACGAACGTCAGGAAAACTCTGTAAAAATCTGTAATATACGCGATTTAATCCGTTTAAACTTGTTTTATTATAATGTGTAATAATCGCGAAAACCTAAGACATTATTAAGCTACATTATCACTGAGTAACATAGGTTACTTTTTATTCCGATAAATGTACAATTCCTGTGGGTCACGCGGACGAAGTCACGGGCAAAGTGCTAGTAGATTTTATAAGTCCTGACTCCCTCACTGACTGACACATCAAAACCTTTGCACCTGAAAAGCTGAAAATTTTGGACAGAGGTTACCTTTATGATGAAGACAAAGGTTACATTTTCCTAAATTCCCACGAGATACTAAAGTCCACGTGAAGTCGCGAGCAAAAGCTATTACTGTAGGTAAATACAAAGTCATCTTCCACGACACCAGCAGATATTAAATCCAGAAAAACAAAACACAACTAGAAACCAGCCTGTAATTAACATTATTCGAACAATTAAATTCAATATTATAATTGTAGGTCCCGCCACGCTATTAACCCTGCGTCCGTCGCGTCGGGTCAAAACGACCGCAAACAAAACTGCCTCCAGTCCCGAATACTTGTAGAACTTGTAGAACTATTCGATCTATTATTACGACAGGCCCAACTACATAGACATCTAGATGTGACCTTTAGGTGACCTTGACAATTTTATGATTGGATTCTGTCTACTCTCTGTACCTAAAGACGTTACCTTAAGAGGGATACACATAACAATCTAATAAACAGAAATGAGCAATTTTCGTTAGTAGTGTGAACTAGGTACCTTCCTTCTCTTTGAATGTTGTCTTTCTTTCATAAGAGAAATAGGGCACAGCAGGATATCTCGCTCAAATCAGGAGCAATCCGACTAGGACAGTAGACTTACATAATACTACAGCCAAATAACGCTTCTCTTCGGTAGTGTTGTGTTCCTGTGGTGAGTAAGGTCGCCAGAGCTGAGGATGCGCTGTGTTGACAACGGGGGACCGGAACAGCGAATCCTCATTTTAAAGGGTCAACACGAATGTGATACAAAAATGTCCAATTTTGGATATAAACCTTCCCCAAGCATCACCAGAACTATCTCGCTCTTCAACGTATTCCCGTAACCTTCACCAGATCATCAGTCCACCTTGTATGAATTTGATAACTTTGTAAACAATGTCAGTATGGCCCACTGTCAAAATTTGATGAATTTGTATAGAAAGTTTGTTTACATAGTTTACAAGTTCTATTGAAATGGACCATAGAGTCTAAATTGGCGGCCATGAAATCGGTGTTGGAAAAAATTGTTTCAATGTTGCCACATCACAACATTTCACTGAATGTCGACTATTCCCATGCGAATACGACGGATAATTCTTCGTATATTTTTTTATTCTGCTTTTAGTGTTAACTGCTATTTTTTTGTTATTTCCTATCTTTTTTATGTGTCCATTAACGTGGCAAGAAATATTTCTTCTATCTTCTTACTAAATTGCACTTTTCGGAAACCTAGATAGTCTTCTAAAGTTGTCGTCAACACGCAGTCATCAAGCATACTTAAACAATTATGGTTCTTTCTCTGTATGAAGAAATCATTTATTGCAAGCACTGGAACAACTACAAGCAAATAATTAAAAAGATTCTACTTTTTCAATACAAAAGCTATATTTTTATCTCTTGAAGCTCTTTGTATACCGCGTCCTATCCATAAATTATTATTAAAGGCGTATTTATGTAATAAACTACAGCTAAGCATAAACATTACAGAATGAATCGGAGTACAAACAGCTGTTTTGAGCAAGGTCTGTATGAAAATGTTTTTATTTTTATCTCGCTACAATTTTACAGTTGCGTAGTAATCATTTGTATGTTTTATCTTATCAATATCAGGACTATTATTATCATTTCGGATTATTTGAACTTCTTCTAGATCCAGGAGTACTGCACCTTCCCCTTTTTTATCATCAATCAGCATAACAGTTTCTTTTTGTTATTTAATAATAGGCTTGCGATGATGTTTTGACGTGTAAAAGTGTTATTTTTAACCTATTTACAAAATAAATATCATTTATCATTTATCGCCACCTCGCCTGATGTTAAGCGATGATGCGGTCTACGATGGAGCACGCTTGCCTTAAAGAAACCGATTCGCTCGTGACTTGAAGACACCCAGATTGTACCTAAGTATCGGGCAACACCCACTCCGGCAGCGTATTCTACTGTTTGGCGATTTTCATCAAAGCGCTTCGTTCGGGTTTTTGGTATATCAACAATGAACCGATGGCGCTTTTTCGTGCTTTTGGTCGTCCGATAGAACAAAGGGCAGGAAGGAATTAGTTTGTTTTAGAATATAAATATAATTACTTGACTAAATAATATTACTGAATAATTCAGACTTCCAGTCACATCTAGTGTCTCTATCCGAAATCAAACTTTATTGTTGTTCGACCTACAGCTATGTACAAAATTTGTCTTTGTAAGTTTCATACGCGACCACTTTACAAATACCCCTCAAATACACACACACAAGCAAATTGAACTTTAAGTCAATGTGTTAAGGTTTTTTAGTTTTTCGAAGGTTGTCAAAGAAGTTTGTTTAGCAAGTAGAATCGTAGGTACGTCTTTGGGAAGTAATAATAGTTTGTCAGATATACATACAGACAGAGAGTGACGCTTTTGAAACTTTTCTATTGAGTGATCCAGATAGTCTTTTGTTATTTTTTTAATGAGTTGGCCGTATGTTGGTCGCCAATGTTTGGTGGTTTGCCTTTGTGTGTCATATTTGTGTGATTTGGGTGTGGATATAAATCAAAATAGAAGGTCGCTTTATGGCAGTCCGAAATTGATTTTGCTTTTTCTTTTATTAAGTCAGTTTGATTGTCTTTTTGGGAGATACAAAAGGTAACATAGATGATGCTTTAAAAGTTGATTAGACGCTTCTAGTATCTCACACTTAGGAATCATATCCAAATCTAAAACAAGAAATAAAGAGTAAAATGTTAGCTGTTGCCAAATTCTCAATAATTGTACCTAACAGTGGTTATGTAAAATAATGAAGGGGATAAGATGCCAAGTTTCTCTCAAAATCATTAAAATTAGTTTTGTAATTAGTAGTGGAAACGTGCAACTAAAGAGAAGAGAAAATAAAATGTGACATATTGAGTAAAGATAAGTATAAAAACTGGACAAGTGTGGGTAGGACTCGCACCCTGAGGGTTCCATACTTTTTACACTTCCATGGAATCGTAGATTTTAGTATTAGATGTTAATTTCAGCTTGCTACCTCTACCCGTTCCTGAGAAAAGAATCTTGACAGACCGACAGATAGACAACAAAGTGATCCTTAAGGATTCCGTTTTTCCCTTTGAGGTACGGAACCTCCAAAAACCAGCCGAATGCGTAACCGTTTTTTTTTGAATCGGTAAATGAACTTTTCCTAAAAATATCCAATAATTGTCCGTACGGGACAAGCACTAAAAAAACTCAAAAAACTCTCATAATTCGATTGCAGAAGCAGCCATAGGTCTTCTCTCGTAGATTCAAATAGGGGGACCTTACATAACGACGTTACGTTCGGGCACTGGGCAGGGGACACGTCAGGGGACACGTCAGGGGGCACGTAAGTCAATTGTTACACAGCTTTGGTTTTTACAAGGTTTCGGAGTTACTGTGTGTTTGTGGAGATACGTGTAGCTGTATTATATGTGCCGGATGAATTTTTTTTTAAGATTTTCTGTGAGTAAAATAATAATACAGTAATACGGTTGTCGCAGTGGCTGAGAGATTGGCTGCTGCGCGACGTGTCGCGGGTTCGATTCCCGCAATGGTCTGGCTGTTTTTGTATGTGAAAGGACGTCGGCAGTTTTGGGCTTGATATGGTACAGTAATAAAAGCTTAACCAAAAATAAAAATATATTTTAATTGTTCTTTGCCTAATTTATCTTAGAGATTAAGAATTGTAATCAAAAATCGAAATAAATAAGAAATAAATTGATTATGCCGTTGACATTTTGAAAAAAACAATTTAAAACATAAACGGGTACATGCTGGCTGGCGCGTGCCTCCACAGAATATCATGGTGACAGCAACTAAAACCTTTGAATTGAGAACTCATTTAGTCGGGCTGTACTTCACTGGATCATTCACAACATACTAACCTCACTGTCACAAATACGAAGATTTCTCTTTAACCCAATTACGTACAAAAACAAATAAAAAATGAATTTAAATACCCCTGAAATAATTGACCACACCCAACTAATTTCATATCTGTACCGACTTACACAATCTGAAGGCCAGCGTTCTATGGGCGTCTGCCAGTGCCTTTTGTGTTTGTAAACGCACCCACGAGGCCACGACACAGGAATAATCCTAGTGTGGGGCAACGTTTTTTAAAAAAAAAGTAAAATAAAAACCGGGCAAGAGCGGACCACGCTCAGTCTAGGGTTCCGTAGCAAGAAGTATTTCAGTCTTCCGACTGCAAATATATATTTGTATTTCATAAAATTATTATAAAAAACAAAGTTATTTTTGCGGTCGTCAAACTCAAAACTGAAAATAATGAATATTTCAAAAAGTTTTTGACGTATCTTGTTCAAACCAATTTTAAGCGAGAGTATTTATTAGATGCTATAAACTTGATCTTTTCACATTTTTAGATAACGTGGTTGGAAAATTACAAGGGGGGACACATTGTTAACGACTTTCGGAGCTTGTAGTTCACTAAATATGCGCTTAAATAAAAAAAGTCACTTAGAAACCTTTATGTTATTTTTAAAGACCTATCCAACGATACCCCACACCAAGGCGTGCGCGTATATATTTTTTTTCATCCCTCAGTTTCCTGTATGAGGGCCACCCCTAATTATTTTATTTTTTGTAATTTCACTACAGGTCTTTATAGCGACACATACAAGACATCTACTTACGGAGTTTCATACAAATTGGTTATGAACTGTAGATTTGACGAGGGTGTGACAGACGGACAGACAGACGGACAGACAGACAGACGGACGGACATGACGAAACTATAAGGGTTCCTAGTTTTACTAAAACAGATATGGTATTTAGGGAAAATGGAAGCGAAGTTAAACAGTGTGGCTCTAATGATGACAACATACGAGTAATTCAACGTACGGGAGCGCCGTAGCGTCAGTAGATAAATTATAAAAATATTAATTGATAAAATAAATAGGTACTTCGTAAATTAAAAAATTTAAATGTTCAAACGAATTAATGGAGTAACCAAATTAGCTCTTTTTCGTTTTACAATGCGAACTGCAAAGTTAACTCAACTCGAACTGCAAAGTATCACTTGACTAGTAACTAGTAAGGCTTGCAAAGAAAATTAATTTGCGAATTAAAAATGTTTTTTTTTTTCACTGTATTTTTTACTGATCACAGAAACCTGAATAGTAAGTCAATAGAAGTCGCAAAGGCACGTGACCTCGTCGCCGCTTTCGAGCAAAGTATGTAAGGCTCGATGTGTTTTATACACCTGTGCCTAACCTTTCGAGTAATACAGGCGTGAAGTTATGACGTTATCTTAATTGTCAAGTAAACAAATTCTATGTTTTTTTTTATCTTTTATTTGTTGAGGCTTTTGTGCACATTTTGCACATGCCATCCTCGTAAGGTCCATCTTATATTATAGCGTCATAAATAAAACATAAATTATTTATAAACTACCACACAAATTAAAAATAAAAGAATACATTACCTAACAAAAAAAATAATATTTTTTATATTTTTTTGAAAGAGGTTTGCTTAGGGAAACATGAACACTACCACTAATAAAATAACATTTTAAAATCGAGTAACAAGTTCTATGTTGAAAAACATTTTCAAAATAAGCTTTTATAATGACCGCCTCCCAACTCCATCATGAGACCCTGGACATCATCTAGATCTATAGTACATGTCAAGACAAATCTAACGAGCTGAAACACGACTAGCCACCACTCGGCTCCATCATGAGGCCACCTCTATGATACGTAAAGTGACATATTATGCTGATATGCATCTCAAATTTCCGCTCAATCATTTGGGTAGAACTGGTCTAAAATTCAGTTGCAAGATTTCGCCTCATGCACATACAGCAAGTTAAATAAAAGCTTGTAAAAACATACATCAGTTTAACACCATAATAGAATTGTACGGAGTTAAATATTCACAATTGTGCATACCAAATAGCCGGATGTTGATCCGTAGGGAAATCCCAGAAGTAGCACCAAAAGTATTGCGGTAATCCTAGCTCACATTCACTCTTGCAAACATGGCTACCGAGCTGTCCTAGGTTGGATTAAGGGTATTTTGTCACCGGCGAGGAGAGGATAGGATTGGAGAAAATTGAAATCTCGCTGGCCCATATCCACCAAAAATTGTCAACAATAGCAAGCTCGAGCCATCACGAGCTCGCGCGAGCTATTAATCCATCAATCGTAAGATTTTCGGGTCAGCCCCGGATCTAAGATATTCCGAATTTTATTATGGACTTAAGAATAATTAATTTATGAATTTGGCGCCCCCAGAAATTGCCGCCCGGGCATATGTCTTTATTTTTCCACCCTTAGATGCGCTACCAGAGAGTTTTTTTAGAAAGAATGAAAAAACTTGACTGCGTAATATTTTAATATTACCTAAGTTCTAACCTAAGTTACATAGGTTAACTATAGGCTATGTTGCTCCCAAAATGAAGACAAATCTAATGACACCTCATTTATGTTGAAAGAAGCCGTTTATGCTACAAAGCGTGCCAAAGGAATAGACATACATACATAAAAATACATACATAAACAGACATACATACATAGACATACTCGTACATACATACTCTGGAAAAACTACGTTTTTTCTGTAACAGCTGGGTTATTACCACAAATTAATAACATAAGTACTAAAAATCACACTTCACCTAAACAACATAACAGCATCCATCAACCGACGCCACGTAACCCAGATATTTCGCAGATTGCCCGGAATATTTGGTAAATTTAATTTATAAAACATATGAATCGTTCGCTTTCCCCGGGGCTTTTGCGTAATAACATATTACGCGTGGCGGTACCGTCAGCAGATGAGTCGGCTCATTAAAATGTTTTATTTATTGACATCAAAGCTTGTAAATTTCTGATGTCCCAAATGGATTGACGGAGGTATGCAAGCAATACGCCAATTTGTTAATGACTTCATTTTAGACTTCATACAAAAACAGTTTATAATAGTCGCACTGCTGGGATTATGGGACTTCTCTCTGTGGGAGGAAGTGGAACTTTCTTTATGTGCCCAATGCAGGTCATGACGTTTAATACCTTCTAATTTTTGGTTCTAGGACATGTCGGTATTCTCTTAATGTTTTCCATCACGGTTTTTAGAGCAGTAATTGAAAGTAATGGTATGGAGTAGGTATATTGCGCTTGCTTGGGTTTAAATATACGACTTACAACTCGGTAAGTTGATTTTGTCGTTATTCTTTTATTTTCATTATGAGTCTTAAATTCTTTGAAAGTCTGAAAATGTTATGGTAAGTTTATTAATTCCAAGGTTTCTATTTATTTTTAAATTCAAATCTTCGATGTAAAATAATTTACATGCTTTTTTAAGATTGTAGAATGTTTCTTTGTTCTAAAATTCAATGATAGAAAGAAAGAAAGAGAAACATATATATTTTAATAAGTAGGTACACCACAAAAAAAGACACGGACATAATAATTAGGTACGGCAAAACAGAACACAATCACAAAAGAAATGAAAAACCTTGAGTCTCACGGCTAAAACAGGTTCCAGATCAGCTTAAAGCCAAGTCACAAGTACTTGGCGCTGGTTTTCATCTTTAACCTTTTACCTCTAATGATCTTTTTTTACCACATAATTTATTGTAATACTTACATACCAAAATTATTACTGTAAGCATAGTATAGTTATAGTGTAGTTTTGGTTAAGTTCAACAAAGCTCCACTGTTTTGGATGGGTCACCGTACTTCATACGTCAAGGCCCTATTGTGTCTTGAAGAGCCTCTTATACTGACGTGGTTGAGAGGCAGACGAAGCCTGAACATTATCTATTGTTTGATCTTGATAACCCTGTTTCTCATTATGATTGCGGTGTGAATATCAGAGAAACCCAATTGCAAAAAGGATTCTTCTTAGGTAAGATTAGTAGCACGGTTTTGTAAAACTTCAAGATTCAGTTTTTATGTTTTTTTATGATGCTCGTAATATTCCAGCACGAACCCAATTTTTAGCACAATCACACACACCACAATCATAGTTTTATTTTTATCTTTAATCAAAACTTAAATTATAGGCAAGTCGTAACTATTCAGAAAATAAAAACCACCTTCAAATAAAATAAAATGAATAAAGGAATCTGAGACCATAATTTGAACAAATAAAAACTTTATAGCTTTATTACCGCGACCTCACGGTGCCCTTAGCGCAGTGTGAAGGGAAAATAATCGAAGTTTTACTATGTGCTTTAAGCTGGTATCTCAGCTGTTTGATCTATATCGTCGATCGACGTTCTCCAGCGGCATTGCCTATGTGGATGATTATTTCAAAATAACAGTTTTTAGCTTTTGTAGATGGAAAATAGGGAAATGCAATTTTTTTGTTCATTATTAAAAAAAAAATACTTTCTGTATCAGCATAAATCTCATACAGTGTGCTTTCGAAAGAAATAATTTTGATTAAACAATATTGTATTAAAGTTATGATCGACGTTCTTTATCGAAGAAATGTGCAACTGTCTAGCGCAGTACTAACTTTATCTTAAACTCTCACACGCAAAGATTATCAAAAGATTATAAAAGATTCCTTTTCATGTTCTATCTAACAAAACGAGCTTTGATCTGATTATTTAAAATACCAAAAGGGAAACTTTTAACGGAATGAACGATCAAACAAGAATGTTAAAATTTTGTTTAAATAATTTATATAAATTTTGGCTAAAAGAAATAAATTGAATTTTTCTTCTGACGTTACTAAGACAAGTGTTTTTAGAAGATTAAGTTAACGTTTAACGTTTTCAAAATATTAACATTAAGTATCTTTGATGGTAACTTAAGATCTTTTGACTTGTATCGTATTGCTAAAAAGTCTTGTTCAATAATTAAAATTGAAAATTATTTTATTTGTTTCAATTAAATTTATCAATTCATCATTTTGAATGATAAAAAAGTACAGGTAGACAATGTCACGCCTGAATACTTAATTTCTTGTACAATACCTTTTTTTAAATAGGTACATTTTTTTATCGATTTCTCTATAAATAAAAGAGCAGAAATAATTGTTTTACCTGTATAAAACCGTATTCTAAAGCCTGCAATACACGTTGGCCGAGTGTTGTCGAGTGAAGGCCAATACCAACATGTAGACGGTATATTTGCCTTGTCTTGCTATCGCTCGGTGTCACTTGCCTAGTTGGTCGAGTATAGACAAGCGCCAACGTGTATAGACCTCATTTGACGTAGCTTGCCACAATTGGCAGTCGCTCGCGATCACTTGCCTCACTTCGGAGCGGTGTCGGTTTTTCTGCACACATCAAACCTGCAATACATGTTGGCCGAGCGTTGCCGAGTGAAGGCCAATACCAACATGTAGACGGTATATTTGCTGATTTGCATTGACTTGCTATCGCTCGGTGTCACTTGCCTAGTTGGTTGAGTATAGACAAGCGCCAACGTGTATAGACCTCATTTGACGTAGCTTGCCACAATTGGCAGTCGCTCGCGATCACTTGCCTCACTTCGGAGCGGTGTCGGTTTTTCTGCACAAATCAAAGGCGCTCACGCGCACTCAGCCAATAGTGTCAGGGCTGCCAGATGTACGATTTGAATCGTACTCCTACGATTTTTTGTCATTTTTACTCATGTAGGATCGCTAGACCAAGATTGTACGGAAAATGTACGATTTTTATATAGGTACCTAGCAAATCTGGCAACATTTCATAATGAAACGAACGTGCTCAACTGGCAAGTATGAGTTTCCGGGAATTCCCCAACAACCTAACGCGTACGCAGATCTTTTACTTGAATGAAGACTCTTTGTAGAGTCATTTAAAGGCTGTATTTGTTTGCATTTTTACGAAATTTATTATTTTTTTCTTTCGGTAATTATTGCGACTTGTTAAAAACCCTTTTTTCTTGTCAGTCTCGAGTGAGACTCGCTCGATCTGTACAAAGTTTATATTAAATCTAATAGTTTTTTTAATTGTGTAGTTTTATGTTTTTATTTTTTTTGTTTTGTTGTGTAGGTATACATAAGGCATGTGCCAAATAAATATGTTTTCTTTCTTTGATTCTTTTATTGCATTTCCTTACTAAAACTACGATTTTTTGTTATTTTTAATAAAACTTTGTACTTTTAGGTTGTACGATCTTTTATTTCAAAATATCCTTGGCATACGATTTTTTTGTAGTTGTCGTACGATCACACCATTTTTGCACCTGACAGCCCTGCCCTGAATAGTGTTCACATGTTTGTCCGCGCCAGTGCTGCCATTTTAGCGCTTTCGGCGCTAGATCTAGCGGTTTTTTGACATGTTTAGCGCCGAATCTGAGAATTTAGCGCAATCTAGCGCTTTTTTGTTTCCGGCCCAAGGGGCAAGGAATATACTATAGGTACTCTACTAACTCTACCGAGAAACGTGAACTAAGCTAAAAAGACAAGTTTTCAAACAACAGTCTTCTTTTTTAAATCCGACGACAAAATTTATCTTCAGTTGTCGCACATACTTGTCAAGCGTACCGACTGTGAATACTTAACATCCACCACCTTCTTTTTACCCGACTGCGCAACGCAAAGGAGGGTAATGTGTTTATCAGTCTATGTATGTATGTATGTTTGTTTCTATGTGGCGTTCGAGAATTATCAAAATCGGCCTACGCATTTGGTCTCTAAATGCGTAGGCCGATTTTGATAATTTATTCTTACGTCAATCGATTCGTCTTAACCTTGCGAGTGTCACTAAAGACATAACAGTAATCAAAATTACTAAAAAGTATAAAATAAAAAAATATAATTTATAGAAAAACAAAAAACCCGACTGCGTAAAAACTAATTTTAAAAAATACGTGAAAGAAGTGAAAGAACAGGACGACTCACAGTCGGGGCCCATTTAAATTTTACCAATCTTATCTTCCCAAGGGGCCCCGACTGTGAGTCGTTCTGTTCTGCATTAGAATTTATGATTTGTTTTATGTGTGTATCGATTATAAAACTATTTCAATTGTGTAGTTATTTAGTATTACTTAACAGAATTCTAAACTACTGAGCTTGTTTCTTTCTTTTTAGTTTTTATTTAAGTTAATTCTTTCACGTATTTTTTAAAATTAGTTTTTACGCAGTCGGGTTTTTTGTTTTTCTATATATATTTTTTTTTTATCGTTTCTTTTTCACAACTTTAGTGCGGTATACACTGACATAATAATTGTAAGCGCTCATTAAATAAATAGCAGCGGCTGAGATAATTACGACGTCGTCGTCCATGTTGTTTCGATGCACAATAAAAACTGACAGTGCCCATCATGTGGGCGTCTCCTCAAAACTCGCCTATATTGGCCATTTGCATTGGCTTCCTTCAAACTTGTCGAACGTCTAGGCGCTTGCCTTGTGTCAATTTGTCTAGGCTCGCGTTGGTCTAAACTCGGCCAACATGTATGCAACGTCTAGACAGTAGCGCTTGCCTTGTGTCAATTTGCCTAGGCTCGCGTTGGTCTAAACTCGGCCAACATGTATGCAACGTCTAGACAGTAGCGCTTGCCTTGTGTCAATTTGTCTGGGCTCGCGTTGGTCTAAGCTCGGCCAACGTGTATTGCAGGCTTAAGGTTTCTACCTTAAATGTGTCACTTCAAACGATTTGGAGCCAAGAAAGGCATTTCGGTCTTTTTGTTTACATCGCAAATAGAACGTGTTGGAGACGAAATGTAATAGGATATTATGTGTTTTCTTGAGGTTACCTAAGCTAAAGAAGTATTGGAATATTTAGACTGTGTCTCTCAAAACATGATGCCGATTGTTTTAGACAAGATAGGTCGTAGGTGTAATAAAACAACGCGTTTTCTTTGAGGTTACGTGAACATTTGGCTATCATTAATTTAGGCTTTGGCCTAGATTACTATAATTCGGCTATCATTTGTAGTGTTGTGTTGTGTCATCATCATCATAGCCGAATGTAGTAACATAGTCGTTATTTTATCAACAAAACAAGTTTACAGTATATTATAATCAAAACGTTAATATATGCCAATGATGCCAAGTCACATAAAAATGAAAAAATACTGTTATAAATTATGACAATAAAATAATTACCATTTGAGGCATTTCTGTACCTACTCGTAATATTTTTTTTATTTACTACATTTTTATATAATTATTTCAATAAATTTTATTATAATATGTATTTAAAACATTGACACATTTGCAACCAGTACAATACATGAAGCGACCTCGTACGGAAATTGTAAAGTAAAATTGGGTAGTCATTTCATAAATTGCATTTGACCTGGCCCGGTTGCGCCCCCCGGCGTCCCTCGCGCTGTTCAATCTGAATATTGCCACGTTTAATAATTTGGCATATTATTTGATCATATTTAAATGCGTTCTTTGGGGGAACAGACACATTTTAGGCAGACAATTTCGTCTTGGAAATATTTCCGATGACTTGTGTGTTGAAATGTTTGATTGATCGATTTTTTTTTGCTTACCTTACATAGTTTATTTTCTAATTTATTATCCGTGAGTTGCAGAAAAGGTCATTAAGTTTTAAAAGGAGACTTTAACCATAGAAATTGTATAGTTAATGCATCTTTTAAAATTTATTTCTGTAACCGACCGTAAGTATATTACGATAATTCAAATAAAGTGTCGAGAAAGCTAAGCACAGCCACATAGCAGATTAATTACCTACGGTACTACTAATCTGCTTAAAAACTAACTTCATCAATATCTCATACTGGCTCAATTTGAAAGAAATCGGATTATTTACCCGCGCAATTACTTCGTTTTCATTTAACGTTCTGACTTTTTTATTCTAGCTCGGCTCCTAAGGGACATAGCGTGATGTTATATAGCCTATACTACTCCTCATGAATCTAGTTATCATATACAAAAATATTTTTTCGAATCCGACTGGTTACAGAGATTATACACCGTGACATTTTCATCGCTTTCATCCGGCGATGTAGCCACTACACTCATCATTATGAACAACTTTTAGTATGGGACCAACCCGGAAATCGCGAAAAAAAATCAGCTGTTCCATACATTTTGTTGACTTATGTGAACATAAATGTATGGAACAGCTGATTTTTTTTTCGCGAATTCAGGGTTGGTCCCATCGTAAAAGTTGTTCATATTGATGAGTACAATGACCCCTTAAAATATTTCCACTGTCTAACCTGCCACCCTGTATAATAACGAGCAGTGATAGCCTAGTGGTTTAACCATGTGCCTCCCACGGCGAATGGTTCGAGTTCGATCCCGAGGCACGCACTGCTGACTTTTCGAAGTCATTTGCGTATTAGAAATTAATTAACACTTGCTTTAACGGTGAAGGAAAACATCATGAGGAAACCGGCATGTCCTAGAACCAAAAATTCGAAGACATGTGACGTCCACCAACCCGCACTGGGCCCGCGTGGTGGACTACGGCCCACTCCCTCTCACAGAGGAGGCCTGTGTCCCAGCAGTGGGAACATTATAGGCCGATTATGCTATGCTTAAGTACAAAATATTCAAAATATAGGTAGGATATCAATGTCACGAATGGTATCCTCTTGGTCTAATTGACAAACGGATAAGAGAATACCATTTGTGATATATGACATTATATGACATTTAAACTAGATCGGAACTAAATCGGAAATATATTTTGAACATTTTTATTTACGAGAATCGGGCTTCAGTTTATTAGTTCACACTGTACGAGATCGTACATACCTCACGTACACATATACGACAGTACATAAAGCATTTGAGGTACATAACTCCACCTTCTGACTTCACCGTAATTGGATAAAAACACAGACGTGTAAGAGGACACATCACAAAACCGTAGCTTTTTTCTTTCCACATATCAAACAAACAATGCAACAGAACTGAAAGCTAAACCAGACCGAAACTCAGACTAGACTGAAATGTAAACTGAAATGTAGACTGGGAGGCGAAACTTTAATTAACTGAACGCAACAAAAACGCACTAACAAACGTCACTCCGCTCTTCTATCTTCAAAAGGATTGAAATAGATTTAGATAGCAGAGTTGGTAGTAGAAAGGTGGGTTCCGTGTTTATTTTTTAGTGGACAGAAAAGAAATAAAATATATTTGGCACAACACAGGTAGACACAAACCAAAAAAAAAATTAAAGGTCATAATAGTAGTCTTAATAGTGGCAAATAGTATTTGTATAGCAGTGATATGATAACCTAGTGGTATAACCATGTGCCTCCCACGGCGAATGGTTCGAGTTCGATCCCGAGGCACGCACCGCTGACTTCGAAGTCATGTGCTTATTAGAAATAAATTATCACTTGCTTTAACGGTGAAGGAAAACATGGTGAGGAAACCTGCATGCCTGACAGTTCTCCATAAAGTTCTTGAAAGTGTGTGAAGTCAACCAACCCGTACTTGGCCAGCGTGGTGGACTATGGCCTATCCCCTCTCATTCTGTGAGGAGGCCCGTGCCCAGCAGTGGGAGTTTATAAACAGGGCTCACCACAGAAATAAAACACAGCACAGTTTTTAACCGACTTCAAAAAAGGAGGTTCTATATTCGTCCCGTATGTATGAATGTATGTTTGTATGTGCGCGATTTTCTCAAAAACTACTGATTCGATTTGGATGGGGTTTTCACTAACGTAATCTACATACTTTGAGGAAGGTTTTAGTATAGTATAGTAGTTATATGCATAAATGTACACACTACGTAGAAGATTTACTGTTGAACGAAGTGGTCAAAGTAATCTAACGCGAGTTATAGAACTAAAAAGGGAAAAATAAAAAACTTTTTTAACAAAAAATAACCGACTTCAAAAAGCCACTACAAAGAAAATAATAATTTTGGTTTCGGAAGTCGGTGGCAAAAAAAGCAAACAAAAACCAAAGCCACCGACTTCCGAAACCAACATTATTATTTTCTTTGTAGTGGCTTTTTGAAGTCGGTTATTTTTTGTTAAAAAAGCTTTTTCTTAGCCTAGTTAGTGTAGGTACTTTGCTGGGTAAATGCTAACTTTTGCCTTCGAAACCTCTCTGTTTTGTACGATTTTTGGTCACATTCCGGCACTTAATAAAATAAAATAATTACCTACGTATAACAACTAGGGTTGATATAAAAATATAAAAAAAACCGATGTTTTTTAGGTACGTTGGAAAATGAAGCTTTTAAAAATATAAAAACTTTTATATCTAGCAAAATCTGATAGATATTAAAAATATCTAGGCCAAAATTATTTACGACTAAATTACCACTGACATTTTACCTCTGTTATTAACTCTGTGCCTCCTGTGCTAAGTGATATAACTCGAGTTGTACCCTTTTTGTGATTTTCACATGAGCATTATCAAAAAAAAAAAACGTGTTTTTTGGTCTAACTCACGTTCTTCTATCTGCTATAGTTTCGGAGATAAATTTGTGCAAAGTGATACAACTATAGGGATTTTGGCAAAAAATTCGTGACAATCGATATTTGTCAAGTTGTAACCCCAAAACCGGTCACTTAACACACTATTTTTCGTGCTTCGTGATTTAAATGCTATTGTATTTAACTTCACATTTTATTTTTCAGTATATTTATCGTGAATTTTGATGTGACTAGAGTAATATCCCTTTGAACAAATTCTTTTGCTACTTTTTGCTAGAATTATTATTCTAATGAGTTATTAGACGTTTTAACTTCATGTATATCAGTTTACACTAAGCCAATTTGTTGGTGCAAGCTTGGTGCAACGTAATTTAACTGTACAAGTATCATAATTAACTTAATTTTAGCACATAAAAAACTAAGTAAAAGTTACAAGTGCAGGTTTTTCATGAATTACTTCCAAAATTAAATATCTATCAAAAACTCTAAATTATATAGAGAAAGAAAATGTTTTGTTCTACAAAAGAGTGCACTGATATATAACATAGCCCACTTAATTAACGAACTAGATTTTTTTAAACTTGTTTTTGCTGTCCTGTAAAATTACGTTTTTTGACTTGTATCACTTATCACAGGAGGCACTTACTAGTTCCCACAAGTACAACAAAAATACGTCATTTTATTACGTCTAATAAAACTTACCTAGAATTAAACTTCACGCCTATATTCTACGAAGGCGTAGGCAGAAGTATATTATTTTTTTCCAGTTGGGTACAAAACCAGGCTCCATGATGCTACATCAAATATTCAAAGGGAAAACTCGATGTAATTTTGCCTGACCTAGGGTTTAAGCACTACGGACCTCTAGCTCAATAGTCACATTGGCGACCACTTGTCCAACGAGGCATTCCAACAAAAAAAAAAAATTACAAAACCTAAACAGTGCAATGTGCTGCCGGAGTGGGTGTCCCCGATAATTACAACCTGGGTGTGTTCAAGTCGCGAGTGAATCAGTTTCTTCTAGGCATCATCGAGTAACATCAGGCGAGATAACGGTCAAAGGCAAGTCTATTTTTAACAAAAAAAAAACCAGGCAACTCGACTTAATAAAATTTTGCCTGACCTAGAGTTCAAACTCTACAGACCTCCAGAGGCTCTAGACAAGTTGCTTTTTTGTTAGCATTCACGCCAAACGCTACGGACAAAATGTATGGAAAAGACATTTGTGAGTCACGTGTGCCATACATTTTGGACGTAGCGTTTGCCGTGAACGCTAACAGAAAAGTAACTTGTCTAGGGCCTCTGCTCAGTAGTTGCATTAACGACCACTGCTCCGATAATAAAAAAAAATAAAAAAGTCCAAAACAATAGGGGCCTAATCCTGCCTATCTCTAAAAGCGCCCAATTTTTTCAACCCGCACGAACGAGCGCGCGCCTGAAATTGAATATCGCGACCGCTGCCCGACGCTCCATACATCACGACGGAAATACTGAGCCAACCGTAAACTTTGAACTTGATCTAGTTTAGTTTTAGATACACTGCGGCATGTCAATGTTTAAAATTTATGGAGCTGATTTATAGGAGCTCTCATAGATGAGGAGATATTTTTAAAACTGTCAGAATTTTAACATATTTTCATCTATTGTCAACTTAACTTGCCACTTATAATTCATTTTGGAAATGTTTTATAGGTACCTGACGAAACCTTCTGCAGTTAACAGATTCTGATGTATCTAGTGTTAGAGCGCGTTCATTTGAGACGAATATGTTCGCGCCAACCCAACGCAATCGCTGCGTGGCAGCCGCGTGCACGTGTCTAAAAACCGCGCTGTTATAGCAGAATACGCTCTATTTATTCAGCAATACGTTTCAAATTAAATGAGAAACAATACAATAAGACTTTGTGCTGACTGGAGCGGACAGAAAGGAGAATGAATGCATAGGCGGGGTGGTTTCGGCCGCGCGGCGACTTCGTGAATTACGTGCGGAAACCGCGCTTTTAGGTGAGCCCGAGGAATTTAAATATGATTGCCTAGTAAATAGAGTTCACAGTCGCCATTCATGAATACGAGAGTGCGTTGGCCAAATGGATACCGCGCGGCAGCCGCACGGAAATTGTCGCGTCGTTTTTAAGCCTGATATTTTCCACGTTTATAAAGCTCTTCAGTTCCTTCGACAGCCGTGCTTCATTATTATGTCATCATCGTAAAAAAGTTCTAAATATTCATACTCTGCAGTGTTAGTGGTAGTTCCCGCTACGGTACAGAGATGGCGACACTAAAAAGCCCGAAAAGCTTTTAAGCTCACGTCAGCGTGGTTGCGGGAGAGAACTGATTGGTGGCGGTGCAGACGGGCGGGTGGCATAGTTTTAGGTACTATTTGCTGCGGAGTTTGTTGCACCGTTTCTTCTTCACAGCTAAAACACTAGGAAGCGGTGAAGGGTGGGCGTTTTTGGGGGCTTTAGCCCACTTTGAATAAATGACTTTTGAATTTGAATTTGAACTATTGTTGCATTTTCTTGGGTTAAAACCACCAAAATCTAAATTATAAGTCCATAGAAATTACATTTCTATGGATGGATGGATATCACGCGGCGAGTCGGTACAGACTAGACAGGTGAGACGCTTGTCACCGGTTCGCAGCAACGTCTTTTACATGCAATGCAACATAAACTTAATTCCGTTCATATACGTCACATTTTTAAACGCGCGCTCTTGATGTTTTGGTGTCGTGTAAGATACATAATTTGCTCAAAATCGGCGACAAGTTTACTCACCTTGCGACTTCTACTGCCTTATTATTTGATATCTGTGGTTAAAACCCACTTACCCACGGATATTTTCAAAAGATAATTATCAAGAACTTTGAACCCTGGTTGAAAGTAAGTAAAAACATTATGTATGTGTGCCATGCGTAGTCCACTCTAGAGATAAAGTTAATTTGGCTAAAGTTGTAGGTACATGAAGTTTCAAAACGCTCTAGCGCGCGTTCCAACCGCAGCGTGTCCCCGCCCGTCCGTCGCCCACATCACACGCGTCCGAGTTGGCATGCCGCGTTGTTTTGTTGTCACCAACAACTACCCGCGACCGGTATGCTCAATAATTCACTTATTTGACTTTGTAAGTATTAAACAAGTACTTTTAAATACACTGGAAACCCACATATGGAACCCTAAAAAAAACCGGAAGCGATGCGAGCGGGAATCCCCCCCTGGCGATTCCCGCTCGCATCGCTTCCGGTTTTTTTTATTAATGATTTTTGATTCTAAAAACATTAACCTCATGCATCATTGGTAACGGTACTAGCTGCCAGTATAACAGGACAAAAGTATCGTAACTTTCATTGAGTAATATCGATGCACCCTCACACAATGTTATAATATTTGTAATTACAATATCCGCATTGTTTTAATTCTGGTAAGTAATAATTTTTGAAGCTAAAATGTTTTCATGCAGCGGATAATGTGAATAGGGTTGCCACGTTGCCAGCCCTACTTTATAATTATGGTATCCTATATTAAGAGACCAACCACTATATTTTACTTTAAAAAAAAATATTGTAGGTGAAACTACTATTAAAAAACCGGACAACTGCGAGTATGCCTCGCGCCCTAAGGGTTCCGAAATATGATCATAGATGGCGCTACTGCATAGGTACTTCCAATGGCGCCATCTATGAGCAGATGGCTCCACTTATGGTCCGGTGACTGACGGCGAACAACAAAGTGATCCTATAAGGGTTCCGTTTTTCCTTTTGAGGTACGGAACCCTAAAAATAACCAACGTACGTCGTGTCAAAACATGGAATCGTAAAACATATAACTCAATATTCCTTTAAAAACTAAAATAATAATTTAAAAAATGCTACTTGTAGATGATAATAATAAATAAAATATTATGTTAGTTATACCTATATTTTAAATTAAACTAAGTAATATATTTTATATTTTTTCACCATCTACCATATTTTTACGGGTAACAATCATCCTCGAAAATATGTACCATAATATATTTAGCTAAAAAAATAAGTAAGCAACCCTTAATGTGAAATATCCGTAATATGGCAACCTCATCGGCGCGATGCATTTTCAATAATTAAATTATTTGATGATACGACACCGACGCGGTAATATTATTATACAAAAAACCTTAAATAAACATTGTTCATTCATGCAGGTTTTTTCAGAAATAAATAGTCATATTTATAACATCACGCTTGTAATTCCTTAATAAAAAGGGTAAACAGATATGTATAGTACACCCTCAGATCATAGAAACAAGGAGATATGCCATCATAGCAAATTAGTACGGGAACAACTGTCGCCACTTTTAGTACATTTTTTAACACAATTACAAGCGCCCCTCGTGAATATAAAGATCTCCCACGCATTAAACATTCCACACACCCTCAATCTAACACTGTTAATCGTCACTCAACACAGCACTAAACTAAAACACTGTATTTATATCATCGATCGTGTTCGGTTCGTCGCCAGCGTGTACATTTTATATACGGTCAATGTGACCGTATCGAAGCGTCAATTTTAGTAACGCCTTGGCACATCTCCCTTGTTTCTATGATCTGAGAGTACACCTAAATGTCGCCAGTTATGTTAAAAGTATAGGTATTAGGGAGCAAGCCTATTGCCATTAACCGGCCACAATTAATTCAGACTCCGGGCTGTTCTGATAATTTCCAAAATAATGGAAAAACCCAATAACACTTTGCCCAACTCAGGGATCGAACCCATGCATAACAGTCACTTGCCACCAAAAGAAAAAGCGGAACCCTTATAGGATCACTTTGATGTCCGTCTCTCCGTCTGTCAAGACCGATTTTCTCAGGAACGAGTAAAAGTATCAAGTTGAAATTAATAGGTATCAAATACTGCTTTTGGTCCCTTGAAGGTCTAAAAAATTTTAAGCTTCTAAGTCAACGCAATCAAAAGATAAGGCCATTTATGTCACTTAATTTGATGTAATTGGTAATAGCGCCATCTATGAGAACATAGTTGAACCATTGTCTTGCTATCGATAAATCTACTTACAGTTTGACAAGCTGCTTGACATTGGTCAAGCAGCTTGTCAAACTGTAAGTAGATAGTAGAAGTAGTACTAGAATCCGCCGCTTTGGGGCGCTGACCGTTATAAATTCCTCGATACGCGATTTTACTAAATTAATTTTTGATGAGTACTGCATTTAATTTTAGCCGATCTCGTTCGATAGACAATAAACGTCAATAACAGTCTATTTCGTTAGAATCACATGAATTTTGTAATGACAAGCAATTTCCATACATTGGCAGGTTGACTGCGTCATTAATCGCGTTAAAATGTAATAACATACAAGCAACGAGCCCGGATCCGCTCGGACGAGGCTTAAAATATAATTGGGGATATAACGTGCTTAAAACCATTAATTTGTTATGATACTTTTCATTTTTGCAGGCAGGCCGTACGCCTCAATAACATCTATACTGTTATACAATTTTATAATAGTATAGAAAATTGTATAATAGTTAATGTAGTTTCTGTAAATTGAAGATATTCCAGAAAAAACAGTCGGGATCAATGACGTATTATATAATTATAGACACGTCATACACCAACATCACTGTACTAAAAAACGGCGCAAATACTTTAAATAGCGAAATAGCTACATATCAGTGCATATGTGCAAAAAAGGGGAAAGAAAACGAATGCATTACTTAGCATACCTACCTCTTGTTTAGTAGGTTTTTTTTTTCGCAAAATGTTGCAAGAAATGACGTTCAGCCAAGAAAGTGGTTCGTGCATGATTAAATGAATGGTGGGCAATTACCTTACTTTTTTGTTGCCATTTTAGATCGCGGGTAACGTATCTATAGTTTACATATCATTGGTCGGGATAGGGTATTGGTACGTAACCATACCCAAAAAGTTTCATTTTGAATTTTTGTCTGTTTGTGCGCACATCACGCAAAAAGTACTGAACGGATTTTGATGTGGTTATCACAGTTCAATAGCTTGGGGTCCAACTTACATTCTAAGCATAATTTCATGTAATTCTGGTGGGATAAACGAGAGATACAGCTTGACCTCTTGGTAGTACTAGCCACCCTACACCACGGAGGTCATTTAAACTGCATTCATCATTGTAGTCGCGGGCAAAAGTCTAGTCATTTATATACACATTCATGATATTTTATTCAAATACTTACTTTCAAGTTATACAATGTACTATGCGATCAAAATACGAATGTGTCTGACCTCGCGCCATGTTGTTGCGTCATAGCATAGCTGTCAATTCAAGCCAGTTGGCTACCCAACTGGCTGCTGATTGGCTATGACACAACAACATGGCGCGAGGTCAGACACATTCTTATTTTGATCGCATAGTAGGTACCTTTACAGTATAACATTGTATTCCGTTACAATGTAATTAATAACGTTATTTCGTGAGCCAAACTCATTTAAACTTTAAACATTGAAGAGTGGGTCAATGGCTCAATAGTTTGTAGTTTAGTGCGTTTTAGTAAACTAAACTATGTTTAACTTTTAGTCTCGCCGCACACTGGGCACTTGCGATAGCTACAAAACGCCGTCACAAAAGCATTTGTCTGTTTATTACTTCTTAACGCTGAAACGGCTGAATAGATTTAGATGTAATATGACAAAAAGCCAGCTTGGGATTTGGAGAAACACATAGAGGAAAGTATCATCCATTTTTACGCAGACGAAGTCGTGAGAAACAGCTGGTGACTTTTATACAGATTTATATTATAAGAGTCTACAGTTTCAATACATTATATTTATATATTATATATATATATATATATTATATTTTTAACACTAGATTTTAATTAAAAAATATTAATAATCTCACCTCTTTCAGCAGCAGCACGTCCGCCGCCGACGACGGCCAGGACGAGAATGATCAGAACCGCTTTCAGCGCCATCTCGTGTCAGTCACACTAATCACACCATCACCACAACACAAATCACTTAATTATTTATTTACACAACACTAATTAACTATTTAAAACATTTTTAGTCGTTTTTCATTCGGATATAACCTGCAAAGAGAGAAAAGTTACATTAAATATAATTTATTGAATTCATAATTATTATTTATTGAATTAATTATAGTATAATTTATTGACAGAGTGATATGAATTGTCACAGCGGGAATTGTAATTGTAATGTTCTCAATGTGGTTAATTTTCATATATTGTCCGCTTTGGTCCGCTCGGCTCGGGTACCTAGGTACATGTAATTTAAGTCTATTCCAATTTATTGTTATGTACTATTAATAATGTGAAATTCAGATAAATGAATTTGTGAATATTACAAAGGTGAAGATGAAAAATTCGTGTTGACAGCTGGCCTTTAAGCTATAGGCGCAGCAAATCCTCGAATTGCTGGATTTGATCGCCTTAACAAACTTAGTTTTAATAAAATTAAATAATATTATACGGGTAAATTGTAGTTTTTAAACTTTAGCGAATTATACACAATTTGTTTTTTAGGGTTCCGTACCTCAAAAGGAAAAACGGAACCCTTATAGGATCACTTTGTTGTCCGCCGTCAGTCATCGGACCATAAGTGGAGCCATCTGCTCATAGATGACACCACTAGAAGTATACAGTAGCGCTATCTATGATCATTTCTCGGAACCCTTAGGGCGCGAGGCATACTCGCACTTGTCCGGTTTTTTTAATTTAAACGGAACTTTTCGCGCACAAACACAATCAAAATATCAGTATTTTGACTAACCTCGACGTTTCGATCAAGTTGCATTGATAGGTTGTCGTCTTCGTGGAATCCAGTAACCGCAGAAAGTGTTCGCGTGGTTCGTGTGATTTAGACAGTTACGTGTCACAAAACCAAACGCGGGTAGTTCGAGACCGCACCCGCCGCTCGAGACGATGACATCCACACACTCAGTCTTCTCGTGACCACGGTCAATGAAAGGTCAAGGTTGCTTAAAATACTGATATTTAGATTATGTTTGCGCGAAAAATCTCGATATAATTGAAAAAATTACAGGTAAAATTCGAATTAAAATAATTGAGAAAACAACTCGAGTACCAAACAATTTTATCAAATTCATAACTAAACCAATTAAACTCATATTATTTAACTTGGGTTCTCCGATAACTGACGGTTGATTGAACAATGAATACGTATAATTTTCTTTCACCCGTTTCAGTGGGATCAATTATAATAAAATTGTTTTCACACAAACTGATTGTCGGTAATCAAAGTTTCAGTTTTGTAATTGAGGATAATAATCATTAATATTTATTTATTACTTTACCAGAAAATAATTTATAACAATTATTATGTTATTTTTAATAATAAACGGATGGAAACCTAAAATTGTTGGTAAGTAGATAAACTTATTCTATACTAATATTATAAAGCTGAAGAGTTTGTTTGTTTGGACGGCCTAATCTCTGGAACTATCAGTTTAATTCGAAAATATTTTAGTTTATGATAGCCAAGTTTATGAGGGATAGTATAGGCTATGTAACATCACGCTACGACCCTTAGGAGCCGAGCAACAGGGGTGAAACCGCGGGGAACAGCTAGTATTTTTAATAAAAAAAAACATTTTTAAATCTATCTCCAAAAACAATTTTAAATATTCACTCTGTTCTAATCGAAAACAAATATACATAACCAGCAATAAATATTACACATCGAGTGTGAGAAAAAGATAATCAGCTAGCTTCGGCTAGGTATACAGGTTAAAATTAAAACCAGTGCGGATATTTTAGGAGGTGAAAGTACTCATGAATATGATCAACTTTTATTATGGGACCGACTCTGAAATATGAAAAAAAAATCTGCTGTTCCATACATTTTGATCGTGTTGTATTGCATTTTTGTTGGGAACAGCTGTTTTTTTTTTTCATATTTCGGTGTCGGTCCCATAATAAAAGTTGATCATATTCATGAGTACTTTCACCTCCTAAAATATCTGCACTTGTTTTAATTTTACCCTGTATAGAGCGTCGTATCGTATCCATCACTCATTACCTACCTCGTTTTGTCGCTGACTTGTTTATTAGATACGGTACCTATTAAGCTGTCTTCAGACTACGCTATACTATATAGCATTAAAGCATATAGCTCATAGCACAACAATATCGCGCACCATACATTGTTATGGACACGTTCACACTGTGCTATACTATTAATATTATTGGCTTTGTATGGTGCGCGATATTGTTGTGCTATGCTACATAGTATAGCGTAGTCTGAAGACAGCTTTATTGGTTCGTGCGACACAGATGACGCTCTATAAAACTCGATGTGTAATATTTTCTTTGTGCGAGTAAATAGCTTTTATTTTCGCGAAATTCGTGAATCATAATCATGTTGTAGTGACCTAAATCTATCATAGATTCTGTATGTATTATTATAGAATGCGAGCGTCTAGTATTAGCTTAGAGAGTCAGACAATTAGTTGTAAGAGTAAATAATATATCTCTTGGCCGACCTTTAGAGACGAATCGACAGTTATTGGTTAAATTAACACTCGTGTCGCGCCAATTATGAAGCACCAGCTTAAATTATTCCAGGCCGAGTGCGTTCCTCGATAGTTACAATCTGAGTGTAGGTAAATTGGTTTCTTCAAGACAAGCGTGCTCTATCGTAGACCGCATCATCGCTTAACATTAGGGGAGATTGCGGTCAGACAGAAGCTTAATAAAAAAAAAAAAAACGGGATAAAAAGTAGCATTTGTACTTTTTCTGATATATGAACTTATGCCTATAAGTTTCATCAAAATCCGGTTAGTAGCTTTTGCGTGAAATAGTAACAAACATCCATACATTCTCACATTCCTCATAAACGTTTGTGTATATAATATTAGTACGATAGGATAGTTTTATAGCTTCACCCAATCAATTCGGTCTATCTTATTCCACTGCTGGATATAGACCATTTATAGCTAATTTTAGATTTATATTTTTATCCTATAAAAGCAATCACTGCTAAAATGGCCTCTAAAACAATTCCAAATCAGCAAGTTTCATCTGCGTCACAACGCAAAATCTACTGACATTTTGTTGGATTCATTCGACATTTTTTTCTCCTGTTACTCATCAGTATAGCATAATCGGCCTATAATGTTCCCACTGCTGGGACACAGGCCTCCTCTGTGAGAGGGAGTGGGCCGTAGTCCACCACGCGGGCCCAGTGCGGGTTGGTGGACGTCACATGTCTTCGAATTTTTGGTTCTAGGACATGCCGGTTTCCTCACGATGTTTTCCTTCACCGTTAAAGCAAGTGATAATTAATTTCTAATACGCACATGACTTCGAAAAGTCAGTGGTGCGTGCCTCGGGATCGAACTCGAACCATTCGCCGTGGGAGGCACATGGTTAATCCACTAGGCTATCACTGCACTTGGGTGTACTACTCATCAGTATTATGCATGAATCATTGAAGACTAAAAATCTAAAAACTGACTTGTGTAATTATCCAGGTAATTTAATGTTTACCAGACCCATCTTTATGAGATGTTGGCGCTGTATTATACACCGTCGTGTTTAGGTTAAAGATCACAATTAAATAGTACTAGTAGTGGCATGCTGCCAGTCTTCGTCTACATTGCTATGAAGTCATTTCCCTTTGTACATTCTAACAACTAATAGAAAAATAATTGGCGCGCTAGCATATTTTTCATACACCTTGTCACATAGAAAAATAAATGTATGCGTTTTTGGCACCTATTAATTAGATGATGGTGATTGTCTTTGCACTAAACACGCGTCTCACTCAGTGAATCTATCCTGTTAAACAACTTGCTAAAACATCTCTAGCTAGCAGTGCCCCACAATTTCACCCACCGTGCTCAGCTCCTGAGATTCATAGCGTGATGTTAAACAGCCTATAACTTTCCTCGAGAATTGAGCTATGAAATGAAAAAATATTTTTTCAGACCCGACTGGTAGTTCCAGAGGTTAGCGCTTTTAAACAAACAAAACACTCTTCAGCTTAATTATATTTATTATCTCTAGTTGCAAATGGACCTAGTATGGATCCCATAGGAACACCGCCTACTCATATTGCAGATCAGCATCAGGCAATTTACAAAGTGCTACTGTGTTTGGGTATTTTATGCAATTGTCCATACGTGAATCAATTGTTAGAAGAATACCTACAGTATTCTCATTGATTTTGATACCGAGTACATGATTAACGTGTCGAATGCTCGACTTCAAGCAGAATATTTACAATAATATCAATTTGTCTAGCTGTGCCCCGCGGTTTCAACCGCCATTGCTCGGCTGCTAAAGGTCATAGCGTGGTGTTATATAGCTTGTAACTTTTCTCAAAAATTTAGCTATCAAATGCAAAAAGAATTTTTCAAATCCAACTGGTAGTTCTAGAGATTAGCGCGATTAAACAAACAAACAATCATGCAACCCTTCAATGAAGACCAATAACCGATTGTTCTGGAGCGTCGTGGCATGCAGAACTCTAATAATAACCCCCACCACATCACTTTGGTTCCGTTAACAGAAATAAACTGAGTGCAGACTCGAACTATTTCTGGACGAGCCAGATACGCGAATATCATGTTGATATGATTACGTGAGAAAAAAGTCTAGATATTTTCACTTTCATTTTGTTGAAGAATGAAATTTAAGAGATAGAAATAGTATTTTGTGGGAAATAATAAAAATACATTATTACATATTAGTTGGAGTCGCCTCCTACGTATTTAGAAAATAGCTGAGCAATTGAGAGTTCATTATGGTTCATGGCTTTTATTTAGACATCAAAATCTTAGTTTTATTTATTTATTTTTTTTATATTATGCTACACTCTTCGCTAAAGGTCTCACACATACTCTTCTATCCACCTTTGTCAAGAGTTTGATGCAGTTATAATTTTAATTTTATCTATACAAATAAATAAAATTGAAGTGTATGTTCGTAGAAAGTATTTGTTGTGTAAAGATATACTCGTATAACAAAAACACGATTTTTAAAATTGTTATTGTTTTCTATTTGTTTGTTCCGGCTAATCTCCGAAATGGCTACACCGATTTTGACGGTATTTTCACTGGCAGATAGCTGATGTTATAAGGAGTAACTAAGGCAATTTTTTGTCATCCGAAGCTAGTAACAGATTTAATAAGTTTACAGACGTCATGAATTTCTCATTAGAAATCTTAAGATATAGAAACAAAATCTTTACACACATTAGCTCGCTATCTACTCGTACATTTAAAAATACAATTATACATCTCACTCTAAATTAACCTTGAATCAAAACAATTAAGTTTTTTGGACTGTGAGAAAAAATCTGTGTGGTGACTAACAAATTAGACTTTGAATCCTGTTATGTATTCTTATGACATCAATAACTAACTTTGTATATCCAACAATGGTGCCGATTCTGTTGTTTACGAACTAAGTAAACTAATTTAGTCTTATTAAGTCTCTTTCTAATAAAAAACATGAGAGAGGGATAGAAGATATTTAATCCTGTCAAATTAGTCCACTTGAATAGTTTTACAAAAGGTCATGACTATTTTCCCGTAAATGACAAGGGCGTACACTAATTTGACAGTTCTAAATATTTGCTGTCCTTTTTCAATGATATTTGTAAGAAAGAGATATAGTGTGATTAAAATTTGTTTAGTGCGATGTTCGACAGAATTAGCACCAATATCTACACTTTTATTTCAGATGCTAACAACAGACCGGATAGTATGCGTTTAATGTTTAGGTTTGTCTAAAATTATTTTTGTACCAAAACCTGCCTTAGTCATAGCAAGAATTAGATTTGATCTTACAAATCTGTTTTCGATCATCTCAACAGTAATCTTATACTACTTTGAGTTACGTTTTCTAAGTTCTATGTTTCTACCTGTTTCTTGAATACGAGGTCAGGTTTGTACCTGGTAAGTACCAACATGACTTGTTCAAATTCTTAAAAGTCACTTGTATTCGACATCACTGACTGACAGTCAAGAAAAACATCGCGATCGAATATGGCCTTATAATGGTTTACGGTCGCCAAATCTAACGGATCAAGTGAGGCTTTTTTTGCAATTGTAGCACACTAGCTTCCGCGTGTAAATTAAAATTTTGCGTAACTTTTCAAGGTTTTTCGATTTTCACGCAGGAACCCTAACAATATTTTTATAAATATTATAGCCTATGCCTATGTGTGAGCCGAGCAAGGGGGTGAAACCGCGGTGAACAGCTAGTACCTATTACAGTAAAAGTGTAAAGCTTTATCAAAATCCACTCAATAGTTTTTGCGTGAAAGGGTAACAAACATCCATACATCCTCACAAACTTTCGCATTTATAATATTAGCAAGAGTAACCAGGTAGAGAGGGGCACTTTGACCTTCATTGGTAATTAGGTAAGTACGCACGGCTACAGATCAAGCTACACATTTCCAGTATAAACTGATCTCGCATTGTATAGGATTTCCTTACAGTGAGAGGTCAGTGTAAACTGGGAATGTATAGCTTGATGTGAAGCCGCGTGTACCATGACAGGTCATCTAGGTTTTCAAAAAATCGTCTACCTCCGAACTCCGAACATGTAAAATAAGTTTGTCCATTTAATTCCAGACTCACATTCACGTCTTGAGTGAAACAATTTGCGGCGGCGACTCATTACACGAACAGAACCAACTATTTGCAGTACGACCAACTATCCAGAATGTAGGCCGAACTACTCAGATTTGTTGCCTGATGTGTGTATCGCGGTATTTTGAGCCGAGTTAGGACCTCACATCAATTTAGAAGTTAGATGTACTGAATTGCTTGGAACTAAGTAATTTACAGTTCATTTTAAGAGTGACGTTATTACTCTTATGATCTAAGAAAGGAAGAGAAAGAAATTCAAGTTTATCTGGAAAACTATTCAGTAATCGAGCACTGGCTTTAAAATCACAACTTAGAAAAAAAATGGAACGCAATTTTATTTTTTGTTACTGATCAATTGTTTACACATTTAGCTTTCATAATATTTCACTATTCAAATTAATCAAAATAACGGTATTTAAATTCAGTCCCTTCAACCGATTTCAATTCTGCATCAATATTTTCTAATTTATCCCTATTTTTTTAGTAACACCGTGTCGTACAAAATTCCCATTACAAAAACCCAATCGCACATTTTCCCTCAATTCACAAATGCGTGTAAACCTCGACGATTATCAACACAATACACCAAAGGAGGAAGAAAAAATCCAATAAACTTGATTCATTCCAACAGAGTACTTTACTTTCCTAGTTCTATCAAAGGTATATGGTGATAACCGCATGTATTCGCCGTGTGACGGGGCGCAAATAGAAGAATGGGGGATATTGACTCCCTTTGACGTTTCCACGGTTAGGGGCCAAGGCATGGGCGGGAACGGAATTAATTTGTATAATTTCAGGACTTCTATCAAAACATGACAATCATGGTTGAACATAGTCTAAAAAAGAGTGTTAGTTTTACGGAAATCAGTTAAATAAGGCAATGCCGATGCCTGTTGCTTAAACGATAATGCAATTTAATATTATCGATGGATAAAATCGTTTCTTATTGAACATATAAGCATAAGTATAATCAGGATATAATGTTCCCACTGCTGGGACACAGGTCTCCTCTCTATACGGGTCCTGTACGGGTTGGTGGACGTCACATGTCTTAAAATTTTTGGTTCTAGGACATGCCGGTTTTCTCACGATATTTTTCTTGTTCTTTTTAGAATTAAACAGTACAACAATAAAGTTTTTATATTCGTTCTCAACTCGCACGATTCCTAAAACTTGCGCTCCAAGCCACGACACAGTCTACAGGTGCAATAATATTGTCCTCACCTCTGATCACTCCTCGAGCTAGCGTGATGGTACGACGGTCACGAATCAATCAGACATTGCTTTCAAGTTTGAAAGGTTCCTTTTATTGTACGCTTTCATTTGTATAGTTCAAGTCTACACAAATGAAAGGCGGCTGAGAAAAGTGATGCTTTTTGTTCGGTTATGTTTATAAAGAAGGGTGATAATTGAATATCGAATACTGATCTACTTCCTCGGGGGATTATTTTGTTAGTATTGGAAGAACAATGGATTCTTCAGGATTATTGAGTGAGAAATCTCGCATTAATATTTTTGCTTTATTCTTTCTTGTACCTTTCAAATAATTGACACTTGAAATTCTACGTTTTTCATCAATAAAATCTTTACTGGCGGTCTCTTTAGTTTTTTTAAGTTTGCTTTAGTTAGGCAAATAGAATGAAATAAATCTTTGTTTTGTATTGTTGGAATCTACCTACTAATTTACTAAAGCTGAAAAATTTTATGTTTGATTGTGTGCTTGTTTATCTTGAAATGCACAAATCTCTGGAACTACCAGTTGGTTTTGAAAAAATCTTTTTGCATTTGAGAGACCGATTCTCGAGAAAGATTTTAGGCTATTTATCATCACGCTACGATCTCAAGGAGCCGAGCAACGGCGGTTGAAACCGCAGGCCACAGCTAGTAATATTATAATGTCGTCATACAAATGAGATTTAAAAAAAAAACTGTTGCTACTCAAAAATTGTTTATTATGCCGGCTTCACATGATCTTCCAACAGTCCAACACTCCAACATGACTCCAATCTATCCCAACTTACTATCGATACAAAAAGACTCTCCAACACCGTCAATATGCACGAACTATCTCTCCACACGTGGAAGGTTGCACGAACAGTTGGACTGTTGGACGATCGTGTGGAGCCGGCATTATACTTAGCTCAATATATCTAGTGACAGTCTTTCCAATTTACTTATTTTGCAAAAACAAACTTGATTTAAATAAAAATCACATTACACACACTTAAGACTCGTCGCGAATACTGATCATTACTCAACCAATCATTAGACTAAGATTAATAGGTCCCATTAATTATTTTATTTTATTAATTTATATAACCTCGTCGAGCCACTTAATTACCTATGTTGTAAGGTTAATGCCAGTAATTTCAGATTTGAGATTTTATATTAAATTCCTGTTGAATGAAAGAGTGATAGATGATGTCTTTTCTTGTTGTTTTAGTGCAGTTTAGTTTGAAAGATAGACTCTGAAACTAGAACTTGATCTTAGTTTGAGTCTGATTTTAGTTCTGAAACTAGAATTTTGCGGCGACGTGTCGCGGGTTCGATTCCCGCACGGAGCAAATATTTGTTTCAGGTCTGTTTGTGTATTTGAAATTTATATTTGTGAACGCACCCACGAGAAATTCCTAGTGTGGGGCAACGTTTCATAAAAAATATGTCTAAGCAATTTCTATTTGTATCATATACAGGGTGGCAGGATAGACAGTGGAAATATTTTAAGGGGTCATTGTACTCGTCATTATGAACAACTCTTAATAAGGGATCAACCCTGACATCGCGAAAAAAAAATCAGCTGTTCCATACATTTATGTTCACTTATCTCAACAAAATGTATGGAAGCGCTGATTTTTTTTTGCGATTTCGGGTTTGTACCACCCTGTATATACAATGACCCCTTTAAATATTTCCACTGTCTAACCCGCCACCCTGTATAACATATATGTTGCCCCCGAGGGTAGATAGAGATGTATATTACAAATCCAAACTACAGATTGCTAACGGATTTTCTAATGGAAAAACAAATACAATCCGACCCAAGCATCAAACCTAAGACCAACTCAGCAGTTGCACCACTAGACAGTGTAGTCTAGTTTTAGTTATTCAATTACCTAGACTTTAAAGGACTCCATAATTATTGGTTCCCAGAAGAACCAGCACTTTCAATTGGAAGTTTACTGAGTAAACTTTCAATAATAATTGGAAGTTTGCTGAGTAAACTTTCAACTAAAATGGATCCCACACGGTTTCTGCGAACTTATGCCTCGATGGTTTAACATAGAATAATATTAGCAGTTAGGTGCATGGAACACATCTGTATGCCACGATATGCACCGGGGAGATATTGTTGAAACTACAGAGAAAGCAATGTCTTCTGTAGTAATAGACTATCTTATTGCACAAGTGCAATTTTGCGTGATCATCGATTTGAATTCCGGATCAGAGAAACTTTTATTGTTTGTCTGTAAGAATTTTATTTATACTAGCATAATAAAGTTGAAGATTTTTTTTTGTTTGTTTGTTTAAACGTAAAAACGTAAAAATTATGAAAATTGCTAATGCAAGTTAAAACTCCTTCATCAACTTATTATCCCAGTGCTGGTAGCAACAAAGTTTAATCTCTACTTTTGCCGTCAGATTCTGATCGACCTCTACCAGTCGGATATGATTTTTTTTTTGCATTTGACTTTTAATATTACGCCTTTTAATATTATGATCTTTAGGAGGCAAGCAATGGCGAGTGAAACCGCGTGGAACAGCTAGTCACAATATATTATTTGTGGTCGGTGCAGCATGTCCTCTTTTCTTCCATACATCTCTATCAGCTGTCATCTCAGCATCTATCTCTTTTCTGGCCATGTCACCTACCTCAAAAATTAGACTATCAAATCAAATACAAAAAGATATTTTCAAATCCAACTTGATGTTCCAGAAATTAGCTCGTTTAAACAGACCAACTCTTCAGCTTTCTATTAGTATAGATAGCTTAATCAAGCTTTCAAGAACCGGTTTAGAATACTAAACTAAATTAATTTCTAGAGAATACCTAAACAATACCGGATTATAGGAGCTCCGAGTATTAAATAATGTGTAACACTTATAATATTCATAGGCGATATATTATTACCACGTCCCGGGTGGATTCTAACGCCACGTAAATATCCGGGGATTAAGTGAAATCACTTTGATCAAAGAGCAGTGGTAGCAACCCCGACTTACTAAGTCGTAGGGTTGATATACCAAAAACCCGAACGAACCGCTTTGATTCCACTTTCATTGTGAAAACCGCCAAACAGTGGAATCCGCTGCCCGAGAGGGTGTTCCCCGACAGTTACAATCTGGGTGTCTTCAAGTCACGAGTGAATCGGTTTCTTCTAGGCAAGCGTGCTCCATCGTAGACCGCATCACCGCTTAACATCAGGCGAGATGGCGGTCAAACGCAAGCCTATTACCAAGTTAAAAAATAATTTAAAAGTGAGGAAACCGGCATGTGCTAGCACCAAACATGTGACGTTCACCAACCCGCATTGGGCCCGCGTGGTGTACTGCAGCCTGGATTGGGATATGTCGCTCAAATCTGGAGCCTCCACCTCAAGTACCTCCACCTTACAAAAAACCACAGCCAAATAACGCTACTCTTCGGTAGTGTCGTGTTCCTGTGGTGAGTAAGGTCGCCAGAGCTGCTGAGGATGCGCTGTGTTGACAGCGGGGGACCTGCTTGTCTCCTAAGCTGTCGGCATAGCGAAGTTTTAAAGGTTCGGTAACGCGCATGTGATACTCAGTATTGCAAACATTTCATAGACTACGGTAATAGCTTTTCTCTTCTTTTCTCTTTTCTCTAAGGTACGACTTGCGTACCTATGAAACAGCTTGCAAACGCTAGAATTTCAATAAATAGTAAATACTCATATAAATAAATATTAGATAATAATCATATAAGCAGATTATGAACTATCATAAGTTTACCATTGAACGTCTGGGTTTGATGTACCTAACTTGTGTCAATAAATTGCGTGAACTTTACTAAAGTGACGTAGAACGATGACGTCACAACAGCGGAGTGAGCGTTGTCTAACAAGTTCAACCTTGTTCGCAGAACTAGCCAATGTTTAGACGCAGACGATGCCCAATCGCAGCCTCACTCGGCTTGCATTCACTTCAGTCACTGGTGAATTCAAAATTGAATCCAGTTCCACCAGGAACTGGATTCAATATTGGTACTTTGATTGAACTTCGTGTAGTGAAAAGTGATCGGGTATATGACAAAATAAGAGGTTATGGTTTCTTTTAAAGTACTACCGTTTAATTAAAAGAAATCTTCAAATCTGATAGCCCAATTCATCATCATCCGCCTAGCCTTTTCCCAAATATGATTGGGGTCGGCTTCCAGTCTAACTGGTTGCGTCTGAATATCAATATTTTACATGGAGCGATGGATAAACCCAATTATTGGGGAATACCGGTATCCGAATGTTAGACTAGTTGTCAGACTTTTTGGGTTCCTGACTACCCGTAACGACTGTCAAAGATATTCCTATAACAACCGGGACCGACTGCTTAACGTGCTCTCCGAGGCACGGAGGGGTCTCGATGTGTAAAGAACGGTCACCCATCCAAGGACTGACCACGGCAAGCGCAGCTTAACCTCGCAGATCGATCAATCAGCGTGACTGTCATTTAGCCACGAGCCCAATTCTCAAGGAAAATTATAGACTATTTAACATCACGCTACGACCCTTAGGAGCTGAGCAATGGCGGGTATAAACGGGACACAGCTATGGTCTGTTTATAAACGCACCTACCTTCGTCCAATGAAAGTCTCACTTTTCAAAAGACACGGCAATATTCCCTCAAAACCCGAAAGTTACAAGAAATCTTCCTCTATCGTTCTCCCCCAAACCCTAGCCCTTAACCTGCCGAGTTTATAAGGGGCACCCCAACTTATTTCCGCCATAATTGTACAACAGATTATAAATTAAGCCAGGTGGCTTAATTAACTGTTGCCTTGGCTGTAGGGGGGATATGATTTTGGGTAGTCTTGTTATAACTTAATGAGGTGGTTGTGTGAATGTTGCAGGATGTGTGAATGATGGATGATTATTTCTCACTAGTTGTGTTCCAAGGTTTCACCCACTGTTAATTTAAAAGACATCGAATTATTTACCTGCGCGTGCTATTACTTCGTTTTCAAAGAACAATTGCTGTACTCTAGTTTACTAGCTTCCGCCCGCGGCTTCGCCCGCGTTTTTGGGATAAAAAGTAGCCTATGTGTTATTCTGATGTTTAAGCTACATTATTGTAAAGTTTCATCAAAATCCGTTAAGTAGTATTTGCATGAAAGAGTAACAAACATCCATACATCTATACATCCTCACAAAACTTTCACGTTTATAATATTAGAAGGATAGTAACGCGTCACTATTGACAATAAAGTAAGTACAGCAATAATATCCTTTTAAAAGTATGTAGTTGTAAATTTTATGAACGGACAAACTTAAAAAACACAATATCATGGCTTGCTGCTGATTTAATTCATAATACATATTATAATCAGCCTACTTTAGAACTCCATAAAAAAACCCCTACAGTACACAAAACCATGGTCCCCCTACCTTTATCTTAACCGGTACCTTATTAACTGTCACCTACACAAAGTTAACGGAACAACGGTATAACAACGATTGTCCAAACAATTATCGTTATCCGTTACATGAAGCAGAAGGCTTCTGGGGGGGGGCTTAGTCCAATGTGGTAGTTAATGGATGAACTTGTGGTGAAGTTTGGTTACAATAGGTATGGTTTAGTTATTATATTTTCGTTTGTAACTACGAGTTTCTATGTTAATGTATTATAAATGGTTAAAGTTAACTGAAAAGAACGATCGGATTAATTTTAGAAATTTTGCGATATACTCTATGATAGCTTACGTTTCATTGTCTCTAGTTAAAAATAACGGTCAGTAAAATATTAGGAACTGGTTGGAAATAAAAGTAAGTAAAGCAACTGGTTCAAAATTGTTGTCAACAAGCATAAAATATATCTAATGTATTGCTTTGGTCAAAGTTTGTTTGGTCAATAACATTTACAAAAAGTAATTTTGACCCTACTTTATTGTTGCCTATTCCAAACGATTTCTTTGTAAAAATCGGAACATTTTACTTTACAACGGTAGGTTTTAGTAATGCCTTTTGAAAAGATTCTTAAAGGAATTTACTTCTAAATACTTTTTAAAGATACAAAAGTCTCCTAAGCTATGTCTTGTCATGTTCAGAGTCCAGTGACTCTAAAAGGAGTGAAGTTAGCACTGAATTCAAGAGTTCATGACTCCGAAAGGAGTGATATTCCTTAGGTAAATTCGAAGTCATTTATTTCTGGAATAGAAACATTATCATAAACGTTATGAATAGCGATCTAGACTACATAAAATTCTAAAGAGCCGCCATCAAATTTAGCTGGTTTACGATAAATAGGACAGGTAAGTAAAATAAACGGACGTACGGGTAATTCAACAACATAATGTAAGTACTGGGACTGTAATAGCGGTGTTGCAAGCATTTTATAGGCTTCGGTAACGCTTATCACCAAGCACACCGTAAGTTTGTTTGCCACCATCGTCGTCATCATCCTCCTACCCTTACCCCAATTTATTTGTAGTCGGCGCAGCATTTTATTTTCTTCCATATATCTCTATCAGTCGTCATCTCACGAGTCACCTTTTTTCTGGCCATATTATCTTTCACACAATCCATCGAGCGCTTCCTTGGTCTTCCTCTATTGTTTACAGCCTTCCACATTCATACTCAGAACTTTTCTCACAACATTTTCCTCATTCCTCCGCATTACATGCCCATACCACGACAACATGACGTATAAAAGAAATTAAATGTGCATAACAACAATCTTTGTAACTGTATCAATAATGTTTTCTTCTGCAATTTATACCTCATCTTCATTTATACTTTCTCCCCCAACCTTCCTTTTAACGTCATTCCCAACCTCGAGAACACGATCCTTCATCGCATAATCAACATTTCTCCCTAAAACATAGTTGAGTGTGTTTATTTTCTCATGACGACACCGCCAGAGATAAGCAACACTCTTGTTTATATAAATTACTCTTACGTAACCGTCGTGTTGCGATGCGGAGACGAAATGGGTTAGATCTTTAGTGATGAGTACCTGTCATCTGTGTTTGTGTATCATTGTCTTCTACAGCTTTTCTAGCATAAATATTACGCATATACCCTGAAGGGTTAGCCAGAGGTGTATTGTAATACACCCACATTTCGCCAAATATGTTTAAGTCTTATGTAATTGGAGCGAGTTTGCCGCTAACCAGGCAGAAATCCAGACTCCGCGCTGCTGATGAGAATTTGCTAATGTAAACTGAATAATACTTTGCCCGGACCGGGGAGAAAACCCAAAACTCCACGCTCGGCAGTTGTCCTTGCGATCACTAGACCAGGGAATCTTTTTCTAAATATATAGGTACCTACTTCGATGATGAGGAATTAATTTGCTTTTTTACAGCATGAAAAATGGAAAAACAGTGACACATTCAACAGTAGATGGATAGTTCGTTAAGAACATTTATTTGGATGATACAAACAAATACAAGAGGTAGAATATTGATCCATTAGCGACACAATAATGTTGTCCAAAAAAGTAAAACGCACTAAGTTATTTTCCTCATACTTTGACATTTTTTTTTATAAATATGAATTCCATAGAAACACTAGGTAACGTTAGTCTAGTAAACAATGAATACGCTGTAGCCACAATATCGAAGCGCTTTTATGTACGAGTATTTTAATACAAAATCAAAACTCGAACGTTGCCAACCAGCCATTTCTAACAAAAGCATTATCAACATTATCCCAGTTATTCTGTACAATGACCTAATCGACAACACAGAGCTGCCATTGTTTTCTATAACTAGCTATAACTGGATCGATTAGGCTCGAGCGAGCGATAATAGCAACACCACTATTTAGTTTTGGCTGGAGCTGTCAAATGCAACGATTTTGAGTGGTCGTGTTATAGTTGATATGGCGCCAAATAATATGAGAGACCGTGTAAAATTTTGTCGTAAAATTTAATTTCGTCGAGGGATAGTGTCACAGCTAAAGCTGGAAATAATACTATGAAAATATACTTAGAGACAAACTCAGTCCCCTACTGAATAGGAAGGATTACAAAAAAAATATTTTTGTTTTATCTGTTAACTAAAAAGGTACATACAGGTTTTTTTTGTAATAGAACGCTTGAAATTTTTATGCTTTCCTGAACAGAATACTTGATGACAAATTACCTGATGACATCAACAAAATACTTAATGACAACTTAATTTTAACGGTGATATCGATAAAAAACTTGATGACATTATTACACGGGACGTCAAATCAAAAAGCACTCATGGCAACCAAGATAATATCCAAATCACAGCAAAATAGTTAATGCAAACAAAAACGAAAAAAAACATCAAATTGCAAACATCAATCTCCTCTCTATATACTTGCAAAGATTGAATAAGAAAGAAAACCAAATTCTATTTATCAAAATACTCTTAAAGAAATCTAGTTTGAAAAGGGCAATGGTATTACAAAAACTGTAATAAGAGCAGTGATCTATCATGACTAATGTTGCTTGAATGGAATCGTTACAGTAATTGTTGCAAATGACATGCCTTTTGCATTTAAGCTGTTAAATTAAGCCACCCCTTTAACAACCCTTGCTAAGGGACGAATGAAAATTATTTTTTGAATCTGCTTCAGATCTTGTTTCGAGGTTGTTTAATGGAGAGCTTTTGAGTTTTTTGATAAATAATTTGCAAGCTATGATGCAATCCGGTGTGGATTTTGTAGTGACAGGTGAAAAATTATCGTTTGTAATCCTATCAGTTTACTTAATAAAAATATGATTGATTTCAGACAGACCTGGCTATCGGCAATATTGGCATGATGTATAAGTTATTGATTTTAACATCGCTTTATATCTATACTAATATTATAAAGCTGAGTTGCTGAGTTTGTTTGTTTATTTGTTTGAACGCGCTAATCTCTGGAACTACCAGTCGGATTTGAAAAAATATTTTATATATGATAGCCAGATTCATGAAGAATAGTATAAGCTATTCAACATCACGCTACGACCCTTAGGAGCCGAGCAACGGGGGTAAAACTGCGGGGAACAGATATTATTAAATAATAATCAACGTCTTATTTGCTTAGTATTAACGCTAGAATCTAACACCATCGTTAACTAAATCTATTGTAGTTTACTACATACTAGACATTCTCATGTAGGTAATTTTCTTAATTCTTTCCCAAAATCAAATCAATTATTATTACCAACCGAAATTTTCTCAAGGTATAAAAGTTTCACACAATCTTGCCCACGTACCACTAGTTATTTTCTCACAGTGCCCATCGCTGGAGCAATAAACCGTTTATGTCTTCCGGCGTGAGCAGCAGTCAAGGTCGAAGCATCGTTCGTTATACATACATACGATGTTCAGTTTACTTTTATTCTCAGTTTTATGGAGATTCTTTGACATCCATTGCGCTTTTTTGTGTTTTTGAAGCCTTTGGAGAGGTTAGTTAGTCGTCAATGGATGATGAAGTAGCAATGTCAGATTTTAATGAGGATGTTATAAAAGCTTTTACTTATAAATATATTTTCAACGACATTGACCTAATATTGGTGTATTTATTAGGTCAAACTCGTCTTATCATAGTAATACTTATAGATGCTGCCGCTGATGTGGATATGAGTCTACCGTCTGGTCGGCATTTTTATTATTCAAACTAATATAACAAATAAATAAGTTTGGATGATTATATCAATACAAAATAGCTAAACAATATTGGTATGTTGGGCATAGAAGTAGAATGGATCCATAAATAGTCGACACGTAATTAGAACTGAGAGCTCAAGGGCCAATTTCACCAAGCTTTGTTAATAGTTACTAAATGGCCCGTTAATAATTTTGAAATACTGTCTCACTGTGCAAAGCAGGCAAAATGACAACCGTCAAAATGCTTAACGGGACATTTAACAACTAACAGAGCTTGGTGAATTTGGCCCTAAATTCAATACAACCACTAACGATAAAGTCGCACCGCTCCAATTAGAGACCAACAGTTGCTTTCACATGAAACTTGTCAACAGAAAACATGACAGCTTTTATATCATACAAACGTGTACAAATAAACATCGTACTCCACCGTACACACGTAGCTTAAGCAAGCAAACAGCTTTGAGGTATGCAGCATCGCACAAAAATTCACTAGACGAACATACCGAGTTCGATCCGGTTCATGTGCATGTTTTTCAAACCTATGTGTAAAAATTTCTACGCGTTCCAGTTGGCGGATTGACAAAATGTGTGTAAACAATTACGGGATGCTGGCCCATCGCCTATAAACAGTTGATGTTTGGTTAACTCGATCTGCTGGTATAACGAGGATGGAGATAAAAAGGTTTGTAATGTAGGCACACATTGCTGTCGAACCTTTGATACCTAAAAGGGTAGGTATGTTGACACCCACGCTTGATTTGATAACAGTATTGAATCTCATGTGCCAGGAGACGACTTATTGTTATTTATAGAGCCGACTTTTTGCCTATCTGGGATTTTATTTGAAGTCTTTAATCTTAAAGATCTTTCTCTTACATCCAATTAGAATTTCTTCACAGAAAGCAATACGATAAAACAAGTAATTTGAATTTTCAAAGACCAGATCTGAGTCTCCGTTTCCTATTAAGCGGTACCAATGAAATTACTTGAGAAAACTCTCATCTTTCCCCTCATTTCACAAAACGAACAAAATCAATTAGTAATTCTATATGAAACGTAAATAAAATTCTAAAAATGTTAAATAAATCTCGTCATAAAGAAAACGTTTGTCCGAATCAAATAAAAGTATCATCTTAGTTTATTGAAAGAAAAATCGGTGGAAACTACGTGACCCGATTATAGTCTCTATCGCTTTGACAATAAAAACGATTATTGTTTCAAAAGTTGCTGCTGGAAATTTTTCATTACTCCTCTAGCTTCATTTTGGTACCACGTTTGTTTTGTAGTGTGGTGCAAGTGAAAAGAAAAGTGTTGCTTATGTATCTAGATTAAAATATTAGGATTTGCCATATTTCTTAAATAATAACCAATAAGATAATAATAATCAATAAGATAAGAATAGATAATTTATATTTGATAGATAATTTATTATTCCAGAATGATCGTAACAAGATTAATGATTATCACTTTTAATATTCAGGTAATGATGTTTCTAGATAAAGTAAATGTTTATCTTACAATGTTTTAAATTCGCACTAGTATTGTTAAATAAGAAAGTAACAAAGACATAAACATGATCAAAGAAAAACAATAAAAGCATATAATTCGTCAGAAATTCATAATTTACTTAGACCGCTAATATTTTACTAAAATAATACTTGAAACGACCGAAACATCACCGGTCATAATCATTATATACATCATTGTCGGAAATATTTTACATCAACACCATGCGCTAATTTCCACCTATGATTCGTTTTCATTAAAGATGAAAGAGCATCTAATTTTACCCCCAATCGGCGCAGTGAATAAATTAGACAACGGCACGAATCTACTGAATATTTAAAGACATCAAGTCTCCTTGCAACGTCGTAGGTTCAACAAAAGTTAAACAAAAAATTAGGTGTTCAATCAAAAAAAAAATCTCGAGTTAGCAAAAACGTTGAAAATAATACAACTAAAGTATTAACTTCACGGCACTATCAATTTATCAAATGACTCGCAACTTCTATTCAGACCTTTGTTTGAAACTTTTTGACGTGAAATCATAGTTTACAAGTCTAATGTTTTAAACCGTTTTAATTAAATCAACAAAGTAAATTATTACTCCGGTAAGTTTTTGGAACAGTTCCAAATTCTATATTAAAATGTACGTTATCTCCGCATAGTAAGCGACCAAATTAATAAACTTGAATTCGTTTTTAAAATGTACTGCGAACGTTGCTAGTTGAATCTGCTGCGGGCTAATTGTATTAATTTCCTTTGTAATTATGTTACTGTCTTAGTGTTTCATTTAGCTGGCGAAATATATTCATAACTTGAGAAGGAATTATAATAAGATGGCCTAAATGATAGACAGACTGTTCCGATGACTGATTTATAAGCACAAGTTGCGATAAATATAAATACCGATTTTTCCGACCAAATCCCAGATGAAAAATGGACGAATAAAGTGTAGAAGAAACAGCTCAAGAAATATGGTATCTATTACAAATAAGGAAAAAAAATATAATAAAAGATCAAATCCACTCCAGACTAGTGCTACAGGAGCTAAATAAAATAAACTTATCGTATTTAAGCTGATCGAAATGCATTGGTACAGTTCCAAGCCACTCGCATTAAACAAATCAGATTCACAAGTTACAATATGGCCAGCACTAAAGCGGATGAAAGGTAGATATTTGTTATAAACTTATAATACTACATTCCCACCCAAATCAACTCCCAAAAGCGGAACCTAATCAACGCTTTATATTCACCACACAAATCAAGAGAAACAATCCCAAAATTTCAAATAACCCACCATTTTAATCCATTCAATTTTCAACATTAGTATCTTGGTAATAAAATTTACTTTACAACTGCAGGAGTTTACCAAAATTTTCATAATTAAAATCTCCATCGCTTATGGTTTGGGTCTCTTTGCCGTTGGTAACATTTGGATGGGGGCCAACTCACTGACCAAGCCTGGCCTCGGACGGTATTACTTCCACCATTTAGTCAGTTTCTTTAGTTGGTCAATTGATTAGTCATAAGTATTTTGGGGCTCCCCGATTCGAGGTCACTGGTACAGAAGGGTTGTTTTGTATAAAAGAATGTTGTTGTGCTATTGTGAAGAGGGGAAATCGTGTATTTTTCTATTAAGGGAAAAGAGAAATTCTTTTGGTCGTATTGTTAAAGTCAGTTTGCTTATCAATCATCTATAAGTTAATATGTCACACATTGTCGTAGATTAGGTACGTTTTTATTTTTTTATGTATTAGACGTGTGGTAGATTTTAATTTAGGTTGATGACCTATTCAATACTTATCTCATAAAATATTAGATATATTATCCATTGTAAATCTATATAATTAATATGAGAAGAGAAAACTTTGTACCCATTTTTAACCATATTTCATGCACGGGGGAGTGTGAGATTTGGCATAGTTAATATTTATGTGGAGGAGTGCAGAAAGGTTTGTTACAAATTAACCTTAATATTTAATGAGTTACGGTCGAATTTCGACCACTAGGCGATCACTTATTAATATTGGTATCCTAAAAACTAATTTAATTTTTGCAAGACTGATAGCTGGAACACAAAGGGCCAATTTACCAAGCTCTGTTAGTTACTAAATGTCCCGTTAAGTATTTTGACGATTGTCATTTTAACTGTTTTGCATAATGAGACAGTGCCTACGTCAAAATGCTTAACGGGATATTTTGCAACTAACAGAGTGAAATTAGCCCTAAAGCTAGTTAGTGATATAGAACTTCAAAGATTAGTTCAAACAAAAACCAACTAAGAAATCCCACTACAGCTTCCAACACCGGCACCAATAACCCAGCTCAATAACGACCCATAAACTCATAACTACGCATCGACCTTGCAAACCAAGGCTTACGATTCGGCACACAATGCTCAGTTTGTTCTAAAAACGAGCCGCGTGGCGGTCGTTAACCGGCAATGTACTCGTAATTCTGACGGGATCAAATTCAGGAAGGGCGATGGTTTAATGGTGTTACGTTTGGGTTAAAGATAGGAGCTTGATTTATTGAAGATCGGATATTAAATTGGTCTGGTCGATTAAAATTAGAACAAAATTCGTTCTATAAAGAAAAATGATTTTTTTTACTGGTTGTCAAGAGATGCTGTAAAAAAAAGAAATACAATGTTGGTGAGACTACAAGATTCGATTGGTATGTGAGAAGAAAGCTGCATTGTTATAAAGCATCGATAAATAGTCATTAATCGATATCAATAATGTGCTACTATTTTAAGACAATGAGACGGTGTGCATAGATTCAGATAAAGATACTCAAGATGGAGTAGCAATCGCTGATAAAATAAAACGTAATATTAAACGATGTTCGATTGAGTAATTCAGATGTCAAGCTTAATTGCATGTAATCGAATTGCTTTCGATAGATTTTTGTTTATTGAACTTACAGAATGAAGAGGGTTTTAATAAAAATAATGCTGCTGTTAATGTAATAGATACATTAACCTTGTTATGTCACTAATATCAAATAGAAGAAGAATCTACGCTTTGGAACGGGCAACTAGCTTCAACTAACGGACAAACAGACCGACAACAGCTATTGCTTGACAATACACAAGTGCCTGTAAATAGTCTTATTGAAATGCCTTAACGTTTTTAACTTTGACTTAGAAGATTGTTCAGGCTTGCGCCAACCGTGCCTTAAATACTTAACAAATTGTTATGAAATATGATAAATGATATTTATTTTGTAATGCTACACCTATAAAACAGTACATTAACTGACTGACAGACAACGCAGAGGCTAAACCGATTGATCTAGAGATTTAGAATTTGGAAGAATTTGGAAGATTTTTGAAATTCCATCCCTAAAGGGATGAAAAGAGGTAGTAAAGATTGTATGAAGAAAATAACGACATCGTGTTATAGCATAGCTAGTAGGTTATAAGTAACACTTTTACAAGTATTTTTTGAACTAGATGGGTGTTTTCTATCTGACTAGTTTTGAGAAGAAACTCAAAGGTCTCTTTTAAAGTCCAGACAATTCATGATTGATATAAGTTAAAACAATATGATAAATGACCTTTAGAGGATAGAGCCATACAGATTTGAGTGGACCTGTCCTGACTGTGCTCGCATGTGCCGGGTACCGTGGTAGCTTAACCTCAGGGAGGTCAAGAAATAAATAAAACCACATTACCTAATGAAAAGGTATGTAAAACATTATAGTTATGCATGACAGATATCTGGCTCGATGCCTATTATACAAAAACCTTTTTCTAGTGTAGGTATGTGATTGAATGTTTTTTTTTGTTTCGTTAAAATTATTAGAATTATTCATTTTCATCCTAATTTTCTACTCTCATCCCTTAGTTGCTACTTCTGAATTAGATTTCTAGGTCAAACAAAATAATAATTCAGTAGGTACTAAAAGAAACAGCAAAATTCTCATAATAACTAGCAATCGGCTTGCCTCTACTACAGCAACATATGTAGCAGCATCTCTGCTTACCTTCAAAGAAGTGACATACTTTAACATAACATCCAAAACTACCCAACAAAACATCCAAACATCCACGAACATCCAGACTAATAACTAATTACATGCGGACCACCTCGACGTCGCGTCGCCGCGCGACGCGTGAACTAATTACTGAATTAGATGTACGTAAACAAAATGTTCCACTGTGTGCGAAATTCGGAACGATAGGTATAGGTGTAGGTGATGGTAATTACAAGATATGTAGAATAAGCAATCTGTAGAATAAGCAGCATTTGAGTATTGGCTTACTCAATTACCAATCAGTTTGCTAAACCACGGAGATTATGGCAATGGTGGACCAATAATAGCGTACAAAATATTATTTTTTAAGAACAATTATAATCAATCGATGCTTGGGAGCGGCTCCATGTCCGGCAGTGGACGTCTTTTCAGTACTAATGTGAGGATAAGAAAAATTTATGCCAAGTATAAGATGAACAATTTAGATAAAAAGAAAATAATAAATTATGTTAAGTCAATTTGTAACGATTTTCATTTAACTACGTTTAAGGCCAGGATATCCGAAATCAACGTATTTTTGATTCAATGGTAAACAGTCAAATATTCTTTGTTTTGATCAGATAAAAATATATGTTGTAGTTTCATAAACATTCTTGATTATTCTATGGTTCAAAACACGATATGTACAACTTCACTCGATCTTAAAATATTACGAAAACAGGGATTTTTTTATCGTTTTTCAGGTCATACGTGAAGTATATCAAACTTATAGTCATCAAAATTATGTCAATAAATAGTCAATAACGTTTAGAAGATTATTCTATGGTTACTTTTTCTCAAAACAGTTTTAATTTTTTTTAATACAATATTATTTAACAAAAGGGATGAGCGCGAGCGCGCGGCTCGCTTTAGTAGCCCGCGAGGCCTCTCCGAGGTAGGACCTGTGTTCCTTTTGCTGGCTCGCTGCGTTCGAATAATAAATCGACCGAAATATCAGTTTATCGTTATTCCGTGATCGCAATAGTTTGAAAAATCTGTCTGTAAATAATATTGTAGTTTCTAGTACCTATTAATAATTAAATTGTAAATATTAGTTTAAGTAGTAAGTAAATAGTTAATATAGTGATCTAGTATTTACCTATTTAAGAATATAAAAATAAAATATGGGGAATAAAAACAGAAAAAAGAAAAAAAATCAAAATTTGAACTACGGAAGCTTAAAAAAAAACCAGCCAAGTGCGAGTCGTACTCGTGCACTAAGTTTGTTTGTAAAGGAATTTTGATGATATTGAAAAAACTGTACTAGTTAGGATTAGAGAATACAATCCCGGGATCCCGAATCTCGGGATCCCGGGATCCCGACCGTTTTCTGGCCCCGAAAATCCCGGGACTGCACTTGGCTAATCTCGGGATTTTCGGGATTGCCACATACAAGTTTAGTTTATATGCCGTAGTCCGTTGCGCCTTGACGATAACCTTGCCTAGGTTATTTAATAGCATTTAATACATAACGACAAAAAACACTTTTAGATACGCCGTCAATGCCGTCATACGATACGTACTATTCACTACACAGGTACAGTCTTAATATGTTTGTTGTAAACTTAGAAGGGACTTCCCCACTCTGAGTACTTCAATACAATACTCTTAAGGTAATTCCCCAATGAATGAACTAACGGGGGAATCACCCGATCATCTCTTATTATCATAATATTTTTGCGGGTATTTCCCGTCGGGGTTTCCCTGTACGAAAGTATTAAATATGCTACTTTTAAGGTGATTCCCCAAGTCCCCAACGAACCAACAGGGAAATCACCCGATCATCTCATATCATAGTATTGTTGCGGGTATTTTCCCGTCGGGGATTCCCTGTATGAAAGTATAAATATGCTAATCAGATTTTATTTTTTTCATTTATTATTCTGTCAGTGACGGGTTACGAAGGTTTCGTCATTTAAATTTAAAGTAAATTACCTGAAATTAAGTATTTCAAATGGCGGCAGACTTTGTTAAACATAAAAAAGACAGTGATGCGACGTCAGTGTGGAGTTATTTTTTAGTCGCGAAGGATGGGAATAGTGCTAAATGTAAGCGGTGCCCAGCCATTCTCAAGACTTTGGGTGGATCGACTAAGGGATTACATACACATTTGTTATCAAAACATAACATCAAGGTTATATCAGCTTCAACAAGTCAAGATTCTGAAAATATGAACACAGCTCCGCCGCCAACCAAGCGAAAGTTAGATGATTATTTTACTAAAAGTGCCGACGATAGCCTGGATGATGTTTTGGCAAGAATGGTTGCATTAGATGGATTTCCATTCAGTGTATTCATAGCTTCAGATGATTTGAGAAAATTGCTCTTAGCAAAATACCCGGATTTACCAAAGTCAGCCGTCACTGTTCGAAAACGTGTTATGAATTACAGTGAAAAAATCAAAAAGCAAGTAATTGCAGAATTGAAACAATTGAAAAGTGCAGGTGAAAGATTTAGTCTTTCTTTCGACGAGTGGACTTCAACTTCCAATAAACGATACATGGCTGTCAACGTTCATTCATATAAAAAATTTTGGAACTTAGGACTTGTTCCTATTTACGGAAGTATGACAGCTGAAAATTGCCTTCGTATATTGAAAGAGCGTCTCAGTGAATTTGATATTTCCCTGGAAACTGACATCGTGGCTATTGTAACCGATGGACCGAATGTTATGATAAAGGTGGGGCGGCTTGTTTGCACCGAACATCAACTGTGTCTCGCACATGGTATCAATTTGGCGGTCTGTGATGTGCTTTATGAAAAACATAATTATTTGCAACATAGCCCTACCTCAGATGATACTCTGAATGAACCAGCTGTTACTGTTGATTATATGGACGACAGCGATGATGAACACGATTTAGAAGACTTAGACTGTCCAGAATCAGGTTTAATCGTAATGTCACAAAATGATCTTGCGCCAGAACACGTACCAGAGTTAACACAATATGAAAATATTAATGAGCTGATAAAGAAAATCCGCAAAGTTGTAGTGTATTTCAAAAGATCACCATTAAAAAATGAAACAGTACTTCAAAAATATGTGAAAATTGAACATGGAAAAGAGCTGTCACTTCTTTTGGACTGTAAAACCAGATGGAATAGTCTTTTAACAATGCTGGAGCGATTTTATCTTTTAAAAGCATGCATTCAAAAAGCTCTTATAGATCTCAATCATCCAATTCGTTTAGAAGATGTTGATTTTGAATTGGTAAATAAAATTGTTGATGTGCTGACCCCAATTAAATTGACAGTAGAAGCAATCTGTAGGCGAGATGCTAATTTATGCACAGCTGATGCCGCTTTGAAATTTCTTATAAAACAACTGTCTAGCAAAAACTCAGCACTTGCCAAAAAAATGAAAACATCCTTAGTGGAACGTATAAAGCAACGACGAAGTGATAATTTAACTGGTGTATTGAATTATTTACAAAATCCACGAATGAATGATGAAAATCAGTTGTTATCGGATTTGGAATGGCATGACTTATTTCCAGTTCCGACACAGGCTATAGTGAGGAAGCAAATAAAGAGTATTGTTAAAAGACTTAATAGTCGAGATGACACAGAAGAAGAAGAAAGGTCAGGATCACAAATAGATGATGAACTAAGGCCAGAAACCTCCCAACCCCAATTGACATTAAAGGAAAAGTTACAGCTGGAAATTAACAAGAGTATGAAATCCCCAGATCCTGATGTACAAGTACAAAATGAATTGGGGTTGGCAAATAGTATTAGACGTGAAATGAGTCTGTTCGAAAATGGAGGAGTTCGTGGATATCACTTAGAAACAGCATACAAGTATCTATTGTCTATTCCTCCAACCAGCGTTGAACCTGAGCGAGCGTTTTCAGCTGCCGCTTATGTTGGCAATAAACTACGAAGCAGGCTTGGAAGTCAAACATTGGATGCTTTGATATTTCTGCGATTATATTTTCGAAATACTAAATAGTATTAAGGCGCTATAGGTCCAGCGAAATATTTTACGTGCGGGGGTGAAGAACACGATGCGGCGCGCGCGCCCGCGGGCTACGGGGTGGCGCGTTGACGAGATCTCTTGCGGCGGGCTGAGCGCGACGCTATTACTTTTAGTGGAAATTGGCGCGCACATAGTGTAATTAAAGTACCTAGTTGTCAAACTTTATTAGGTACCTACTTTTGGTACAAGTTAGTTTAGCGAATTAAGTCATTTTTTGTGGTGGTTATTTGGAAAAACTAGGTAGATAATACCTACCTAGTTTTTCCAAATAACCACCTATTCCGATTTCTAAAAGGTTAGTACATACTATGTACTAACCTTTTAGAAATCGGAATAGGTAGCGCTATAAAATAAATAAATAAAAAAGTTTCTAGAACAAAAACTGTCTAAATTTCTAGCTTAGCAAAGTTACAATATCCAATTGCCTATAACATAGCCTATTTCTTATCGGATCTGCAATATTCTTGTTAGATACATGTTTCTAGACTACCACACGTCTAGTAAGACACAATTTATCATCCTAACTTACACACAGAAATATCGCATTTTCAAACACATATCGATCTATATTATAGGCACAATATCCATGAAATTCAGAGTCTTTACACAACATTATGTCCTAGCCTTCCTACCGAACCTAAATACATGACTAGATTCTATATAACACATTACAACAATCCTACAAATGCAATTTTATGTACATAACACTTATTCTCAAATTATAGCTTTCCTATCGTCGAGAGGTATAACTGCTTATGTACATCTTATGTAAACAACATTCCTACACTATAAAACCACGATGTACACAAAACCTCGATTATGGTTACAAAGGTATTCACGACTTTACATAAAAAACATGAAATCTTATTCCTACACAATAGGCTATTTGACTCATTTTGGGAAATAGTTTATATTAAATCTTCATTATATTATAAGCACACTACATTGATATTTCAAGGAGATCTACTGTATTTATCAATAAAAATCAGTGATTAAGTATAAATTTCCAAAACCGCTCCAAAAACGCTGTTTCTGACAGAAGTGACGTAACACGCTAGTAAACGAGCTTTGTCAAAAGACAGATGGTGCAGCTGAAATTAATTTCATCAATAATTCATTTTTATCGGCTATAGTGGCGTATAAATGGTGTGTTTCCACAATGTACAAATACGTCTTTAAGCAGTCCATCATGATTCATGACACAAAAGAATTTATAGGTAATGTTTCTGAGTTTTTATCAACATAACCTAAAATGAGATTTCACAAAACTTCTGAATGATTATATAAAAGATTTGTAAATAAATATGTGGTAGGTAGGTACTTACACAGCTGTTTTTACATTTTTAAGTTCCGCAGCATAATAATCAGCGTTATTCTTAAAGAAAAGTGCAATGCGTCTATCTTAGGTAGGTTGTTGTTATCAGCTTGCACAAAATTTGACTCCATTTTGTGATTCGATATAAATATTTATGCCACTAGATGACTATATAGAAGATTTCTATGAAAACAGCTTCAGAAATAGCTCAAAGATCGATTAAAGCACCCAAAAACATAAAACGCATACTACATCTGTCAAAGCCGTGCTTATGCTCAAAGACTACATATATACATACATATATACTTATGCTTACATTGCTTACTCCAGTGTTGCCAAGCTAGATTTTCATTTTACCCCAATGCCTGATTAATTTTACTCTAAAATCATAACTATTTATACAAAAATACCTGGGACCTGGCTAAAGTTTTGGTTTTAGATATACAATAAAACAAGTTCTTTCTTAATCAATGGTCATGTTTCACAATAAAAATATGCTGAATTTGTTTGTTTAACTCAAATTCAATTCAAATACTTAGGTACCTACATGTATTGCTTACCAAAAAGCCCATAAACTTTAGTAATCATAACAACAATACGAAATCTAACCTTAAAATTTTGGAAGTGACTCCGCGACCGCCGCCGTGACCTGAATTTGCAGCCGGCACCGGTTGCTAAATTGGCAGCCGGCGCTGACTTTGGAAAAGAGCGGGAAAGGGGGTTGGCAATTTGGCATAATTAAAAAAAACATTTCATGTTTCATTTGAGTAACATACCTAATTAGGGTCCAAGAGCGAGCAAAGCGAGGGAACTTGGACACCCCGACACGGACAGGTTAGGTTCGAAGGGGTTGACGGGGGCTTCAGTGAGCGAGCAAACCGAGCGAACGAAGCCCCCGTCAACCCCTTCGTGTTAGGTTACTCTTAACCTTGCAGATAGAAATAGGAGCTCCGCGTACCGGGGCTCCATCAACCACCTCCATCCCCCTTGTAAGTCCAAAAAAGTTGTATTTTGTTTTACATTGACACTGTAATTTAAAAGTCAGTCTAAGGTATTTAATTCAACCTAAAACACGGCAACATTAATCTGCTGCTACGGTAGTTTGCAATTATTTTCGTCTGGTATCACTGCTACTCCAAGGCTACTCCGGTTCCTAACGGCATTATTTTTGGAAGCCTAGTCGGCGCCGGCTGCGGAGGCGCTCCCTAAAATTTTACCCTCAAAGGGCACTGGCAGACGCCCATAGAACGCTGGGCCTCAGATTGTGTAAGTCGGTACAGATATGAAATTAGTTTGGTGTGATCGAGTATTTCAAGAGTATTTAAATTCATTTTTTATTTGTTTTTGTACGTAATTGGGTTAAAGAGAAATATTCTTATTTCTGACAGTGAGGTTAAGTATGGTGTGAATGATCCAGTGAAGTACAGCCCGACTAATGAGTTCTCAATTCAAAGGTTTTAGTTGCTGTCACTATGATATTCTGTGGAAGCACGCGCCAGCCAGCATGCACCCGTTTTTGTTTTAGTGGTTTTTTCAAAACGTCAATGGCATAATCATTTTATTTCTTATTTATTTCGATTTTTGATTCCAATTCTTAATCTCTAAGATAAATTAGGCAAAGAACAATTAAAATATATTTTTATTTTTGGTTAAGCTTTTATTACTGTACCATATCAAGCCTAAAACTGCCAACGTCCTTTACTCTAAAGAATTCTTTACCCTAAAAATAAGTTGGCAACACTGGCTTACTAGCGTGTGACGTCACCAGAGTGCAACTGGCCGTTCTTGTCACAGATAAAATAACAAAAAATATTGCATTTTATTTTCGTGTAATTTGCAAATATATACATATTTTAGTTGAAAATCAAGTGAAATAAGTTTATTTACGCTATGAACTGATAGGATGACCATAATCTATAGCATATTTTCAATGTTGTCAAGAAGCCTATTCTAATAAGAAAATAATACAAATCCAATAGGAAACAAATTGTAAACATTAATCAATACTAAAATTAAGGAAATAATAACTCAAAATAACATAAAACACGATATTAAAACCGACAAGTACAATGACCCCTTTTGATCGGCGCCGGCTCTTGGACCCTAATTAGGTATGTTACTCAAATGAAACATGAAATGTTTTTTTAATTATGCCAAATTGCCAACCCCCTTTCCCGCTTTTTTCCAAAGTCAGCGCCGGCTGCCAATTTAGCGACCGGTGCCGGCTGCAAATTCAGGTCACGGCGGCGGTCGCGGAGTCACTTCCAAAATTTTAAGGTTAGATTTCGTATTGTTGTTATGATTACTAAAGTTTATGGGCTTTTTGGTAAGCAATACATGTAGGTACCTAAGTATCTGAATTGAATTTGAGTTAAACAAACAAATTCAGCATATTTTTATTGTGAAACATGACCATTGATTAAGAAAGAACTTGTTTTATTGTATATCTAAAACCAAAACTTTAGCCAGGTCCCAGGTATTTTTGTATAAATAGTTATGATTTTAGAGTAAAATTAATCAGGCATTGGGGTAAAATGAAAATCTAGCTTGGCAACACTGGAGTAAGCAATGTAAGCATAAGTATATATGTATGTATATATGTAGTCTTTGAGCATAAGCACGGCTTTGACAGATGTAGTTTGCGTTTTATATTTTTGGGTGCTTTAATCGATCTTTGAGCTATTTCTGAAGCTGTTTTCATAGAAATCTTCTATATAGTCATCTAGTGGCATAAATATTTATATCGAATCACAAAATGGAGTCAAATTTTGTGCAAGCTGATTACAGCAACCTACCTAAGATAGACGCATTTATGGTTGCACTTTTCTTTAAGAATAACGCTGATTATTATGCTGCGGAACTTAAAAATGTAAAAAAACTTTTTTAACAAAAAATAACCGACTTCAAAAAGCCACTACAAAGAAAATAATAATTTTGGTTTCGGAAGTCGGTGGCTTTGGTTTTTGTTTGCTTTTTTTGCCACCGACTTCCGAAACCAAAATTATTATTTTCTTTGTAGTGGCTTTTTGAAGTCGGTTATTTTTTGTTAAAAAAGTTTTTATTTTTCCCTTTTTAGTTCTTTATCTCACGTTAGATTACTTTGACGACTTCGTTCAACAGTAAATCTTCTACGTAGTGTGTACATTTATGCATATAACTTTGTACATAGGAATGATTACATAATGTATTATATACTAAAACCTTCCTGAAAGTATGTAGATTACGTTAGTGAAAACCCCATCCAAATCGAATCAGTAGTTTTTGAGAAAATCGCGCACATACAAACATACATACATACATACTTACATACATACATACATGCATACATACATACATACATACATACATACGGGACGAATACAGAACCTCCTTTTTTGAAGTCGGTTAAAAACAGCTGTGTAAGTACCTACCTACCACATATTTATTTACAAATCTTTTATATAATCATTCAGAAGTTTTGTGAAATCTCATTTTAGGTTATGTTGATAAAAACTCAGAAACATTACCTATAAATTCTTTTGTGTCATGAATCATGATGGACTGCTTAAAGACGTATTTGTACATTGTGGAACTACACACCATTTATACGCCACTATAGCCGATAAAAATAAATTATTGATGAAATTAATTTCAGCTGCACCATCTGTCTTTTGTCAAAGCTCGTTTACTAGCGTGTTACGTCACTTCTGTCAGAAACAGCGTTTTTGGAGCGGTTTTGGAAATTTATACTTAATCACTGATTTTTATTGATAAATACAGTAGATCTCCTTGAAATATCAATGTAGTGTGCTTATAATATAATGAAGATTTAATATAAACTATTTCCCAAAATGAGTCAAATAGCCTATTGTGTAGGAATAAGATTTCATGTTTTTTATGTAAAGTCGTGAATACCTTTGTAACCATAATCGAGGTTTTGTGTACATCGTGGTTTTATAGTGTAGGAATGTTGTTTACATAAGATGTACATAAGCAGTTATACCTCTCGACGATAGGAAAGCTATAATTTGAGAATAAGTGTTATGTACATAAAATTGCATTTGTAGGATTGTTGTAATGTGTTATATAGAATCTAGTCATGTATTTAGGTTCGGTAGGAAGGCTAGGACATAATGTTGTGTAAAGACTCTGAATTTCATGGATATTGTGCCTATAATATAGATCGATATGAGTTTGAAAATGCGATATTTCTGTGTGTAAGTTAGGATGATAAATTGTGTCTTACTAGACGTGTGGTAGTCTAGAAACATGTATCTAACAAGAATATTGCAGATCCGATAAGAAATAGGCTATGTTATAGGCAATTGGATATTGTAACTTTGCTAAGTTAGAAATTTAGACAGTTTTTGTTCTAGAAACTTTTTTATGTGACTAGGTAGGTCCATGGGAGTTGTACCATTGGATAGGTAGGATTTTCCGCAAATTATGATGTGTAATTTATGGTTGGATATTTAAATAAAGTAGATTAGAAGGGCTCACACGTAGTGAAAACGTAAGTGAATTAGGATTCAAAAACACGGCGCTATGTGAGGTAAAGTAATTAGGTTATATAAGAAACGCGTGCTCTCCGAGGCACGGAGGGGTCTCGATGTGTAAATAACGGTCACCCATCCAAAGACTGACCGCGGCAAGCGCAGCTTAACCTCGCAGATCGATCGATTAGCGCGGCCGTCATTTAGCCACGAGCTTTTTTTTAATAAATTATGATTATAATAATAAAATGCGAAATCCTAATCAAAGAAGAAAATTATATGAATTAATAATTTTAATATTATATTAATATTAATATAATTTTCTTCATATTGGTGGCATTCAAACGTCTATGCTTCGGGACTTCCCGGATAACGTCTGATTTAAACATTTATCTACGAATTATTTATTTATAATACAAGAGTGTAAGCAAGCATATTCTTTATTATTTGAGACGTATAAGATTTAGTTTGAATAGGATTTCGCATTTTATTATTATAATCATAATTTATTTATCTATATTATTTATTTATTTATTATCTAAAATGATGTACCTATCTATTGCATCTTTTGTTTGACGGATTTTACTGACGGAAAAATATTTAATCATGACGAATTTTTTACGGAAAATACCAACCTGCTTAGCGGAATTTTGAAATTGTAATTGGCAACACTGTTAGGATGTGAGCGTACCTACGTTTATCAGTCAATAGGTGGTCAATAGCGCTATTTGCCCAAATATGTGCTAAAACCTAACCTTAATTGTATAAAAAATATTATATTAATGATATTATTACGTTTGTTAGTCATTTTCACAAAGAATTATTGAAAATAATCATTTCGTGAGCGGCGAAAAATTTGGCACACGTCCTACTCCGGTGAGGTCTGAGACCGGACTGAAGCAGTCGTGCGCACGTTCTTAGGAACGTTTTTTGGGTATAAAAAATTATCTAAAATTGCCGTTTTAATTTTTATACAATTTTATTAATGAATTCACTAACTCAATTATTAAATAATATGTTAAAAAATTTTCAAAAATTAAAACGTAAGAAATAAGTCTAAAAAATGAAATATTCGTAATGAAAAAGTATCTTCGAGAGGTATCTTTGGAATTTTTTTCTATCGAGTGAAGTTATTCATATCGTGTATTGAATTAATGATTTCACTAGCTAATATGCTTAAGTATACCATATATTTTTTTCTGGGTGGAAACTGTAAGAAATCTTATAAAAAAATGAAAAATTCTAGAGCTCATTCTAGCGTTTTGTGAACCCATAGCGCCTTAAGTATATTTATGTTGTCTTTTTAATTTCTTGCAAAAGTATAATTTTTTTGTTTTGTCTTTTTTATTTTCTTATTATTATTGTGATTTGTGTTGACTGTTGTGCAAAGACATTATAAAGTTTTTTAATTACTCAAGTTTTTTTTTAATTTGAGCCCAATTAGAAACCACATAGTCTAATCCCGGGATAGGCCCGGGATCCCGGGATTACGCTTCAAAAATCCCGTAATCCCGGGATTGAAAAACATGCTCGGGATTGTATTCTCTAGTTAGGATATACAATAAAATTGGACAAGCATTCTTTATAATTGTTCCAAATTTGAAGTCGATAGCATTAGTAGTTTCTGAAATAACCAGCTGTGACAGACAGACGGACAGACAGACGAAGTCGCACCATAAGGGTTCCTTTTTTTACCATTTTGGTACGGAACCCTAAAAACATAAGGTAAGTTTGATTACTAGTAGGTACCTAACCTATTTATAACTACCTACCTACCTTCAATCAACAATATAATAGGTATTATTGCTGATCGTAACTATCCTTGACACGACAGAGCAATATTGTAGTTGTATTTATTGACTACCTACCTACTTGCTTTCGTCACAGTACTAGCTAAGCCTATCTATAGCTGGGTACCAGTGGCGAAGGGTCAATTTTTGTAAGAGGTAAGCCGGAGCTAGAAATGCTTCTACCTGGCCACGAAAAGCTAATTATAAATATTTGACAATAAATAGTCAATACTGCCTGTGCTATTTTTCAAAGGAAAGTCGGTAGGAATCGTATTGTGGGGACCCTTCGCCACTGCTGGGTACTCACTTAGCAGTGTAGCATGTAATGTATCAGATACGGTATCAAGTGAGTACCTAAGTAGGCACGAGCCCGCTGCGAGCCGCACGCGCTTGGCCCGTCGAGTGGCGGTATCACTGCGAACCAGGGACTTGAAAACGAAATGAATTTCGTTCCGTTACACTAAATGTTCCCTCATAACATTCCAAAGTTTGTAACGATTAGTATCGTTACAAACCGAAAAATAACAATAACGTTATAAAAAAATAACGTTACAAAATAACATTTTCGTGGCACAATATTATAAGTAATGTTATGCTTACATCCGCTATAATAACGTTATAGGTAAAACGTTACAGATTCACTTGTAACGTTATTCATAAGAAGTTTTCTTTCTCATTGACCACCACGGCGCCGCGGCCGTCGCACCCCGTAGGTATAAGTCACCGTCGTATTCAAGAGAGAGTGCGTAGGGTAGGTGCGCCTGTTTGCCGACCACCGCCTATTTTCGACCATTTGACGGCACGTAGCTACAGAACTCCGAAAAATTGCAAAACTAAGCCGATTCTTTTTTAAAACTGTGTTTCCGTAGAAACTTTAACCCGGCGTCATGGGTGTTGGGTCTGTGAGACCCGGCACATTTTATTTTGCTTGAATTTCGGTTACTTACTACCTTTCCGACGTTGCTGTTGTTCTCAGTAGCTGGAGGTATTGAGTTGTTCTAAGCGTCGCAGGCAACACATTGGTTGTGCGACAGCCGCACTGCGAGTTACACGTGCGCAAAGTTGAAAAAGGTCACTAAAACCCACCCCCGCACTTAGTGTAACGATTTTGCGCCATTTTTCACATATTACTTTTACCATACTATGCTGACTGTATCAATGATAATGATGCGGAGTGTTTTTTTTTAGATATCCTAGTTTCCTATTAAAATGTGCTATTAAAACATTAAGACTGATTGTTTATTACTATTATACGATATTTTTCTTTTATTTATTTACATGAATACCTAAAAAAATAAACCCGAACAAATTTGATCTTTTTAATTTATGAAGTACTAGATTATTTCATATTTAATAAGCGGGTCTGTATGACCCACCCCCTACGTCCATGTTACACTTTTTCACCCCCATGACGCCGGGTTAATATATTAGGTAGTAGTTTATACACAAGCACTCAAAGTAATTTGTACGCATCTTACATCGAAAGTAATTAAATCATTCTGTGGCTCCGAACGAACGCGAATAAACGGGTCGTTTTCTAATAAAAAATAGTGCGCGTCGTAACATTAATAGTAAGTTTGTAATGTTTTCTAGCACTTTTTAGTTTGTTTGTTGGTTAAACAACATTGTTTAACATGTATTGAATATGAAAAACGACATTGTTACTTCCAATTTTGATATTATAATCATAAAATAAAGCGGTCGAGAAACAGAACGACGGTTTTAAATTGTCTAGTTTTCGACCGGATGGTCGAAAATAGGCATAATATGGTCTACCTAGGCTGTTTAAGATAGGTAATAAAATAATGTATGGAAAATAATAAAATTAAATTCATGAGTTTGAATCTAATGCACGCAATAAACATTTTGAAGGCCAGTTTTCGTCCACATTATTATTATGATTTAATTAATTACAGGTGCCCAAAATATCACGATGTCGAGAATTGGACACGCACTAGAGATAAAGCCAATTTTCGACCGCAGTTTTTTCTTACAAAATTAATAATATTTAATGCTCAAATTAGACTTATTTATTGGTAAATAATAATACCTATCTACTTATGTGTTTATTTAACAGGAAGAAGGAGTTTAACAAGACTGGCAAGTGGCAAGTCCTGCAAAAAGTTCTTGAGAGGGCTCGATTTGACCACATTGGTCGAATAGACAACAAACATGGTTCCGTACCTTGCGAGTAGTAAAGCGTGTTGGTCCCTAGCTAAATCAGTCGAATCGAACTTCTGCCACCCCTCACTACCTACTGAAACCTGATGGGACGCTGGCTCACACCGCTAAGGAGAAAGCAAACTTGTTTGCGGAGTCTTCACGTCTAGATGCTGGTAGTGCCATACCTCGAACTCCGCCTGGCAGCACGACATTTATGTCGGAAATTAGCATTCGCCAAATGGAGGCTGGCAAAACGCTTCGCAATCTTAACGTGAACAAGGCCTGTGGCCCAAATGGTATCCCAGTCATAGTTCTAAGGACATATGCGCTTGAGTTGTCTCCTGTGCTGACACGCCTCTTTTGTGTCTCACATGAAACTGGTCAAGTGCCGAAATCATGGAAGCTTGCCAACGTGCAACCCGTGCCTGAAACAGGCAGCTGTGCCGACCCTGCTAACTACAGGCCCATCTGGGTCACGTCCATAGTCTGAAAGAGCATGGAACGTGTCTTCAACAGCAGGTTTCTGGCGAAACAAGAAACTAATGACCTTCTCAGTGACCTGTAATATGAATTCTGCAGAAACCAGTCTACTGGATACCTTCTAGCGTACGCCCGCCGTTCTTCTGGACATCTCAAAGGGTTTTGACGGGTTTGGCATGACGACCTTATACACAAGCTTTTGTCCACCGCTTTCATTGCGTGGATACTGGATACCTATCGGATTTCTTGAAGAATCGTTCGATTCGAGTAATCAGTGAGGACTGCTCGCCCGATCGAATGGCTATTAATGCCGTTGTCCCCCAGGGGTCAGTGCTCCCTGCGACGCTCTTCTTGCTGCATAGCAATGATCTACTAAAGCCTCAAAATATTAACATTCACAGTTTTCGATTAGGGCGATTCCGACGTGGTCAAGTTAAATGCAGCTAAGACTTAGGCCTATCTGTTCTCTGCCAAAAGGAGGCCATTCCAGCCCACTTCTACTTTTCGAGACGTATCATACCGATAGCTAACCATCTTGAGCTTCTGGGCCACCTGGACCTATATTGAGGCCAAGGCTCAATTGGCAGCTAAAAAGCTGGGTATCATCTCAAATCAATGGTGCGGCGGTACTTCACGTCTGGTCAGTTGCTTTTATTTTACTAGGCACAAGTTCGTTTGTGCATGAAAAACTGCGCGTAACTATGGGATGGCTCAGCCAAGTACCAGCTTGAGGCGTTAGAGTTGGAGTCCTTTGAGAAAGGTGCCAAAAGCTCATCAACAACAAATTCCTTTTTCAGACTAACCTCCAAAGTCTTGAACATCGACGCAAAGTTTCTAGTCTATCGGTTTTTTTATCGCATACGTTTCAGAGAGTGTGCTTCGTATCAACATGATTTAATTCTTTCCTGCCCTTCTTTCTATCGGACGATCAGAAGCACGAAAATGCGACATAACTTCATGGTTGCCATATCAATAACCCGAACCAAGCGCTTTGATTCCACTTTCATTGTGAAAACCACCCAAACAGTGGAGTGCGCTGCCGAAGTGGGTGTTCCCCATTAGTTATAATCTGGGTGTCATCAAATAGCGAGTGAATCGATTTCTTCTAGGCAAGCGTGCTCCATCGTAGACCGCATCATCGCGAATTCTTAGGAAGTTTTATGTCATTTTAATTAAATTCGACGAATTATTAAATTCTAGCTGTGCCCTGCGGTTTCACCCCCGTTGCTTGTTTTCGAAGGATAGTTGAGTTTCTACCGATGAATTTGGCTATCATATACAAAAAGATCGAACTCGACTAGTAGTTCCAGAGATTAGCGAGTTCAAACAAACAAACTCTTCAGCTTTATTATATTAGTATAGATGAATTGATATATGATACATGAATTTTTAGATGATTTTGTCATTTGAATTATAAAGAGAGGTTGATAATTTACTCGTTCAATTTTGTTTGCTTACTTTTCTCCACTGAATGCTTTACTTTCAGTAATTTCAGTAAGTGGTGGAAAACTGGGTACTAGGTGGTCGAAAACTGAATTTTCCGGTCGAAAACTGGGAGAAACGGCATTTTGAGACATTTAATTATTTTAAAAATATTTTATATATATATTCAGCATTCTAAATTAACTAAGACTTTAACTTAAATGAAAGAGTATATTAAGAATACATTACTTAATATTATTTTTTGTACTTGTTAGCAGAAATATTATTTTTTGAATTTTGATTTGACAACTCCACTAATTGGTCGAGAACAGGCACAATTACCCTATATTATTTGAAGAAAGTTTGCAGAGGTATTCCGGTTTCGCAGTCGCGTTGGTGGTAAAATAACATAGGTACTATTTTTCAATATGCAACTGACATGATGACTTGATCAATAATAATTCGTAGTAATATATAGGATAGTAGGTATTTAGGCACCTGAAGAGTTTTATTACAACCTGGAATTTCACACTTCGACGATTGTTTGTCATCGCTCAATGAAAAATCTCTGAATACAAAATTTTTCTTCTTACGGCTCATGATTTAATAAACTCAAATTATACGATTGAAATCAGATGTAAATAAAAATAAACACGGCGAAATGCTAGGTTGCCGTTGTTGCCAATACTGCGTTCGGGGAATCGCCGCAGATCTCAAGGTCAAGGCTAGCTGGCAACGTTGCGTATCGAAATGAATGATATCGAAATGAATAAACGTTATTATATTATATCGTTATATTAATAACGTTATTATATCGTTATATTAATAACGTTATTATATCGTTATATTAATAATATCGTTATTAAATAGTTTTAGATTTCGTTCCGTTTGTAAGTATCGTTATATACAAAGAATTAATTATGTTACGTTTCTGGTGGAACGGTACAAATTATCGTTACTGGAACGAATCGTAACGTTATTTTGAATAACGTTTCAAGTCCCTGCTGCGAACACAAAGGCGGCTCGCAGTGTGATCCGGCAGCTCGTAGCTAGATACGCGGTGGATCGTGGACGAGCCGTACCCACTTGCAGGTTGATACAGTATCTGATACGTTACATGCTACACTGCTAAGTGAGTACCCAGCTTATTATTATTAGGTATCTACAGATTTCAAGCAAAGTCCCCATAGTCCCCTTAGTCCTCATCGTCCCCATAGTCCCCATCGTCCCCGTAGTCCCCATAGTCCCCAAAGTCCCCTCAGTCCCCATAGTCCCCTTAGTCCCCACAGTTCCCTTAATCCCCATAGTCCCCTTGTCCCCATAGTCCCCTTAGTCCCCATTGTCCTATAGTCCCCATAGACCCCTTAGTCTCTATCGTCCCCATAGTCCCCTTAGTCCTAGTCCCCTTAGTCCCAGTCCCTTTAGTCCCAGTCCTCTTAGTCCCCTTAGCCCCCTTTCCCCCTTACAAAAACACTACAGTTCATTGGTTATTAGTCAGATTTAATAAGTGCGCCGCACTATTGAATTTGAAACATCTAAAGAGGATTAAAAACTCATTACTGCCCGCTAAAAGTTTCTTATAGAAAACACTACCTTTGGACGCACTTAAAGGCGAACCAAGTCGTCCTTTTCGAATAGATGGGATGAAAAATATTTGACAATAGTAGGCAATACTGCCCATGCTATTTTTTAAAGGGTAGCCGGTAGGAATCGTATTGTAGGGACCCTTCGCCACTGTAAGATAGATATAGATAGTGTAATATCCACCATAGCCGCATAGCTAGCCATAATCCATAGACCATACTCATAAATAAAAGAAGAGAGATTCGTCGAAAATAATAAAAAAAACAATTATTATTAATAAAATTAATTGTGTAAGGTGCTTTATAAATGTATTTACAACGTTTTACATAAACCTAGCTACAAACGAAACCCCAATTTTTGAGGGCTTCGTTTCTTAACGAACGAAATTAATGTTAATATTTTGAGGCTGGTAGAATTTATACTGTGACGCAAAATTTTTGTTCAGCGGGGTCAGCGAGTTCACTTGAACTGCGCTTCCGCGTAATTCGCCGCGCGGGGAGGAAGGGAGCGCTAAATGCCTATCGCACTCGGATATCGTGGCCTTAATGAATTCACGGTTTAACGTTTCATCTAGATCCACTTTAATTTTCTGAGGTATGCAGGAATGTTACAGAAGAAGTTACTACAAAGAAACTTACAGAGTGAGGACATAGTTTGGAGTCGAATCCACCGGGGAAATCGTGTCAACGATACAGGCGAACTATCTCTTTATGATTTTTAGGGTTCCGTACCAAAATGGTAAAAAAGGAACCCTTATGGTGCGACTTCGTCTGTCTGTCTGTCTGTCTGTCTGTCACACCTGCTTATTTCAGCAACTACTTATGCTATCGACTTGAAATTTGGAACAGTTATAAAGAATGCTTATTCAACTTTATTACAAATGAAAAAAATCCAAAAATATTTTTATTTTCATTGCAAAAGGGGCCGGAGTGGGGGTCCAAAATTTTAAAGTGGGGTTACTAGGTCAAGTGACATATCATATGAAAGGGATTGATCTGCACATTTCAAAATATATTTTCATTTTATTTTATGTCTCACAGTTTTCGACATATGATGAAAAATGACCAAAAAAATACCATTCCCCCCCTTATCTCCGAAGTTTGCGGGGCGAAAAATTTGAAATAATTAGGGTTGATAGAAATTGACCCAAATATGGCACCAAAAATAAAATGATGTTCCTAACTAGTACAGTTTTTTCAAAATCATCAAAATTCCTTCACAAACAAACTTAGTTATGCGGTCCGGATTTTTTCACTTTATACGTCCAAAAATGATACGGAACCCTTGGTGCGCGAGTACGACTCGCACTTGGCCGGTTCTTTTTATTTTTATATTTTATTATGAGAAACAGATGACAAGGACATAAAGAAGATAGTGTGTCATTAAAACCTTTACGCAGTCAAAGCAACTGTTAATACCTACTGCTAGTACTATGAAGTTAACTTCTATTTTTTGTAATGGCTTCTCGCAGTTGGCTTCTAACAGCCACTATTGCTTAACCGGACTTCTGTTGTGGACTTACAAAATCCTTCAATCCAGGCTTAAAGCTAAGAAAAAAATTACAAACTAAGCAACCACACGCTAAAGGCACCCTCTACTGAGGTACGAGCTACAGCTTAGGGCGTAGCTAACTTCTATTGATTAGATCGCAAAGCTACACTTAACTAGGTGTGTCAAGTAGGGGTGATATCAGATTATAGAAATAAGGAGATATGCCATCATAGCAAATTAGTACGGGAACAACTGTCGCCACTTTTAGAACATTTTTCGACACAATTACAAGCGCTCCTTGTGAATAAAAAGATCTCCCACACATTAAAAATTCCGCACACCCTCAATCTAACACTGTTAATCGTCACTTAACACTAGCACTAAACTAAAACACTGTATTCATATCATCGATCGTGTTCGGTTCGTCGCCAGCGTGTACTTTTTATATACGGTCAATGTGACCGTATGAAAGCGTCAAGCTCAATAGCGCCATGGCACATCTCCCTTGTTTCTATGATCTGAGGGGGTGATAGACATGGACATTAGCGGATCGCTGCAGTGTTACACAACGCTCCAATCTAAACTGCCATTGATTTTATACCTGTTTATGTGAAACTGCAGGTGTTATCAATATCGGATCTGTGGGAACTGTTTGGAACGTGCTCAATATGTCCTATGCGGAATTAATTCTCCATTTCAATATCTATGATAAAACCGTAAAAAATCAGTGTCTGTAGGTACATTAAAGATATTCCAGAAAAAACTAGGGTACTTGGAACTTAACCATAACCATGCCCATTAAAATTTGTTTTGAAATTTTCGTCTATTTGTCTTTTTGTGCGCGCATCACGCAATAGGTACTAAATGGATCTTGATGTGGTTTTCATAGTTTGGTAGCTTGGGGCTTAACTTAAAATCGAAGCCATATTTCATCTGATTCCGGTGGGATAAGCTAGAAATACAGCCTGACCTCTTCTTAGTACCAGCCACCCTACACTAAGGAGGTCATTTAAAATGGTCAATCTATTGTAAACATCGGGGACGCAGTCGCGGGAAAAAGTCTAGAATGTTATAGTTCCATGTAGTGACTGGCGTACGGCACAAAACATCAAAACAAACCAATAGCTGAGCAGTAACACGTAATCGACGATATAACCCCGTAACACAAATATTTGTGACGACCACGACGGGGCTATGAATATATCGCAATAGTGTTCCTTGGCTTTTCTATTTTTATTCTGATAAAGTTCGCCTCATTGCTTCATTTGTAAAATAATGCTTTTGAGAATTTCTGAGAACAAATAAATTGAAACCATCCGCTTTCTTTGCCTGGGTATCATTATATTTTGCATGTTTTTTTTTCTAGTATCAGTATCAGCAAAGAAGAAAGAAAGAAAGAAAAATATTTATTTGGACGGAGCACAAAAAATCGCAAAAAATCAGCACCAATCATTTTGACAACCGTGGTTATAATGCTCTTGGCTCGCAAACACTGTTTATTGAAGAGTATGTTTGTAAACCTAAGTTCAACAATGGATGATGATTTACTATGAGTATAAGAATTTATTATAACAACGCTGAATAAATAAAGATTTTCGCTAAATCACAAAAAAGGAATTGTGCTCAACCAACAAAATACACAATACTAAAAATAAAGTTCAACCCCAAACAGCAAATAAAACTACAATGGTCTTTACTAAAACTAATTCAGGGACAAAAATATCTAACCGATACAGTCTAGCCATAAAAAGAAATGGTCGCTTCAACCCCGAGACGCAAATAGAAATGACCTAAGAACGAATCGAATGTTTTTACAACTACATTTGAGTATATTTTTTCGGTCAATTTCTTGTAAAGTTTATGGTCTTACAAGTAGTGGGTAATGTAGCGAGACTCAAAGTTAACGATAGAGCGGTCTGTTTTCTTTGGATACCTAACTTTATTTTGTTTTTCATTGCACAGCAAAAACGAAATGAAATAGAATCATCATTATCATAAGCTTGGATGAAGTCTACTGCATTATATGACCTTGATCCTATAATGGCTTTGCGGTAACTACGCGGATTCTATTACAAAATAATATTTTTCCATTGTCCAGCTGCGTTTGTCGCGGTCAATTCGTATCGGTAACTATTCATTGCACATTGCGACCCTTTCGTGCCTCATTAAATCAATCCATTTTGTCGGCTTGTTATTATGTATATCTATAACAGTCATTACGGGTAGAAAGAAGCCCAAAAGTATTAACTAGTATAATCCTATTGTATCGATATTTGTCAGTAACTGGGCTACGAAGTTCAAATGGCAGTTACTTTACACATATACAATATTATTTTAATTGTAATCAGTAAGACTAGAAGCTAACCTATACACATCAAGAAAAAACGTGATGAATTCAAAGATAAGAAGAAAAACGAAGCTGATACCGAGATAGCCCTAGTGATAGCGAGAAAGAAGTAGAAGTAGGCAGGTCACGTTATAATATCAAAGACCAGGCAATAGATGGGGTGGGAAAATGTAAGAATGGATACCCAAAGCTGGTCGTAGGAACGTCGGATGCACAAGGTGAATCAACGATCTTATCTAGGAAGCGTTGAAAAATCGAATGCAAAAGGCTCAAGACCGTAAAAAATGGCTTGGAATCTAGCAGACCAGAGGCCCTAGCCAAGTTGCTTTTCTGTTAGCGTTCACGCCAAACAAAATGTATGGCAATGACATTACCTGCAGAAAAGTCACGTGACTCACTAATGTCACTGCCATACATTTTATCCGTAGCGTTTGGCGTTAATACTAACAAGTATTAACTTGGCTAGGGGGGCAGTGCAGTCGGCATTTGTTGGATAGGGGTTTGAAAAAGAGAGAAAAGTTGAAAACTCCGTACATTAAAAACACGTCTCCTTCATATAAATCGTATAAGTTCCGTTTTTCTCGATCGCACATTATTATATATTTCACTGGCATATCACAGCATGAAATATTACATAAATAAATAACAGAATCGTTAACCATCGACGTGTTATGACGTCATCAGGTCTGACCTACATTAGCGCAGGAGTTTCGCTTCATTCGCTTTTCAGAATTCACTTCCCACGGACAACTTTCTCTTGGAGAATGGACAATGGCGTTAAGTTCACCTAAAACTTCATCATTATTAGTATAAATTTGCCTCATTGATACAGAAGGGATCACGTTAAAAAGATCGACAGAATGCATCTATCTGATTTTTTATTTGAAAGAACTATGTTATCTATTTGCCAGACCTGTAAGTTTATTCTGTTAATTTTCTGTATTTTTGAAATTATGTGCAGCGTATTGTTCATTTCTGTAAAAAGATTTCATAGTTTATAAACAAACTTACGAAAATTGTTATACATATAAAGACATTTGAGTACCCATTTGCATGTATAATGAATATAATCTCAAATCTAATTAAAACATGTGTCAAGTAGTGCCACGTGGAAGCTGTAAAAAAATCAAACCAACCAATAAGATAGACTCAAAAAATGTAATCAACATTTAAAGCTCATGACACAATCGCGGCTTCAAATAGATCGAACGCTGTCGCTTCATTCATACCGCTAAATATATTTGTGAACGAATGATATCACCGTGTGGGAAACATTCGAGGTCGACCGAATAGATTGAAGGTTTGCACCGCTGATGTTGAAGTAATTGATAGCTGTGCATTCTGTGGGGGTCGCTTGAGAAATCATTGTGAATTTCGTATTGTTGTTTCGGAATTTCAAAACTTTGTAGATGAATTTTTAATGCCCCATTTCTACAAGGTGACTGCTTTTTTTCCTCTTTTGGTCCTATAGTAGTACCAGGGACCGAATAGTTGCCGTATCTGCCGTAATTGCCTTACTCTCAGGATATTTCATCAGCCTAATGGTCCTCCTGCTGGAAAAGCTATCCTTCTTCTTGTATAAAGAACGAACAGGCATCACCACATTTGCTCACCATATTTCCCACATTGGTGACATCAGACCATTACCTAAATCCACGTTTCCTTAAGATGTTTTTCTTTACCATATCATACTTAGTTATAAGAAAGTTATAGTAACACATGACACAATTTACCCACAAAGTTTATTAAACCAAATTATGATTCCATCTAATTCACCTGAGCGTTGTAATGTATTTATCCTCTGTATTGTCACCTGCGCTGTGACGTGTAACAAATTATCACACAACGATGTTATTAACGTTTACAAGATAGAGCGCTGTTGTTTTAGTACGAAAAAGAGAGTAAGCAGAATAAGGTGGATTATGGTTTTAAGTCAAGATTACAATAAGATTTTTTCAAAGTCACTGGCTAAGTGAGTAAAAATAGCTACAAACAGAAGTGGACTACAATAAATTGACCATTTAGAATAACCTACTTAATGCAGGGTGGGTAGTATTACGAAGAGGTCAAGCTGTATCTCTGTCGGAATTAGATGAAATGTAGCTTAGATTTTTAGTTGGACCCCCAGCTACCAAACTGTAGAAACAGCATCAGAATCCGTTCAGTACTTATTGTGTGATGAGTACACAGACAAAAATCCCAAAAAAAAAATATCTTGGGCATGGTTACGTTCCAGTGTGCCTACCTATCCCAACTGTGTTGTTTTTTTTTTTTTAATCAATGTGACATGGCTTTTTTACAGTTTTATAACAGAACAGATAGACAAAAGAGTCAAAGTCCAAAAATGAAAAAAAAAATACATCGTACAGTTTTTTGTATGTGATTCGATAGGTTGGCAAATATGCCAGACAGATAATAAAATAAGCAGCAATTCGAGTATTTACGTTGGCATTACGATCAGTTGAAGTCATCGGTACAAACTATCCACGGAAAACTATGTGTCACCGAAAACATAACATCTGTCACCTTTAAATAACGCTTAGGAAATAAACAAATGAAATAACAACTAATTTTAATAACACGTTACCTTTGGTAGTGAAATCATGTGTAGTATAGATAGTAATATTATCAGGAAAATTGTTCAGTGATTTGGCGCAGAAAGTCAAAGTCAGCGCATTTATGTAAATTATACTACATACAAGTACTTTTGAATTGTCAAGGAGTCAATCAGTTACTCAAACCATTCGCCGTGGAAGGCACATGGCTAATCCACTAGGCTATCACTGCATTAGAAATTAATTATCACTTGCTTTAACGGTGAAGGAAAAACATCGTGAGGAAACCGGCATGTCCTAGAACCAAAAGTTCGAAGACATGTGACGTCCACCAACCCGTACTGGGCCCGCGTGGTAGACTACGGCCCACTCCCTCTCACAGAGGAGGCCTGTGTCCCAGCAGTGGGAACATTGTAGGCCGATTATGCTTATGCTTATGCAATCAGTTAATCAACAAGATGAAGCTAGATGCCCGTTCCAAAGCGTAGATGCCAATGGAGAAGAACGAGCAAGAAATTCCATGGTTACTTTAACTTTCGCGGCTGTCGCTGAAAACCAGCGCTGTGGCTCTGCTCCGTGCATGACGTGATGTGACGCATATTTTTCTCATAGTTTTTTTCGGTTTCTTTGTTATTTTTTATTTTTGTGCGTCATGTTGACGCAATTAAATGTTTAGAGAGTGCAGGAACGATGTGGAATGTACCTCTTTTAGCAAGGGGGGATCCTATACCTGACCGGGTCGTATAGGTATAGTCTGGTGGGCTGGTGCCTCGATGGTTTATGTCGAGTGCTAATTGCTCTGAAAACTCTTCTTGCGCGATGTAGGAATCATGACGTCAGATGGGTTGACATCGGACATGGTGTCGCTCTCACTACAAAATGCAGTTTCTTTCTTTCTTATTAAATTGCGATCATTGACAAAACGCAAAGATGAGTAATTCTCTTATGACGTATTGGAATGACACCTGTCTGTTCGGACAGTGCTCATGAGACATGGCCTCCGTCGCGTGCCAAGCGTGCTACACTGACACACACAAAGTGTTGCTATCATTTATTACTAGCGTAAAATGAACAGGATTTAAGATGACAGATGTACCGTGATGTTTTGAGGAGCTCCTGGTTAAATGACAGCCGCACTGATTCATCGATCTGCGAGGTTAAGCTGCGCTTGCCGCGGTCAGTCCTTGGATGGCTGACCATTTTTTACACATCGAGACTCTTCCGTGCCTCGAAGAGCACGTTAAACAGTCGGTCCCGATTGTCGTAGGAATATCTTTGACAGTCGTTACGGGTAGTCAGAAGCCCAAAGTCTGACAACTGGTCTAACTTTCGAATACCGGTATTCCCCAATAATTGGGTTGTGGAGGTCAGATGGCAGTTGCTACACGTAAAATATTGAGCCGCAACCAGCCGGCCTAGCAAGACCACGATAGATACGGGTTTTGTCTACATAGAAATAGACAAAGTGACAGATTGTAGAAACATTTCTACGTTTTATGAATGAAATCTGTCACTTTGTCTATTTCTATGTAGACAAAACCCGTTTCTATCGTGGTCATGCTAGGCCGGCAGTTAGACTGTAAGCCGACCCCAATCTATATACATAGTTTGGGAAAAGGCTAGGCGGATAATGATGTACCGTGATGTTTTCTAGAAGATATTAAGATACTATCTTTCTTCTCGTGGGCATCAAAAGATGGTTAATTGAAGGAATTCAGAAGTATGAGTCCCTTTAAATGCTGGATTCTGAGGGTAATTACCCCCTTGAGGGCAAACAGCTATCCAGCGGATGTTAGAAAGCTGGTAATACAAACTTTATAATCATTAATTAAAAACTAAATCTAACATTAAAAAGCTACTCACTGCAACTTTGGAAGTGTCTATGAGTACCAGCTTAGGTCCACCGATTTCGTCTGGGCGTTGATGAATCAGTCAGTCAGGACATGTAGTTTTATATGCTTAGAAATATTATTATGTTAAAGTCCTAAGTATGATAATCTCATTGATAAACAGGTACTTACTACAAAATCAAACACCTCAATAAATAAACAGATGCAAGTTCCAGTGAATTAACATTTAATAATAATCATTAAAGTGCTTTCGATCAAATTAATTTGATCATGATTGCTTCGTATTATTGTTTTGTCATTATCATAATTATGGTTTTACACTAATTTGGGGTGAACATAGTGAACAAACGTAGTAATTTTATTAGCTTATCAATTTTTCAACAAGGATATTTTAATGACCATGCGTGTCAGATATGTTAGTAAAGTCTGTTCGCGCATTTTAGACTTTCACACAAGTGCCGTCAATGGTCAAAGTTGCCACCGTCAAAAGGTGCCATCTTTGAAATGCAACACTAATTGAGTGAACGGACTTCGCAGTCTTCTTAGAAGACAAGAAGACACTAGGACTTGACTAAGTACGGTACTGCCCATCTCTTTGCCACTCTGTTAGATCTTTACTCCACCTGCCAACGCTATACCTAGCTATGAATGTAGTTTCATTTAATTCCGTAACAATATCCAGGACTTATAACTTGAAGTTCGTTGGACGATTCTATGAATGAAGTTCATTAAACCTCAATAGTTTTGTGATCCGTTCCGTTGTGTTTATTTTGTCTAAGTTTAAACAAATGCCAGTATTTATAGTATCTAGTACTATTTAGTTACTAGAACGAATCAACGAATATAGTAAAGTGAAATTCTAAACAACAGCCCGGTGTCTGTATTTACGCCCGGTTGGCAATAAGCTCGCCCCTTTTTAGGGTTCCGTTCTAAAATGGTAAAAAAGGAACCCTTATGGTGCGACTTCGTACTATTGCACCAAAAATAAAAGGATTTTTTCAAAATCATCAAAATTCCTTCACAAACAAACTTAGTTATGCGGTCCGGTTTTTTCACTTTATACGTCCAAAAATGATACGGAACCCTCGGTGTGCGAGTACGACTCGCACTTGGCCGGTTTTTTTACATGAAACTTACAACATAATTGGTGATGTGTGGGTGGTATACACAGGGCTTGATACCGGTTGCAAAAATACCTGAATGTATCAAACGGTTTATACCGGTATTCATTATCATTATGTTAGGTACTTGAATACCGGTAATTTTGTGATACCGGTATTTTAACCGGTATTTATAGTGAATTACTTATAATAGAGTTATTCCATCCATAATCTCGTTTTCAACGGATCAAAATATGTATTACACCAACGACACGACGTATAAACTAAACTAGCAACTGTGTTGTTCTCTTACTCGCATAAAATTAACCAATTTTTACCGGTCTTAATACCTGTATTAAGACGTTAGAATACCGGTATAAGCTTATACCAGTATCTTGTTAAGGTCACTTGAACCAGTTTTTGAAAATACCGGTACGTATATACCTCTGCCTCGATCCTTAAACCTCCAGGTTTTTACAATCTGTAAGTAAGAAGTATCCAGAATAAAATAATAAAACACAATTTCTACAGCAAGTGGTTCCCGAGGCGTTTTCCGTAAAGGCGGGCGCACACGGTATTTAGGTCAAGCGTAGCTAAATGTGAGTGTAGTGCCGGGTTCATACGGGTTTAGTGGAGAACGCGAATGTAGGTGAAATTATTCATATTTAGAGTGCGAATATGTGCGATTTTTGTTTTACAAGTGTCGTTTTCTTTTAGCTGTACAGGGGTTGCAAATGACTTGTTTTATCCATCCTTATTCTATAATTTTTTAGCCAATTTCGGCAAAGCTAAAAGGAAGGGTTATGATTTTAGCAGTCTAATAAGATGTAGGTATCTATGTTATTGACTTCAACAGGGCGGCATAATCGGATATTAAAACGTTGATTTATCAAGTTTTTCACAACACTGAATTCCTTAAGTCGGGTTTTAGTTTTTAACTATTTTTAGGGTTCCGTACCAAAATGGTAAAAAAGGAACCCTTATGGTGCGACTTCGTCTGTCTGTCTGCCTGTCTGTCTGTCACACCTGGTTATTTCAGCAACTACTAATGCTATCGACTTGAAATTTGGAACAGTTATAAAGAATGCTTGCCTAACTTTATTGCAAATGAAAAAAGTCAAAAAATATTTTTATTTTCATTGCAAAAGGGGCTGGAGTGGGGGTCCGAAATTTCAAAGTGGGCTTACTAGGTCAAGTGACATATCATATGAAAGGGCTTGACTTGCATATTTCAAAATATATTTTCATTTTATTTTATGTCTCACAGTTTACGACATATGATGAAAAATGCCTGAAAAAATACCATTCCCCCCCCTTAACTCCAAAGTTTGCGGAGCGAAAAATCTGAAATAATTAGAGTTGATAAGAATTGAACCAAATATGGCACCAAAAGACGATGTTCCTAACTATTACAGTTTTTTCAAAATCATTAAAATTCCTTGACAAACACACTTAGTTATGCGGTCCGGTTTTTTTCACTTTATACGTCCAAAACACGCACCGTATCACGGAACCCTCGGTGCGCGAGTACGACTCGCACTTGGCCGGTTTTTTTTTATAACAGGCTTGCCATCTCGCCTGACGTTAAGCGATGATGCGGTCTACGATGGAGCACGCTTGCCTAGAACAAACCGATTCACTCTCGACTTGAAGACACCCAGATTGTAACTGTCGGGGAACACCCACTCCGGCAGCGCATTCCACTGTTTGGCGGTTTTCACAATGAAAGTGGAATCAAAGCGGTTCGTTCGGGGTTTTGGTATATCAACTATAAAGCGATGCCGACGCTATGGTGTAAAAGTGATGGTGATAGACGTCTTGTATAGCTCTCTCTGTCTCTGTTTTTCTTCGGAACCATGATGGCAATAACACGACGTAGACCTGTTTAAGTTATTAAATATTTAAGACATTTCTCAAAAATAGAACATCGCTAGCGGGATTTGAACCCGCGACCTCTGGCGAACCGTGCCATTACTCTGAATCAACTGAGCTACCGCGACCCGCTCGGTTAACTCGAAATTTGAGATCCCTTTGCAGCGCCCCTTATGAGCGTTTGGCAGCATCTATCGGAAACTATTACAGACTACAACTCAATGCCTATAACTTTGTAGTTATAGCAAAACATAGCTTTGACATGTTTCAAATTCACAAAAATAAACATTTATACTGCACATATTTTCCACCACCTAGGAATCAAACCAGGATCTCTACGCATTCCGGCCGCGTTAAATCGCTAGTGCGACGTCAAATAATTACATGATTGCGTGCCAATGCATAATATATAAAAGCCGTTTCGGATCAAACCGGGTCAGATTCCGAGTCGCAACCGCAAATTATAATGATATATTTCTGTCGCCCCCATTTCATTTAGCCCCGTGATGCATTCAGGAAATAGCGGAAATTGGTGTTAATGTTTAAATTGTTGAAATGGATTAAACTGTGGCAGGTTAAATTTCTTCCAGGTTAAGTTCTTTAACTCGACACTGGGAGAAATGGTCATGTAATAAATAAAACGTTATGCCCCCTCCATGGATCCCTCACAGCGTTGAGACACTGGACCGGGAGTTCACATCGCTGGTTTGAAAAAAAGTCACTTAATTTTACCGTGAAAAATGGATAATAAAATAAATCTTTGCAAGAGTCTGTTTTGTTTTATTTCATAACTGTATACGTATCCATATATCTGCAAGCATTTTTTTTTCTTTCTTATCCGTGAACCCAACCCGCTACCCACCGCAGCCATCACTCTTCCTCTACACCAATTAACCCTAATACTGGCATGTAAGACATCCACATCATCACGCGTCTGTCCACACAATCAGAACCAAACAAACGCGCGCCACATTTCAACCGTCACCATCAGAACCAAACAAACGCGCGCCAAATTTCAACCGGCGCCATCAACTAAAGTGCATCTAATACATAATAGAACAAACTGCGTGCACACACCGGGCTATTTATATCCGCTTTCACGTCGAAATGGCAATCGATAACTGTCGACTGAATGACGCTAACCACAGAAATCTCAATTATTATTTAAATTACTGTGACGCTAATTAATTAAATGACTGAAATAGGTAAAGAACGAAAGAAAGTGTTCTTGAGTGAAGACCGCGAATCGGCAAACATACGGCGGACACCCTCAGGCTAGGTGGAGCAACGATCTTCGCAGGTTGGCTGGTGGTAGCTGGATGAGAGTGGCCGAGGATCGAATTAGATGACGTGCGATTGGAAAAGCCTATGTCCAGCACTGGACTACTATATAATAGGCTGATGATGAATATGAAGCTATTAAGAAAAATGGATGAAAAAAGTTTTCATAGCTTATCACTCCAAAAGAGGCTATCTAATCGAATGAATATGACTAGGTTTACTTTACCATCAAACAGAATTTAAAATTTTAGAAACTCCAATATGAGGATCATAACAATAAACAGAGTCGAACTAAACGTTGGAACGATTCAAACAAATTGTTGGTCGTTGAATTAAAGTATCATTGGCTACTGGAGTTCCACATTAAAACATATCTTCAAGTAATGAGTTCATCCGAGGCGTATCAGCTCAAAATGACAACCGGACGACAAATGTCCACAAAATGACAAATTCGCATCATGACGACTTCTCAAAATGTCGATTTCTCACAATGACAAATTCGCAAAAGCGAACTCCCGCTCTGACGTCTCGATGGGTTCTGGTCGGAGACCTCGAGCGCGATTGCCGTGAGTTTTAGAGGGGCATAACGCTTTTTTTCCTTAGGTAGGTACGTGACGATTTCTACCGGTCATTTCCTACCGCAAGCCGCGTTAAAGGTACTTCGTTAAAAAATGTTCGACGTTAGAATGATTTTCTATCCCTTTCGACGACCTGATCATCAAAGGTTCATAAATAACCGAAAGTTTGACAGCTAGGTTGTCTGTCAATAAACTTCGGCATCGAAAACACACATAAAAGCAACTCGATGTTTTTCTTTAATCAAAATATCGGCGGCTGCATAAAGTATCATGTTTTAAAACAAACACCACAATATCTGAATCTAATTTAACTTTTAAAATAACAAACAAGATAACATCGAGGTTCAAATCGAAAACCAAATCCTTTCATGTTTGAGAACATGGTTTATGGAAATAAAAGAGATAATGTTATTATGACAAAATTTAAATTTAAATTGTTATATTGTTGTATTATATTATTATTATATTATTATATTGTTATATTAAAATATGTAACATTTCGGAGAGTGTGCTTCAGATCTCATTGAACTAATTCCATCTTGCCCTTTTTCTATCGGACAGCCAGAAGCACGAACAAGCGCCATCGGTTCATGGTTGATATACCAAAAACTGGAACGAAACGCTTTGGTTTCACCTTCATTGTCAGAATTGGGTCATAAACAAAACAGGCAAAAAAAATGTGCGTTTGATAAAAATTGGTTAAAACATACTTTGTACATTAATATTTTTATTTAATAAATTAACGATTTCGATGTTGTACCAATGTACGTTAAAATATCTTAATTTTATTTGATATTTTTTATAACATTAAAAAAAAAGTTACGCTTATGTACCCTTCCGTGGGCCGTGTAAACCTAGGTTCCAAAGTTTGCTTAAAGAAAAAAAATACTTCAACTTAAAAGTTTCAATATTTTTGTCTTTTTATTAGTTACTAACATCTTATAGTTGACATTTTACATTATTATGAAAAATCAACACACAATATAAATAAATTATTACACATAAACATGATGTTACCAATTTTGCAACCCCTTCCGTGGTCAAACTAAATTTTATATTCAATATTTGTTACGTGGAACGCGGCACTAGTTTATTTATTTTGGTTGGCAACATTGTCGAGCTGTCAGTTGAGTAAAGCTATTTGGTGGAACACACTTGCGCTCCGTTAAAAAATTGTTGAAATATTCTTAAATAAGTGTTTGTTTTACTTTTGTGTCAAAGATCGTTGCAACTTTTCAGTTCCATCTATATTTTGGTAAGTACTGGCGTAAAAAATACATGTTTTGATTATCGTGGTGCATTATGAGAGGCCATTGGCAAAAACCAGGTGCGCCATATTGTAACCTCAAAATTTCATGTTTTGAATGGCTATTTTAGTTTTTTTATCCCTTCCGTGGACAAACTTCTCAGTGGACACAATGTCCACGGAATAGACCAGGTCCACGGAAGTGAACTTTTTTATAACCTATATTTTTTATGACACAATTAACATTAGAAAGCATGTATTGCTAGGTTTGTTTTGGCACTTGGCATCGTCCGCACTCCTGACCTAACGCCTAATAGTACCTCCAATTATTTTGACAATTTTTTTTGGCATTTTGGTTTTTAAATGTAATATGTAGTTAATGCTCGTTTTTGCTTGAAGTGGTGTGTACATGTGGGTTATGGTTTCTATTTCAGCTAATAATGCCAAGAACAAGTAATCTTAAGCATCTCACTGATGAAGAAAAGAAGATTCGACGTCGGGAACAAAAAAAAATAAGCATGCGGCGAGCACGTGCAAAACTGAACGATGCTGCTATTGAAGAGATACGCAAGAAAGACAGAGAGAGGTATCATAAGAAGAAAGAGACAGGTAAAATCAAGACTATTGAACAATATACTCCTAGACAACAGCGTCAAATTAGGAAAATGTGGCGAGAAAAATCTAAAAAACGACGTGAATTAATAAAAATGCGGAAAGCCACCGCTGTTTTATTAGAAGAAAATACTCCGCCATCAAGTCCTTCTTCGTCACTTTCGCGCGCTGAAGTTGGAAGAGCAGTAGCTGCTCGTAATAAAAGAAAATTAAAATTAGAAAATGAGGCTTTACATTTAAGGGTCTTAGCAATGGGCAAACAAATAAAAAAATATAAGATGCGTATAAAAAGACTAAAAGAAAAGAAACAAAACAATGCGAACATGGTAGGTTCTAAAAAAAAAGTATTAAGGAAGGATATGAGACAAATTGTGCATGATTTTTTATTACAAGATGAGTGCAGTAGATTAACTGCTGGTAAAAATGAGACCATCACTCGAAATAAGATCAAACGTCAAATTCGTTTATTAAATGACACTCTTTTAAATTTACATGTATCTTTTCAAAACAAAACAGGAATTAAAATTTCTTATCAGACCTTTAGAAGATACCGTCCATTTTGGGTGTTGTTTCCGAAAGCTTCTGCAAGAGATACATGTTTGTGTACGTTACACGAAAACAGTGATCATATAGTCCGATCACTGCATAAGGCAAAAATTATATCGTATGGATCTGCATCACATGTGGCTAAAGTACTTTGCTGTAATGACACACTTAATCCGAAATGCCTAGAGCGAATGTGTGAGGGATGCCATAATAAGAAAATCACCTTTCATGAATATGATCACAACGATCATATAACTTACGAGAGATGGACTGTTAAAAATGTTGAAGTAGTTATTAAAGGTAAGCCAAAAATATGTAAAAAATGTGTAAAAGAAACAGTGAAAACTACAAAAGGGTGTCTCGTAAAATTATTAAATACTAACCTACCAATATACATGCAGCACATTAGCAATATGATTCATCAAATAAGGTCAATACAAACCATTAAGCAACAGCTATCTTCTTCTCAAGGTTTGTTACATATCGACTTTTCGGAGAACTATAACTGTAAATATAGTTCTGAAGTCCAGTCCGCCCATTTTGGTGGTTCCAAGCCACAATTGTCACTTCACACATGTGTTTACTACAGCAGTGGACCAGCAACTCAAGACAAGACTTTTTTATCAACATCGATGTGCTCTATATCGGAAAACTTACGACATGACCCTGTAATGATATGTGCCCATCTTAGACCTGTCTTACAAAGAATCGAAGAAATTAGTCCAAACTTATCAGATTTACATATATTAAGCGATGGACCGACAACACAGTACCGCAATAAATTAATGTTTTATTTTATTTCTAATTTCATAGCCAGAGAATTAAATAACGTTGATAATATTACTTGGCACTACAGCGAAAAAGGTCATGGAAAAGGAGCTCCTGATGGAGTAGGTGGATGTATAAAAAGACTATGTGATAATTCGGTTGCAATGGGCAAAGACGTATCGGATTATGATTCTCTTATGTCTTGTTTAAAAGAAACCTGCAAAGGAATAGAGATTTATGGAATTGGTGACCCGTATATTCAAGACATTCAAAGCATTGCTGATAAGAGTAGAACGAAAGCTTTTAAGGGTACTTTAAAGATACACCAACTTACTTGGAGTCGAAGTACACCAAATATTTTACATGCAAGAAGACTAAGTTGTCTGTCTTGCGCAGCTACGACAATATGTCCACATTTTGAAATCGGACAAATAAATGTTCAACCTGAAAGTACAAGGTCAAGCACTCCCAATAGTTTCGTCTCTGATGCCTTAAACTTATCTCCGAGAAATATAGCCACACCTGATGCTTCTACAGTGTCATATAGGTCAATTCAAGTCACACCAGAAGAACAAGTATTTCAAAGTGTCCCTACTCGTCCTAATAAACGACTGAGGCTGGTTTCAGATTCCAATGATTCAGATGATTTAGATGATATTATATTTCACTCGCGATTTGTAAGACAGCCATTTATTAATAATAAAACAGACACGGAAGACGAAGAAGATTTGATTCTCCTTCCGCAACAAACTATAAAACCATTCATTAATCCTTACACAGACAGTGAAGATGAATCTATATTTTAAATTGGTACATGAGCACCACCGTTTATTTTTCTAACTTTATTTAAATATAATTAACATCAGTGCAGGACTTTGTAAATGCAGAAACGCTTTCTTTTTTTTAGCAAAAATATACTAATAATAATATATATATAATTTTAGTTATAAATTAAATTATTAAATCTTTAGACTCCAAAAAATATGTTGAAGTTTTCTGTGAAAAAAACGTTTTTGCATTTTTACAATATCCTGCAGTGACAACGACGTAATTATGTCAACAGAAAAGATGTCATTTCTGTGGACATAAAGTTTTTATTTTTTTTTGTTTAACAGTGTTGAATGATTCATTGTATTGTTAATACGAAGATGTAAAGTGCAGCGTAATTGTTACTTTTCTTATGTTTTCGACGTTTTGGAATTACTTTTTTTTATTAAAAGCTCTATTTTAAACTTTTCTGTGGATTATCTGGTCTTTTCGGTGGACACATAAAAATAAAAATGCCACATATTTTCATGAAAATAAGGTTTTGATCTCTGATTGTGTGAACAGTATAATTATTTTACTATTTGGCATAATACATACTGATTTTTTATAATAAAGAACACTTTTTTATTTTTTTATTTTTTTTATTCCTGTTTTGTTTATGACCCAATTGCCAATGGAATGCGCTGCCGGAGTGGGTGTTCCCCGATAGCTACAATCTTGGTGTTGTCGCGAGTGAATCGGTTCCTTCTAGGCAAGCGTGCTCCATCGTAGACCGCATCATCGCTTAACATCAGGCGAGATGGCGGTCAAACGCAAGTCTAATTACCATACTCATATAATAGCCAATAGGGAATGGACGTGTCGCATATCTAAGGACCAGATTGGATTATAGCGTTAGAGGAAGGTATCATCTTAGCAAATTCTCAATAAAAAATAAATGCAATAAACAAAATTCTACAAAAAAAGGCAAGTTTTGGAGGCGGCGAGTTTGCTGGGGACAGGCGAAAGACTGATATTAATGGTGGCCGTTGTGACACCGTCCTGAATAATTATACTTTGTAAGTTGCTTTCCACGACTAATATTGTTAAAATCCGGCTTATTTTCCATATTTTGATATGAAAAATTTTTTTTTTTTTTTTTTTTTAAACGTTGCCCCACACTAGGATTTCTCATGTATCGTGGGTGCGTTTACAAACACATATTTCACATACACAAACAGCCAGACCTATGTGCAATGCGGGAATCGAACCCGCGACACGTCGCGCAGCAGCCAATCTCTCAGCCACTGCGACAACCGTGCGGTCGAAAATAACAGAATAGAACTCTTATAAGACCACGTTTTTGTACGTCTGTCCGATTTTCAAGACCCTTTTTGTCAATAACCATTTCTTAATGCCATTAGACGGGCCGTCTGCCTGTTTGCCACCGTTGTAGTTTAAAAAAAAAACCTCTTTGGGCAGAAAACTGTGACGTACCCAGTCAGCTATTGTACCAATCAAGTTTCATTAACATAATTTATTTTGTCACTCAGTACACCCACGGAGAGACTGTGACCTATTACAAACAGTACCTAACTTTTGTATAAGTCATTCATCTTCTATACATTATGCATAATCTCAATTTACATGACATTTAGAGATCGCCCACAGCAACTTTTTGTAGTAATTCAGAAGCGATACAATCGCAAAAGTCCGCAATACAGTCGCGAAGCTGTCACTGGTCGTATACTTTCGCTCACGTTAGCGATTTTTCATCGTTACTTTCGCGATACAGCTCAGATCATAGAAACAAGGAGATATGCCATCATAGCAAATTAGTATGGGAACAACTGTCGCCACTTTTAGTACATTTTGTAATACAATTACAAGCGCCCCTCGTGAATATAAAGATCTCCTACGCATTAAACATTCCACACACCCTCAATCTAACACTCGTTAATCGTCACTCAACACTAGCACTAAACTAAAACACTGTATTTATATCATCGATCGTGTTCGGTTCGTCGCCAGCGTGTACATTTTATATACGGTCAATGTGACCGTATCAAAGCATCAATTTTAGTAGCGCCTTGGCACATCTCCCTTGTTTCTATGATCTGAGCGATACAGCATGGATCAGTCATAAACGTAAATCAATGCAGTCGCGCATTTGCAACAATGCAGTCGGACGTTGCAAATGCGGTGTAGACGCGTGTCAATGAAACGCAACTACTGAATCGCTTAAAAAAGTCGCAGAGGGCGGCTTCCCTTAGGACCACTAAGGCCAAAAATACATGCGTCAGCTTATTTTTCCGACTGTCTGATCGGATGGTCGGATCGTATTTATTCGATATTATACGTTAGATTCTTCTGTCCGACTTTTTCTAAATTCAGTCGTTACAGAAATACCCCTTACCCCCATTACCCGTTTACTCCCCTTACCCCTTTACCCCCTTACTCCTTACCTCCATTACCCGCTTACCCCTTACCCCTCTTTACGCCCATAACCCTCTATACATCCCCCCTACCCCTTACCCGTCTCTTACCCCGGGGTAGGGGTGCCGGTACCGGCAGCGGAGTCACTCTCTAAACAAAAACATTACAATTCATCAATTTTACTATTTTTCCCAAGTTAGGGTGGTCGTTATTCATACTGACCGGGAAAAGTGATTATCATGCAGTTTTATTTACACTGCCCAATTGATACGGCATTATTACTACAGACCGGTCATTATTCATAGTGACTGTATTTATCAAGTTGCCCGTAACATAATTATATTGGATAGTGTAATATCCCTCTCAATAATCATTTTAATTTACTACACCAATACTAGAAGAACAATAAAATCGTAAACGCCTTGGCGCTGTTTCCGACTCGTATATGATCCGACTATCGGATTATAAACCCTTTACTACCTCACTTTCTTCCATTAAACGTGCCTCGTAATCATCCAATCTAAAAACAAACCAATTACTCTATATTAAACGAGCACCGTGTAACGTTCCACTCTGCTAGCTCCTGTGGGAGCGAGCGTGATGCGTGCATTAACGAGGTCGCGATACCCAATACCGCTGCAATTTCAGTATTATTATGAAAATAATTATATTCAGGACTTGTTTTTATTAAACCATGAAAATATAAGTAACAAGCTTTTGTCTGCGACTCCATCCAGATGGACTATAGTAAAATTACCTTTTTAAATGACCTCCTTAGGGTGGCAAGTACTACGAAGAGGTTAAGCTGTATCTCTGGTTCATCAAACCGGAATTAGATGAAATGTGGCTTCGATTTCAAGTTAGACCCCAAGCTATCAAACTGTGAAAATAACAGCTAAATCTGTTTTATACTTTTTGCATGATGCGTGCACAAAAAAAAACAAACAAAAATTCCAAAAAATATTCTTTTGGGGCATGGTTACGTCCCAGTACCTTAACCCGACTGTTTTTTTCTGGAATATCTTCAATATACAGAATACGAGTATTTTACGATTTTATCATAGTACCTATATAGATGAAACAAGTTTTTTTTCCGCGACTCCGATATAACACCGAAATCGAGATGTTTTGACGTGTCGTCACATCGCATCAGTAGATAGCACCCGGGCGAAGCAGGGGTTAGTTCATTATAAGTTCCGAACCAAATTCTAAATTACTTTTTAATTTTTATTAAGAAAATGTAATAACGAAATGTCTGTCAAGAAAATAATTAATATCGTGTATCTAGCAGCATTGTCTCCAAATACTGTAAGTTATTTTTAGTATTACTTAATTTAAACTGAGTTAACTTAAAACCTGTGTTAATTTTCTTCATTTAAAGTAGGTACAGCAAGTTAACGGTCTTACAGGAAACGGTCTTACACTCGTAGGTGTTCAACTGATCTTATCAATGTTAAGGTGGATGCCACTGCCCTCTTTAAATATTCCGTATAGATAAGGTATATTACTATAACAGACAGACAGACAGAAAATACAGATGGAATAAAAAAAAAATACATTGTAAGAAATAAAAGTGGAAACGAACCACCACCTTACAGAATACCACAGCCAAATAACACTACTCTTCGGTAGTGTTGTGTTCCTGTGGCGAGTAAGGTTGCCAGAGCTCCTGAAGATACGGACCTGCTTGTGCCTTCTGTCGGCACTTGAGACAAGCAGCTGCTGTCAACACAGCGCATCCTCAGCAGCTCTGGCGACTTTACTCACCACAGGAACACAACACTACCAAAGAGTAGCGTTATTGGGCTGTGGTATTCTACGTACAAGGTAGGTCCAGATTAAAGCGAGATATCCCGCTGTGCCCTGTCTAAAAGTTACCTTGTAGTTGAGTTAAAAATAACGTACAAGTTAGACAGATAAACTAACTCTCATTTACAATATCAGTGCGGATTAGTATCGGATTCCAACATCCAATGAAACATTTCTCAGTTCACTGCCCCAAACATTTTACCCAAACGCGAATCAAAAGCCAGATTTTGAAACCACGATAACTGGAAATACATTATGCTAATGACGTCACACATCCATAAATACAGACCGAGCGCACATTTAATTTGTATGTCGGATTCCATGAGCGCTGGAAAGATTTACTTCGTAAATCAGTGATATTAAGCGCACATCTGAACTGACTGTGATCTAATATCAAAATTGTCGTTCTTTGGTACGAAAAACCTGCTTCTAGGAAAAAATATTACAGGAATTTATCAAGACAGCAATTAATACAGACAACAGGCGTCAAGAATATCGTAGAATGCAGAAGATTCATCAAAAGACGAGTATCTTCCAATCAAAATTCGACCTTGCAAAGTATGTCATGCTGTCTTTTTTTAAGGTTTTTCCAAAGCTTCTTTCTTTTGGCATGCTTATATTGTCTTCAGTCGTTTCATTTGTCTAGCTTTCATCCGTCAAAACAAAAACGATTTTTCTTTTCACATCGAAACCCATTTTGATCCAACGCTATCAAATTATGTTAATACCCACAGACACACACAGCTACAGATGCATAAATACCAACCAATATCGGCGGTTCTAAACCAAACTGATGAATACAAGCGATTCGTTTTACGCAGCATCGTAAATCTGACTGTAACATAAACAAGATAAAGACATTCCCATGCAGATCTGAAACACGTTTTAGGGGTTTTTTTGACAGACGACTGGATTTTCGTAATGTTTCATAGATATGTTTTTGTTTTGTATTTTTGGTTGGGACAGAATTATTCATGAATATTATTCATAGAAAAGTAGGTGGGAATAAAATCCATCCCTTGTTATCTGAGTCTTTCATTAGGTCTTTGACACATGGGACCTCTTCATCTGAAAAGTCATAGGCGAGTCCAACGTCATGTATTGTAGAAGACGGAACACATAGGTGGATTTCAGGGGGAAATTACAGGATTTTGTTTAGGGGAAGAAAATTTTCGTGGTATTTTTGGTTGAAACAGAATTATTCATGAATATTATTCCTGGAAAAGTAAGTGGGAATAAAATCCATCCCTTATTATCTGAGTCTTTCGTCATGAGTCCAACGTCATGTATTGCAGAAGACGGAACACATAGGTGCGGATACAGGGTTTTGTCTAGGGTGAGGCAATTAAGTACAAGATTTTGTTCAAGGGAGAGGAAATTTTTATATTACTTTACCTTTCTTCCAGAAAATTCGTTTTGTTTATGTTTTAAATTCCAGAATTTGTCAAAATAAAGTGCTTCGGTGGTGAGTCAGGAAGGATTAATTGCACCCATTGGAAACACAAAAGCTATTCTCTAATAAAATAGGAAGTTCAAGACCCATCCAAAATAATAAGACCCCTGTCTCTATTAATATTTCATCTAAATCAAATTAACCAATTTCTATGAAATAGTGTTTGCAGGTGCTTTTGAATTCTCAAATATTCAGATAGTTGTTCATTCCAATGTGCTTATAAATTTCTATCACGAATCACGGCCAAGACATTTTTTGCGCATAATTTCCATTCTTGGCAACCATTTTAAATATTCTTCTATCAATAAGGAAAAAGTCGCATTTTCTTCCTTTAAGCAAATTCTCCTTACATCCAAAGCGGTCCTTACCATTATACCGATGGCGTATTTCTAATAGATTTGTTTTTGTCTTCTGATGTATTTGGTTCAGGTTTTTATTTGTGTTTTTGCTTATCTTAATGCAAGGCTGTTAGGCTTGGAAGAAAATTCGGCCAATATTTATTGATCCCTAGATATTGCATTATGTCTTGTTTCCATCACTAATACTTTAAGGAAAAACGTGTGAAAGTTTTCAGCAATGGGCTAGAAGCTTAGGAGATTATCAAGACTGTAGCAGAACTCTCAAAAATGGTGATACGTATATTATCAGATCAGCACGTGGTCCTAAAAAAACAATGCCTTTTTTGTCAGAATCGGTATTGATCCGTTCAGCAAGGAATTAAAAATAATTGTAGCAAACTACCTACGTACAAATGATTTTAATTTTTGATTAAAGTTCAAATTTAGATGTAGGTGGTAAAGGAAGCTGTCAAGATTCATACAAATCTATCTCAAGCCCAGTAGTGTCTCAATAAAATGTAAACAAATCTATAGCTCAAATAAACAGAAAAACGTAAGCTTTTATATTTTCAACTAACGAACAAATTAAAGCTCAACCAAAAACCATCCAGGCAATCCCATATCCATTATGAGAAAAAAATATGATCGAAATGGATACAAAAATGTTTACCTTTCTTAAACAAACGAAACAGATACAATAACAACGCAACCGCAGATTTCCCTAACAATTTATGTTTACTCACATTTACAGTATTTGTACTTGAAAATATTTCGAATAATACAAATAAAGAACGAAGTGCGTGTGATTCTACTGCCAACTTTTATAAAAGAGAAATTTTATGAAAAAATGTTCATTTTACATACCTATCTATACCTACTGCTAAAGTTTGTAAGTTTGTATTCAATGAATGAGGTAATCTCTGATCCTATTTTGAAAATTCTTTCACTATTAAGAAGCTACATTATACCCGAGTGCGATAGGCGAAGTCGCGGGAAAAGTGCTAGTTGTTTAATATATCTGATTACGTTCGTTTATTCTAGTAATTAGGAGTATTTATCTCTTGTTTTTGGAAAAGCTGATGCCCAGAGTTGAGCTACCATAGGTTAAGAAACAACTGTATGTTAAGAGCTAGGTACGGTTATTTGTAAAAAACACCTGTCTCTACCAAATGTTTTTTTATTTAAGTGGTTACTCAAATTAGATTATTTACAAGCAAACAGTTTTGTGTTTAATTGTTGATTTAAAACAGAACCCTTTGGAAACTATATCACGCAATGAAAAATAAAGTTATATTTTTATATTGAATGATTTTGCAAATGCTTGTTACACAAAGAATTTCTTCAGACTTTTATAGCACCATTTAAATCTGAAATAGATTCAAGTCCTTTCATATCAATCGCAACTCTAAATAACGATCCAAAGCAATAACTCATTTATAATACACGCATACACTGCCTCAATTGACTTTAATGGCAATGTGAAGTCAACAAACTACCTATTCAAGAGTTGATTTATAATTATAACTGAGGGAAAATTTCTATTGATTAGGTGCCTCCTAGTCCTAAACCTACCTAGTTACTAGATAAATCTCGTGTAAAAATAGGTATTATTAGAAGAAATCCTCGAGGTATAATGTTAGTTATAAAAAGGCTGATATAAAAATGTATTTGTAATGGATATACCTACCTAGTTTTACTCATAGAGTTAAGAAAAGTTTCTCTTCATCTAAGCATACAATCAACTCAAATTCTCAAGCCTTTATTATAAAAACTGGTCTTTTCACACCAAGTTTCTAAAGAAGGGGGGTAAAAATATATTATGTTCTGAAAGGAAGTTTTAAGGGATTCATGAGTTCATTAGAATCATCTTAATTTATTGAATTTGTAAAATGCCATCTAACAGAACATGTAGGTAGGTAGGTAGTAGGTACAAATTCCGTGCAAATTAATTCAGAATTCTTCGCCAGAAAAGTTCTTAATTCGAACTGAAAGTGTTGTCTCGTGTTATGTAATTAAATGAACAATTTAAAAGACACGTTAGTTCAACATACGACCAACTTTTGCGCATAATTTGACGACATTAAAATTTTCCCAAAATATCTATCCGATACAATTAACGATAAAATATCTGTATTAAACAGTAAAATGAAAATTCTATCAACAAAACTCTATTTAAGCCCCAGTGAATGTAAATACAATTTTATTTTATATGACATTTATACGATGCTCGATTTTATCACGGCCGGATAGTTTGAGTTCACCAAAATATTTGTTAGAAATATGTAATTTTCCATCAGTAAACGTTTTGGTACTGTGTACTTTGGTCTTTTGATGAAAATTGCCATCACGTTAATATCGTCTGGGACATTTTACACCCGATCAGTCTATATCTTCACTTTGCTGCATCGAACCATCAAAGACTTGACCAAAATTGGTTAGAGAGCGCTGTTTGCTTGTTTAGCGAAAGTGCTCCGTGTAACTGATACTATAGTATCCCAGATGGGACTGAGGGATATTGTCAACATATCCCTAGGGAGGCCAATACATTTATCGACATGTGCTTTTATTCCTTAGCACTTAGGTAAAAGGACCAATTTTTAAGATTAAGAATTTTTGACTGGTGCATAAGACCAGATCATAATATTAACGTGATAGGTATTTTATGAAAATTCCTGATGCCCAAGCATAACTTTATTGCCAACAATGATGAATGTGCTGAAAAAAAGAATAGAACAGCATCCCAGCGAACGCCATCAATCTAATCCTGCCTAACAAATATAAGACGAGAATATATTTCATTCGGCCGGACGAGCCGAGCGGACCCAAAAAAAATAATATAAATCATTCAAAATAGCTTACGGTCAGCGATTGCGTACACTGAAATCACAAAAATTTGACACTTCCTCGGGTAATAGTTACACCCGAAAATCACACCTCACTGACCGAAACCTTAGTTTCGCACACAATATCCAACAGAACACAATTCCCGCTGTGATATAATGGTATTATTATAATTAATACTGACACAAAGCATCGACGTTTATTAATCCAGATACGAAAACATTCGGCGCGTTCGGTCGTTCGTGATGGGATGAAGCGACGTACGCTCCTCGCGACGGTCTCACCGATACTGGCTAGGCCAGCCTGTGCAGGGGCGGCGAGCCTGTGTGTGGGTGCACGTGTACGCACAAGGGTTGTTTTGTTTCAGTGTGAGTGCTCTTCAGGTCACCAGAATTCGGTGAAGACAAGCGTTGTGAAGTGGCGTGCCCTATTTCAACTGACTTTTTTAGGTTTTAGTCCGCGAAAATTGCACGCAAGTCCTATAGAGAACGTGGTCCGACCGCATTTACTCTCAAAACGTTAGTTTATTAGCAGAATGCGGTTTTACCAAATAAATTTTAATTCTTCGGGACTCCAGTTTAATTACATGAATTCCTTTCGTGCTCAGAATGAGTAGTGGCGTTAAATCTTTGTGGTTTTACATTAGGGACCCTTTTACTGTTTGTGAGTGTATTCAACAGTAATGTGTTTGGCGTTTCCGAATAAAATTGTATAAATAAAAGCTGGGAATGGAGAATGATGATGTTTTGCGGTATAATGGGAGCGACGAATTACTATTTCGACGATTCAATCGGTCCTAAAATAGACAGAGTTTGGCGAGAATTCAGCTTTTCGATTAAGTTTTGCTGTACATACCTATTATACAGGATGTCCTGTTTTGAGTGGTCCAAGAGAAAACCCTGGTAAAAGGACATGTCTAGCTATCAGTATGCAGCTTTAGTTTGGGGAATTTCGATAGGTACCGATGTAATCGATTTTAAGACATCAAAAAACCTACATTTTGTTTACAATTTCCTATGAGAAGGTTCGAATGAAAAAGTGAGATCATTTTGCGAAATTATTAAAAGAATCGTGCCAATAGGGAGTTTTTATGAAAATTTGTAACAATATTATTTCTAAACAATATCGAAATTCCCCAAACTAATGCTGCATACTGATAGATAAACATGTCCTTTTATCGGGGTTTTCCTTTGGACCACGAGGAACGGGACACCCTGTATAGCGCGGTATTCCCTACAAATGGAAGTGGAATTACAATTAGTGCTAAAACACTGTTTAAAACTTCGTTAAGTATGAATATGTAAGTTAGATGTTGATTGAATTGCACGCAGAGACAGGTTACCAGGGGCCCAAGTCTGCTAATGCAATTATCGTAATCGTGTCAGAATGGTCTCTCAATGACATCGTTTTGACCAATGACGAAACAGATAGTCTTACTCTAAGCCAATGAGCGCTTAGGTTTTGACCGTTATGGTGTCATTATGACACCATTCATACACAATTGCAATAGCAGAATTGGGGCCCAGGTCAGCGTTCACTCGTACTTTACTGCTAGCAAAACATGACTGAAAACATGAAACTGAATGGTTAAAATAGTAAAGCTCTACATACGAGCAGAATATAGAGCAGTTCTTAGTTCTTTAATGTTATTGTTCACTGCATTTGAAGAGGCAAGTAAGAAAGTCTTAAGTGTTTTTAGTTCGACATTATTCATTGTTATGATGAAACTATAGTAGGTAGAGAAGAATTCAATGGTACCTATACATTAATAACAATGCACGTTTTCTTCTTCCGAGCTACCGCAATAATTCGCATTCTGTGATCAATTAGCCAGATTGCTTCTTTGTATAAAATGAAGCAACTAATATCTTGAAATTCTATATGGATATGAATCTAGGTAATTATCTACTCCACCTCAGATTGTATTTGCATCATAATTGGCTGTCGTTGAAAATCAGCACTGTGGGTCTGCACTGTCAACATTATGGTGAGCGATGACCATTTTGTGCGGATGTGATGCATATCTTCTCAACCCTTTTTTAACTTTGATATATTTTGTATATTTTTCTTTCTTTCTGCTCTTTTTATAATCATCCCCAGAGTAGTAAACAAGTGGCCAGTATTCCTTACTAGCAGGGGTAACTTACAACATTAACGAATTTGTAGCATTCGATTTAGAAGCAACACTACACTGTCGTGAATCTGTGACCAGTGTAAGACCACAAATTAGACTCTCACTCTATATGGAGTAAAACTCAATTTCACTTTGTTTGATCTGAAAATCGACACCAGGGAGCTAACGATCAGTATTCTGACTATCTCTGGACAAGTTTATCCGGTGGTTAAGCAAGTATGTACCTACAAAGGCAGTAGCTAACCACCACGCGTCACAAAGGACTAGATTTAGGAAAATTATTTCACTATCCGGAGTGAAACTGCAAAGCTCTATTGTAAATGTAGACTAGTTATATTTTTGTGCGGATTACAGCGTAATCTCCTTCTTAGTGCTTTTAGGTGGATAAATCTTTCATGCTTGTCCAAACTATAATAGAATTTCATTTAAATGATTATTACAAGCTTTTATTTAACTTGCCCTGTTAGTGGGGGGCAAAATTTTGCAACAGAAAGTTAGACCAGTTCCTCACAACCAATTGAGCTGAAAGAAACAAATGTAACCTCGGTGACAATGCAATACTAATGGTAGGTACCATGGAGGTGGTCTCATGATGAGGCCGGGAGGTGGCCATGGGAACTCCTCAACTTCTCAACAATACTCCATCGTGTTTGGGCTCGCTGGATTTGTCTTGACAAGTACTTTAGACCTAGATGATGTTCAGAGCCTCATGATGGAGCTGGGAAGTGGTAATTATAAAAGCTTGTTTTGAAAAAATGGTTTTCAACAAAAAAAACTTATGTGATGTGACGTCACGAAAAGGGATTCTTTAGCAGGTTCGCTATCATTCATGTTGGTGGTATATTCAAGCTTCGGGGCAATTCGGATTCAGATACAAAAGTTGACGATTGGAATGCACATTTTATTGCTATGGATGTCTGTTGGTACTGACAATATCCATCACAATCGTTATTTGGAGCAATTTATGAAAAGGCAAATGTTTATATTTTTTTTTATTTGGTTATTAGGCTTGCGTTTGACCGCGATCTCGCCTGATGTTAAGCGATGATGCGGTCTACGATGGAGCACGCTTGCCTAGAAGGAACCGATTCACTCGCGACTTGAAGACACCCAGATTGTAACTGTCGGGGAACACCCACTCGCTCGGGCAGCGCATTCCACTGTTAGGTAGTTTAATGAAAGTGGAACCATGATCCGAATGTTTATAAAAATAAAGTATACCAGGCTTTTGCCTGCGCCCCGTCCACGTGGACTATACAATAAATTGATCATTAAAATCTCAAACAATTTCAAAATTAACAAAATAAATCGACTGCGAGAACCAAATTCAGGTGCTTTCTACACCTTCGTATAGATGAGGTACACTGCGTACAAGATAGATCTCGGGATATTTCTAATCAGGTAACAGATCCGAGATCTTGAGGGGTTGGGATAGCCCGATTAATCCCTAACCCCACAGATTTGGGGTGAAATTGGGTCATTTGCACCTTTAGCTTTCTAGCAAAACAAGCCATTGGTTTGGCATTCCAAATTCAAATTAAATCTAGGATCGTAGAAGTATTTCTAGCTATAAAATGTATGCATAATGCAGGGGTTTAATTTCTAAAACTGTTTCAAGAATTTCTAGACTGTACCTACTTACTAGATTAACTGTCACTCACTCACAGTCTCATGCGTGGTTTTCATTTTAGTAATGCTGAAGAGTTTTTGTTGTTCGTTTGTTTAGAAGCGCGCTAATATCTGGTCTATCTGGAACTATCAGTCGGATTCGATATAGGTAGGGCTGCCATCACCTAAATTGCTGACGCCGGACAAAAACTTTAAAAACCCCGGACATTTGGGTGAAATTGAGTAATTTTCCCGGACGCCCCCCAAAAAAATTTTTCGTTAATCAGGATTGAAGGACACTTTTTGAAGCCCCTACCGCACGCTCTCCGGACAACCTCTAAACTAGGACAAATCCGGGGAAACCCGGACCGATGGCAACCCTAGATATAGGCTATATAACATCACGTTAGGTACGACCTTAAGGCGAATCACACACCGCCCCGCGCTACGCTGCGGGGTGCGTGGCGACGGAACAAAAGCCCCGCGCGTGAATGCGTTTCAGTGTGTCGCACTACGCGTGATTTCTATACAAATACAGGTACTTGCAAACACCGGAAGATCACGCACTCCCGCGCTACGCTGCGTGATGCGGTGCGGTGTGCGAATCGCCTAAAGATCCGAGTAAAAAGTAAAAAAGTTAGAAAGTAGCTACGTTAAACGAAAACGAAGAGCGCGGGTGGGTAAATCCAATTTCTTTATTATATGGCTCTCATATATTTAATAACTATAAGACAAGCATAACATGGCTTTGACATGTTTAAAATTCATATACGGTACATTTAAATCATATTTTAGCTAAATGTCAAACATCATAATCGGATTAAAAATTCAATTTTGAATACTTTGCTAAACGAGTACCTACGTTCATAATCTCAGATCATAGTAACAAGGGAGTTGTGCCAAGACGTTATTGAGCTTGAAGCTTTGATATATTATGGTCAAAGGTATACGCTGGCGACGAACCGAACACGATCGATGGTATAAATACAGTGTTTTAGTTTAGTGCTAGTATTGAGTGACGATTAACAGTGTTAGATTGAGGGTGTGCGGATTTTGTGTGGGAGATCTTTATATCCACAAGGAGCGCTTGTAATTGTGTCGCAAACTGTTCTAAAAGTGGCGGCAGTTGTTCTTGTACTAATTTGCTATGATGGCATATTCTCCTTGTTTCTATGATCTGAGTTCATAATCTGTGATAGTCAAAGGTTTCTAGGTTTCTAGGTTTTAGTTCTAAATATAAGACCCTATGTTTCACTGTGGGTATTATAAATGTTACAATTCAGCTAACAGCCTAAGAAGACTAAACTAATAGGCTTAATTGGTCCTTCGTTACGCAGTACAGTGTTCTAAAGCCCTAAATATTTTAGCCTGGTTTTGGTCTAATTCCAGATCTGCCTGTGGCTAGCTATAAGTCCTATGAATAATAAACAAAGTGGGTAAGCAGATTGCATGGTGCACATCCTGAGATGTGTGTGCAATTTTGCATGTAATAGGTACCTACATTCTGCGTGTAGGTGTACTGTTTCTTGCTTAGTATGAGAATAAATTACATGGAAATTGTGGAAAAATATGGCTCAAGTTTAGAGCTACTATCCGTTGAGGTTTCCCCGGATTTGTCCTAATTTCTCTACAGAATTAGATTTTTTTAAGTTACACTATTGGCTGGTTTAATAATAAGAATATACAGGGTGGCAGGTTAGATAGTGAAAATATTTTAAGGGGTCATTGTACTCATCATTATGAACAACTTTTACTATGGGATCAACCGTGAAATCGCGAAAAAAAAATCAGCTGTTCCATACATTTATGTTCACATAACGCAACAAAATGTATGGAACAGCAGATTTTTTTTTAGCGATTTTAGCGTTAGTCCCATAGTAAAAGTTGTTAATAATGATGAGTACAATGACCCCTTAAAATATTTCCACTGTCTAACCTGCCACCTTGTATATATTTTTTTATTCAAAATCAATGGATAAGATTCTCGATTAAGAAAATCATTTTTCAAAAAAAAAAAAAAAAAACCAACCGAATGCAGAACCTCCTCCTTTTTGGAAGTCGGTTAAAAATAATGCTGTTTTTGTTTTTATCAAAATCGGCCCCGAGACTCCTTTGAGTATTTTTCGCTATTTCTTATAATTATATAGTTTCGGATATGGCCATTCACACATACATACTTAGAAAATTCACTTTGTACATTTTTTCATTTTATACCTCTGTCTACGATAGCTCGTGTTGGTCAACATAATATTACTTTTACCCATCTTGACAAGTGTAAATAAAACCTGCGGTAAACTATAAACGTCACTTGTTCACATTCCCATGGTCGTGAGAAGGGTTAAGTTACGGTGTCTCGGTAACTGATGGGTTGTCACTCCCTGTCCGTTCGCCGAAACTACACGTCGCGAATTTGAATCTTGAAAACTGTGGAGCGGCACCAGTCTTGATCACAAACGTCACCTGCGCAATAGCTCTTTTTTGCGGAATGAAGAAGACGGGGGGCGCCGAGGCTGCACGCGATTGGTTCATCAGACCATTCTCTATTACGTATTGTCAACTGTCTATTGTCTATTGGGCCGAAAATGTACATGCGCGATCTCCCTGTGTGTATTCCGGGTGGATAATGTGTAAAGTAGTGTGTATGGTGTAGGTAGGTACTTCCCAAGTCGTGCTTAACGCGGGGTTCGAGTCCAGGATACGACCACTATAATATGTAGTACCTACCTACATCTATACCTACTATTATAAAATTGTAAACAAGCCGTGTCTGTACATTGAAGATATTCCAGAAAAAACAGTCGGGATAGGGTACTGGGACGTAACTATACCTAAAAAGATTTTTTTTATTTTTTGTCTGTTTGTCTGTTTATCTGTTTGTCTATTTGTCTGTTTGTGCGCGCATCACGCAAAAAGTACTGAACGGATTTTGATGGGGTTTTCACAGTTCGATAGCTTAGGGTCCAACTTAAAATCTAAGCCACATTTCATCTAATTCTGATCGGAGGAACCGGAGATACAGCTTGACCTCTTGGTAGTACTAGCCACTCTACACTGTGGAGGTCATTTAAACTGGTCATATCATTGTAGTTCACGCGGACGGAGTCGCGGGCAAAATCTAGTACCTATTATATAATACCAACGGTGCAAAGATTCTTTATTTGTTAAATTGTTGAATAAAACGTGAACACTGAAAACGTACGTGAAAAATCTAGTTATAAAATGATCACAAAAAAGTCCGCTGTCTCGCGTAAAATACAAAGAAAAATATTGAAACAAAAATATTATTTGGAAATATAAAATTCAATCGTGTATGAATATTTTCAGAAGTTTCACCTTTTTACTGAAACAAAGTTGAACCGTTCTACTGAAAGGTTTTAGAGTTGCCACTTGTGAAATAATATAAAAATGTATTTGAATTATTGTATTGAAGTCTCTTTGCTATTATAACGTATGGAGCTTTGCGTAATTTTCTAAAAAGGTTTTATTTTTCTATTAGAGTTCTTGTAATATTATAAGATCCAACATAAATAGTTTGAAATAATTTTAAGGGACTACTGAAGTAGGCTATCTAAACACGAAGCCTAAAAATGTTATAATTATGTTTTTTACCGACTAAACAAAAAGGAGGTTGTTCTCAAGTCGGCAGTATGTTCTTAAGGTTCCGTACCTCAAAAGGGATAGACGGAACCATTACAGGATCACTTGGTTTCTGTCCGTCTGTCAAGACCCTTTTTCTCATAAAACAAGTTGAAAATATCATAGATCTATAGTTATACAGGGTGGCAGTTAAACAGTGGAAATATTTAAGGGGTCATTGTACTCATCATTATGAACAACTTTTACTATGGGACCAACCCTGAAATCGCGAAAAAAATATCAGCCGTTCCATAAATTTTTTTGAGTTATGTGAACATAAATGTATGGAACAGCAGATTTTTTTTTTCGCGATTTCAGGTATGGTTCCGCTTGAGTTCCGCCCTAGAAACATACTTTAGTAGCATAGCAATTATGTTTGTGACACATTGTTCCAAAAATTTCGATTTGAAGTAAATTGTCGTTTTCCTGTCAATCGTTATTTTTGTTCAAAAAAGATAAAAGATATTATGATGTAGATTTCTTACCTGATACTGATGAAGATAAAGGATGTTTTAATATCTTTTTTTAGACAAACATTGTGGTTTCGAATTACGGGCAGTAATGTGATACGCATTTCTGTGGGAGCTCGCTGCGTCTTGGATGTGGGTTTGATTCCGGACGTGGGAATTGTTTATTTTATTTGTAAGGATGAACTTGATTCGCACGAGCAGTGTTTCAGTGTCCGTCGCAGATAGGGTCGTTATTTTTTTCTTTTCCGAAATTCTTGATGTTCTAAATTTAATTTAAATCAACGTTAACAATTGACACTAGGTATTTATGACAATCATAAGTTTCAAGTGCAGTGATAGCCTAGTGAATTAACCATGTGCCTCCCACGGCGAATGGTTCGAGTTCGATCCCGAGGCACGCACCGCTGACTTTTCGAAGTCATGTGCGTATTAGAAATTAATCGTCTATAACTATATACATGTGTTACATCAGAATATTGCAGGTTTAATTGGTAAATCAGATATGTTAACAGTCTGTTTGAACGTTGTTACTTCTAAAACTATAGACGTATTGTGCATTACTGAGCACAATATGATTAAAGATGACATCCCACGACTTTGTGTACCGTCATATAAACTAGCTTCAACATTTTGTAGGAATAACAGAAGTGGAGGTTCTTGCATTTTGGTCAAAAATATTCATTCGTATAAAGTACTTGATGATGTAGTATCACTTTCAGTGCCTAACGTAGTTGAATGTTCAGGAATTGAATTATTACAACATAAAATAATTATCATATGCCTATACAGAGTTCCAAAAAATACTTCTAAAGACTTTGACACTTTCTTTCGGATTTTACATCAAATTCTTAATAAATATAGATCTAAAGATAAGAAAATTATAATTGCAGGAGACTTAAACATTGATATTCTCAAGACTAATAAAATAACAGCCGAGCTCATTCACTCACTCGCATCCTACAATTTGCGATTTCAGTTTGACACTCCAACACGATTGGTTAGTGGCACGTGCCTGGATAACATAGCTCACAACGTCAGAGGCTGTAAAGGCGAATTGGTAGAGTTGGCCCTATCAGATCATGTGGCCCAAATTCTTAAATGCCCGGTAAAAAAGAGTTGCTCCATTAAGTACTGGTACGTCCAACGGCGAGACTATTCAAATGAAAACAGAGATAAATTTATAAAATGTCTTAGTAGCCTAACTTTTAGTGAAGTTTATGAAACAGATGACCCTAATAATGCCTTCTCTCAGTTTCATAATACGTTCAAATTGTTTTATAATTTATGTTTTCCTTATATTAAAGTTAAAGTTATGGTAGACAAAAGGCCAAAATGGATCTCAAAAGGCATTAGTTTGTGCAGCAAACGTAGACGAGAACTCTTATGGAAGTATAGAAAATCCCCAACTAACAAAAACAAAAGTAATTTTAAATCTTATTCAAAAAGGTATAAATCTGTTCTCAATCTTACCCAAAAATCACAAAATAGCCATTATATTAAAACTTCTACTAACAAAAGTAAAGCTACATGGCAAGTTATAAACAAAAACAAATATAATGTACTCAAGGAGAACATAAATAAAATGAAAAATGATAATGGTAATACAATTTCAAATCCGAAAGAGATAGCTCAACTATTTAACGATTTCTTTTTAAACGTAGCTAACTGTGAACGAGCAAACACAATACCACATTTAACGGGTAAGAGTCAACCTAACTCTATTTTTATGAAACCTGTAACTCCTAATGATATCTTTAAAATAATTAATTCGTTAAAAAATGTGCGCAGCACTGGTTACGATGAGGTTACAGTTAGAGTTGTGAAAGATGTAGCTCATATAATTTCTACTGTTTTAAGCTATACTATTAACCTGAGTATAGAACACGGAGTTTTCCCAGATAATCTTAAGTACACCATTATAAAATCTATGTTTAAGAAGGGTGATGTTGAAGATCTCAATTGTTACAGACCTATAGCGTTAATACCTATCTTCTCGAAAATTTATGAAAAAGTTATATATACATCATTGTACTCTTTTCTTGAAACCAATAACATTCTTGCCAGCGAACAATACGGCTTTCGTAAAAGTCAATCAATAAATAATGCGATTTATAATTTCATATATACAGTAATGACCAATTTAGATAATAGTAAACCAGCTGTAGCCATGTACTTAGACATGTCAAAAGCTTTCGACCACGTTCGTCATGACATTTTGCTCCAAAAATTAAATGACTATGGTGTTAGGGGTAATGTTAATAATCTAATAAAATCCTATTTAAGCGATAGACACCAAGCTACTCAAATAAATAGAGTATGCCCGATATCGAAAGAAGAAAAAGTTTACGAATCTCAGCTCACTAATGTCCGTTTTGGGGTACCACAAGGTAGCGTATTGGGCCCATTACTCTTTATTGTATATATTAATGATTTACCATCCATAACGCACCATCAAATGACGCTTTTTGCTGACGACAGCACAGTTCTGTTTGGTGGTGACAATTTGCACTCTAGCATTAATGTGGAGATTGATATGTTTTTAACTAATGCAACTGAATGGCTATCATCTAATAATTTAAACATAAATCTGTCAAAGACAAAAATTATGAAATTTAGACAAAATTTTCTAGCATCACCAAATTTAAATATAACATTCAAAGATACAAATATTGAAGAAATAGATGAAATTAAGTTTTTGGGGCTACATATTGACAGAAAACTAAACTGGAAAAATCACATAGATTATGTCTGTAAACGCTTAAATCAACAGTCATATGCCCTTTATAAATTAAATAAAATAGCAGATAAATCTGCTGTGCTTAATGCGTATCATGGTTATGTCTCTTCCATTTTAAGGTACGGTCTTGTGTTCTGGGGCAATTCAACCAACAAAGACCTAGCTTTTAAGGCGCAAAAGCGGTGTATCCGATCAATCGTAAACATTGCTTCAACGGACTCCTGTGTTCCACATTTTAAGAATTTAAAAATACTACCACTTCCCTGTATGTTTATTTACGAATGTGCCATTTTCGCTAAATTAAATATTCACCGTTTCAAATTTAGTAATAGAGCCAGACATAAAGACAAAATGACACGTGAACCCCACAAAACTGCTCTTTTCCACAAAAGTGTTTTTTATCTAATACCTGACATATATAATAAATTGCCAAAGACAATTAGAGATTTAGATCTACATAATTATAAAAAGAAATTATTTCAATTGCTGTTAGACAAATGTTACTATACTTTAAAAGATTATCTCGATGATGTTATTTAATTTTAATTGTTCCCCTGATAAGTAAAATGTGTATATCTCTTAATTTGTATTATTTAATTCTAACTGAATGTATAATTTATGTCTCGTTATTTTAATTGTTGCCTTGACATGTAAAAATATTCGTTACTTCTAAAGTGCTGCATATTTAAATTGTTAATATTTTAATCTTCTATTTGATTGTGCTGTGTTTATGTTATAAAATGTTACCTACTTTAAAACTATTGTATGCCATTATGGCGGGTCATAGCTGTGTACAATTTCGGAAACATGTAACAACTTATTGCTTACCTATGTACCACAATAAAGAATAATTGAATTGAATTGAATTGAATTGAATTGAATAATTATCACTTGCTTTAACGGTGAAGGAAAAACATCGTGAGGAAACCGGCATGTCTTAGAACCAAAAATTCGAAGACATGTGACGTCCACCAACCCGCACTGGGCCCGCGTGGTGGACTACGGCCCACTCCCTCTCACAGAGGAGGCCTGTGTCCCAGCAGTGGGAACATTATAGGCCGATTATGCTTATGCTTAAGCTATATAATTTGTATTGTATAATTTGATTTTTATTTGCGCCACATTTATGGGTGTACGAATGAAATTGACATGCAGCAAAATACCAAAATGTATTAAGAGGCGATAAATAATTCCATGGTTCACAACACTCATACACCAAAAGACAAACCCATAGATGAAATTTAAAAAGAGCTTAATTTTTTTCTAAACCTTTTACACATCAGCGCACGCGCCTAACAGCTGTTCTCACCCTCGCATACAAAAACACACATGCACAGCCTACAAATATTCCTTATAGGAATTACTTTACAACTGGCAGTCTACCAAGAAAGGAATATGGGGTTTTTTATCCTGTGGCGTCAGTTTAACGGTCCCCGCCACCTGTTGTGACGTAATGTATCAGGTGCAAGGATGCGATGGAGGATGTTTCTATCTCTTTCTAACACGGAATACACCTGGTTTTTTTGTTTAGTTAGAAAGATGTAAGTATTTTAATTATGCAATCTATATACATAATTTATATGTAGATTGTTATGAACCACTAACAGTGAAGTACTAAGCTCATACAAAAATGAGCAAATTTTAACAGCACCACGCAATATGGTGATTGTGAACAAGAAGCGTCAGCTGTTTAGTACAGTGTAGCTGTAGTTATGGGGTTAAATGAAGGGGAGAGGTGCGGTGATGCCTTATACGGACTAAATGGTCTAGAACTATCCTATCGTACTTCCTACTTTATTAAGTCATCCTTCTTTCATTATTCAGTACTGGCAATCTTTAATTACTGGCCACTTCATCCATTCTATCCTTCCAAATTCGGTTTAGATTTGAACTTTAAATTTGAATTTAGAACACCTCATATTTTTATGCATTTAGTTCAATGTTTTGTCATTATTTTTCTGGTCTCCAAATAATATCGTATCTCCAAATAAACTTGAAAGTTTGTGAGGATGGGTGTTTGTTACTCTTTCACGCAAAAACTACTGAATGGATTTTGATAAAACTTTACCACAATATAGCTCATACATGAAATTAACACATAGGCTACCTTTTATCCCGAAAAACGCGGGCAAAGCCGCAGACACCATCATATGTTAGTGACGTCGAAGCACATACCTACTCCTAATAAAAAAATCCTGACGTGATCAAAAATTCACTTGAAAATATTGTAAGGTTGTGTATAAATTTAAAAAAAATGTAGGTACATATATTATATTCCAAATGCAGTGGAGATCCTTGTGACTATACTCTATTTGTACAAGCACTTAGTGGCCCTAACGGATCAAAGATTTGCCTATACACTATTTACTTATTTCTGCTACAAATCAGCAAGTCGTGTATGACCGAAAAAATAATATATTAACGCTATCGACAAATCGTACAAGTACATCACTACTTAATTTTTACTTTATTTAATTTTTGCGACGGGTCATTGAGCTCCCTAAAATAGCGTGAGCGATGACTGATGCATGCTCAATTGCTCAAACCTCGATGGCTCTTTATTTAAAAGGCCTTTTCTTGACACACTGTCAGACAGTCCTACCATATTATAGTCTGGACTTAAGACACCATGACTTCTGAACTTATTTCGGCATTTCTTCTCTAAGATCGTCAGATAAGAAATGCCAGCACAATATTTATTTTTATATCTGCCCAAATTGTAATAGTATCTTTAGAGATCTACTTACAGAAATAAATATCATTTTATCATCATTCCATGTCGTAGTGTAAATGATTCTCCGCAAAAATAACAATAGCACTTTTCAAGCTAAACTAGAAGTACTCCAAAAACATTCTCCATCGCGACTGGCGCAGTGACAAAGTTTTTTATAGTGGCAATAAAGCAGGCGATGACTGACTACGCCTCAAGGACGATATAAATAAACGTGTGTTGCTACACGACAAAACTGTAGTAAGTCTACGTTTTATAAGTCACAATGTTTACGTTGTTCGCGCTAGTTTACTTCCTACTCCTATTTCATTTCTACGACAGTCTTCTGTCTGTCGTAGCTTCATCTGCAATCATCTTACACTGCACTATTTTATTTAAATACTGTCTAATCATCATTCATAGTATACTAGAACCCTTCCGGGGATGTACTTAGTACTACCATAATATTTCTACCGCCACGCAGCATAGTTATGTTCCAGTTTGAAGGGTACGAGTGTTGGTGTAATTACAGGTACACTCGACAACATTGACGGTCGTCCACTTTTCACCCTTATTACTAAGAACATAAAGGTGAAAAGTGGTCGACCGTCAATGTTGTCGAGTGTACATGAGACATATTCAACTTTGTCTCTAGTGTGGATAACGCATCTGCGATGCCTCTGGTATTACAGATGGTGATGACCACTCACCATTAGATGGGTCGCCTGCTTGTTTGCTACCCAATAATATAGAGAACACCTCGAAGGATCATAAGTAAAATACACATCAGCATTATAACATCAGCCGAATGATGTGCACTGCCGGTAATAGGTACCTACTGACGTAGACCTCCTCCAAGCAACGCCACAAAGATCAGTCGACCTTCGGATTCGGACCATTCTCAGATAAAATGACTATAATGGTACAAAATATGTGTCAAATGCTGGCAACACTGAACATTTCATGATCCGCGAGTGGACTGCATTGTCACGACCGCCATTTTTATTTCCTGTTTATATCGTATAAAAAGTTGCCAGTATTATCATGTTGTGTTACTGTCACTAAAATGTGGGGAAAATGTATGAGGAATGAGACGGGACTTTAATTATGTTGTATGACAAGGCATTTTAAATTATAAAGATGTTTGGCCATTACACCATAGCATAGAAAGCATTTCACATAACAAGTCACTTCCACGCTATGTTGGCTGCCCTGAATGTCACTCTTATTTAGGTCTTATCGTTTTATGTTATTAGGGCATCACTGTAATCAAAGAAATTGTAACAGAATTTATTGAAAAAGAGTAACCATGGAGTTTCTTGTCCGTTCTTCTCCATAGTAATCTACGTTTTGGAACGGACAACTAGCTTCAACTAACGGACAAACCGACTGACAACTATTGTAATATTGTTTGACATTTCAAAAGTGCCTGTAAATGGTCTAATTGAAATAAATGTTTTTAACTTTGACTTGACTTTGATGTTTTTTGTAGATTTGTGTTAAAGTAATGTTTATGAAATTATGACACTATAAAGTAGTGAACGAGAATTGGTACTGGAAGAAAACTTCCAACACTGGTAAAAACATTGTAACATTGAAATTCAGGGCAGCCAACATAGCCTCAAAGAGACTTCATTATGTGAAACGTTCTCTACCATAACCGGATGGGCGTAGCCACGGTGGGGCATGGTGGGGGCTTGCCCCACCCTGGCTCTAACCTGTAAGGTACCTAACCTAACCTAAAAAATTAAATTATCTAGGTACTAACTACAATACTTATATTCCGTAAGAAAATTCACTCTCGACAGTCGACACAAAAAAAAACGCGATCAAACCGCTGGTATAGTTTGCTAGTAACATATTATATTATTATTGTAGACTGCTGCCCCACCCTGACCCCATGGCTGGCTACGCCCATGCATGACCGTGCTATGAATATGTCATGCAAAGAAAAAACAATTGTCAGTTACCAACAACAAACAAAAGCTGAACATGGTTATGACATGTTTAAAATACATAAAATATAAGTACCTACATCTCGTATTTTACAACAAAAACCAAAATAGTAAAATCGCTTCGTAGAAAAACCTATGTAATATTTAAACGAACTATCAAAATTAACACAAATATTTTAACTTGCGCTGTAGTAGGTACATATTTAGTTCAGGCACGCATTCCCGCGGGACGGAGCTATGCTTACTGAATGTGGCAACATTTAAATATTATGTTATATATTGTTTAATTTTATTTTAGTAAATGGGGACATATAAGTTTTAATTAATTTTATTAAATAGGGACATCGAATCATTTATTATATAATTTTAAGTCTTTATTATTGCCTATTTTCTTGTCATTGATGTAAGCCCTATATTTATGTATACTTCTATACTACTATCATGAAGAGGTTTTGTAAGTATGTATGTATGAGGAATATCCAGAACTATATTGATCCTGTTCTGATTTTTTTTTTCCTTTGCGCATACAAAACACGGTGGTTATTTATGCAGGTAATTAGGTAACCGTATCGTAACTAAGGGACTAGTATCTCCTATAATTTAAATCAATACAAAAAACTTTCTTAAAGTTACAAAATACCAAATCAATCGCCCCCAAGAAAAGGCACGCGTGAATATGTCAAATAAATATATTTTTCATTCATTCAAAATGCTCATAATTTACCATCTACCCAATATCGCGTGTCCCCTCACTATGAAACCCGGACATCCTTAGGGAGGCGATTATTTTCACTCTAAATTGTTTTCGGGAACTCACGAATACGATATCGGGGACATAATGATGTTTATGGGCGTTTCATTAGTTTATTGTCACTGTATTTTGTTTATGGGTCAAGCCTTAGAGCATATAACTTAAGGAGATGATAAGCGGCGAATCACCGAATAACATTATCTGCCACTTTTTGTGGGGGGCGAGGTCAACACGTATAGCACACTACGAAAATTTGACAATCACACACAGATGAGAAAGGGATAGAAGTTTATTTAACCTGCCAAATTAGTCCACTTGCATTCTTTTAATGTCAATTTAGTCGTCATCGCAATAGATCACGACTATTCTCTCGTAAATGACAAGGGCGTAGACTAATGCGACAGTTCTTAATATTGTATGTCCTTTTTAGGGTTCCATAGTAAAACTAGGAACCCTTATAGTTTCGTCATGTCCGTCTGTCCGTCTGTCCGTCTGTCACACCCTCGTCAAATCTACAGTTCATAACCAATTTGTATGAAATTTCGCAGGCAGATGTCTTCTATGAGCCGCCATAAAGGTCTGTAGTGAAATTATAAAAAAATAAAATAATTAGGGGTGGCCCCCATACATGAAACTGGGGAATGAAAAAAAAATTTTGCGCGTACCCCTTCATGTGGGGTATCGTTGGATAGGTCTTGGAAAATAACATTAAGGTTTCTAAATAACTTTTTTATTTAAGTGCATATTTAGTGAACTAGGAGCTCCGAAAGTCGTTAACAATGTGTCCCCCCCGCTGTAATTTTCCAACCGCGTTATGAAAAAATCTGAAAAAATTCAAGCTTATGGCATCTAATAAATACTCTCGATTAAGATTAGTTTGAACAAGATAAGGTAATAACTTTTTGAAATATTCACTATTTTCAGTTTTGAGTTTTGACAACCGCAAAAATAACCTTGTATTTCATAATAATATTATGAAATATAAACGGAACCCTAGACTGAGCGTGGTCCGACACACTCTTGCCCGGTTTTTTCAATGTTAATATTGTAAAAAAGAGATCATTATAGTACGTATGATTAAAATTTGTTCAACAGAATCAGCTCCATTGTGAGCCAACTTCCCTCGCTGACCATACATCGCACACCGTTGTATTACATGCACAGCGCGCCACATTCCGACCTGCTTGCTAGTTTAATTAATATTCTAATTCGCGAAACTCGCTATCTGCCGCCATGTTGCATACTAACCGATTGCTTGCACAAATGGCATGCTTATCGCAAGATTTGGCGACGTAGGTACCTACTCACATATTTAAGTTAGGTAATACCTCGTTGTAAGGACAGCATTTTAAATTAACTGTGCTTAACTGATGAAGATTTAACTATTCTACTATCCTATCCTACTTCCTACTAATATTATAAATGTGAAAGTTTGTGAGGATGGATGTATGTATGTATGGATGTTTGTTACTCTTTCACGCAAAAACTACTGAACGGATTTTGGTGAAACTTTACAGTAATATAGCTTATACATCAGAATAACATATAGGCTACTTTTTATCCCATAAACGCGGGCGAAGCCGCGGGCGGAAACTAGTATCTTCATAATTTTGTAAGTTTTATAATTGAATCGGGACTTTTCGCGCACAAACATAATCAAAATATCAGTATTTTAACTAACCTCGACGTTTTGATCAAGTTGCATTGACCGTGGTCACGAAAAGACTTAAGTTTAAAGTCTGAAGACCGAAGTCTAATCAAAATACAAATATTTTGATTATATATTTGCGCGAAAAGTCCCAATCTAATTAGGAAACATGTACTACAGTTCGCGAAAGTTTAAAAACTAAAATTTTGTAAATTTTTGAAGTTATAATTAAGTAGCTCCTGATAGCCTGATCCTTTTCAACAACGCACAACACATCATTTATGAGAAAAACAGATTAGCTTCTTTTAGCATCGGTGATCGACGATTTTGCGACTGCATCGATGCTGCATCGCTTTTTCAAGACCTTCTGCGTTCCATGTTCCATCGCTGTATCGAAATCGCGTGATTTAGCAATTGATTCGATGTTGCATCGCATTTTGGCGACTTTCTGTATTCGATTGCTGGATCGAGCTTATAAAAAACTGGGCAAGAGCGTGTCGGACCACGCTCAGTCTAGGGTTCCGTAGCAAGAAGTATTTCAGACTTCCGACTACCAACATAAGTTATTTTTGCAGAACTGAAAATAGTGAATATTTCAAAAAGTTATTGACGTATCGTGTTCAAACTAATTTTAATCGAAAGTATTTATTAAATGCTATATTATTATTTCATTTCATTTCATTATTATATGCTATATGCTTGATTTTTTTCAGAGTTTTGGCTAAAGGGTTTGGAAAACTACAGGGGGGGGGACACATTGTTAACGACTTTCGGAGCTCGTAGTTCACTAAATATGCACTTAAATTAAAAAAAAACATTTAAAAACCTTTGTTATTTTTAAAGACCTATCCAACGATACCCCACACCAAGGCGTGCGCGTAAATATTTTTTTTCATCCCTCAGTTTCATGTATGGGGGCCACCCCTAATTATTTGATTTTTTGTAATTTCACTACAGGCCTTTATGGCGGCTTACAAAAGACATCTAACTGCGAAGTTTCATACAGATTGGTTATGAACTGTAGATTTGACGAGGGTGTGACAGACGGACAGACGGACAGACGGACGGGATGAAACTATAAGGGTTCCTAGTTTTACTACGGAACCCTAAAAAGCGATTCAATTGCCGCGACTGGCGTTTGTATCTGTGCGAAGTGGCACACACGACTACGTACAGTCGCTGCATCGAACTTCCGAAAAGCGACTACATCGCGGATCATCATCATCCGCCTAGCATAATCGGCCTATAATGTTTCCACTGCCGGGACACAGGCCTCCTCTCTGTGGGAGGGAGTGGGCCGTAGTCCACGCGGGCCCAGTGCGGGTTGGTAGACGTCACATGTCTTCGAATTTTTTTTTTGGTTCTAGGACATGCCGGTTTCCTCACGATGTTTTCCTTCACCGTTAAAGCAAGTGATAATTAATTTCTAATACGACTAAGACTTCGAAAAGTCAGCGGTGCGTGCCTCAGGATCGAACTCGAACCATTCGCCGTGGGATGCACATGGTTAATCCACTAGGCTATCACTGGGCTCGCATCGGCATAGGCATAGGCCTGCCTTTTCCCAAACATGATTGGGGTCGACTATATCGCGGATCGTCGATAAAATTTGCAAATAGTCATTGTGTAATGCAATACATCAATTTCCCAAACTGTACATTCTCTACTTAATAAACAATATTCCCTAACACAATTTGATGAACGTTAAAATGGAGCCATTAATAAACATAGCTCAGTTATCGACTCCGCTTAAATACCGGCCGTTATTAACGATATAATAACGTTACGTTATTTAACGTTAACGTAACGGTATTAACGTTCGAGTACCGGTACTGCGGAGCTCAGTAATTTGTTACATAATTTTATTTTTAACTTTACAACGACGGTTTGTTGGAGTTCTTGATTTGTGTCTAAAATATTTTGATTTACGTATTTGACGATACAGTACAGCCTTTCTATTCTGTACCGACACGCCTCGTGATATCACCGCCAGAACTGCCAATTTGTTTGCGAACGTTCGAGGGAGAATGTCACGGTGAAACTCTCCCTCGACCGTTCGAGGGAGAATGTCACGGTGAAACTCTCCCTCGAACGTTCGAGGGAGAATGTCACGGTGAAACTCTCCCTCGAACGTTCGAGGGAGAATGTCACGGTGAAACTCTCCCTCGACCGTTCGAGGGAGAATGTCACGGTGAAAATCTCCCTCGACCGTTCGAGGGAGAATGTCACGGTGAAACTCTCCCTCGAACGTTCGAGGGAGAATGTCACGGTGAAACTCTCCCTCGAACGTTCGAGGGAGAATGTCACGGTGAAACTCTCCCTCGAACGTTCGAGGGAGAAGGTCATGGTGAAACTCTCCCTCGAACGTTCGAGGGAGAATGTCACGGTGAAACTCTCCCTCGAACGTTCCCAAACATATCAGGCGACGTGTCGGTACAGAATAGACTACAGAATATATTACACTGTATAGAACTTTAGAAAGAGATGTCGGCTAGCTTCGCCGTTATAGAGCGTCATCTCTGTCGCACGAAGCACTAACAGTCCGGTATCTAATAAACAAGTCAGCGACAAAACGTCACTTATGTATGAGTGACTGATACGGAACAACTAATTCTACTTGCAGTCTTGCACCCTAGGCATAGGATATGAATTACCAGCAGAAATGATTCCCTAAAAGTTTTCTCACATGGAACTCTGCTACCAAAATTATAGGACTTAGTTTTTTCACACTTCTCTGCAATATTTTATGGAAGAGTAATAATAGTGATGTGACACTAAGCCACAGTTCTTGCAGGTACATCACTAGTGTGGCGTGGCGCGATACCGGCTAATCCCGTCGTTTGTGTCATTTGACGACACAGCGCGAAATAGGCGCAGTGCACACTGGCGGGACAACGCAAATATCTTCGTTGATTCGTTTTTTGTATTGGAACATTTTGAATTTATACCTAGTCGTATATCTAGGACGGCTAAGGACGTTATTCTCCAATCCCATAGTGAACTGAATTTTACTATGTAGGTAAGAATTTAGATGTTCTAAGAATGCAGTGTTGTTGTGAGGCAAGGCAGTAAAAGTGTTGTCAACGTATCTTTAAACCTGTTTTATTATAATTTGTAGTAATCGCGAGAACCAAAAAAAATATTATCAGAAAGTTAGATCAGTTGACAGACTTTCGGGCTTCTGACTTCCCGTAACGTAGATCAAAGACATTCCTATGACAACTGGGACCTTCTCGATGTGTAAGCCATCACCATCCATGGACTGACCGCGGCAAGCGCAGCTTAACGTCGCAGATCGATCGATCAGCGCGGCTGTCATTTAGTCAAAACCCTATTCACCATAGGATAGTACCTATTTCGCAATTAGTTTCCTTCTAAATGCGAACACAACATATTTCATTTTCGTATTCCGCGCCGATGTATCCTCCCCCTAACTCTTGGCTAGGTACCCGGCAGCCGAGCGTCTGTATCGAGGTTTAGCCGCGGTTATGTCATGTTGCTTTCTTATTTACGTTGCGCCGTGAGAGGCGCCGACTCAGCGCCGAATACCTACGTTTATAGTGTTGTTAGGTCTATATTAAACTTATTTAGGTATAACTTTAGTGTCTCTTTTGGTCCTTATTCTTATGAACGTAGTATCTACCATTGAAGTTATAATATAGTGAACAGAGGTGAAATTCTGAGAGGTCAAATCTGAAGCAGCCTGACTAGGAAATTACAGAATACCACAGCCAATCAACGCTATTCTTCGGTAGTGTTGTGTTCCTCTAAGGAATGTCGCCAGAGCTCCCGAAAATGCGATGTGTCGACAGCGGAGGACCCGCTTTTCCCCTAAGCTGTCGGCATAGCGAATCATTATGTTGAAGGGTCGGCAACGCGCATGTAATACTCGGTGTTGCGCACGTCTCATAGGCTACGGTAACCGCTTACCATCAGACGGGCCGTACGCCTGGTTGCGTAAAATAAAAAGTTATAGTTTAGTTAATTTTTTTTAATCGAGTAGCCATATCAATATGGAAATAAAGCTATAAATAAGCTATTATATTATTCCTAAGCGTCACACCATCGCACTAACGACCTGTCGCTGTAACGACCTGTCGCACAAACAACCTGTCGCTGTAACGACCTGTCGCAGTAACGACCTGTCGCACTTTCGTGTGTCGCACTAATGACATACACACCATAAAAACGTCTTGCATTACAAAAGTTTGCCCAGACGTTTTACTTTACAAAAACGCCCCACGATTTAATTCCCCTTCAATTCCAAACAAGTTTATGCATTTTATTGCTAATTAATTGCGAGGTTTTTCTAATTAAGACCCGGCCGGCCTTCTTACGAGCGGCCAAACGGCCACTATGCTGGAAATAGGCCATAAGCATTTCGATCGACGCCACTAAATAAAACATGAGCCCAATAAATTGAGCCTACAGTAGAATACGTAAGTTAGCTAAGTTTATGGATTTTTTGGAAATATTCTGGCTTCAGAACTGACATATTGTAACATGGAATATAATTTTTTTTTTGTGTTTCTTTCTGTTCTTAAACTAGATTTTGCCCGCAGCTTCACCCGCTCCGCGCTCGGTAACTACTTAGTACCTAGGAATAGTTAGAATTTAAAAACGAACTTTTCATTTATTTTTTGTAGCCTACATCTCCAGACTTCCGAACAACGCGGCTGTGACGTCACGATCTATAAATAAACGGCGTCGCACACCGCGCGGCGCGTGCGCATGTTGGCGCTTATTATTTTTAATACTGTTCTATTCGTGATTTGTGTGCGGTGATGGTGTTGCTATGGGATTCACAGCTGATTGGGGGCTTATGGAGTCATAGGTGTTAACAGATGTTACGGATACAAATAGATAGATAATTGTTTTTATTACCCCTACTCTTCTATATATTTTGTAGTCTAGATCAGTAGTTCTTAAACTTTTTGTAGCTACAGATAACTTTCAAAATTCAAAAAATTCCACTGACTCCTGCCAAAATTAAATTTTAGGAAAAGAAAAGAAAACATAGCAACAAAATTAATTTCATTGCTTAGTAATTTATAATGTAAACTAACCAATAAAAGTGATTTTTAATACGAGTGAGCGGTCAAACAAACGATGCGTGAATTACTGCATAATATTTCTAATAAATTAATAATATATCTGAGTGGCTGTGCACCCCTGGCACTCATGTCATGGACCCCACTTTAAGAAATCATAGTCTAGATGAACAGTATGTAAAATAATGTAAGTCATTGTATTCCCGTGCGAAGCCGGGGCAGGTAGATAACTATAATAGATAAAGAGGCGAGCTTGCAAGAAAATATAGAAACCAGTAGTGTCGCGGGGTCACGTCTGCTGCTGCTGTCTGTAGTCGGGTACGAACTCGTACCTTTACTGTGTTTCCCTTACAAAAAGCTACTAATAATGCTGGCTAGGAAGGCGGCCCGACGACACGGTACACAAGTTCCATAGATCCTGCTCGGTTTATGAACTAAACTGCTGTACTTACCAAAACTGCATGATGACGCAAGTTACCGAAGATGAAGTTAAATAAAAATCTCTCTCTTGTAAGTTCACACACAACATATTTTTAACACTCCACTTAACGTACTTAGTAGACAGCAGAAAAAAAAACGCATACGCTTATGATAAAACTGGAAAGAACAAGAAAAAGGCGCGAGCACAAATTACTTGATATCACAGTCTCAAAAAAAATCGAACTACCCACTAACCGTCGTTATGACAGAAAAACAAACAGTTTTACAAATGTGTTCGTGCCGTCCATTATTTTCTTTAAACGATTTTTCTTTTATATAAATAGATTACTTTTATATAAACTAAAAAAAAATCGTAGGTACCTATTGTGCAAATGCAGTGTGATAATTTGATAAAATAATTTTAATAATAAATTCTGGACGTATTTTTCATTATAAAAGTACCGGTGTTGACAGATAGATGGCGCTGTCGTCGTTGAAATTCATACTTTGTATGGAAGACGAACTAGCATGCAAAGATAAGTCAAAGTCAAAGTCAAAGCATTTATTTCAATTAGACCAATTACAGGTACTTTTGAATTGTCAAGGAGTCTGTCAGTTAGTAATAATGATGAAGCTAGATGCCCGTTCCAAAGCGTAGATTCCTATGGAGAAGAACGGGCAAGAATTCGTATGACAACCGGGACCACAGATAACTATATATTAGTCAACCGGGACTAGGCTCTCTGAGGCACGGAGGGGTCTCGTTGTTTAAGCGTGAAAACGCTCAGGCAGGTGGCTTGCTTAGTAAAACGAACGTTTTAGAATGATCGCGACCGGCCGCACTGCGCGCTTGGCGCCTAGCTAGTCAATCCGCAGCGCGCAGTGCGGCCGGTTGCGAGCATTCTAAAACGTTCGTTTTACTAAGCTCGACTAGGTGACTAGCTAGGCTCTAGGCGCCTGTGCGTTCGTAGCCTAAGCGATAAGTTAAGCTTGACCGCGGCAAGTGCAGCTTAACTTATCGCTAACTTATTATATCCATGGATAGGTGACCATTCTTACATTAATTATTTTTATGGTGTACCAAAGGCTTTTCACATCTTCCTTTCCAAACAGCACCACACTTCATCACAGTATTATCTAAGTAGGTAGGACAGGCACTTGAGTGCGGTATTGTGATATTGTTTACGAGATCTCTCTGAGAATGACGTCGAGTTCGAGTGTCACTCGCTGACACTGACGTACTAGTGTTGATGAGTAGGTTGGTACCTACTTAGTGGGCTCTAAGTTTTAATTAAGTAAACAATGTTATTGAATCTATTAAAAATTTGCTGATTTTTAGGGTTCACCTCAAAAGGAATAAATAAAATGATAGTAGATACCTAAATAGTAACTCAAACCCGACACGACAAAAATCGAACTGTAAGGGCGTTTGTGCACTACAGACGTTTTCAATTCGTATTCGGTTTTAAACGGAATTTTAGCCAATAGGCCGACAGAACGATCCCCACCACTTTTTAAAACGTATGAAAAAAAAAACCGGCCAAGTGCGAGTCATACTCGCGCACCGAGGGTTCCGTATCATGGACGTAAAAAGTGAAAAAATCCGGACCGCTTAACTAAGTTTGTTTGTGAAGGAATATTGATGATTTTTAAAAAACTGTGGTAGTTTGGTACATCGTTTTATTTTTGGTGCAATATTGGGATCAATTCCAATCAACTCTAATTATTTCAGATTTTTCGCTCCGCAAACTTCGGAGATAAGGGGGGGTAATGGTATTTTTTCAGACATCTATGAGACATAAAATTAAATAAAAATATATTTTGAAATATGCAGATCAAGCCCTTTCATATGATATGTCATATGACCTAGTAACCCCACTTTGAAAATTTGGACTCCCACTCCGGCCCCTTTTGCAATAAAAATAGTTTTGTTTTTTTTCATTTGCAATAAAGTTGGACAAGCATTCTTTATAACTGTTCCAAATTTCAAGTCGATAGCATTTGTAGTTGCTGAAATAAGCAGGTGTGACAGACAGACAGACAGACAGACGAAGTCGCACCATAAGGGTTCCTTTTTACCATTTTGGTACGGAACTCTAAAAACGGTCCATGAAAAAACGTGCTGTAAACGTGTAGTAGGCATAAACAGCCTATAGCATGAAACAAGTAGGTAGGTACCTACCTAAATATTCCTGTCTGATAGTCTGAAATTCTTCTTCAAACTTAAGGGATTCTGTCTGAAAAACTTGATAAATCAACGAAAACTTTAGGTGACGGCAGCTCTAAGCTATGGTCGCGTACCACCCTATTACCTACTGACTAACAAGCAAGCCCAGGGTGGCATGCGACCACGGCTATACCTACCCTGGACATAAGCATAATCGGCCTATATAAGGTCTTACCCTTCATACTCGAAATATTTTAAGAGGTACATCTGTAGGTGGTAAAGATATGTACTAACAAACGAAAAAAAAATTGATCCCAGTATATTAATTTTTTAAATAAATTAATTTAAAATTATTTGACACAAATAAAAAATATTGTTTTCAACATCCATTATGCTAGTTTTTACGTAACTTACTAAACTAGCGTAATGGATGTCGAAAATACTATGTTTATGTGTCAAATGATTTATTTAAAATAATTTAATTTATTTATTTAAAAAAAAAATGTCAGATCAAGTTTTTTTTCGTTTGTATGGCATCTCTACCACCTATAGATGTGCCTCTTAAAATATTTCGAGTATGGAGGGTAGGAGACCCTATATAATGTTCCCACTGCTGGGACACAGGCCTCCTCTCTGTGAGAGGGAGTGGGCCCTAGTCCACCACGCGGGCCCAGTGCGGGTTGGTAGACGTCACATGTCTTCGAATTTTTGGTTCTAGGACATGCCGGTTTCCTCACGATGTTTTCTTTCAGTGATAATTAATTTCTAATACGCACATGACTTTGAAAAGTCAGCGGTGCGTGCCTCGGGATCGAACTCGAACCATTCGCCGTGGGAGGCACATGGTTAAACCACTAGGCTATCACTGCTACATATCCTGGACATTAAAACGTTGGTTTATTAAGTTTTTCACAACACTGAATTCCGTAAGTCTAGAAGAATTTCAGGCTAGATATCAGACAGGAATATTTTCTTGTTTCATGCTTTTCATTTCGATTTTTGTCGAAGTCAGGTTTTAGTTTTTAACTAGGTATCTTTTTATCGTGGAAAATATAAGCACTATATGCATGCGGTTTAATTATATACCTACTCTGTTTATTTTACGAATCTTTATTCAATGGCAAACTATTTTTAGCATTACTCATAGGTACGACCTATGTAGTACCTACCTACATACTGCGTGCAAACCTTTCGCAAACATCAGGAAACAGATGCGAGCCGTCCGTTTGTTTGTTGTTCAAATATGTATTACACATATTTCATACTGTGAGTGTGTGTGCGAGCATCGCACATGAGTATATGACCAAATGGATGTGTGTGTGCGGTCAGTTTTGTTAGACAAACGCAATTACACGTGTATTTAATTTAACGTAATTTACGAGTGATGGTGGATATTATACAATTTTGTAGGTAATAATCCTCTGTAAATATGTCGGTTAGCACAGGAGAATAAATTAGCCTCAACAAATTGAATTACTGGTCTATAAACATTTTGTTCCATTCAGGAATATAGATAACTACTGGGTATAACTAGGGATGCATTGATACGTTTTTTGATGGATATGATACCGATATTTATGAACCGGTACCGATATCGATACGAATGGTGTTATAAGGACTTTAAATTAAAATAAACAAAATTAACATCGACAAAAAATTTCTTAACAAACAAATCATTCTCAAGTTTTAAGCGGGGAAAGGCGATTACGCAAGTCCGTATGAATGAGACCTACAGAAAATAGTCTCTCGGATGCGACATACCTAACTCATTTGTAAGTGTTTGAAATGTATCGGTTTATCGGCTAATAAATATCGCCGATACCGATATATCGGAAATATCAAAATATCACCGATATATCTATCGGTAGAGCAGAATCCAATCGCTCAAACAACAGCACGAAAACTGTGTTATACCTAAAATTCTATAGCTATTCAACAGAGACAAGTATGCCGCTATCTTAATAGGACCAATGTATTGGAGGCTGCGCGCACGCCTCTCGCGCGGTAGCCAATCACAGCGCGCGCTGCAGTAAGGGGTGGTGACACATTGAGACCAGTTTATGTTTTGCTTTATTTGGTCTTCGCGTTGCTTGTGATTTATGAATGTGTGAATGTTCTTTAATTTTGTTGGTTGTTTGTACGTTTTCGTTTTAATGTGTTTAAATTATGCTTTTGTTTATTATGCCATTGCAGTTTTTGCCAGTAGATAGGTATTGTAGTTATGTTTAAGTTCTATGGGTCGGGATTCCTACACACGCACTATAAGTACCCGAGTATCCAACACAAAAAGAAGGGGTACCTATTGGTTACTCTTAGTTGACAATTTTTTTTTACTTTGACGGCATGGTTGTCGCAGGGGCTTTTGCGCAACGTGTCGCTGGTTCGATTCCCACACGGAACAAGTATTTGTTTCGGGTCTGGCTGTTTGTGTATTATATGGAATTTGAGTTTCTAAACGCACCCACTATACTGAAAAAATCCTAGTGTGGAGGAACATTTTTTGAAAAAATAAAAAAAAAGTAAATACCGTATCTTAGCTTTAAATTAAACCACTGCGCAAGCTTCCTCTACCAAATGAATAAATAAATATTCATTAAAATCGGTTGATAATTTGCGAAGATAGCCCGTAAAAATAAACATAAAAAATATACAGACGAAATGCATACTTAGGCAGGCACTCCTTTTTGAATTTGAAAAGTGGTTCAAAAGACAGTCATGACACTAATGAAATCAATTGTTCAGAACTCGGTTAGATCAAAAAATCAACTCTTTACAAAAATACAAACTGTAACGAATGTCTTTAATAAGGGGGTATCTCTACGCGCAAAAGATAATATTGCAAGAAAACGGACCCTTTTATCAAAGACATATCAAGACTCGATGAGGTCCGTCTGAGAGCACTCGAACGAACAGACGGACGGAATTACGTCGAGTCTAACTATCAAGATCAACTCTTTGAACATATTGACATACTAGTAGGACGTACTGGGTTTACTTGCTTATATAAACATAGGGTTTTTTTGGAATTAATTTCCTTAACATGGTTTGTAGGAGTTGACTGGTATAAATCGTCACGTGAGGAAAAAGCGTTATGCCCCTTCCATGTGACTTTCTCTCTCTCTTTGTCTTTTTCTATTACATATGAGGCGGAACTTCGTTCCTGACGGGGGTTCCCCGACCGGACTTTTTTATTATTATTTCTTAAAACAATTTTACTGCCTCGGTAGTTTAGTGGTAGGACTACGTTTCATCCTAAGTTCGATCCCCGGATCGGTTTCCAATAGCAGCCCGAAGACTGGATTCTCAATACTTTACTTGAGACTAATTTCAGCCAGTCAAATGGCTCAAAACTAGTCTCAAGTTATGCTTGAGTCTTGAGTTAGGTTCTATTATACGATCTTTAGATATGCTAGCTAAACAATATATGCTTAAACAAACTTGATATAGCTATATAATCTACATCTCATTCTGATTCCTAGTAATATAATAGCAATAGGTACCCCAATTACACTCCGTGTGAATAAAGCGTTACAAAAAAAATCAAACAAGTAAAAACTCAAACTAATACTAAAAGAAACATCCTGTTTCTGGCTGGACATAAGACTCCCATAAAGATTCCTATATTCATGAGATAGCACAACACAGACAGACAAACAGACTTAATATCGGCTTCACATAACGAGCCCTCGTTAAATTCACGCTCCGATACGTTTTTTGTTCAAAGACTTTCTTTGTAAGAACCAAGTTTTGTTAAAAAATTATGTACCGTACATGTTGGGATAGTTTTGTTAAGAATCTGTTTGATACAAGGGTAGTTTGGAGATGTCCGGTGATCCGCGGGCTTTTCTTATACTTTCGAGTTTGGCAGTTCCTTCATTATGATTTGTGCCGGCAAGTTGATACATAAAATCCAAGCGCTTTGAGTCTGAAGTTCAGTCAAGAACTTCTCTATCTCCAAATGTCAGATTTTCACCAAAATATCTAAACCAATAGACGGTATACCTTGAGAAATGCAAAGTCCGGGTTGAAATGATAATCATATTCTTTTTTTAATTCTGTTTTTAAAAGATGAGCAAAACGTAAGGTTAATACGTAAATTTAATCAAATCAGTACATAGCAGTGGTTCTTAAACTTTTTGTAGCCGCGGACCACTTTCGGAATTCCTAAAGTTTCACGGACCCCCGTCGAAGAAAATTTTAGGAAAAGAAAACGAACGAGCAGTCAAACTTGCGTAAATTACTGCATAATTGTCGTAATTTGAAAAATCTTAGGAGTGAATTGAATGGCCATGGACCCCTCGTAATCATGGACCCCCAAGGGGTCCGTGGACCCCACTTTAAGAAACCCTGGTACAGAGTCTAACAATACAGCATCTGCACATCATAGATGCTACCCATCCTAAGTAGTAGGTAACACTAAAACTCTTATCACACGGTTTCCGAAAGGACTGAGGCCCTAGACAAGTTGCTTTTCTGTTATCGTTCACGCCAAACGACAAGCACAAAATGTATGGCAATGACATTAGCTGCGGAAAAGTCACGTGACTCACAAATGTCACTTCCATACATTTTATCCGTAGCGTTTGACGCTAACGCTGCCTGCAATACACGTTGGCCGAGTGTTGTCGAGTGAAGGCCAATACCAACATGTAGACGGTATATTTGCCTTGTCTTGCTATCGCTCGGTGTCACTTGCCTAGTTGGTCGAGTATAGACAAGCGCCAACGTGTATAGACCTCATTTGACGTAGCTTGCCACAATTGGCAGTCGCTCGCGATCACTTGCCTCACTTCGGAGCGGTGTCGGTTTTTCTGCACACATCAAACCTGCAATACATGTTGGCCGAGCGTTGCCGAGTGAAGGCCAATACCAACATGTAGACGGTATATTTGCTGATTTGCATTGACTTGCTATCGCTCGGTGTCACTTGCCTAGTTGGTTGAGTATAGACAAGCGCCAACGTGTATAGACCTCATTTGACGTAGCTTGCCACAATTGGCAGTCGCTCGCGATCACTTGCCTCACTTCGGAGCGGTGTCGGTTTTTCTGCACAAATCAAAGGCGCTCGCGCGCGCTCAGCCAATAGTGTCAGGGCTGCCAGATGTACGATTTTAATCGTACTCCTACGATTTTTTGTCATTTTTACTCATGTAGGATCGCTAGACCAAGATTATACGGAAAATGTACGATTTTTATATACCTAGCAAATCTGGCAACATTTCATAATGAAACGAACGTGCTCAACTGGCAAGTATGAGTTTCCGGGAAATCTCCAACAACCTAACGCGTACGCAGATCTTTTACTTCAATGAAGATTCTTTGTAGAGTCATTTAAAGGCTGTATTTGTTTGCATTTTTACGAAATTTATTATTTTTTTCTCTCGGTAATTATTGCGACTTGTTAAAAACCCTTTTTTCTTGTCAGTCTCGAGCGAGACTCGCTCGATCTGTACATAGTTTATATTAAATCTAATAGATTTTTTAATTGTGTAGATTTATGTTTTTTTTTTTTTTGTTTTGTTGTGTAGGCATATATATAGGTATATATATATATATATATATATATATATAGGTAGACATAAGGCATGTGCCAAATAAATATGTTTTCTTTCTTTGATTCTTTTATTGCATTTCCTAACTAAAACTACGATTTTTTGTTATTTTTAATAAAACTTTGTACTTTTAGGTTGTACGATCTTTTATTTCAAAATATTCTTGGCATACGATTTTTTTGTAGTTGTCGTACGATCACACCATTTTTGCACCTGACAGCCCTGCCCTGAATAGTGTTCACATGTTTGTCCGCGCCAGTGCTGCCATTTTAGTGCTTTCGGCGCTAGATCTAGCGGTTTTTTGACATGTTTAGCGCCGAATCTGAGAATTTAGCGCTATCTAGCGCTTTTTTGGATCCGGCCCAAGGGGCAAGGAATATACTATAGGTACTCTACTAACTCTACCGAGAAACGTGAACTAAGCTAAAAAGACAAGTTTTCAAACAACAGTCTTCTTTTTTAAATCCGACGACAAAATTTATCTTCGTTGTCGCACATACTTGTCACGCGTACCGACTGTGAATACTTAACATCCACCACCTTCTTTTTACCTGACTGCGCAACGCAAAGGAGGGTAATGTGTTTATCAGTCTATGTATGTATGTATGTTTGTATGTGGCGTTCGAGAATTATCAAAATCGGCCTACGCATTTGGTCTCTAAATGCGTAGGCTGATTTTGATAATTTATTCTTACGTCAATCGATTCGTCTTAACCTTGCGAGTGTCACTAAAGACATAACAGTAATCAAAATTCACCACAGCGACAACCAGACGCCATATTGTCAAAATGAAAAAAAAAGTTGATGAACTATGTCAAGTGGGGTATCGTTGAATAGGTATTTTAAAATGATATTTAGGTTCCTTTTATCATTTTTCATTTAAAATAATAGTTTAGGATATATAACTATTTAAAGTTGTTTAACAAAGCAATCATTCTCGCTAATTCTTACTTCTTGATTTAAGTTTTTATTTCAAGTATTAACGATATACAAACAAAAAAACAGCGAATAACTAAAAAGTATAGAATAAAAAATTATAATTTATAGAAAAACAAAAAACCCGACTGTGAGTCGTTCTGTTCTGCATTAGAATTTATGATTTGTTTTATGTGTGTATCGATTATAAAACTATTTCAATTGTGTAGTTATTTAGTATTACTTAACAGAATTCTAAACTACTGGGCTTGTTTCTTTCTTTTTAGTTTTTATTTAAGTTAATTCTTTCACGTATTTTTTAAAATTAGTTTTTACGCAGTCGGGTTTTTTGTTTTTCTATATTTTTTTTTTTTTATCTTTTCTTTTTCACAACTTTAGTGCGGTATACACTGACATAATAATTATAAGCGCTCATTAAATAAATAGCAGCGGCTGAGATAATTAATACGTCGTCGTCCATATTGTTTCGATGCACAATAAAAACTGTCAGTGTCCATCATGTGGGCGTCTCCTCAAAACTCGCCTATATTGGCCATTTGCATTGGCTTCCTTCAAACTTGCCGAACGTCTAGGCGCTTGCCTTGTGTCAATTTGTCTAGGCTCGCGTTGGTCTAAACTCGGCCAACATGTATGCAACGTCTAGACAGTAGCGCTTGCCTTGTGTCAATTTGTCTAGGCTCGCGTTGGTCTAAGCTCGGCCAACGTGTATTGCAGGCGTAACTTGTCTAGGGCCTCTGATCAGTTGGGCAAACTTTTTTTTTAACTGTTGTCATTGATTGACCTGTTGACCAGCCAATCAAATCCGTTGACACTTTTGGCAGCAGATTAAATTTTAATAGTTATTTAGACATCATAAGCTAAAGCCACAGATATTTATGAATTTCCCATGACACCCCATAAAATGAAATATCCAACTCAATAATAAATAATTAAAGTGTCCGCAACACCGCAGCCACCGCACAATGTAGCGGGAAGCAACGCGTGACGTCATCGATGTGGTACCGCGTTTGTGGTGTATCGATCTACCACCTTTGTGAGGACAGATATTGTTGTTTATTGGCTACTAGCTATCCTCTGCAACTTCGTCCGCATGATATACATGAAGCGCCATCTAGTGTCCTAAAGCAACTATAACCGTCAAAAGTTATTGTTATTTCCCTCGGGAACAGAACTTTTTTTCTTGATGAAAGGTACCCTATGTCCTTTTCTGTACCCCTGACAACGTATATGCAAAATTTCATGATGATTGGTTCAGTGGTTTAGGCGTGAAAAGGTACCAAACTTACTTTTACATTTATAATATGTATTAGAATAGTTACATCATCATCATCAGCAGTCTTCTGCTATACATGTCTCCCCGATTGCACGCTACTTTTCTCGATTCTCGGCCACTCAACAACATCTACCTATTTCCAGCCACCCTACGGAGATCGACATTACACAATCTGAGAAAAAATAAGAAATCAAGTAGAAGAATACTAATGGGATACAATTTCAAATGAATGCTAAATAATAAAAACATAACCAATTCGTGCAACATTTTACTGCAAAACAAATAAAAAATGGTTAATGGATGTTGTGTTCAATTCGGATCAAGTCTGCAGCTCGTTCCGCGAGCATAGTGACTGGAGCAAAGGTCTTGCCACTGATAAGCGCCGGCATAGACGAGGCGTCTGACACACGCAGCGACTTGATGCCTTTCACCTTCATGCGGCTGTCCAGCACCAACCCCATGGCACAGGTCCCACCAGAGTGCCACATAGTGTTCGACATAGCAAGCGAATAACACTCCCAGAATTCGACATCACTTGTCGAATTCTTACAAAAACCTAAGTCCACAATAGACGCGTTTATGCTTTTGAAGTAAGTCGAGTTCAATACTCGGATGTGGTCCAAGAACGCCCTTCCCATCAACTTCAAGTCAGCAGAGTTGCTGAACGTGCCTGCGTGAATAACTGGAGCCGCGGTAGGGTCAGCACTCGCCAGTAGCACTTGGCCTCGCGAATCAGGTAACGTCAATCCTATTAAAGAAAATATCATCTTCCTATTGATACTAGCTTCGTAAAACTTTTGACAGACTTCATCTGAGTAACCGAACAAAACGGAACAAATATTCAGCACATTTGTCGAGTTTGGCTCTAACAATAAATTGACTGTCTGATAATCTGGCCTGTTGGTTGATGAGTTGAATGCTACGTTTCCACTGAATGCTGGTGCAGGGAATTTATGTGGGTTGGGCGCTCCAGAGACCTCTGAACTCTCCTCCATTTGAATCATCAATGGAACCGCTGTCTGGTCCATGAAGTTTTGGCCGACAGGAAGGTCAGCAACTACATCTATACCAAATGACTCGAGGTGTTTTCGAGGCCCGATGCCAGAGAGCATTAATAGTTTGGGGCTGTTGAACACGCCAGCAGAAACAATCACCTCTTTCTTCGCATATAATACATACGTTTGGTTGCTAGAGGTGGTCACTTGCACACCGACAGCGACGCCATCCTCGATCAAGATCTTATTAGCGGTAGTAAACAATGACACGCATAGATTTCTGCGCTTCTTTGCGGGGCTCAGGTAGGCGAACGCGCTGCTTTGTCGCACGCCGTCGTCAATGGTGTACAGCAATTGAGTGTAGCCGAGAGCGGAAACCAAAGAGGTTGAATCCATCACGATAGTGTGACCGACCTCCTTAAAAGAATCTAAGATCTTATTAAGAAGTGGACTTTTTTGTCTTCTTATTTTAATCATCCCAGACGTGCCGTGGAGGCTGGCATACTCAGACTGCAGTAGTTCCTTGTCTGTCAGTTTTTCCAGTTTCTTGAAATACGGTAGCGTGCTGTTGACGTTCCAGGCTGCATCGTTAGTCCTCTCCACCCATACATCGTAGTCTTGCGGGTCACCTCGAGTGTACATCATGAGGTGGAGAGAACTGCTGCCGCCTAACATTTTGCCTTGTATTAGATGTGCGGTCTTCTCCCGTACGTTTTGCATCGTATAGTGGTCGTTCACTGAGCGGTACTTGTAGTCGTAGACCGAGTCCTTCAGCATCACAAATGTTGCCGGCAGCTAGAAACACAAAATACCATCTTTAAGTTAATCAAAGTGCTATCTACCGTCCGGTTTAAAGCCTCCAGATTCAGGGACTCGGTGACCCTTTATATTTTGTTTGTTATACCTAACATTAATTATTTAGAAAATATTATCTACCTCCGACTCCATTGGAGGACATCCTCCTGCTTCAAGCAGCAGCACGTTGTATTTTTTATTGGCTGACAACCTGTTCGCAAGCACTGATCCTGCTGTGCCGCCTCCCACGACGATGAAATCAAAGGAACTGCCATCTGTGGAATATTCACAAAGGCAGGTTTACTGGCCTTTGAAGGATTATGTTCAGCGGTGGACTATTAGTCTAGATTCTAATACGATCGGTATCGTATTATTTATATAGACGATTTATATTGCGGGCTATCATAACTATGCCTATTAGTGTAATTGTGAATGTAAGGGATGCGCTGCCCGAGTGGGTGTTTCCCAACAGTTACAATCAGGGTATCTTCAAGTCACGAGTGAATCGGTTTCTTTTAGGCAAGCGTGCTCCATCGTAGACCGCATCATCACTTAACATCAGGCGAGATGGCGGTCAAGAGCAAGCCTATCAAAAAAGTACCTACCATGGTTATCAAGTTACTGTCATGGATCTCAAGTTCAATCTGACAGTTTGACAGACCTAGCCAAATGTCCTTTCGGATGGTGATGTTCGTCGGGTCTGTGAGCTCTCTAAGTTAAGGTTGAACTACTTACTACATTTCAGACTAACCTGCATGGTTCTTACATAATTTAACTTAATTAAAAATTGTCTGGACCTTTGAGTTTGTTGCGTTATTTTGTATAATAGTGGTAATATCTTACTGGTGAGTGTGCAGTCAGCTGGGTACTTCCAGGCGGTGAGGTTCAAGGTCTGCACCACTTGCAGCGCCAGCCTCACTGTCTGTGCGTTGGCGAGAGCTGCAGCCACGTCTGCCATTCCTGTAACACATCGTACGTATCTAGAAGTAGTTACAGCTTCACTCATATCGGAGTTGTTCGACTAGTTTCGAACTTGGCCAGAGGCATCTAATGTAGGAGAATCAAGCCAATAATAGTATTTTTGTTTTCTATCATAGAATGACATAGCTTTTCATAAAAATAAAAAGAATACCCGAGACTCATTGATGCGGTTATTGATCTTTTACTATGCAATTGAAACGATTGACAATATTTTTAGATATATTTCCCTAAACATTGATCAATCGCAATTGATCGTTAAAATGTCAGAGAAACAACTGAACATTATTTAAAACGTAATCTTATGTTTCTTTTATTTTGACAAATTAATTGTGGACCTAAAACAAATATTTGAGAGGGGTCAATAACTGTGCAATAGGTAGTGTTATTATCACAATAAAACACTCATACCTATTAAACTTGGTGACTACTACTAGACCAATAGTGACCTTATACTTGGACTACGCAAAACTATCTGCTCCCGCGAAGCCAACTATAAGCGTCTAACAAAACCAAACACGTCTCTAACGTACTCCGTGCTTCTGTTACAAGCTCTGTTATTGCGGAATTTCATAAAAAAAATAAAAATAATAAAAGGTATCCATTTTCTTTAAAAATGTACAGTATGAAAATGAGAGCCCTTCAAATAACGTATTAATGAATAAAGGAGATAATTAAGTAGTTGAATAGAAAAAGAGAGAAATGACAGGGTGTCGTGCAATTTTTCTCTTTTTGCATAAAAACAACAGAGCAATTGAAAAGTGGGTCTTACCTGTAGATGTAGAATTCCAGTTGGAAGTGAATAAAATATATTTATGATCTTTTTTTAGCCTTATATACCAAAGTGACGAAGCGGAAATTGAACAAGTGCAACTGTTCAAATATTATAATCTACTGCATTAATTACATACTTTTGTTATTATTTGAATGACTCAGCATTTATTTCTCAAAAAGGGATGTATTCTTCATATTATATTCCTTCAGTTAATTAGAGAAACATAAAATATTTATGTAGTACCAGCTAACTTCTGCCCGCGACTTCGCCCACGTTTTTCGGGATAAAAGGTAGCCTATAAGTTATTTTGATGTATAAGCTATATTACTGTAGTTTCATCAAAATCCGTTCAGTAGTTTTTGCGTGAAAGAGTAACAAATATCCATACATCCATACATCCTCACAAACTGTCGCATTTATAATATTAGTAGGATAGTAAGATATAAGTATTAGGAAGTAAAAATAGTAAGAAAACGCAGATACGCTGAACGGACTATTTAATAACATTGTTGGCACATTATGTTAACGAGGCACAAGTACCGCCATCAAATAAAAGTCTAAGCTACAAGGTAGTCTCTTTCTATCGCGTAACTCTATCTCTTCTGACTTGGCGTAAACCCACTGAATTGCCTCCTCGGGAAGGCACGCCGATGTACTTGTATAACCCTCGTCAATAAAGAAGCGAATCTAAAATGGCGGCACTAATCATTCCCTCTCACTCGCACGTTATTGCTGTCTTTATTCTCATACGTCGGGTGTGAGTAAAGACAGCAATAGCGTGCGAGTGAGAAGGAATGATTAGTGTCACTATTTTAGATTTGATTCTTTATTGGCGCGGGTTATGGCTTAGAATACTTTTCAAGACTTTCACTAAGATGCGAGTGCAGTCACAGGCAGCAACTAGTAACATTATAAGAAAAATATAAGAGTAGGTAGGTAGGTATAGTATACTTCCCTAACAAGATATAATTTAAACCGGAATCTCGGAGGAAGAACACGACTTTTTCAATGCTAACAAACCAGTTTCGAGTTGATTCCGAGTTGATAATTGGAAAAGTTGATACCTTTACGAGCGTAACTCCCTGTACCATGTTTACTTACCGTCCTATCCCATTGGATGGGGTGCGTTAATGAAGGAATTACCTATTTCAGTTTGTATTATTTTTTCATATTTGCCATAAAATGTACCTAATCATTATTTGAAAGAAAAGAAAGAAAGAAAGAAAATACTTTTATTTGCGTCGTTATGACGCACAAAAATAAAAATAATGATACAGAAGAAAAAACTTAAGGAAAGTATGCGTCACATCCGCGCAAAACGGCCATCGCTCAGCATGATGCTGTGACCATTTAAAGTACTGATATACTTAACACTATAACTTAATAAAACAAATTCAGCTGTTCCATACATTTCGTCGATTAATGTGAACACAAATGTATGGAACACCAATACCTACTTGTGTTCACATAAATCTACAAAGTATCTACATAGTAACAATAAAGTCATAGTAACAAGTCACAAAGTAACGATAAAATTGTTCATAATGATGAGTACAATGACCCCTTTTCGGCTTTTGCATAAACTAAGAATGACGTTGTACCTATTATATTAAATTAATTTAGGTAATTTTGTTTATAAATTCGACATGTCCATCCATCACACTTAGCGACTATTTACTTTACACAATTTCTTTTTTTGTTGATACAAAAACTATTTTAGGGTTCCGCAACTGCAGCGAAAAATTGTGTAAAGTATGGGAGTTTGGACTACATGGTTAATAAAGACAGGTAGTCTGCCGTGCATTCCCTAAAACGCAGTAACAGGGTTTTTTGCGTTTTTGAGTTAAATATTGAGTTTTGACGAGCATTTATTAAGGAACACATTGGACTAACCCAGTTTTTGATTCGATGATTTAAACGGCCAAAAAACCAAATTTATGAAAGCTGTAACCACGCAGTAACTGAATATACACAAATTAGAATGTAGTAAAGAAAGTCTTATGCTGCATATTAGTCTGCAAAATAGCGTATAAATCAATAGTTTTTGCAGTATAAAGTATTTTTACCGCATTTTAATCTGCATATTATGTGTACCGTTTTGCGTGCAGTAACTGCTATGATTTTCCATGATTTAAAAAAAATTCTTTTTATTTTTAATGTAATAAACTAAATAGTATGTTCTTTATCAAAATTCAATCTTTGTTAACACCTTAGTCCTTGTGGTAACAAATAATCCACCATGAAAATGTATTATTATAAAAAAAACAGTGTCAAAAAGGTTTTTGCGTTTTTCTCGAAACCACATTTTTGCTCATACTGCGTTTTAGGGAATGCACGGCAGTAGTGTATATGAACCACCATACAGATTTCTAGCGATATAAAAATGTGGGAGGGTTCTATAAATCTAGATTTTTGAAAAAAAAAGTCTTAAATGGTCGGTTTGTAAGTAGGTAACTTTTTATTTACGTGAATTGCTCCAAAAGTCGTTTACGTGTCCTCCTCAGCTTTCCTACCGTATCATCAAAAAATCTGAAAAAAATCGAGTTTGTTACATGTTATAAACACTTTCGATGAAGGTTTGAACAAGGTGCGTTGACAACTTTTTGAAATATCACGTTATTTTCATTTAGTGTTTGTTGACCGAAAAATAACTCTGTATTTCACTATATCACTGTGAGATACAAAGTTATTATTACGATTGGAAAACTGAAATACTTGTTGCTGCTTATAAACTATGAACAACAATTTTCAATTTTGTGTACGAAACCAATTTAATAATAATATGTATAATAGAATGACGCTACAAAAGTCAATCAAATGATAAGACAAGCAAGTAATAAATACAGTAGATAACATTTTAAAAACAGTACCTATGCATTTGTTCAATACCCGATCAATTACTTTGGTATAAAAGGATGATTATATTTATTTCCCCGAATCCTACAACCACGGGTAAGTAATTAGGACACTATTTTAAATTACTCTATTGTTTTTATGTCAAAAACTTTCTTTAATTTCTATACATTTATATAATTACATGTTTAAATATAAATAAAAAACATTTAAAAATAGTAGTGTGTAGTAGTAGTGATGTCGAATTCTGGGAGTGTTATACGGTTGCTATGTCGAACACTATGTGGCACTTTGGTGGGACTTGTGCCATGGGGTTGGTGCTGGACAGCCGCATGAAGGTGAAGGGCGTCAGGTCGCTGCGTGTGTCAGACTCTTCATCCATGCCGGCGCTGATCAGTGGCAAGACTTTCGCTCCTGTTACTATGCTCGCTGAACGAGCTGCAGACTTGATCAGAATTGAACACAACATCCTGTAACTACTCGTACAATTTTTCATGTATTGTACCTACTCGTACTTTTAAAATATATTGTATCACAGTAAAATAAATGTTGCACAAATTGTTTTTTTTTTAAACCTCTATTTAGTACTAAATTACAGCAATACTGTTTGTCTATCAGGCTCTGTTAGATACATCAAAAACAACTAATCTAGACTGTTATATCAAAAGCTTTTTATATGTCTAAAAAAAATATCTGTCACTTAAATAAATCAGCCATCCACCTCTTGCTAATTAAATTTTCTATTCACATTGAAATTTTAATTGCTACAGGTCTCGATAGGAGCAGTAAAAACCGCCGTAAACCGGTTCTACGTAACGCCATCTATCGGCAGGGGCATTAAACATTTAGTATCCTACTCGTAGCTCCATCTATCGGCGGAGGGTAGTAAACATTTACTGCCGCGCGACGGTTGTGACGCTGTATACGTCAATTTTAATTTATGGCGATGTTCAACGAATTGTAGATTGTTTTAATGGAAGGGGTGAGATTGTTCTGCTATTCTGCATGTATTGGTATGTGGGGGTGATCAAATGATATTACTTTTGGGAAGTTTAAGTCCTTCCTTACACCCAGAGAGTTTATTAGGGAGTTAAACAATATAGGTACTTGATCTTACAACTTGACTGTAAATTTCGATCTTGTAGAACGAAACACCGTGCCATATTTCTAGAGGTTGTTTGGACTCATAATAATTAGTATAGCAACATTTGATAGGTCGTAATATGAAAATTGGCTAAAAATGTTTCGTCTCGCCTCTCCATACGAATTGACCCGGTCAGCGGGTATACATAGGTTACTTTTCATCCATTTTCACGCAGACCAAGTCGCAGGCAACAGAATTTTGATATTTTCTCCACGTTTTCAAGTAATGTTTACTTAAGTTCAGCTCACCCTTCACAAGAAGACTTCGTAGTCGTGTTAAATAAAGCGGCGAGGGTACTCGATAATCGAAGTCTAGAGTTAAGTCTCCAAACTAAACTTAGTTCGGATGCAGTTCGCTAACTATGCGGTTACATGACGACGCGCGTACATGAGCGATAAAGGGAACACTGAAAGTTCTTGTTTTGAACATGCCTAGTGACGGATTGGCGTACAGGCAATGTAACGGATTGGCGTAGTGTTGTAATAAAAGTGCAGTAATAATAGTGTCGTTTTGATTGAGTTCATTGGAAATGTACGAATAATTACGTAGTTTCATAGTCATAGATAATTTCTTTGGTTCTGTGTCGAGTCCATTGCTTGTGATAGTAAGAAAGTCAAAAGAAATTCCTTAGCCTCTCAGACTGTTAATTACATATGATGAAGTTTAGTAGTTTTGTTGTTACAAAGCGCATACATAAATTAACAAGTGATTGAGTTTGTAGTTACGGAAAGTCGATACGTTATGGCGTATGATATAGTGATGTCGTATCGTTGGTCATTTTTGGAACGTTTTCTAAGGTGAACACATTAATCATTACGACAACTGTACCAACGGGTCTCCGAGTTTCCAACGAATGCAGAAAACACTAAAAGCAGATCACACTAACCATGGATTTTCTACCTCATGATTCAATAGCTTTACAGTTGAGTATTCTATCCAAAATCTAATAAAGCTTGGAATACTAAATATCCGAAATTCCCGGCACTAACAGGAGGGGTGTAATCGATAATGGAAGTAGTTGGCATCAAGCAAGTCTTAGTCGAGCTGCACTTTGTTAACTATGTGGTTGCCGCTCACCGGCTCTGTGACGTAATGGCGTAGTGATTCAGTGACGTCACTATTAGTGGCGTACTTTGGCGATCGATCAGTTATACGTACGTTTGGAGGTAAATATTTGTTACTAGCTGCTAGCTTTCACTCGCATCTTCGTAATTACTTCATGGCACTACATAAATAAAAAGTATTATTTTATCTGCTAATCCAGGACAAACAGGGCAGGGCAACAGGGGCTGTGGCCCCGGGGCCTCCACAAGAAAGGAGCCTCCACAACTAGATTTTTAGGGTACCCTACCCAAAGAGTAAAAACGGAACCCTATTACTGAGACTTCGCTGTCCGTCTGCCTGTCTGTCTGTCTGTGTGTCTCCAGGCTGTATCTCATGAACCGTGATAGCTAGAGAGTTGAAATTTTCACAGATGATGTATTTCTGTTGCCGCTACAACAACAAATTAGTACCTACTAATAATAAATTAGATGAAATTTTTATTTCGTCTTATTAATTATTTTAATGTTTTGCCTTTTGAGGTACGGAACCCTAACAAAATGACTTAAGTTCTTTTGGCCGCTGCGTCCAGGTATACTGTTATTAAGTAGATGAGTAAGTAGGTACCTACTTTTCATCTAAAAAAATTAAATGTCTTTTCACGCAGACAAAAGCTCTTTAATACTACATCTCCCAGACCTGCAAGCAGCATTAACACTGATTGACGAGATCGCAACTAAGTTGGCGTGTAGTGTGGTGCAGATGAGCGATCGCATTGTGTTTAGTGGCGGTTACAGCCGCTGGGGGTTAGTTTAGTCTCGTCAATTTAGTGTACCAAGACAATAACTGTTGGGAATTCGGTCTCTTCCTCAGATCATAGAAACAAGGAGATGTGCCAAGGCGCTATCGAGCTTGATGCCTGATCTTGAGCAAATTGCTCATATTAAAAACGTACGCGCTGGCGACGAACCAAACACGATCGATAGTATAAATACAGTGTTTTAGTTTAGTGCTAGTGTTGAGTGACGATTAACAGTGTTAGATTGAGGGTGTGCGGAATGTTCAATGCGTGGGAGATCTTTTTATTCACAAGGACCGCTTAATTATGCGCGTAATTGTATCGAAAAATGTACTAAAAGTGGCATCAGTTGTTCCCGTACTAATTTGCTATGATGGCATATCTCCTTGTTTCTAAGATCTGATGTCTCTTCCATCTTCGATGGCATGGAGTTACTTATAGGTGCTTCTAAAGGTGGGTTGTGTGTTCAAAGTTTAGCGTCAACTAAGTTATGACCGCTTTAGGGTTCCGCAGTAAAACTAGGAACCCTTATAGTTTTGTCATGTCCGTCTGTCTGTCCGTCTGTCACACCCTCGTCAAATCTACAGTTCATAACCAATTTGTATGAAATTTTGCAGGCAGATGTCTTCTGTAAACCGCCATAAAGGCCTGTAGTGAAATTACAAAAAAAAATAATAATTAGGGGTGACCCCCATACATGAAACCGGAGAGGAGAGTACCGTTTGTGATAGTTATGAGAATACCGTTTGAGATATTGCGACACGGAATAGATCTTATCCAAGCCTACTTCCTACTAATATTATAAACGTGAAAGTTTGTGAGGATCTTTAGATGTATCGATATTTGTTACTCTTTCACGCATAAACTACTGGACGGATTTTGATGAAACTTTACAGTAATATAGCTTATACATCAGAATAACACACAGGCTACCTTTTATCCCAAAAAACGCGGGCATACTCGCGGTCGGAAGCTAGTCGAAAATGTAAACATTTTGAATTACGATTCTGGCAACATGAACAATACCTAGCTACCACGATGCTTAACATTTAGTTGGTGAATGCACAGCTACAAGTGATACACATACATTGCCTGCTCAACTGCTGCACTCGAAGTCGCCAATTAATCTGAACAATATGTGGCAGACAATGGCCGCCGGCGCATTGTTGCCGCTCGCAGGCGCTCGGATCACCGTGCGATCACTTCACGGTGTACGCTGTGCACGGATTTGATTAATTTGTGTTACGGTATATTAATATACGCTTTGGGTTTTAGTCATCGCTCTAATTGGATACAGCAATGGAAACTATACTATTGTTAAACTGTAAAAATCCGTGTCTGTACATAGAAGATATTCATGAAAAAACTGTCGGGATAGGGTACCGGGACGTAACCATGCCGATTTTTTTTTTGTCTGTATGCGTATCACGTAAAAAATACTAAATGGATTAATAAGGCTTCCTTAAACTTGTGTAGTGTGTGACGCGCCTCTTTGCCATATACCTACTTATTGTTAACTTAGCCTGAAAGCATGGCATTATAAAATAATATAGATTCTTAAAACACGTCTTTGACTCGTAGACTGACTAGCTTCCGCCCACGGCTTCGCCCGCGTTTTTGGGATAAAAAGTAGCCTATACAGGGTAAAATTAAAACCAGTGCGGATATTTTAGGAGGTGAAAGTACTCATGAATATGATCAACTTTTATTATGGGACCGACACTGAAATATGAAAAAAAAAATCAGCTGTTCCATACATTTTGATCGTGTTGTAGTGCATTTTTGTAGGGAACAGCTGATTTTGTTACCCTGTATGTTATTCTGATGTATAAACTATATTACTATAAAGTTTCATCAAAATCCATTCAGTAGTTTTAGCGTGAAAGAGTAACAAACATCCATACATCCTCACAAACTTTCGCATTTATCTTTATGTTTGCTGTTTAAAATTAAGAGCTGTGGATTTTGTGAATAAACAAATAAATAAATAAATAAATTTATAATACTCGTAATATTAGGTAATCTGTGGTATCAGTAGGATTATGCTTGCTTCACCAATCTAACAACGAACCCACTATTCCACTTATATATCGTGGTACTAATACCTATGTAAATCAATACACAAATACATTAGCAGTCGGGTACACAGGTAACTAAATTATGATTGGAATGCTCGCTAAATTCCTGAGCATTGCAAGCGGTACAAATACATACCTACCTAGGTACGTTGCGGCACAACGAGTGGTATCGTCGATTCTATTGTCGTGGCTGTGGTTTTGTTGAATACTGAATGAGCTTTCTATAAATATTATAAAACTGTAAAAAAGCCATGTTGAAGATATTCCAGAAAAAACAGTCAAGATCGGGTAGGTACTGGGCACCATTCCCATTTTTTTTTATTAGTACCATAATATTTATGTCGCAATTGACCTCAAAATTAATACCATAGTGATAGCATTTGTGTTGTGAAAATAAGGTGCTGAAGCAGGCCAGGCGCACGATTCCATTAGGCAAGTCTTGCATGCAAGTATGACGTCACACTTTGTGTGCAAGTGATTTGAATTGAACATTTCAGTTACAACTTGTTTGCAAGCTCCACAGCTTGCAAACAAGTTGTAACTGAAATGTTGGTACGCCTGCAAGTACGACGTCACATTTGCAATTTGTATAGTGGAAACCACTTTCCACTATACAAATTGCAAATGTGACGTCGTACTTGCATGCAAGACTTGCCTAATGGAATCGTGCCTTTAAAGTAAGAACTCTAAGGCCGAGATAAATAGTCGTTACTAAGCAAAGGCTTAGCCAAAGTAAGTGCTAAGCCACGTTCTAAGCATCTAATTCGAATAAATAGACAGTACTTTAGCATTTACTTTCGATGAAAGCCAACCTAACACTAAGCCAATGCTTTGCTTAGGCATAGTATAGATTTTTGAAGACTTAGCACGTTCTAAGTATGGATTTGATATTTGTTTTGAGGTTCTTTGCTTATCCTCTTAGGCGTCGTATTACAAAAATACTATAAAACATATGTTTTATTGGATTAGATGAGATTACAATTTTTATTATTATTAGAAATTAATTATCACTTGCTTTAACGGTGAAGGAAAACATCGTGAGGAAACCGGCATGTCCTAGAACCAAAAATTCGAAGACATGTGACGTCCACCAACCCGCACTGGGCCCGCGTGGTGGACTACGGCCCACTCCCTCTCACAGAGAGGAGGCCTGTGTCCCAGCAGTGGGAACATTATAGGCCGATAATGCTAAAATGCTAATGCTACAATTTTTTTCGAGGAGGTCGATAATTTGGTATCAGAAGATGTCGACCAGATGCCCAATATTCCAAGATTTCCCAAATGGTACTTATGAAATAAAATTAATCCATTCCACCTTTTTTCCGATCAAGAATTTATAGACAGATACAGATACGTTTGTCAGTATCTGTCAGTAATTTCAGCAAAGCGTAAGCGTAGACAGCGTCATTTTGATGCGTTCAAATTTATACTTATTTTAATTCTGGATTAAAATATTTTTCAGCTGTTTAAATGTAATTATTATTATTAATTGTATTAATTGTTCAATTTGGATTAATTTAAAATTAAATTCATTAAGGAAATAAAGCAAATTCAGTTGTTTATGAAATTAACATTATCGAGTATACTATGAACGCTTCTGAAGCATTAAAGAAAAGTAGTACTTTCGCTTGAACTATGACTTAGCTCGTGCTAAGCAAAGGTATGGCCATAGTAACGTCTATTTATGTCATATCGGATACTTTGCTAAGCTAAGTCAAAGCAGTACTTCCCGAAGTAATACTTTTGACTGATGCTTAGCAACGACTATTTATCTCGGCCTAAGAAGCTACAATTATATCGAGGTACCTTCCCGGGGAGGCCAATTCAGAGGATTTACTTACGCCGCGTCAGAAGAAATTTTACGCACGTAGTGTAGCTGTGCGAGCTGAATTACACTTTAATGCGTTATTGCAAGAGTCGATATTTATTTAACTATCCTTACGGAGTTGCCTTTCTGTAGTTTTCTGTGGCTGAAGTTCAAACCGACTGTCGTCGCTGTTGTGCGATGCATAAAGTAATCCAGTTTACATCCACAACAGCAGTACAACAGCTAATCAGTAAAATAGCAGTGCCATCGCTGAACAAACCCGTTCACGTAAACACACGCAACAAATACGCGCGACAAATACCGCGTGCTGTGTTGTGACGTCACACGCATGGGGGCGGGTGGTTGCGACTTTTATCGGTACCTATAGCGAGCTATTCAGGAAAAAATATTTAAACGTAAGCCTGAATGGTGAACGTGGGCTGATAATAATAAGCATCAGAGTGTAAACAAATCCTAAATTATACTTTTTGTGTCAATTATTTCCCGTCTATTTAACTTAACAATTTTAAATAGGTAGGAATATAGTATTATTTACATTTGTCAGTTTATCTATAAAAAATATGTTTTAATAATGTCTTAGGTTTTCGCGATTATTACACAATAAAACAAGTTTAAACGGATTAATCGCGTATATTACAGAGTTTTCCTGACGTTTCGAACACTTTGCAGCGTTCGTGGTCGCAGGACGACTGAGGTGGTAGGCGTCATGACAGCTAATTTATAGAAAAATTATTCTCGATCTACCCGCACAATCGATTCAATCGATATTATTCGAATCGTACTCGTTTCGATACACACAATAATCGCTCACGGTGTCTCGATGTTTTGTAGTCCGGTGTGAAGTTTGGGACTTGATTATTTTAAGAACTGGATTCCAAACAGGTGGTAATTGCCAACCATCCTCTCTATTGAAATTAGGATGTTTTTTAATTTCAATAGCCTCGCGAAGCATTCTAGGTACATATCGGTTCTCCTTTGCGAGGATTTGAGGTTGATCAAAACGTAGGAAATGGTTGGGTTTGCCTAGGGCATGCTCACACACTGCAGACTTTGTAGAGCGAGATTATTGTGTGCATCGAAACGAGTACGATTCGAATAATATCAATTGAATCGATTGTGCGGGTAGATCGAGAATAATTTTTCTATAAATTAGCTGTCATGACGCCTACCACCTCAGTCGTCCTGCGACCACGAACGCTGCAAAGTGTTCGAAACGTCAGGAAAACTCTGTAATATACGCGATTAATCCGTTTAAACTTGTTTTATTATAAAATATGTTTTATCTATAAAAATTAAAAACAAAAATTGTAGCTTCCAATCACTACTTATTATAAAACAATGTCCCTTCGCTGTCTGTCTGTCCCTATGTATGCTTAGATCTTTAAAACTACGCAACGGATTTTGATGTGGTTTTTTTTTATTAGATAGAGTTATTCAAGAGAAAGGTTTATAGCACCCGTGCGAAGCCGGGGCGCGTCGCTAGTGTATTAATAAATCTAAGAGGAATAATTTCTACTAAAATTTTTAAAAGATCAGTATTTTTTTCGAATTTAATTAAATTTCTGTTGCATGCATTCGTTTTTTCTGCAGTCAACCTAAAATTGATCTTAATAATTGAATCATTTATTTGAAGACTCAGACGTCTGCCTCGGTCACTTTTATGACATGAAAAAAAAAAAATAAAAACAAAAAAAAAACTGGCTGGTCCCAAACGAAAGGTTAATAACGGCGCGTCAATGATCAAAGGTAGATATTTGATACGATACCCGATCCTGTGCTATGGTAATGATGATTATCAAAAAAGGCATTCACCCCTCGTAAAAGCGACCCCTATATTCACCTTCGATGATGGTGAGCTTTTTACGTGACAAACAAGCAAACGGCTCTCCTGATGGTATGTGGTCACCGTCGCCTATGGACAATTGTAATACCAGAGGCATCGCAGATCGTCGAAAAGTCTCATGTTTAATTGCGATGAGTCTTGAGCACAAACGTCACCTGCGAATTAGTTCATTTTTCGGTCTCTTTGACGGAATGAAAAAGACGGGGGTGCCGAGGCTGCCCGCGATTGGTTCGAGTCGATGCTCGTCGTCTATTGTGATATTGTCTATAGGCCGACAGTGTACATGCGCAATTTATGCTCACGACTCATGCCGGTAGCTATACCTATAATTACACAGACACCTATACCCTTCAAAGCCTAGTTTGACTATCAAAATTAGAGCCTAGTTTGTTTATCAAAATGACGGCACGTTTTTTTTTTACTTTTAAGAAAACAAAGAAAAAATATCTAATTATTTGTAGACATAGGGACGCTACTGCTCATCCATTCTACATATTCTCTTACTTGCCCTTTACGACACGGGTGGGTGAAGGCGGGTTCTTTGACTTATAATAGAACAGGTGAATTAAATAAATATCGACTGTATATCAATAAGGGAAGGGCAATATTAGCGAACCCTTTCGAAAAGAGGACCAATAAGTCCGCGTGGGTGATCAAACGTTACACATCCGCATAGAGTAAATACCTTTTTATTTTATGCCATATTATGTATGCGGAGGTGACGGGAAGCGTTTGAATAAACATTATCAACAACTTTGACATGTTACTAAAATAACCAACAAATAAACTTTTTTTTAAATTATACTTAAATTAGACTACAGTAGTTTAGAAGAACTAATCAGACAAACAGACAGACACAAAAGGCGAATTAACTTATTATAGATTTGTAACTAGCTGTGTTTGTGTCTACTCGTTTGAGTAATTTTTATTTTCTGAAATGGAGAAAATCGTAGAGCATTCCTCCATCTGCCAAAAAAAGGTATTGAACCAAACAGAGTTTCAATCGTACGAAACTCGCCGATTGAAGCTAAAAATCAGCGTCAGATGATAGTAGATAGGTACTGTCATCTGACATCATGCTGACCTGATGAGCTTTTTGCCAATTTCGCAATAAGTGTTTCATTACTATTTTAATTAGATAGTAAACAAGATTTTACTTCAAAACCAGCTGACAAAAATACATAAACTACACTTAAATATATGACAACAATTAAACAGCTGAATAACAGCCAAATTTATCATCAAAATAGATTCATACATTTGTTCGACCGTAAAAATGTACCAAACTAACGTGCAGAGAGACCATCGCAATCAAATGTATCATTGTTATATTTCACTGAACCAAAAACAGTATCATTCACCCTAAATAGGCTCCCTGCATACTGGCGCGATATTTACGCGTGTGTTTAGCGTGCGTTAATCGTTAATAATGCGGCGCCGACTGAATAGCGCATCCATCGAATAGAGGTACCGGAAATGTATACATTCCATTAATGCATTACATTTTCAGTACCGGAGTTTATAAAGGCAAATGGATATTTGAAGCTACACAAATCATCCCACTAACAATAATCTATACCAATATTATAAATGCGAAAGTTTGGATGGATGGATGGATGTTTGTTACTCAATCACGCCAGAACGGCTGAATGGATCTAGATGAAATTTGGCACAGAGATAGACTATGGTCTAGTAGGCTTTTTATCCCGGAAAACGCGGGCGAAGCCGCGGGCGGAAGCTAGTAATTACGAGTATTATAAGCGGGAAAGTTTGTGAGGATGGATCGAGATGTTTGTTACTCTTTCACGCAAAAACTAGTCAACGGATTTTGATGAAAATTTACAGTAATATAGCTTAAACATCAAAATAACACATAGGCTATAATGTGTAAAGATATTGTGTAATAAAAAAATTAGGTACGCGCGGGAAACTGCGGGCCTAAGCTAGTATTATAAATGCGAAAGTTTGTGTTTGTATATTTATGTATTTGATACTCCTTCACGCTAAAACGGCTGAACGGATTTGGATGAAGTTTGACAAAAAGGTAGCCTGGGACCTTTTCATCCATTTTTACGCAGACGGAAACGGCCAACAGCTAGTGTAAGTTAATTATGTCTCTATTTCAAACACATTGTAGGCCAAAAGCCCAGTAGTTCAACATTTATTGTATACTAGCTTTTGCCCGCGACTTCGTCCGCGTTTCCGTCGTTTTTCGTAAAAAAGTAGCGTATGTCCATCCTCACGGTTCAATGGTATTGATGTAAAAGACAGATTAACTTTCGTATTTTAGTAGGGAAATATAATATGTCAATCCACAATACTGTTGAAAAATATCGTAATAAGGAACCGCAGAATATTATTATTAATAGCTGTGCCCGCGACTCCATCAGCGTGTAACTCCTTGTGTGTAATACAATCAGAAAGCTCCGAACTGCTAAGCTATCGGGAGTTACACGTGTTATTGTGAGTCAACCATAAAATATAGACATATGCTGTTGTGGAATATTTTTTAGATAATTTTATGTAAAACATTTCCGTCATACATGATTTCTATGTAGCTTTAACCATTAAGGCTGCACACGCGACGGAAGCTTAAAAAATGGAGTAACTTCTCCCGTTTTCCCAACATTTCCCTTCACTGCTCTGCTCCTATTGATTGTAGCGTGATGAAAAGTATACTATAACCTGCCCAGGAGTATGAAGAATAATTGTATCAAGTTTCGTTAAAATCCGTCGAGTAGTTTTTGTTTCTATAAGGAACATACAGACAGACAGACAGACAGACAAAAAATTTACTGATTGCATTTTTAGCATCAGTATCGATCACTAATCACCCCCTGATAGTTATTTTGAAAATATATTTCATGTACAGAATTGACCTCTCTACAGATTTATTATAAGTATAGATATATAATTTGGATGCCGCACGACCCGCACGACCCGCGCGTCCGCGCGACCGCGAGATTCACGCAGCCGCGTCGATGTGTACACTCGCGACCATTCGCAAATTACAAATGGAATAGATAATTATTGTTTGTTAGATTTTACAAATGTTTTGTTGTGTTGTGTCAATAAAGTAATAACAATAGGAACGTATAATTGTGTATATTTGTTAGTGTTGTCGCTTGTTTGGTCACAGTTCAGTTGATGCAGATTTTGTAATTATTTGGTTGGTTTTTCATTAGCTTGACCAGTTAGATGTTTATTTTGTTGAAGTTTTTTTTATTATTGCACTAAGGGTATTACTTCGTATAAATAGGTCAACCAGGGAAATTATACAGTCAATTTGTTTATTTGTCGTATCCGGTCATTAGTACAGGACATCAATTGACAACGAAATGCAAGTGTGAAGTTGTCGCGCTTGACAGAGTCTGGCTTGACGTTCGTGCGAGTCGATGGGCGACCGAACCGCATTGCAGTCATCCCGACTGCAATGCGGTTCGGTCACTTAGCCACTGGACGTCGTGCTGACTACATGTGCCTAGGAACTGTCCTACGTTTTCTTGTGTTCACTCGAGTACCCACGACAATGCCCACAGTAACCAAAAACTATGTCGAATCGTGAAGAGGAACCCTGTTCGTATCTCGGCTAACCCCTTCTGCGATATATTATTTTACAACTTTAGTAAATAACGCCTGAGAACAGAATCTTAAGACGATCAGTAATGTGGTCCTAATTTACGCCATACACGATCAAGGATTCAATTTGCATGAGATTTAGGCTTGATCTTAGATCAGAGAAACAAGAGAGATGTGCCAAGGCGCTATTGAGCTTGACGCTTTGATAATTATGATCAATGTGATCATGTTGCCGACGAACGAGATCGATGATTTATATACAGTATTTTAGTTTAGTGTGAGTGATGAGTAACAAATAACAATGTTAGATTGAGGGTGTGCGGCATTTTCAATGTGTGGGAGTTCTCTATATTTACTAAGGAGCGTTTGTAGTTGTGAAGCACACTGGTTTAAATGTGTCGACAGTGGTTCCCGTACTAATTTGCTATGATAACATATTATTATCTCCTTGTTTCTATAATCAGAGGGCTTGATCAAATAATGTTGACCATGAGTGGACATTATCAATTAGCATGAGAAGTGAATATTCTGATGTAATGCTTGTTGAGGCTTGATTTAATTTGCAATTCATTCGTATGGACATGTCTTATGTATGTATGTATGCCTTTTATCTTTATCCCATCTGACACCGCCAAAGGCAACTCAGAACTGAATTCATTAAATAAGGAAAACATAATTAATTAAGAAGAACCATATTTGTAATTCTATTCACTCGTAATAAAAATAAACGCTAACGAAAAGCTGTTTAAGCATTAATTCATTACTTAACATTCAATGTACGATACTTCGTATTAACAAAATGTTCTTTTATTCGATCTTCCTTATACCCGTCTCGCTCACACGTACAGCTTTCACGTGTGTTAGAAAAGGATGGAGATACAACAGCAGTGGCCCGTCAATTACTTGACGACACTCGATTGGCTTTTGTCTCGCGAGTCGCGCCTACAGATGATAGCGGTACAAAAATTGAAGAATAGATTTAATAAATTTAAGTTTAAAAGTATTAGCTTTTTCTTACATGAAAAGATCCGTATATCTATGAAATTGTAACATAAATATTAAAACGATGGTACATTTCAGCTTTAACGGGGTTAAAGCTCCTTAAAAAATTTGGGGTCTAGTCAGATATACTGCCACCATACCAATTTCTGCTACTAGATGGTATGTTGTTGAGATATTAATAAATGCTCATTCATACAGGTACGTGAGACTTATTCTACTAATATTATAAATGCGAAAGTTTGTGTGTGTGTATGTTTGTTACTTCTTCACGCTGAAATGGCTGGACGGATTTAGATGAAATTTGGCAAAGAGGTAGCCTGGGACCTGGAAAAATACATAGGCTATTTTTCATCCATTTTCTGCAGACGAAAACGCGGGCAACAGCTAGTTAATATTTATTCATTGAGCTTAGATTACTTCCCATCCGGTAAGTTCTAGGAGGCATAAGTCGTTTTATATGCAAAAGTAATTGTTTCTACCTGGTTGATATTTCTTCACGATTAAACCACTGAACATATATTTTAAAGAAATTTGGTATGGACATAGCATTGAACCATAGCAAAGGACATGTGCTACTTTTTATCTGGATGTATAGAATAGTTTATCTAGCATACGAGTGAAAACACAAGCAAAAACTAGTAATATACTTTAAGGTATGAATAATTCAGATTGAAGTTAAATAACCAGAACAAATCTAAAAAAATACTAGTTCATACAAAGATTCCTCAATTTGCAGGTCGTGTAACATCGAGTGTCCCACAATTTAATTGGTCGCCATCCGTCACGGTCACAACTTGGTTGCGCTGCGTTTTGCGAGCGCGCCGCGCCGCTGTGGTGGGTGACTACCTTTATCTTTTATAATTATAATGGATCTAGAATAATCTAGATTGTTGAAAATAAAATATAGCACTGGTTTTAAACTATTAGTTATGTGATAACTTCATTAATTATGTTTATATTATTATCAAGGATTCTAAAGCTCCAAAATCTTGAATATCGACGCAAAGTTGGTCTATCGGTTTATTATCGGATACATTTCGGAGAGTGTGCTTCAGATCTGCGTGATCTAGCCATCTCTAGCCATTTTTTTCTATCGTATAGTCAGAAGCATGAAAAAGCAACATCGTTTCATGATTGATTGATATGTCGAAAACCCAAACGAAGCGCTTTGATTTCACCTTCATTGTGACACCGCCAAACAGTGGAATTCGCTGCTGTAATAGGTGTTCCCCGACAGTTACAATCTGGGTGTCTGTAAGTCACGAGTGAATCGGTTTCTTCTAGGCAAGCGTGCTCCATCGTAGACCGCGTCATCGCTTAACATCAGGCGAGATGGCGGTCAAATGAAAGCCGTTAATTAGAATGAATAAAAACTTTTTTAACAAAAAATAACCGACTTCAAATAGCCACTACAAAAAAAATAATAATTTTGGTTTCGGAAGTCGGTGGCAAAAAAATCAAACAAAATCCAAAGCCACCGACTTCCGAAACCAAAATTATTATTTTCTTTGTAGTGGCTATTTGAAGTCGGTTATTTTTTGTTAAAAAAGTTTTTATTTTTCCCTTTTTAGTTCTTTATCTCGCGATAGATTACTTTGACGACTTCGTTCAACAGTAAAAAATCTTCTACGTAGTGAGTACATTTATGCATATAACTTTGTACATAGGAATGATTACCTAATGTATTATATACTAAAACCTTCTTCAAAGTATGTAGATTACGTTAGTGAAAACCCCATCCAAATCGAATCAGTAGTTTTTGAGAAAATCGCGCACATACATACATACATACATACATACATACATACATACATACATACGGGACGAATACAGAACCTCCTTTTTTTGAAGTCGGTTAAAAAAAACGCTATATAAAAGACTTTTATCTTGTGACGCTCACCATCGCTATGACACAGCCAACCCCATTTCTTCCATTAACCTATTATTGGCTAGATACCCTAATTTCCTAGTAATCTAATACCTACCATAGTGGCGCACCAGTCTCGCTAATTGTGCTAATTTCCACGTATTATCTAGATTGGTGTAAACCACGAACACTAATAACAGTTTGGGATCAAACCTAATGTGGGACCAATCAGCGCTAAGGTATAATGCTGGTATGCGCAGTGCTCCAGTGTTAGCTTTCTCGCCTTTGTCACACCTCCGCCGCGAAACCATAGCATCGAAACCGCAGTATATAAAAATAGTCCACCTGACTTGTCCGTTGTACAACAAGCGAAACTGCCTGTTCTAATGTACAGATTTTATTATGATTCTATCTCTTTACTGGTTACACCTCCGCGTTTAATTAATTAATTCGTTTACCGGTTTCACATTGTTATTTTCGCGGCGGAGGTGTTACTTATATAGGCGTCAACCTTCGTGCGATGTCGGTTACTAAGATAGCAGTACTATAGGTATGGAAAATCAAAACAATTTTTTTTATTGAGTGAGAGAGTACATAAGCACGCGAGCTATCGGATGGTAGGTGGTCACATTTCATTATAGGCACATTTCAACCATTTGGGGTGCCTCTGATATTGCAGATGTCCATAGATGGTGATCTATGGACATCTGCAATACCAGAGGCACCCCAAATGGTTGAAATGTGCCTATAATTACACTGGTATCCTTCAAACCGGATTACCGGGACATAGTAGGTAATGGTGCTTAGCAACAAAATTAAATAATATGGTAGATGTAGCTATGCTACCTCGGATAAGCTATTTCAATTTTTTTTAAATAATAGGCTTTCTTTTGAGCGCCATCTCGCCTGATGTTTAAAGCAATGATGCGGTCTACAATAGCACACGCTTGCCTAGAAGAAACCGATTCACTCGCGACTTGAGGACACCCAGATTGTAACAGTAGAGGAACACCTACTCCGGCAGTGCATTCCACTGTTTGGCAGTTCTCACATTGACTGTGGAATCAAACCGTGTCGTTCGCGTTTTTGGTGTATCTCTAAAAAGCTACATATTTTCATTTTTATAAAGCAACATTTTGCTTTTGTCGTCTGTTTTCATAAATCGCTATCCTTTTAAATTTCCCACGCGAGGACATTAGCGAAGTACCTGCCTACGACATTTTCGATTTATCCTCGTGTGTTTGTTTTAAAAAATCCAATTCCGAAGCCATTTCGGGATATTCACTTAATAAATTTGTTTACTGCCGCGGGTGCCATTAAATCAAAACCTTCGCTGCCCATGTAGGACAGAGGGTACTGCGCAGAACAGGCACGAGTCAGAAGGTCCATTGAGTATGATTACCTCTTTTTATGTGAACAGTGGTGGTCTCATAGAAATCTAAATAATATGTCAATCGAAATGTTATCTAATACATTTTACTCCCAGAGCAAAATGAAAATTTTGTAATCAGTCTCTGAACGAAATCCTGCGCCTAAAACGGTGAAGGAAGAATTTTTGAAGATGTCTTATAAAAAAAGATTTAAAGATATCTTATCTTAAAGGTATATTATCTTATCTCTTTAGGTAAGAAGTGGTAAAAAATGCTGTTCTCAATGAGGACGTCCCTTCCAGTATTTTGGTATCTTTCGATATTTGAGTGATGACGCCGAGTGTACTTTCTGCATATTTTTTTTTCTGTTGTGAATTTCAGTAAGGACGTAGGTCCACACTCGGTGGGTACAAAGTAATATTTTTTGTAAAAACAACACTTTTTTGTACGATTTTAATGTTTTGTTATTAATGCGTTTTGGTTATTTGTAACTCTTTTTGTTTAGTTCTACTTTGTTGTTTTGTTTATCATATAGCGTTAAAATTATCATATTCAAAAATGAAGCCTTAATAAATTCAAATCATTAATAAAGCGAAAACTTTGTCATAAAGCCTTTTATAGTGTTAAAGATTATATGGAGGACAAAAAGGCTTGGGATTGAGCTGTTCCAATACATACATGGGCCAATACTACTATTGACATAACCACTAAATTATTGCTCTTTTATTTGATTTTATAATTTTTTCTATATACACTTTGACATTGAATGTTTCCTTTTGAAACAATTTATATACAAAATGACATTGAATGTGATAATAATGATAATATATTGATTATAATTATTGTAAATGTGAGTACTATGTGGGTTATTATGTTACTGTTATAGATCTCAAGTTCAGTCTGACAGTTTGAGTACTTTTATTTAAGGGGCCTACCCAAATGTCCTCTCTGATGGTAATGTTCGTCGGGTCGTTGAGCTCCCTAAGTCTGGGTTGAGCTACCACGATACCCGGCACATGCGTGCACAGTCAGGTCAGGTCCACTCAAATCTGTATGGCTCTTTCCTCTCTCTAAAGGCCATTTCAGACTAACCTGCATGGTTCTTACACAATTTATCTTAATTGTCTGGACTTTAAAAGAGACATCAACCTTTGAGTTTGTTTCTGTATATAGGAAACACCGAACTCATCTAGCTTAAAAAAATGTTTTGACGTGTAAAAGTGTTATTTTTAACCTATTTACAAAATGAGGAAATCTACCTTCCGGACAGTACCGACAGACAAACGACCCTATCAAAATTCAATGCAATAGCTCCACAAATCCAAATTCTAGAAAAAAATTCACTGCACCTCCTAGGTTCCCCAATTTTAGAAGATAGTTTTTCATCCTTCATAGAGGAAAAAATTCAAAAATTTAACGATATTTCGGACAGACTATTCAAAATTAACTTACATTCGGCATTCACCTTAATTAAATACTGTTGTTTCGGCCCAAAATTTATTTATACTCTCCGCTCTTCCCCTTTATGGAAGCAGCCATACCTTTTGGACAAAATAGATCAAATTATACGTAGCACGATTACATCAATTTTTAATGTGGCCCTGGACGATCGAGCGTGGCTGCAGGCCACTCTTCCCATTCGTTTTGGTGGCCTCGGCGTCCGCAAAATTTCCAGTATTAGTTTACCCGCGTTCCTGTCCTCGGTATACGGCACTGAAAAGTTAACCAGGAAAATTTTAGCTCCGTCACTGGTTGACTCCGAAGTGCCGTATCTGACCGATGCTGTGAACGCTTGGAAAGTGGCTTGCCCGAATACAGTTTGGCCCGTCAACCCGTCTTCCCAGAGACAGTGGGATGAGCCGCTCTGCAGGTTGGTACGGAATAATATGATTAATACGTCCACCAATACTGCTGAGCGTGCCCGTCTGCTGGCTGTGGGCGAGTGGGAGTCGGGCCTTTGGCTTCAGGCACTTCCGTCACCCAACATAGGTACTATGCTGGGTGATACTACTTTTCGGCTCGCAACATGTCTGCGTCTGGGCGCATCCTGCGTGGCTCCGCATCGCTGCCAATGCGGTGAAGCGGTTGATTGCCTCGGACACCATGGCCTGTCCTGCAGTAAGAGCGCAGGCCGCATAGCACGGCACGCCAGCATTAACGATATCATCCGTCGTGCTCTTGTCACCGCCGGCGTGCCAGCTATTTTAGAGCCCCATGGCTTGGCACGTGACGATGGCAAGAGACCAGATGGAATGTCGTTGATGCCATGGAAGTTGGGAAGGTCTTTGGTGTGGGACGCAACCTGTGTCGACACCCTTGCTCCATCTCATCTTCCTAGCACGGCGAGCTGTGCTGGAGCGGCCGCTGCAGCTGCGGAAAACCTCAAACGGCGCAAATACAATAATCTTGTCGCTAATTATTTGTTTGAGCCGTTTGGGGTTGAAACGCTAGGGCCATGGGGTCCGAGTGCTCGGCTGCTTTTCCGTGACATCTCGAAAAGGCTAGTCGACTCAACACGTGACCAGAGGGCTGGCCTGTTTTTCGGTCAAAGAATCAGCATTGCCATTCAACGTGGCAATGCAGCCAGCCTTCTGGGCACGTTGCCCGTTGACAGCGATGCGGACGAATATTTTGATGCATAATTAAATTAGGTTTTTATTTTTATTCTTATATTTTAATTTAAGCTTGTAAATACTTAATATGTGTATATTAGATAATAAGTTATGTATATAGGTAGATATTATAAAGATTTATTTGATGTTATAAATAAAATTTACAAAATAAATATAATTTATCATTAATCATTTATCATTAAAAACAAGTTATAATTATGTTATTGTTATTTTTCCGACCACCCCTCGAGATTTTAAAATTATTTACTTTTCTTGCCCATATCACGGGCGCTACCTTTAATATAACATTTTCAAACCGGATTTTTTATTAATAAAATAATAAACTTCTCGCAATGCATGCAAAGTAAGTTTTATTATCTTAAATTGACAGCTTTTGAAGCTATTAATTAAGTAAAGTAACAGTGCAATACTGTATGACTAGTCGCAAAACTTTAACCCTTTGTATAATTAATCAGTGGTTAAGTCTTAACCACTGACTAATTAAACAACAATCTTTGTCATTTTTACTTCAATGAATAGAGATGGCGTTTGACTTATGAGCTATTTAAGATAAATAACGTATAATGATGGTTTACAAAATTATAAGTAAGGGGATTACTTTTTAGTACTTTAATACTTTTACATTTACAATGAAACTTGATTTAGTATATTTATTTTAAATCCACTGCGCATGATAACAACAAAGACAGTAATTCCAACCCTCTCCGTCAGACGAAGGTCAGACAGTCTGAACAGACGTGTTTTGAGCAAGTTCTCATTTCCTGCGATGTCTCGCAAAACAGTGCGAACGTGGCCTTAGACTCTGCCACGTAAGCACGGAACTTGGGACAAATTCTGAAGAAGGATTTAATTATAATATAGACGTGCGAAATGAGGATGTCCAGTATTGTACAGTACCCGGCAGTAAATGTTACCGCCCCCGTATATCTGCGCACAAGGATGCACACCAAGGACACATTTGTAGCGGGTGCAGTTTGTGTCATGGTGTGCGTGCTTGCGCGCTGATATACGGGGGCGATAAGGGTTGGACCTCATCTGGCAGCACGGAATCACCTTTTTCCGTCACCCTTTCTCTTTCTGTCGCTTAGAACTGCCATTTGCTAGACCGAGACAGAAAGCATAATGCGATAGCACGCGGCGGAATCCTCGAGGCGATAGGCATCACGGACAAAATGCAATGGTCGGCAGGGAGACTCGGGAACGCTGAAGCGCGCGATAGCATGCTAACGCATCCTTTCACCGCCGACTTCTGCAGCATGCTGACGCCTTTTTTGTCTGCGGAATACGACAGCGCGCGTTCGCATGCGGCAGCATACTGCAGCACGTAGTAGCACAGGCGGAACAAATGCGATTCCGTGCTGCCAGATGAGGTCCAACCCTAATGTATCGCGTTTCATATGTGGCGCCAAAATTATCTTAATACAAGTGTATGTCTGGTGTGTGGCTCAGCTTAGGGCTTCTTGCAGAGATGACGCTCTATAAAGCCGAAGCTAGCCATATATCATTCCAAGGCATGAAGTGTAATGTAATTTGTCTCAAGTCCCTGCTGCACGCGCTCTCCACAAACAAAGCTTCGTTCAAGCTATTACTCAATTTCCTCACTTCCGGCGATTGTCGATTGACAATAAAACGATTGAACAATCAAATATTTTGCTTCACCCCCGTCTTCACTCCCGCGTCACCCCCTTTCACACCTCTCAACCCCTCTCAATAAATAAGGAAATTGATTTTTGTTTGCCTATTTTAACGACAGATTTTTCGAGTGATTCTTTTCCCTTTTAAATGTATTGTATTGTCATGCTTTTTGTAAATTGAAATACAGGAAGTCTGCGCGGCCTCCTGATTGATTCAAAAATATGTATTTCGAGATGTTTTCTCTTGGTTGTTATTTGTTTGATTTTTCTTTATTGATAAACTTAATGGGGACCTTTTTATATTTTAAATGCCTTTTAGTTTTTATTTTATAAAAAAAATATAATAAATTAAATGTTGTAGGTATAACTTTTATAACATTTTGTCACTAATTGTTTATAATATCGCATAATTACTATGTAATAACTTCAAAAGACATATAATACAAAATATTATGGTTTAAATAAAATAGGTACACAGAATTATTAGTAGTTCTTCTATTAGCAATTTCATGGTTTCACGGTTTTAGATTTATTATAAGCAACCCATGTATGACTTTTTGCAACATTTCCTGCAACAAGGCCACTTCGCCTTCCTCGCGGGGCTATTCTTCGACTTCTTTACCCTCGCTTCACCAAAGTCCGGACAGTTCTCAGTAACGACTTCGACTCTATTTGCAGCCTGTTGTCCTGCCTTGTACTTTTGTATGCGTTCCTTCTCTGCCTGCCTCTGTTCCATCCATTTGTCCAGTTTCTCCTGAAGCATGATAAGATTCTTCATTCGATCTTCCTTCTTTTTCTTAGATGATGTCTCATTGCCGTTTCGCCCGATCTTTCCATAAGTAAGTATAGACTTTTTTATATGTTCATAACCAGTTTTTTTGTGACTAGCTTTTCTTCTTCCATCTTTAACAGAATTATCTGTTGTTAAATCGGCTATTTCTTTTAAGGCACTCGTATCTTCAGATGTGTTGGCTGCTTTATCGGTTTCTGGCACAAGTTCTGTGCCATTAAATTGTTCGATATGTGCAAGCAACTCTCGCATGTAAGTGATGCCTTCTCTGGCGTCGGAATCGTTACTTTGTTCTAAAGTTTTGATTGTATCTTCGATAGCATCGTTGATTTGGTTGTATATTTGTGACCTCGCTTTTTCTAAATCTGGTATTTGTTGTTGATCTTTCGCTTGTGTTTTTATTTCTGTTTTTATTGTTGCACATTTTACCGTACAGATGACGTATAATATTAAAATGTACAGAGATGTATTCATTTTTGTTATATTATTGAATAACGAATGCGATAATTTCAGTGCGTTTTATTTCTTGGAACAATTTTATGATGCTCATTCTCGTAACGATATTTGATTTAGTTTCGTAACGGTAGGCACTTCAATTCGTTTTATTGATATTGATTCTGTTGTACAATTGAAATAGTTTTTCCATTTGAATAGCATATTTGGACATCGTACTAGATTTATTTTATTTATTTATATATTATTATTTTTTGTGTGTTTGTTTGTTTGTTTGTACCGAATAGGCTCCTAAACTACTGGACCGATTTTAAAAATTCTTTCATTAATAGAAAGCTACATTACCACTGAGTAACATAGGCTACTTTTTATCCCGAAAAAATGCACAGTTCCTGTGGGACACGCGGACGAAGTCGCGGGCGAAGTGCTAGTTTATTTATATTGTAAACTACTGATGCCGAAAGAGAATTCTGTTGTTGTATTTATGCAAATATAGGTATTTGCCTGAAACTACAATAAAAAATAGTATATTATGCAATTAGTGAATAAAGGACGGATTTAAAGCGAGGGCCATAGATGAATCACGAGCTAGTGAAGGATTCTAACGATTGAATCACGACCGTAGGGAGTGATTCATGATGATTGAATCACGAGTGTAGCGAGTGATTCAAGTGTTAGAATCCTGAGCGACGCGAGCGATTCATGGCCCTCGATATAAATCCGTTTTATTCAAGAGTTGCATACTATACTTTATACCATGACTACGAGAAAAAGAAAGATTTAAGTGAAAATATACATATAATGAAGAAAAAATAAAGTTAAATTGGCTTTGATGTAAACCAGCCGTGATTTTTTGGGTAGCAAGCTTTCCACCTTTCCACTATATCGGCCGCCCTCTCTTTCACAAACTCAGGTGTTAACACATCTTCATCACTAGAATGCATTTTTAATCGATTAGAACAACACTAAACAAACACAAAATTAAAGATTAAAGTAACACTAAACTTTGTGTTCGTACAACTTACAGTATTCAAAATAGCGCCATTTACTAAGGACAGCAAAGAACACAAAACAGTTTTTATTCTAATGCTAAACTCCTTGTCGAAAATGTCGACCAATCAAATTGAATTTAGAACACATCAATATAGGTCGAATACACAGATTACACTTACACTAGATACGGCAAGCCACGACCAAGCGTGCCCTGCATGTTCGACTGTTCGTACTAAAAAAAGTCTGTTAGCTCAGTGACGCTTAGTGATTGAAACAATTCTGTTTACTCTGAGCACATCACTAAATGGCTGGGGTGAAGTTATCGTAGGTATAAAAAAGATGACACGTTCGGTTTTCATACAATCTAATAACGTGCCGCATCTAGCATAGGTTCTTTAAATCTGTGGTCGAATACATTGGTGTGTTCCATTTTCAAACATCAAAACAGTGAGTAAAAGTGCTTTTTATTCACTGTTTTCAGTGAAAAAAATAAGCTTTTTAGAGGGGGAATGGTATAAATAGTAGTTATGATACTATAATTATGTAATTATTTATTGATATTTTAAGATTCCAGCAGGTACAGTACGTCTAACAAAAAATATTTCATCTCTCCCAAAACAAAAGAAGGCATTTTAAACTCACATTGCCGATTCCACCCGACTGTTTCCGATTCATTCCGATAGTGTGCTATCCAATAATACAAATAGGTAAGCAGAGAGCCAGCTATCTTATCAGCTTGGTTGGTTGGACCGCACATTTGTATTGCGCTTATCAGTTTACGTGGTTAACGTTAGAAATAGAAATACGATGAACAAACTTTTCAGGATTTTTTGTTTTTAATACTGGTTCTAGGGTTCCGTAGCCAGATGGCAAAAAGGAAACCTTTATAATTTCGTTCTGCCCGTCTGTCCGTCCGTATGTCACAGCCTTTTATTGTCATTTTATGAATGAAACTTCGCAAGTAGCCTTCTGTTAACCACCTTATAGGAGAGTGTAGTAAAATTATGAAAAAAAAGAATTTAGGGGGATCTCTACAACTAGCTTCAACTAACGGACAAACTGACTGACAACTATTGTAATATTGTTTGACATTTCAAAAGTGCCTGTAAATGGTCTAATTGAAATAAATGTTTTTGACTTTGACTTTTGACTTTGACTCTATACCTACATGAAACTAAGGAATGAAAAAAAATATTTTCGCGCATCTCTTAATGAGTCCACATGAAAAAGGATGCGCGAAAATATATATAATTTTTTCTTTTAATTTGGATAGGTCTTTGAAAATAGCAAGAAGGTCTATTTGCAAAGTTAAGCTTCCCAAATAGACCTTTTATATTTGCTTCAAAAAATGTTCAAGCGTCTAAGAATTACGTTTGCATACCCTTATCTCACCAAAAATTCACAAAATAAAAAAACCTTTTTTCAACCTCAAGACATACCTATCTTTCGTTGGTATCTGGCTCGCTGCCTACCCCCGGACGATGCCGGCTTCCCGCACGAGCCGCACATACAAATGATATCTCTACACCGTGTCGATATGTCCGTTTGTGTGAAAAAACCCAAAAACCCGGCCGCGATAACACAGGATGTTCGTATTGAGGAAAATCCACCCTTAAATAGATAAGGGGATGATTTTTTTAAACAAAAAAGCTGTTTTATTTTCGTGAAAGTCGGTTCCGTATCTTTTGGCTTTATTGTGCACAATATCATTATAGTATTTTAAGACGTGTGCTCTGTCTGTTTATTCGCAAATAAACAGTCGAACTGATTTTTATTGTCGAATTGAGACGAGTATTAAAATAACCGCTATTATTTTACTAAAGATTTCTATCACATTTATAAAAAAAAAAAAAATTGATTCTAAAAATTAAATTAATTTATGATGTTGTTAAAATTTAAGTACGTAGCTTAAACACAGATACTAAATTCTCATCATTGTGATTCCGTTTTTACTCTTATCGTAGGGAACTCTGAAAGTGGACACAATTGGGGTTCTCGCGTAAATTGAACGTTTTGGTAACAGAACGGTTGATATCGGGGTATGCAGACGATATGCATGACATTTAGACAATACATGAAAAGAAATCAAAATTGACAGTATTATCAGAATGTCCCACAGTTATGCCACACGGAGAGAAAGTACTGAAAATATTGTAGATAGGTAGGAAGTTTTGATTCATGGAGACTTTATAATTTTTAAAAGTAATTAACACGGCATTTACTGATTTTTCTAAAGTTGCTTGCCTCATCTGGAAATCGAACCGACTAAATGTGAAAACAAGTGCTTGAAAAATTGATCGCATTTAAAAGATAGGGACCTAATAAAAACGTGTTAAAAAATATCCTGTATTTTTATTATTTATGCCAATTGAAAGGATCAATTATAAAGATTAATTCCTTCTAACTCACATAGTGTAAAATACATTTAAGTTTAGGAAAATTAATTAATATACCGTAATGAATCTACTGTACCCCGATCATGAGTTTTTTTGACGTGTAGTATCGTTAACGTAAGCATATTTTGAATTGAAAATACACGTTCGTTACATAATATTTATATAAATTATATACCTACTTAATTAATTTCTCTGTATTTTTTTTAATGTGCAAATTGTATAAAATTTTATCAAAATGTTCCAGGACTGCTGTATTTTAAATTCAAAATATGCTTACGTTAACGAAACTATACGTCAAAAAAACTCATGATAGGGGTCTTAAAAAAAAACTTTTAATGATTACTTAGGTAGCTACTTTTAAAAACGAAATAAAGTTTAGTCTCTATGACACAACACACATTGGACACAGGAAATGTCCAATTTTTAAGTAGGTACTTTCACTACTTGTATATAGCTTAATTGACAAAACCCCGCCATAATTCATTACTAAATGAACGGTCACTGGGGGGAATTGCGATGACATTCCCTTATGTACAATTCACACCTGACGGGGCGCGACGGAACGCATCGACGCGCAATAAAGCGCAGTTGGCAATCAAATAAAGTGGTATTGGCTTTGATTCTGTGAAACACCAAATTTACTGAACTTAACATACACTGAAGGATTAATCTTTATTGAAGCGATTGTTTATTGTTACTTTTGACAGCTAATCAGAGCTTCCGCTTGATTAGGATTTAACTGGCGTTTGAGTATTCGGGCATTGAGCGATGGATTACTTTTTGCAGATATAATTAGGAGGAGAGAGAAGTAAACAAGAGTTGTCATTTAGTTTTAACTTCTTTATCTCTCGTGTCGACTCGGTTTCGGTACAATTCCGGGACGGAACAAGACAAGAACTCCTGTCATTTTAGCAATTTTCAGTTTTTTAATTGACTTTATGTTGGTAAAATGTTTTTGCTCGGCCTCTAAGGGTCGTAGCGTGATATTAAAGCTGTAATCCACAGCTTAGTAGCGGCGTTTTGTGGCTCGCTTTATTGTCAACCATGACGCATGCTAACGCACACACAGACAGGTAAAGTGCAGCCACATCAATGCGACCACAGATAATACAGCGCGGCTTACAAGACGCATTACCGAGCTCATGTTACCAGATTAGCCGCGGTTCAAGTGATTAGGACGCATGCTTTATGGTGGGTTTAATGGGTCATTGACGGCGGCGACTGGCAAGGATGGGTTCGAAACCATAGACATAACCAAGGAATGTGGACGCTCTAAAAATGTATGAAATGATGAAATGAACAAAGCACTGATTCCACTGTCATTGTGAAAACCGCCAAACAGTGGAATGCGCTGCCCGAGTGGGTGTTCCCCGACAGTTACAATCTGGGTGTCTTCAAGTCGCGAGTGAATCGGTTTCTTCTAGGCAAGCGTGCCCCATCGTAGACCGCATCATCGCTTAACATAAAAAAAATATACATTACCAAGGAATGATGTGGACGCTCCAAAATTGTATGAAGTTCAAATAGAACCGCGACACACAGCGCGGCTGTTTGGCCAGTATGCACAATTAGCGGTTACAAGTTATATTTGACGAACAGTTGCGCTCTGGTGAGCCAATTGTGTCCTTTTGGGGGCTTGTGACATACGGACTTGTAGGCCGGCGAGCGATTGGAGGTGGTTTGATTATGGAGTATACACAACAAGATAGGAAATGTGGAGAATTTTGAAGTTTACATTAAATGGAAACATTATGTAGTCCACCACGCGGGCCCAGAGCGGGTTGATGGACGTCACATGTCATGTCTTCGAGTTTTTGGTTCTATAGATATGTTGTTTGTAGTTTGCTCACGATGTTTTTCTTCACCATTTTAGAATCGCACAAAGTGTGTGCCTGCCGAGGTTTAAACCCACGACCTACTACTTATATTCAGGGCTACCACAGTGATACCACTGCGAGAGCTTGAGAAAACATCTAAAATTTTTTTTTTTATTGATATTAAACTTACGTTTGACCGCCATCTCGCCTGATGTTAAGCGATGATGCGGTCTACGATGGAGCACGCTTGCCTAGAGGAAACCGATTCACTCATGACTTGCAGACACCCAAATTGTAACAAAGATTCTGATTTCTTACTTGCAAACAATCCAGTGTTAACCACAAAATCATTGAATTCAGAAGTTACATAATGCCAAGTTTTTATTCAGTACCTACCAGTCAAAATACTATGTTTTTTAGTCGTTTAGTTATTTTACAGAAGAATTGGGAGACCCATCTGATTTTAATCCAACTACCTCAGACGCAATAAGCAAACTAAATCGAAAACCAATTCGACTTGCAAACAGTAGTGGTATCGCCCATTACGGTGATGAGCGGTTATCTCGCTCGCTGCGCTCCGCCGCTCCGAGCGTTAACTCCGCTCAGCGCTCAACTCGCTCCCCGCGGATTTGTAGCGGATTGTTTCTGAATTTGTATAAACGTGGTATAATTTAGCTAAGGAAATAAAAAGGATTTTCTTCGAGTCCTCCCATTATAACGTTCTTGTGATAATGTTGAATGTAATTTACGATTGCGTTAATGTGTATAAGTTGCATTTTTAATGCTGTTTTGTTTTAATTGTGTTAATGTGTTTATATTGCAGTTTTGATATTTTTTGTTCTAATTGTGCTAATGTGTTTATGTTGCGTGTTCGATATTGTTTTGTTTTAATTGGACAAATAATTTATTTAGTACTAGATATTGCACGCGGTTTTGCTCGCATCTTAGGGTGATTACTTTATGTACTCGAATAATAAGTATCTGCCCTTCCCTTGAAATTTTGAATAAATTACGCAGCAGTTAAGATGCGTAATCTTTTATTTAGCATACCGTACGTAAATTCATTCACCTAGTTTCGGTGACGTAATTCTAGCAGATGTGTTATTATATTACGCTTAACTAATAACAAAAAACTTGAACGAGACAGTGCTTCTATTGTAAAATGCAAATCCAAGATGGCGTCGTTGTAAAATCTTTAATTTCCACCCGCGGATACACTTTGCCTTTGTAATGGACATTTGTGGACATTGAAACAGCGATTTTCAAACTATTTTTACCCAACTGCGACGAATCCCGAAAGGAAGGTCATATTTTATCCAACTGCGCCAAGGTCCAAAAGAAGAGGAAAATTTTCTACCCGACTGCGACGAAGCCCAAAAGGAGGGTAATGTTTTTAACCTATATGTCAGTATGTTTTTTTCGTTTTTGTATTTTCTTCTAGAGACTAAACAAGCAAACGGATTTTAACAAATGAGGTATCATTCATTAGATTTGTATCGGCGGCGGGCGGAGTCGCGAGTGACACTGGCTATATGGAATATGAAAAAAACCAACACAGCAGATTTTAGCAGTCGAGAGAAAAGTGGTAATGGGTTTTTCTTTATTCTCAAAAGCAGCCCGGAGTCGGGATTTGTGCTCCCTTATACACATGCAATACACTCGTCCCCGTGATTTGATTTGATTAGATTTCGTCAGTTGTATTTTAGTCTTAACCTTTAAGTACCGACGTGCTGTTTTAGTTACATAAGTACCGACGTGAGGTCTGCTAGACCACCATAGTTTTACAATAAATAAATATTGTATTTCTTTGTATTTTACTAAAAACATTGCTTCTAAGTATTGTTTAAACATCTATAATTGTTATTAGTACAACAAAATATTAAGATTTGTACACATATTACTAATTATAAGCATTTGAATCACAGATGTCAATTTTTTGGTAGAAAAAATAGAATTTTACCTAAATTAAAATTAAATTAAACTGAATTATTTTCTTAAAAACATTTTTTTTTAATTTAATAACTAAATAAACTAAGAACATATAAAAAATATAAATAATCAGGCTTTTTTATAAAAACCATAAAGCATCAAGTTGTAGCAATTATGAAATATTTATATTAAAACACTCAAAACTTATCAAAATCGCACACGCCGGACATTGCCACTCTCCACGAATGCTGCTGGGTGACCAAACGAGGGGTAGAGAGAAGCATGGGGTAATACTACTACGCTAACATGGGTAACTAGACTTTTCGTACACTCGAATAGTGTCTGTCAGACCACACGTCTGTACTTAAAGGTTAAGTATGGACTAAAATACCTACAACTGACGAAATCTAATCAAATCAAATCTGGGTGTATACACCTAACCCTTCAGGTGATAGAAGCTTGATGTGATGTCATTAACTTGTAGAAAACGCTCACAACTGTATTTATCTAAAAACTTTGCATATTTTTCATAGCCCAACAATTAACATCAACAACAAAACCCAATCTTGCGTCTATCGACATCGATAAAGACGTCGATAATCGAATTACATCGACGTTACGGTGATCGACGCGAAGGGGTTGAGCGTCGGCCGGAGCAGACGGGCGACCGATCTGCATAATGCTGTTATTTCAATCATAAATTATATTTGAGAAGATTGTGAGATGGGCTATGAATAAATTGATTATTTTCTTACTAGATTGTTTTAAAAGCAGATTAATGGTTTAATTTAAAAGATGAAGATTCAATGAGATTACGTGGTGTAAAATATTTTTACAAAGAGAGTATAATTTGTAGTTTTTAACGGAACGTGCCATCTTTTATATTTATCATAAATTATTATACTGGTAGTGCAATCAAATTACTTTTTTCAGCACTGTTAATAAACTAGTGATCCATTATTGTATGTTAAACCGCTTATTTTCAGCTATCTTGTCTATTTAAATGCATGCGTTTTATTACGCACATTTATTATATAATAACCTACCTTGGGTCCAAATCTTTTGAGTTCTATAACTGATATTTCAATGCCAATGTCAGTGCCTGAAGCACGAAATAGCGCCCTATTTTCATGGTTGATAATTACACAAAAAATCTGAACCAAGCGAACCGAACCCATTTTTATTGTGAAAACTGCCAAACAGTGGAATGCGCTGCCGAAGTAGTGTTCCGCAATAGTTACAATCTAGGTGTCTTCAAGTCGCGAGTGAATCGGTTTCTTCTAGGCAAGTGTGCTCCACAGTTATAGACCCCATCATCGCTTAACCTCAGGCGAGATGGCGATCAATTGCAAGCCTTTTATTAAATAAAAAAAAGTAATAGGTATGTACCGTATTTTAGTACGATAGTTGCATCACAAGCAACTTTTTGTATCCGAAGAGCAATTAATAAGTAGCTCGTCTACAACGAACCACATAAATCATTGTCGATATTAATTTATTAACTCGTTGGCGCGTTCAGTGAGTGAACGGCGACTGTAAGCAAGATTGACATAAAGCCTTATTGAATCTACTAGACGTCCGATAATTTTAAAGTTAATGGTTCCTCGGTAAGTGAGGGTTACATCTGGTGATATGACAGGTCTTAAGAGATGTAGAATGGAATTAAGTTTAGTGAATACTTCGTTGAAGATTGCCTATAATTGCCTATAATGTTCCCAGCGTTGATGGACGTCACAATATGTCTTTGAATTTTTGGTTCTAGGACATACCGGTTTCCCTCACGATGTTTTTCTTCACCGTCTTTAGAGCAGAACTTATAATTGCGAAATCTTTTAATTATCCTTTATTAAATATTTTATTTTGTATTACTTATTTGTACAATTAATTACTCCGGCTGTCACTAAAAATCAGCGCTGTGGCTCTGCTCCGTGCATGAGTACAGCATCATGCTGAGCGAAGGCCGTTTTGCACGGATGTGATGTATGTTTTCCTTACAGTACTTTTTTCCCCATTTTTTACCCTAAAATAATGGTTTTCTAATGCATTAATGCATTGATTTGCGTCTAATCAACGCAAATAAATGCATTTTATTTCCTTTCTTTAACATAAAGCTGTAGTCCTCAACAGGACTTAATGAGTGAACGACCGCCGTCAACTGTGAGTGGCGCACAGGTGGCTCGTTTGCGTCGCCGGCGCCGGCATTCAATTGTTTCTGAGTGCATTCACATCTCGAGTGAGTACTTAGCCTGCTCTGTTGTCGGCAGGCGCTAAATCGACAATGTTTTTCACAAAATATAAATATATGATAATAGGCAGGTAGTCAGTGAGTTGGTCAACACTGATATACTTATATAGGTATTTACGTAACATCTAAATTGACATAATATTATTTGATAAATCAGTGTATCAATTATTGCATTACTTACATACATTATTGCATACAATGGTCGAGAATTTGTGTTCGTTTAATGTAATATCTATTTGGTTTTTAGGGCTCCGTTAGTACCTCAAAATAAAAAAAGGAACACTTAATAGGATCACTTCGTTGTCCGTCGTCTATCTGTCAGGCTGTCTGTCAAGACCTTTTTTTCCAGAAACGCGTGGAGATATTAAGTTGAAATTAATGTCGAATACTTAGGTCTACGGTCCCTTGGAACTTGGAACTGTAAAGAAATCAAGCTTTTAAGTCAACGCTGCTTTCTCTCTGTTTTTAACGTGCTTTCCGTTAACCTAGGATCATGTTTTCCACGAATAATAGTAATTAAGTTTCACGCTATTTCGGAAAAGGGCTTCACCATGTCTATGCAGAAAAACAAATCACAAACAATATTAAAATGGAACCTAATTAACAAATTGAACTAGCCACAAAACAGATTGAAGCACGATAAACCGTAAAATACACTAGCTAGTAGAGTAGCTATCTGCCAGTACTGGTGGCTAGTAGCAGCAGTAGTTCTGTTGAGACAAGAACTACGTTATCTTATAACGAGATGAATTTAGGTTAGTGACTGTGCCACAGTGCAGGTGACGCAGATGTATCAGTCGGAACGGTTGTTCAAATGTTTTCACTTCAAGGGTGAAATCTGTTGTAATAATTCGGTAATGCAAAGTTATTTAATGTAATATAAAGTTAAAAGAGTACGTAAAGCTGAGTATTGACATTGCGACATTGCCTCATGAGGCAACGTGATCGCTCCCGTGCACGAGCGTGCCTCGCGCCATCCGCGCAGTGTCGGTAAAGTGTGGTGCTCACTATGAGTCACTCACTTGCAAGGGACACATACCAGTGTATTGTCTCGGTAAGATGGAAAACATTTGGATCCATGGTCAAACGTAAACTGACGCCTTGCAAGCTCAGTAGGGCTCATGTCAGCTGAGTAGATGGAACTTGAGAATATCGTGAGGCTGCCTCACCACTATACGCTCATGCGAGGATATGATGAGCTGCCTCGCGAGGCAGTCTCGTCGAAAACGTCAAATTGGCTTTGACATTACGGATTAGATCCTCATTGGGTTCCTCAACCTGCGGACGATCATGACAATATTACACACTGACATGCTAGCACGTTTAGAAATATTTAATAAAAACTTCTGCGTATTACCTCTGTGGTGACGTAAGTCGGCGGGAGGGGTGCGGGGGGCTGCAATTACCAGAATGCAATTAGAGCAAGCGGTTCTGTGACAGAGCCCAAACCCGCAGGACAGGTGCGAGTATTACTGATAGTGGCAAGTTAGCGACCAGTGTTGACATACTGCAGGCTTGGCTTCAGAACTGAAGGATAGTTCTTTGCTCTGTGACAGAGTAACAAAGCGAGATGAATAGTTGTGAATATTATTGAAATTATTTGAGTAGGTACCTACTAGGGAATGCAATCTCGTACGAGATTTCCGCCTAGCGAGATCTCGCGAGACTCAAAACCCAGTCTCGCGAGATCTCGCAAATTACGGGATCTCGCGAGATTGAGAGAATCGCAATTAAAACATATGCAAATGCTTGTTTTAAGAACTAGTAATTGACTTCGTCATTGAATTCGTCACTTAATTAAAAATCCCATGTAATAAAGAATAAGCTTATTGCCTATAACCAAGCATAAATCTGCTAACTGCTAAGGATAAGACTGAACCAGAAATAATTATTTGATTTTTTTTTTTTAAACCATGTTATTGGATTATTATTTTTATCTAATGAAATGAAAAACGTGGGGCGCATCTTACAATTATCTTTTGCATGCGCCCCATGTTTTTCATTTCATTAGAAATTATGTTATAGTTCTTAGTCCACATTATTGCATAATCGTCCAAATTACATAGGTGTACCAGTGGCGAAGGGTAAATTTCTGTAAGAGGTAAGCCTGAGCTACACACGCTTACCTGGCCACGAAAAGCTAATTATAGATGTTTGACAATAGCAGGCAATACTGCCTGTGCTATTTTTCAAAGGGAAGCCGGTAGGAATCGTATTGGGACCCATGGCCACAGAGGTGTACCAAATGTCAGCTTAGTCCGATGCCAGCAAGTGCTTGAAAAATGAATTGCAAAATTTGTATCGAATAGACAGACAGACAGACAAAAAAGCGAGTTGATAAAAACGTGGTAAAATAATCGAGAGCTGCGGGCAAACAAAGGGTCGTAACTCGTATTACAGAACCTAACTCAAGACTCAAGCATCACTTGAGACTAGTTTTCAACCCATTTTATTGGTTGAAAATAGTCTCAAGTAATGCTTGAGTCGTGAGTTAGGTTCTGTAATACGACCCTTAATTCAGTCACGATCGTGCTTTATACCATATTAATTTTTGGTGTCAAAAATGTATTTATTACTAGCTGTGCCCGCGACTCCGTCCGCGTGGAAGTCGGAAAATAACATGAGGTCGTTATTTCATTATAGAACAATGATATGTAGGTAATAGTTATGCTACTTCATCATTCGCATAAAAATTGACAAACAATAATAATACATATTATGCAAACACCATGCAGCACACAGCATCGATCAGTACCAGTCTTACCCTTAAAGTTTCACCAATCGTAACGACACATATCTGATATCATCTATCACCAATCACCACCACGCAATTAACCTATCGCTCACCTATTACCAATACAAATACATTATGAGGACCCCGGCATAATACATGTTAGCAAAGTTACTCCTGACTGATAGATTTTTTGTAATATCTTTTGATAGAATGGACCGATTTTAATGAAATAAAGACTAAATATTACCTCAAGATACTGCCTCAAGATACTGCCTATACATTTCTTTCTACTTCCTTATAATCAATTCAGTAGTATTGATTTGATACGTGTTCAAACACACAGACAAACCGACAGACAAACAGACAGACATTAATTCTAAAAATGATAGAAATTTACTTTATTACTTATTCTTAGTCCCCCATATTATTTTTATGCAAATATATTTATTTATTTATTTATTATTTATTTATTTATTCATATAACAATTCGCATTGTGTTTGAATTGGTTTGTACATTAATTAATATTTTATAGATATAACAACAAATTATGAATATGAAAAAACAGTAAAGTCTACTCAATTTAAAATCTAAAATAACATATGATAAATATTGTGTCAATAGAATGTAAATAGTAATTATATAAATTATTTTAAATATTATTATGTCAAATACTTATAAATCTATTCTCTAAAATGTAAAAAATCGAATAATGTCTTGAAAAAATATTTAATGTCAAAAGGTAAATTACTAAATATAAAAACTATTCACCATCATTTGTCACCAATTCAGTTAAAGAATATAAACATTTATTCAACAGGAACGCTTTAAGTTTGGCTTTGAATAGAGCACCTTTGTAAATCAATGATCGTAGGTCAGTAGGCAACTTATTAAATAATTCTACTGCTTGGTATTTAGAGCAATGTTTAGTAATATTAAGTTTCGGTGCAATTTTATTTCTTATAACGTTTCTTCTAGTTTTCTCTCTAAGTTCACGTTCTTCTTGTGATTCGTGCTCGTGTATGTATTTCGCAAAGTGGCTGAGTATTACTAAAACATATAAACTTGGTACCATCAAAATAGCTAATTTTTTAAAATATTCTTTACATGACTCTTGTTGTGGGATTCTGACAATCGTTCTTAACGCACGTTTCTGTAGTATGAATGCTCTTTGGCAATTATACCCGTAACTGCTTCCCCAAAACATAATGCTGTATCGTAATCTGGATTCTACTAATGCATAATATACAGATTTTAGCTGCTTTAAATCAATATCGTCCCTGAGGCTTCTTAGCGCGTAACAAGCTGAAGATATTGAGGAATCAATGGCGGTGAGCTCTTTTTTCCAATTTAAAAGGGAATCTATAAAAACTCCTAAAAATTTTACTTCGTTCACCAGTCCAATATTTTCCTTTTTGAGCTTGACATCTATGCTATCTTTGTTACGTGACGTTGTTTTAAACAACATAACATTGGTTTTATTTGGGTTTATTATTAAATTATTTGCTGTAAACCAAACAGAAAGATTCTTTAAACACTTATTTACATTTTCTGTCAACTCATTTAAATTTGACGACCCGATTATGGCGTTCGTATCATCTGCAAACATTATAAGTCCTGCGTCGGGTTGGGTATTATTCATAAAATTTAGTAAATCATTTGTAAAAATTAAATATAATATTGGTCCTAAGATTGAGCCTTGAGGCACACCGCGGCTTATGTTGGCCATTTTAGACTTATATATTACTTCATTCACACACTTTACGTCACAATTGTTTGAGTTAATGTCTTTTATTTCTACGTACATTCTACGGTTTTTTAAATAAGATGTCAAAAGTTGTAACGCTTTTCCTCTAATACCATAATGCTCTAGTTTAGCCAGAAGTAGCTCGTGATCTACTGTATCAAACGCAGAACTTAAGTCAATAAATAAGCCAGCTACCTTCATTTTATTATTCAATTTACTAATAATGTCATTTACAAGATTATCTATCGCATCTGAGGTGCCTATCCCCTTTTGGTATCCAAATTGTCTAAAGTTAATTATTCTATTTAAATGTAAGTGGGTCACTAATCTAGTTTTCAATATTTTCTCAAAAATTTTTGATAAAATTGGTAATAAGGATATTGGCCGGTAGTTTTTGGGATCCGTTCTTGTACCCTTTTTATGTAGCGGAACCACCTTGGCCAATTTAAGTTGTTCAGGAAAAACAGACTCTTCAATACATTTATTAATGAACTCAGATAGGGGATACGCTAATATGTCTATATTATCCTTGATCACCGATATTGGCACGTCATCGTGTCCACAAGACGCTTTGTTTGTCATCTTACGTACAATTTTTGTTATTTCCTGTGGTGTCGTCATATTGAATGTCATCTCACTTTCTACTCTCAATGTTGAGTTTCTTAGGAAGGACATCGCTCTTTCTTCTTCTGTTTTTAAAATTGATGATTTATACACAAATATATCAACAAAAGTATCTGCTATTTCTTGCGGATCTGAAACCACCTTATTTTCAATGTTTAGAACAAGTTTTCTTCGAACTTTGTTTTGCTTTCTCTTTGTCTGATCATTTACAATTTTCCATGTCTCCTTTAATATATTTTTGGCTTTGTTGAGATGACATGATATGGCTAACTTTCGTGCGTGCTTTAAAACTCTTCTATAGATCCTTACGTAATTCATTTTATAATTATAAACACTAGTATTAATGGTGCTGCCCGAACATAATATTCTTTTCATTTTGCTAGACACCTTAATTCCCTTGGTGATCCACTTTATTTGATTATTGTTCCTCAGTTTTACTTTACTGGTTTTCTTTGGGTAACACGCACGAAATGTTTTATTAAAATAATTGAGAAATGTATTGATGCCTACGATATTATCATTAGTATTTTGAAAGCACTTTTTAAATGCAACATTATTTTTTGTGTTGAATGTTCTTTTATTAATCAATATGGTATGTTCAGATTCATTTGTCTTTTTATCAATCTTATCAAGAATTATATTACAAAGAAGGCCGCCATGGCCATCTGCTAAACCATTATGATCTACCAAACACTGCTCTATATCATCGTCGGAAAGATTAGTCAATACATTATCAATGCAAGAGTATGATTTGTTTCGAATAAAAGTTGGAGTATTTATAAGATGTCTAAAATTGTACGACGTTAATATACTTATAAACTCTAAAGATTTTTTACTTTCCGCAAGTATGTCAACATTAAAGTCGCCACATATAACCCATTCCTGTCAATAAAATGTTCTAACAATTTTTCTAGGCTCCTTAAGAAACTGTCAAAATTTTTGTCATTTGGACTTCTGTAACAACAACAAATATTTAATCCTGTCTCAAGATCCTTTACACCACAAACCTCAAAACTTTCTGATCTGTATAACTTCTGTATTGCATCAATATTTTCACATTCTCTATTCATATACGCTAAAATAAGACTACCACCTCTTTTTTTGTTTGTCCTCGTGTTATAGGATACTAAGTTATAATTGCATAATTGAAATAAATTAATAGATTTATCATTCAAAAAATGTTCTGTTATACAAACATAGTCCAAGTTTTTACAAAAAGTTTCAAAATAAGATTCAAGCTCAAGTTTTTTATTATTAATACCACATACGTTTTGGTGAAATAATTTTAAACAGATCGTCTCTGAAAGCAAGGGGTCTGTAACATTTTTGTGGATTCGTGATTCTACTTTAGTCTCGAAAACAAACGATATCGCCATAACTAGGGGAATTATTAATCTGTGTAGAAGTAGAAGAATCTATTAATAATCGGGGTGGTTTATCGTCTAATTTCTCCTTGCCGTCAAAATTACAATCTGTTTGTATGCATGCGTCTCGTGATTGTATTTTTAATGTTTGTTTCTTATTATTGAGCACATTTTTCCTGTAATTTGAGTAGGTAATTGTATATCTCAAATGGAGTATTTCCCTATATATTAACTTGCATGCAATTTGCTTATTAAAAGTTCTGCGGTAATTATCATAGTCATTGTCTAATAAAATAAACGTTGAATGATTACAATTACTACAGATAAATTTTAACATATCATTTAGTTTCAAAACATTTAAATAATTGTTACGATAGACCTTGCCGACTAAGATATTTGTGTTTGGCATATTCTGCAAAGTGTGATGTAGAGAGCTTAAAACTTGTAGGGGATTGTTGTCATTGGAACCTGCCATTAATAACACGAAATCTGAGTCGGTAAAATCCTTACATATAGACAAACTTGAGTTTAATATATCACTAAGAGGCGCATTTGATTTAATGAATGACGTCACATGAAATGAATCTCCCACCAAATCCTGTAAATTTTCTCGTATTCCGTATCCAGTCTGATCGGCGAATATAGCAATTCTGTGTTTCGATGTTGTAACAGAATCCGTTAGTACTTCACTTGAAGTCTTGTCGATTTGGTCTTGTGTGTTTTTATTCGAACTCAAGTTATGTTTTGTGGGTGTTAAAGCACAACTGTTTGTCTTTGTTAATGTAACAGTGGAAATATTCAGACATTCTTCAGTACTATGCATGTCGTCGTGCAATAGGTGTAACTTGTCTTTTGAGGAACAACAGGGTACTACTTCAGTGGCTATTTTTGATAAATTTGAATTTGAATCAGGATTATGTGTCATAGAATCGTCTAACTTGTCATCTATGTTGTCATGGCCATTGAGGCACTTTTGTATCGATGAAACAGGTGTACCACTGTTGCTAGAAAAGTCTATTTGTCTTGGAACTGAACTACGTCTAATATTCTTTTTAATAATTCTTTTGTTCGAAGAACATATCAGCATAAGGTTGTTTATCTTATTCTGTTGCTCCTTAAGTGTTTTTTGAAGAGACGTATTGTCTGATAGAAGCTTTTCAATTTCGGCATCTGCACTGTCCAAACGAGCCCTTAATTCACTAATTATATCCCTTAGTTCTGTTATTGCCTCCATGTTGTTATTTATAGGCAACTCTGGTAAACTCGTAGGACTGCTTCTCAATGATAACGGGCTATCATTTGCTTCCGGTAACGAAATACATGACACGTTAACCAATTCTTGCGTCCGTCGAAAAGTGATATTGTTATCCTCCATATTAACTGGTTATATTTGTTGAATAAATTCTATTAGTAGCATGAGCCTTGCAACGCCCTCGTGTACTCGTTTATGGGAATTCGGTATTTGACTGATTTTGGGAAATGGTTTATATTAATCTTCATTATATTATAAGCACACTACATTGATATTTCAGGGAGATCTACTGTATTTATCAATAAAAATCAGTGATAAAGTATAAATTTCCAAAACCGCTCCAAAAACGCTGTTTCTGCGGAAGTGACGTAACACGCTAGTAAACGAGCTTTGTCAACAAGACAGACGGTGCAGCTGAAATTAATTTCATCAAATCATTTTCATTGGCTATAATGGCGTATATAAATGTCATGTTTCACAATAAAAATATGCTGAATTTGTTTAACTCAAATTCAATAAGTATTTGACTTAGGTACCTACATGTATTGCTTACCAAAAAGCCCATAAACTATAGTAATCATAACAACAATACGAAATCTAACCTTAAAATTTTGGAAGTGACTCCGCGACCGCCGCCGTGACCTGAATTTGCAGCCGGCACTGGTTGCTAAATTGGCAGCCGGCGCTGACTTTTGAAAAAAAAAGCGGGAAAGGGAGTTGGCAATTTGTCATAATTAAAAAAAACATTTCATGTTTCATTTGAGTAACATACCTAATTAGGGTCCAAGAGCGAGCGAAGCGAGCTCGGGAACTTGGACACCCCGACACGGACAGGTTAGGTTCGAAGGGGTTGACGGGGGCTTCAGTGAGCGAGCGAATGAAGCCCCCGTCAACCCCTTCGTGTTATGTTACTTTTAACCTTGCAGATAGAAATAGGAGCTCCGCGTACCGGGGCTCCGTCGACCATCCTCCATCCCCCTTGTAAGTCCAAAAAAGTTGTATTTTGTTTTACATTAACACTGTTATTTAAAAGTCAGTCTAAGGTATTTAATTCAACTTAAAACACGGCAACATTAATCTGCTGCTACGGTAGTTTGCAATTATTTTCGTCTGGTATCACTGCTACTTCAAGGCTACTCCGGTTCCTAACGGCATTATTTTTGGGAGCCTAGTCGGCGCCGGCTGCGGAGGCGCTCCCTAAAATTTTACCCTCAAATTTACCCTAAAGAATTTTTTACCCTAAAAATAAGTTGGCAACACTGGCTTACGAGCGTGTGACGTCAACAGAGTGCGACAGGCCGTTCTTGTGACAGCTACAATAACAAAAAATATTGCATTTTATTTTCGTGTAATTTGCAAAAAATATACATATTTTAGTTAAAAATCAAGTGAAATAAGTTTATTTACGCTATGAACTGATAGGATGACCACAATCTGTAGCATATTTTCAATGTTGTCAAGAACCGAATTACTGGTAGTGATTGTGCTGCCGTCTTTTAGGTGTGGAGAGAGTTAGCAAGTATCGATTGAGCTATCATGCAATCGTGTTACCGCTACTGCACTATAGGGGGCACCAATGAAGTAACTGTGTCAAGTGATTCCGTAATTCTTTAGGTCAAGTCCGTTTTTCAAGGTTCAGCTATTTACCGATAGGTGTCACTGCCAATCACCAATGTCCCATATAAAGTGCTGCCATCTATTTGATAGCATCGATTTATAACTCTGATTTAGAAACTCAGCTATTCACCGGTAGGGGTCAGTAACAGCGTTTATTGATTTTTGGCAAAGAAAGTGCTGCCATCTACATTTTTTTCCAGTAAAATTTTGTTTTTCGAGAACAATTCTTCGTAACGGTTGTAGTTCAAAAACGTTGATTCCACTATTGTCCGCTAGGTTTTATTTATAATTTTTAATTAATGTTTTTCTGTTTGTAGCACTTAATCATAGATTTAAGTTATTACTCACGATACATTTTCTTGCTTGTTCATAATTACAATTTAAAGGATAGAACAGAACAACAGTTAAATGGTGTTAAGTCAGCATGAATACAGCACGAATAACTTTTGTCACAGGGCTATTTAGTCTTAGATAACGTTCCCACACAAACTTTCCTTCACTATAATTGTTCTAATTGTTCACAAATCACTTTTACTGCACAACTTTAATTTTTATCAAATTTTGAAAAATCTTTGACAGGAGCCAATGTTTACTTTATAAGCGCCCTCTGTGTATTATATATATATATGCAATGTACAGACACGTGGAATTTACATTCTTATTATATGTCTAGATTTTTAAATCGATCCTTCGCACAGCACGTCTGCGACCACTACTGATAGTTACCATTGATATTAGTCACCACTTATTTACCACCACTATTAGTTACCAGTACCACTACTGATATTAGTCTGCAAGATTTCCTCAAAATAAATAATTACACCACCGAGGCACTCTGTAAAATCGTTTGTCCTGTTTTCCCGAATACAATGATTTCTTCACTTTTAAACATTTGAAAAGATAAAGAAAACAAATCTATCTTTTGTTTCCGTTCAACCCTCCTGATCTCTTAAAGGAACAATCTTGAATAGGTAGTGAATACATATCTGGTGTTCAAATCCCAGAAACACGATTGGTATACCTACTTGTAACATCGCAATGAAGAAGGTACAATATCTTTATGTCACTTGAATATGACCAAACTGTACATATGTGGGAAATGGAACGTAAGAATGTGCGAAAGGGATGCATGTATGTGAAAGAAAGGGATGCATATAGGAATATTCGAGAGAGGTAGTGAGTAGAAGGGGAAGTAGCGGACATCCTGATCCGCTGGTGAATTGTAAAAAGACGAAACGGTGCTTTTGTGTTTGAAAAATAAAATAATTATAAAGATTGAGTTGTTTGGCTTTGGTCATATCCCACATGCTATATATAACTTATAAAACAGCTCGATTACAGAAAGCGTAGTTACGCTCAAGACTTCTCTTACTAATTAAAAGATCGATTTTCGAGGTTACGAGTGCGCCTGCCGCTCAGATAAACTCACCGATGGGCGACCCCAAAATATTTGCTATTTCACCAAGCGCTGCCGTGTTAGAAAGAGAGATGAAAAATATTCTTACGTAAAATGAATGCAAAAAAAATTAAGTCTTTTGGGAAAAGGGTGTGTACAAAAAAACTACTTGATGTATCTATGTGCGAGTACGAGTCATGCCCTGAGTGTTCCGAAATATGCAATGATGTAATAGCGGCTTAGGTGGCGCTAACCTATGCCGCTACTACATCATAGTAGATATTTCATATCTTGATCATAGATGGCGCTATTTCATACTTTTAGTGGCGCCATCTATGAGCAGATGGCTCCTCTCATGGTCATGACCTCAGATCATAGAAACAACTTGTTTTAAATCTGAGGTCATGACAGACGGACATAAAAGTGATCCTAAATATACATGGTGAAATTTAAGTGGTTGTTCTACCGTAGCGAAATGATTTTGTCTTGGTAGTACATTCGATTGATATATAAAAGAAAAATTAGAATCAAAAAATGGCAGAATGGTGTGATGAGAATGATGTGAAAAACAAAATCTCAAACCAATAGTAGGTACCTCACGATAGCTACGCAAGCGCGGCGACGACGCGAGCGGCCGCGGCCGAGCGGGGCGCGCCCGCGCGGTCATTGCCCTCCGTGTTTATCAATCAGCTGATAACTATTCCTGAGTTATTGATAGACAAATTACTGAACACGTGAACACGAAACTAAAAAAACAAGATTACTAGGTAGGTAGGCACCTATCTTAGAAAACGATATTTTCTGAATTAGATACCTATTACAGTATTTAAGCCGTAGGTATTCAAAAAAATGGAATAAACTTATTTGCAATGATTTTAATTACTTACCTACTTTTAAATGTTCGGTATTTAATACAAAGGTACAAGTAGGTACTTACGCTTAGGCCCGGTAACGGAGTAATTTTTCAAATTGCAAGCCACTGCGTTCCATACACAATAATACACACAATCGAGCACGTTTTATTTGATTACGAAAATGATAGGTACTTAAGCAGTCTTTCATTGTTGAGCACTTTCCAAACGTAGTATTGACTTACGTTAAACCCAGCCACCACAGCCATACACATAGGTAGGTACTTCGACGAGGATCCCGTTTGAAGTACCTACTTGTGGATTTCCTCGCCGAACTCGGGCAGACGGGTACATGCACTGTAACTCCCCATGATCGAGTAGCACTGTGTCGCCGCTACGATCGTCCGGGCCTACGGGACTTGGGGGTTCAGAACACCGCGAAGATTGAGCGACTCCAAGTTGTTGCGGCTCCGCGTAAACACGGCAGCATGGGAGTCATAATTAGCCCTAGCGTACATTTGCACCATAGCGACGTACTCTAAATTGGAATAATAATGTAATGTCGATCCATTTTTGCAACGATAATTCACTAGTTCACTACGCATGTTACGAGATTCGCGTTCGCGGTACAACTGATGAACTGACGGCCAGTCGGCCGGTCGGCGTCGCGGCCAACGGTCGGCGTGGAGTGCGGGTCGGGGGGGTGCGGTGCGGTTGCAACGGGCGATCAGTCTGTTTTATGCCGTATCATTATGTGCGAGAGCTGATTTTGCTCTGCACATTTATGAATCGGTCGCCGCTTTTGTCGGCACCGCCGCTTTGATTCGAGGAATCGGGGCGCGCGGCGCGTGTCGGTTTGACTAGATAACTATACCTACGTTAGATCTAGTGAGTTACTATTGTATTTCACACTTTCGAGTCTATGAATATTGTTTTTGATTATTTGAAAAAAAAAACATAATATTTTTTAAATTGAACTCTATGTTTCGGTAGTACTACTGATGGCAAATCGTTCTGCTGTCGGAAAACAACCACTAAAATTTCAGCGTGTATATATAAAGGTTCCATTTTTCCTTTAGAGATACGGGAGCCCTAAAAAGACTATGCGGATGATACGATTGTATGTCACATCTACTTCATTTCTAACTTCTTCACTCCACGTTGAATGTTCCACACAAGCCAAAGTAGAGGCTTTGTGGATAACTTGAACCGGCAAGCGGCCACATCACAGCTTCACAGCTGTAGGTCCTGTGCACACGAGCCCAAAGCCTTTTGCCGCGCGCTACTGACAGAACTTGGTAATCTGCTGCTTTGTCAGGCTGTGACGCACAGTGCGTCTTAAGCCTTACACCTCGTATGTGACGGAGTGAAGGTGGCAATGTGTTAGAGTGCCCTACTAACTATGAACAGGTTGTGAACCTGTACAAGTGATGCAATAGTCTTTGTACGTAATGGATTGTTGTTCGTAGAGTGTTGAGATGTTATAGATACGCTTAATGTAACTTGTGTTACAAATATGGTTATGATTTCGCTCGCTGTTCCTCGGTTCCTAAGGGTTATGATCCTTAGAAGCTGAGTACAGTACACCCTCTACTATGCTGGGGCTCAGCAATTATTTTTTACCAACTTCAAAAAAAAAATGGCCATGTGCGAGTCGTACTCGCGCACCGAGGGTTCCGTATCATTTTTGGACGTATAAAGTGAAAAAACCGGACCGCATATCTATGTTTGTTTGTGAAGGAATTTTGATGATTTTGAAAAAACTGTACTAGCTAGGAACATCGTATTATTTCAGATTTTTCGCTCCGTAAACTTCGGAGATAAGGGGGGGGGGAATGGTATTTTTTCAGACATTTTTCATCATATGTTGAAAACTGTGAAACATAAAATAAAATGAAAATATATTTTGAAATGTGCAGATCAAGCCCTTTCATATGATATGTCACTTGAACTAGTAACTTTTACCACTTTAAAATTTCGGACCCCCACTCCGGCCCCTTTTGCAATGAAACTAAAAACATTTTTTAACTTCAATCACTTGCAATAAAGCTGCGTAAGCATTCTTTATAATTATTTGAAGTCGATAGCATTAGTAGTTACTGAAATAACCAGGTGTGACAGACAGACAGACAGACAGACAGACAAACGAAGTCGCACCATAAGGGTTCCTTTTTAACCGACTTCAAAAAAGGAGGTTCTGTATTCGTCCCGTATGTATGTATGTATGTATGTATGTATGTATGTATGTATGTATGTAAGTATGTATGTATGTATGTAAGTATGTATGTATGTATGTATGTATTTACTATTTTAGTACGGAACCCTAAAAAGGACTATTACTAGTATTCTAATGTCCTCTTCAATAGGGCTCCTGAGGACCATACTCCCTCATCATATCATCGTTGGAATGATTTCGCCTCTATGTACAGAAGTAGAAGTCCGCACTAATAATTTAATTAAATCATCAATGAACATGTTGGTTACTGGTAACTGAGTCATAAACACTGATCGAATAATATCAACTTACATTATACAGGATGTTTTCAAACAGCTATGTTTAATTACAACCGATAGTTACAATCTGGGTGTCTTCAAGTCGCGAGTGAATCGGTGTCTTCTAGGCAAGCGTGCTCCATCGTAGACTGCATCATCGCTTAATGTCAGGGTAGATGATGGTCAAATGCAGGCCATTTTTTTTTTAATCCTTTAGTGATAGACCCTAAAGTGCGCGGTTTCTTTATGCGACATACGCTGCGTTAAAACGGATCAAGATTAACGCACACTACCTTCATACTGACACGCGCTGCAACTTGCTGCTGCGTTCAACGCAAAGATCAATGCGTAGTAATTGCTTCATAAAATAGTGTGCGTCAATCGCAGTGCGTTGAACGCAGCCAATGATGCATAAAGGCACCGCGCGCTTTTAACGTAACGTATGCATTCTATTTGTTCATCGTCAGCGACAGTGGTAGGTGGTTGAAGGATGACACGTCTTCAAATTTTTGGTTCTAAGACAAGCTAGTTTCCTCATGATGTTTTTGCGTAGTGATGAAATATATTGTAGGTACAAAATGCATGCCAACTTGGATGTGAACCCACGACCCTTGTAAGTAGGAGCCGTTACCCGCTAGGCCTCCACACCTGATTCCAACGTGGTTTAATCAAATTACACAAATTCGGCAACACCCTGTATTATACACAATATTATGTGTCAATCATCATAGTTAAACTAATCCGTATAATCCGCTTGTGAGCAGCCAGGGATGTGATATGACGTGTTTTATACACAGGGTAGCGATTAACGGCTTGCGCGATTAAATTACAATTAGTTAATCAAATTATAATTACAATTTAGAATTATTTTAATGTAAAATTAGGCTTAGAGTGACATTAATATTAGAAGTCGTCACGTCTGCCATTGTAAATGTATAGATGGTGACTTCGTGTCGATGTCCTTCTAGCTGCAAAGTTAGAGACATTGAGTTGGAGTCTGTAATTGGTCTCCGATAGATGTCACTGGTGCTCTTAGGAGGCGTAAAAAAGAGTTTTCCAATATCAACTGATTCAGGCATGACACTGTAGCTCAGCTAGTTAGAGCGATGCCACGGTGAGGCAAAGATCACGGGTTCAAACTCCGCCTGTGTCAGTTGTTTTTGAGAATCTCTTATATATTTAATAACATTGGTCTATTCGATATTACTTCTTCGTAAAGACAATCCCAAGCCCTCGACAAAATAACCGTGTCCCTCTCATTATCTGTTAAATAAAACGAGACATCGACACTCTTTCATTTAGCAACATGGAATCATTTATAATTTAAAAGAGGTGTTACTAAAATAGATAGCCTACGGTGACGTTGCTTTCTTGTAAGTGATTTCACTTGTAACGATCGTGAGATACGTGCAGGTGCATTGCCTTCAGCTATAATTATGCATTTTATTTTCAGTAATGAATGTAAGGATATTGCATCCTTATATTCCACTTCCACGGAATCCTGGGGTTTATCTCCCTTACCTACTTCACTTCGTGTTTATGGAGGATCCGTGTGTGAAATTATTGAATTTACAATTTTCCAATATCATGTGTGAAAAATATCAAATCGAACAAGACAACGTAGTATGATGTGAATAAAAAAAAATAGAAAAAAAAATCAAATTAAACAATGCAACGTCGTTCAGTATCGGCCATCGGCCATTCATTTTTCCTTTATTCCATTTTTTTTTTGAAACATGCCCCCCTAACTTATGCGCCTCATAATATAACTACTGTTTAAATGTAATACAACTTGTATCCATCCTTGTCATTTGTATGACAATGAATAGAGATGACAATTGACATAAGAGCTGTTTAACTCAATCATCGTAAAATATATAACTTATTAGTAAGGGGGAATGTATCTTAGGGCCGTAAGATCAATTGTAGCTTAACCACAGAAGAGAGTTTAATCTCCCTTCTTCGATTGTTTCTCTGGGTTTTTGTATGAGAAAACAATCGAAGACGGGAGATTAAACTCTCTTCCGTGGTTAAGCTACAATTGATCTTACGGCCCTAAATGTGTCTTAAGTATCCAAATATATATCTCACTCTAACCCAATTTCAATAGAAAATACATACATAATGCACAAGCTCAACTGTTATCCGTCAATCGGAATGTATCGAGAGACAACAGCATCGATACCGCTGTTCGTATAATGTAGTATCGATTAGAAACCGCCAATTACTAGCAGTGGCGGCGTCGGGCATACCCGCGGGACGAGCCACTACCTGACGTCAGACTCAACTGCAGATCATAGAAACAAGGAGGTATACCATAATAGCAAATTAGTATGGGAACGACTGTCGCCACTTTTAGAACATTTTTCAACACAATTACAAGCGCTCCTTGTGAATATAGATCTCCCTCACATAAAAAATTCCACATAACCTCAATCTAACACTGTTAATCGTCACTCAACACTAGCACTAAACTAAAACACTGTATTTATATCATCGATCGTGTTCGGTTCGTCGCCAGCGTGTATGTTTATTACGATCAATGTGATCAAACTAAATTCTCAAGCTCAATAGCGCATTGGCATATCTCCCTTGTTTCTATGATCTGAGGACTCAACCAAATATGCCTTAATTTCAGTCTAAGTTAAGACTTTGTTAGTCTATTGTAACTGTAGATCTGAAGCTTTCAGCTCAATTTACCAGATCACATTCAAGACTAGAATTATGAGGAATTAATGTTTTGAATATAGTAGTCGCAAGCGTGAAAGGTCCTGCGTTTGATTCCTGAATCAGGCAAGGTGTTTTTACGTTTTTGTTCAGGACATTCTCGTAACAACCTAAAGTCAGGTTCCTTACTTGTTTCTTAAAATGCTGAAGTTCGAAGCTGTGGCTACTATCAAGCAAGTAAATGACGTCACAGATATTTGAAGGCACGGTGACTTGCATTGAAGCTAACGTTTACAAGGGAATTGTTTGAAGAAAAATATCTGCACTGCACACCATCCATTGTTTATTGAACCTTGAATGCTTTGATGTGCACTAAAAACTGGCAATGATTAGCAAAAACTTTTTTAACAAAAAATAACCGACTTCAAAAATCCACTACAAAGAAAATAATAATTTTGGTTTCGGAAGTCGGTGGCTTTGGTTTTTGTTTGCTTTTTTTGCCACCGACTTCCGAAACCAAAATTATTATTTTCTTTGTAGTGGATTTTTGAAGTCGGTTATTTTTTGTTAAAAAAGTTTTTTATTTTTCCCTTTTTAGTTCTTTATCCCGTGTGAGATTACTTTCACGAATTCGTTCAACAGTAAATCTTCTACGGAGTGTGTACATTTATGCATATAACTTTGTACATAGGAATGATTACATAACGTATTATATACTAAAACCTTCCTGAAAGTATGTAGATTACGTTAGTGAAAACCCCATCCAAATCGATTCAGTAGTTTTTGAGAAAATCGCGCACATACAAACATACATACATACATACATACATACATATATACATACTTACATACATACATACATACATACATACGGGACGAATACAGAACCTCCTTTTTTGAAGTCGGTTAATAAAAATGCAAATTGTTTTGTTTAAATATTTGACACACGTTTCTTGCGCCTACACAAAAAGTTTTCTCGTGTTTTCAAGTGCTACGACGTAGGCAATAGAATGTGGGCGCGGCTACGTCAGCTACGCAGTCGTAGCACATAATCAAATTGCTACGCGGGGGGCAAATCATTTATTTTCAACTTGATTGTAAACTGGACTTGCAGTTATTCTGATTATTTTTGTTTTAACAATTTTTTTATGATCGCATCTTTGAGTTAGTGGTCGCAAGCGACCGTTGATCCTAGGGTCGTTATGCACCCGGTTAATGGCAATTAGGCTCGCCTCTTAATAACATTAGACTCATGACTTAACCGGCATGATGTACTACTATAATATTTGTCTCTCCCTTCTAAAACACCGGTGTGGTGTTTTATTTGGGACAGTTTTTACACTTCTGTTCCCATTCACCTATTATTTTCGTGCTCGACGGAACATAAACACGAGCGACGCGACAGGACCTAACTAGTTGTAGCCTGACAGACGTCATGTCTTCATGACGTCACGGCGACGTTGGGAAGAGGCAGGTGTGACATGTGACGGTGTGACGGACACGTGACGAAACTGGACTAAATGAAATATACCTAGAAAAGCTGGACAAGGTCGTCTGAGCTAGTATACAGGACGTTACTGAAGTCATAGGATTGTAAAAAGATTCTTATCTACGAGACGCACTGTTGTGTAATTTTTTCCTTTCACAAGTCTGCTGAAAGAGATTTATTTGAGAAAATATACTAGTACCTACAGATTCAAATATAATATTTTTTCTGAAAAAGTTTACATAATTGAAAATAATATTATAAAAGCAAACAAATGCGAACCCTGTACTTCATGTGATATTTACCAGCCGTATATATCACAGGATTTAAAAAAAATATTTAAAAGAACTTCAAAACACTCTGTATAAATAAATTAGAGTGACAGCTCGTGACAGGCGCACCTCAGTGGAGTGACCCAAAATATACAGACAACTAGGCACAAAGAAATGCCTAGTTTTGTCAAAGGTGACATAATGACAGTTATATGACATCTCTGTGCCTTTGACAGATAAAGGGTTGACATATATCACAAGATAATAGTCACCTAGAAAAGGTAGCTACAATTTAAATAAAATTGGGTAGACAGACACGCATTCATACATACTCCGTCACCTTCGTCCACGTCCATACATCAGCTAGACTATTCTGTAACAACTGCCGTGTTATATCACCGTGAGAACTGCCAATTTGTTTGCGAACGCTCGAGGGAGAAATTCACCGTGACATTCTCGCAACACGCGCCCTTCAAGGCTTCATCTAATTTGTTTAGCGACGTTCTAGGGTTAGTAAACTCTTCAGCTTTGTAATATTAATAATATTATTTTGGTAATATTTTTTTTATTTTTTCTATTCAATGATAGGCTTGCGCTTGACCGCCATCTCGCCTGATGTTAAGCGATGATGCGGTCTACGATGGAGCACGCTTGCCTAGAAGGAACCGATTCACTCGCGACTTGAAGACACCCAGATTGTAACTGTCGGGGAACACCTATTATAGCAGCGCATTCCACTGCTTGGCGGTTTTCACTATTTATAACTTAAATACATAATAGTACCTAATACAATTGTAAAGTAAAAATATAAAGCATCACTTTTTCTGTTGCAACACCCTAGCAGGGTCATGTACTCGTTAGATTATGTAGTCTAACATCGTCTATAAACTGTGTGTGTACATTGTACAATAAATAAATTAGTATAGATTCGTTTCTAAGATGGAGGGGCTCGTGGCTAAATGACAGCCGCACTGATCGATCGATCTCCGAAATTAAGCTGCGCTTGCCGCGGTCAGTCCTTGGATGGGTGACCGTTCTTTACACATCGAGACCCCTCCGTGCCTCGGAGAGCACGTTAAACGGTCGGTCCCGGTGGTCATAGGAATATCTTTGACAGTCGTTACGGGTAGTCAGGAGCCCAAAAGTCTGTCTACTGGTCTAACATTCGAATACCGGTATTCCCCAATAATTGGGTTGTGGAGGTCAGATGGCAGTCGCTCCATGTAAAATATTGATATTCAGCCGCAACCAGTTAGACTGGAAGCCAAACCCAATCATGTTTGGGAAAAGGCTAGGCGGATGATGAGATTCGTTTCTAAGATGTTCTTCAAATACTATTCGTTAGCTATTTCCTCACCTCGCATCCACTTAGATGCACTTACAAGGAACTTGTGCTTACAAGAACAGGTACAAGAAGAACTCGGTAAACATGGCAGTGCGGCCAACAAGTTAGTCCGCAAGCATGCGGCGGCCGCGATACGCCTGTTACAAGCTGGGTTCCGTACACAATAATTCTATTGCTCTATAACTTATACATAGAGCTCACTCACAGACTGTGAGTGACAGTGGGCTATAATCCACCACGTGGCCGCAGTGCGATTTGGTATTTATCACATGAGTTCGATTTGTTTAATTCTAAAGCCTGCAATACATGTTGGCCAAGCGTTGTCGAGTGAAGGCCAATACCAACATGTAGACGGTATATTTGCCTTGTCTTGCTATCGCTCGGTGTCACTTGCCTAGTTGGTTGAGTATAGACAAGCGCCAACGTGTATAGACCTCATTTGACGTAGCTTGCCACAACTTGCAGTCGCTCGCGATCACGTGCCTCACTTCGGAGCGGTGTCGGTTTTTCTGCGCAAATCAAAGGCGCTGGCGCGCGCTCGTACAATAGTGTTCACATGTTTGTCCGCGCGCTATTATGCGGTTGACGTCAAACTTGCCGAACGTGTAGACAGTAGCGCTTGCCTTGTGTCAATTTTGTCTAAGCTCGCGTTGGTCTAAGCTCGGCCAACATGTATTGCAGGCTTAAGATGTGCGCCATGCGGGCTTTACGATGTTTTCCTTCACCGTTTTTTAGGGCAGTAGTGATGAAATAACACAAAATAAAGTACGCATCTGCCCGAGTTCTAACATGCACCCGCGCGCGCGTAGCGCACTTATAATTAATGATGATGATTTATAATATGGTACAAGCACAGTTAATTACTATATTACACACTTGATTGCTCAATTCGATTTCCTACAACAAACACATTGTCGTACTATTACCGATTGAATGCACCGCCCCACTGCTGCTTGATTCAATTATCTATTGACAAAGCCACACATTATAACGGTCACTGTCACACATCATTGTGTGTGCCTATATAATTATAGTTTATAGTAATTCCCACCTATACGTAGGCAGGAAAAGAACGTCTTTGTTGTCACCACGCCGTGTAAAGAGGTCGCATTGCCACCCTGCACGCTTAGCATGACCAATTCTATCTATATTCTACCAAAAAAATAGACAAAGTTCTTTATATCAAATCGTTATATCTTCTGCCCGAGCACGCGGCGATTCGTGCTTGGTTTATTAGAATTTTGTCTACTAAGAGACATTTATTTTCTTCATTGTGTGCATAAAACGGTAGAAATCTTTCTACAATCTGTCACTTTGTCTATTCTTCTGTAGACAAAACCCGTTTCTATCGTGGTCATGCTTGGCTGGCTATTTGGCCAGCTTAGTAGTCAGTAATACGGTGTCATGGGACCACGGCTATATCCTGGATATTGAAGTGTTTCACAACATTAAATTCCTTGACTCTAAACAAGAATTTCGGGCTATCAAACAGGAATATTTTCTTGTTTAATGCTTTTCAGTTAGATTTTTGTCGTAATCCGATTTTAGTTTTTAACTATCTTTTTCTATTTCGTGAAGGAACTCTAAAAGCAAACTCTTTGCAAACCGAAGTGCACAACAAAGTTACACACGCTCAGTAAGGCTCGCCGCGCACCTGCATGAGCGCCACTCGAAGTTGAAACGTATTGACGTTCGCACTTGACGCTACTTTGACAAACTCGTTGGTTTGTAATACGATTTCGAAACATCAGCATTTTGCTTTTTTTTTTAATTTTGAACCTAGGTATTATTACACAAACGAAATATGTATAAGTCTTGTATCGGCAGGAATCTTGATCACAGATCACGCATGTACATTTTTGGCCCAATAGACAATAGACAGTTGACGATACTTAATAGAAAATAGTCCAATAGACGACGAGCATCGACTGACGAACCAATCGCGTGCAGCCTCGGCACCCCTCGTCTTCTTCATTCCGCCAAAGAGATCTAAAAACCAGCTAAATGCGCAGGTGACGTTTGTGATCATATTTCACGCCGCGACCTACCTACACGAAGTAATAATATGAGGGCACGATTGTCGTAGTAGCTGAGCGCTTGGTGAAAGTGTTTGTAAATGCACGATACAGAAAAACGAAAACGAGAGAAAAACGAAATACGAGAAATCCTAAAGCATTATTAAAAAAATAAAACCGGCCAAGTGCGAGTCGTACTCGCGCACCGAGGGTTCCGTATCATTTTTGGACGTATAAAGTGAAAAAATCCGAACCGCATAACTAAGTTTGTTTGTGAAGGAATTTTGATGATTTTGAAAAAACTGTACTAGTTAGGAACATCGTTTTATTTTTGGTGCCATATTCGGGTTTTTTTTTAATTTATTTTTTTATCGATGATAGGCTTGCGCTTGACCGCCATCTCGCCTGATGTTAAGCGATGATGCGGTCTACGATGGAGCACGCTTGCCTAGAAGAAACCGATTCACTCGTGACTTGAAGATACCCATATTTGGGTTGACCCAAATATGGCACCAAAAATAAAACGATGTGTAATTCATCAACTATAATTATTTCAGATTTTCGCCCCGCAAACTTCGGAGATAAAGGGAGGGGAATGGTATTTTTTTGGACATTTTTCGTCATATGTCGAAAACTGTGAGACATAAAATAAAATGAAAATATATTTTGAAATGTGCAGATCAAGCCCTTTCATATGATATGTCACTTGACCTAGTAACCCCACTTTAAAATTTTGGACCCCCACTCCGGCCCCTTTTGCAATGAAAATAAAAATATTTTAAGACTTTTCATTTGCAATAAAGTTGAACAAGCATTCTTTATAACTATTCCAAATTTTAAGTCGATAGCATAAGTAGTTGCTGAAATAAGCAGGTGTGACAGACAGACAGACAGACGAAGTCGCACCATAAGGGTTCCTTTTTTACCATTGCCATTACCATAGGGATTGCAGTTTGTTATTATCAGTAGGTACAGGTCTCCCAAAGTCATAATGCGCATAGAAATCTTCGTCACTGTTCGGCAACGGTCGTATTCCCCGAGCGTCGGAAGACGAATATACATAGAGTGGTTAAGTGCATTTTCTTCATGCATAATTTAGTAGAATTATGTGTTTTGTGCTAAAAGAGATAAACAGAAAGAGACAATTAGCGAAGATCTGCATGCGCATTATTAATTTGGGAATACTGTAAAGAGGACGCTACTGCCCCTCTTCTTTAAGCCACCATTTAGTCACCTATTACATTCCAAGTATGAGAAAAACGTGACTTTTCTTTTACCGAGAACTCCTCCATACAAATGTAGTACTTCAGGTGCCTTCCGTACGTGCTTCAACAAACTAGTTGATTCTAAGTACATCGCACTGTGCCAATATACGTATAAGATGAGAATCAATAGAGATGTGCCCACGACAGAATCGGAATATAAGCGCTGTGTTCAGAGAGTGTCGTCCGATAGAGGGGGTCCATGTCGATATTTTTATGTCGATACTTCATATACATATTACGATAACTTGTGCTCCAACTCTGGCTAATCTGACTAGTTAGATTATTATGAGTTGTCATAATGTTGTAGGTACAAACTAAATAAAATAACACATTACACAGTAGTGTAATGTATTATTTTATTTAGTTTGTATTGTGTTATGTGTGTGGCTAAATAAATGGTTTATAAGCATTATGTTTTAGGATGAAACAGTTTACATTAAAATATCTCTAAACTAATCTGTAAACAAAAGGCCCTCAAACTTTTTGCCGGATAGACCACATCTTGTTATTTTCTGTTTTGAGTAGACTCCATATTTACCTGATACTGTTTTATACAAATTCATCAAAATAAAATCTGTTTTTGAATATGACACAAAACTACTTACACACTTTTAACTTGAAAATTAATTAAAATTTTCATTGAAATGGACCCCTTACGGCCCTTACAGATCGGAGTCGACCCCTGGGGGTTGATATAGACCACTTTGGGAATTACTGCTATAAATGAATGGCACAATATTCATATCTCTTATCGATACTTGTATTAAACTGTGTCTCCTCACTAGCTAACCCGTTTACTGACACAGGTAGTGCGTGGCGGCAGCTACGGAAATCAAACAATCGGCAGCGCGACACTACATCTCCCCTCTCGCTCTCACATACAGATTCTATAAAGGAGTGAGTGCGACAGAATGTGTTCAGGAAAATGTAACCAACAGTAATTGTTTGTCGGTTATCGAATGGTTCGAACAATTGTTTTGAACGAGTTGATTATTGCAGACTCGTATAATATATGTTTATTTTGAATCTTTTGTGTCTTCTCAATACGTGCGATAGTTAATTATTCGAGTAGAAGTATTTATCGTGTTTGTGTTTACCTTAAACAGTAGTAATGTTTTCGTGTTATGATAAGCTAAGGTGAATATTACACCGCGCTGTATCGTACGTCTACATTTTACAAGAAATAAAATGCCCATATAATAGGCTTTTACACACATTGCAATTTACACGCATCTAGATTTAAGGCTGCTATTGAGAATTTCTTCATGGAAAATCTCTTTACCCAATCCGGGAAACGAAGGCTCAGCAATAGCACTTGCGGGCAATGAACCAACGAGGTAGTCGACCATGACTGGCAGGGTTTACAATCTATTATAACACTAGCTGTTACCCGCGACTTCTTCTGCAAGAAAATGGTTGAAAAGTGACCTATATGCTTCTCCAGGTCCCAGAGGCTACCTCTTTGCCAAATTTTATCCAAATCCGTTCAGCCGTTTTAGCGCGAAGGAGTTCCAAACGCACCACACACATTAGTATGATGGAATGGAAGAAATAATTTTTATTGAGCATCTAGAATCGTGTGATCAACTGGAGCTCTCGAGAGAAGTAGGTAGTAAGTACCTACTTACAAAAAGTCTAAACAAACTCACTTCTACCAATGTTCAAGTATTCGAATTCTCCGAATTGTAACAAAAAAATAAGAACTCCACTCACATGAGGCCATTTAATGTCGATACAAAGCACTTTCGATCTAATAATGTTTGAAATAAACAAAAAACTGGGCGAAGACAAACACTCACGCAGCCAGAGGACGCGAGACTTAAAACTTTCCGCTCAAAAAACAAATAAAAGCGCAGAAGGTTAATACAGGCCATACGGGCAGCCCCCCGGTGTTACCCACCGTGGCACGGCCCCTAAGAGTTATAGTGGGATGGTAAATCCATCTGACCTCCATAACCAAATTTTTGAGGACGGATTCGAAAGTTGACCAGTTGTCAGACTTTCGGGCTCCTGACTACCCGTAACGACTCGTCAGTTTTTTTTTTATTTGGTAATAGGCTAGCTTTTGACCGCCATCTCACCTGATGTTAAGCGATGATGCGGTCTACGATGGAGCACGCTTGCCTAGAGGAAACCGATTCACTCATGACTTCAAGACACCCAGATTGTAACTATCGGAGAACACCCTCTCGGGCAGCGCAGATATTCCTATGACAACCGGGACCGCTGTTGAACTATAACTTTATTACAACTAATCCTTCTGTCTATCCTTTATGAAGGGCAAAGGGTCTCCTTCAACAGTCAATGTATTTGTTTAGGAACTAATCGATGTCTCAAGACTCGTGTGACGACGACGTGGCAAAATATTGGCGGGAACTCGACGCGCAGGGTTGAGCACTCAGATCATAGAATCAAGGCAGATGTGCCAAGGCGCTATTGAGCTTGACGCTTTAGTTTGACCACATTGATCGTAATAAAAACGTACACGCTGGCGACGGACCGAACGCGATCGATGATCTAAATACAGCGTTTTAGTTTAGTGCTTTAAGAGTGACGAATAACAGTGTTAGATTGAGGGTGTGCGGAATTTTTAATGTGTGGCAGATCTTTATATTCCCAAAGAGCACTTGTAATTGTGTCGCAAACTGTTCTAAAAGTGGCGACAGTGGTTCCCGTACTAATTTGCTATGATGGCATATCTCCTTTTTTCTGTGATCTGAGGTTGAGCCACTCCACGAGCCTATTAAGTTTGAAAGGCCAGTACTTTGTTGGAATCGGATAACCATTGGCGAAGTTGTGATGGTTCTTCAAGAATGTTCGAGTAATAGCTGTAGCCTGTGAATTCTTCTGCGTGACAATTTAAAAAAGGAATAGTAGCCTATAGATGTGCTTCTCCAGGTTTCAGGCTACCTTCAATTCAAGATTGATTCCATAGTTAATAGAAATAGTATCGAATACCTACTGAATACCCTCAATCAATGTCTCTTGTTTAACCTAAGGTTGCTTCATATACCTATACGTCTAGACAAGCAGTTCCGAACATTAAACATGTCACACTCAAATGTTGTGCGAGCACAACACAAGCCTCACATTCATATTGACGTTTGATGCGGTGAGCAACAGCAAGTACCCGCGTGTGGGGCATGATTTTTGTTTGAAACTGCTTGTCTAGGGACATGTAGGTCAATGCTCAAACCCGATATTTTTATCAAACAAAGGACACTAATTTGGAACTTGTTCATAAAGTTGTGGGCCCACAATGTATGGAAAATGGTCGGTGTCCTTCGCGCATTGTTTTAAATTTTAATATTTAACAGAATTAAATATATAAGTGATTTTTCAAAAGTCGAACGACGCGAGCGGGATTTGGACCCGCGACCTCTGCCGAACCGTGGCTAGTGCTCTGAAACCAACTAAGCTATGACGTCCTCTCTACATAAGTAAGAACTTTATTTAATAATTTTGAACAGCTCCTTACAGTTTCCATTCTATCTGAGCTCTGCAGAGGCACTCCATTTCCCAATTCACCTTAAGATCACAGTTGAATCAATTGCTAACTGGTCGGTTACTCCAATCAGAGCCGGCCACTCAAACTTGCACACTTCAACTGCAGATTCAATCTTCACCTCAGAACCGTCGTGTGGAAGGCAGACTTTGATTTACTGAGATTAGATCACTTCATAGAAGTTTACTTTGAAGAGTTTATTCTTAGAAGAATCATAACAGCGTGTACTTGACGCAATACTGAGCAAAAGGCTCTTCTTACACTTTGAGAATTAAGCCTACGGAGTTGCCAAAGCCGGGCGAACACCTCAGGTAAAGTACACTAGCCATCTACCCGATTTGGCCTTAAAAAAACTAGTTCATGCGCGACAGCTGTCATTTTCAAAATGGTTAATTGTGTAGTTTCCTCTTCTAAAAGGCGGTCTGCTACCAAATCTGCGAAACCATGTAATTTCCTATCACATGTAAGTTATTATGCACCAATATGATTTTATTTATGAAGAATCTGTAAGCATGTATCTGTAGGTATATGATTGTAAAATTTTCATAATATGCTATTAGATACTTGTTCACCTCGCCCCCCACAAAAAGTGTGTTTGCCGCTTAGCACCTCCATTAGGCCTAAGTATCCTTTAAGTTCTTAAAGGAAAGGTTATTGGAAAGAAGTTCCTTAAAGCGGCTTGCGGTATCAGGACTGGTAGAAATAGCTTAGCAGTTAGCGGCAGAAATACTTGTAGTTAAGGCAGTAGCACATCCTCAAACAAGATTCCACAAAGACCAGTACTATTGGCAACCTATTCATTGATTAATCTGTGCTATCCCATCAGCTAAGAGACGAAACATTCCAATTCAACCCGACGAACGGAACCCATTCACCAGGCGCACAGAACGTACACAATGAGTACGTGTGTCCAGTGTTGCCAACTCGGATTTTGAAAATTACGTAGGCCAGACTAGAAAATTACGTAGATTTGGTACAATTTGCTTCGAAAAGTTCGTAGATCTATGTACTTAGGTAGAGCATGAGCTTGAGCCCATTCAGCCTAATCAATCGGCAGACCTAATGTCATTTTACTAATTTGATAAATTGCTAAAAAGTATTTGCCAAACTTCTTGGCAGTATATGATTAGGTATAAATGAGACAAAGTTGTAGTATAGTCTGGTTATAATTATCCAAAGGTGCATCTTATATACTAACGACTACGTGTTGATCACGGATAGTAGAAACATTTAATAGATATTGAACGTGCGATAAAGATCATAAGATTGCGATGTAGATTGTAGATACAGCACAAAGATATTGTACTGTAACAGTACACCCCCCTTTAAAAAAAAATATTATGGTAATAGTGTTTACAATATAAATTTGACCTAGACCTTACTAGTTATTTGCTGATGTATATAAACAATAATGCTATTGTACGCGGTGGAATTTGATGACGCCTGTTGTGGTGTGATTTGCTGACGTATGTAATTTTGACTTAGCTGTTGCACGAGTGTTTATTTTTTTTTTTTTTAGTATAGTCTGGTTATAATTATCCAAAGGTGCATCTTATATACTAACGACTACGTGTTGATCACGGATAGTAGAAACATTTAATAGATATTGAACGTGCGATAAAGATCATAAGATTGCGATGTAGATTGTAGATACAGCACAAAGATATTGTACTGTAACAAAGTACGTAGATTCTGGGACTGCAGTACGTAGGTTTGCGGGAAAGGCCAAAAGTACGTAGATGTACGTGAAAAGACGTAGAGTTGACAACGCTGAGTGTGCCCCACGTACATACTACACATAGGTACGTTTCGGAGATGCGAGCGCCGCTAATAAACGAGTAGCGGTGAGTTAATACATTAAATTTATTCACGCGCCGGGACCCACGGGCGGCCTTGTCGGGACCCGGGCGGGGGCGCACTGCCGGCGGTATCCATCCGCCTGCCTTTATACAGGGTTAGACAGTGGAAATATTTTAAGGGGTCATTGTACTCATCATTATAAACAACTTTTACTATGGGACCAACGCTGAAATCGAAAAAAAAATTAGCTGTTCCATACATTTTGTTGAATTATGTGAACATAAATGTATGGAACAGCTGATTTTTTTTTCGCGATTTCAGGGTTGGGCCCATAGTAAAAGTTGTTCTTAATTATGAGTACAATGACCCCTTTAAATATTTCCACTGTCTAGCCTGCCACCCTGTATACTACATAACTAAGTTGTAGTCGCTTTTGCGGACTCCTTGTTGTAAGAAGTGTTGAGAGTGAAATAGAAAAGACAAAAAGAAAATTCCTGATTCACTGACGCCGCCTAGCCCTACCCTTGGACCTTTTTTTTTTTTTTTTTTTGAGGATGGGAAATCATCAAATGACCCCTCCCGCTCTGGGCGGAGCGGAAGGGAGTGTCAGACTCTTACTGACTAAAACCCACCCATGTTCCTTCCTTAGCCCTTTTGTCCGGGTCAGCGGTATCCCTTCCGGACAATAGATGTTCACAGAGATTCCCTTTATAATGTAAACAAGAAATAACGCCGGATTTTTCAAAATTCTCCCGGTATAGGGAAGTCCAAGCGAACGGAGCCGCGGCCAAAAGCTATTTGGATGCTACTAACGTATATATATATATAACTAACATGTCAATAATCAAAGCTAAGTGACAAAAAAAACATCAATGATATCTTAAATTACATCATAACATTCATAACACTGCACACGAATGCCGATGTATGTGAACGTACAAATACGTAGTTCTCACTCGTAGTTCATTTTCCGCTGTGCCGCGCAATTAGCGGGTGCTATATGGTCAATTTGACAGATGTGATGCCGATGACCGGTCACTGGCAGCTCACACGCCAGCGGACTTCAATGAGGTCACAATACATTACCATTAATGCACGACAGCGACCGTGGAGCGACAGTTACAGCTTCACGAAATATTACACGGCTGTAATAATATCATCAGAGAGATCATTATTTTTGAGCAGTTTAGGGTTGATCTGAGTGTTAACTGTCAACCTTCTTTTCCTAAACATCGTTAAACGTATGGTCACATATTTACGTGTCCAGAGGGCAGAGATTCGGCATTGCCATCCAACGTGAAAATGTTAGGTTTTTGACATATTATTACCTCCTAACAATACGCGCATGTCCAAGAATACCGCTTTTGTAGGTATCAAGCCAATCCAGCTGCAAAAAAATAGCCTCTATAAACTATTTGAGAACGAAGTTCCTTAACGCGGCTTGCAGTAGGAGTTGATTGGTAGAAATCATCATAAAAAGAAAAAGCGTTATGCCCTCTCCATGCCACTTTCTCTCTCTATGTCTCTTTCTATTTTATCCGAGGAACTTCGTTCCTGACGGGGGTTCCCCAACCGCACACTTTGTTTTAAGAGTAACTGAGTGCAGTTCATATTTTAAGCCCAATTCTCATAAACTAAATGACAACGTCAAACGGATTTGAGAATACCATTTGTGACATATTATTATGACATTGGGACTAGTCTCCTCGGAATCAAATCGTAATTATATTTTGAACTTTTATTTACGAGAATTGGGCTTCTGGTGTCTTTGTTTCGACCACAATATTTTAACGTTTTTCTCATTCTTCTTCATAACCTTCCCTCACTCCCCAACTCCCGCACTCCTCACCAGGTACCTGGTATGAGTGAGCTCGTTTCCCGCCGTCACTCACACAAACCTCATCTGCTTTAAGAAGTGTCTTTAGGACGAGTCGCCCGATTTCCGCCTGCTTTTACGAAATCCCCTCAAATCTCCAAACACCGATCATTGGCACACGGAAACCAACTCTACTTACTACGAAATAAAGTTCGATTTCAATCGGTAATAAAATGTCATTTCTTTGCGTAAAATTGGAAAGGTCGCGTTTAGGTTTAGTGATAAGAATTCAGTGTTATAGCAGCGTAGAGTGCGGAGAGCGATGTGTGATATGAGGTTTTTGAATGTAATGTGGAGAGATTCCATCTTAGATGTAAGTAATTAATGTATGATTACCGACAGATAAAGTAGTAAGCAGCCTCATATTATCATAATATCATGCATGTTTTCCCCAAGGAGTTAGACAGGCGCAGTTTCAGGTACATTGTTTTAATGTTACCTTACACAGTTTACTAGTTTTATTATAATTACCGAAGGATCACGGCAAAAATTAGTCCTTCGAGCCGGATCTAAACCAGTGACCTATGGATCACATGGATGAAACACCAGTTACGCTTAAGACTCATGTAATAGGGGGCGATCTCATACAATCATGAACATGAAGTCATACATGTAAGTAAACCGATAACAATCACCATTCCTTCTGTGCCCGTAGGTGTTGTTTAAGCCTAGAATACAATATGTTGTGGTGTTATCTGAGCCATCTTGGTTTTCTATGTTACTAGCACTTTGCCCGCGACTTCGTCCGCATGAAATACACGTAGCGCCACCTAGTGTCCTTAAGCAATAAAATTGTGACCTTCGAAAGTTATTGTTATTTCCCTCGGGAACAGTACTTTTTTTCTGAATGAAAGGTACCCTATATCCTTTTCTGTACCCCTGACAACGCATATGCAAAATTTCATGATGACCGGTTCAGTGGTCTAGAGGTGATTTTTGCTAAATAAACTTCTAAAGCCATAATTATGAATCACAGTACAAACTAATAATTCAAGCTTCCACTTCGGCCAACACGGATATGTTTGCAGAACACAAATAATTGGACGATAATCGTTCGTCCAATGTTTGCGCCAACACCCCAGGGGAACAATTTGATACGTTTGCAAAGCGGTTTGATCAAACATTCGGTCCAACTCATGCATAAAACATATGAATAGAGATTAAATAGTTGTGTTTGAGTTGAAGCTGAACAGAAAGCATTGGAAATAGGGGCTCGTGGCTAAATGGTTTCTTCACAGATCAATGGATCTGACAAAATATGAGTGTATCTAATAAACTTCTGCTAATCCTATGGAAAGAAAGGAGTCATCTCGGATCATAGAAAGAAGGAGATAATGATGTTAACTCTCTCACTTTTGAACCAGTTTGCGTCGCAACTACAAACGCCTCTTTGTACATATAAAAATATCGCACACATTAAAAATGCCGCACACCCTCAATCCAACACTGTTACCTATACCTCTGCACTCACACTAAACTAAAACACTGTATTCATATCATCGGTCGCGTTTGGTCCGTCAGCAACATGATCAAGCGTCAAAAAAGCGTCAAAGCGTCAATAGCGCCTTAGCACATCTCCCTTATTTCTGTGATGTGAGGGGATGTTGCTGTTTTTAAAAATATTCAATCCGGCTTATATCCCCCCCCCCCTCTCCTCCTGTTGGAAAGTGACCCGGCTAGCATTGTTGACCGCGCACTCGACACCGAGACCCAGTGCACTCTACGGCCAGAAAGGATTACTTGTATGTGACGTACACACTTGATAAGCTTGGCTCGAAACAGACTTGTACACTATTGTACAGTGTACATACAGTCGTGGACTGAAAATGTTTATCACCTTAAGGTTTATTTACAGTCGGGCCGCTGAGAGATTGCGTTTCTGACGTTTCATTAATACTTATTTTATTGTCGATTGATATTATAAGAAGTTTAGTTAAATTATTACCAATAATAATTATGAAAATATTTTTATTCGTAAAATATTTTCTGCTTCAAAGTCTCGTCGCCTGTTCGCATTCTCTGAGCGTTCGTATAGCTACTTGACCCGAGGGATAGAAGAGATTGAGTTATTAGTCGCAATTACAAGGGTGTGATCACAGAACAGAAGATATACTATAATAATCCGTGGGTGTAATACAGTCTTAAACTGTGTCATTAATAAGTATAGGAGTACATTTTAGTGTTGATTGTTTTTCTTTTAAGAAATCCTTAGTATGTGGAATTAAACCCATGGCTTTTGTTTACTATTCTCAATCGTTGCTAAAATTGGGCTTATGCTATTTGTTCAGCGTGCTTCTGCCTACACGTTCCGTAATACTAGCGTGATGTTATATCTATACTTATAATAAATCTGTAGAGAGGTCAATTCTGTACATCAAATATATTTTCAAAATAACTATCAGGGGATGATTTGTGATCGATACTGATGCCAAAAATGCAATCAGTAAAATTTTTGTCTGTCTGTCTGTCTGTCTGTATGTTCCTTATAGAAACAATTATTCTTCATACTCCTGGGCAGGTTATACTTTTCATCACGCTACAATCAATAGGAGCAGAGCAGTGAAAGGAAATGTTGGGATAACGGGAGAAGTTACTCCATTTTTTAAGCTTCCGTCGCGTGTGCAGCCTTAATGGTTAAAGCTACATAGAAATCATGTATGAAATATTCTACATAAAATTATCTAAAAAATATTTCACAACAGCATTATGTTTATCTTTTATGGTTGACTCACAATTACACGTGTAACTCCCGACAGCTTAGCAGTTCGGAGCTTTCTGATTGTATTACACACAAGCAGTTACACGCTGATGGAATCGCGGGCACAGCTATTAATAATATTAATATTCTGCGGTTCCTTAATGCGATATTTTTCAACAGTATTGTGGATTGACATATTATATTTCCCTACTAAAAAACGAAGGTTAATCTGTCTGTTACATTAAAACCATTGAACCGTGAGGAAGGACATACGCTACTTTTTTACGAAAAACGACGGAAACGCGGATGAAGTCGCGGGCAAAAGCTAGTTGTAAATAACATCCTAGTATTGAACTCGTTTGTCCGCCAGTAGTGCCTAAAGCAATAGGTACTTTTTAAAACCCTTTGTGATCCATGTCATAGAGTTTGTGACGATTTTTTATGTAAACACTGTAGCTGCCCCGCGGGGCAATGTTTGGGGTAAAAGGTCCGGCTTCAAATCCCGGCTGATCTTTTTTTTGACGGCGAATTAAATTGGAAATCTGAGTTGAGTAGTTTTGTTCATGTAACATTTTATTTGTCTGCATTATAGATGCGATATAAGTATTAAAACCATTTCATTTCATTGTGAAAAAAGGCTAGTGCTATTCGTTGTGGCTCCATCTCTCAATTCAATTCAATTCAAATCATTTATTTGCTAGAACATGGTATGTACAATGGTCTTATAGTTTTAAAGTTCCGACATATTCTGCCACATGCGGCGTGCAAAATACGAGTAATTATGAAGTTAGAAACAATTCAATTAATATTATACTTAAATTAATACTCAATTACAAAAAATGTTATTATCTTATATTATATATTTTTTATTATTATATCTTGTCGTCAATAAATTCTTTAACACTATAATAAGTTTTGTTTAGTAATAGGTTATGTAACTGTTTTTTAAACAATGTGAGGCGTTGTTGAGCAAGGCTTTGAGGAAGGTGATTAAATATTCTAATACACATACAGTACACGTTTCTTTTAAATATTTCTAAATGTATTGGCGGCATGCGTAATCTGTTTTTGTGTCTGGATCGGCTATTCACATTATCACTAAATTTTTCAAAAAAATGGGGATACTTTTTTACAAATAAACAGATTTCGAATATATATAGACAAGGCAACGGTAATATTTTTAGTTTTTTAAAAAGGGGTTTACAACTATCTAGATAGTGGGCATCACATATTGCTCGGATACATTTTTTTTGAGCTTTAAATACTCTATCAATTTCTACTGAGTTACCCCATATGATGATACCGTATCTAAGAACCGACGATACGTATGCGTGATAAGCCACCAATGCTGTGTTCCAATTAACTATTTGTGTAATTCTTTTCAGTGCATAAACAAACCGGTCTATTTTATTTACAAGTTTCTCTACATGAGGTTTCCAGCTACAGAGTTTATCTACTGTTATACCCAAGAATACACATTCATTGACGGTCGTTAGATTTTGGTTATTATATTGTATGTCGAGGTTGGTAGTGTGTGAATTGAATGTCTGAAAGTTTACGATGTTTGTTTTTGTCATATTTATTTTTAAGTTATTTTGTTCCAGCCAGCTGATGGCGTGATCTAGGCTGCTTGAAATTTCGTTTTCTAAGTTTTCCTTATTGTGATCCTTAATTATTAATGTCGTGTCGTCAGCAAACAATATACAGTCTTTTTTAATTGCGTCAGGAAAATCGTTAATGTATATTAGGAATAGGAGTGGTGCTAAAATGCTTCCTTGTGGGGTTCCTACGGGATTATTTTGCTTAAAGTGAGACCTGAATTTTTTTTGTTCACGCTGACTAGTTCTTACTACCTCAACACATTGTTGTCTTTCCTCCAAGTAACTTTTGATCCAACAATTAGCGTTACCACGTATTCCATACGATGAAAGTTTACCTAAGAGCTTTTTATGACAGACAAAGTCAAAAGCTTTCGTCATATCTAAAAACACGGCACTAATTTTAGACTTATTATTTAAACTATTCGTTATCTCTTTAATCAATGAGAAGCATGCTAAAGTGGTAGAGCTATTTTTCCTAAATCCAAATTGTTCTTTTTTGAGTATGTTGCACGATGTCAGAAAGCATTCTATTTTGGAGTACATAACCTTCTCGAACACTTTGGATAATACCGGTATTAATGTTATCGGTCGATAGTTGTTAATATCTGTTCTTACTCCTTTTTTATGTAAAGGCTTAACAATGGACTTTTTTAGCCGCTTTGGGAAAACACCTTCTGATAGAGATAGATTAATTACATGAGTTAGGGGGGGAACTAAACTAATTGCACACCTTTTGAGTACTTTAGTGCTAAATTCGTCATAACCTGTAGAGTTAGTATTCTTTAAGGCTTGAATTATTTTATAAATGTCAAAGTTGTCTACTGGGGTCAGGAATATGCTTTTTGGGTTTTCAGTTATACTGTTTATTTTGCTACTATTAATATGTCTATTATTATTATTAGTCAATGATATATAAAAGTCATTAAACAACTCACATATTTTGTCAGGCATGTCATATGATTCATTGTCAATTTTTATTGTATCTATTTCTGAATTAACATTTATGTCAGTAGTGTTTTCTTTAATTAAGTGCCACGCTGCTTTACTTGCGTTTTTTGCGTTAGTCATATATTTTATACTATTTATCTGTTGAGCTTTGTGTATACATTTTTTTAAAATTCTATTATAATTGTCATATATTTTTTTATTATGTTTTTTATTGTGCTTACATAGGTGATATTTTAAGTGTAATGTCCTTTTTTTAATACAGCAGCGCTTAATACTCATTGTCAAACCTCTGTTTTTTATGTTTTTGTATATGGTTTTTACCTTAATAATGGGAAAACAAAGTTTGTAGAAGAGAGTTATCGTATCATGTAGAGAGTCGAAAGCATCGTTTGTTGTTTGGCATTCATATACATCGGAAAAGGATAGGTTAGAGATGTAGTAAATAAATTTGTTCACATTTTCATCACTAAGGTCTCTAATATATTTAAACCAGAACCTCGAATTATTAGCCTTTACTTTTTGGTCAATTTCTAGATTAACTGTTACAGATTGTGCCGTTTCATGATCTGATAAAGCAAGATAGTGAATGTCAGATTTGGCATTGTCTAAGTTGCTCACTATTAGGTCCGGGCATGAGTTTTTTCTTGTAGGTAATTCGACATGGTTTTTCAAATTATTATTTATTAAGATAGACTTTAAGTCATTGGACAGTTTTGTTGGTTTTAGAAGGTCTATGTTCCAGTCGCCGCACATTATAATTTTCTTATTTTTTTTTTTAATTAGATTGTTAGTGAGTGATTCTAAATTATCAAGGAAAATTTTTGCATTTGTTGAAGGGGTTCTATAGATACATACTACAATAAGATTAAATTTTATTATTTCTATGGCACAGCATTCGAATTGAAATGGAACTTGTGGAATTGTAATATTAACTTCTTTGTATTGGAGATCATTTTTTAATAGGATGCACGAGCCTCCTCGGCGCTGATTTATTCGTGAGTAAAAAGATACCAATCTGTAGTTATTTAATCTAAGATTTGATTCATTACCTCGCCTAATGAAAGTCTCTGTAAAACATATTATGTCAACTGACCCTAGCTCTTTTTGTAGATCGTTTATGGCAAGCTCAATAAATTCTTGTTTATTTAATATTCCTGCTATGTTTTGATGGATTAATGTAATTGACTGTTGTTTAATCTGACTTGCGAAATAAACGAATATTCTTATCTGACTCTGATTTAGTTATTTTCTGAAAATATTTTGTAATTTTAGTTTGTATAGTCTGTTGTGTACTAATTATGTGATGTACTAAGTCATCTCATCTCAACTCATCATAGTACAGCCACGTACAGCCCTGTACTGTAATAAATCTAGACTCTTTACAGAGCATAGTTCTAGGAAATGTTCTTATAGAAAAATCCAATAAAACTGCCCGACCTGGAGATCGAACCCAGAACCTCGAGCGCAGCAGTCGCGCTTGCCACCACTACACCAACGAAGCAATCTAATGCAATGTTCCTTCTAATATTATTTCGTTATCAAAGTTTTGTGTTTCCTTGTAAATAACACGCGTCACATCTGGCGCCACCTATCGGCAGTAGTTCGAAACTGCACACACGGCACTAAAACTAAAGTTAGTCCAACTCACAGCTAACTTTAGTGCGGACTAGACTAAACTACGTCGTGAGCTAAATCGTTATGAATTCAGAACTTACACGCAAAAACAAACAGGGTCGGGATTAAATAAGTTTTGGAATATTAACTGTTTTATTGTAGATACTTGCATTTTGCCGCGGATTCGCTTTGAACAGAATAAATTTTGGATTATGAAGTCTATCTGTCCGCCATTTTAAAATTGTTTTTGGCACTTTCTAGATCAAATCCAACGATACCAGGGGCTTATTTGATATAACTACTCTGCAAGTCTGCACTCCAAATTCCGAACTCTTCAACTGAATCATATTTTATGTGCACACATTTTGCAGATAAATTGAAATTTGGAACACTTTCGCTCCACACTCTGCAATATTTGAAAAGTGAAGAGTAAATTGCAGAGTGAAGACTTGCAGAGTGGCTACATCAAATAGGCCCCTGTTTATTGAAAAGTTGAAATTGCTTCAATGTTTTAGGCTGTACTGAGTAACAAACTGTCTCACATAGCTTGTTAGATATTATAATTCTAACCCTCCTTTCTGGATTTACTGTAGTCAATGAACTTCATAGTAATGTTAACAGAGTGTCAAGTTATTGAGAAGTGTCTGTGAATCCAATTCAGTTTCAATAGGATAGTATTAATTAATGAAGCATATCGAGTTGTATAAAGTTCATTTTAATGCATAGAATAGAAATGTATAAACGGCGAGCAATAATATGTCCTTTGAACACGTTTTTTAATTAGGTATATCGAACCTTTTCGCGCACACACGTACGTAATCAAAATATCTGTATTTTGACTAACCTCGACGTTTCTATCAAGTTGCATTGACCGTGGTCACGAGAACACTCCTTTGAACAGCTTCATACAAAATCTTCTGCCACTAGAGCACCCGACATTTTGTCGGGACCGACATCCGACAAGTCTGAACGGGGTGTTACAGAAACGCTTGTTTAAAAATAGGTCTTTAAGAAATAGGTACCCTAATAAAATGTAAATCATACACAATACATAAATCTTTGGATCTGGAGCAGTTAAACATGTACCGTCGTAAATATCGGGACCTCAGATCATAGAAAGAAGGAGATATGGCTCATAGCAAATTAGTACGAGAACCACTGTCGCCACTTTTAGAAGTTTGCGACAAGTTCCGCACACACTCAATCTAACACTGTTAATCGTCACTCAATACTAGCACTAAACTAAAACACTGTATTTATATCATCGATCGCGTTCGGTCCGTCGCCAGCGTGAGGTGCGAGACTCTTTTTGGAAAGAACTATTTACCGAATGCAAAGTTCGAACAGTCTTTTAATTTTCGTCAATAGCGTCAAGCTCAATAGCGTCTTGGCACATCTCTCGTTTCTATGATCAGAGACCGGGACCGATACCGTGATGTCCTCGTTCGTATCTGAGATAGGGTATGTTTTTATTGACAAGATAAACGGTCACTCGTGCCGGAGGTACGTCTCCGCAATAAATAAGGTTTTTATATCGGGGATATAAAAAAATGTAACATAAGCTATGTAGCAGATAGGATTTGAACTTCGTAAATATAAGGATTGACTGTACGATTGTGTGGATTCAAGAACAATTTTTTTTTCTGAGATTTGTGTTTATTGACCCTCCTATTAACTGACGTAGTGCGGGGGATGGATATACTTTTCACTTAAAAAAAATAATTATCAAAAAATAGATAAAAATCACTAGATCAGCCGGCCTAGCATGACCACGATAGAAACGGGTTTTGTCTACATAGAAATAGACAAAGTGACAGATTTCATTCATAAAACGGTAGAAATGTTTCTACAATCTGTCACTTTGTCTATTTCTATGTAGACAAAACCCGTTTCTATCGTGGTCATGCTAGGCCGGCTGGAAATCGAACTTAGTATCTTCCGTTTAATAACACAAGCTAAGTAAATGACGCATTTAAATGTCACAATATACCTACTTTTATAAAAATACCATACCTACATAGCGTACATATACGTGTAACATCGTATATAAGTCGCAATAGGTCTGACTGCGCCGACGCCGCGACTAATGGGCCGTTTAGATAAAACCGGGACACGGGACGGCGCATGAATCTGCCTGAACACACCAGCGCGCTCGGTAACTAGGACCTAAAGCTTAGGACACAATAGAGGTATTGACTTTGAAGTCGGAATCGCAATCAATCGCAAAAAAAACATTATGACACAGATTAAATAAAAACCGGCTAAATGCGACTCATACTCGCGCACTGACGGTTCCGTACCGTCTTTGGACGTATAAAGGTTAAAAAAGCCGGACCGCAGAACTTTGTTTGTGAAAGAATTTTGTTGATTTCTAAAAATCTATGCTAGTGATGACCATCGTTTAATTTTCCGTGGAATATTTAGGTAAACTTCTATCAACATACTCTAATTATTAATTTTAGATATTGCGGTGGTGGTCGCATGCCGCCCTGCTGGGCCAGCTTATTAGTCAGTAATATGGTGACATGCGACCACGGCTATACCCTGGATACCACCTATGAGAAATTTGATGGCAGTAAATTGTCTATTTGACCAATGATTTATTAAGTTTCTTACAACACGGTCGGTTGCAGAAAGATAATTAAATTTTAATGGAGGCATTAACCATACAATTTCTGTTGTTAAAGTCTCCTTTAAAACTTAATAACCTTTTCTGCAACTCAGCGTGAATCCCACAAATCCAGAGAAGACTTTCGGGCTATCAGACAAGAATATTTTCTCGTTTCATGCTTTTCAGTTCGATTTTTGTCGTAGTTGGAATATAATGTTTAAAAATTATGTATTGATGACAAGATTTTTAGCAGCACTATGGTTTCAACCAATCCTATACGATGTGACCCTGATATACATGTTTGAGGTCTTATACCTTGAAGATTGTAATGAGATCTACAAATACGTTTCTAAGATAAAACTTTCATAACACGCACTAGGCTTGCAAGTATCGTGTCAAAGCAAATAAGAATCACTGGCACAATCTCGTGTGATTGCACAAGTGACGCTATCTCTCGATTGTGAACAAATATATGTTCGTGGAATTGATTCTCTATACTGGGATGTGATATAATTCTCGTTCACAGAGCTTCTCCAATATCTGTCATCTATTTAGAGACGTGACATATTCCTCGGCTGACGTGACATATGTCAGTATTCTCGAAGAGGTAGGCAGATGTATACGCTACACCCACATTTTGCCAGTTACGTTACAAATCACATTATGCAATAGAGGTGAGCCTTGCTATTTGTGAAAATATCATGGAAAACTCAATAATACTTTGCTCAACCCAGGAATTAAATCCAGGACCCCATGTTGAGCAGTCGTGCTTGGTACCACTAGACAAATAAGAATTTAAGTTACTGTTAGTTTTGACTTGTCTATAGGTACTAAGTTAGTACCTATAGACAAGCCAAAACTAACATTAAAATAGGGAAATTTTGCTTGCATGTTTGAGATAATCTCCGGAACTACAGATCCAATTCTTAATTTTTTTCACTTACAGGAAGTTACAAATTATCCTCGAGTGCTATCGGTGACTTTTATCCCAAAAAATAGTTATTTCAAGTGGTATAGTCGTGGGCAAAGTTCGAACTTGAAATCCTTTAAAATAAGTATAATATTAACCGCGGACTTGAACTAGTCGCGTCATTTGTTTCTTCAGCAATTCAGCATCATCATATCGGCCAGTTGACGCCACTAATGGATAAAGGCCTCCCCCATAGATTTCAAAGCGATCTGTTCGGGTCCATTCATCGGCGACCTTTTGTATCTCGATCCTGATGATTTCAACCTAAAAAAAATAAAATTAACGACAGCTTTGTTCAAAGTTCTTTGTTCATAGAATCTGAGAATATTTTTATTTTCATAAAAAAATAATAGGTATATTGATTGTTCTTGACGTTTAAAAGTTTACAAAGAAAACTTTTCGTTTGATATTTAATTACCCGGAAATTGATCAAACGGCTCGTTTGCGTTACTGGGTGAAACGTTAACATCTCGTTAAATAAGAGAAACAATTTTACACTGACGAACGTGTATCAATCAGTGCACACTGTGCACGGAGAGATTATATCTAAAACTCAATGAAAGACATCGACTTTTAAATGTAGGTACTTATATTTGGCCTTTATCTTGTTTATGTTTTTAACAAAACGTTTCCCCATACTAAGAATTTCTTCAGACCCAAATTACAACAAACCTACAGACAAAAGTTCAGTGCAGGAATCGAACACGTGACACGTCACGGCCAATCTCTCAGCCACTAAACCAAACGTGACTGTATTGTCATTGTCAGTCATTGCTTTATGAGCGTCCAGTCAAATAAAATTAATAGTCACTTTCTAGTCCCTTTTCCACACATTAAAGACGATGATTATGAAGACTTGAACTTTGAGTTTGTTTCGATGTTTCTTCTCAGAGGTAGTCAGGTAGGAAACACCGACCCCATCTAGTAAAAAATATTGACATGTAAAAGTGTTATTTATAACCTACTTACAGAATAAAAAAAAACATCACACATCATTTCAATTAAATTAAACAGCTCTCAAGTCAAATTGTCATACCAATAACAAGGATATACAGGGTGGCAGGTTAAACAGTGGAAATATTTTAAGGGGTCATTGTACTCATCATTATGAACAACTATAACAACGTGCTCCATCGTAGACCGCATCATCGCTTAACATCAGGCGAGATGGCGGTCAAACGCAAGCCTATTGACAAATAAAAAAAAATAAAAAAAAAACTTTTACTATGGGACCAACCCAGAATTCATGAAAAAAAAATCAGCTGTTCCATACATTTTGTTGAGTTATGTGAACATAAATGTATGGAACAGCGGATTTTTTTTTCGCGATTTCAGGGTTGGTCCCATAGTAAAAGTTGTTCATAATGATGAGTACAATCGCCTCTTAAAATATTTCTACTGTTTAACCTGCCACCCTGTATATATGTTGTATATTTAATCAGTGGTTAAAATTAAAGAGGCGTCTATAAGTAAGGGGATAAATGTTTACAAATAAGTGTTTCAATTCACTGCATCAATTTCTAAGTATTAATTAGAGTGATTTACCAGCCTGTGACGTCACTCTGTCATATAACCTGAAGGTTTCGCCAAGTAGTTAGCTCCACGCCCAGACGAGTGCTCCGAGAAGGGGCGGCCAACATACATCAAAGGAATGTCTCACCCAATACTGAGAATTTGAAATGCTATGTTAATAACAATATATGCATGGAATATTGATTTAATTAAGGTTCGTAGATATCGAGTGCGGTAATGTAGCGTGAAGGTAGGAATTCAACTAATTAAGCTTGAAAGAAATAGAAAATAAAACTGATATAAACAGAAACGGTTGTGGCGCGGACTTGTGAAGCCTGCGTTGAATCCCCTCCCGTTGACTATTCCCAAAGAATTAATTATAGTACATTATTAAATACAGGGTAAAATTAAAACCAGTGCGGATATTTTAGGAGGTGAAAGTACAGTCACGAGCATAAATATATTACCATGGACAGTTCTTCAACACTATCTTATTTTATGATTCATCAATTAATTTTATAATTAATGAATGATCAGTTCGGTTATAATGATGAAAGGTATGAATGGATGAAAAGTACCATGTATTATTTCCTAAGGCTCTAGCCATATTTATACAAAATTTCATCAAAATCTGTTCACTGGTTTAATCGTAAAAACACAACAGATAGATTTACTTTTGCTTTTAAAATATTATATTGGAATAATACCTAATTATTATAAATGGTTATTTCACCCCTTTGAAAGTAAATCGAATAGAAAAATAGAAAAAAAAATTCTGGTTACTAAACACACCCAATAACCCCATTAAAAACGCCGTAAAGCCGTTCTTCTCGACCAATAGAAAGTCTGAAGTCGTTTCCGCCGGTGTGCACCGCGCTCTACAACAAATTCATTCTTTCTCATAAATATCATCTTAAGGTTTGTGATAGGACGATCCGAACAATTCGTTTTTTACAAGACAAATGACGCTCTCTATTGCGAAAGATATCGGTACTAGAGACGTTTTTTATCGATATGTCGATATATGTGGCAAATAATGTATACAGGGTGTAATGTGAAACTAAGGGTTGCGTCGGATAGAAAAGTAACTGCTTGTCCCCTATGCTGTCGGCACGGTGAATTCTTATTTTAAAGGGTTGGCAACGCGCATGTGATGCTCGGTGTTGCAAGCATTTCATTTAATAGGCATAGCCTAATCCTCATGGTAATCGCTTACCATGAGGCAGGCTATTGCCATGTAAAAAACAATAAGTACCTAGTGTAACTAATCAATTCTATGAAGAGATTAAATTTAATAAAAAAAACCGGCCGCATAACTAAGTTTATTTGTGAAGGAATTTTGATGATTTTGAAAAAACTGCACTAGTTAGGAACATCGTTTTATTTTTGGTGCAATATTTAGGTCAATCCTATCAACTCTAATTATTTCAGATTTTTCGCTCCGCAAACTTCGGAGATAAGGGGGGGGAATGGTATTTTTTCAGACATTTTTCATCATATGTCGAAAACTGTGAGACATAAAATAAAATAAAAATATATTTTGAAATGTGCAGATTAAGCCCTTACATATGATATGTCACTTGATCTAGTAACCTTTGAAATTTCGGACCCCCACTCCGGCCCCTTTTGCAATAAAAATAAAAACATTTTTTGACTTTTTTCATTTTCAATAAAGTTTGGCAAGCATTTTTTATAACTTTTCTAAATTTCAAGTCGATAGCATTAGTAGTTGCTGAAATAATCAGGTGTGACAGACAGACAGACAGACGAAGTCGCACCATAAGGGTTCCTTTTTTACCATTTTGGTACGGAACCCTAAAAATATCATAATAATAAAATAAAAACACTGAAACGAGTTCCTACTGTTCAACTTAATGCATGTTTATAATCGATTTCATGCACAGCACGTAATATATGTATATATAAACGTTGGGAGAGTGTGACGGCACAGATATTCTGTGACCGACCATGGGGTACTTCAGCGTCGTGTTGTTCGCTTCTCTACTTCTGATTGGCGCTGCTATGCGTCCACCTACTCCAGACAATGACCCCAGTAAGTATTCCCGTCACAGAAAACAGTTCATTATGTAATCCATCAATAATTTCGATGACATGGGTGTCATAGTGGCTGCGCGGTTGGCTGCTCCGCAGCGTGTCGCGGGTTCGATTCCCGCACGGAGCAAATGTTTGTTCCGCGTCTGGAGTGTTTGTGTTTGTCAACGCACCCACGACACAGGAGAAATTCTAGTGTGGGGCAACGTTTTAATAAAATAAAAAAAAAATATTTTTAGGGTTCCTTAGCCCAATGGCGAAAACAAAACCCTTTTAATTTCGTCCTGTCCGTCCGTCCGTATGTCACAGCTATTTTACTTGGAGACTGTTGGCACTGTGTAGATGAAACTTCGCAAGTAGATGTCTTCTATTTTCAAAATAACATGAAGGCTTCTAGGTAACTTTTTTATTTAGGTAAATATTTGGTGATATACCTAAACGTTTCTAAAGCCGTAAATGTGTTTCCCTCCTCCCTCTAACTTTACAACTATGAAAATACTTTCAACAAGGTATGTTGTGTACTTGTGTAGTTTTTGAATGATTCAGTTTTAAATTAACCAACCGCAGAAATAACTTATATTTGCGTTCGGAAACTGAAATATTCCTACGGAACCCTACAGTGTACATGGTCCGACACGCACTTGGCTGGCTTATTTATTTACATAGTAATTGTCTATGCTGTGCGATGTCCTACTTATTTATATTATTTAAATGACGTTTATTTTTGTAATTTTTATTTTTATGCGTCACATCGACGCAAATAAATTGTCTTTCTTTCTTTGTTGCAGTCTGCTACTCAGACCAGCAGTGCGTCCGCGCGCACGGTCCCCCCTGCTTCTGCCTGACGGGCGCGCAGCTGTATGGCCACTGCAAGTGCCACAGGAACCCCCATATTCTTAGACCAGGTAAAGTAATACCAATTACAGGTCCGTCAAACAAAAAGAACGCTGGCCATTTGCTGCGATTTATCGATATCCAGCTTATTTCAAAGTACCTACTGCGTAGTTAGTAAAAAACGTACGGTGCCAATTATTAAGATCGTACAATAAACTATTACACTTATATTAGAAAACAATAGCCTAGTAGGTAGGTACCTCAGATCATAGAAATAAGGGTCAAGGCGTGCCAAGTGGTGTGGTGTGCCAAGGCGCTATTGAGCTTGACACTTTCATACGGTCACATTGACCGTATATAAAAAGTACACGCCGGACGAACCGAACACGATCGATGATATAAATACAGTGTTTTAGTTTAGTGCTAGTGTTGAGTGACGATTAACAGTGTTAGATTGAGGGTATGCGGAATTTTTAATGTGTGGGAGATCTTTAAATTCACGAGGAGCGCTTGTAATTGTGTTGAAAAATGTACTAAAAGTGGCGACAGTTGTTCCCGTACTAATTTGCTATGATGGCATATCTCCTTGTTTCTATGATCTGAGGTAGGTACTATGCGATCAAAATAAGAATAGGGCTGACCTTGCCCCATATTGTGACGTTTTGAAAAAAATCAGCTGCTCCATATATTTTGATCTATTTTTTCGCGATTTCAGGGTTGGTCCCATAGTAAAAGTTGTTCATAATGATGAGTACAATGACCCCTTTTCGTATCAAGACTGACTATTTCACCCGGTATACTAATATAATAAAGCTGAAGAGTTTGTTTGTTTAAACGCGCTAATCTCTGGAATTACCATTTGGATATGAAAAAAATATTTTTATATAAATGATAGCCAAATTCATTAAAAATAGTGAAAGCTATTTGACATCACGCTACTACCCTTAGGAGCCGAGCAACGGGGTAGAAACCACAGCTAGTACAGAATATCATAACAACACACGTAAAAGATCGTTAATTCTACTAAGTATTGTGGTAACTGGAATTGTAATATACTTTGTAGAGTGCAAAGTTGATGACGAGTGCAAGTACAAGGGTCGTGACAACGAGTACTGCTCCTGTGACGACGACGGATACAGAGGCCGCCAGTGCAGGTGCTACCCAATGCTGCTAGGATAACTGCAGTAGGAGGCAGTAGGACATGGAGCATGCAGCGCTCGGAGACGGGTTTGTTTTATTTGGTCAAACATGATACATTTTTTTAATTATAATAAAATATTTTATGTCGTAAAAACTGTACTTATCAAGATTAGCATCCTCAAAGCCAAGCCGTAGTCCAAGTGCCCGTACCTTCCTCACCGGACACGGAAGTTTCGGGAGGTACCTGCACATCATCGGGCGGGAGGAAACGCCTGGGTGTCATCACTGCGTTGATCGCCCTGAGGACACGGTGGAGCACACGGTGGGGGCCTGCCCTGCATGGGCGGAGCACCGCCGTGTCCTCGTAGAGGCGATCGGCAGCGGCGGCGACCTCTCGCGCCCGGCCCTGGTTCAAGCCATGGTCCGGGGCGAGGGGGAGTGGGAGGCAGTCGCCTCCTTCTGCGAAGCAGTCATGCTAGTGAAGGAGGCGGCGGGACGGGAGAGGGAGAGATTCTCCCGTCCAAGCCGCCGCGGTAGACGCTCCGGGCGTCGGGAGCCGCGTGACGACTCCCGGCCACCGTAGGCGCGGGCCTGCGGGCGGTGAGTAATGGGTAGCTCACCGTCCGATCAGGAGCAGGCCCGTGCCGAACGGCGCGTACGTGTTCCACGCGCGCCTCAAAGAGATGTCAGCATCGGAGAGGGGGCCCTCTAGGGCCCAAGCCTGCCGGGAAAGCGGGATTCTCCGGAAGGGATACCGCTGACCCGGACAAAAGGGCTAACGAAGGAACATGGGTGGGTTTTAGTCAGTAAGAGTCTGACACTCCCTTCCGCTCCGCCCAGAGCGGGAGGGGTCATTTGATGATTTCCCATCCTCAAAAAAAAAAAAAAAAAAAAAAGTGCCCGTACCTTGGCATGGCGTATACCTAGTTATCTTTCTGACTTTTCCAATATTGATTTTCTCAAATTGTTTCGGTACTTAGGTACTCTATTTTTTTTTATTATTGTTAAAAAAATATACAAAAAATGGAATATGGTGTTTTAGTTATCGGATTATGGTATTTATAGTTGTTGTAATGTTTTGTTTCTTCATTTTATTCCCGTACACAAAACACAAATGCACAAATGCAGCTGCATGTACGTGGTGTCCGACAGACAAAAAATGGAGGCGTTATTATCAGTACGGAGACGAAAAATGACGCTTACAAACTTAAGCAAGCAGTCCATCTCTCTTTATCAGGACTTACCGCCGAGGAACCCAACAAGCGCAAACCGCGAATCGTAGTTGTTGGAGTGCCGACTTCTTTGGCCGAAAATGAGGTCTTTAAGTGCATTTTTGAACAAAACATAGCCGACAAATTTCCAGCGATGTCCTTGGAATCATTTTTGACCTCAGTTAAATTAAGCCACAAATCTGGGAAGAAAGATGCTTCGACCTGTAACTACGTTATTGAAGTTCCAGCCAATTTACGTAAAGGACTGATCTCACAAGCAAGGCTTTTTATAAATTGGACGTCCTGCCCTATCAGGGACTTCACCCTAGTAACCAGGTGTTACAAATGCCAACAATATGGTCATGCGGCAAAAACATGCAGAGAGGTCAGTTCTACGTGTGGCCACTGTGGTGAAGCAGGACACTCGATGTCCGAGTGCACAAAGAAAGCTGACACACCGAAATGTGCAACTTGCTCACGCTTCAAAAAGCCCTGTAACCACAAAACGGGAGACGCTGAGTGCCCTGCTAGGAAAATAGCGGAATACAGGTACATCAACTCCATCGACTACGAGGGGGCCTAGAGCGCCATTTGTCGCTGTCTCAGCACATTAGCAAATCGCCCGCTGCAAAAATCAACTAACATCATAAACATGAGTAACCTCGAACGTAATTTGCGCAATATTGTATTGACTTATTAACCCAGTTTACAAATCTGCTGATGCAAATTCTTCCATATCATATGTAATTAATAAAGAGCAACCAACTACGTATTTTATATAAAGTAAATAAGAAACTATCGATATAAGTATGACCTTAATTATATTAATAGTGTTATAAATAAATTAGGTATATCATAGTAAATTCATTTAATTAAGCACTATTTCTATGAATGTTAAATATTGTTAAGAATTGTTGTCCTATAAGAATGGTTAGAGCTCCTGCCGCCTGTGATACAGGTTTATCCTAGTACAGGCAACAAAATTTGTAATACCTATAACTATATTATTTTTAAGGTTTATATTGTACATTACCAATTTCAATTTCTGAATAAATATTTTTTATTTATTATTTACAAAACATTTTCGTGAAGGCAGGCATAGGTACAGCTTTTAAATGTATCATAAAATATTAATAAAATTCACAGACATGTGCGAATTACCCGAGCACGGTCGAGCGCCTAACTTGTAAAGAATTATAATAATATTAATGTACGGCACCCAATGCCTTCCATATTACATATCGAACCAGGAATCAACCCTCAAGTTTCTCCACTGCATTCACCTAAAACATTTCAAACGTATTCCGCTTCACCTGTTCTGAACGTCCAAACGTCGCGCGTCGCAGCTCGTCCGAAACCACCCGAACTGACCCGACCGACCCTGACGTCAGCCGACGACGCCCGACTGCACACGAAACCGACCGAATTTAATCCTACGTAGCATGTGAATTATTCAATGCGTCTGATACATATTCAAGAGTATTTCAAGAGGCTCTTTTTGCATTCTCATATAAATCTTAGCATTCGAATAAATTAAAACAGGTGTCATGTGTCGCATCACTGAGAGAAAACGAGCGAATTTGAATAAAACATCGCTTTCAGTTCAGTGTCAGAGTGAAATGAAGGCACATGTACATTTTATTTGTATTATTTAGGTGTTAAAGATGTATGTGTTTAGTGGATTAAAAGTGAAGAATACGAACAATAAACCCAGAGTTATTTTAATGAAGTTATATAGATAATATTATCTTAGCTAAATTTTAACACACAGAAAGCTTTCGGAATAAATTCTGTAAACGATAATCAATTGTTTCGTTTAGAAGAACTAAGCGGACGAACAAACAGACACGAAAAGCTCCTTTTTACCTCTTTGTTACCCGACTGCGTTTTATACTATTTGTTTATAGATATACTAGGTATTTGTTTATAGAAAAGCTCCTTTGTTTTATACTATTTGTTTATATTTGTTTTATAGATTCTCAATGATGACACTATTTTGTTTTAAAACTTAACTGAGTGACTGAGTTTAAGTTCCCTCCTAACTCACTTTTAGTTCATTGTATCCTACCATACCTAGGATACCCCCTCCTGAACAAAATCCCGTATCATTGCCCCACCTGAACAAAATCCTGCATGGACAACGCAATCCGGGATGGACAACGCAATCCGGGATGGACAACGCATCTGCAATGCCTCCGATAGGTTTCTGTAAATAAAACATCTGTTCAATGTTGTTATAATGCATCCAATGAAATATTACAAATATTACAATAGCGATATTCGATACCTTGTGTGCAACAGCGCACCCCTATTCAGTACATTTCAATCTGTCTGCATGTTTATCAACTGATGACCGACATTTGGCGAGCGCTAACAATAGAGTAGTGCCTACATCGGTATCGATACACTCCGACATGTTCGACTAAATGGCTACTAGCGACATCTATCGTTTAATTGGCTGCGATATGTCGACGTTTTAGCGGCGATTTGTCGACGTTGATAGCGGTGATCAGAGATCGCTCTATTGTATGTAGATGCTATTGTTGGAGTAATTGTCTAAGTGTTCCAATCCTGTCGGGTTTCGCTTCAGATAGAGCTGAGAATAGGATTGCCTTTGTTGTGAATCCTATTCTCAGATATTCCCAGATATGATTCAACGTGCACTTTAGCCGTAGCTAAAGTGCACGTTGAATCATATCTGGGTAGCGACTAAGGTAATTACAATGTGAGGGAATCCATTCTCCTTATTAACGTAATAGTAGATTGTTAAAAAGTCAATGCATATTGGTTTAGCTGTTGAATCTGACGAATATTCCGAAAAATACAACGGCTTTTTAAAATTACCGGTCACTTTAAGCCAGCGACATTCGAGCAAAGGTTTCAAAATAGAAAACGCGTGCGATCGAGAGACCCCCATTAGAAACGAAGTTCCAATAATTCAGATAATAAACTACTTAACTACTCAAAAAAATTAAGGAAACAAAAAATACACGGTGATTTTTGACAGCCTGTATTTCGGTGAAAAATGTTCATATTATTGAGACTTAAAAAAAGCATTTTGAAGCTTTAAGGTTCCAATGTTCAGATTTTTTTGGCTAAAATTCTTTAGGAGCAACTACGGTTCTACAATCCTAACATATAACGCGAAAAAATAATATTGATGGCAAAATGTAACAGCCCACTGAAATCAGGAAAATTTTAAAAATAGTCTACGAGAAAATAATGTTTGACAACCTCTACTCTACACTCTCGAAAATAATCATCCACGCACTTGTATCAGTTTCAGCGAGGTCAATATTACCCCTGTTGGCTAGCGTACGGCCGGCGGCGCAGGGCGCGCCAGCCCCCGCACTCCACTGAGTGGGTGCGCACACCGTGCGGCGGGGTGTACACGTGACGTCACACGGATATGTGTCAGAGAACACCGGCTCCGAATGTTGCAATGCAAGTGTTGAACTGAGAGCGGGTTTTGGAGACTATGAATGTTTGACACCGCAATACCGCGTTTGGCAATAGCCGCGCAATGATTGGCTTTAGCTAAGGGTCGTGTGGGTTTGTGTACCACACAACCTATCTATTGTGTACCGACACGCCACGTGCTATCAACGCGAGAACTGCCAATTTGCCCGAACAGTGTGGCCTTCGGATAGGTGAGTCTGTATTGTCAATAGGGATGCGTCACTATTGACAATTGAAGATCGGACAAACTTCAAATCGGCCATCATAGCGTGCCGCTGGTTTAATATAGTTTAATATCAAGTACCTACTTTCACCGCTCGCAGTGGGACGAGCCGTCTAATGACGCAACACGCATCAATGCGTCACTCTAGTGCTGACGCGTGACGCGCGGCTGACGTTAGTACCAAGGTTCGGCTCTGTTTGCTGCTACTAGATTACAGAGTAATAAATTAGAATGTATCTTTATACAGGGTGCTAGGTAATTTGACCTATTCCTTGAAAAGGGCTCACTTGCAAAAATTCAGACCCGTAAACTTGGGGTCGATACTGGGTGGTTTCCGAGTTTATGTGCTTATTAAGTTTTTCTAGAAATTTTCCACCTCTCGATCAAAAACTGCTAATTGTAAAAAATCCACTCTACTCTGGTCACTCTATTGATACTTTTCTGATAGCTGATAAACCAATGAATCTTTTGAAGAACAATTCGTCACAAAAATACTTACCCACAATTTCGAAAAAAAAGCTCTCTACATATCTTATTTATTATGATTTGTTTTTTAAAACTACCTCGTTTTTCAAGGAATATTGCTCAAAAAAAATGTTTGACACTTGGCGTTTATACTACAGAAAACAGTTTCTTGTTTTATAAACTTTCTAGAATAGTATAATACTGGTGAACTTTCTTAAATGCACTGATTCAAAAGTTTGTGTTTTGATTGCACTTGGTAGTGCAGATTTATAAATGCACTTTTGTTTTGCTCCAAGTTTCCTTGCTACTGGTGCAGTAAGTAGGACCCACTGATAGATCCTGGTTAGTGATGGTGGTGGTGGTGGTCCTGGTTTATTAGATCAGTCAAGATAGGCTCTGGGAGCCATTTATTGCTGGTAGACATTGAAAACAGTAACTTTCTTCTGTTTAACCATAGTAGTTTCCTGCACTCCTTCTCCATAATACCTAGGTATAAACTCCAACTATGCCAAATCTCACTTCACTACTCTTTCTCGTTTTAGTGATAACTGAAATTTAACCCACGACCTACGACTCGTTTTTGGAATTTTGCCAGTCATACCACCTTTAAGTTACTCTACTGCAAAAGATCAGATCTTCCAAAAAACTCCTGATTGAAGTCTTAAATGTGCATTCTTTCTATCAGAGCTCAATCAAAGTTCCCACAATCAGTATTCAAGAATGTACAAAAATAAAACGTGGTTTACAACAACCATTTGATTAGCTGAAACCGCCACAAAACAACCGCTTAGATCGCACCGATCGAGTAAGAAGTAAAAACGAGTGTATTAACTCGTATCGAGTGGAATATCTTTCTCATTACCAGAGATACGGATCGGGGGCATGTCGCCACCGAGCGAAGGCAGAAGGACCACTTCAGTTGGAGCAGTTTAAATAGGGTAACTCTCATCCACCCCGGTCGTCTCGTCCCGTTAACGGGACAGTACAAACGCCTTATTGAATGGCTGTCTCGATGTCGAGGTTGCTCGTTCGGACCTGACAAGTAAATATCCAAGATAAGAAATGTCCAAGATAAACTTAAGAAGGAATAGAAAATTCACATAGGTAGGCCTATGTGAATTTTCTATTCCTTCTTAAGTTTATCTTGGACATTTCCGATTGACGGTGTAGGATAAAATCGTGAAGAAACATATATGTGCAACGTATGCTTGTCACATTTATTCATTTTCTTTATGACTATGATGGCAAAGAGGCCTGCTTGGTGGAAAGTGGTTACCGTAGTCTATGAAATGCTTGCATCCACGAGTAGGTATCACATGCCCCTTTAAAATGAGGATTTGCCCGCTGTCAACACCGCGGATCTTCAGGAGTTCCGGCGACCTTACTCACCACAGGAACACAACACTATCATAGATTAGCGTTATTTGGCTGTGGTGTTCTCTGAGGTGGAAGACTTCATTAGTCGGGCTGCTATAATTTGAGCGAAATATCCCGCTGTGCCCCACCTATCTTACAAGAAGACAACACAAATCTGTTGGATAGTCATTTTCTTGAATTGGACTATTCCCAATAGAATCGCCAAGAGTTTAAAAATTCTATCGACGACCCAAGGAAGGAGATGTTTCATTTTGTTTCATATTAAGTGAGTATGACTGTTACGTATTCCTCTTAGTTCTTTACAAGCTTCTGCGTGTTCCGTCAGTGTGACCGCGGCGCAGGCGGTATCTACCGCGCCGGTGGATCCGGCCCTAACTCTGCAAGTAGGCGGGGCATCACTATCGCGATTCACGCGAATCCCGCCATCAATAGTGCTGGCCATCTTGATAACATCGTGCTGCGGTGTATCGCTAGGTGGCGCTGTTTTATAATTAAGATTATTTTGCAGAAGTTTTTAACAACTTTCTAACAACAAATCATCAATAAGTGATTGAATGAGAATATTTTATGGGGTTGTCTTCCACCTATGCTACACAATTTAAGTAATTTAAATACAGTTAGGACAGGAGGATAGATGGATAGGCTGTTAGAGACGACATTTTGGGAGGTTCGTGGAGATCGGGCAACAAGTTGGTTTATTCGTACGCACCTTTAATCCTTCAACCGCGAAGCCCCGCTAGCCCCGATACATAGGTAATGACCGCACAATCGGTGGCTAAGTGCGGGGCAGCCACTAACCAGCGTTGTTATCAAGTGTGGCTGTAATTAGCAACTGATACCATCGCCGCGGGCGCGCTGACGGCGGTACGTGTTGTGATACACATCGGCGCAAGGTTACTGCGGAATATCTATGTTAGGGCTCTTTCAATTTAAATGTTTCACTACAATACACATCACAGCTTTGCATAATAGCATAATCATGCAGCCTATTATGTTCCTACTTCTGGCACACAGGCCTCCTCTGTCCACCACGCGGGCCCAGTGCGGGTTGGTGGACTTCAACGTCACATGTATTCGGATTTTTGGTTCTAGGACATGCCGGTTTCCTCACGATGTTTTCCTTCACCGTTAAAGCAAGTGATTAATTTCTAATACGCACATGACTTCCAAAAGTCAGCGGTGCGTGCCTCGGGATCGAACTTGAACCATTCGCCGTGGGAGGCACATGGTTAAACCACTAGGCTATCGCAGCTTCGACATGTTTAAAAGTTTTCTTTCGATGTTCCTTCAGTTCGAACATCTTCTCCAACTAACACAAACATCACCGAACCATTTCACGAACTATCGACAGCGCCTCATTACCACGACACATCTCCAACACTACCTTACCGCTAAATTGCTCATCCATTACCTGCTTTGTTCGCTTAGTTGAGCACACGGCTCGCAGCTAGCAAGCATCTGATACTGTATAATGAGAGTTGGAAGGCGATACGAAGAAAACCGCCAATTTGCCGCCGTTCTCTCGCTTTACATATAAACTAGTTCCGCTGAATATATTAAGCTGTTTACTGATTGAATCCGCTGTTTCTATTACTTGTTTTAATTTACGGGAGATAAATGGTTTGTTTTGTGTAAGTACTGCTATTTTTTCTTCTGTATCGTGGCATAGATATTTAACAAAACCATAAACGTCACGATGTCATGCCTACAGAAACCATATTTTGACCGGACACTTGCAACAGACCCGTGAAGAACAATTTTTTTGTGTCTTGTAAATTGTGCGTCATGTCCACCGAAGTAAATGCATTTTCTTTCTATCGTTATCATCATATCACCTGGTGAACATAGGACTCCCCAAACATCGGCATAACGACTGGTCCTGCGCTGCCCGCAACCATTCGCGCGACCTTCGCTAGGCCATCAATCCACCTTGCCTTTTGAGGGCCTTCAGCGCTGGAATATTCTCGAAGTCTTTAACATTTTATTTGAAACAATGCATTGTTTCTGCCAATGTGCTAATAAAGTTTTTAAAAAGCACAGCTATATACGCGTTAGTGAGATAAAACTATTCGTATCAGCATAAAATGAAACCGGCTAAGCCTCCGCGCTCGCATGTCGCGCCCTAATCCTGCAGCTCGCCTATCGAATGTGCTACAGGGGAAACAGAAGGTTAACGTTATATACGACGCCAAAACAACAAATATATCGAAGCGGTTTTCAACACAATATAATTTCGAAATTTAGGGGCTTTTCAATGAATATCTGGCCCTCAATCAGGCTACCGAATTCATAATTAACCGAACCGAATCAAAAAAGAGGAGCTTTTGTTTATGATTGTATGTATGTACATACATACAGTTAGTGACAACAACCAGTTAATTTTTTTAAATAAACCGATGTAACATTAAAAATATTAAAATTACATCAACTTTTGACTATTAGGTACATCGTCATCATTATCATTTCAGTCTAAAAACGTCTACTGCTGAACTTAGGCCTCCCCTAAGCGTCACGTCGCCGGGTTGCCCAGTCCTGTGCTTCCCGCATCCAGCGGATTCAAGCAACTTTCACCAGGTCATTGGTCCACCTTGCTTGGAGGCCTACGCCTTTAAATGAAATACCGAAAAGCAATGTATCGAAGAATTTCGCGTTCGGCTACACTTCGCAAGTGGCTCTTCAGACTAAAACTTCTATAGTTTTTGTATAGCGTGGGTGTACAAAGGCTCGCTCTAACAAAGTTTGTAGTGAAACACTTAAATATTTGTAGATCTACACAGATATGCAGAATAGATCCCATACCGTCTGGATTTTTCCACCGATTCACATAGGACGTTCATTGTCGTTCATGATAAGCTAAGAAAAGAACTTAAAAAAAAAGTTGAAACCAGCTTCAAAAAGATCACAATATAATAGTGTGTGAAACAGTTTCGGAAGTCCATGCCTTTGATTTTTGATTTGGCTTGATTCAGCACAATAGTATAGGTAGCGGCGTGAATTATGAGCACAGATCGCGCATGTATATTTTCGGCCCAATAGACAATAGACAGTTGACAATACGTAATAGAGAATGGTCCAATTAGACGCCGAGCACGAACTAATCGCGTGCAGGCTCGGCGCCCCCCGTCTTCTTCATTCCGCCAAAGAGACCGAAAAATCAGCTAATGCGCAGGTGACGTTTGTGATCATAACTGCTGCCGCTAGTTATACCTATCTAACCGGGCACAAACACAAAAACATTCTGTCTGATTTGGGAATCAAATTCTAGACCAGCGTGGCAGTCACACTACTGTTTAATTAAAATGATGTACCTATCTATATTCTACAACACCCTGTTACCCGCCTCCCTAAAACATAAACATACGAATACCAATTAATTTCCTTATTGTACGTAATTGAACTGACACGAGCGCAGTTAGCACATACCTACAGTTGGTTCAAGTTGAACTCCCGCGGCGCCGCTATTGTGCGAGTTTAGCACTAACTTATTACTGTGGCTAACAGTACAATAGCGTTGTCGATGTTATTAACGTTAACAGTTAACCGATTTATACGTGAAAATACTTTGACATTGGACTGCGAGGCCCTAGGTTCGAACCCAGAGTCGGGAAAACGGGCGAAGTGTGGATTTATTCCAGGCTACCTCTTTGTCAAAATTCATCCAAATCCTTCCAGCCGTTTAATTAATCGTGAAGGAGTTACAAAGACACACAAACTGTGTGATGTTGGAATGTGGGTGTAATACACAATCTACAATACATCACTGCCTAACCTTTTGAGGAATAAGGCGTGATGTTATGTATACTTTGGACCACCTAGTCCGCACACCCTCAGTCGTAGAACCGATGACCGTTGGAGTAGACATGTTCTCGAGTGGTGACCGCGAATCGGCAAACGTAGGGTAGGACGCCCTCGGGCTAGGTGGAGCGACAATCTTCGCAGGGTGGCTGGTGGATGAGAGTGGTCGAGGACTGGGTTAAATGGCGTGCAATTGGAGAGGCCTATGTCCAGCAGTGGACTGCTATAGGCTGATGATGATAATGATGATGTTATGTAAACTTTAATATATTTTAAAACCTTAGTTCCTGGTCGAGCTCTATTACCTTTGTAATAGAGCTCGATCAGGAACTAAGGTTTTAAAATATATTAAAGCGAAACAGCCATTGCTGTATTTCGGTTTGAAGGGTATGGTGTCGGTGTAATTACAAACACATGAGACGTTTCAACTTTGTCTCCAGGGTGGACCCGTCCGAAGACGCCGCACAAGTAGCAAGAGTAATTAAAAGTTCCTAATCTGTTTTGTTTAGTACACCACAAGCAGGCAATGGGTAGAGTGTAGGAAGTCGAAAATCTTTGGGTTACAAGTGGAATAAAAAAAAATAAGTGAGTAGAAAAGTAGGGTTGAATATTCATAAAAAATATTAATATTCAGCCAAAACTAGTTAAACTGGAAGCCGACTTCAATATAATTTGGGAAAAGGCTAGGCAAATGATGAGTAGAAAAATGGGGTAAAAATGGTAGAATTCAGGTTATTTCCCCATTGAATTTGGCTCGATCCGTCACGTCCAACTCGCAATGGGTCCAGTTGAAAATCAGCGCCAGGCACTAGTGGTCTGGCATATGCTGAACTGCGGACGGTGTTTGTTCAGCCGATTATACTGTTTATCTGGACCTATTTGGCAGAGCCACGAGACACACAGCAATCACTTTATTATTATAAGATCTTTTATTTTCATTTTTTATTTTTATTATTTGCTTTGTGTCTACCTGTGCCAAATAAATGTTTTTTCTTTCTTTCTTTCGATCAATTTATTGTTATGGTGCTCCCACACTGCTCATTTGATCGCAATGTTAAGAAATGTTTTCATGTTAGGTAATGTTAGTAAACATTTCTAAAGAAAATTGTTAGTGCACTGCAAACATCTAACAATTCCTAATAGAATGTAACACATTCTAACATTTGTTAGCCTAGAAAGAAAGAAAGAAAGAAAGAAAAAATTATTTGTTAGAATATAGTATAACAGGTATTAACAGTATTATTATATAGTATCATATATTCTACCGAATCGGTGTACAAATATTTTTGTGGTTAACTTATTAACATAATATCTTGTTGTCTCTTATGCTACAACAATGTTTTTATCCTCAAGAAAGTCATTAGTAGAATAGTAACACTTATTAATTAGGAAATCAAATAATTTTCTTTTAAATAAATTTAAATTAAGAGTTTTTACATTGTCTGGTAACTTATTATAAATTCTGATAGCCATACAAAATGATTTTTTACTATATAATGTTGTACGTTGTACGTTGTACGTAAATGTATCACCATTCGTGATAATTATATATTTTTTTACTGATTATATAAATGATAGATCTAGTTTTTCCCGTAGGCGTAGGAAAAAGCGTAGGTGACAATATAATTACTCGCACGATATCTTTCAGACAAAAACGATAGTATTGTTTTTTCTTAAAGAAAAGAAAGTCTTTTCTTTGTAATTTCTTTTAGTCCTTATTTTTTATTACGTTGCTTTGGAAGCTTCATTTTTACAGCTTCAAGGGACTATAGACCTAAGTATTTGATATTAATTTCAAATTGCTACCTCCACGCGTTCGTGAGAAAAAGGGTCTTGACAGACAGACGGACAAGGAAGTGTCAAGGGTAACTTTTCCTCTTGAAGTACGGAACACTAAAAAAACCGGCTAAGTGCGAGTCGGACTCACGCACGAAGGGTTCCGTACCATTATCTATACAACATTAGATACTATATTATAATCTTTATTAAAATCGAGAAAAAAACGGCAAAAAAAAAATCACGTTTGTTGTATGGGAGCCCCTTAAATAATTATTTGATTCTATTTTTATAGGCAACAAAAATAAATCATCTGTGGATATTTAAACTGTCTATCACAATTCATGAGATACAGCCTGGTGACAGACGGATAGACGGACAGCGGAGTCTTAGGCCCGTATTCCAGAACGATACTCGAGCACAGATCTCGCCTTGAGCATAGATTTAAAGCCATTTGATTGGTTGAAACTAGTTTCAAGTAATGCTTGAGTCTTCAAATCTATGCTCAAGGCGAGATCTGTGCTCGAGTATCGTTCTGGAATACGGGCCTTAGAATAATTTATCCATGTAAGTACCCACATAATTATGACATTATAACACACTAATGTACCACGCACTCCCCCCAGTACCCCCCAGTACCCCCCTGTACCGTCGTTAGCTTAGTTTTTATCTGTTGTGGTGGCGCGCTCGTATCTCCGGCCGCGTGATAAGGGTCGCTCCAATTGAAATGTTTACAGCATCACCAGATAACTGAGAAATACACTCATTTCAGCTGAACTGCTGAAACGAGACCAACTCTACGGAATATAGGAGGAAATACCACACAGTTATTGTACATTGTTGCTGGGAGAGAGCATTTTATACAACGCTTATGAGAAATAACGCAAGTGAAAGTATATGTGGTTCAGAATCGAGCATTGTATCGATTTCAGACTTTTTATTTTATGTTACTAGTACCATTAGAGCATAATATTTTTACTAGTACGGTCTATGGTCACCACCTCAGATCATATAAACAAGGGAGATGTGCCAAGGCGCTACTAAAATTGACGCTTTGATACGGTCACATTGACCGTATTTAAAATGTACACGCTGGCGACGAACCGAACACGATCGATGGTATAAATACAGTGTTTTAGTTTAGTGCTAGTGTTGAGTGACGATTAACAGTGTTAGATTGAGGGTGTGTGCAATGTTTAATGCGTGGGAGATCTTTATATTCACGAGGGGCGCTTGTAATTGTGTTGAAAAATGTACTAAAAGTGGCGACAGTTGTTCCCGTACTAATTTGCTATGATGGCATATCTCCTTGTTTCTATAAATGACCTCCTTAGTGTAGAGTGGCTAGTACTACGAAGAGGTCAAGCTGTATCTCTGGTTCGTCCCACCGGAATTAAATGAAATGTGGATTAGATTTTAAGTTAGACCCAAAGCCACTAAACAGTGAAAATTACATCAAAATCCGTTCAGTACTTTTAGCGCGGTGCGCGCAATAAGTAGATACTGAACGGACTTAACCATGGGCAAAAATTGTTTTGGACATGGTTACGTCCCAGTATGCCGACTGTTTTTTTTGGAATATCTTCAATGTAGGTACAGACACGATTTTTTTACAGCTTTATTACTTCATCCCAGTGAGTATGGTCCTTCATGCTGTATTTTTAGGGTTCCGTACCAAAATGGTAAAAAAGGAACCCTTATGGTGCGACTTCGTCTGTCTGTCAGTCTGTCTGTCTGTCACACCTGCTTATTTCAGCAACTACTAATGCTATCGACTTGAAATTTGGAACAGTAATAAAAAATGCTTGCCAAACTTTATTGAAAATGAAAAAAGTCAAAAAATTATTTTATTTTCATTGCAAAAGGGGCCGGAGTGGGGGTCCGAAATTTCAAAGTGGGGTTAATAGGTCAAGTGACATATCATATGAAAGGGCTTGATTTGCACATTTCAAAATATATTTTCATTTTATTTTATGTCTCACAGTTTTCGACTTATTTTGATGAAAAATGTCTGAAAAAATTCCTTTCCCCCCCCCCCTTATCTCCGAAGTTTGCTAAGCGAAAAATCTAAAATTATTAGAGTTGATAGCAATTGACCCAAATATTGCACCAAAAATAAAACGATGTTCCTAACTAGTACAGTTTTTTCAAAATCATCAATATTCCTTGACAAACAAACTTTGTTATGCGGTCCGGTTTTTTTCGGTACGCGAGTACGACTCGCACTTGATCGGTTTTTTTTTTTATTGTTCAAACACATAGTAAATAGGTATACATTTTTATATTTTTTATATTGTTTTGTAGCATCAAAGTCTGGTCGATGTCAAAACAGTGTCAGTATCAAGTTTCCACTCAAGTGTTCCGTAGAAGCGTATTGTTGCTGCAATGTTCAGACATGCTAATGTAAGGGCCTCGCTACACGGGACGGCTTTATTTCCCGACTCGTCTCGCGTATCCTTTACAACTTGTTTGTAAGTTGGAGGTATGCGCTTATTTTATACATAAATTGTGTGAAGTTCAACAATGCTTTGTTTCTGAATAAATACTTATGAAGTTTTTAATCTATATAATATTGGTAGATCTTGTTTTCATGCGGATCTTTGAAGTTTGTTTTTTTAACGAAGCAAAGATTTAAATCGTTAGATGCGCCTTACCGTATTTAAATATGGTCAGATGGTCACGTTTCCGTGTTTCATTCAATTTCAATGACATCTGAAATGTCAAATATAAGTAGTATTGTCTCGCTTACTCTCATTCAACTTTCAATATATTCAAGCTCTCTCACTTAACACGGGATGTGTGAGCTCACTCATCTCATTAGGGACACATTTTCGCGCGATAATCTTTGCGTAAAGGTAGATACCTATTTGTACATATACGTAACATAACTACAACTTGATTCCCCAAAGAGGTGGTCAGAAGTGTACTGCACACCCACATTTCACCCATCAAATATATTTTTTTCCATGCACGGATTTGAACCCGCGATACACAGCGCAGCAGGTCACTTGCGACTGCTTCAACCGTGCCGTCTCCATTCACACACGCCTCAATCTAAACCAAATAATTAACTATAACAAGGTACACTACCGCTAGCAGTCAACACAATATTACTGTGACGTCACGTGACGGTCGCAGGTGCGTTAGGCGGGCCGCACGCCACAATTGTTTGCCGCCGCCACGATTACGATGCGCACGTCAAACCCCGCGTCGTTTGTAAACAGCTTAACATAATTATTGGTTCTGGTGGCAATGATGTATAGCAATAATCAAATTGGTTATATGTTTGTTGTTGTGACAAGGTGTTACAGTAGATAAACAACTATTATCGCTTTTAGGCACTTTTATGTGTCTGTCGCCACTTTTAGGCCCGTATTACAGAACGTTGCTCGAGCACAGATCTCTGCTTGAACATAGATTTAAAGCCATTTGATTGGTTGAAATCTATGCTCAAGCAGAGATCGGTGCTCGAGTATCGTTCTGGAATACGGGCCTTAGAACAGTTTGCGATACAATTACAAGCGCTCTTTATGAATATAAAAATCTCCCACACATTAAAAATTCCGTACACTCTCAATCTAACACTGTTATTCGTCACTCAGCACTAGCACTAAACTAAAACACTGTATTTATATCATCGATCACGTTCGGTCCGTCGCCAGCGTGTACGTTTTAATTATGGTCAATGTAAACAAACTAAAGCGTCAAGCTCAATAGCGCCTTGGTACATCTCCCTTGGTTCTTTGATCTGAGGTTACAACCATACCTACTGCGATCGCCAACCCGCCTGCCAAGCGTGGCGACTACGGCATACCCCCTTTAGGGAAGGCCTATGACCAGCAGTCTCCCTACATCTTCAATGATGATGAAATACCGGTTGTATGGTGTAAGACTGTACGCCACCGTTACAAGCCATCATTTCACTCATAGTGATCTGTACAGCTTCACTGTCTCGCCATCAAAACGGCGACACGTCTGGTGTACTATAAATTGATCGCAGATTGACGGCAGCTGGAACATTGTCACCGGACAACAACAAAGACATATTGATGATCGTCCGACCGTCCGTCACGGGGACACACAATAACACAACAGAAGTGTCACCCTTTGCGATATGCGAAGTTATTTATAGGTTTTTTGTAAAATATTTCGTCCGAATGACTACCTATTTCTCCTGTTAATGCATTATGGGTTCCTGTTTTACGTGTATGTGAGATAGACGTCACAACTCAGTGAGTGCTATCGGGCGTTTCGTTTCTAGCTTGATCCTGCTGGTATGGTAAGCGACATAAGTCGCTGATCATTTCGGAATTTTAATAATTCAATTTCTTAGAACGTAATTATTGTTTTAAATATATAATAAGTAATAATAGCTTACAAAGTATTGCCTGTTCTTCAATAATTTCTTACAAGCTAAGCAGCTAAGCAACTTTCTCGCACTTTGGACTGATGTTTATCGTCTTGTGTAGCTGACTGTAACAATCTGCGGCCTCCTGTATTAATATAGCTGACACAACTGCTGGCATTGATCATTCCTGCCCGACGGCTATGCCTGCATCAGATGCTCCACGCAAGATACTCCTTAAACTTTGTATTTTCTGCGAATCGGGTCCTAAAATGTAACGTATTAATTGTTCGTAGTGTAGTTTCTGCCCTCCTCTTCCTAGTGACACACGCGTACATGTCGTGTGTGTCGTGTGTGTCGCGTCACTCATGCACGGCGGACACCTGTCCGTCTGCGCGTCGTTACGTTGTTGTACGCCACAAGCTGCGTCCACATCCATTAAATGTTACGTTGTTCCTCATCAAACATCTTTATAACGACACACACGAGAGTGTGGACGCTTGTCAATACAAGCGTCCACATTCTCGTGTGTTAGTGTGACGTAACCGTGCCCAATAAAAGCTTGTTTTGGTAGCTTAGGATTCAACCTAAAATGTTGGGTATGTGAATGAAACCTATGTACTTACCTACATATTTTTGTTACGATCACGCTCCGATATTCACATACCCAACATTTATGTTGAATCCTAAGTTACCAAAAAAAGCTTTTATTGGGCACGGTTACGTCCCAGGGCCAGTACCTTTTCCCAACTGTTTTTAGGGTTCCGTACCAAAATGGTAAAAAAGGAACCCTTATGGTGCGACTTCGTCTGTCTGTCTGTCTGTCTGTCACACCTGCTTATTTCAGCAACTACTAATGCTATCGACTTGAAATTTGGAACTTTGGAAGTTATAAGGAATGCTTGCCCAACTTTATTGCAAATGAAAAAAGTCGAAAAATATTTTTATTTTCATTGCAAAAGGGGCCGGAGTGGGGGTCCGAAATTTTAAAGTGGGGTTACTAGGTCAAGTGACATTTCAAATGAAAGGGCTTGATCTACTCATTTCAAAATATATATATATATTTTTTTTATGTCTCACAGTTTTCGACATATGATCAAAAATGACGGAAAAAATACCATTCCCCCCCCTTATCTCCGAAGTTTGCGGAGCGAAAAATCTGAAATAATTAGAATTGATAAGAATTGACCCAAATATTGCACAAAAAACGATGTTCGTAACTAGCACAGTTTTTTAGAAATCATCAAAATTCCTTCACAAACAAACTTAGTTATGCGGTCCGGTTTTTTTTCACTTTATATGTCCAAAAATGATACGGAACCCTCGGTGCGCGAGTACGACTCGCACTTGGCTGGTTTTTTAAATAATATCTTCAATGTACAGATACGGCTTTTTTACAGTTTTATATACAGTTTTATAATAGGTAGTATAGATCATTTCAGACGTCAGTGAGCTGCCCCGCGCTCGCACGCGTTGATATCTCTGGTCAATACGCCTCCCACCTTTGCTAGCTTCTTATCTTAATGAGCTAAACGTCCTCAACAATGTAATCTGCTCCTACACCTGTTGTCGGTATACTTGGCAGTACATTGTAGTACATAATGGCAGACATTAATAATCCAGTGTATAATGATGATCGCGATCGCGCCACTGACGCGGAACAACATTCAGTATTACACGTCAATACTAGGTACCTTCCTATATGTATGTAGTATTGCAGATTGCTTACTAACTTACCATGTTCATAATTATTGTTGGCGCAGTAAACCAGTCCTTGACTTCTTGCCAGGGCTCGAAGTTTGAATTTTTAACTATCAATGATTTATTATCTTATTTTATATTTTATTATCTTAAAAGAGAGAAAATTAAAAAAACACACTTTCTGGCGCAGTCGAGTTAATATAATAATACCCCCAACACATAAAACCGTCCCTTAATAATGGTATTGCTCTGGATCAGTACCAATCCAAGCACACCTAATTTTTTAATATCAGTTTGGTAGTTTAGACTGTACGAGAACAAAAATACATACAAACATACATAGCCAGTGAGATTCATAACCCTTCTTCTATGCCGAAGACGGGCAAAAAGTAAAAAATAATTGTTTCAATTTCAAATTATTGTTGACCATTAAATGCGTCGGGGGACCATATCACCGTGGTGTTTGATCACTGTTTAATAATAGTATCAATTTTAATTTTAGCTATACTTACTTAATTTGTTAACTTAGCGGTACCCTGACGCACCAAGGGTTGACAATAATTTGAAATTGTATTTTTTTAAGTGCTGATCTTGTGTTGGGGCTGATGATGACGGCAATAAGACCGTAATAGTACGATTCGTGGGCTAAATAACTTATTGTGCACTATTATTATAGTATGTACATACTACAGCACTTCCTATTTACACTTATATCGACAGCGAGTGCACCTTGGCTCGTGAATACGTTGTCAGTCATCGCGCAATGACTGGCGTTCCGAATCGCGAATTTGCCGACTGTCGGTGTCGCGGCCGCTGCGTCCGCGTCGCGCGCCCTCAGGGATGTGAGGTGACACCGGACTGTATTTGTGGGTAATGTGACACGACGTGACGTGTTTAACATGCTTGATTTTAAATATTATTATTTTGGTAACGCAAAGAGGTCGTGGCTAATTAATAGCCGCGTTCATCGATCGATCTGTGAGGTTAAGCTGTGCTTGCCGCGGTTAGTTCTAGGATGGGCCACCGTTTTTTACGTATCAAGACCCTTCCGTGCCTTGGAGAGCATTAAACTGTCGGTCTCGGCTGACAAACGAATAGGTATGTATGATAGTTGATACGGGTCAACGAAAATCTGAAACTGGTATTACCCAATAATTGTGGTGTGGAGGTCAACCTATCTGATCTGTACCAGCACGCCGCGTGATATCATCGCGGGAACTGCCAATTTGTTTGCGAACGAGAATCTCACCGTGACATTCTCCCCCTAACAAGTCATAATACGGCTTCAAGCCGGTGACGTCACTGAAGACAGTAACCGTTCCATTGGTACAAGCTTTAACACTATTACAATGGGAACAAATTTAACACTATTACATTAATAATACTTCTGTGCATATTTGTGTGTGTGTGCTAATAACATTGGTATGTGCGTAGTGTGTGTGCAATAATTACTTGTAATCGGCGATCGGTGCATTAATTGCGGACACCTACGGCAAGGTAATTGACTTCATGTGCTGCAGCTTGAGCTAGCTGAGTCCAATGTGCTCGCTCGAGCTAGCTGTGGTGCTCGGGACGTACTGTATGTTGATATGTGTTTGAGTATTATAGGTCAACCAGAATCTGATGGCAAAACTAGAGATACATGGGGTGAATGGATAAAAGAGTTTTAGATTGCTCTAGCAATTTTCATAATTTTACAATCGTTGGTCGCACTAGAGTAATGTCGAGTTTCAGTTTGTCGCACTAGCGAGCATTCGAACTATGGTGAGTCGCTGTACAGGTTTGTTGCACAAGCGTTAATCGTCGACACATCCATTTGTCGAACTTACGTTACGAAGTACACTCCTCGTACTTCATTTGAAAAGTGACTAGTATGCACTGCCGTGCCAAAATCATTGTTTATTTTATTTTTTTATTTCATGATATTCTGATATAGGCTATAAAAGCTAATATGATCAGTGATAGTGCACCAGATTGTCTTCATTTATTAAAGTTCTCTCTAACACTCATCGTCTTATCTTTAAAAAGAAAACGACTTCGTTATGATCTTATCAACAAGTCGAGCTAAAGAATAGAGCAAATGTTTTTTTTTTCTGTATTTTTATACCTAGTTTTTACTGTGGCCATAAAATAATAACAGTGTAACAGCTTTTTCTTAAATAAAAACTCTTGTATGTTTTATTTGCTCTATAATATTTTCCTGCAACAAAACTAATACTCCACTTCATTGCACCGTAATCTTGCTCTGAAGAAAAGCAAAACAAGCGATCGCCTTTCTATATTATACCTTGTCACGGGGTCTCATCAGGAACAAAGTAACATTTGTTGAAATAACTCATAATAGATGGCGTTATATGTATCGATTCGTTATTGAAGTTTGTGTAAAATTGAGAACATGAAAAAATACATCATGAAAAATATTTGTTCAAATTTTAAAAAATGCTTTAAGCACAGAAAAATGTATAGCCCGAAGATAGCCCGCGCTAAATCGGTCACATTTCTTTGTATGAGATGAGGCATCTGGACGTATAGTATAATATTATCTGTGACCTTGTATAAAAAGCGGACCGGTCGCATCGACGCCGATGACATTAGCCTGAAAGGTGATAGCACAGGGGGCAATCTGTGCGACGTCGAACGAAGCCGTAGCACGTAGCAAGGAGCGCGTAGCACCGTAGCTCCGTAGCTGTGTAGCACCGTAGCGATAGCGAATGCTAAGTACGCGAGCGACACACATTACTTGGAAAACTTGCTTATGTGTTTAAAGTGTGAACAGTACCCCGATCATGAGTTTTTTTGACGTGTAGTATCGTTAACGTAAGCATATTTTGAATTTAAAATACAGCAGTCCTGGAACATTTTGATAAGATTTTATACAATTTGCACATTTTAAAAAATTCAGAGAAATTAATTAAGTATTTAATTTATATAAATATTGTGTAACAAACGTGTATTTTCAATTCAAAATATGATTACATTAACGATACTACACGTCAAAAAAACTCATGATCGGGGTACTGGGCTATATTACTGTATTCATTTCTTTTTTTATAAAGTAAATAATAGCAACCCACCCTAAGGCGAATCACACACCGCCCCGCACTACGCTGCGGGGTGCGTGGCGACGGAACAAAAATCCCGCGCGTGAATGCGTTTTCAGTGTGTTGCACTACGCGTGATTTCTATACAAATACAGGTACTTGCAAACAACGGAACATCACGCACCCCCGCGCCACGCTGCGTGATGCGGGGCAGTGTGCGAATCGCCTAATAATTACCTGATGGAAGATCTCTAAAAGACGAAACGTAAAATTCTGTTAATCGTAAAATAGCAATCCTATTCATTACATTCCTGTATACATTAATATTATTACAGTCTAAGCAAAAACTTAAAAATACCGAGAATCCGTATTTCTTAAGAACTTTTATAGAAAGTAATCAAAGTAAGTACAAAATAAAAACATAAGGACACGGAAGAAGGAACTACATTGAACCGTCGTTGTCGGTATTCCCTTATATTTAAATAAAATGTTACAATGATTTTAATTTTCTCCAACAACTTGAAACATTTTATTTCAAACACAGAGCAGGTACAATTAAAGACTTATAAACCTCCACAATGTTATCGTTGCGAGGAAGTGGACATTGCATACGATCGTTACTGCTTTCATTGCAACGTCGCCGTCGTCTTCTTGCATTGTCTGTGGTCACGTACTGGTTTTAAACTCCTTATAACTTCACGCAAGACAATACTTTTCATCTTAACGTGCACCACTAGACGTTTCACAGTTGAAGACAGCATCCGATTTATAATTTTAAAAGCTATTGTAGTGGGGCTGACATGTAGGGTACTTTTAATTATAAGTTTGCAATTGCCTTATGTAATTGTTTGTAATATACCCCTCGTCGTCACAACAAGACCGGACACAATAATAATTATGCAGACCAGCTTTTCCCGATAGCGCTTACACCATTATTATTGTAAAATTGGAGGTTAAATAAAAGCACGTTTTGGAATTGTGTTTTTTTATAAAAACTCTATCACTATCACCCAAAGGGTGAGAGTATTATCGCAGTGCTCCTTGCACTGCGATAATACTCTCATAACTAGTACAATCAGCTAGTATTAACTATGGTGACTATAAGTAAGAAATTAGAATATGAATTGAACTCCTAGGACGCACGGAATGTGGTTATAGAGTGCGCTGTGGTGCAGTGGAAGTAAACCTAAGGAGGGAAACATCCTTTCGTGTGCTACCAACCATAACTTCATCATACCTACTGCGGTTGCCAACACACTTGCCAAATAGAATAAAATTATACTGTACATATTGTTCCTATTTCTATCAACATGTCTCTCTCGACACACAGAGGGTTTGTAATTCTTTCTCGGAAATCAAATGCGAATAAAAAATTCTACTCAATTAATATTGTTGTAAAGAACAAACGTACTTCGCCCACACAGTGATTTCGATTGTTTGCCAATAACCAACATTCAAGGACGTACTCAACATCAATTGCGTGACAAAATGTATGTACATTACAATGAATATTTTGAACTGTATTCCCTGAAGCGTAAAGCGTATGAATATCAATTATTATACAATGATTGAAATTGGCGTCTCTCACAGTGGAAATATTTGTTCAACTTAATTGTCGTCATTCAATATTCTTCCTTTGAAACGTTCTTGAATTCATTTAAACATGGCGCGTTGGTGTGACGCCTCCAATCTATTGTGATTGACGGAGAGACTATTGTGCCATTTGTGCCCAACAAATGGTTTGTGGGCACGCCCGCCGCCGCCAGCCACGGCCTGTCACACGCACCACAGATGCTGTGTCAAGGCTTGATTTCGTTATTTTAATTCACGACAAATGTTTGTTGTTAGTAGATTGGGAAGAGGTCGGCCTTCTTTAAAATAAAATTTACTAATTTCGCATTAGAAGATATGAAACTTATTTTCACAAAACTGTGGTTTGGTGAAAGAAACATTGATCTTTCTTTATCATGTTTCTATCATAATAATGTCTTAGGTTTTCGCGATTATTACACATTATAATAAAACAAGTTTAAACGGATTAAATCGCGTATATTACACATTTTTACAGAGTTTTCCTGACGTTTCGAACACTTTGCAGCGTTCGTGGTCGTCCTGCGACCACGAACGATGCTATAATGTTTCTATCAGTTTGAAAGCATGGTTATGGCTTTTATGTTCATTCATAAAATTATAATAGTGTCTGTAAACAAAAGCCAATGAAACAGTTTTCCATAAAATGCGCAATTAATTTTCCAGAGATTAAAGTCGTGTGGTATCATTAGGAATAATTTATAGGTTAAAGTAGCTCGGGCTTAAGCCGACTGTCCGGACAGATTGATAGCTTTCATTGCAATCAGCAGTGAACCGAGTGACTCATATTATTACAGTGTTCAGAGACGTGGCCACTGATGCTGATTCTGTTGAACTCGCACTAAACTAATTTAAATCATACTATAACTAATTCTTATAATTGAAAAAGGACAGAAAACATCAAGAACTTTCAAATTACGCCATTGTCATTTACGGGAAAATAGTCGTGACCTTTTGCGATGACGACTAAATTGACAACAAAACTATTCAAGTGGACTAATTTGACAGGATTAAATATCTTCTATCCCTTTTATTAGAAAGAGACGTAATGAGACTAAATTAGTTTGGTTCGTAATCGGCACTCGGCAATCGGCATTGAGTTATACAAGCTCCTTCTTGGACAGGTAACGACGTATCCAAGAACAGGGGAATCTTGTAATGTGTGATGTCACTGATACCACGATCAATGTAATAATTGAGTTGCTCATGTAAAGAAATGGCTTTTTGTATATGATAGTCAAAGAAATAGTTCTTTGTGGTTGTAAAGCCTACATATAAGGTGCTATAAAAATATCTGCCGGCTTTAATGGGAGGTAGTATTGTGTTTATAGATTACAATAGTGAAGAACTTTCGTACCCCGGAACAGATAATTCAATTTGAGAAAATAAAGAAGGTAAATTAACATTGACTCTACTCTGCATAAGGTGTTCACAAATTACGCGCGATGTGTCGCTTTGTCAATGAAAACAACTGCTATCTCTTTCCATCTGTTCTGTGAATGAAAACTGATGTCAGCTGACTAGGTCGTCACTACCTAATCTACAAAAATTTATACGTACTTTTTTTTTGTATGAAAAAAATTTGACAAATAATCAATTATTTATCTTTACTATTGTAATCTATAAACACAATACTGTCTCCCATTGCAGCCGTGGCAGATATTTTTATAGCACCTTATATAGTGTTCCATCGTTTGTGCGTGTTTGTTTGCAACGTATCCACAATATAATGAGATATTTTGTACTATAGTGTGGGACAACATTTGAAAATAAATCATAATAAAAAATTATCCCGAAAAACGTGGGCGAAGCCGCGGACGGAAGCTAGTCAAAATATTTACAAGGTTTTCAGATTCAAAAGATCTATGTAAGTGCTAAAACGGATAAAAATCAAATTTAATATTATGAAATAAATCTTTCATAATATTAATGTGTCTGTCAATCGTAACAGTAGAAGGGTTATAAAGCTAAAGAGTTTATTTGTATGTTTGACCGCGCTAATCTCTGGAACTGCCAATTGGATTCGGAAAATTCTATTGTATACGATAGCCAGATTCATGCAAAATAGTATAGGCTATTTAACATAACGCCATGACCTTTAGGAGCCGAGCAAAAATAATGCTAAGCGAAAACGAAGTAATAGCGCGAGCGGATAAATAATCCGATTTATTTTAAATTAAACAGCGTTACTTATAAATTGAAAATGTTGCTGCAATCCACATCTCATCACCATTTATATAATGTACACGGCGGCCATCACCGCAGAACTGATGTCGGTGAATAATTGAATGTCCCACACTCCGCAGCGGTGCGAGTGCAGGCACGCGCGGAGATGACGCGAATGCAATAAACCAAACTGTGTCAAACACATTACGGTGGCTGCTAGGGCTGCCCACATCAACTATAATAATATCAGCCCTGTTTATAAAGGGTTTACTATTTGATTTCGAATGTCATATGCCCCAAGGCTTTTCGAATAGCCATTACATCGAGCGTCCATTTCGCCGAAAAGCCATTGCAACGATAGTTCTATCCATCGAATTTTTATTGGCTCATCGTGCCAGTAAGTCTAAAGCTATTCTACTTAAAATATTCAAAAAGAGTAAAATAATGAATGTAAAATGGAATAAAAAACGAAGCAGCAGGGTTTAATCAACAGCTATCCCACTGCTGAACTCGGGCCTCCTCTGAAAATGAGAGGGGGTAGGCCATAGTCCACCACGCTTGCCAAGTGCGGGTTGGCAAAATTCCCACACCTTCAAGAACTTTATGGAGAACTCTGAGGCATGCACGTTTCCTCACGATATTTTCCTTCACCGTTAAAGCAAGTGATAATTAATTTCTAATACGCACATGACTTTGAAAAGTCAGCGGGCGCGCCTCGGGATCGAACTTGAACCTTCGCCGAGGGGCCTCCCTCGGCGAAGGTGGTTATACTACTAGACTATCACTGTATCAAGAAACAATTATAAAACCCAGGTTTTATAATTGACGTCAGATATTATATTTCTGTGCTAGATATTTCCTTCTCCATATATTGATTCTTACCAAAATTGGACCAAACTACTTATGTCCTCGTCAAATGTCAATGAAAATAGCTTTGGCTTTGTACGACATTTGCACATCTTAAACTGATGTGATCAAGGGAAGTTTACCATCATAAATATTATGATGGTAAACTTGCCTACTACGGCGACATACCATGGGTAGTCTGATACAGTATGCTGAAGTTTTTTAGCATATTCAAGCTATTTTTATATAACTCGTGTCAACACACAGGAGAAGAAGACTTTGTATATCGTATAAATATTAAAAAGCTGAAGAGTTAGTTTAGTTAACCAGTCGGATTCAAAAATTCCTTTTGTACATGATAGCCAGGTTCATGAGAAATAGTATAGGCTATTTAACATTACGCTACGACCCTTCGGAGCCGAGCAACGGGCGTGAAACCGTGGGGCACAGCTAGTATCGTATGAGTGGGCAGCCCTGTCGTACCGTGTGATACATCTGGAGCGTCCGACAAATTGAAACGCCGCGATTGCTCGTTTGCGTACGTCTTCAAGAGAGGAGATATTCTGTCGATCAACTACGCCGGAGGACGGTCATTTCTGGGGCGCTGAGTGCTTCTGTTTATTTGACGTCCAATATCACTTTATTTCGTTTAGCCAATTCAATGTATTGTTTATTGAAACGAGACTAAATAAATACAGTATTATGGACGTATGTTACATATAACGTCTTAGAAAACGCAAGGTTTGTGACTATCATAATAGAATGTGGTAGAGGTGCTGTATTACATAGTACACCTATTCGTCATTTATTATGTTATCTAACAATGATTTTGAAACAAATTTTCATATTGAATAACACTGTATTGAATTCAACAATGGTATTGAAACGTGTTTGCTACGAATTGCTACGAGTGTAGCGTAGCACTCTCGTAGCAACTCGTAGCAAACATGTTTAGTTCATAGCTACGCGGTTAATGACTTGTTCACCGCCGCACACAATCATTCAATCAATTGAGTGTTATCGACAGCTGGGCCTTGTACCAGTGAGTGTTTGGATTTCATGCCATTTCATTTTGTATTTTGAGTACTATTTTACATATTTTGAAGTGCCGAAAAACATTATACTCCCACTAGCTAATTGGTGTAAAAGCTATAGCTGCCCTTTCAATATTAAATGAAAACCAACTTCAGTGCACTCAAATTACAATATATTTATTTTGATAACACCAAGACATATCAATGCCAATTTCTCTCGTTAAACAATAGGCAATAGCGAAGGTGTTTATCAAATAAAATTGTATGACTCTAGTATGTAGAACCACCTTGTTTCTGGTTCTGTGGTTAACGCGGCTATCAATATTACAGCGACTTAAGACATTGCATCTTGCTATTTAGTGTCAAAATGTCAAAACATCGCTTTAATGTAAACAATAGCTTGCCCTACAAGTTATCGCAAGCTGGCTTGGATATATCCTCAGATCATAGAAACAAGGGAGATGTGCCAAGGCGCTATTGAGCTTTTGACGCTTTAGTTTGGTCACATTGACCAATAATTAAAACACGTACCTACACGCTGGCGACGGACCGAACGTGATCGATGATATAAACTCAGTGTTTTAGTTTAGTGCTAGTGATGGAGTGACGAACAACAGTGTTAGATTAAGGGCGTGCGTATGTTTTAAGAAGGCTTTCGCATTTGGCGATTATTTCTTAGTTCGCTATGTGATTGAATTTTTCAAAAAATGCATTGTGTGGGAGATCTTTATATTCACAAGGAGCGCTTGTAATTGTGTTGCAGACTGTTCTAAAAGTGGCGACAGTGGTTCCCGTACTAATTTGCTATGATGGCATATCTCCTTTTGTCTATGATCTGAGGATACGTCAGTCAGTCGGCCGCGCGCCTCTCACTATATGCAGCGGTGCTACGCGCGGTCGGCGCCGCGCCGCAGCCGTCCCGCGCTCGTCCCGCAGCCGTCGACGTGACGTCTCTATTCAATTCCAAGTACTTCAGACGCAATCGAGTTATAGCGTTTCCTATACAGGGTTATTTGGAATCGATCTGTCCCATAAAAGAGATTTTAATAAAGCTCATTTGAAACTTATTCGGACCCAATACTGAGTTCATTTCTTCGGTGCTTCCTTGTCATTGTCTTCTTATAGAGAGCTAGCTCTCTAAGAAGAAGAAGACAATGACAAGAACACTATTGACATTTACCGGCCAACGTAAAAACTTAATAACACTTTGTCTTATACCCGTGAAAAGAACTCAGTACCGCACGCTTAGCTACCGCTTGCTACCACTACATCAATAATGCAGTAGAACAATAACTTTGTACGTTCCTATTGCTTCCCCCTATTGTCGTGTCACCTAATTACATTTCCCGGACAGCCTCAAATTCTATGTTCAAATACAGAATCAAAACATTACGGCGTCGTGTAAATCTGCGCTGAATAATTCATAGACATCGGTTACGGGGAGGGCTCGCATTGTCCGCCAATATCCGCAGCCATTGTGCGCACTGGCCGGCCATTGTGCGCGCTGCCGGACGCCGGACAATGCAGGTAACCCCACAAATGTTAATTAAACGGCACATTTCGGTGAGTATTAAGACTCGCTGTTTGATCGCGACGTCTGCGAGCGGAGGAGGTGGGCACGATACTGGATTATTGTCTGGATGTTGCAATTTTTCGGTAGGTAGAATTATTTTTTATTTTAATCTCCTGTAATTGCAAACTATGAGAATAAAATATAGTTACGTAGGTAGGTACTAGGTATTTACAGTGCACATAGGTTAGTCACCTTTTGGAAAGCCAAACTAGTCCGTTGACGATGAAAATTGAGATGTGGTGTGTATATTTTAACAGACTTCAAAACGTAGGTTATCAATTCAATCATAATGAAGCAAAAAAAAAATTTAAAATATTAAATTAAAATCAAAACTAAAATTAATAAAAGTCTGTTGACAATAACAATACTTATAGGAAGGTACGTAAATGCACGATTTCGTTTTGTCAAGGTTGTGTCACGTGAGCAACATCGCGGGTACCTACATCTAGTTCTCATATACCGACATTCAAAAGTTTTTAATTATCAGTCGGCTGTCTGCGCCCCGCAGCCGAACGTACTTTGATCTAAATACTATTGAGCGCCACCAAAGAAGAAACAAACGACAGCCGAAACAAAATCCGCCGCGCTCACAATGTTCAAACGATTCCAATTTCGGGAAACAAAAGTGTTCAATAAACCGCTCAAGTTTCCATTGATCTGAAATTCGCAAACTTGGAACATTCGTAACCTATTCATCCAGTGTCTCGTTTCTTCTCGAGCGGAACATTTAATTTGTAAAGTGTTCAATAATTTTTTCGCCATTGACGAGTGCTCAATGGGGGGTAAAATTACCCCTTTCTGAGGGTAAGTGGACAATTTGTGTGGAAGTGGCGCCATCTACCGGGAACGAGCTCTCAGCGACGAGGTGATTATGTAAATAACGTGTGGTTTCATTTAGTTACTTTCATGTTTTATTTTTCTGTTTACCAAGATTTTATAGAAGTAATGTGGACATAGTTATAGTATGTTACTGCCGCCTGCAATATATTTCTTTTAAATTTATGCAGTTAGAATTGACACAGTTGTAACAAAGTATTTTTCAACATCATTGCCATTACCAATTGAACATCAGTCCGGATAAAAATGTTAAAATTTACTGTTTTACTTTAACTCCTTTTTTTCAGTTATGCTAACGTGTTTTTTTTAAGGTGTTGGCTCCATTTTAACCTCGCATACGGCAACTTTTAACGAAGTCAGGGTTATTACTGGTTTTTTTTCAGTGTAATTACGATAAATTAGTCGTATAATCACATAACAACAGCACATTACAGTGGTGGTCAAGTGATCAGAAGCTAACACCGCTGTAACTAGATTCGCTAAGCCACAGGCCACCGGCCGCCGTGGACGCCGGTGGCCGCCGCCCCTCCCCCACCCCTGCCGGCCGCCGGAGGCCAACGCAAATGGAATGATGATTGAAATCTGGTTAGATAGCGGATAGACACACAACTGTGTCAGCGATTATACACACGATACGGGACAGAAGATTCTATATAGCAACTGTTACGTCAAGCTTGTTTTGTTTGCGAGCGTCCGAGGGAGAATCTTACCGTGACATTCTCCCTCGATCGTTCGCAAACAACTTGCCAGTTCTCGCGGTGATATCACGCGGCGAGTCGGTACAGGACAGACGAGCAGGTCACACACACGCTCTTAGAAATATAATTGTTTGGAAACAATACGACAGCTTGCGTTTTTGCTGTATTGTACTAAGATATCTGTTGCCGACTGTATCACCTACGGGAGCTCTATAACAGCCTTCGTAGATGGTACAGTCGACAACAAAAATCGCTAGACAGGTCGTTTACAAAACACCACAGCACTAAGACTTAACCTTACCATAAGGCATTACTAATACTGTAGTCTTTTAATACATATACAGGAAATATGTTTAAAATAAGGAATCTGTAGAAAAATAATGTTGCATTCAAACTAACTTTTACAAGCATTTAGTAGCGTTCTACAACAAAAGTTGAGTGAGTTTACTTGCGTTCTGTTTGCGTACAACCACGCAAACAGAACGCAAGTAAACTCACTCAACTTTTGTAAAGTAAACGCAGTTAACTTTTTTTATGTACCTATACGCAGTTAACTTTTTTGCTAAGTAAACGCAGTTAACTTTTGTTATGTACCTATACGCAGTTAACTTTTTTGCTAAGTAAACGCAGTTAACTTTTGTTCCTAATCTTCCTTTTTTTAAAAAAAACAATGAACGTTGAAAGTTACCCCTGATAATTATGTGCTAATCTTACAAACTAGGGTACATTTATATTGGGCGGAGGTACACTCACACTAGAAACTCAGTAACCGCATACAGACTGGAACTTCTGACTGTAAGTACTTGTTGTTGCCAGGGGAATCATGAACAGCATTCGCAGCAAACCAAACAACGAATAATGACAACAAAATATTACAATATTCTGTGTAGCTATGTAAGTACGTGTTCACAGGGCAGGGGAAACATGGCCGCGTCCCGTGACAAGTACCTCTGTGACTGCGGCCCGCATAAAATATACGTCGACCACCCCTGTACCAATATTTCGTTACAAAGTTATAATGACGAGATTGGAAAAACATTCCGCCAAATTGGCCTAAAATATTTCTTTGATGAGATACGTAAATAACAATGATTTGCTCGTTCCCCGGGGTGGGGTGGACAGCCGCGGGTACCCGCGGGGTAGTAGGGGGCAGGGAGGGGGGGCACTCAAATAATTAACTAGAAATAAATACTCGCCGTTTGAATTAGTCGCACCCGAGGGAGCGCGGGGTAGCGGGGAGCGCGGGAGGACTCACAAATGTGAAAAAATATTAGTCGTTGTCTGCGCGGCGGCTTGTTAACTGTTAGTAATTAGAGTAATGCGCTACAAACTGCCTACGAGAGTGTGGACACACGTTGTTGTCATCATTTTTTCAAGTTAATTTGTCTCCCGCTCCTTGTGGATACGAAAGTGGCTTCTGACTAAGCGCCCTGAGGGTTTCCTACAAAATGTTTATAATCGCAAAATAATTATTTTTTATGTGACATTAACAATATTCGATTTTTTTCCTTTGCTATGAAATCTTGCTTCTTGCCAAATTTTATGGTTTTAGATCAAAGGGAAGTATCCAATAGGTCTTGATTTCTTTGCGGCATAAACGACCGTACTTTTTTTTATTTCGTTGACTTAGAAGCTTTATTTTTTACAAGCTCCAAGGGATCGTAGACCTAAGTACTTATTTGATATTAATTTCAAATTGATACCACGCGTTCTTAAGAAAAAACGTTTTGACAGACGGACACCGAAGTGATTCTAAAAGTGTTCCTATTTTTTCTCCAGTCCTAAGTGGTAATCACTTAGACAAGTAACACATAAATAAAAGACACTAGCTTTCTTATTTTCTCGAAGTATCTTGTCTTCTTGTGTTAACGAGTCAGCGGTCAGTAATATTAATCTCGCCAAGTAAGTCTAAAACAAAGTGTCAGCGAGCTGCGAGCAATCTCGTTGAGTAGCAGTCGTTACCATCACAAAGGGTCGCACCACTGTGCACTGTGCACTGTGCACTGTGCACCGTGCTCCGAGCTGCACAGCTTTATCTTATCTTATTTTATTAATGGATTGGCTCGTTAGTGTAGCGGTCGCAAGCGCGACTGCTAAGAGTCTGGATTCAATCCCCGATTTGGGCAGTGTTCTTAGTAGCAGTCCAGAGTTAGTAGCAGTCCAGAGTTAGTAGCAGTCCAGAGTTTGTAGCAGTCCAGAGTTAGTAGCAGTCCAGAGTTTGTAGCAGTCCAGAGTTTGTAGCAGTCCAGAGTTAGTAATTTCCAGTAGCAATTTTAAAAGTAGCTAATTCCCGTCCCTTCTTTTTTCCTACTCATCTGTTATATAAATCTTGTAACGTGCTGACTGTTCGTCAAATTTTTATTATGCACTTAATACTAAAACAGCACACCATGCTTACCTACAATGCTGACAATACTAACAAGAGACGGAATGACATAGTATGCATTTCTGCCCCAACCTCAAAACATGTCTTTGTAGACAGATTTTTTACATTTTTAGGCCCATTTTTGTACAATAGATTAAATAGAGAACTAAGTATATATAAGTTAAATTATTTTAGCTGTAAGAAGATATTATTTAAATATTTACAAAGCATTTCCTACAAACAGACAGAAGAGTTATTAGTAGTATGCAAATAACTCGTCATCTTTTCTCCTACATTTAAGTTTTAATTTAAGTATATAATTTTGTTAATTTATAATTATAACATAAGTCAGCACTTTCTAGCCTGAAACACAGGTTTCACCTAGTTCAGGCAAATCTAAACTGTGCCTCATTTGAATTTGTAAGATATGTATTTTAAAATGTGACTTGTTTTTACTGAATAAACGTTTTATTTTATTATTTTTATTTTTTATTTTATTAGTAGCAGTCCAGAGTTTGTAGCAGTCCAGAGTTTGTAGCAGTCCAGAGCAGTCTGGTTAGTGGAAATAGGCTCGCACCCTCAGATCATAGCAACAAGGGAGACGTGCCAAGGCGCTATTGAGCTTGACGCTTTGATATGGTCAATTGGTCACATTGACCGTAGGTAATTAAAACGTACACGCTGGCGACGAACCGAACACGATCGATGATATAAATACAGTGTTTTAGTTTAGTGCTAGTGATGAGTGACGATTAACAGTGTTAGATTGAGGGTGTGCGGAATTTTTAATGTGTGGAGATCTTTTTATTCCGAAGGGGGGCTTGTAATTTTGTCGCAAACTGTTTTAAAATTGGCGACAGTGGTTCTCGTACTAATTTGCTACTGGTATGATGGCATATCTCCTTGTTTCTATGATCTGAGCTCGCACCCCATTACACAGGACTTCTTAACTGGCGAAATTGTGATAATATGGGTGGATTGTACACCCATGCCTATCCCTTCAGGCAGTTCCGGCGTGATGCTATAATTTATTAATTGCTTGACAACCTTGTTACATAGATAGTATCCTCAAGTTGAACCCACTAAGTTAATCTTGCGTCCTACCTAGTAGTCTCTTGTTCTATGTTATAAGTTACTAGCTTTCGCCCGCGGCTTCGCCCGCGTGGACGACGGATATTATCGCCTTACTGTAAGACCTTGAGGAGTTCCATTGATAATCGTCAAGTTACACTACTACGTTTACTTCATCATAACGACATCACGGTTACTCACATATCCCGATATCCTAAGAGATTTGCCCGAGTATTGGTTATGTGCTCATAAGAATCGAAGAGTTCCGTTATTTTGTCATGGATCCTATCATCAGATCTTGACCAAATTTAAGTACATGAAGTAAAAAAATATTTTCCAACACAAAAAGAAACATCGAAATCAGTCCCCGTGGTAGGTAAAGAATTCTGGCTAAACATAGGTACCTACATCAAAAGATTCCGATGAATTGAGAACCTCTTCCTTCTTTTTGAAGTCGCTTAAAAAAGGTTAAAGACCATTTCTTTGTTTGTAACTATGAACCGAAACACCAATTTTTATGACCCTTACTTCAAAACTAACGGTACACTTGAGACACGTTTTCAACCCCCAATTCACCCCTTTAGGGGATGCATTTTTATAAACCCTAAAACACTTGTTTCTTTATTTGAAAAGAAGAGCCCAAATACCAATTCTCTAACTGCAAAAGTAACGGTACATTCATACAAACTTTTATCCTCCTTTCCACCTCTTTAGGGATTGAATTTTCAAAAACCCTGAAATAGACGTTTGCTTAATTGAAACGAAGTTTAATTTTCAAAAACCCTGAAATACGTATTTATTTATTTAAAAAGGGATGCCTAAATACCAATTTTCATTTAGGTATTTTACTTAAAAAATGACGGACTTGCATACAAACTTTCATTCCCTATTTCCCCCCCTTAGGGGTTGAATTTCCAAAAATCCATTCTTATCGGGTGCCTACATCATATAAGGAATACGTCTTCCAAATTTCACGTTTCTGCGACCAGCGGTTTAGGCTGTGCGTTAATCCGTCAGTCAGTCAGGACAAAGCATTTTATTAATGTAGAATCAATACGTATCTTTCTTCTAACTAAAGCATTCTGAATTTCTAATGTTTAAAAATATATATATGTATAGGTACCTATTATTTACAATTCGAATTCTTAACGTCATTGCTTTGGTCACTGCACTAAAGACTCCGGACCGTTTACAAGCGACACGAGCGAAGCCGCGACTAACAAGTAGTATAAATAGTACAAATAAATAAATGTAACGCTTTACGAGTGTTAACGACACGCTGTCAGCGCCTACTCCCTGCCTATCCCCTCGGGTGCGCGGCGCGATGTTCCTCTACTCAGACGAAGCAACACCTCGGCACTCCACTGTCAACTCGCATTGAATGCCTAATGCACAACTCCCAAAGAGCTCACTCGTCAACGTCGCGTCGCGGCTTCGCGCGTCTGTCGCGCGTCTGTCGCGCGTCGCGCTAAAACCTTTCCCGTGTCGCGATATTGATGCCGCGTCGATCGCAGTTTACTATTCTGTCGAACGCGCGTATTTTTGAGCGCTACCTGCGGAACACGGCATTCCCATATAGTGTAGACAGCTGCTTAACATTGCTAAGTTGTACAGCGGAATGGTTTTCAGTGTGATCCCGGCTTTAAATAGGCGTTTACTGATGCGTCGTGTGTAGAACTACAGTCGGTAAAAGGGTATCCGTCAAGGTAGCGCACGAAATTCAACATTTCTTACGTTTTGCAAATTTCAGCGCTGTATTATGATAAATGAATCGACATCCGACACCTCATTTGTCAAAATCTGATCAGTAGTTTATGAGCTACGATCAAACATACATACATAGATAGACTCATATACATACATAGACTGTTAAACTAATTACCCCTTTCTTTTCCGTATTCGGGTAAAAATGTATAATATCTGCATCATGCAGCATAACTCACTATAATAACATGCAACTGATATGACATCGGAAACATTTTATTTTCCTTTGAACTGAGTACCTACTTCAGCGAAATCATTCCACAGAATATATTCCACGAAGATGTTTGAAGAGGTTTTATCTCAGATCATAGAAACAAGGAGATATGCCATCATAGCAAATTAGTACGGGAACTGATGCCACTTTTAGTACATTTTTCGACACAATTACGCGCATAATTAGGCGCTCCTTGTGAATAAAAAGATCTCCCACGCATTGAACATCCGCACACTCTCAATCTAACACTGTTAATCGTCACTCAACACTAGCACTAAACTAAAACACTGTATTTATACCATCGATCGTGTTCGGTTCGTCGCCAGCGCGTACGTTTTTAATATGAGCAATTTGCTCAAGATTAGGCATCAAGCTCGATAGCGCCTTGGCACATCTCCTTGTTTCTATGATCTGAGGGTTTTATAATGAATCGGCAGGGGGTGCTCAGTGCGAGCTAGACATTCTAGGTAGCTTACAAAGGCAAATATAGAAATCAATACATTTACAATAATTTCACGATGCATATAAATGTAGGTAGATAGGTAAGTCCCGTGCACTTTAAGGCGAGTCTACAACATCATGGCAAAATAACTCTTTGTCTAGCTCAGGAATGGTGTTAAGGGGCTCACTTTCGGTAGCCGCTTACCAGACCCATGGCATGACATGACCATGTCATAGGCACTCGTGTACGATTGTCAAAACAAAACAAAGCAACGCGTTATTACAAAAATAAACTCAAAAAACAAATATTATATTCCGTTTATTAAATTCTCTTGAATGAAAAGCAATAACATTTGGAATACAAACAATTATATTGAAACGCAATCTGCCGTCTAATGACGACATATTGGAAATGTTGGTATTTCCATAATTGTGCCAAGTTGATAGGAACTCCATTAGAATTGAAATCAAATCAGTGACAGGTATACAGGGTGTCCCGTAATTAATGCATAAAACGTAACGGGTAGGTAGCTCAACTGATTTCCAACAACTAATTTGAATAGTTTTAAAAAAACTTACGGTAACCAATATTTTTGTTTTCGATTTTTTCCATTTTCTAGGTACCAGAATTCAGTTTTTTTAATACTGTCGCTGCAAATGTTAAAACTTTTAGGTATGTGATTTTTATTACACATTTCTGAATAGCTTATTATTGTTATAAGATATCATTTTTGTTAAATAACGTTAATTTAACAATAAAAAAAATATTAAAAAAGATTTTTTTTTTTCAAACTATTCATATTAATTGTTGGAAATCAGGTGAGCTACCTACCCGTTACGTATTAGTCATTAATTACGAGACACCCTATATACACGAGTAGGTGTGTACAACATTGAATGTGTCGACAGAACAAAAACTATAGTAATTGCTTTTCGTACTATTGTTCTAAGAATTAGCGCCGCGTTGTGTGGTGCTAACTATGAGAGGTTGCGATATTTTTCATGTGTATTTAATTCCGATTTGGTCCCTTACTTATAAAAACATGTCACTTTTAACCACTGATTAATTGAATGCAGAATGTCACGGTGAGATTCTTCGAACGTTCGCAAACAAAATGGGAATTCTCGGGGTGATATCACGCAGGGTGTCGGTACAGAATAGACAGACAGGCTTGTCATTTCTATGCCAATGAATAGAGACGGCAATTGACGTAGAGGTTTTTAAATTAAATAAGATTTAGGCGATTCGCACACTGCCCCGCATCACGCAGCGTGGCGCGGGGGTGCGTGAAGTTCCGTTGTTTGCAAGTACCTTTATTTGTATAGAAATCACGCGTAGTCACTGAAAACGCATTCACGCGCAGGATTTTTGTTCCGTCGCCACGCACCCCGCAGGGTAGCGCGGGGCGGTGTGTGATTCGCCTTATCATCGCTTCGTTAATATGAATAGTAAGGTGGTTGATGTTTACGCATTTTAGTTTGACCGCTGAGCGAGTGTCCTGAGTTTGATCCCCGGTTGTGTATAGTGTTTTCCTGTTTTCTATTTGAAATTTTCAGTAGCAGCTCGGAGTCCGGTTGGAGGCAATAGGCTCGCCCCTATGACATGGGACTCAATGTTATGGTTGGTGCGCCGTGGTGTCGCACGCCGCGATCACCATTAAAACACCATTACTGGCAGATCGCGATACCGCACACACGGCGCCGCGCCCGCGCGCAGCCATCTGTCGATGGTGTGACGACATCATCCTTCTTTATCATCATTGTATTATTATTAGTACTGGCAACCTTTCATCACCGCACACTTCATGCTTCCAAATTCAATTTCAATTTTAGAACGTTGCACACTGCACTACCCTAGTCATAATAATCAGTAAATTAATCATGAATTTGTGTATGGATGGCAGCTCTCTTTTCTATTTACCCATAAAGTACGCAGGCATTTGGTTTTAAAACATTTACTGGTTATTCCAAAACCTAGTTCTGCGTAATAGAAACGAGTTAGCAAAACGTGTTTTCCAGGAAATATGTTAGCAGCACTGCTAACATTTAATTTTCCTGAAAACTGAGCTCAACTAATTTTAAAATAATATGAGGAGTATGAAAATATTGAGCTGGAGGTGCAGTATGTGGTTGTAATTACAACCAAATGTTTCTTTTATGGTAAATAAGTGGAGTCGACGCAAAGCGGGTTGCGTTGCGCGCCACTCGTTAAAACAGCCCACCGAGCGTGAACGAGCGCCGCCGACGGGGCTCCACTGGCGGACGGCGTGCGAGATGCGAGATACTGCACTCACACGGCACATTTTATTCGTATCTACTGTGATGCAGGAGACAACACTTGGTGAAACTATCTGTTTCGCTAATTATTTATCTTTCCTCTGTGCTGGACAAGCAGAATAATTGTGATTCCTAGCGTTGATGATGAAGGAGTATTATGAAGGTAGAGACTGCTTTGCATGGTTAAGGGCTCTTAATTTAGGCGACAGCCGGACGGGTGTCACACTACGCACCGCCGATTGTTTTTTTGGGGTTCCCTACCTTAAAAGGCAAAACGGAACCTATAAAGAATCACTTTGTCGTCCGTCTGTCCGAGGCAAGACCCTTAACGGGTGGAAGCATCTGGTCATAGATGCGCCTCCAGAAGTATGTAATACCGACATCTTGCACCTAAATGGCGCTACTGCATATTTCGGAACCCTCAGGGCGCGAGGCGTACCCGAACTTGTCCGATTTTAATACATTTGACACGTCGAGAGAGGCGTCCGATTCTATTGTCTAAATCAGGGACCGAAAATGTCACCCGTATAGGGGTTAACCTTTTAACCCGATTAATCGGTCCCTGGTCTAAATTGAAAGACCAACTATAAAACTGTATATGACGCGGAACAACTTTAAGCTGAACTTGCTATGTCACGGCATTGACAACGTGAACACGCTTGGCAAAGTGCTCGGCTGAAGGGGCGACGAGTGTTGTTCGAAGAAATAGTGGAGAGCGCGCGGCCGCTGCACCGCGACGCGAACGTGCCACACTAATCGTGGCAGTTGATCCCATCGGCCAGCAGGAGACCACGGTTATGGCAAGTTACTTAGTCATCCGCCTAGCCTTTTCCCAAACTAGATTGGGGTCGGCTTCCAGTCTAACTAGTTGTGGCTGAATACCAATATTTTACATGGAGCGTCTGCAATCTCACCTCCACAACCCAATTATTGGGTAATATCGGTATTCGAATGTTAGACCAGTTGTCAGACTTTCGGGCTCCTGACTACCCGTAACGACTGTCAAAGATATTCTTATGACAACCGGGACCGACTGCTTAACGTGCTCTCCGAGCCACGGAGGGGTCTCGATATGTGAAGAACGGTCACCCATCCAAGGACTGACCGCGGGAAGCGCAGCTTACCCTCGCAGATCGAACGATCAGCGCAGCTATCATTTAGCCACGAGCCCCTCATGGCAAGTTACTTATGTAACAGAATTAATCATACTTACATTGTATCTATGCATGTTTGGTCAGTCAAATGGGTTAGTCTATTGGCAAATGATTGTGTAAATCTTTCTGTATTTTTAAAATAATATACCTAAGTAATCTTATGTTTATTGTATCATTTATTCGATTTATGTTTTCAATTTAGTTACAAAGTAACAGCAAGGATTCCACCGGCACCGCACTTATTTTTAGTTGCTAACGTGTGGCAACACTCGCAGCACTACTCGTTACGTTTTGTAAGAATAAGTTGAGTTAACTCCATGTGAAGTGTTGCCAGCACACTTGACGTGAACGGGGCGGTGTGCCCACTGTGTGGGCAAGTGAAAACTTAAAAGAGAACTTTTTAAAGAAGTACAATAGTTGAATTGAAGGAGACTTATTAATTCACGGCTGTTTGTATACGATTCCCGGCTAGGAAAATTATTTTTTTGAAAAATCTAGTGATCAGTTTCAGTTTTTATGAAAATTAGCAAGCCTATTGCGGCTATTGCCACTAGCCGGGCACAAATCCAGAATTTGGTAGGTAATGGAAAAACCCAATAACATTTGCCCGACCCGGGGATCGAACCCAAGACCCCGCGCTCAGCAGTCGCGCTTGCGATCGCTACAACAACGAGCCAGTGTCGTTGCAGACACTGTTGGTATCTATAATATAATACTTAAACTAGCTTCGCCCTGCGGCTTCACCCACGTTATTCGGGATAAAAGGTGGCCTAGCTGTTTTACTCTAGATAGGTATAATATATGTATTACTGTAAAGTTTTATCAAAATCCGTTCAGTAGTTTTTGCGTGAAATAGTAACAAACATACATCCATACATCCTCACAAACTTTCGCGTCTAGAATATCAGGTCATCAGTAGAATATTTTTTTTTTTTTTGCTTTCAGATAAAATCATCACAGTACCTACAGCAGAAGCACATCATTCGTAGAAGGTAGGTGGATGCGCGAGAGCTATTGTTGAAACGAAAAAGTTTTCAAAGTTTGAGTTTTGCAATATGGACGATGGCGAAACAAACTGCAAGGAAAATATATGGAAAGAGAAGCAGTCTGTAGGTAAATTGGATGCACAATACCTTCAATATTGTCCTGCGGTGGCTGGCGAAGAATGCGAAGACGACACGATCGCGGTTTTGCGATTTCACAATTTTTACAGGGAATTTCGCGGGAGCGGCACTTATCCCAAGCGCGGTAATTCAGCCATTTTTTTCTCGAATGTTGCGTCGAAAGTGCGCGGGGTGGCGCCACTGCGTGTAGCGCTCTCGCTTACACGCGTACGAGCGGTATGTGCGGGAAGGGAATAGGAATACGGAAGTACAAAACTCAAATGAATCATAATGTTTACCAACTAAATAATAAAGCATGTTTGCCAACTAAATCAAAATATCGAATCAGCGCAACCATTCCCCCCGGGCTTGAAGGGATGCCTTCAAAAGTTAATTAAATCTAAGCAAATTTACGTTAAACGAAACTAAGTTGTATGATAATCGAAATAAGAAACCTACATTTAATAGTACCCTAACCTAATCCTAAATGGAGAAATCTAAGAGTTACTGATTAGGCAAGGGGCAAAGGCGCACGACGGGACGCAAGTAAGATCCAGTCGCCGTCTTCACACGAGCTATACGCGTAACTCCCGTAGAATCGGGGAAAACTTCCTCCACGACACCCAATGGCCAGTGCAGTGGAGGTGAATTCTCGGTCAAAAGAATCACGACCGTACCGATAGTGATTGGATCCACTGGCGTGTTCCATTTGCGACGCGATTGTAAAGTATGGAGGTAGTCTGTTCTCCAGCGTTTCCAGAAAGACTGAACTAATTTAACTAGCAAATCATGTCTCGAAAGTGTATTCAAATTTTCATCGATTTCTCCAGCGGGTAAATATTTCAAAGGCGTAAGATTCAAAAAGTGCGCCGGAGTAAGAGCAAGAGGTTCCGAAGGATCACTAGAGAGCGTTCTACATAGAGGACGAGTATTCATAACGGATTCAATTTGAGCAAGCACGGTGCTTAGCTCCTCAAATGAGAGAATTTGTTCACCTATCACGCGATATAAGTGAGTTTTTAAACTTTTGATATTAGCTTCCCAATTCCCACCGAAGTGACTAGCAGCCGGGATATTCAGGCACCAATCTATGCGATTTTCGGCTAACATGTGACCAAATTCAGTACTATGATATTTCGAACATAAAAGCTCATGAAGTTCTGAAAGTTTGCGTTTAGCACCGATATAGTTCGTTCCATTATCAGAATACATCCTACCCACTGGACCCCGTCTTGATAGGAACCGTTTGAAAGCACTCATGAAGCTGGCCGTGCTTAGATCACCAGCCAGTTCTATGTGCACAGCACGTGTAGTCATACAAACGAATAGGCACACATATGCCTTGGTTGAACGAACACCTCGACCACGAGTTACAGTAACCTTAAAGGGGCCAGCGTAATCAGTACCCGTATGCACGAACGGTTTTGCGGATTGCACGACACGACAAGAACGATGATCTGCCATCTCAGGGAAAGTTGGCTTGGGACGAAGACGGAAACAAGGGAGACATTTATGAATCCTATTTCTGATTAAATTACGTGCAGAAAGTATCCAATACTTCTGTCGTAAGAGCGACATAAGCAGGTCGGGCCCTGCGTGACAGTTTAACTTGTGATGGTAATCAATTAACAAATTCAAAATAGGATCCTTGCTTGGAAGCAAAATAGGATATTTCCCATTATAATCTAACTCCGAATTTCTCAGGCGGCCTCCGACTCTAATGAGACCATCCTTGAGAAAAGGTTTGAGGTGTCGAAATGGACGGCTACAAACTTTACCGGCCTCAAGCCTAGCGATTTCATTAGGAAAATGAAAGCGTTGGAGTTCACGAAGTGTTAATAGTTCAGCGAAGTCATAATCTGACGATAACATACGATGTCGATGTGGTAAAAGTTTTAAGAATCTACAAACGAATACGACGCAACGCAACAATTTTGTCCAAGACGAGAAACAATCACCTAACGAAACTATAGGAGATCTTTCACGTGGTATAGATGTAAGCAACGAATGTTTCTTTTCTTCGGGCGTCTCTGACACCATTGAAGGGTTGAAAGGAACAACAGGCCACTGTGAGACGTCTGAGCGGGCCCACGAGGGACCAGTGAACCAAAGCGGATGGTTTATAATCTGCGAAGGTGTTAGTCCACGGGACAAGCAATCTGCTGGATTGTCAGTACCGGACACGTGATACAGATTTTGCGGCGATAAATCACTTTGTATTTTTGATACTCTGTTGGCTACAAAAGTGTTCCACCGATGGGGCGATGAATGTACCCAACAGAGTGCGACGGTCGAGTCCGAGAAAGCGAATATATTTTTGAAGATAATGCGGGTTTGACAAGCGACTACAATATTTTTTACTAGTTGAGCGAGAACGAGAATAGCACATAGTTCGAGACGAGCGAGTGAAACGACCTTCTTAGGAGAAACTTTCGATTTAGCTGTTATCAGGCTTAATGTGTTGCCACCACTATTTTGGACATGGAAGTAAATTACTGCCCCGTATGCTTTCTCACTGGCGTCCGCAAAGGCCAGGATAGTTACGACACTATCAGAGACGATACCTACATGACGTGGGATTTTTATGTCAGAAAGCAAAGGGAGTTCTTCCTTGAACCGACTCCACAATTTAACAATATCTTGTGGAGGTGTGTCATCCCAATCACACTCGCATAACCAAAGCTGCTTGATAATAAGCTTAGCATACAAAACGACAGGAGCAACAAATCCCATTACGTCCCATATTTTAGCGACACATGATAATATGGTACGTTTAGTGCAAGTGTGAGTGGGTGTACTAATTTTCATACCGAAAAAATCTGTTGTGGGTGACCAACACAAGCCGAGTACTTTATGTTGATCCGACACATCAAATTCTTTGACTTCTGGCAGGCGATGAGATGGCGGAATCGAATCTAGAACCGGTTGCGAGTTACTCGTCCATTTGACAAGTTCGAATTGACCAGCCTTCATGAGACCTATCATCTCAGAAGCGGTAGATACGCCCTCATCCTCATTTTGAACCGAATAGACAAAATCATCCATGTACAGACCAGTATCAATGATGTCCCTAGCCTTAGGGTAAGAGCCACCTTCATCAACCGCCAGTTGCTTGATAGTGCGTAGCGCATGGAAAGGACTAGACTTAAGTCCAAAAACTACTCTATTAAACTCGTAAACCTTTAAAGGTTGTTGCGGGGAAAAACGATATAGAATGCGTTGGAAACGCCTATCACATTCTCTAACTCCAATACTTGGAAACATCTGACGAATATCAGCGGAAAGAGCGATTACAAACAAACGAAAATTAACGATAATGTTAAACAAATTTCCTTGAAGGTTTTGACCACTATACAAGAGGTCGTTAAGTGAAACACGAGTACTAGTCTTGCAACTACCATCGAGCACAACGCGTAATTTAGTTGTGACTTTGTCCTCTCTGATGACTCCGTGATGCGGTATAAAATACGATCGAGTTTCAGACGTTTCTGAATCTACAGGTGCAGGTGAAATATAACCCTTATCCAAATATTCGATAATTACGTTATCATAAGCCACCTTTAATGTCGGAGACGCCTGCATTTTTCTTTCTAGACAATAAAAACGTCGCTCGCTAGCTCGTCGAGAATCTCCAAGTGAGTGTACATCACCCTTAAAGGGCAGAGCTACTACGTAACGACCATCACTATCGCGAGATGTCGTACGGGTATAAAATTCTTCGCAAAGTTTATCATCTGGGCTGAGCACCGGCGGGACGTCCACCTCCTCCAATTCCCAGAACTTTCGAACAGCGGAGTCCAAAGGATCCGTAGTGCAACAATATGAGACGGTCTCGTTGCAATCAACGCGGACCGGAGCGTCACCAACAATAACATAACCGAGGACAGTTTCTAAAGCGAAAAGCGAGAGATGCGGGGGTTCACCTTGAACCTTGTGCGATAAGAGAAGATGCGGGAAAAGCGAAGCTCCAATCAATATCTGAATGGGCCCAGAAGAACAGTATGTATCGTCCGCCAGCGGTAAATTATTAAAGTTCGACAGCTTTGAACCATCAACCGTGGCGGTGGGCAAACACTCAGTAATTTTATCTACTACCAACGACTCAATATCGTAATTGACATTACGATCGAAACGAGAATAAAACTTTATTTTTACGGAACCCTGAATAGTTTTACTTGAACCTCCTATTCCTTTCACTACGGAACAAGCAGGTCTGCTATTCATGTTCAAACCTAAAAGTTGACAACAATCACGTGTAATAAAATTGCTTTGAGAAGCGCTGTCTAATAAAGCGCGTACAATATGTTCATAACCACAAGAATCTACAATAACAATACGCGCGGTTGCGATTAGCACCGTGGTAGGGCCGCGAAAAATACGATTACTGTTATCATTTGATAACGCACAAAGAGCGACGTCGTCGCTGCGAGCGGAGCGAGTGAGAACGGTGGGGTCGCTAGGTCCCGCAGTAGGTGTGGGAGGAGCGACCGGAGCGGCCCGGCTACCCGACGGCGGCGGCGCCGATGCGCGCGGATGCGAATTACTATTAGCGGGTTCATTACCAAAACATAATAAAGTGTGGTGTTTCGAATTACACCTTTTACACAACGAATTTGACCCACACGCGGAAACACGATGACCACCACTTAAACAATTAATGCACAAGTTATTGGCCTTAACAAATTTAAAACGTTCATTCGGTTTGTAGCTACTAAAAACAGAACATTTATAAATATAGTCATGTTGACTATTGCACAAAGAGCACGAAGACAACTCTGAACTAGATGCGGCATTTACATAGGCGTGCGTAGTCAACGACTTAGGTATTTTAGAAGTTGTATCTATCTTACGATCGAAATGTTTCTTCGTAACTTCATATTTTACAGACGAAGTACGTTGTAATATTTTAATGTGATTGCGCACAAACGACACTAGATCTTCGAAAGATGGCATTTCGCAACTACGTTTTTCCGATTCGAATGAACGTGCGGTATCTGCGTCCAATTTCTTGAGCGCAATATACAAGAAAACGAAATCTGAGAGGTCTTTGACCTTTATATTTTTCAATGCGGCGACCGACGATGCGAATTTATCCAAAAATGCTTCTAGACTGTTAGGTGTTGCAGACGAGATAGGTTTGAAATCGAACATTTGGTCTAAATACGAAGTGGCAGAGAGCCGCTTGTCTTCGTACTTATCTTTAAGCAAATTAAATATTAATGAATAATTTTCTGCACAAGGAGTAATTCCGGCGCATATTGAACGAGCCCTGCCGGTCAATTTTCCTATCAAATAGAACAATTTCTCTGAGTCCGTTAGCGATACATTATGGTGAACAGCATTTTGAAAACTAGCGAAAAATAACGGCCAATTTTTAATATCGCCATTGAACTCGGGAATGTCCATCGGGGGCAGTCTAGGAGCCCTATGCTGGCCTGCTGGCTTGACATCACCAACATTATGCGATTGTGGTTGCAATTTCTTGGCAGCTCGTTTCACGCAGCCTAATAGGTCTTCGAACGACGAGAGAGATTGATAATCGACAACATAATCGGGATCTAATTTTAGTTCAAAACTTGCTATTTTATCCAGCGCACTTTCAAAATCCTCACGTAATGAGTCTACGGTTTCGAACTCACACCAAAAAGATTCAGCGCTGAACGACTTTGTATCGAGATCCCTAATACGATCACAAATACTTTGCATGCGAGAAAATATCCTATCTCTTTTAGCGTATAACAACTTTAAAGTCGCCTTTGCATCAATAGTAGGTGCCATTATAATAACAAAATATTATACCTACGACTAAACTGTACGGTAAATGAACAAATAATAAATTATCTGTGATGCGGCGGAGAACAGAATACCCCCGTGTGTACTTCACAGAAAGGTAAGTAGGTAGGTACCTACCTAAATAACGCGACGCGCGCAACACAATTATTTAACAATCTAAATAGGCACCTAGGTGCCTACCTAATTACGTAGGTAAGGATACCTATGTCTGTCTCCGTTACGAACCAGTATGAACTAGTATTTATTAGAAGTAAACAAGAAGTATATTCTTATTTCTCGAAATCGCGGTACGTAATAATATGCAATCTATATTAAACTATGAATGTAGGTACCTAAGTCCCTACCTAGGTATCTACTAACTTATTTACTTGATGATGCGGTTTGAACGAACGAAAAAACAATGTAAATAAGTACTATATGCGGTTTTAAGCGAACGAAACGATATTTTCAATGTATTATCAACGATTACGAAGCGGGTGAAACGAAATTATACCTACCTACTGCGCCGGGCTGACCGACGACGCCGCCCGCGCCGAGTTACGTAGGTATATGCGAATTACAACGAAACAAACACTAGAAATTGACAAATGCCTAGGCAATGGCTAACACTGATTCGATAAATCTACTATCCGGCTCGAAAAGGACCATAAATGGATGCGCGAGAGCTATTGTTGAAACGAAAAAGTTTTCAAAGTTTGAGTTTTGCAATATGGACGATGGCGAAACAAACTGCAAGGAAAATATATGGAAAGAGAAGCAGTCTGTAGGTAAATTGGATGCACAATACCTTCAATATTGTCCTGCGGTGGCTGGCGAAGAATGCGAAGACGACACGATCGCGGTTTTGCGATTTCACAATTTTTACAGGGAATTTCGCGGGAGCGGCACTTATCCCAAGCGCGGTAATTCAGCCATTTTTTTCTCGAATGTTGCGTCGAAAGTGCGCGGGGTGGCGCCACTGCGTGTAGCGCTCTCGCTTACACGCGTACGAGCGGTATGTGCGGGAAGGGAATAGGAATACGGAAGTACAAAACTCAAATGAATCATAATGTTTACCAACTAAATAATAAAGCATGTTTGCCAACTAAATCAAAATATCGAATCAGCGCAACCAGTAGGTATGCATGTAAATATTTTAGATCTAAATGAGGTCCGTTTATCTGAATAGTTTGAAGAATACTGCAGTACTGTTTTGTTGTTGTTTTTTTTTTTTTTCCCTACTTGTTTTCGAAAGTTGATGATTCGATTTTTATTATATCGAACACGGTGTGTCGATAATTCAGTTGTACGATGTTTTATTCCGTCGATGTGTTATTGGTGCGATGTAACGTTTGTGCGAAAAATCCTGTTACGAAAAACCCTACAACGATTGCTCATTTGTTCGGTAATTTATTAGTTCGAAAGTATGTAGGTTTGAAAAGCCTACTGTTGTCCGTGACATTTAATTAATAATCTTATGTTGCATTATAGACGTTAAGGAAATACATTAAATACCATACATATCTTCACGTCAACTTTCCTAAATTGAGGAAGACAGGTAACAAATTCACCACGTTTAGCTGTGGCATGGGCCAAAGATAACGTAGACAATATCAGTGATCGGTTGCTAGCCAATCGCCTGATACCCTCAAAAGCCAAAACTGTCATACCTCAATCGTCTATTTCGATATGCAGCATGGAAAAAAAAGCAACTAGGGCATTCTAAGTTTTTTTTAAATCCTCGCCCACTACGGAAGCAAAAACGTCATATTTTTGCTTCCGTACTGCTTCCGTTTTGCTACACAACACCTAAAATACTCATTTAATAATGATTTATTTTAATAAAAAATCATACAACAACAAAATAATAAAAAAGATATAAACTTGAACATAATCAGCATAGATCAAGAAATAAACAAAACATTAGGTAATCGTAAATAAAACAAGTAGGCTTTTCAAACCTACATACTTTCGAACTAATAAATTACCGAACAAATGAGCAATCGTTGTAGGGTTTTTCGTAACAGGATTTTTCGCACAAACGTTACATCGCACCAATAACACATCGACGGAATAAAACATCGTACAACTGAATTATCGACACACCGTGTTCGATATAATAAAAATCGAATCATCAACTTTCGAAAACAAGTAGGGAACCCCTGTTTGGAGCCCGGGCTATCAAGTACACATTAATAGAATTGAACGCATTCAAAAGCGTTTTCTTTACCACCTCGCGTTTTATAATAATATGTGCAGGCAATTAAACTCCCACGAACAACGTCTCTCGTATTATAAAATGGAATCATTGAGCACGCGTCGTAAGATTGCTGATATTATGTTTCTTTACAAGCTCATCCACGGTATTGTAGATTCCCCCGATATTCTTGAGCGTATATCACTGATTGTTCCACGTTCCGTCGTCTGTGTAACCGCAAAACCTTTCACTTAGCTAAATTTAAAACTAATCTCGGCCAGCACTCTCCCATTTATCGTATGAGCTCCTCATCAAATAATATTCGAAGTGATATTGATATATTTGTCCGTCATGATTCTTTTGCCTCCTTTAGAAAAAAACTTAAATCAATGGTGCACTCTGAAATGTAATGTAATGTGTGTTTGAGTCTGGCTCCTTTTTATTTTATTTTTTTAATATTAACTTGTAACCTAATTTTTTTTGTTTAGTTTAGTCTAATTATTAGAACATAACCTTATAAAGCAAGCTGTGTTCGCATCTAGAAGGTTATAATCACGACATGTTGTAAACAATAATTGTTATGTATGTATCTTTGTAAGATTCTAGCCAGTTTTGTGAACCAAATAAATAATCGCCGAAGACTTCTGAAGAAAAAACAAAAACAAATCGTTTGTTTTTCTCTACCCACAAAAATGTTCCATGATTACAATTTTCCTAGAAGTAGGTACTCGGCAAGAGAGGGCACGACTCGTGTAGGTACTAGTACTGCGGTACCCTCAGATCATAGAAACAAGGCGCTATTGAGCTAGACGCTTTAGTATGGTCACATTGACCATAATTAAAACGTTATACACGCTGGCGATGGACCGAACGCGATCGATGATTATCAGTATTTTAGTTTAGTGCTAGTGCTGTGCTGAGTGACGAATGTGTCAGATTGTGTGTGGAATTTTTAATGTGTGAGAGATCTTTATATTCACAAGGAGCGCTTGTACCTAATTGTGTCGCAAACTGCTCTAAACGTGGTGGAGTGGTTCCCGTACTAATTTGCTATGATGACATCCGCATATCTCCATTTTCCTACGATCTGTGGTACAGTGTAGGTAGGTACTGTGACGGATGGGGAATGTTTTCATCAAGTTGTATGAATACTCCGTACGCCATGAGCACGTGTCGTCGGCACTCACATCGCACGACGGGTGCATACTGATGTCCCTGCACTCCCTTCATATCGACACAATTCTTGAGATGTACCTACTTCGTCTCTTGATGTAGGTAGATACTTAGGCGACAGTAGGTGACAGTAGTCCCCATCAGTATCTCATGGTTGATGACAATTTTTAGACCACCCAGGCCTATTCATTTGCCTGGCAGATTCCATTTGCCAGTAGCACCTAGCATAGCATGTAATGTGGCAGGTTCGATGCGCAAATAAAACAAGTGTTTCCGTCGACGAAGTGTATTATAATGTATCTTACAATAACCTAACGTTATATTATATAGAGTGGAGGTGCGTCATACAGTACAGTCTGATGTTTTAACTTTTAGCCCAGGGGTCGTAGGTACTTAGATACTATCACATGTTATGCTCATAATTGTTTTAACTTTTAGCGCAGGGGCCGAACTATCATAACCGTTGTCAGTCTTTTGAACTTCTGAGCTCATACCTGTAACGATTGTCATAGATAGATAGGTATAGTTATAACCAGACCGCGAGTAGGTACCTACATGCGTTGTCCGTCACCCATCCTCTCTCTACCCGCATTTTATTTTATTCTTTTGTTCTGAAAAAACATCGAGTTATCTACAATTAACTTGCTTGGTATATTTACTCAGTAACAACTAGTTATGCAAACATGTCCTTCGCAGTAATTAGTAGCACACATGTAGCGATCCTCTGGAGAACAAACCGAAAGTTGTAGCAAATTTTATTTTAATGTATAATATAATATTTGTCCGAAAGCGGCGAACCGAACCACTCCGCTCATTAGTGCCCCCCGAGCATTCCCACGTGCGGACACCCGAGCGCCCCTGCAGACTACCTACTACAGAAGTATTACACAGTTAAAGCTTTCTGTTCAGAAAGGTTCATTCAAACTTAGTATTCTGTCTAATCCATACGGTCTGGAACTCCACAGGTATGGTCTGAGGAGCCAGTTCACTCTCGAACAGCGCGCGGCCCGCTCATTGAACTTAAAGTGTGGTTAGTTGCGGACGTTATGGCACGGCGAACCGTTATTACCACATCCAAACTTCTACATTTATATTAATAGGAAACAGTGTAGAATTAATTTAAGACCGACGAGCGACGTGCGGCGTGTATGCAGTGTTTTTAATCAAATCAAATCACCGCTACCTCGCCTCGTAGCGACGCTGCGTAGCCGTGCGCTACGAGTGCTACAGCGCTACGTTTTATGATGTTCAAATAAATTATGATGTTTGTAGATAGTGATGATGACACAATATCTTTAAAGCCTGGCATACACTTTCTTGTTCTTGTATGAAATACTAGTCAGATTGTAATCATTACAGTAGCTAATAGGAGCCCACAAGACTAATAGATAAATGTGTGAGCAATGGTGTAGCTCACGAAGGATAGATCAAGCACAAAGTTTCGTAGGTTTACGATGGACAGACGGACGGGTGGACATGACGAAATTAAGGTAATAAGAGTTTGACATTTCAGCTACGGAACCTTCAAAACCGTGATAAAGTATCGGCACTGATTTAAAGAGGCAGTTGTAAATAGCGGTTTTGGTAAGTTAAACATTATAAATGGCACGTTCAGCAGTTAAAACTAAGCAGTAAAGTAAACAAAAATGAGTAATAAAAAATAATGAAATGGATCAGTGAATATATAATTGAGCAGGAAAATAATTAAATGGATGGTAAAACTTATTGAATGAGCGGTTACGTGTGGGCAGTAATAAATCGGAATTTGTCGGTAAGAAATCTCATTCTAACAACTTTTTAGGACTTACAAGGGGGAGGGAGTTGGTCGACGGAGCCCCGCTACGCGGGTTCCTATTTCTGTCTGCAAGGTTAAAAGTAACCTAACACCCTAACAACCCTTCGAACCTAACCTGTCCGTGTCGGGGTGTCCAAGTTCCCGAGCTCGCTTCGCTCGCTCTTGGACCCTAATTAGGTACCTATGTTACTCAAATTAATTGAAAGAATTTGCTTAGTACCTACCGAACTATTTATTGAACCGCTCATTCCATCATTTTTAATAATGTCTTAGGTTTTCGCGATTATTACACATTATAATAAAACAAGTTTAAACGGATTAATCGCGTATATTACAGAGTTTTCCTGACGTTTCGAACACTTTGCAGCGTTCGTGGTCGCAGGACGACTGTCGTCCGTCCGTCGACAGTCGTCCTGCGACCACGAACGCTGCAAAGTGTTCGAAACGTCAGGAAAACTCTGTAATATACGCGATTAATCCGTTTAAACTTGTTCCATCATTTTTACCGCTCATTCAGTTATTGGACTGCTCAATTATTTTTAGAATTGACATTGTATGATGAAATAACCGACTAACAGATTTTTTATTACTGTCCATGTTTTACTGTCGCAATAATTAATCAACCGCCATTAAATTAAATAACTGCTCAATATGTTTTTCAACTGATCATAATTACATCTCGAATATTTAAATAACAGCTCAAAAAATGAGTTCCCTAAAGTAACTCTTATTGCTTGGCCGGAGCACAACAAAGACGATGCAGTGCGGGTGCCGAGCAGCGGGAATCAAGGAAGTGTAAGTGTTTATGGAGTTTCCTGTCCGTTCTTCTCCATAGGAATCTACGTTTTGGAACGGACAACTAGCTTCAACTAACGGACAAACTGACTGACAACTATTGCTTGACTATTCAAAAGTGCCTGTAAATGGTCTAATTGAAATAAATGTTTTGACTTTGACTTTGTAATTTATGAAGCTGCAGTGGCTGATACAGAAAGTATTTTTAGGGGGAGCTAAGAGTTGGAAATCAAAAAATTTAATCACTTGTCTAAATCTAGGAAAGGCATCAGTCCTCCTAACCCTTCCCCCTGGATCCACTGAAAATATAACCACCTTACTTATAAACGATGATTAAATAGCTCTTCTGTCAAATTGTAACCTCTATTCATTGGCATACACATGACAAGGATAGTTGTATAGGTACCTACCTACTTACTTATCTAGTCAGTGGTATTTGTTTTTTAAGCGTTGATTAATGAGACACAATTCATTAATTTATTATTTACTAACTTCCGCCCGCGGCTTCGCCCGCGTTTTTGGGATAGTAAAAAGTAGCCTAATGTATTATTCTGATGTATAAGATATATATTACTGTAAAGTTTCATCAAAATCCGTTTAGTAGTTTTTGCGTGAAAGAGTAATAAACATCCATACATACATACATCCATCCTCACAAACTTTCACATTTATAACATTAATTAGTAGGATTCCTTAAGAATCGATTTTATTTTAAAACCTGACACGGGTACGGTAAAAAAGCGTCGTTTTTATAAATGAATTAATGTTAGCGCCATCTAGGCAGAATATTTCAAAATTAAATAACTTTTCGTAACATAGTGACATACGTACCTGGCAATAGATGGCAGCACATGTATTAGGACAGGCTTCCGCTAATCCGCTTAGGAAACAAGCAGGTCCTCCGCTGTCAACACAGCAACATAGTCTCGTATCCTCAGGAGCTCTGACGACCTTACTCATTACAGCCCCTCTAGACAAGTAGCTTTTCTGTTAGCGTTTACGCCAGCCGCTACGGACAAAATGTATGGCAGTGAGCAGTGACATTAGTAGGGCCACATCACTGCCATACATTTTATGCTTATCGTTTGACGTGAACGTTAACAGAAAAGCAACTTAGCTAGAGCCTCAGGAACACAACACTGCCAAGAGTAGCGTTAGCGCCATAGGCCTTAAGTCGACGAGGAGCCGCTGTGCGGTAGGCGCAGTAATAAGACAGGATGCGTCGTCACATAATTTATTCAGTTCCTTAGCAACTTATCCTATGACTAATCGACATCACATTACAGCGCCATCTTGCGGCCCTCGATGGAGATCTCGACGGCGCGGCGCGACCCGCTCTTCAGCCGCTTCTGGTCCATGAAGCGCTTCATCTGCTTCTCGTAGCGGGTCATCTTTTTCTTGGTCGTCTGTGAGAGAGGCGCCCGTCAGAGCGGGACAACACACGTTATATGCAGCAAAATAAATTGAAGGAAAATAGAAATAATAATAAGCTTGAACGCGCACGTCAGAATTATTATATTTACTAAGATATTACTGCTTATTAGTACGCGTGTGTATGTGTAAGAACTAGGAATTGCAATCCCGTAAGCGCGGGATCCCGCACTGGCTTGTGGGTCTGCGTAAAGTCGTGAATTTGTAGACAAATAGCGCAAAACCAGTCAAATTTGTCACGTTTGATATTTATTTTTATCAAACTAATTTTTAAAATCTTTAAAGTCTTTAAAAATTACTTTTGATTAAAATTCAATTTTAATTAAATATTTAATTAAATGATTAATTTTGCAATTACCTAGGCTTATTACTTAAAAGAGCGGCAAATTTGACTGGATTTTGCACAATTTATCGACAAAATTTACGATTTTGTATGGATTCTCAAGCCGGTGCGGGATCCCGCGCTTGCGGGATTGCAATCCCTAGTAAGAACATTGTTTATGACTACCGATTACGGCAGAGAGGAAGGTTATTAATACATAGGATGAGTTTTGAACAGATATCATCATGGCAACTATGTCAACCATTACAGATACAAAGATTTGGTGTTAGCTAACCGTGAGTTTTGCAAGCTTGACGTTTTTATCACACCTCCGCAAAAAGACATAGGCGGGGGTTAAAAAAGAAGTTTGTGTACGCTACAGACAGGATCGCAAAGCACTGCGGCAGTGGGTGAGTGGGTGAGTGAGTGAGTGAGTTAGTGAGTAAGTGAGTTAGTGAGTGAGTGCTTACCCGCGACATGTCGGTCTCGCAGGTGGACTTGGGGCGGTACACGTAGTCCTTGTTGGAGGGCAGCGGCACCCGCGCGCGCGCCACCCAGCCCTTCTCGCCCGGCCGCGCCACCCTGCACACACGACACGGTGTCAGTGCACAGTGCACACGCAGTGCACCGTGCACGCGCACAGCGCTCACCTGTCGGGCTCTGTGTCGCGCGGCCGCTTGGAGGGCCCGGCGGGCTCCTCGCGGCGCCGGCCGCCCGCCATGGCCTCGTCGCGCGCCTGCCGCTCCTGCGCGGCACACAGTGCACACAGTGCTCACCTGTCGGGCTCTGTGTCGTCGCGCGGCCGCTTGGAGGGCCCGGCGGGCTCCTCGCGGCGCCGGCCGCCCGCCATGGCCTCGTCGCGCGCCTGCCGCTCCTGCGCGGCACACAGTGCACACAGTGCTCACCTGTCGGGCTCTGTGTCGTCGCGCGGCCGCTTGGAGGGCCCGGCGGGCTCCTCGCGGCGCCGGCCGCCCGCCATGGCCTCGTCGCGCGCCTGCCGCTCCTGCGCGGCACACAGTGCACACAGTGCTCACCTGTCGGGCTCTGTGTCGCGCGGCCGCTTGGAGGGCCCGGCGGGCTCCTCGCGGCGCCGGCCGCCCGCCATGGCCTCGTCGCGCGCCTGCCGCTCCTCGCGCGTCATGGCTGCGGACAGAGCACAGTGTGTTACAGTGGTACACTCGCGCCTGGTCGCCGGCGCTCGCGAGGGTTACGTTACCTTTGAAGTCAGTGGATAGGTTGAATATGGGGCGCGCCCACTCGGAGATGAGCCGCCCGGCGCGCTCGCGGTTCGCCTTCGTCTCCTTGGGGTGCTTGTACAGGTACATCACCGCCTTGCCGATGCCCGACTGCTTCAGCAGCGACTTGTCTATCGACGGGAACTGGAAGCAGACAGACCGGTCGACATCACAGAAAACAAAGAGATCCGAGATCAACCAGGTTCAGTTTTATAGTCATAATCTAAAGACGAAATAATTGATAGGTATTTGTCTTTGCGCTTGTTATCAGCGTATAGGAGGTGTACTCACGTCCATGAGCAGCTTGAGGATGCTCTCTCGTATGAGCAGGCAGGGCAGCGCGCGGTTGGGCATGGGCGCCAGCCAGTCGCACAGCACATTGAGCACGTTGTGCTCCAGGAAGGCCAGCTGCAGGTCCTTCTTGATGAGCTGCGACATGGCCGCCTTCAGCATCGACACCTGCGGGGGGCGCGCGTGAGTGCGGGAGTGCGGGGGGTGCGGCGGGCAGTGCGACCGCGTCCTACCTTGCGCACGGCGGGCTGGTTGCGCTTGTTGAGGTCGCGGTCCTCCTCGGCGGCGGCGCGCATCTGCTGCAGCAGGTGCGCGATGAGGTCGTCGTTGTCGTTGATGATGTCGATGTCGCGGCGGCGGCGGCGGCCGCGGCGCTCGTCGCGCTTGCGCGCCAGCATCAGCTCGAAGTCCGTCATGCCCGATTGCATCTCCATGGAGCTGCGCTCGGGCGGCCGCTCGTCGTCCGACGAGTCGGGCGGCGCGGCGGGCGCGGCGGGCGGCGCGGCGCGCGGCGAGCCGCCCGGGGAGCCGCCCGGGGAGCCGCCCGGCGAGCCGCCCGGCGAGTCGGACGACAGCCGCACGGCGCGCCGCTTGGCGCCGCGCCGCGACGGCGAGCCCGAGCGCGAGCGCGACCCAGACTTGGCGGAGCCGGACCGCGAGCGGGACTTGGACTTGGAGCGCGACCGAGACTTGGAGCGGGATCCGGAGCGCGACCTCGACCGGGAGCGAGAGCGCGATCGAGACTTGGAGCGAGATCCGGACCGCGAACGCGACCGCGAGGCGGACTTACGAGCGCGCGACCCGGATCGAGAGCGACTTCTACTTTTACGCGCTGAAATAAAAAGTACAGAAATTACCGAATACATTTTGCATGACCATAAAAAACAATAAAATAAATGTTTTATTGTTTTTCATGGTCATTTAAAGGGTAGCCATGAAATTATACATCAAAAAACGAATGTATGGAAATATGAACTTGTTACCTTGTAGCGATTGTTTAGACCTAGAGCGCGATTTAGATCTAGAGCGTGATTTAGATCTAGAGCGTGATTTTGATCTAGAACGTGATTTAGATCTAGAACGTGATTTAGATCTAGAGCGTGATTTAGATCTAGAGCGCAATTTAGATCGTGACCGCGATCGAGACTTTGATTTAGATCGCCGTGAAGCCGAGCGGGAGCGCGAGCGGCTGACGCGCGTATCTGAAACTAAAGTATGATCAATAAAAGGTAAGAAATTACAGGAGAGAAAATAATTGAAAATATTCTTGTTCATTATTCGACGGAGTAAAGTATAACGTGGCCAGCCTAGATTTTAATACATGTCATGTTTAAGTTATAAGAAATAGTATCCTCACCTGTGGGCGACTTGGCGCGCGCTGGCTCGTCGCCGGGCGGCTTGCTCGCGGCGTCGCCGTCGCCGTCCACTTCCATCTTCTCGGGCGAGCGGGACTTACTGCGCGACTTAGATTTGGATTTGGGCGGCGACCCACTTTTGGGTCGCTTCGGCGACGCACTGCCGGACTTGGAACGAGATTTACTGCGGGACTTGACTGGGGATCCACTCCGAGACTTCGATCCGCTTTTAGAACGTGACCTCGCCGCCGAGCGGCCGCCGGAGCGGGAGCGGGCGCGGGAGCCGCTGCGGGACCGGGACTTGGCCGCGGACGAGCTACGCGAGCGGGAACGGGACCGCGCCGACTTGTGTGACCCGCTGCGGGACCTTCTCGACTTGTGTGACCCGCTGCGGGACCGTGCCGACTTCTGTGACCCGCTACGGGACCGCGCCGACTTCTGTGAACCGCTGCGGGACCGCGCCGACTTATGTGACCCGCTGCGGGACCGCGCCGACTTGTGTGACCCGCTGCGGGACCGAGCCGACTTCTGTGACCCACTGCGGGAACGAGCCGACTTGTGGGACCCGCTGCGGGATCGCGAGCTCGATTTGGAACGGGACCGTGATTTAGAACGAGATCGCGACTTGGAGCGCGACTGTGATTTGGAACGTGAGCGAGACTTGGACCGTGATCCCGACTTAGACCTTGACCGTGACTTGGACCGCGATCTCGACTTGGACCGCGATCTCGACTTGGACCGCGATCTCGACTTGGACCGCGATCTCGACTTGGAACGCGACCGCGACTTAGAAACGGACCGCGACTTTGAGCGTGATCTTGACTTGGATCTTGAGCGCGACCGAGATTTGGAACGCGATGCCGATCTTGAGTTGCGTCTTGAGTGTGTGGAGCCGTCGTGTGACATCTTGGATACAGAGCCCGCCTGCACAAGCGTCGGAACATGTAGCAAATACAACAGTATCTGACATCAGCATCAAACATACATCATTAATTATTTCAAGAATTCAGAACTACATATACAAGGTAAGTTATCAAGATAAGAAAATATGAGTAATAGAACAATGTGGGTCTATCAGTGTTTTGTTCATTTCATTAATTTTATTAGAAGATAAACGCTTAGTTGCAGACAAGGTCATTAAGTTTTAAAGGAGACTTCAACGATAGAAATTGTATGGGTAATGCCTCCATTAAAGTTTAATTATCTTTCTGCAACCGACCGCTAGTCTTCTAATGAAATTATCAATACTGGTGATTAACTATAGTATTATTTATGTATAAATGATCTGATCTTACTTTTTTATTTATAATATTTGAAACCCAAACAGTAACATGCACTGCTCTCAAGCCACAAGAGAATATAAACTACTAAAAACTTCACCAGCCAGATACTAATAATGTAATACTTACAGACGGGCTGCGGCTGCGGGAGCCGGAGCGCGAGCGCTTGCCTCCTGCACAATACAAAATACACAGTTGTTGCCTGTTCGAAATATATATTTTATTTATCAAATGGGCTGTCTTTAACTAAATGCTGGATATTTTTAACATAGTGTAATGTGTGAAACAGTTTCGGGAAAGAATGCCGGAAGTTGATGCCTTTGATTTAGCACCAACTTCTAAAATTATTTCACATGGTACATTACATTAATATTATCTTAGCATTAAATTATTGTGTTCTATAAAAAAGCAGTTTGAATTTTTCATAATTACCTACTTTATTTTTTTATTTATTACTTGTCATTGAACTTGTAATACTTAAAGAAAGGTTTTTGATTAGACCATATCTGCGTGTGTGTCTCTCATAGCTGTGGCTCCTCAAACACATAGGTAGGTATTGTAATCATTGAGTTCTGTACATTGCTTAATAAAATTATTGTAGTTTTATTGGTACATGTTTATGATCTTCAGGCATTCACTATTATTTTGACTGTTGTCCTATCATAATTATTCCTAATAAGCCTTACAAATTATCATAGTATCATCATACTGTTGACAAAACAATGTGTAATCCAACATCATAACTATTTGCTGAAAACAGGTTTTACACACTTATCAAGCCGACACTAGCTATCGGAACACGAAGTTTGGGATTAAGTAACACAGTCTTCGACGGCATTTACGCGTATTACTGGTTGGTCCGCCAATAACTTTTTTATGTTATTGAGGTTAGGAATACAACACTAATCGTACCTGTATCCACGTCCATTGTCGCTTCTAGATGAAGAATTCGAACACAATGATGTGCTCCAGCTAACTAATGAAGCAGCATTAATAACAGTGAAACAAGTCCCAAATATTAAACACCATCAATCAGATTTGATTAATCTGCGACTTCAAAGACACATTACTTTTATTTCTTCCGTTTGATTTGATGGTTTTGGTTTCATAGATCTTTACAAAAATTACAACTACCTACTTCACTTTGACTTTGACAGTGACAGGCACCACCAAACTAAACACCAAAGATTATAGACGTTCTATTAATGTGTTGGTGTTGTAATGATTCGTGTTTTTTGACGAAAGACGATACGTGATTTGAGGTGTGTCCGTCATTTTTCACGATTCGTTGTGCGTATGAACACGGGCATTTAAAAAGCATTGCTGCCGTCGAAAAAAAAATTTATCGTGAAAAAAGACGATTTATAAAAAAAAACCGGGTGGAGCGTGTGGGACCACGCATAGTTTAGGGTTCCGTAGTAGAAGTCCTCCGACCGCAAATATAAGTTTGTATTTCATAATATTATTATGAAATACCAAGTTATTTTTGCGGTTGTCAAAACTCAAAACTGAAAATAGTGAATATTTCAAAAAGTTACTGACTTATCTTGTTCAAACCAATTTTAATCGAGAGTATTTATTGGATGCCACAAGCTTTAATTTGTTTCAGATTTTTTGATAGGTAACACGGTTGGAAAACTACAGAGGGGAGGACACATTGTTAACGACTTTCGGAGCTCCTAGTTCAGTAAATAATGCACTTAAATAAAATTGTAAACCTACATGTTATTTTAAGACCTAAGTAGGCAACGATAAATGATGGGGTAAGGCGCGGGCCGCAGGTAGCGCGCTGGCCGCGGGTTGCCCACCGCTGCTCTAGCTAGATAATAGAAACCGAAGAAGACAGCAAATAGGCAAGGTATTGGATGCATGAGCAGGCACGGTCCCAGGGGGGGGGGGTCACGGGGGTCATGACCCCCCCAAAATCGTACAAAAATGCGCCAAACACGGTAATTCACGGTATATCATTTCGGCATTAATCGGTATGACCCCCCCTAGTCTTCAGCTGCGGTATGACCCCCCAAAATCGCCGGCTGGGACCGCGCCTGTTCATGAGATGCATCCATTATACAGTTTCACTTGTGAACTTACGTTACGTGACTTTAAAGCCGGGTCTCTTGCGCCCTGTTTTTGTGTTCGACGAACATTGAACGAACGATAAAGTGAACGATAGAGTGAACGATAAACGATTTTGTTCGTTTATCGTTCACAAACATGTTTGCCGAGCCTAAAGCCGCGTCTCCTGCGCGTGTTCAATTGAATGACGAACACTTTTAATGAACAAAAATGGGCGTGGCCTACGCGTTTTGTATGACAAAAGCACTCGACCACGTGACGTAAAACATGTTCGTCGTTCCATTGAACACGAAAACACGTCGCAGGAGACGCGGCTTAACGGAAAACATCACCGCGTTCGCCTGCGGGGGAATGAATGGATTGAATGAATGACCTCACATTCTTTGGAACTCATTTTGAAATGGCATACCTAGGGTTGCCAACTTTTTTTGAGAAAAATAACTTATTTGGAAGAAAAAAAAGGATTTCTCGTATTTAAGTATGTTTTTATAAACATCAAAAAAAAAAATTGTGTTGGTAGGTACTTTTTTAATATTATAAATGCGAAAGTTTGTGTGTGTGTGTATGTTTGTTACTTCTTCACGCTGAAACGGCTGGACGGATTTGGATGAAATTTGGTAAGGAGGTAGCCTGGGACCTAGAATAACACATAGGCTACTTTATACTCCCGGAAAACGCGGGCGAAGCCGTGGGCGGAAGCTAGTAGAAAATAAAGTAGGATACGTTATTATAAAGTACTAGCTTCCGCCCGCGGCTTCGCCCGCGTTTTTTGGGATAAAAAGTAGCCTATTCTGATTCTATTATGATGTATAAGCTATATTACTGTAAAGTTTCATCAAAATTCGTTCAGTAGTTTTTGCGTGAAAGAGTAACAAATATCCATCCATACATCCATACATCCTCACAAACTTTCACATTTATAATATTAGTAGGAAGTAGGATAGGATAGTTGGCAACCCTAGGCATACCTGTCATACATTGTTCGATGTTCTTGTTTAGCAAAACAAAAACATCGAACATCGCAGGAGACGCGTGAATGAATGATTTAAATTCGCGAACATGTTCGTAAAACAATGTTTTGTTCAAAATTTCTTGCAGGAGACACGCCTTAAGTTTCAGAAAATATTTGGAAAATTAGGAGCATTTCCTAAATTATTTTTTGCTAAATTCAGGCTCATCAGGCTGGTCTACTTAGATTGCGGGTATTGTACAGCTGGCTCAGACGCAGACACAACTTCAAAGTTTGAACCTTTCTCCGCTACGCTTCGGTTTGAACACACATTTGCACTTTTTGCACATTTAACGTTTGTTGTGCGCTAAAAAACGGACAATGGATGACAAAATGGTGTGAACTTTGAAGCTGTAGCTGATTTCGTTTTAGAGTCTGGCAAACGAAAGTTGAGCCTGGGATTTAATGAAACTTTTTATATGGCAACATTCTTTATAGGGTTAGTTTAACTGATATAGTTTTAATACTTGAACTTATTAAATATTTCAAATTGTCATGTGTACCTTATTCGCATAAATAACTATGTAAATAATTAATCTACGTAAAATAAAAACATAATCACGTAACTACACTCGGCGTCACAAAAATCGCACCTCTTCGAAAATAAGTTTTAAGCATGTGCCGCCATCAACGAATACATTAAACCCAATTAATATTGGTATCAATTGAAAGTATGTTTAACGACCTTTAAATTAACAACAGTTAGAATTCCTAAACACAACAGATCTCATTAGCACGTTACGTTAAAAAAATGTTGTCAAAATACGCATTACAACGGCCACTAATTGCACCTCCCTACAAGGGTATAAAATGGGCGACCCGGGTTAAATGTGGGTCATTCGCTATTCAACCTTCGAAGTGAACACACGTGAACAGTTACAGCAAGAAAAATACCCCAGAAGATGGATACCACTGCAGATGAAGCCGCTCAAGTCATTGCACTACTGCAATCAGGGATGCGGCAATGTGATGTTGCTCGGCAACTGAACTTGAGTCGTTTTTCCGTTCGACGAGTGTTCCAACGCTTCCAAGAGACTGGTGGCTATATCCGAAGACGTGGATCTGGAAGACAACGGTGCACATCCGAAAGAGACGATCGCTTCATTGTTTCGACGTCTTTACGTAATCGGTTCTCCAATGCTGTTGAGCTGCAACAACAACTGCGATCAGCTCGCAGAACTTCTGTAAGCGTCTCCACGATTAGAAGAAGAATGCGGGAGAAGAAAATTGCAGCTCACAGGGCTGCTACAGGGCCAAAATTGACTGCACAGCATAGGAGAGACCGGTTGCAATTTGCCCGTGACCATGTAAATTGGACAATAGACCAGTGGAGGGCTGTGCTCTTCTCGGATGAGACTAGGGTGTGTCTTTTCTGCAACGACAGGCGTCGAAGAGTGTACAGGAGGCAAGGAGAACGATTCGCACAAGCCTGTATTCAAGAGACAGTGGAATACGGGGGTGGCTCGTGCATGTTCTGGGGCGGCATATCAATCGACGGCAAAACGAACCTTGTGTGTGTTTCTCGGACTGGAAGTGCTCGCGGGCAAGGGTCGCTGACTGCTCATCGGTACATAACAGAGATCTTAGAGGAGCAGGTTGTCCCTTATGCGGGTTTTGTTGGCAGTGGGTTCACGTTAATGCACGATAACGCCCGCTGTCACACCGCTTTAATTGTAAGAGACTACCTGCAAGAAGTTGGGATCCCTGTTATGCGCTGGCCGGCGCGAAGTCCAGACCTGAACCCTATTGAGCACCTTTGGGATGAACTGAAACGGCGAGTACGGGCACGTGATCCTGCCCCTACCACTCTTCAAGACCTCCAAGATGCTGTCGTTGCGGAATGGGACAACATTCCTCAAGAGACTGTTGTCACATTAATTAGGTCCATGAGAGAACGCATGGAAGCAGTCATCAGGGCTAGGGGGGGTAACACTAGGTTTTAAGTTGTTTTTAAGGACTTTGTTGTAATTTTTGCTGATAAAATTAAATTTAACTTTTTAATCATTTGCATTAGCTTGCTTTTTTTTATTCCCTGGTAAAGAAAAAACCAAATCTGTTGATTTATTCTGAAATTTAAATAAATTACCTTTCCAATGATACCTTATAGTCATATGTCTACTATTGATTAATAGGGTTAAAATGACTTTGAAAGGAATTCTTAAAGAGGTGCGATTTTTGTGACGCCGAGTGTATTTCACTAACGTTCGTTTTTTCAATCGTCAATTAACATTTTTTCTGAGGAATGGATGTGGGTATTTGGAATATTTTGTATAGAAAATATGTTTCAGATAATATAAAAGTAATCGGACAAATGAAAAATTCGCCCCTAACATATTATTTTTTGTCAAGTATCAAGACAATTTATTCCCACTGTTCTTAGTGATACCATAATGCTTTTTAGGGTTCCGTACCAAAATGGTAAAAAAGGAACCCTTATGGTGCGACTTCGTCTGTCTGTCTGTCACACCTGCTTATTTCAGCAACTACTAATGCTATCGACTTGAAATTTGGGACAGTTATAAAAAATGCCTGTCCAACTTTATTGCAAATGAAAAAAATAAAAAAAAAATATTTTGATTGCAAAAGGGGCCGGAGTGGGGGTCCAAAATTTCAAAGTGGGGTTACTAGGTCAAGTGACATATCATATGAAAAGGCTTGATCTGCACATTTCAAAATATATTTTTATTTAATTTTATGTCTCACAGTTTTCGTCATATGATGAAAAAAGTCTGAAAAAATACCATTCCCCCCCCCCCTTATCTCCGAAGTTTGTGGAGTAAAAAATCTGAAATAATTAGAGTTAATAGGAATTGACCCAAATATGGCACCAAAAATAAAACGATGTTCCTAACTAGTACAGTTTTTTCAAAATCATCAAAATTCTTTCACAAACAAACTTAGTTTTGCGGTCCGGTTTTTTTCACTTTATACGTCTAAAACTGATACGGAACCCTCGGTGCGCGAGTACGACTCGCACTTGGCCGGTTTTTTTTTAATTTGCCGCGCTTTTTCAGGATCAACTTTCGTTTGCAACACTAATAGTGACTTCGGTAACACCTGGAGGATAAAGGAGTAAAAAAAATGCTTGTAATGTAACAAAAATATATTGTCAAATAGATTTATATAAAAGTACATTCCTACAATATAATTATTATGATTTCTATACTTACCTAGATATGCTATTTGTAATTAAAATGAGCTGCTTTTAATTTGTTAAAAATATGTGCCAGGTGATCCTGAGATCTAAAATTCTATATCCTCTCCTGGCAACATTACTAGAAGGTTACTAGCCGTCGGAACAGTCAGTCTTGCCAGTGTTTTGGATTTGTACCTACGGCAATAATGTCATGGACTCATGGATAACCAAAGATCTACGAGCGTTTTTTTTTAAGTTCTATAGGTACGGTACTACAAACTACATGCAGTGTCCTGCAGAGTATTTAGAAACCTCGTCGCACATTTGTGTTGCTATTTCAGCGATAGTGGCGCCCAATTGTGAAACGGTTTAATTTCTAGAACAGCCAAAAGAAAAAAAAAAAAAAAAATTTCTAGAACGTAAGCTGTCAGGTATGACCCAGGTAATCAATCTTATAAAGCCTATAAAAAGCCTAAAACTATGTCGCCGTCGCTGATGACTTGTGATCCTTATCACAAGTCATCAGCGACGGCGACATAGTTTGGGTAGTAGCTACAGTCCTTACAGCTAACATTAAACTAATTATCACCCGGTGGCTCGACGTATGTACCTACTCATGTGCTGTGCACAGTGTGCACCCACTAATTAAGTAGGTACACTTGTACTATTTACATAAATACAACACTTTAATATGACTAAAATAAATATTTCATTAATAGATTCCAGCGTCTACGTTACAATCACTACTGCATAAAAAATCAAGCTTTGTGAGCAGACATAACTCAATGGAACACATAAATAACCAAGTTCGTTGATGTTTAAATTATTACAATAATGTTGCCAGTACCTAATAAATAAAATCAATCATCCAAGTGTCAGATAAACACAACCACTGCATTATTCCTATGTACAGTAAATAAATACATTATTTAAATCCTTAAGGTGCCCGTACACATGTTCATAAGTTTGCGTGCATAACACGCGGAGGAACGCTCACAGGTAGGTACTTGTATCAGTAATGAAACTCCGAAATAAAGTGGGTTGTGTGCAGTTAAGATAGTGTACAGGTCCGGCGGTGTGCTAGTCGTTCTTGGTGTCACCGGGATCGGTGCGCGCGCGGCGGTTGCCCAGGATGCGCGCGCCCAGGTAGCCCAGCAGCGAGCCCGCCGCCGCCGCCAGCGCGCCCGCCTTGACGCCCACCGCCAGCCCCACCGGCCCGCCCGCCAGCAGCCCCAGCGCCGCGCCGCCCGCGCCCCACGCGCCCGCGCGCAGCCTGCACACACACACACACATGAGCGCGGCGGCCCCACCGGCCCTCCCGCCAGCAGCCCCAGCGCCGCGCCGCCCGCGCCCCACGCGCCCGCGCGCAGCCTGCACACACACACACACATGAGCGCGGCGGCCCCACCGGCCCGCCCGCCAGCAGCCCCAGCGCCGCGCCGCCCGCGCCCCACGCGCCCGCGCGCAGCCTGCACACACACACACACATGAGCGCGGCGGCCCCACCGGCCCGCCCGCCAGCAGCCCCAGCGCCGCGCCGCCCGCGCCCCACGCGCCCGCGCGCAGCCTGCACACACACACACACATGAGCGCGGCGGCCCCACCGGCCCGCCCGCCAGCAGCCCCAGCGCCGCGCCGCCCGCGCCCCACGCGCCCGCGCGCAGCCTGCACACACACACACACATGAGCGCGGCGGCCCCACCGGCCCGCCCGCCAGCAGCCCCAGCGCCGCGCCGCCCGCGCCCCACGCGCCCGCGCGCAGCCTGCACACACACACACACATGAGCGCGGCGGCCCCACCGGCCCGCCCGCCAGCAGCCCCAGCGCCGCGCCGCCCGCGCCCCACGCGCCCGCGCGCAGCCTGCACACACACACACACATGAGCGCGGCGGCCCCACCGGCCCGCCCGCCAGCAGCCCCAGCGCCGCGCCGCCCGCGCCCCACGCGCCCGCGCGCAGCCTGCACACACACACACACATGAGCGCGGCGGCCCCACCGGCCCGCCCGCCAGCAGCCCCAGCGCCGCGCCGCCCGCGCCCCACGCGCCCGCGCGCAGCCTGCACACACACACACACACACGACACGTAAAGGCTGCAGTGCACTCATCCCGCACTCACACGCACACGTACCTCTCTCCGGCGGCGAGGTGGTCGCGCGCGGCGCTCACGTTATCAGCGGCGACCTCCACGCTGCCCGCCGCCGTCACCACCTGTTAACATATTCGCTTGTAAGGCCCGCCGCACATTATACCTACTCATCGAAGTTTCCGATGTGTATGGTCGTGTCGCACCTGGTCGCGCTGCGCGAGCGCGGCGGCCTGCGCGGTCTGCCACACGTCGTGCAGCGCGCGCACCTCCGCCTGCAGCTCGCTCCAGCCGCGCAGCAGCGCCTCCCGCTCGTGCAGCGCCACCTCCTGCGCAACACACCACGCTACACTACACCACACCAAACAACACGCACTGGAGTATGAGACAAACCAATTTCATATTCATAAACGGTCCGAAGTTATCCTCACGTGGTCATCCACGTGGAGTTGAATCTGTGACGCATGTTCTGGCGGGGCGACGTCATCATCGTGGTCGAGGTTGGCGTCGGAGTGCGCATGCGCGACTACGCCCACGGAGTCCGTCGACACTGCGCTGGCCGCCACCGGCGCCGTTTCTGACACACTACGATTTATTGATAACGGGGATGTTCCTAGGGACAGACCGAAAAAAATTGGATTTAGAATGAATGAGCTCCCATACATAGTAGGTATGTACGAACGGACGGACCAACTCAACGAAGGTTTCACTTGTTTTGGTACCACATGCATGCCTAATACCAGTCTATCTAAATAGTTTTACCAACATCAGTGGAGGCCCAGAACGCCAACATGAGATGTAAGATGTAACAATGACAACTGCGGTCGTTGGTTTGGTCTGCACGTGTACGCCTGCACCCAGCGATCACAAGTCGGCACGCTGCGGTTTACACACGCTACGTAGCGAGGCATGCACCACGCTTCGGTTGGTATCGAAGCGGAACATTCAGACTGCAGATACAAGGTCATTTCGTTAATGGCACAAAACTCTAATGCTGTTCATTCACACAGAGTGTTAGCGCACGAGTCATGCAGACGGAGCTCACCCGCCCGCCCGCTGCGGCCCGCCGCTGACGACACCAGCGCCCTACAGCTGTCCTCTATTAAACCTACAAGATAATATTTAGAAAGTTGAAGCGACTGCCATCTCCTAAACTGCTGACCTATGTCGAGTTCGACAACTTTTTAAATGAAAGTTGAAGCATGCTTGTTGTCCATCATTTCCAGAAAACGGTTCTAAAAGTATCAGGAAATATTACAGTCTACTTGACGGTAATATCTTGGGACCTGGTTAACCGCCCGCTCGTCGGGCGCGCGGCGTCCGTGAGCGGTGCAGTGCAGTGCAAGTGGAAGGGTACAGTAAGTGTAGTAGTGCGGGTCGCGGCAGCCCCGGATCTAGGAGGGGGGGCTAGCCAGGGCCCATGCCCCGGGCGGCAAATTCAGAGGGCGGCAAATTCAAGCTTGGTAGAGAAATACACTGAGCAGTGTATTCGTCTACCAAGCGTAGTTACACTGACCGTATATAAAACGTACACGCTGGCAACGAACCGAACACGATTGAAGATATAAATACAGAATACAGAGTTTTAGTTTGTGTGCTAGTATTGAGTGATAAGTGCATGAGTGCAAGGTGTGCGGAATTTTTAATGTGTGGGAGATCTTTTTATTCACAAGGAGCGCTTGTAATTGTGTCGAAAATTTTCTAAAAGTGGCATATCTCCTTGTTTCTATGATCTAAGGGGGAGGCCTATGACCAACGATGCTGTTGGTGTGCGGGCGTGGGCGTGTAATGGCTGAAATGATGATGTTGATAAAAAAAAAATCCCGGGCGCGGGCGGCATTTTTCAATTTTTGCCCCGCCTCGAAATAATTCAAGATCCGGGGCTGGGTCGCGGCGCGTCTAGTTACCGAGGTAGTCGACGACGGCGCGCAGCGTGGTGTCGCGCGAGCGCTGCGTGAGCGCGTCGAAGCGCGCGCGGTCCGCCGGCCGCACGCGGCGCCGCAGCGCGTCCAGCTCCAGCAGCAGCGCGCGCAGCTGCGCCGCCACGCGCCGCGCGTGCGTCTGCTCGGCGCGCGCGCGCCCGTACGCACCCTGCTCCTCGTACTACACCAGAACACGCATCACATATACGCGCAATCTAAGACGGTCGGAGTTCGGACTGAAGTATCTGTTTCTGTGTATTTTAAACCGTATTTGAACGGCGGTACATGCGCGAACTTCTGGTGAGCCTGCACCTGGTACCAGGCCGGTCAACTTAGAGAGCGCGTACTGTATGTACCTACCTACTATTTATCTATTTTAAAGAGGGAAATTATAAGTCTAGCCACAAAATTATTTATTGGACACGTGATTAAACTTCTAATTTTATAACTAAGCAACGGAAAAATGACATAGCCTCTAATAAACTAATTCGTCTTTTTTACAACGCCCACTAAATATTCTATAGAAAGCGTCAAGTAAAGATCATCAATTATTGTGACTTGTCCTTCTTATTTATGCATTGCCACCTAATTTACTAACTCGGCCACGGATTTTACACCTCGTCACCATTTTACGTTTTACAGCTTCCACGCAATGTCCTCAAAAAAATATAATTCAAGCTTTTACAGAAAGCATCATTTATTATAACTTAGCATGTAAAATAATACATCATATTCTTTTATCGTGAAAATAGCCACTGCATGATTTGGCGCGAGTACGCGAGACGACAGCGACCGGCCATTTGCACCAATAAGAGAGCGCCATTCGACTCATGTGACGACGAGTTGAGTTGTTCACGTGTAATTGTTTAGGGAGTGACTCCGCGACCGCCACCGTGACCTGAATTTGCGGCCGCCGCCGGTTGCTAAATTGGCAGCCGGCGCTGACATTAGAAAAAAGCGGGAAATGGGGTTGGCAATTTGGCATAATTAAAAAAACATTTCATGTTTCATTTGAGTAACATACTTAACTAGGGTCCAAGAGCGAGCGAAGCGAATTCGGGAATTTGGACACCCCTACCCGTGTCGGGGTGTCCAAATTCCCGAACTCGCTTCGCTCACAATTTAGGTTCGAAGGGGTTGACGGGGGCTTCAGTGAGCGAGCAAAGCGAGCGAACGAAGCCCCCGTCAACCCCTTCGTGTTAGGTTACTTTTAACCTTGCAGACAGAAATAGGAGCCCCGCTACGCGGGGCTCCGTTGACCACCTCCCTCCCCCTTGTAAGTCAAAAAATAAAGTCTTTTATTTTGTCTCTCCTCAATAGCTTCTGATAATATTAGTGGCCAATATACCGACTATTTGATGACATTTTTAGCAAAATTTTGACGATCAATTAATATGGGATGAGTTATATTTTAAACTTACTGAGTTAAAAAATTTGAAGCTAAATAAATATCTTTTTTGATGTCATTTAATAATATTTTAGAAGTTTACTGTTAGAATACATGCTACAAATTTAGATGCTAAAAAATAATCATTATGCTGAGTTGTATTTAGAGTGGTTTACATAGAAGATAACTAGTGGCTAAGATAGTATTATTTAGATGCTCGTTAATTGTGGCTGACTTAGTAATTTAGAAGGCAACATACAATTTTAGGGGCGAATAATGATATTAAAAAGAAGCCTGTTTAATTAGCACCCTTTTAAAGATATTTGACTACCTAAAATTTTTGTGATGTCTGAGTTATAAATGGACATTTCAAGATTTTAACAGGTTCACTGTCTATGAAGCAAACACAATAGTTAAACAATCAGTACAGACCATAATTATGGTACATGGAACTGTGAACTGGTTAATAAGCAAAAGCAACATGGCTTCCGTATGGGCAAATCTGAGATTCTAAATCTAACAACCTTCAAACAGCATTTTTATTATTATTTTACTTACTTACTCTTTGACAAAACATGTCATAATTTATGAATTAATGTCAAACAAGTTTTGTCTCAACACTCAATATGTTTTATGAATGAAACGGTAGAAATGTTTCTACAATCTGTCACTTTGTCTATTTCTATGTAGACAAAACCCGTTTCTATCGTGGTCATGCTAGGCCGGCTGGGACCGAAAACTGCTATAAATTACAGTACAGGTATCAAACAATTTCGGTTACCTTTAAGATTAAGCTACATGGGTAACCAAGATAAATAAACTTGTTACTTCATTTTAATACAGGTTTTACATACACAAGCGTTACCGCCGTTTGATTTATGCCAACGGCATGCGGCATGTGTAAGATAAAGGATTTTTTATTACGGTAAGTGGTATTTTACTGGTAGTGGGTATTCAATTTAAAAATTAAGGTTACCTTTAAAAATACCTGTAAAATAAATAAGATTGTAACTGAAATAATACAGGTATTGACATACCGGTTTCGGGTTTCGGTCTCTGGTGCAAATGCACAGAGATTGAATTAAAACTTTTTCAAGTGCATTTGACAAGTTAGACAATGAGATCTTGTTAAGCTAACAAAACAACATAATGATATCAATATAATGGCAAGGATCTGAGTCTACAGGGTCTAGTACAAATAGTATGAGCAGAGTGCCTTCTGGCAGGCTTTGGAATTGGTGCAGTGGACCTTAATGTGTAGGTACATCCCTAAGATACAGACAAACACCTAGTTTGTAGTAATAAATAAACAAATAAATCAAAAAGTAGGTGTTAGGTATGCGGACGAAGGACGAATACAAGTGAAACGGACACTGGTTCGCAACGCACTGATTTATTCTAGAAATTACAATCGAAGGACAGAGGTGGGCGCGGGGGGAGCGCGCTCGCATACATACATATATCTAACATTCCTCCCTCTAGATAATCAACACATCTATTAATTGTTATCGATCAACTTAATTTAAACTATTTCTAAATAGTAAAAATACAATACAGATAGGTAACTTCTAAAAATACTTTTTATAACATACGGGACGTTTGCGTAACAATCTTTTGGGTGGGGTCTCTAGTTCAACAGCCGCTTCGTGAAACTCTTCCTCTGAGCTCGAATGTTTCTCCTCTGTGTCGTTTGCATGAGTCTGCTGACTGTCATTTTCACATTCTTCCTCCCCTGGCGGAGTACGAGGCTCGTACAATTCAGCCCTTCTCCCGCTGGACGAACTAACCACTGGACGATTGGGCGATGAGAGATCGGGTTGGAGTATAGGCGTTTCCGATGATACTGACGGCGGCGATGGCGACGGGGGCAGCGACTGCGGAGATGGCGATGGCGACGGGGGCAGCGACGGCGGGGGCGGCGATGGCGACGGTGACGGCGAAGGAGACGACCCAGGTAAGTACGCATTTGCATTTTGTTCAATTCCTTGATTGTTACTAGTCCCTTTATACAGCATCAGCTGATTTACATGCCTTTTATAACTTTCTAAACTTTCGAGATCTTTCACTAAATACAATACTTTTCCTATTCTTTTTAAAATTACTCCCTTACTCCATGTATACTTTGCTTTGTTAACAAATTTTTTATACAATACAAAATCGTTTTTCTTAAAACTGTTTGTTTTATTTTTCCCATTATGTTTAGTTTGCGTACACTGTTGGTTTTTAACATAATTAGATACAGACGGTGATAAGGGTGCCGATGACCGCGGATCAATCAAGTCTAATCGCGACCTCAACTTGTGACCAAATACCAACTGAGCAGGGGACAACCCTGTGGTAGTGTGAACAGAGTTACGGTAATCCATAAGATATTTGAGTAATTTTAATGATGTATCTTTCGCACCGTGACCCGATAGAATGCAAGACTTTATACCTTTTTTGACTATCTTTACAAAACTTTCGGCCTGGCCGTTACTAGATGGGTGGTAAACCGGTGACGTCATGTGAGAAATTCCGTTTGTTGCGCAAAATAATTGAAATTCCCGTGAACAAAAAGCTGTGCCATTATCACTCACAATTGTTTTGGGGACACCAAACCTTGACATAAGATCACAAAGTTTGTCAATTACTGCAGTTGACGAAGTATTGTTCATGTTATATGTCTCCACCCACTTAGAATGTGCGTCTACAACTACTAAATAAACAAAACCTTTAATGGGACCCAAAAAATCTATGTGAATTCTGTCAAACGGACAAGGTGGGAAGTTCCAGGGGGCCAAAGGAACGCGCGGAGGCGAGGGGCGTAATTGTATACACACGTCGCATGAACTTATCATTTTTTCTACAGCTTGGTCGATCCCGGGAAACCAGAATCTGGATCGGGCTTCGGCCTTGGTTTTAACTATGCCTAGATGAGATGAATGTAATTCCTTTAAAATAACTTGATATAAACTCGTAGGTATAACAACCTTATGACCTCTCATTACGCAACCATTTTCATAGGATAACTGTGATCTACACAAGTAATATGGCCGCAGCCGAATGTCGTCTAACTTCGGCGGCCATCCCTTCAAAATAAAATTTATTGCTTGTTTCAGTATCACGTCTCGCTTTGTTTCCTCACGCAGCCTATCCAAAGTTATGGGCATACTCCCATCCACCACGAAAGAAACGTAAGTCGCGCGGTCGTACGCTACCTCGCAATCACAACACTTGCACTGTTCGGTACACGCGCACTCGTGGCTCGAGCGCGGTAAGCTCGCGCGAGACAAGTAGTCTGCGCTGTTGTCAGCGCTGCGTACGTACTCAATTTTATAATTATAGCTACTTAAGAACAACGCGTACCTTTGTAGTCGGTTTGCTGACATTTCTGGTATACCTTTATAGGGTCCAAAAATAGATAGCAAGGGCTTATGATCCGTCCTTAGTATAAATGGTTCGGATCTACCGTATAGGTATTGATGAAATCTCCTTACGCCGTAAATAATGGCGGTAGCTTCTTTTTGGATCTGAGCGTAACGTTTTTCCGCGGCGTTCAATGTACGCGAAACAAATGAAATAGGCCGTTCAACCTCATCCTTACCTATTTGTGATAAGATCGCTCCTAGACCGCTTGGAGAAGCGTCCACCGTTAATACTATTTTTGAGTTCGCATCGAAATGGGCAAGAACTTGGTCCGATATCATTAAATTTTTTATTTCTCTAAAAGCCGTATCATGTAAATCAGTCCATTCCCAGTTACTATCCTTTTTTAGTAAATTATATAATGGACTGAGAATAGTGGAAGCATTTGGTATGAAATTCCTGTAATAATTAATTAAACCTAAGAACGATTGCAACTGACTAACATTGGTGGGAACCGGTGCTTCTACCATTGCCTTAACTTTCTCTGGTGATTTCTTGATACCGTTTTTTGTGATTATATAACCCAAATAACTAACCTCATTCTGAAAGAAACTACACTTTTCTTTTTGTAATGTTAGCCCTGCGTCTTGTAAGCGTTTGAGTACAGCGTTCAGCCTTTCTAAATGTTCTTGTCTATTCCTACCAGTCACTAAAATATCGTCAAGCAGGCACAAAACTCCATCTATACCCGATAGTACCGCCTCGATAGCGCGCTGAAAAATAGAGGGCGCGCTGGCTAACCCAAACACTAGGCGTGTAAATCTATATAATCCGCGGTTCGTATTAATGCATGTTAAATTTTTAGACTCGTCATCCAAAACAAATTGATTATACGCCATCGATAAATCGAGTTTACTAAACTGTTCTCCACCATGGATATTTGAAAATAGCTCATTAGTGGTGGGGAGCGGGTATTGTTCAACTAGCAACTGTTTATTTATACTTGTGGAATAGTCAGCACACAATCTAACTGTTCCATTTCGTTTTAATACTGGAACTATCGGAGATGCGTATGCTGAATACTCGATGGGTTCAAGAATGCCTAATTCGAGCAACCTATCGATTTCTTTCTCGACCTTATCGCGTAACGCAAAAGCTACTGGGCGTGCCTTACAGAAAACGGGTTTTGAACCTTCTTTTATTTGTAGTTTAATTGTATATTTGTTAAAAGTTCCTAACTTATCCGAAAATAGGTGTGAATATTTTTTTTTTAGATCCTCTACGGAAATATCAGACTTAATACAATAATTGACCGGCGCCAATTGTAAACTAAATAAAGATATAAAGTCCCGGCCTAGTAGTGGCGGCCCCCCGTCTCGGACCACGTATGCAGCGAGGTCACGTGTTTTTCCCGCGTAGCATATTGGTAAACACAATGTTCCTAGGCATACTATTTTTCCCCCGTTATACGTTAACAGCTGCTTATGAGTGCTTGATAAAGGCACACCTTTAAAATGAGTGTTGTAAAAAACTTCTGACACTACAGTCACCGCGGACCCGCTGTCGACTTCGAACTTAAATATTTTTTTATTAATCATAACTGTTTCTACCATGGGTTCCCCCCTGAACGAACGGATATAAAAGAACTCACCGTCATCCTCACCCTCATCACCGCTATCCACGTTTACGTAATTCACTTTTCCGCACATTTTACGCAAGTGACCTTTTACGTGACACTTTTTACACACATAGTTCGCGAATCTACATTCCGTAGATTTGTGATTTGAGTAACCACACACACTGCACTTCACTTTCTCCACGTTTTTCCCTTTGTTAGAAATTTTGAAAAGCTGCTCCGGTATAGGCGCCGCTTGCGTCGTCGGTGCGCCCGCGCTAGCCACGGCGGCCGCGCGTCCCCGGCTCAAGTTCTCCGCCATTTCTACGACCTTGGCCAGCGTGAGGTCGGCCAAGTCCTTTGTATATAGCTTTTCTTTTTCACGCCCCGGCAGCATGCCCATAATAAATTTGTCTCGGAGCGCCTCTTCGACATTAAGGAACCCACACTTCTCTGTCAGCCCTCTCAATCTAGCTGCCCACTGGGAATAAGTTTCACCCGCTTGTTGAACGGCCGCGTAAAAGTTGTGTCGCTCACCAAAACCGACACACTTTGGGGTGAAATGCCCATCCAGGGACGACAGCAGGTCCTCATAGGGCACATTTTCAACATCCTTGGGCAGTAACAAATCAGTGGCCAGCTTATAGGTGCCCTCGCTGAGTGCGCTGAGGAGGATCGCCTTCCTTTTCTCGCCAGCTGGATCCGTTGTTTTGTTGATTTCATTAGCAACAAAATACTGACCGATTCGACCTTTGTATGTCTGCCATGTTTGCGAGTTGTGGTCAAAAGAATGTAATATACCAAATAGACTGTTAGCCATTTTACACTATTATTATTATATACTATTAAAATTCTAATGACACAGATTACTACTAATGACACGATCGCGCGGGAATCTCGTCGCCACTGTTAGGTATGCGGACGAAGGACGAATACAAGTGAAACGGACACTGGTTCGCAACGCACTGATTTATTCTAGAAATTACAATCGAAGGACAGAGGTGGGCGCGGGGGGAGCGCGCTCGCATACATACATATATCTAACAGTAGGTAATATTAGAGTACAATTTTAGTTTAACATGGACTAACATGGCTCAGAGTCGTCTTAAACATGAACTTTACACAATCATTCAATGGTTACGTGTGCCAAACTAGTCATGAAGTTATTTCCCATCAGCAGCCAATTTTTTGTGTTCCTATTTTTTTAGTTCCTTCAGAATGTTTCTTGTGAGGATTTATCTATTACGCATTAATTTGAACGTTATGCAAACATGTGAGGCGATGGACCGACACTGTAGTAGCACCGTTCAGACCTGCTCCAGTTAAACAAAGGGTATAGAAATAGAGCAAGACGTTACCTTGATAATATTCGCCTTATGTTGTCGCAGCAAATCTAAATGATGTGGAATTGCCACCTCGTTAAACTTTGTCAATGAGAACTCCACTCGTTTTAATGGCAATGTATTCTCGTCTTCCATAATGCATTTATTGTTCATAAAATTCACAATACTAAAAGATAAATCGTATTTTTTGTTTATTTTGAAGTGTCAAAATTGACAATGTCAAAATTGTTTTTTTTTTATTAGCTCCTGACGGATCAGGCTAAAGTCTGAGACCATGCTGCCATTTGAGCATTTGAGCATTTTATATGTGATTTTTGGGTGTTACCTCTTAGCCACCACCCAAAAATCATATATAAAATGCTCAATATTGGCATGTGATGTGTGAAAGCATTGCAGCATGCTTATTATAATAATCATAGAACCTTATTCAGCCACGCTCTAAGCACACCCCTTTCACTTGCGCCTATTGCTCGAAAATCAAAAGACCAAATTAGGTATTTGACTGATTTTGGGAAATGGTTTATATTAATCTTCATTATATTATAAGCACACTACATTGATATTTCAGGGAGATCTACTGTATTTATCAATAAAAATCAGTGATAAAGTATAAATTTCCAAAACCGCTCCAAAAACGCTGTTTCTGCGGAAGTGACGTAACACGCTAGTAAACGAGCTTTGTCAACAAGACAGACGGTGCAGCTGAAATTAATTTCATCAATAAATCATTTTTATTGGCTATAATGGCGTATATAAATGGTGTGTAGTTCCACAATGTACAAATACGTCATTAAGCAGTCCATCATGATTCATGACACAAAAGAATTTATAGGTAATGTTTCTAAGTTTTTATCAACATAACCTAAAATGAGATTTCACAAAACTTCTGAATGATTATACAAAAGATTTGTAAATAAATATGTGGCAGGTAGGTACTTACACTGCTGTTTTTACATTTTTAAGTTCCGCAGCATAATAATCAGCGTTAGGTATTCTTAAAGAAAAGTGCAACCATAAATGCGTCTATCTTAGGTAGGTTGTATCAGCTTGCACAAAATTTGACTCCATTTTGAGATTCGATATGAATATTTATGCCACTAGATAGAAGATTTCTATGAAAACAGCTTCAGAAATAACTCTAAGATTTTGATCTTAGAGCTATTTCTGAAGCTTGCGTTTTATGTTTTCTGGGTGCTATATTTGTATAGCACACAGAAAACATAAAACGCAAACTACAATCTGTCAAAGCCGTGCTTACTCCAGTGTTGCCAAGCTAGATTTTCATTTTACCCCAATGCCTGATTAATTTTACTCTAAAATCATAACTATTTATACAAAAATACCTGGCTAAAGTTTTGGTTTTAGATATACAATAAAACAAGTTCTTTCTTAATCAATGGTCATGGTTCACAATAAAAATATGCTGAATTTGTTTGTTTAACTCAAATTCAATTCAAATACTTAGGTACCTACATGTATTGCTTACCAAAAAGCCCATAAACTATCATATAATCATAACAACAATACGAAATCTAACCTTAAAATTTTGGAAGTGACTCCGCGACCGCCGCCGTGACCTGAATTTGCAGCCGGCACTGGTTGCTAAATTGGCAGCCGGCGCTGACTTTTGAAAAAAAAGCGGGAAAGGGAGTTGGCAATGTGTCATAATTAAAAAAACATTTCATGTTTCATTTGAGTAACATACCTAATTAGGGTCCAAGAGCGAGCGAAGCGAGCTCGGGAACTTGGACACCCCAACACGGACAGGTTAGGTTCGAAGGGGTTGACGGGGGCTTCAGTGAGCGAGCGAACAAAGCCCCCGTCAACCCCTTCGTGTTATGTTACTTTTAACCTTGCAGATAGAAATAGGAGCTCCGCGTACCGGGGCTCCGTCGACCACCTCCATCCCCCTTGTAAGTCCAAAAAAGTTGTATTTTGTTTTACATTAACACTGTTATTTAAAAGTCAGTCTAAGGTATTTAATTCAACTTAAAACACGGCAACATTAATCTGCTGCTACGGTAGTTTGCAATTATTTTCGTCTGGTATCACTGCTACTTCAAGGCTACTCCGGTTCCTAACGGCATTATTTTTGGGAGCCTAGTAGGCACCGGCTGCGGAGGCGCTCCCTAAAATTTTACCCTCAAATTTACCCTAAAGAATTCTTTACCCTAAAAATAAGTTGGCAACACTGGTTTACTAGCGTGTGACGTCAACAGAGTGCGACAGGCCGTTCTTGTGACAGCTACAATAACAAAAAATATTGCATTTTATTTTCGTGTAATTTGCAAAAAATATACATATTTTAGTTAAAAATCAAGTGAAATAAGTTTATTTACGCTATGAACTGATAGGATGACCACAATCTGTAGCATATTTTCAATGTTGTCAAGAACCGAATTACTATTCAGGCCACTACGAAATCGCATTTGAGTATTGAGTGAATTTAAGTAAAAGACGACTAAAATATTCAGTCAAGTGCATGAGATCAGCCGATCTCTAGTCGATTTCATTATCTAACATTTGAACATTTGGCTGTATGTTTGATGGCCTTAGTTGCTTTTCTGGACGAACTGAAAAACAACAAAATAATAAAAAAAAAAAACAATATGGCTGCCAAAGTAACCATGTTGGTGATAAAAGTAGATCTAATATTTTGTGGTTTAAAGTGAGCATTTTAGTTGGTTTTCTAGCAATTAATAATTATTAAAGTATATTTTTTTAATAAATGTGAGCAGTAGTAGTTTCTGCTCACTTCGTAAAATTATTTCAAAAAGTGTACGCGTCAACGGTGGTGGTTTTGTGGTGAAACCTGGCGTTCGACAGTGGAGTAAGGCCGTAAGCACAGGTGTATAGCGGTAATATGTCGTTCCCGCCGCGGCCGCCGATGGTGCCCTACGGGATCGCGCCGGGCGTCGTCACAATGCAAATGCCCACACATGTAAGTCCTCCAGGATCTAACCTCGCCCAGTTGCGCTGGTGCCGCTGCAAACCAGACTCTTGAACCGCTAAGTCTTCGTAAATGTGCTCTACTCTGTAGGGTCCACTACTTGTTTCCCTATAATTAATAGAAAATGCAGGAATGTGAATGATGTGTATGAACACTTTCTTTTGTTTTTTTGCATACTTAATATGTAGACATTGAAATAAAAAATATGTATATACATATAAACACTAATATTGAGGTACAAATGTACAAACCCGTAGTGAAATAGTTTGTAGTAACTTGACGGTTGATGGTACAGTCCAAATCTGTTATAGGACCACTCATATTTGGTTATAAAAACCAATAGTCGTAACAACTGGCAATATTTTTGAGGTACTAATCAGATGGGACCTATGATTTTGGTTATTATAATACCCCACCATCTGTCAAGTTATTGCAAACAGTAATGAAGAGTCTGCCATTAATTGTTTATTCCAAACTTGTCATGTTAATTTTTTTTACAACTGTAGGTTCATATTGTGAGTGATACACTGGACATTCAACAATAACTCTTGATTATTTTGGATAAAAATCATATGCATCTATTTTTATTTAATGTAAGTAATATACATATCTAAGGCCCTCTTGCACTACTCACTAAACACAATTAACACCAAATATATCATAAAATAGTTGCATTTCTATAAATTTTTGAAGCTGATAGACAGAAAAATGCTTAGTGAGAAGTTGTGCAAGTGGGCCTAAAAGTTTAATATTAATAAATTGTTTTCGTCCAAACAAGTGAGCAGCAATAACCATGGTCATTTTTATTTATTCAATAATTTGAATATAATTCTTGAAAAGATCCTAAAATGTTCAAACCTCCTTGCTGAATTGTCAAAACTAACATAAAATAACGAATATTATACAGGGTGGCAGGTTAGACAGTGGAAATATTTAAAGGGGTCATTGTACTCATCATTATGAACAACTTTTACTATGGGACCAACCCTGAAATTGTGAAAAAAAATCACCTGTTTCATACATTTATTTATTTAATTAATTATTTATTTCATTTATTTATTTAATTAATTAAAACAGTATACTTACACCAATTACAATAATTAATATTTATAGAGACTATTTTATAGATATACAATTTTATAGAGACATAACAAAAAATAAATTAATCATAAATACTTACTTTAAAAATTCAAAGAAGACTAAAATCAAACACGCAATCATTCATCCTTCTCACAGAAACGCAAACACTCTCGCAATATATCCTACCATCCATCCGCAAACAGGTCACAGCAGTCAGGATTGGCGCACATGAGGGCGTTGAGTGCAGAGAGGGTACGTGGTATAGGTGACCTTGAGCGCGCTACGGTGCGACACGATGGCACTGCAAACAACATAAGCCTTTGGTTCCGACAATTTATGTTCACTTATCTCAACAGAATGTATGGAATGGAACATCTGATTTTTTTTCGCGATTTCAGTGTTGGTCCCATAGTATAAGTTGTTCACAATGATGAGTACAATGACCTTTTTTAAATATTTCCACTGTCTAACCTGCCATCCTGTATAGTTCCAAGGTTCCAAATGTTTAATACAGAAACAGAAACAGAAACATTGTAACAGTAACGGTCAGTTGCAGAAAGATAATTAAATTTTAAGGGGACTTTAAACAATGTACAATTTCTATCGTTAAAGTCTCTTTTAAAACTTAATGACATACCATTACTGTTCGCCCATAGTGTTGCTGATAAGGATCAAATCCAGCAAAACAATGTAATGTGGCGCCACTCAATGGTGTGATTATAATACAAAGCAATTTTTTTTTCATGTTTTCATTAAGTACAACTATTACCCAGACAACTTACAACAACAATAGTCTGGATAACTAGGGTTCTTTCATATGAAGTGATAGTATAGCTATGAGTGGTGTTATCAATGCACAGTGGTGGTGTAGTAGTGTGTGTGCGCAGGTGATGGTGGGCGCGTACAGCGCGGCGGGCGCGGGCGGGCGCGGCGCGCTGCTGCCCGCGCCGCCCGGCAAGGCCGTCATCGCGCGCGGACCCACGCGCAACGCCAACGGCGCCAAGGAGCCCGAGGGGCCGCCCGTCACCGTCTTCATAGGTAACAAGCTTCAACACTCCCTATTATTACGCTAAGTACCTTCAATCACATGCTATACACCTGTTATAGGTACCGGCACTAAAGATGATCAGTGATCACAGATCGCGCATGTACATTTTCGGCCCAATAGACAATAGACAGTTGACAATATGTAATAGAGAATGGTCCAATTTATAGGTCTCGGCGCCCTCCGTCTTCTTCATTCCGCCAAAGAGATCGAAAAATCAGCTAATGTGCAGGTGACGTTTGTGATCAAGACTGGTGCCGGGACTTATACCTCGGAATCCATCCCATTTGGAGAGGTATTACGAGAAATAGGAGTCTAGTGTTCACATAAATTGCTATTGCTGATACCAGATAACGCCCGTTGTAACGTTACCTATCGCGGTAGCCGCAGCCCGGCGTCGTGTGAGTGTTGTGTACGAGCTTGTATCGCAGGTAACATATCGTCGCGCGCGCCGGACGCGATGATCCGCTCGCTGCTGGGCGCGTGCGGGCCGGTGCTGAGCTGGAAGCGCGTGTCCACGTTCGGCTTCAGCGAGTTCGCGAGCCCCGAGGCGGCGCTGCGCTGCGTGCGCCTGCTCAACAGCCGCCCCGTCGCCGACAAGCCGCTGCTCGCCAAGACCGACGGCAAGATGCAGGCGCTCGTCGACACCTACAAGAGTGAGCACGCGCAACACTAAACTCACACTGCCCAATGCCACATACCCCATAGTCTTTATCTTTTGGTAAAACATAATCAGTGTCAAAACGTAGTATAATCGATTCTACTCTTCATTCTGAATAAACTGGGTGTCAGGTTAGACAGTGGCAATACGAAAAGGGGTCATTGTACTCATCATTATGAACAACTTTTACTATGGGACCAACGCTGAAATCGCGAAAAAAATATCAGCTGTTTCATACATTGTTTACAAAACTCAATAAAATGTATGGAACAACTGATTTTTTTTGCGATTTCAAGGTTGGTCTCATAGTAACAGTTGTTCATAATGATGAGTACAATGATCCCTTTTCGTATTGCGACTGACTAAAATATCACCCTATATAAAGCTCATTGCAAACATTAGCAGATGCACCGCTCTTTCTTTGGAAGGTAGCTGTATTCGTCTTTAATAATTGAGTAAGCTACCAGCTGTTGGTACTGTCTGTGCCGTGACGCCTTGTGTGCTTCCCCCGCAGCGGAGCAGCGGTCGCGGCTGGGGCAGGAGGAGGGCGCGCCGGGCACGGAGGGCGAGGCGTCGTACCTGGACGCGCGGCAGCGAGCGTTGGACGACGCCGCCGAGCGCCGCCTCGCGCAGATCGCGCGCGACTACCAGGACGACATCAACAACTACGAGACGCTGCAGAAGGGTGAGCCGCGCCCCGCACACCCGCGCACCCCCGCCCGCGCCCCAACTCACCGCTTTCTCTGTTACAGAGGAGGCCATCTCCAAGACGGCCCGCGTGCTAGAAGAGGCCGACATATCGGAAGAGAAGCGCGATGTGATCCATCGCGAGATCGGAAAGTTCCGTGAGAGCATGAAGGTAAGTTCGCACCCGCTGCATCCCCGAGCCAGACCTGCCCCGCCCTGCTCCTCGGCCTCCTCCCCCGGCTCCCCCCCCCCTCCCCCGCTCCCCGTCTAGTATTCACCAGGGAGCCGATGTCGTTGCACACGGATGTCGTTATATTTAACTAATGGTTTTTACTGAAAGGTTTGACGAGGCACCGCTTTATTACACGATCTTCATTCACGTATTTATCCTGTTATTGTCTACAAGTTTCAGTGGAGTACTAACGTAGCTAGGTACGCGAGGCCGCGAGTCCAAGGTAGCTAGGCGCGGGGCGTCGCGTGATCAACGCAGCTAGGTGCGTTGTGCCGGTCGTCAGCTTCGCCGTCGTGTCAGTGTGGGGACAGTCCGTAGTAGGTAGATTCAGCTGTTGCAAATTACGAGCGGGTCATGAGACTTTTATGAAAATTAATATAAGGTTTAAATTATAATTTCTCAATCACATCTGCAAATGTAACTGTTTGAGACCCAATAAACATTTTTTTTATTATAATGATTGACGCGCGCTCGTGAAATGAAACATCTATATTAGAAATTAGAATGCTTGATTCACTAATCATTTATTGCCTACCATTAATTTGATTTTCCACCTTCTCAGATGGACTTGACATATTTTATTGGTGTAGACTTGTAGATACATTTCTAGCACTGATGTACTATAATAATATAGGTACTGAAAGTAATTTTTTTTCAAATAAAATTTTCCGTTATTTTATACTGTATACAGGGTGTAAAAAGACGCTTAACGAAGCCGAAACCTACACGCACTGTTCATCAAACTAAATTAGTTTGAGCAAAAATAACTACTGGGAAACTGCTTTTATTTTGGAGTATGAAAAAACTGCTGTTGAAAACTAATGGTGACTTGGACCAACTTTGACTGTCAGTGTCCTTACCATATCTGGGATGGGCCAGTACAAAAAATCATCGTGGTGAGGTGGAGAAATACGTGGCTCTTGGTATCGTTAAGGGTTTTTTACTGGCTGTATATTTTAAACCGGAGACCGAAGTAGATTATTGAAAAAAACATAGCATTCAGGCTTGAGGTACGCTAAGGCCGACTATTGCATTATCGTATGTATCTGATCATGAACTATGATGCTATATCCCACGGTTTCGCCCGCTTGGAGGTCGAAAATAATTCAAAGGAAACGCACTACCGGGATAAAAATTGGCCTTTGTCACTCTCCGGCTCATAAACTATATTTATACAAAGATTTCTAAAATCATAGCGATTCGTTGCTCCATTCCTGCGTGAAAGAAGAACAAACCAACAAGATACACTTTCGCATTTATAATATTAGAAGGGAAGTAGGGATGAATTGTGCTATACCGGATGACATTTTTTACTCGAAAAAAAATAGGGTAATAGGTGAACGGAGTAGAATCATATGACATAAATATTAAATTTTTATTAATTTTTTTTTTAGACGGTAAAAAAGTCATCCGGTAATAAGTGTGTATAAGATTCGTAGCTGTCACAGAACATGATTACAAAACACTACAAGTATCGTATGTTTATGATGACAGTATGATAGCGTAATAGTGGTCTGGAAAAGCTGGACGCAGCTTTATTCGCGTTCTGTGAAGATAGGAAACTGATTTACTGACAAAATAGTGAGCCCAGTAACAGTTCAGGTAGGCTGGCGGTGTATAAGCGCGGCAGTCGGTCGCCTCGCGTGTAATAAAGCGTTGCAGTCTGTCGCACGAGTCGCGCCAGCAGCCGCCGCCGCCGGTCGCAGCGAGGTGAGTCGCCACACCTCGACTCACTATGTATGTTGTTACACACACACACACACACACCCAAACCCCAACTCAAACAAAAACAAGCACACAGCCACACACGAACACGTCCTACCGCATACTACCACACAGACAGCATGCACCTTACGAGTGTTTGGTGACGCGGGCGCAGTACACTGAGAGTCCGCCGCCGGTCGGCCCGGGGCGACAGAGCGGACGTGGCCTACGTCCCGTATGACACAGCATCGCTGCATGCAGGTCCGGTGACGATATTTGCACGCTCACGGGCACATTGACGACGACGCGCCTCGTCTACATTAGTACTATCCATCCAGTCGGACGGCACAACATTCCCTAGGGTTTCTCGAGTTTTATGGTATCTGTAATATTATGTAGCGTGTAAGTGGTGGCTCGCGTCTGCTCGGAGCGGCGCGCGGCGAGCGTGCGGCCGCGCGGAGCGCTCGCGTGACGTCACGCGCCGCGCTCGCGTGACGTCACGCGCCGCGCGGCCGCCCGCACGTGTCATCTCTCGCTTACTATTGGTTGGAAGCCGCTCCGAAACGACGCACTGCCGGTCGCGACTCCACATTCGTGAGTTGTGGACGAGCGACCCGCACCGGGGGCGCCACACTCGCGGCTCCGGCACCAGTCGGTCATCTGTATCGGGCCTCGCGTCCAGTGAGCTAGTGATAACGTTCGGTAGTGGTGCCGGCGCGCATCGAGTGTGTGGTCGCCGGGCGCGCAGTAACGTTCGGGGACGGCGCGGCGCGACAGCAGCGCGGCGGGCGTCGCGCGCCGGGCGCCGGTCGCCGCGCGCCGCCGGACGCCGCGTAAGTACCGCACACACAGGGACCGCGCACTGCTGCCGCGCACAACATACTGTTACTAACTGTGCTAGTCGGGTCATCATCATCCGCCTAGCCTTTTCCCAAACTAGATTGGGTCGGCTTCCAGTCTAACTGGTTGCGGCTGAATATCAGTATTTTACGTGCTAGTCGGGTAACGCTGCATAATTATTAATACAGGGTTATTTTAATGGAAAAACACTAACATCCTCTCAGGACTATATCACTAACATCATAAACAACATTTGTTCTATGACTTTTAATAATTCATCAGTTTTTATTTTCATGCTAAATTAAAAATATTATCTGTTTTTGCGTAGAAAGCGCAGGCACTCCTAGTTTAGGTACTTACTTCAAATTATTATTAAATATTAATAATGACAGCGCACGGGAGACGTGACGTAGTTCTAGTACTACAAAATACAGTAGTACAACAAAAACTTGAAAGTATTTTTTTGGTAAATGTATTAGGTATGTTTTGTAAAAGACATAGAACAAAAGTTGTTGTTTATGATGTTAGTAATAATAGTCCTGAGAGGTTGTTAGTGTTTTTCCAATAACCCTGTATACGGGATGAAATTGTAGTCCGTTTTGATACGAAAAGGGGTCATTGTACTCATCATTATGAACAACTTTTACTATGGGACCAAGACCGAAATCGCGAAAAAAAAATCAACTGCTCCATACATTTACGTTTACTTATCTCAACAAAATGTATGGAACAGCTGAATTTTTTCGCGATTTCAGGGTTAGGGGGCCATAGTAAAAGTTGTTCATAATGATGAGTACAATGACCCCTTTTTGTATCAAGACGGACTAAAATTACACCCTGTATAGCCACCTATTACAACATTGCTACTAAAGCTATAGCTTTCACTGCGCGGTGTAGTGATTCGCATTTCAGGCGCGTATTGAATAGGAAGTATTTTCGTATTACTTTAAAATAAAAATAATGCTCAATGTATTAGTAAGAGTACCAACAAATAGTAGTGACATAAATTATCTTGGACTCCACACGGTCGGTCCGCGCGGCCCGGCTGGTCGTTCCTCCTTTTGTGATACACTCTCAAAACTTCTGTATTGCGTAAATTGTTTAAACTGTTCCAACTCGTCGATGGTTCTGCCGAACAAGAGTCCCGCGTCGCGGAGTGAACACGACGTAGTTGTCAGGTGTATAACTGATGTAGGTACTGATCACGACTGGGGCAGTAGGCTAGTGTCACTGGGGGAATAGGACGGGGAGACACGTCAGCGTGGTTTCAATTCGCGTGCAGCAGTGCGCGCGCGTGCGAGGGCGAGTGCGAGGTGCGTGCACGTATGCGTAGCGTTGTGTCAGTGCGAGTGGTCAGTAGGTGGCGATTTTCAGATGCGGCGGAGCGGCCTCGGCGGGGAGCGGCGCCACCTTGTCGTACTATCGCGTGCTAGCGCGACCGACCAGCGTCAATCGTATGAAATTGAACTTGATCGACTTATTCTACCGCCGCGGCCGCGCTCACCGCGACCGCCAACACATCCGCTCGCGACACTCCGCCAATAGCCAATGGCATTCGATCCATTCTGTGACATCGCTCGGTCACGTGACCCGCGACGGCGGAGAGTCGCGTGAGCGCGGCCGCGGCGCTGTGTTTTATTGGTTCGTGTGCGAACTGTGGTATCCGTACGTGCCGCCCCCCTCCCCCGCGCGCACTCAGCCGCACGTTTGGGCGCAGGAGGAGGCCGACGTGGTGGTGCGCCGCAAGCGCGACGCCAAGGACGAGCGCGCCGAGCCGGAGCGCGCGCGCGACCGCGACCACGCGCCGCCCGCGCGCGAGCGGGACCCGCCGCGCGAGCGGGACAGGGAGCGCGACCGCGAGCGGGACCGCGACCGCGAGCGGGAGCGCGAGCGAGACAAGGAGCGCGACAAGGAGCGAGCCAAGGAACGAGAGGGGAGGGAAAAGGACCGCCGCCGACGGAGCACTTCAAGGTACCTACTTATACACGTACCTACAAGTATAGCAATACTCTTAGGTAATCAACAGTACGGCTTGCGCAGATTGGTGTTCCAGCTCGGCCTGACCTTGTTCCATGTTTCAGGACTAAGGACGTACGCGACGAGCGCGACAAGGAGCGGGAGCGGGAGCGTGAAGAGAGGGAGCGAGACAGAGAACGAGAGCGCGAGCGAGAACGAGAGAGGGAAAGGTGAGTGTGTGGTGTGTTACGTGCCAGGTGACGCGACTTCTGAATAGTTTGCTCAGACGTCTGAAACAGGAGTCGTGTGCACAGAGTACATTATATATAGGGGTATAGAGTATTCAGCTGACCTCTACGTCATGCACCATCTGGTGGGTAACGACAGAACTACATGAATGTACGACGCGTCTATAGATATAGATATGCTTATATGTATAGGTATATAGCATACCGAGCTTGCTGTAGCTATACGTATATAGTATAGTTCCTTTTGTTTCTTTACTTTTTTGTTTATTTCGTAGAAATAATACAAAATCAATGATTTTAAAGCTTTATTAAGTTTATACAAACAATACTTAGCCTACTTTGGTGGTGGTTAAAGAACTTTATTCTCAAAAGAAAACAATAAATTTCACTTCATGAGATACATTAACATTACAGTAACTTAACAGAACGAATTCCTTATAAAGTAATCACAAAAATGTACTGATATCTATGAATCCATGTGTAACCTACCTAGCAAAACAATTCAATATTTTAATGTTAGGTACATAAGTAATAGTTCAACACGCATAGTTAATTTAGTGAGTAATCGAGGTTGAAATACCTAAGCCAAAATTAATGTTGATAGTATAGTAAAAAAACCAACCAATGGAAAATAAATGTACACTCACAATAAGACAATAATTTTGAACAATTTATCTAAATATATCATAATTTGAGTACCACAGAAGAATTAAAAAAGAAAACTTATTATTTATATAATTTTTACAATGCTTTTAAAATTGTTTGGAGGAAATTATTGCTATATACCTATTTACTTACATTTTTTTTACCAACCTAAATAGGTATATAGCAATAATTTATTATTCATTATTATATTATTCATTATATATTATTCATTAGGTACAACTTGACAACTTGGTCTAATGACCAAGTTGTCAAGTTGTACCTAATGAATAAACTAATAAAAAATAGCAAAAAAGGCAACAATGTTTCTCAAACAACTGTGGCAATGAAAACAAACATATTTGAGTACAATAATTTTATAAGAAAATAAGAAAAGAAAATGATTGAATAAATTACTTTTGCTTATTTTTTCGTCTCTTGCTGTAATATATTAAAGCCTGATTCTGTATTTCATCAGTCGAATCGACATCTTTGGTTGTGCTGGTACCATTTAATAATTTATTGGTCCACTTACACCAATTGTGGGCAAAGAACCTACTTGAGAAATCGAATATAAATTCTATTAAATCTTTCCTGTGGCAACTACATTGAATAAATTGTGTATCTACACTTATGTACATTATGGTTTTCATATATATTTTTAAATTTTCAATATGACTTTTATGTCTTAATATGTGGTGCAGAATATCCTGGATCTCCGAAAAACTTTTCGTCAAATTTTCGCTTGGGTAGCACAGGTATTTTTTACCTTTTATATATTCCCTGTGTTGCAAGTACCTGTTTTTAGCAGGGTCATCGGCATACAAACATTCTTTGCAGTCTTTGCAATTTTTGTAAATTTTTTTTGCTTTACGCAATATGTAACCGGTTACATATTCTAGCTGACCAATTATCCTGGCGTCCTTTTTTTTCGTTTCAAAATTAATAATGATACTATCACTTAAATCATTAAAATCAACTTCGTAGCTTTGCGCTTCTTCTTTCTTATATTGTGAAAAAAATAACTCATCAAATGATTCAAATACAGAACAAAAATCTTCTTCACAATTGGACCCTGGAGAATAATTGCTGCTCATGTTATTGACTAGCAAAGAAGCAAATGCAGCTTCAAACCCAGCACAGGTGGGCGAGTTATTTCTCACACCATGACTTCGTATGCTCCCAAAAAAGTTTTCAAGAGGATCTTGGTTAAAATGTCTGCACCAAAATGATTTAATTTTATATTCATTAAATAGTTTGTCTCTTAAAATACCCATATTATCAATAGTTTTTATCCAATTAGTGATTGATGGTACAGTACCAGCACTCCCTTTTGATGTCACAAATGTCATCGACTTTAAAATAACTTTGGCTTGCACCCAAATATCTTTATGTTTTGAAGTAGGTGTTACATTTCTTAATAAATCTTTCCCAGACCGGGCACCTGAGTTTTTCAAACTTCCATTAAGGGAGTCAAATAAATTGTCAATAAAGATAATAAAATCAGCAGTGTCCTTTGTTTCCTCTGGTAGAATGCCATTCTCTGAAAAGTGAAAACAAAAATATTAGTTCGCCTTCGGCTTCCGCTTCGCCCGCGTTTTTGGGATAAAAAGTAGCCTGTGTTATTCTGATGTATAAGCTATATTACTGTACAGTTTCATCAATTCCGTTCAGTAGTTTTTGCGTGAAAGAGTAACAAACATCCATCCATATATCCTAACAAACTTTCACGTTTATAATAAACTAGCTGTTGCCCGCGACTTCGTCTGCGGAAAATGGATGTAAAATAGCCTATGTGTTTTTCCAGGTACCAGGCTACCTCTTTGCCAAATTTCATCCAAATCCGTCCAGCTATTTCAGCGTGAAGAAGTAACAAACATACACAAATACACGCCCACACGCACAAACTTTCGCATTTATAATATTAGTGGGATTATTAGTAGGATAAGTATATAAGTAAGTAAGATAAGGCGTTAGAATTAAACCGATATAATTTATTCATAGGAATAAATTTTATCCGGCGATTGAAAAATCGGCCCTAAGACTACAAATTAGATGTGATGTTTGTAATAAAAAGACAAATGAAATTATATTATTGACTTACCAGCTAAATATCCCATTGTTTTTCCAACAGTTTGGCTAAACAGTTGTGAAGCATATTTAACCTTCATTTTTGGGATTTTATCTTTATTACAGTGGTTTTCTGTAAGGTTTTTTATTATTCTTAATCCTTTATATGTTGGATTATTTTCATATAATTGCATAATGTGCTCCCATTTCGCCACTTTTACTTCACCATCTATTGTGAATTTTAGATTTTTAGTCAATAAATTATTTCTCATCCCCTTCAGGAGATGAGGGACATCATATAGAGGAATAATTTGCTTTCCCTCAATTTCAAATACAGAAGTTTTATGATATTCAATATTTCTTCTTGCATAATTTCTTCTTGTTTCCTCAATGAGATAGTTTATGGCACTTGTATTTGATGTGCCTTGATCGCAGACTGTGGCCAAAACAGTAAAGCCAATGGAGTGAAGCTTCTTTATTATTTCTTTAATCTGTACTGCCAAAATCTCTTTTGGTGTACTCCCAGAGCAAAATGAATAATAGATGGGCTGTTTATAGTTTCTTGTTACACCCCTAATCATGAAAACCAGCACATGATCGGCTATTTTTTTTGTCGATTCACCAGTGTGGTTTACAAAACCTGATACTTTATCTTTCTTTTGATTATAATCAAAATGCGGAGAGAGTGCCATCTCATCAAAAACTAAGGTGCACAACCTATCATCGTATTTCATTTTCTCTACCTTTCTTTTTAATTGTTCAAAAATGTTTTCATTTATTCCAGGTTTTAAAGCTGCTCTCGAAATCATTCTGCTTAATGTGACAGGAGATGGCAATACAAAAATTCTGCTTAGCCATCTATATGCCTTTGGTCCCATTTTATAAAGACTGAGGGCCATAATTTTCTCCTCTTTTTTAAATCGCCGTGCCATTTTAGGTTTGCATATCTCCCGAAATTGCATGACTGTAAAAATTGCAGCTAGTGTTTTAAACTTTTTTAATGCCATTTGGAATGCAGTATTTGTTGAAAGTTTCAATGCTTTCTTTAATCTCATTCGGTAGGAATTATTTTTAGTTTTCATTTTTTTTATTTGTTTTGCCAAGTGTTGTTCATGGCCAACTACTTTTTTGGTTGTGTCTGAAAGCAAATGAATGAAATATTAAAACAAGCTGATGCCTTCTGAGTAAGAATAGCCATTCTTGATTTCTACCAAGTCTGTATTCTAAAAGTTTAAAAAAAAATCTTTTATTGAATTCAAATGATTAAACTGTCAGAAGGGTACTCCAACCCATTAATTATTATTTTACATAATTACTATACTTATTATGTCTTAAGACATTTATAAAATAATACTACTCAATGTTATAGACTTACTTCTTTTGCTAGTAGCAGCAGATGGTTCAGGTGGCACTTCTTGTGGTGAAAGAATTTCAGCAGGAGTGCTGCTGGCTCCTTCGTTTGACATGAGAGGTGGTAGAAGAATTTCAGCAGAAGTGCTGCTGGTTTCTCGGTTTGATATATCCATGAGAGCTGGTCTTCTAATGGGAGTAAATCCTGTAAATGTAAAGTTTTATTAATATTTGATAGAAATTACAAAATGAACTAGCCAAGGAGCATAACCAGAATACAATAAATAATAATTATTTTTAATTATTGAAATATATTTTTAAACTTAACCTTATTATTTTTGAATGAAGAAGTCTTTTACCTGGTAAACAGAGTCGAGGTATGGCATCAGCACTTAAGAATTTGCTTCTTGTGTGGTACCGAGCTTCAAAATGCAAATGACAAACACGGCGGCGTTTAAAAATGATGTCATTATCCAAGGCCAAAACTGATCCTCCAATATTGTAAATCCAGGTTCTAAAGCGTTCAGGTTCCTTGTTAGGGTTAGGAAATTTGTGGAGGATTTCCTTTTCTGAACCTAAAAGAAGATTTTTATTACTAATTATGATGTGTTTCCAAACTAAGGAGCATTTTCACCAACCTCAATATCTGTTCAATAAGCTAAAGATAAGATTTTTGACAGATTCTCTATACAAATCTGTCAAATCTCAATTTTATTCCTTGGATAAATGTTATATGACGATGGTGAAATCGGCCCTAAGTTTTGTATGATCATTGACATATTTGTACTTTCAAGCAATACCATAGCATATGATGCAAAGCTGAGCAGGTCGCTAGTTTTTAATTACAATATTTTAAATTATTCAGTAAATATATTATGACGATGCCAGCCTAAGTATGGTGCATTGGCACTCCATACCAAACTCGAAAAGTCTTAAGTCATGAAAAAACCTAGTGTATTTGGAGGAGAATTAGCTTTTTCTATAATATTACTAATTAATTTTTAGATGGAAACCCGAAATTTATATTTATTTCGGCTGTGTCCACAATAGGCAAACTGTGAGCGGTCGACTGAGTTTGCGCTAAGTTTGCAGTAGCAAACTGTTAGCGCAAACTAGCAAACTGTGGACACTCCATTTCAAATATATGGAAGGGCGTACTAAACCGATACGCCGCAAACTCAGTCGGCCGCTCACAGTTTGCCTAATTGCCTATTGGGGACACAGCCTTAAGTCAGAGAGTCGCCTTAGGGTACCTACATCATATTTTGAGGTTAAGTTCGAGATAACTAATTTGCTTTAACATCTACGTCGGCCGGCCGCCCGCCCGCCCGGCGGTATGAAAAAATACTCCGTTGTTCGGCGCGTACCGCCCGGCGGTACGGCCTTTCGAATGATAGACGAGAATATAAGCGTAAATAAAGCGCGTTATTTACGCTTATATTCTCGTCTATAATTTGTCCCGATTATTTAGAGAAAAGCAAAATCAAAATTTCTTACCACAGTTTGGTACGCAGCATTTTTTTTCTGACGACATTATAGAAAATCGGAGTCCAATATACGTTGCCGGGGTCCACGGAAAATCGGTATATTCGTCGGAGTCCAGGAAAGAGCACAGGTAAACAGAATAGAAAGCAGTCACAACAATCCAAAAAACATAGCCAGGTCGTAAATAAAATCCACAGTTTAATATTCCGAAACGCATTCTACGGGTTGGAAAAAACACCAAGAATGACATTTTTACTTTTTTTTAGACATTTTACACAAATGTAGGATGGCCGCCAATGACGTTCCTTTACCAAAACAGTTTTTAGCGTGCCAATTTTTCACTTGAATTTTAATTTGAAAATCATCTAGTACATTTACGGTAAATCTTTAAATATAAAAATAATATTTAATTAGGTACATACAGCTCAACTTTTTCTTTTCGAGGGGCAGAAATAAAAATAATTTATTTCAATAAACAATGTCACTCTTCTTTGTCGTTATTTTAAAATGCGTGAAATGAAACTTATCATTCTTTTGGTATTGCGCAGTGTTGCTATAGAAATGTATTATTTAATTTTGTAATAATTTTATTTAATTTTGTTTTTATTATTTATATGTAGTTAATGCAAATTATATACATCTTCAGACAATACGATATGAGATTTTTTAAATTTATGTACAATAAGGGCCCAGGTACGCCATCTGTTGAGCAAAGATAGAATCATATCCCAAGCCTTTTTGTCCATACAAAATAAAAATGTACTAAGTGAAAAGCCCGTGGTCGTGTGGCAGTGGTCTAGTAACGTACTGTGTTGTTGCAGAGAGCAGCGTGAGCGCGAGCGGGAGAGGGAGGTGCGCGAGCGAGAGAGGGAGCGAGAGCGAGAACGGTAACTGTTACATTTATTATACTTATACAGGGTGGCAGGTTAGACAGTGGCAATACGAAAAGGGGTCATTGTACTCATCATTATGAACAACTTTTACTATGCGACCAACCCTGAAATCGCGAAAAATAAATCAGCTGTTCCATACATTTTGTTGAGTTGTGAAATGAAATGATGATGAAATGATGAAATGAAATGATGATGAAATGATATTTTATTCTGTAAATAGGTTACAGGTAACACTTTTACACGTCAAAAATTGTTTTGATTTTTAAGCTAGATGAGGTCGGTGTTTCCTATCTGACTACCTTTGAGAAGAAACACCGAAACAAACTCAAAGGTCAGTCTCTTTTAAAGTCCAGACAAATTAAAATGAAACTATGCAAGGACCATGCAGGTTAGTCTGGAATGGCCTTTAAAGGAAAGAGCCATACAGATTTGAGTGGACCTATCCTGACTGTGCACGCATGTGCCGAGTATCGTGGTAGCTCAACCCTGACTTAGGGAGCTCAACGACCCAGCGAACATTACTATCAGAAAGGACATTTGGGTAGGTCGCATAAAGTACTCAAACTGTCAGACTGAACTTGAGATCTATACCTATATTATGTAACATAGAAACCCACATCGTACTCACATTCACAAAAATAAGTTAAATTAAATAATAATGTCACCTTAAATATCATTGAGTAAATAAATTATGTCAAAAGAACATAGGATATGTTGGAGTTTATATGTATATAAATTGACAAAGACAATAAAAATGTACTATATGTTAAATTATTTAATTACTTAGACAGTCAAGAGATGACCAGTACCAACTGACAGCGCCCGTTCACGAACATGACACGCGCATCAGCACCGTTCAACTCAACCATTTTAGAGGGAATCGAACGATCCAATACACGTGCCACCGTCAGCGGTACATTTAGGCGAGCATGACATTCTCCCAACTGCCAAACTACACACAGAGTTAAAATTGGATTAAAAAAAAAAAAAATGCTAGTAATAATTCTACTCGATTATACAAAATGAGTATGCTATTTATATACAAATAAAAACCAACAAAGTGTGTGAACATAAATGTATGGAACAGCTGATTTTTTTTTCGCAATTTCAGGGTTGGTCCCATAGTAAAAGTTGTTCATAATGATGAGTACAATGACCCCTTAAAATATTTCCACTGTCTAACCTGCCACCCTGTATACCTACTGGCTGCATACAGTGAACATCCGCCGCACGTCATACTCTTCGTACTCTTCGAACTTGAGGTATCACTCACAGGGGGCACTGTTCATTTTTAAGGTTCCGGACCTCAAAAGGAAAAACGGAACCCTTATAGGTTCACTTTGTCGTCCGTCTGTCCGTGGCATGTCCGAGGCATCTGCTCATAGATGGCGCCACTAGAAGAAATATGTAACCTAGCCTTATAGATCCGCAGGTAGGATCCGTAGGTAGTGTATGGTATCACTGGATAGGTCTTTAACGGCCTTTACTTTCTTTAATTTGTAAAGGTAAGCACAAGCCCAGCTGTGGGCTACAGCGGCCGCGGTATTGACTTGCTGTAACACATAGGTGTGTATTGCGATAACGACTAACGACAGCCAGCCGCGATTACTTGCGCGCTCGGTACAATACACACGTGCGCATACGCAGGAGCGCGCCGAGATTTATATTATTATTTTATCATAATATTTCAAGCGAGCAATTCTTGTTTAAACGTACCTATACAAATTATAAGGTGAAATAAAGAAAAATAAAGAAACGGTACATATTCCTACAGTCAAGGGTTATTGATTTGTAATGTTGTCAATTCTGTAGCAGATTGTTGTGTATGATGTTTCTGTAGAGAGTCAGCACGCGGCGCTCGCGCTGCTCCGTCGCCGTGTCACGAAGTAGTACAGGTGTCCGCTGAGCGCTGCACGACTGCAATCATTTGTGGAACGATCAATAAATATAAAGTTGTGGCAACATGTAGGTCCTAATAGTAATTGCGTTACGAAGTAGACTAGTTTATTGGAAACGCGCGCGCGACTTTCATAATAAACAGGTTGATATAGTGTGGCGGCGTAGTTTTACGAGCGCCGCGATTAGCGCAGTCTGCGGTATGCTGGCGCTGCACCCGCACATCCGCACGCGACGCGAGACCCGCCGCGCGCGACTCGCGACCCAGTCGCGCGACCGGTACCGCACTACACTTCGCGCAAGCCGAGGCCCGATCATGAGTTTTTTTGACGTATAGTTTCGTTAATAATTGAGGCTGTCAGCGCCAGAGTGGCCTATCATTTCCAGACATAATTTGTTAAAATATGTGTTTAAGTATGTAAAAGCAAAAAGCCTTATACTCAATGTTTATCTAACACTGGTGATAACAGTAGTGACAGACAAACTTAACTGTGAAAAAACACATTGTCTGTCTCTCTCTCTCAATGTTCATATTATTGTAATGGCGTATTTTTTCTGTTTCGATGAATATAAATCTATTTAACAACGTCTGATCCTTTAATTTATCAAAATAATCTAACACAATTGATTTCAAAATTTTATCAAAATGTTCTAGGACTGTTGTATTTTAGATTCAAATAATTTGAATCTAAAATACAACAAAATTTAATACAATTTGCACATTTTAAAAAATACAGAGATATTTAAGTGTTTAATTTATATACATATTGTGTATATTCGTATATTTTCAATTTAAAATATGCTAACATTAACGATACTATACGTCAAAAAAACTCATGATCGGGGTACTGACCTGTGGTCCCTGCCAAACAGCTTTTCTGTTAGGCCGCGATAAATACGCGCTACTTAGCACGTGCTTTTGCTAAGCAGTATCGTTGTCACTGTCGCGCACCTAGCAGCTGCTGCAACTAGCGCAACAGAGACGGGAACATAGCTTAGCCAAAGCACGTGCTAAGTAATGTTTATTTATCTCCGCCTTAGTGTGCACGCCGAACAATGAGTACAAAATGTATGGCAATAACATTACTTGCGGAAAAGTCACGTGACCTTACTAATGTCACTGCCGTACATTTGACGTAAACGCCAACAGAAAAGCTACTATAGCTAGGAACCCTGACTTGACCGAAATTCGCCCTGTTTCTGTATATTTTTAACCTTATCGAATCGGCTGTACCTTGCCAGTCTGGTACCAGGCCAGTCTAGTTAGATTACGTACGCGACAACAAGAATAAACGTGTACAATACGTTGTACACGTTTATTCTTGTTGTCGTTTTTATTCACGTATTTGTTTCAAGTTTGCTCGACAAGTTCGAATTTGAACGGAGCTCTTAGTCACGCACGAGCTCATCACGATGTGAAGCCTCGATATGAAGTGACGCCGCGCTGCGCCGGCGCCGGCGTCGTGCCCGGCGTGGGGCCGCACCGGAGTGTAACTACCTGTGTTGATAATGTTATGAAACGTATCTTGTGTGCGGTTGTAATGTGTATACCCGTGTCTGTTGTCAGCGAACGTGAGCGCGAGCGGGAGCGCGAACGCGACCGAGAGCGGGAACGTTCCCGCGAGCGGGAGCGCGAGCGCGAGCGGTCGCGCGGCCGCAGCCGCAGCGAGGCGGACGCGCGCCGCGACAAGGAGCTGGAGGACGAGGCGCGCGAGACCAAGCGCCTCGAGAAGAAGGCGCGCGAGAAGGAGGCCGCCTACCAGGAGAGGTGCGCCCGGTGTGCCTGTGGTGTTGTGTTGTACTCGGCGGGGTGACTCACTCGTCTGCCCGCAGGTTGCGCAACTGGGAGAGCCGCGAGCGGCGCAAGGCGAAGGAGTACGAGAAGGAGCGCGAGCGCGAGCGGTGCCGCGAGGAGGAGCGCGAGCGGGAGGCCAAGCGGCTCAAGGAGTTCCTCGAGGACTACGACGACGAGCGCGACGACCACAAGTACTACAAGTGAGTGTGATGCGGTCGACGTGTCTTACCCGTGGCCAAACTGACTACTTATTTGTATAGCCGAATCATGGGATGGCTATGGGTATAGCGTTTGGCAATCTTATTTTATTTGCTCGCAGGCGCTTCTTGATCTCTCCAAATTATACTTTAGCCATGTCCTTTGGTAACTCCCCCTCTTCTAAGGCATTGACCTCACGAAGTACAGTGTACTTTGTCGTCGCGCCGGGTTGATTTCTTGTTTCCTATGTATGTTTATATGTAAGTTGAAATGTGGTCCCTTTCTTTGCGAACATTCTGCCACGAGTGCGCGAATTCTTGTAGCTTTTTAAAGTTCGCCGGTGATGCCGCAGTAGACCGGGTCCTCTCCGAGACCAGGCTCTGGGACCGGGCGGAGGAAGTGCAGTAATATAAGTTTGGTGTTTAGGGGCAAGGAGCTGCAGCGGCGGCTGGGCGCGCGCGTGCGCGAGGCGTCGGGCGACGCGCGCGAGCGGGCGCGCGAGGCGGCCGAGCTGGCGGCGCTGCGCGCGCGCGTGTTCGCCGAGCGCTCGCCCGGCGACCCCGCCGCCGCCGCCGCCTTCGAGCGCGCGCGCCGCGACCACGACGCGCAGTACGCGCCGCGCCTGCTCATCGACGTCAGCCTGCAGCGCGACGCGCAGCGCGCGCGCGAGCTGCAGCGCGCGCGCACGCGGGAGGACGCGCGCCGCCTGGCCCGCGAGCGCGCCGCGCGCCGCCTGCGCCTCGCCGCCGCGCGCCAGCTGCCCACCGAGGCCGAGCCCATCGACAGCGACAGCTCCGGGCCCGCCACGCCGCCGCGCCGCCGCCGCGCCTCCGCCGGCGCCACGCCGCCGCCGCCCGCGCCGCGCCGCCGCGCGCCCTCCTCCGACACCAGCACCACGCCGCCGCGCCCGCCCTCGCCCGCCCCGCCGGACCCCAGACACGTGAGTGCCGCGCCCTCCGACAGCACCGCGCCCTCCGACAGCACCGCGCCCTCCGACACCAGCACCACGCCGCCGCGCCCGCCCTCGCCCGCCCCGCCGGACCCCAGACACGTGAGTACCGCGCCCCCGGCCCGCCGGCCCGCCGGCCCGCCGACCCGCGCCACGTGAGTACCGCGCCCCCGGCCCGCCGGCCCGCCGGCCCGCCGACCCGCGCCACGTGAGTACCGCGCCCCCGGCCCGCCGGCCCGCCGGCCCGCCGACCCGCGCCACGTGAGTACCGCGCCCCCGGCCCGCCGGCCCGCCGGCCCGCCGACCCGCGCCACGTGAGTACCGCGCCCCCGGCCCGCCGGCCCGCCGGCCCGCCGACCCGCGCCACGTGAGTACCGCGCCCCCGGCCCGCCGGCCCGCCGGCCCGCCGGCCCGCCGACCCGCGCCACGTGAGTACCGCGCCCCCGGCCCGCCGGCCCGCCGGCCCGCCGGCCCGCCGACCCGCGCCACGTGAGTACCGCGCCCTGCACATGTACAACGTGTAGAGCCCGCACGGACCGTCGCGAGCCGCGCCGGCCAGTCCGCGCGCCTCCCGCGCTACTTGTCCACTTTGATACCCTTCCGAACTAGTTGTTAAGCCTGCAATACATGTTGGCCGAGCTTAGACAAATTGTCACAAGGCAAACGTCTAGACGTTCGGCAAGTTTGACGTCAACCGCATAATAGCGCGCGGACAAACATGTGAACACTATTGTCCGAGCGCGCGCGAGCGCCTTTGATTTGCGCTGAAAAACCGACACCGCTCCGAAGTGAGGCAAGTGATCGCGAGCGACTGCAAGTTGTGGCAAGCTACGTCAAATGAGGTCTATACACGTTGGCGCTTGTCTATACTCAACCAACTAGACAAGTGACACCGAGCGATAGCAAGACAAGGCAAATATACCGTCTACATGTTGGTCTGTTGGTCATATTGGCCTTCACTCGACAACGCTCGATCAACATGTATTGCAGGCTTTAAGTTTTCTTATTTCAATACACAATGTTGATATTCATGTTTCTTTCTTTACATCTTTATTCTTTCATCATCTTGATTTAAAAAATATATTGTGAAGTAATTTTGACGCCACCCCCACATTGGACGTGCGCGTTCCTCGAGGCGTTAAAGGTACTTGTGTATATGTGTTAAAAAAAACCTAGGTTTGAGATAACTTAAATTTATCACTTGGACCGGGCATTATGAATACCTCCCTACTTCTAGCCCAATCATAAATCCAAGAGCGAGCTCGGGAACTTGCGGCACCCCAACACGGACAGGTTTGGTTCGAAGGGGCTGACGAGGGCTTCAGTAAGTGAGCGAACGAAGCCCCCGTCAACCCCTTCGTGTTAGGTTACTTTTACCCATGCAGACAGAAATAGGGAGACCCGCTAGCGGGGCTACGTCGACCATTGCCCTTCCCCTAGCTCCCCTTACCCTTACTCCCGTGGGCCCTCAGCCCCATAGCCCCCTAGTTCCCTAGACCCTAGTCCCCTAGCCCCTAGTTCCCTAGACCCTGGCCTCCTAGCCCCCTAGCCTCCTAGTCCCTAAGCCCTTAGCCCCCCCTCTTTACATTTTCTTTATTAAAGTTCTCGAGATCCCGGAGTTTTTAATTAAAAACTCTGGGATCTGGGGGCATGTTCATATTAACATATACGTTTGAGCCGAATTTAACCCGAAATAGTTATACCTACTCCGATCACTGATGATAGCTTATGGCGCGTGAGTGCGCCGCAGTGTGTACTAAGCCTTCGCGCATACGCTCTGTTGCAGAGCGTGACGTCGACGGGCAGCTCGCCCATCACCATCAGCTTCAAGAACCACCACAAGCTCAGCCCCTCCAGCGCCGACACGCCCAGCGGTGAGCCACACCCTCGCGCCCTCACAAGTAGGCCCAACACCCCTCACACACTACACACTGACACAGTAGCGACACGCCCAGCGGTGAGCCACACCCTCGCGCCCTCACAAGTAGGCCCAACACCCCTCACACACTACACACTGACACAGTAGCGACACGCCCAGCGGTGAGCCACACCCTCGCGCCCTCACAAGTAGGCCCAACACCCCTCACACACTACACACTGACACAGTAGCGACACGCCCAGCGGTGAGCCACACCCTCGCGCCCTCACAAGTAGGCCCAACACCCCTCACACACTACACACTGACACAGTAGCGACACGCCCAGCGGTGAGCCACACCCTCGCGCCCTCACAAGTAGGCCCAACACCCCTCACACACTACACACTGACACAGTAGCGACACGCCCAGCGGTGAGCCACACCCTCGCGCCCTCACAAGTAGGCCCAACACCCCTTACACACTACACACTGACACAGTAGCGACACGCCCAGCGGTGAGCCACACCCTCGCGCCCTCACAAGTATGCCCAACACCCCTCACACACTACACACTGACACGGTAGCGACACGCCCAGCGGTGAGCCACACCCTCGCGCCCTCACAAGTATGCCCAACACCCCTCACACACTACACACATCACGCTATAAGTAGTTCAGGTTTTAGAGATCCGTACCTGCCTTATGAGGGAAAAACGGAACCCTTATAGGATCACTTTGCTTTCCGTCTGTCGAGACTTGAGACCCTTTTTCTCAGGAGCGGGTAGAGGTATCGTTAAAATTAAAACGAAAATCTCTTGGCTATGGTCTATGTTTACTGATTTAAATTTCCGTAAACATACCACTGATGTTTGTAAAAAAGCATACCGCAATTTAGGGTTGGTTTTACGGCTAGGGAATCAGTTCACGAACATCAGTGCTCTGAGATCGTTGTACGAAGCGCTTGTAAAAAGTCATTTGGAATGCAATGCGGTCGTCTGGTCGCCACATGAAGCCAAATACAAACTAATGCTAGAACGTATCCAGAACAAATTTTTGAGACTCTTGTACTTGAAGCTGTACGGTGTGTATCCAGGGTATCCACTGTTGTATCCAACTCTGTTTGTATTGGGCATGGTGGGTTATAATAAGCTGGAAGTAAGAAGGGAAGTAGCTCTCGCAACTTACTTATTTAAGATTATGCGTGGTAAAATACACAAGCCAGGTGTTGTACGCACAGTTGGGTTGTGTGTACCCGACGGGCGCGCGGGGCGGCGGAGGCGGCCGTCGCTGCTGTGCCGCCGCTCGCACCGACCTGCTGCAGCGCGAGCACTCTATGTGGTGTCACAACAGATTGATTGTTTCAACTGTACTCTGAGTGAATGCACACGGGCCGCATTTTGTAAAATCACTCTTGATTGTTCATAACTTCATAATAATATACCTAATTGTAAGTCGCTCTGAAAGCTATTATAACTATAACTACACTATTGTATTAGGCAAGCCTGTGATGATAGTTGTATGTGCTGTTGTTAAATAAATAAATGTTCCCGAAACAAATATGGACGTGATGACTGCCCAGTCCACTTGCCACTTGTCGATAACCTCGCGTGCCACGCCAACACACTAAGGCCTGAGTTCACGGACAAGATAACAGTCCGATAAATTGAAAATAGAAAAAGTCATGTTAAACGGCCGTTTTCAATATAACGGACTGTTATTTTGTCGGTGAACTTGGCTCTAATTGTAATTATTATTGACCGATTGATTTGACTTGGTTAACGTTTGTGCTGCATTTGGATAGCCTGGCGGCCGACTCCGACCTACATGGCAAGAGGTTAGAATATCATGCTATCTCGCGTAATGCCGCGTTTTGAGTGCGTGTACGACAGACCAGACATAGTCTGCGGTCGGTACAGCGACGCTCGGCTGACACTACGATGTTTGCGTATGTGCAGCGGAGACGGGGCGAGTGCGGCGCGTGCACGCGGCGTTCGCGGGCGACGACGACGAGCCGCCCGCGCCGCCGCCCGAACACGCAAGACGTGAGTTCCGTTATTGTGCTTCTACATAATATTTTACTGTTGTTTCATTGTTCTTTGTTTTCTCAGTTTTGTTGTACTTCTACTGCGTGTGTTTCGCTCTAGCTAAAGAGAAGAAGGACAAGGGCAAGAAGGGCGGCGGCGGGGGCGGGGGCGGCGGCGGGGGCGGGGGCGGGGAGGCGGGCAAGGAGGACAAGGAGGGGCGCAGCGCGGAGGAGAAGCGCAAGCACATCAAGAGCCTCATCGACAAGATCCCGACGCAGAAGGAGGCGCTGTTCCAGTACCAGCTGGACGCCGCCGCCATCGACGCGCCGCTCATGGACAAGAAGATCCGGCCCTGGATCAACAAGAAGATCGTGGAGTACATCGGCGAGCCGGAGCCCACCCTCGTGGACTTCATCTGCAGCAAGGTGCTGGCCGGCTCCGCGCCGCAGGGCATCCTCGACGACGTGCAGATGGTACGCACACGCACTATTCAATCACACTAACAAAACACTCTACATTATTTACGTCATATAACATCATTTTATCTATACTTATAATAAATCTATAAAGAGGTCAATTCTGTACATGAAATGTTTTCAAAATAACTATCAGGGGGTGATTAGTGATCGATACTAATGCCAAAAATGCAATCAGTAAAATTTTGTCTGTCTGTCTGTATGTTCCTTATAGAAACAAAAACTACTCGACGGATTTTAACAAAACTTGGTACAATTATTCTTCATACTCCTGGGCAGGTTATAGTATACTTTTCATCACGCTACAATCAATAGGAGCAGAGCAGTGAAGGGATATGTTGGGAAAACGGAAGAAGTTACTTCATTTTTTAAGCTTCCGTCGCGTGTGCAGCCTTAATGGTTAAAGCTACATGGAAATCATGACGGAAATGTTCTACATAAAATTATCTAAAAAATATCCCACAACAGCATATGTCTATCTTTTATGGTTGACTCACAATAACACGTGTAACTCCCGATAGCTTAGCAGTTCGGAGCTTTCTGATTGTATTTGTTTACTCTTACGTTTATAATACTCTCACTCATCCCTAATTTAAAAAAGTTAACATTATTACCTATTTAATAAAAAAAGAATCATAGAAATTGGCATAGAAACACCAAACTTATACATGAAATACGCTAATAAGCCATCGCGCCATCACGCGTGAATACTGAATCATGCTAAGTATAAGGATTATTTTTGTGTAACGGTTGCATAATAATATTCTGCGATTCCTTAAATTGCAATATTTTTCAACAGTATTGTGGATTGACATATTATATTTCCCTACTAAAATACGAAAGTTAATCTGTCTGTTACATCAAAACCATTGAACCGTGAGGAAGGACATACGCTACTTTTTTACGAAAAACGACGGAAACGCGGACGAAGTCGCGGGCAAAAGCTAGTAGTAACTATAAAGGTCGCCAAATAAATAAATATAAAACATTTGAAATGATATTTCGGGATCCTAACATCCCCGATGCTGTCCCGGGTCGGTCACGTGGCCCGGTCGGGAGCACGTGGCCCGGTCGGGAGCACGTGGCCCGGTCGGGAGCACGTGGCCCGGTCGGGAGCACGTGGCCCGGTCGGGAGCACGTGGCCCGGTCGGGAGCACGTGGCCCGGTCGGGAGCACGTGGCCCGGTCGGGAGCACGTGGCCCGGTCGGGAGCACGTGGCCCGGTCGGGAGCCCGTGGCCGGTAGTGAGCGCGCGTGTTGCAGGTGCTGGACGAGGAGGCGGAGGTGTTCGTGGTGAAGATGTGGCGCCTGCTCATCTACGAGCTGGAGGCGAAGCGCGCCGGCCTGCACAAGTGACGTCACCCCACGCCTAGTCTACACATATTCAATAAATTATAATATTGTAACAAACCGCTTTTATTTATTCATTACTTCATTCTGCACATAAAACGTCCTACACATCGTTCCCGCGGGACAATAGTGCTGATTCTGTTGAACATCGCACTAAACTAATTTTAATCACACTATACCTATCTCTTTCTTACAAATATCATTGAAAAAGTACAGAAAATATTTAGCACTGTCAAATTAGTCTACGCCCTTGTCATTTACGGAAAAATAGTCGTGACCTTCTGCGATTACGACTAAATTGACATTAAAACTATTCAAGTGGACTAATTTGACAGGACTAAACATCTTCTATCTCTTTCTCATGTTTTTTTTATTAGAAAGAGACATAATAAGACTAAATTAGTTCGTAAACAGAATCGGCATCAATGTTCTCGAGCCAAATATGGCTGAGAAAATACTGCTGTAGTAGTTATTGATCTCGGCTCAATACAAATCAATTTATAGATCACTTCAAGCGATCTGATTCAGTTGGTGTCAACCATTTAAATTAATCTCTATGCCACCAACTGCATCAAATGAAAAGTGATCTTGTGTTGAACATTTTTATTTGTTATTACACGACTGCCCAGCCAGTTGTCTACTTCTGGAAGTTTGTCCGGCTCTAAACCACAGAACAATATTACTCTAGCGAGCTCTAAACTCTCTAAACTCCAACATATCCTATGTTCTTTTGACATAATTTATTTACTCAATGACATGGTGACATTATTATTTAATTTAACTTATTTTTGTGAATGTGAGTACGATGTGGGTTTCTATGTTACATAATATAGGTATAGATCTCAAGTTCAGTCTGACAGTTTGAGTAGGTACTTTATGCGACCTACCCAAATGTCCTTTCTGATAGTAATGTTCGCTGGGTCGTTGAGCTCCCTAAGTCAGGGTTGAGCTACCACGATACTCGGCACATGCGTGCACAGTCAGGATAGGTCCACTCAAATCTGTATGGCTCTTTCCTTTAAAGGCCATTCCAGACTAACCTGCATGGTCCTTGCATAGTTTCATTTTAATTTGTCTGGACTTTAAAAGAGACTGACCTTTGAGTTTGTTTCGGTGTTTCTTCTCAAAGGTAGTCAGATAGGAAACACCGACCTCATCTAGCTTAAAAATCAAAACAATTTTTGACGTGTAAAAGTGTTACTTGTAACCTATTTACAGAATAAAATATCATTTCATTTCATTTCATCATCATTTCATCATTTCATTTCATTTCTGTAATGTAGATACGTAAATAACAAGAGTTGATTGAGTAAGATAGCGTCGCGAATGCATTATGGCGTGTCTATCAAGTGCGCGTGACCAAGTAGGCAACGAGGCGATTCTCCGCGGCCGGCGCTGCTATATAGCGCGCGTGGAGCTTGCACGCGCCACTGCGACCGCACGCCACTGCCACGCCACCGCCACGACAACGCCTCGCACCATGAGCTGCGGCGCTCTACTGGCGCTCATCGCGGTGAGCTCGCTTCACTCTCCTGTCGCTAGAATTCCTCCATTACGTGTGTAGGACGCCTTCCCTCCAGTCACCACTCTCTACATTAGTGTGTAATCGCACGAAAGTTAAATGTTATGTACGACCACAGAACAGATTAATAGGAACCTATTCCGTGTGTGCGACCACTCGCTCACCGATCCATATTCAGCCCGGCAATCGGGTCACTCGCATTCCAGTCACGTTGTTGTGTTTAGTTCAGAAGTATGCGTCTGCGTCACTACTTCACTAGTCGAACAACGCAAAGTTTACTTTACTATTACTACATAACTACTTGCTACTTGGTCATAATATCGAGAGCAAACCACGCAGTAAAAAACCAGCCAACAATGTTAGGCTAGTTTCACAGTCACGCTGACCGCCAGCGCAGCTCGTAAGCCGTACGATCGTAGATATGCGTTTTACTTTGAAACTACAACAACAGAGACACATCTATCTCGTGCCCCGCACCCGCCGGCGTAAGCGTAACTCTGAAAAGAAATCATACGCGTTTTTAGGGTTCCGCACCGAAGTGCATAGTATTGTGTCTGTCGGGGACCGGGGTGGGGCGGCGAGTAGGTATATAGCGTGTGTGTGGACCCCTCGGCAGTCGCGCGGTACATCGTTACTACCAAAGACTAGTTACTACCTCATGAACATCTGTATCCCGCAGTGGCAGCTAGTGCGGGCCGCGGCGATCCGACAAATACGATTCGACGTCGACACAGATGTGAGTACCTATTACCTACCTATCCTGTGTTCATACCTATTAGTAGTTAGGTATATTGTTGGTTGTAGGTACATACAATTTCTTTTAGGCTGTCTTGGGTATAATTCATTGGAGGTCAGGCGGGAGTGGAACCAACTTGCAGTCATGTGCAAAATTCTCCGAGGGAGAATTGATGCACCTGATCTGCATGATGAGTTGTGTCGATTTTTTGTACCATACAACTATTGTCGGAGCCGAAAGCATTTGTTGTTTGCAGTGCCGTCGTGTCGCACCGTAGCGCGCTCAAGGTCGCCAATACCACGCACCCTCTCCGCACTCAACGCCCTCCTGTGCGCCAATCCTGAATGTGATCTGTTTGCGGATGGATGGCAGGATATTTTGCGAGAGTGTTTGCGGTTCTGTGAGAAGAATGAATGACTGCGTGTTTGAATTGTTTTTTTTTTTTTTTTTTTTTTTAGTCCTGTTTGAATTTTTTTTTTTTCTTTTAAAGTAGGTAAGTTGGTATTTATGGTTTATTTGTAGTTAAGTCTCTATAAATAAGTAGGTAGGCTTCTTAATAATTATTGTAATTGGTGTATACCGTTATAATTAATAAATAAATAAATACTGTTTAGCGTGGGTACCTAAGCTACTATCTAGTGATTTGGTTTGCTACTTAGTTAAATGTAGGTAAATAATAACTAAACCTATTTAGGTACAAATAATCTGTTCGATATTGATAAGTCCTACTGATGCATGTAGTAGGTACCTACAATTTCCTTCGTGTGGTAGGTAGGTACGGTTACTCATCGTCACTATTATTCTGTTCTTATCATTTGAATCTCGAGGACGGCGTCTCGTTCGCAGCCGAGCAGTCTCTCGAGCGTGGAGCTGCCGACACCTCTTGTCGCTCACGAGGCGAGCGCGCCGAGCGAGCGGTGCGAGCGCGCGCGGCCCGACCACGACTCGCCGTTCAGTGACATCCCCGAGAGCGCGTTCACTCTCGACAACGACGTCCGCGTGTCGCCGGATCTGGCGCGCGGCAGTAGCGAGCGACGGGTCGAGTATCGGTCTCGCTCCGTCTACCTCGCCAGCGCCGAGAGCGGCGAGCGCGACGCGGACACGTGGCGCGCGCTGCTGGCGCCGCCGTGGTCCGGGCCGGTGCGCGGCCGCCGCGACTTCATGCCCATGGGGGACAACCCCGACATGTGAGATTACACACGTTACCTATGCGCACAGTGCGGTCGCGACGCGCCTCCTCGTGTACGACTCAGTGCGTGCTGTGTATGTTGCAGGGTGCAGCGGTACCTGCAGGCGCCGCGCAGGTGAGTGCCGGCGGTCAAGCAGGGCGCGGCCACCGCGTGGAGCCGGGGAGCGAACGTCTCGCTTGTCTAGCTGCCGCCGTTTCGAACAGCATAAAGGGCGTCTCGGACCGCCGCCCGCGCCGCCCGCGCCGCCGCATAGCTTGCTTCAAATGCCATTGCAACAAGCGCTAGTATTACAAGCTCCCACAGATAATTATCTGTTCTGTTCCAGAAGACCGCACCCGCCGTTGTTAACACTGCTGCAAGAATAGTTTCGACTCGGGAGTTCCAGCAATGCTTACCTACCTACCTACATATTTAAGAAATAGGTATTTACATATTTCCCATATTTTGAATTGATTAAATAAAATTCAAACTTTTATGCATTTATTTGTTTTAAACGATCTCTTATAAAGCGAACAATAATAACCCTTCATGAGAATCCCAGCTTCGGGCTACTACATGCGTGTGAGGACGATGATTCATAAGGTTCTATGTACCTAGCATGATGATGTTATTGACATTGCGTCAAGTGGATGTTGGCTTAATGATACTAGTACCTACTACTTATGTTTCGGTTTCTTGCGCCCTTGTTGAGACTGAAGTGACATAGTAGGTATGGGCTGAGGTTTATAATAGAGGCGCTCGAGCGATTGATAAAGAGTCTATGTTTGAGGATATTTTTTTTTTTTCTGACGGGTGACTGCGCCCTTACCTTACGATATCGGTAGGTATATGGAACAGTTGCAGACATCGCCCGCGCGACCTTTGCTGACTGACTGCTAAGTAAACTGAAAGCTCAGGCATTCGGAATATATTCGGTAATACAAGGGTGTTGTGTTGGGTGTGGTGCGGGTCACCAGCGGCGGGCGGCTCACTGGCAGCCGAGCACGGACTTCTTGCAGCAGTTGCAGCAGCGCGGCAGCAGCAGCGCGGGCCGGCGCGTGTGCTGGAACGCGCGGCCCGCCCACCGGGCCGGCGCCGACCGGCCCGCCGCGTCGTACGTGGGGCCTTCGATGTGCATCAGGTTGCGCTGGCACAGCCGCCCCTGTGCATACACATGTAGCGGCTGTTAGCACGGACCTAAGCCACATCACAAGTACGATATAGGTACCTACAATATACCTACAGTAATCATTGAGCTAGCGTACCGCACAGGCAGACTTCGAGAGGAGCGATAGTAATGTAGGGATGGACCTCGCGGACCCGGTGCGTCAGGGATAGTAATGTAGGGATGGACCTCGCGGGCCCGGTGCGTCAGGGATAGTAATGTAGGGATGGACCTCGCGGGCCCGGTGCGTCAGGGATAGTAATGTAGGGATGGACCTCGCGGGCCCGGTGCGTCAGGGATATTAATGCAGGGATGGACCTCGCGGGCCCGGTGCGTCAGGGATATTAATGTAGGGATGGACCTCGCGGGCCCGGTGCGTCAGGGTCTGTGGGAGGGCGTACCTTAAAGCGGATAAGCGCGATCTGCGGGCCGCGCGCGGGCGCCATGTCGAGCTGGTCGGGCGACGGCGAGTTGCTCTCGGCCAGCTGGCGCAGCGCCCCCTGCTCCTGCCTCGCGTCGTCCGCCGGCTGCCGGGGCGGCCGCCGCGTGGTGGTGAGTGGCTGCGCCGGCGGGGCCGCGCTCGTGGCGTTGAGCGGCGCGATGTCGGGTGTGGGGTCGTTGGCGGCCGGGCCGCCGTCGGTGTCGGTCTGCTCCGCCTCGCGCAGCCGATTCTTTTCCTTGTCCGCGAGCCGCTTGAGCTTGTCAACGCGCACTTTCCTGTAATGCTTCCGGCGGGTGTGGCTCCTAAACTGGATGGCGCTGAGAACCGCGGACACTTGGGTCATGTTGAGGCCCCTCCTCGTGTTGATGGGAAACTTAGGCGGTTTGCGTGGCGGCGCCTCCATCGCTGGCGCGCGGTTGAAGGGCTGACGAGGGGATGGCCCGGGCTGGTTTCGCAGCACTGCTCCATGTTGCGGCGGCGGGCGTTTAGTTAGCATCCGATGCGCGTGCGGGTGCGCGGGTGGCATTCGGTCCCGGTCGGGATGTGCGGGCGGTCGATAGGTCAGCGCGCGCGTCGACGCAGCCTTCGGTGGGGATGTCGGTTTCTGCCGCTCGAGCAACGCGTAGTCATCATTGTTTCGGCGCAGGTCTTCCCTGATTATTTTTACAAACTCCAGACTTTTGTTAGCAATTTTTGCATTCACTATGTCTGTAAACAACATACTTAAATAATAATATTAATATCAGCCCTGTTAATAAACTGTCGCACTGCTGGGCACGAGCCTCCTCTCAGAATAAGAGCGGATAGGTCATAGTCCAACACGCTGACCAAGTGGCGGTTGGCAGACTTCACACACCTTCAAGAACTTTATGAGACACTCTCAGGCATGCAGATTATTCCTCACGATGTTTTCGCCTGTGTTTGCCTCGGGATCGAACTCGACCGCTTTGCTGTGGGAGGCGCATGGTTATACCATATAATAGGCTATACTGCTCATATACAACCCCGACGGAGCTTATTGGTTGGTGCGGGCGCGGCGCTCGCGTCACTCACCCGTGTCGGTGGTGGCGGCGCGGGGCGGGGTACGGGGCGCGGCGCGGGGCGGGGCGGCCTGCAGCGGCGCGGCGCGGCACAGCGCTGCAAGCACCAGCAGGGACCTCATGGCGCGGCGCTCCCCGTCGTGCTGCGCTACGTCTGCTCACACTTTATTGTTCTACGCGTAACATTAATAATACTTTGATAGGGAAATTTTATTATGCAGCTATAAATTTTACAATAAAAAAACAATACCGGATCGCACCGTCACTTGGGTAACACTAAGCCCTCATTCTTACGGGCGCTTTTTCAACGCGCGTTAAAAAGCTCTCGGATAAATCAAATGGGAAACGGACTTACATTTGTTCGCACCAAAGTGCCTTTTTAGCGCCGCGTATTTTTATCGCGCACTGTTGGATTTTCAATGCTCGGCATCGAGCGTTGAGTCAACTTGATTAGAATGCAGCTAACGGAGGTCTACCTACTTGTGTTCGCCCGAGCGTTAAAAAGGTGCATTACCATATTCACCATGGGTTTACTACCAGCCGGCCTAGCATGAACACGATAGAAACGGGTTTTGTCTACATAGAAATAGACAAAGTGACAGATTTCATTCATAAAACGTAGAAATGTTTCTACAATCTGTCACTTTGTCTATTTCTATGTAGACAAAACCCGTTTCTATCGTGGTCATGCTAGGCCGGCTGGTAGGTAGGTGATTTCGAATGTCATAATTTTTATCCATAAGTGCGCGGCCGAATTGGTTAGACCACTATCACTTATTTTCAATAAATCGTTAGCGTCTGGTGTTTTCCCCTCAAAATGGAAGGTTGCAAAGGTTGTCCCCATTCACAAAACAAACAATGATGACTTAGTTTCTAACTACAGACCCATATCAATTTTGTCAACCTTCCCTAAGATTTATGAGTCTATGGTCTGCCCTCACATACAAAAACACCTTAACCTATACATAAGCGAAGAGCAACACGGCTTTGTGGAGTCTAGATCCACAAGTACTAACCTGATACTGTTTACAGAGTTATTAACGGAGGCAATAGATTCAGGCTACCAAGCGAATGTCATATATACAGTCTTTAGTAAAGCGTTCGATAAGGTCTCACATGGAATACTGATTAATAAATTGCGAGCATACGGTATCACAGGATCACTACTTTCTTGGTTGAGTTCGTATCTTATGGATAGATCTTTTTATGTAGTCGTCAATGGTTTTCAATCAACCACACGATATATATCGTCTGGCGTGCCGCAGGGCTCTCATTTGGGGCCAGTTTTATTTAATTTCTTCATAAACGATATACCCAACTGTTTTCCCTGCTCTGATATCTTTATGTACGCCGATGATTTAAAAATTGTCAAAATCGTTAAATCTAAAGATGATGCCTCTGACTTACAGAGCGATTTAGAAAGGCTCGTGCAATGGTGTCAAATGAACGAGATGCACCTAAACCCAAGCAAATGTTACCATGTCAAATTCACGAGAAAACATCATCTTACAAAGCAAGATTATTATATCGATGGAGTTAAAATTGCGGAACTGGACACAATAAGAGACCTTGGTGTAATGTTTGATCGGAAGTTAACTTTTATTCCTCACATCGATAATATAATAAAAAAATCTTCTAAAATGCTGGGATTTGTTATAAGAAATTCAAAACAGTTTAAGTGTAAAACTAAAATTATGCTTTACAATAGCCTAATTCGAAGCATATTGGAGTATTGTAGTGTAATTTGGCGGCCTCACTATGCTACACACTCATTGCGCTTAGAACGTGTTCAAAAGCGTTTTCTGTGGCACCTGGCGTTTTTTAATGGAATAGCTAAAAAAATGCGTTCATACAGCAACAGACTGAAGCACTTCAAAATGGTTTCGCTGGACAAGCGCCGACGCATTAGTGACGCAATGTTTGGGAGCAAGGTAATGGTCCACAAAATTGACTGCCCACAGATATTGCGCACCTTTAATTTCCGTGTCCCCTCGAGAATTCCTTGCATCGTAGTTCAATTACACCACTTTGCCCGCCACTTAGAAAAACTGTTCTAGGCGCCAATTCCCCTTACGCGAGGATATGCAAGGTCATAAATAGCTGCAGTGACCAGATCGACTTGCATTTTGACAGTTTGGGCAAATTGAAAGCCAATCTTTTTAAGTATCTCCCGGATTAAGAAAGTAAATTATTTTTAAATATGTATGTAGTAGATATACTTAAATAAATAAAATCTAAAAATAAAAAAATAAAAATAATAATAATATGCATGTAATGGCATTATGGAACTAGCTTAATTTAATTTAATTTAAGATTAATTTAATTTAATAGTAATATTACTTTTGTACAACTTCTTTATGCATGCGGAGTTTACCTATAAGTGATTGTTACACTAGTAATAATATATATATTATATTACATGTTACCTTTAGCATAAAACCAGTGTAAACAATTGTTGGTGAACCAATAAAAAATAAATAAAATAAATAAATAAATAATTATGCCCGATGGTTAATAAAAACAGAAATATTATAAATAGAATTTTATTATATTAGGTACCCTACCTCGAACCTGCACCTAATATTACCTACCTACCTACCTAGGTAGGTAGGTAATATTAGGTGCAGGTTCGAGCAAAGGATAATAATAATATACTCGTGAATTGGTTAAGCAATGACAAACAGGTTTATATAAAAGGTGGGGATGTGTTTTGGGTACGGCGGGCAGTGGTCCGCGTGCGGCGCGCTAGGCGGCGCGGTGCCGGCGGTGCTGCGGCAGGATGTGTCTGAGCGGCGGGCCGGCGTCGGGCCGCTCGCGCATGTACTGGCGGCGCCCGCGCGGCAGGCGGAGCGCGGGCGGCGGCGCGCGGTCCAGGCCGACCAGCGCCACGCCGCCCGGCGCGCGCTCCTGCAGCAAGCGCCGCCCCGACCGCGACCCCATCTGCAACACGACGCGCGTTACCGACCGCCGGCAGCCAGCGAGCCGCGACCGAGGAACCTTACCGTCAGGAGCTTGTACGTGACGTTGGCGGCCGACACGGTCACGACGATGCTGTGCGGCGCGCGCTCGGTACGGTGGCGGTGCGCGATGGACGGCTCGGTGGGGGCGGGGCGGCGCGGGGTGCCGGCGGGGTTGGGCCGGGGCTGCGCGGGCTCGTCGTCCACCTGCTGGTCGCTGTCGGCGTCGTTGAGCGACATGTCGGCCGACACGTCGTTGTGGCGCCGTAGCTGGCGGTCGAGCCGCGGCGGCGGTGGTTCGGGGTCGCGCGCGTTGGGCGCGTAGTACTGCAGGTGGTTGGCGCGCGTCACCACCGGCCGCTGGACACCCTGCGCCCCGAACGCGTCGTACATCGCCTGAGCCTGTTGCTTATCCGAGTAGTCGCTCTCTTGGTTGCTGGCATCCTGCTGCTCAGCGGGATCCTGCTGATCGGAGGCGTCCTGTTGATCGATGGCGTCATACTGATCGAGGGCGTCGTCCTTGTCCGGGTTGTTTTGCACGTTGCTTTCAGGCGCGGTCGGTTCTTCTTGTTCGGCCGGTTCGTCGCCCGCATCACCCTCATCTCCTGCGATTGCGGCGTCGTTTTTATCTTGCACATATTGCTTCTTATGCTTACCTCGCGCGCCACTCACCGCCACGACTTGCATCTTCTCCGGAGGGTAGGGCGGATCAAAGGCGTCGCGCCTCTTATTGTAATAGGAGGGGTTGAACCCCTCGACCCTGGCCGGTTTGTTGTCGCGCCTGTCCGGAGAGAAGTTGGCTCCGAGCGCGTTGCGCACGTCTGGCTCGTTAGGTTGCAGCGCATCTTGGTTGCTGTCGGGCGCGGGTTCATCGCGGCTCTTGGGGCTGGTGAACCGCGACTTCAGCCTAGAGACGGGCCGCTGCTCAGGTTCCTCGGGTTGTTCTTGCTGCTCGTCTTGCTCGTGCTGATCGTACTGCTCGTGCTGTTCCTGTTGCTCGAGTTGATCTGCGTTGAACGCGTTTTTGGTCGTCTGGGCGTTCTCCAAGGTTCTAGGTATATGTGCCAAGTTGTCGGTTCCAGCTTTTTGATAGTAAAACTTCTGCAAATGTTTTCATAAAAATTATAGTCTTGCCTTGACCGACGGAGGATCATGTCAACAGTTCGCAGCACATCACATAACGTCTATGTGACCAGCAATTCATGCCTACGCGTGGTGAACATTTAAATACAGTGAGTATTGACATGTTCACCCGATCATTGAGGTACTTTCTACAGTTAACTATAATCCCTAAATAAATATTAGAATTGGTTTCTCGAAAAGGGCTCTAACGATTTGGATGAAATTTTCTATTAAGATAATATTTTACTTTCTAAAATCTAGATCGGTGTCATCCCTAAGAAAATCCTGAGCGAAGCTCGATTGCCCAAGTAGGTACTGCATGCTATTAATAAGAGCTACTAGTGGTTGGGAGGATCTACTACACTATGCTTCAATGTTATAAGCAGCAGCCACTATTTACTGGGTGGGTCTACGGTTCAATGTTATTAGCGGAAGCCACTATTGGCTGGGAGGATCTACTGCACTGCGCTTCAATATTGATACCTGCGTGTGTAGATGCAAGATTTATTTTACAAAATTGATGTTACAGCTTGCAAGTCATTTCACAGTAGATGTGGACAAGTCGCAGTGAGCCATTGACCAAGAGATTTTACTTTAAGAAGTTAAGGAATGTAGAAATGCAAATAATAAACCAATATTATTGAATAGAACCAATATCAATCTGATACGATTGCACAGGTTTGATAGTAGCGTAGTAGGTATTTCATTTTGTGTACACTACATCGGATAAGCGAGGATCCTCACACGAACGCGTTTGATGATGATGGAAGCAGACAGAGACAGCACTTCAGGAGCCCTGCATGTATGGCGAATTGACGAGGGCTGCCAGTGCCATCGAATGGCTAGCCGTGACAGTCCGACATACCGCGCCGCCGCTCCACTGCGTGGTGTTCTGCTTATTCCGCTCGTCGTTGGAGTTCCCGTTCTGGTAATCGTAGTTGTCGCGCATGAGCTGGCGCCGCAGCTTGTGCACCAGTGCGGCCGACATGCGGCGCGATACCACCGGCGGCGGGAGCAACAGCATCGGCTGCTCCGTGGACGCTGCAACGTGACCGTACACTGTACTAGGGAGGAGGGGGTGCGGGTCGCCCGTCGTCCCCAGGGGGTGCAATATGGGGTTAACCTTTACTTTGGGCATATGCACTGCCACTCACTGGCTGTCTGAAGTAAATATTTTGGAAGAAACAACGGGGACTCATTCACAATTGGTTTGAGCGTTTACAAACACAAATCTTACACAATCATTGCGCAAACCGTGCCGTCTAGTCGTCGCCTGAGTGCATTTTTTAGGGTTCCGTACCAAAATGGTAAAAAAGGAACCCTTATGGTGCGACTTCGTCTGTCTGTCTGTCACACCTGCGTATTTCAGCAACTACTGATGCTATCGACTTGAAATTTGGAACAGTTATAAAGAATGCTTGCCCAACTTTATTGCAAATGAAAAATTAAAAAAATATTTTTATTTTCATTGCAAAAGGTGGAGTGGGGGTCCAAAATTTTAAAATGGGGTTACTAGGGCAAGTGGCATAGCATATGAAAGGGCTAGATCTGCACATTTCAAAATATATTTTCATTTTATTTTATGTCTCACAGTTTTCGACATATGATGAAAAATGACTGAAAAAATACCATCCCCCCCCCCCCCTTATCTCCGAAGTTTGCGGAGCGAAAAATCTGAAATAATTAGAGCTGATAGGAATTGACCCAAATATTGCACCAAAAATAAAACGATGTTCCTAACTAGTACAGTTTTTTCAAAATCATCAAAATTCCTTGACAAACAAACTTAGTTATTCGGTCCGGTTTTTTTCACTTTATACGTCCAAAAATGATACGGAACCCTCGGTGCGCGAGTACGACTCGCACTTGGCCGGTTTTTGAAATAAGTATCGGCTATTTGCATTATACTATCACTAGACTAAGCGGTTTGAAATGCAGTTGTTCTCTTGTGTCAGTAAGAGCTATATCTACGGAAACATTATCACAAGTAAGAGCGCGGCCGCTTGCGCCGCGTGCGCCGGACCAACACTCAGCACCGTCACTAGAGAATACAATCCCGGGATCCCGAGATTCGGGATCCCGGGATCCCGACCGTTTTCTGGCCCCGAAAATCCCGGGACTGCACTTGGCTAATCTCGGGATTTTCGGGATTGCCACATACAAGTTTAGTTTATATGCCGTAGTCCGTTGCGCCTTGACGATAACCTTGCCTAGGTTATTTAATAGCATTTAATACATAACGACAAAAAACACTTTTAGATACGCCGTCAATGCCGTCATACGATACGTACTATTCACTACACAGGTACAGTCTTAACCCTCTATCACTCATGAACTCGGATTTAATTGATTTTTTGGATTGGAGATGATATCAAAAAAATTAAATACACGTATTTCTGGATTTTTTATTTTTTTAATTATTTGGAAACAAAATTACAAAAATAGGGAGTGTTGCTTTTAGGCAACACTGGGGTAAGTGGTCAAAATATTAATAGTACAGCAGCACAATAAAATGTTACGAAAAATTGAAGTTTCTAACGCAATTCTTGTTTTTCGTGTAGCATAAGGCTACCCCACATTTTTCACATACGTTAGGGGTAATTCCAACACAATTTGGAAACTTGCATCTGATTTTCTTATCAGACCATTGCGCTCAGTGCCCAATTTGGTCTTGCTGGACTGCTTTTGGAGGCACATGATGAGCAGGTCGTTTATGATTTTTGGTTTGAATCGCTCTCAAGCTACCGCCGACTAGATAAACTAAGTTTTTATCCATTTTTCAAAGGGTCACAGCAACTTTCAGAGGAAAAACTGCTGACAAAATCAAAATCGACGCCATCTTCACTATCTATATCATAATTTAGTGCAAAACAAAGGTCTTTGTCACCAAGGGGCTACTTACGAGACATCCTGGAACCAAAATAAACAATAATCAGCATAATAGGAATTAAACAAAATTTTACGCTTTTTGCCTGATGTAGCCTACGGGTAACAATAATTATTTACCAACAAAAACATAGTCAAACATGACAAGTATTCAAAAATAACGTTACATAATAAAGTTCAAACACTCACCTCTCCAATTGATCAAGATAATATACAAGAAACAAGCAGAACATTTTTTTATTATTTTTTTAAATCACGGTCAATCGCCACTTTTCGTAAATACCGAATGTCGAAACGCAAATCTCAATTTGTAACAAGTAGCGTCATCTAGTTGTAATTTTTGGTATTTATTTGTTATTTCGGAGTGTAGACTACGAGATACAATGCGCGATTACAATAAGAAATTAATTCTGTTAAATTTCGAGGCGTTGTTATGGTATGTTACCTACAGTCTACAATATGCTATAGAGGGTTAATATGTTTGTTGTAAACTTAGAAGGGACTTCCCCACTCTGAGTACTTCAATACAATACTCTTAAGGTAATTCCCCAATGAATGAACTAACGGGGGAATCACCCGATCATCTCTTATTATCATAATATTTTTGCGGGTATTTCCCGTCGGGGTTTCCCTGTACGAAAGTATTAAATATGCTACTTTTAAGGTGATTCCCCAAGTCCCCAACGAACCAACAGGGAAATCACCCGATCATCTCATATCATAGTATTGTTGCGGGTATTTTCCCGTCGGGGATTCCCTGTATGAAAGTATAAATATGCTAATCAGATTTTATTTTTTTCATTTATTATTCTGTCAGTGACGGGTTACGAAGGTTTCGTCATTTAAATTTAAAGTAAATTACCTGAAATTAAGTATTTCAAATGGCGGCAGACTTTGTTAAACATAAAAAAGACAGTGATGCGACGTCAGTGTGGAGTTATTTTTTAGTCGCGAAGGATGGGAATAGTGCTAAATGTAAGCGGTGCCCAGCCATTCTCAAGACTTTGGGTGGATCGACTAAGGGATTACATACACATTTGTTATCAAAACATAACATCAAGGTTATATCAGCTTCAACAAGTCAAGATTCTGAAAATATGAACACAGCTCCGCCGCCAACCAAGCGAAAGTTAGATGATTATTTTACTAAAAGTGCCGACGATAGCCTGGATGATGTTTTGGCAAGAATGGTTGCATTAGATGGATTTCCATTCAGTGTATTCATAGCTTCAGATGATTTGAGAAAATTGCTCTTAGCAAAATACCCGGATTTACCAAAGTCAGCCGTCACTGTTCGAAAACGTGTTATGAATTACAGTGAAAAAATCAAAAAGCAAGTAATTGCAGAATTGAAACAATTGAAAAGTGCAGGTGAAAGATTTAGTCTTTCTTTCGACGAGTGGACTTCAACTTCCAATAAACGATACATGGCTGTCAACGTTCATTCATATAAAAAATTTTGGAACTTAGGACTTGTTCCTATTTACGGAAGTATGACAGCTGAAAATTGTCTTCGTATATTGAAAGAGCGTCTCAGTGAATTTGATATTTCCCTGGAAACTGACATCGTGGCTATTGTAACCGATGGACCGAATGTTATGATAAAGGTGGGGCGGCTTGTTTGCACCGAACATCAACTGTGTCTCGCACATGGTATCAATTTGGCGGTCTGTGATGTGCTTTATGAAAAACATAATTATTTGCAACATAGCCCTACCTCAGATGATACTCTGAATGAACCAGCTGTTACTGTTGATTATATGGACGACAGCGATGATGAACACGATTTAGAAGACTTAGACTGTCCAGAATCAGGTTTAATCGTAATGTCACAAAATGATCTTGCGCCAGAACACGTACCAGAGTTAACACAATATGAAAATATTAATGAGCTGATAAAGAAAATCCGCAAAGTTGTAGTGTATTTCAAAAGATCACCATTAAAAAATGAAACAGTACTTCAAAAATATGTGAAAATTGAACATGGAAAAGAGCTGTCACTTCTTTTGGACTGTAAAACCAGATGGAATAGTCTTTTAACAATGCTGGAGCGATTTTATCTTTTAAAAGCATGCATTCAAAAAGCTCTTATAGATCTCAATCATCCAATTCGTTTAGAAGATGTTGATTTTGAATTGGTAAATAAAATTGTTGATGTGCTGACCCCAATTAAATTGACAGTAGAAGCAATCTGTAGGCGAGATGCTAATTTATGCACAGCTGATGCCGCTTTGAAATTTCTTATAAAACAACTGTCTAGCAAAAACTCAGCACTTGCCAAAAAAATGAAAACATCCTTAGTGGAACGTATAAAGCAACGATGAAGTGATAATTTAACTGGTGTATTGAATTATTTACAAAATCCACGAATGAATGATGAAAATCAGTTGTTATCGGATTTGGAATGGCATGACTTATTTCCAGTTCCGACACAGGCTATAGTGAGGAAGCAAATAAAGAGTATTGTTAAAAGACTTAATAGTCGAGATGACACAGAAGAAGAAGAAAGGTCAGGATCACAAATAGATGATGAGCTAAGGCCAGAAACCTCCCAACCCCAATTGACATTAAAGGAAAAGTTACAGCTGGAAATTAACAAGAGTATGAAATCCCCAGATCCTGATGTACAAGTACAAAATGAATTGGGGTTGGCAAATAGTATTAGACGTGAAATGAGTCTGTTCGAAAATGGAGGAGTTCGTGGATATCACTTAGAAACAGCATACAATTATCTATTGTCTATTCCTCCAACCAGCGTTGAACCTGAGCGAGCGTTTTCAGCTGCCGCTTATGTTGGCAATAAACTACGAAGCAGGCTTGGAAGTCAAACATTGGATGCTTTGATATTTCTGCGATTATATTTTCGAAATACTATAATTTTTTTGTTTTGTCTTTTTTATTTTCTTATTATTATTGTGATTTGTGTTGACTGTTGTGCAAAGACATTATAAAGTTTTTTAATTACTCAAGTTTTTTTTTAATTTGAGCCCAATTAGAAACCACATAGTCTAATCCCGGGATAGGCCCGGGATCCCGGGATTACGCTTCAAAAATCCCGTAATCCCGGGATTGAAAAACATGCTCGGGATTGTATTCTCTAACCGTCACTCGCGGCTCCGCTTTTATTGTACCCCTAGAAATGCAGTAAGCAAGCGTCGCGTCAGAGCTCGCCGCAGCTCTGTGCGAGAGGCTGTCGGCCGCAGCCAACATTATATATTTATTGGGCACAGGTAACAGTGGCGCGGATTTGTGTTTGCATACTCCGTGTAAAGGGCTACTTACAGTTGTCGCCGTCACCCCGGCACCCTGCAGCGAACGTCGCCACGAACAGCGCTATACATAGCATGGTTGTACAACAGCACACTACTGCTCAACCTGTACATAGGTACCTACAATACATGTAAAATATTAGCGACACTATTTAGTGTCGCTAATATTTTACTATAATAGTAAGTAGGTATTACACAAGCCACTCAGCCGATGCAACTCGCCGCTCTCATGAAACTAGCGCGCGCCGTTATCAACATGCCGTTATCAACATAAACACTTTACCTATGTGAGTGAGTGCGGCCAGCGATGTGACTGTGTGTATGCAACTGTGCATGAACTCGTCAAATAATTCACAATAATATAGATAAAAATATGTGACATACTTATAAGTATCTACCGTGAATGTGTTGGACTGGCTGGACGGCGTGAATGTGTTGGACTATCGGCGTTACGTCGTCGACACTAGACGCCGTGGAATTCGGCTGAGTTGCTCGTGTCACACGCGGGAAGCGACCTCCGTGAATGTACCAATGCAGGGTAAATTCTGGAATGGCCTTATGACGATAGCCGTTCCGAGCTTGTTGCCGGTGCTTTAACCGAATTAAATGCGGTGTTTTGTGAAGGGCTTGAGATTTATGAACGAAGTTCCTTATCGCGCGTTACGAAAGGGGGCTAGACGGTAAATATTAAGACGAAAATTTGGTAAAAGCTGGTAGTAAGCTATTGTAAGCCGTGCGGCGTGCGCCGCACGGCTTACAATACCTTACAGTTGTAACGACACTTTTTGCTAGAGTAAGCTATTGTGCGCCTGCCAGACTATGCTCCTTGCGCTGCTCATCGCTATGCTCCTCGCGCTGCCGTGATTTGCCGCGATGTTGCCCTCTCTGCCGGACGAGACAAGAGAGAGAGAGAGAGAGGACGAGGAGCATGACGTGTGGCATGACGAGTAATGTTGCCACACTATGTCTCTGCCTCCTTTCCTCGCTACTTCCCATGAAACTCGTCGAGGGTGTGGCAGGCGCATTGTAAACCGTGTGGCGCAGGGCTTACAATAGCTTACAGCTATTGTAAGCCGTGCGGCGTGCATGTGTGTGTGTGTGTGAGTGCGAGTGCGAGTGCGAATATATATATAAGGTCCTACCCTTCATACTCGAAATATTTTAAAAGGTACATCTGTAGTTGGTAAAGATGCCATACAAACGAAAAAAAAAATTGATTTGAGTATATTATATTTTTTATTTTTTAAATAAATTAATTTAAAATTATTTGAAACACATAAAAAATATTATTTTTAACATCCATTACGCTAGTTTTTACGTACCTTACTATTAATATTAGAAACAAGCGTAATGGATGTCAAAAATAGTATTTTTATGTGTCAAATAATTTATTTAAAATAATTTTATATTTAATTATCTAAAAAAAAATACTCAGATTAATTTTTTTTTCGTTTTTATGGCATCTTTACCATCTATAGATGTGCCTCTTAAAATATTTCGAGTATGAAGGGTAGGACCCTATACAGGGTTATTATAAATACCTTAGCTATTTTCACAGAACCTCTTCTAAATTAAATATACTTTTATTAGTATTTGTTTTCGAAAAAACAGATAATACGTTTTGAAGTTATCCAAAAAAGTAACGAACTTTATTGTCACAGCTCGTCGCATAACAAAAGGTACGTGGAGCGGTCATCGACCGCGCCCAGTGGCGGTAGGTAACTTATGCCGCCAGCCATGCCATTATCTTACCTACATAATTGTCATAAGGTGCAATTTTTCCTTCATACTTTTACGAACTTAGGACCGTCAAAATACAGTATTCTTTTTTGTATTTAAAAAATTGTAATCACATTAGTGCAATAATTAATAATCAATAAAAATCAAAATGAAAAAATAACGAAAATAAAGTCATTGATACCTTAACATTAACAATTGTTCGAAGTGGAGTCCACAGTACAATTCTCTAAGCACAGCCTTGCACGTTTGATAACGTTCGACCGTACCTTCGACCGTACCTCGTACCGACCTTACGAGCACTGCACTTTTTAGTCAAATGCACTAATAATTTTTAGTTTTAAGTCTAAACTTTGCAATACTTCACTGTAAACGAGGGAAACGATACATCTGTTAAAATCGTGTAAGTAGAAACGCGAGCGGTACGTAGGTAGGTATTCTAAAAAGTCCGATATGTTGCGGGGTGTAGGTACCCCGCAACATATCGAGGCATTGGCACTGAATCGCACTTGATGGTAGTGTTAATGAATCACGTGAGGGTTTCGGAATGACCAGTGACCACCAATGTTTTGTGACGAAAATGTTGGCATTTTGATGTTCTAATAACCTCACAGAAAGTCAAGGGATGCTCTCCGTTTTGTAGAACTTTCGAGCTTCGTAAAGACTTTCACCACTTTGTATGTACACTCTCCCCTTGCGTCGCTTACGAGTTACGTTAGATATCTACCTACACAACGTTTGGGCGGACATGAAGCGAAGGACACTGCACTTTGCAATAATCCAAGTTTCTTAGAGAATTCGGGACAATTATAATTATGACAAAAACGTAAAAAAACTAATTTTTCTTCACCAATGGGTTCTACATATTATCGATTGTGGTTCAGAGAAAAAGAAATAGGTAAGGCTTTTATTGCAGTGCAGTGCAGTGATAGCCTAGTCGATTAACCATGTGCCTCTCACGGCGAATGGTTCGAGTTCGATCCCGAGGCACGTACCGCTGACTTTTCGAAGTTCATGTGCGTATTAGAAATTAATTATCACTTGCTTTAACGGTGAAGGAAAACATCGTGAGGAAACCGGCATGTACTAGAACCAAAAATTCGAAGACATATGACGTCCACCAACCCGCACTGGGCCCGCGTGGTGGACTACGGCCCACTCCCTCTCACAGAGGGAGCCTGGGCCTGTGTCCCAGCAGTGAGAACATTATAGGCCGATTATGCTAAGGCTTTTATTATTGCCCTGTATACAACATAAAAAAAATGTGGTTATTTTCCCGCAGCAGAACAATTTGACCTCAGTAGTACTATCGAAACATACAGGATAACAGTTAAATTTAAAAAATTACCAGTTTTTTTTTTTTTTTTTCAAATTCCCCGTTTTTAAAACGGTCTAAAAAGTATAAAACAATTTCTAATGAAATAAAAAACGTGGGGCGCATCTAACAATTATGCGTCCTACATTTTTCATTTCATTAGAAATTATTTGACACTTTTTAGACCGTTTTAAAAATGTGGTTATTGAAAAAAAAATATTTTTTTTCTAATAATTATTAAAATTTAACCCTAGTATAGAGAATACAATCCCGGGATCCCGAGATTCGGGATCCCGGGATCCCGACCGTTTTCTGGCCCCGAAAATCCCGGGACTGCACTTGGCTAATCTCGGGATTTTCGGGATTGCCACATACAAGTTTAGTTTATATGCCGTAGTCCGTTGCGCCTTGACGATAACCTTGCCTAGGTTATTTAATAGCATTTAATACATAACGACAAAAAACACTTTTAGATACGCCGTCAATGCCGTCATACGATACGTACTATTCACTACACAGGTACAGTCTTAACCCTCTATCACTCATGAACTCGGATTTAATTGATTTTTTGGATTGGAGATGATATCAAAAAAATTAAATACACGTATTTCTGGATTTTTTATTTTTTTAATTATTTGGAAACAAAATTACAAAAATAGGGAGTGTTGCTTTTAGGCAACACTGGGGTAAGTGGTCAAAATATTAATAGTACAGCAGCACAATAAAATGTTACGAAAAATTGAAGTTTCTAACGCAATTCTTGTTTTTCGTGTAGCATAAGGCTACCCCACATTTTTCACATACGTTAGGGGTAATTCCAACACAATTTGGAAACTTGCATCTGATTTTCTTATCAGACCATTGCGCTCAGTGCCCAATTTGGTCTTGCTGGACTGCTTTTGGAGGCACATGATGAGCAGGTCGTTTATGATTTTTGGTTTGAATCGCTCTCAAGCTACCGCCGACTAGATAAACTAAGTTTTTATCCATTTTTCAAAGGGTCACAGCAACTTTCAGAGGAAAAACTGCTGACAAAATCAAAATCGACGCCATCTTCACTATCTATATCATAATTTAGTGCAAAACAAAGGTCTTTGTCACCAAGGGGCTACTTACGAGACATCCTGGAACCAAAATAAACAATAATCAGCATAATAGGAATTAAACAAAATTTTACGCTTTTTGCCTGATGTAGCCTACGGGTAACAATAATTATTTACCAACAAAAACATAGTCAAACATGACAAGTATTCAAAAATAACGTTACATAATAAAGTTCAAACACTCACCTCTCCAATTGATCAAGATAATATACAAGAAACAAGCAGAACATTTTTTTATTATTTTTTTAAATCACGGTCAATCGCCACTTTTCGTAAATACCGAATGTCGAAACGCAAATCTCAATTTGTAACAAGTAGCGTCATCTAGTTGTAATTTTTGGTATTTATTTGTTATTTCGGAGTGTAGACTACGAGATACAATGCGCGATTACAATAAGAAATTAATTCTGTTAAATTTCGAGGCGTTGTTATGGTATGTTACCTACAGTCTACAATATGCTATAGAGGGTTAATATGTTTGTTGTAAACTTAGAAGGGACTTCCCCACTCTGAGTACTTCAATACAATACTCTTAAGGTAATTCCCCAATGAATGAACTAACGGGGGAATCACCCGATCATCTCTTATTATCATAATATTTTTGCGGGTATTTCCCGTCGGGGTTTCCCTGTACGAAAGTATTAAATATGCTACTTTTAAGGTGATTCCCCCAGTCCCCAACGAACCAACAGGGAAATCACCCGATCATCTCATATCATAGTATTGTTGCGGGTATTTTCCCGTCGGGGATTCCCTGTATGAAAGTATAAATATGCTAATCAGATTTTATTTTTTTCATTTATTATTCTGTCAGTGACGGGTTACGAAGGTTTCGTCATTTAAATTTAAAGTAAATTACCTGAAATTAAGTATTTCAAATGGCGGCAGACTTTGTTAAACATAAAAAAGACAGTGATGCGACGTCAGTGTGGAGTTATTTTTTAGTCGCGAAGGATGGGAATAGTGCTAAATGTAAGCGGTGCCCAGCCATTCTCAAGACTTTGGGTGGATCGACTAAGGGATTACATACACATTTGTTATCAAAACATAACATCAAGGTTATATCAGCTTCAACAAGTCAAGATTCTGAAAATATGAACACAGCTCCGCCGCCAACCAAGCGAAAGTTAGATGATTATTTTACTAAAAGTGCCGACGATAGCCTGGATGATGTTTTGGCAAGAATGGTTGCATTAGATGGATTTCCATTCAGTGTATTCATAGCTTCAGATGATTTGAGAAAATTGCTCTTAGCAAAATACCCGGATTTACCAAAGTCAGCCGTCACTGTTCGAAAACGTGTTATGAATTACAGTGAAAAAATCAAAAAGCAAGTAATTGCAGAATTGAAACAATTGAAAAGTGCAGGTGAAAGATTTAGTCTTTCTTTCGACGAGTGGACTTCAACTTCCAATAAACGATACATGGCTGTCAACGTTCATTCATATAAAAAATTTTGGAACTTAGGACTTGTTCCTATTTACGGAAGTATGACAGCTGAAAATTGTCTTCGTATATTGAAAGAGCGTCTCAGTGAATTTGATATTTCCCTGGAAACTGACATCGTGGCTATTGTAACCGATGGACCGAATGTTATGATAAAGGTGGGGCGGCTTGTTTGCACCGAACATCAACTGTGTCTCGCACATGGTATCAATTTGGCGGTCTGTGATGTGCTTTATGAAAAACATAATTATTTGCAACATAGCCCTACCTCAGATGATACTCTGAATGAACCAGCTGTTACTGTTGATTATATGGACGACAGCGATGATGAACACGATTTAGAAGACTTAGACTGTCCAGAATCAGGTTTAATCGTAATGTCACAAAATGATCTTGCGCCAGAACACGTACCAGAGTTAACACAATATGAAAATATTAATGAGCTGATAAAGAAAATCCGCAAAGTTGTAGTGTATTTCAAAAGATCACCATTAAAAAATGAAACAGTACTTCAAAAATATGTGAAAATTGAACATGGAAAAGAGCTGTCACTTCTTTTGGACTGTAAAACCAGATGGAATAGTCTTTTAACAATGCTGGAGCGATTTTATCTTTTAAAAGCATGCATTCAAAAAGCTCTTATAGATCTCAATCATCCAATTCGTTTAGAAGATGTTGATTTTGAATTGGTAAATAAAATTGTTGATGTGCTGACCCCAATTAAATTGACAGTAGAAGCAATCTGTAGGCGAGATGCTAATTTATGCACAGCTGATGCCGCTTTGAAATTTCTTATAAAACAACTGTCTAGCAAAAACTCAGCACTTGCCAAAAAAATGAAAACATCCTTAGTGGAACGTATAAAGCAACGATGAAGTGATAATTTAACTGGTGTATTGAATTATTTACAAAATCCACGAATGAATGATGAAAATCAGTTGTTATCGGATTTGGAATGGCATGACTTATTTCCAGTTCCGACACAGGCTATAGTGAGGAAGCAAATAAAGAGTATTGTTAAAAGACTTAATAGTCGAGATGACACAGAAGAAGAAGAAAGGTCAGGATCACAAATAGATGATGAGCTAAGGCCAGAAACCTCCCAACCCCAATTGACATTAAAGGAAAAGTTACAGCTGGAAATTAACAAGAGTATGAAATCCCCAGATCCTGATGTACAAGTACAAAATGAATTGGGGTTGGCAAATAGTATTAGACGTGAAATGAGTCTGTTCGAAAATGGAGGAGTTCGTGGATATCACTTAGAAACAGCATACAATTATCTATTGTCTATTCCTCCAACCAGCGTTGAACCTGAGCGAGCGTTTTCAGCTGCCGCTTATGTTGGCAATAAACTACGAAGCAGGCTTGGAAGTCAAACATTGGATGCTTTGATATTTCTGCGATTATATTTTCGAAATACTATAATTTTTTTGTTTTGTCTTTTTTATTTTCTTATTATTATTGTGATTTGTGTTGACTGTTGTGCAAAGACATTATAAAGTTTTTTAATTACTCAAGTTTTTTTTTAATTTGAGCCCAATTAGAAACCACATAGTCTAATCCCGGGATAGGCCCGGGATCCCGGGATTACGCTTCAAAAATCCCGTAATCCCGGGATTGAAAAACATGCTCGGGATTGTATTCTCTACCCTAGTACTATCGAAAGTTCGAAACTTTCGATAGTACTACTTAGGGCAAATCGTTGTGCCGCGGGAAAACAACCACTAAAAGAAGGTCACCAATCGTCCAAACAATTTTGGCTAAACTTGTACCGCAAGGTACACGTGCATCAAATCGTAGAGAAAAAATATAGGAATTAGAATATCACTGTATTTTATTCAATAATTCACTATAAACCATTGAATAAGTAATTTAAAGTTTAAAACACTTGTAACACAATTAAATCATATGGCAACATTACATAAGCACGTGCAAGCATGGTGAAATGTATCTCGATTTAGTTATCGATTATTGAATGTGTTACTATTTTTAGTAATTATTTAATTCAACGTTTACTGATCGCAATTGTGTATAATTTTATTACTAAAAATCATATTTTTTAAAGTAATGATTAAAATAACTAAAAACACAACTATTTTTCTGTTAATCTGCAGTTGAAAAAGTTGACATTAGTAACAAATGTTACCTAATCGATTAATTTACTAAAAAGTCATTTCCGCTTAGTGTTATCTTTGCACATCACTGTTATTTATGACAAAATAATGTTATTTGTAGTGATTAAAAACTCTCTGTTGTTTGTTTTCATTCCGTTCAATTCTGTTCGTTTCTGCGTTCCGGGGTGTTTCTGCTGTTCGTTTATGTTGTGTATATTGTTTGATAACTTGGCTATTCTTTATTATAGTGGCGTAGTCTAAACAGCTTTAATAAAAGCCACTGGTAAGTATCTTTTGCAATGTCAATAACGAAAGCACATAGAACTCGCGGCGAATATTTTCAAATTGTGTTATGCCAGTTTCACACACTTGGCATTTGCCGTAAACTTGACATCATGACATCAACATCTTGTCAAATGCACTGAACGTGTGGATTCATTGCAAGCGTTTTCTGCAAGCTTCTTTTGATTTGTGCACAAAACCGTAAACGGCAAACCCATGTTTAGTTTGATTAGTAATATTAGATGTCTGCAGTTTTGTCAAGGTTTTACCTAAGTGTGGAACTGTGGATACGGCATTAGTTAGTTGACAGATAGTTGTATACACAGTGACATTTCCATCGCTTTCATCCTGCGATGAAATTATGATGATGATGATGATGATGATGATGATGATGATGATGATGATGATGATGATGATGATGATGACGACGACGACGACGACGACGACGACGACGACGACGACGACGACGACGACGACGACGACGACGACGACGACGACGACGACGACGACGACGACGACGACGACGACGACGACGACGACGACGACGACGACGACGACGACGACGACGACGACGACGACGACGACGACGACGACGACGACGACGACGACGACGACGACGACGACGACGACGACGACGATTATTATCATCCAACACCATCGTCGTCGTCATCACCCAACAACAATCATCATGATCATCCATCATCACCCAGTATCCATCATCATCATCCATCATCATAATCCACCATAATCATCATCATCCATCATCACCCATCATCATTCATCATCATCCATCATCATCATCATCCATCATCATCCATCATCATCCATTATCATCATCATCATCATCCATCACCATCATCCATCATCATCATCATCCATCATCCATCATCATCCATCATCATCATCATCCATCATCATCATCATCCATCATCATCATCATCCATCATCATCATCATCCATCATCACCCAATATCCATCATCATCATCCATCATCATCCATCATCATAATCCACCATAATCATCATCATCCATCATCACCCGTCATCATTCATCATCATCCATCATCATCATCATCCATCATCACCCAATATCCATCATCATCATCCATCATCATCCATCATCATAATCCACCATCATCATCATCCATCATCATCCATCATCATCGTCCATCATCATCATCCATCATCATCATCCATCATCATCATCATCATCATCATCATCATCATCATCCACCATCATCATCCATCATCATCATCTTTCATCATCCATTATTATCCAACACCATCCATTATCATTCATCATCATCCATCATCACCCAACATCCATCATCATCATCCATCATCATCCATCATCATCATCCATCATCATCATCATCCATCATCACCCAACAACAATCATCATGATCATCCATCATCATCATCCATCATCATCTATCATCACACATCATCATCCATCATCACCCAACATCCATCATCATCATCCATCATCATCCATCATCATCCATCATCATCCATCATCATCCATCATCATCATCCATCATCATCATCATCCATCATCACCTAATTAGAGAATACAATCCCGGGATCCCGAATCTCGGGATCCCGGGATCCCGACCGTTTTCTGGCCCCGAAAATCCCGGGACTGCACTTGGCTAATCTCGGGATTTTCGGGATTGCCACATACAAGTTTAGTTTATATGCCGTAGTCCGTTGCGCCTTGACGATAACCTTGCCTAGGTTATTTAATAGCATTTAATACATAACGACAAAAAACACTTTTAGATACGCCGTCAATGCCGTCATACGATACGTACTATTCACTACACAGGTACAGTCTTAATATGTTTGTTGTAAACTTAGAAGGGACTTCCCCACTCTGAGTACTTCAATACAATACTCTTAAGGTAATTCCCCAATTAATGAACTAACGGGGGAATCACCCGATCATCTCTTATTATCATAATATTTTTGCGGGTATTTCCCGTCGGGGTTTCCCTGTACGAAAGTATTAAATATGCTACTTTTAAGGTGATTCCCCAAGTCCCCAACGAACCAACAGGGAAATCACCCGATCATCTCATATCATAGTATTGTTGCGGGTATTTTCCCGTCGGGGATTCCCTGTATGAAAGTATAAATATGCTAATCAGATTTTATTTTTTTCATTTATTATTCTGTCAGTGACGGGTTACGAAGGTTTCGTCATTTAAATTTAAAGTAAATTACCTGAAATTAAGTATTTCAAATGGCGGCAGACTTTGTTAAACATAAAAAAGACAGTGATGCGACGTCAGTGTGGAGTTATTTTTTAGTCGCGAAGGATGGGAATAGTGCTAAATGTAAGCGGTGCCCAGCCATTCTCAAGACTTTGGGTGGATCGACTAAGGGATTACATACACATTTGTTATCAAAACATAACATCAAGGTTATATCAGCTTCAACAAGTCAAGATTCTGAAAATATGAACACAGCTCCGCCGCCAACCAAGCGAAAGTTAGATGATTATTTTTGATATTTCTGCGATTATATTTTCGAAATACTAAATAGTATATTTATGTTGTCTTTTTAATTTCTTGCAAAAGTATAATTTTTTTGTTTTGTCTTTTTTATTTTCTTATTATTATTGTGATTTGTGTTGACTGTTGTGCAAAGACATTATAAAGTTTTTTAATTACTCAAGTTTTTTTTTAATTTGAGCCCAATTAGAAACCACATAGTCTAATCCCGGGATAGGCCCGGGATCCCGGGATTACGCTTCAAAAATCCCGTAATCCCGGGATTGAAAAACATGCTCGGGATTGTATTCTCTAATCATCATCCATCATCATCATCATCATCATCATCATCATCATCATCCATCACCATCATCCATCATCATCATCATCATCCATCATCATCATCCATCATCATCATCATCCATCATCATCATCATCCATCATCATCATCATCCATCATCATCATCATCCATCATCATCATCATCCATCATCATCATCATCCATCATCACCCAATATCCATCATCATCATCCATCATCATCCATCATCATAATCCACCATAATCATCATCATCCATCATCACCCGTCATCATTCATCATCATCCATCATCGTCATCATCCATCATCACCCAATATCCATCATCATCATCCATCATCATCCATCATCATAATCCACCATCATCATCATCCATCATCATCCATCATCATCGTCCATCATCATCATCCATCATCATCATCCATCATCATCATCATCATCATCATCATCCATCATCAACCATCATCATCCATCATCATCCATCATCATCCATCATCATCATCTTTCATCATCCATTATTATCCAACACCATCCATTATCATTCATCATCATCCATCATCACCCAACATCCATCATCATCATCCATCATCATCCATCATCATCATCCATCATCATCATCATCCATCATCACCCAACATCAATCATCATGATCATTCATCATCATCATCCATCATCATCTATCATCACACATCATCATCCATCATCACCCAACATCCATCATCATCATCCATCATCATCCATCATCATCCATCATCATCCATCATCATCCATCATCATCCATCATCATCCATCATCATCCATCATCATCCATCATCATCCATCATCATCCATCATCATCATCATCATCATCCATCACCATCATCCATCATCATCATCATCCATCATCATCATCATCCATCATCATCATCATCCATCATCATCATCATCCATCATCATCATCATCCATCATCATCATCATCCATCATCACCCAATATCCATCATCATCATCCATCATCATCCATCATCATAATCCACCATAATCATCATCATCCATCATCACCCGTCATCATTCATCATCATCCATCATCATCATCATCCATCATCAACCAATATCCATCATCATCATCCATCATCATCCATCATAATAATCCACCATCATCATCATCATCCATCATCATCCATCATCATCGTCCATCATCATCATCCATCATCATCATCCATCATCATCATCATCATCATCATCATCCATCATCAACCATCATCATCAATCATCATCCATCATCATCATCTTTCATCATCCATAATCATCCATTATTACCCAACACCATCCATTATCATCCATCATCATCCATCATCATCATCATCATCATCCATCACCATCATCCATCATCATCATCATCATCAATCATCATCATCCATCATCATCATCATCCATCATCATCATCATCCATCATCATCATCATCCATCATAATCATCCATCATCATCATCATCATCATCATCATCCATCATCAACCATCATCATCCATCATCATCCATCATCATCCATCATCATCATCTTTCATCATCCATAATCATCCATTATTATCCAACAGCATCCATTATCATTCATCATCATCCATCATCACCCAACATCCATCATCATCATCCATCATCATCCATCATCATCATCATCATCCATCATCACCCAACATCAATCATCATGATCATCCATCATCATCATCGATCATCATCTATCATCACACATCATCATCCATCATCACCCAACATCCATCATCATCATCCATCATCATCATCCATCATCATCATCATCATCCATCATCACCCAACATCAATCATCATGATCATCCATCATCATCATCCATCATCATCTATCATCACACATCATCATCCATCATCACCCATCATCCATCATCATCCATCATCACCCATCATCATTCATCATCATCCATCATCATCATCATCCATCATCATCATCATCCATCATCATCATCATCCATCATCATCCATCATCATCATCCATCATCATAATCCACCATAATCATCATCATCCATCATCATCCATCATCACCCATCATCATTCATCATCATCCATCATCATCATCATCCATCATCATCATCATCCATCATCATCATCCATCATCATCCATCATCACCCATCATCATTCATCATCATCCATCATCACCCAACATCCATCATCATCATCATCCATCATCACCCAACATCCATCATCATCATCATCCATCATCATCATCATCCATCATCATCATCATTCATCATCACCCAATATCCATCATTATCATCCATCATCATCCATCATCATAATCCACCATAATCATCATCATCCATCATCATCCATCATCATCATCCACCATCATCATCATCATCCATCATCATCATCCATCATCATCATCCATCATCATCATCCATCACCATCATCCATCATCATCCATCATCATCCATCATCATCATCATCACCCATCATCATCATCATCACCCATCATCATTCATCATCATCCATCACCATCATCCATCATCATCATCCATCATCATCCATCACCATCCATCATCCATCATAATCCATCATCCATCATCATCCATCATCACAATCCATCATCATCCATTATCATCCATCACCATCCATCATCAGTGCAAGTTTCATCAAAATCGGCTATGCTCAGGTTAGGTTATGCTCAGGTTAGGTTATGCTCAGGTTAGGTTATGCTCAGGTTAGGTTATGCTCAGGTTAGGTTATGCTCAGGTTAGGTTATGCTCAGGTTAGGTTATGCTCAGGTTAGGTTATGCTCAGGTTAGGTTATGCTCAGGTTAGGTTATGCTCAGGTTATGTTATGCTCAGGTTAGGTTATGCTCAGGTTAGGTTATGCTCAGGTTAGGTTATGCTCAGGTTAGGTTATGCTCAGGTTAGGTTATGCTCAGGTTAGGTTATGCTCAGGTTAGGTTATGCTCAGGTTAGGTTATGCTCAGGTTAGGTTATGCTCAGGTTAGGTTAGGTTAGGTTAGGTGAGGTTAGGTTAGGTTAGGTTTTTTTTTTTTTTTTTTTTTTTTTTTTTTTTTTTTTTTTTTTTAATCTTCTACCTCCAACAAGATCGGAGTCTATGTCTGTCTACGTAACTCTTTCGTACCAGTTCTCACTTTTATGCCTCTCGTACTTTCATTCTTCATCCTTTATCTTTCTTTCATTCATCCTCATTCTTCTCTTCGATGGGTGGGGTTCCCAACTATTCTATTCCTTTCCATATATCTATCCTTGTTTATTTATTTTCTATTTAGGGTTAAAGAAAACAGTGACACAGTATTTATTTGACAATATTTAGACATTCTTACTTTCTCTAGGCTTATTCTATTTTACACTTTTTAAAACGTTTCTTAACTTATGCTCTTATGCTCATTTCTTAGTTAAACAATAGTTCTTATCTATCTTATTTATTCCTACACAATTTTCCTATCTAATTATACTAGTTAACAATTTATTTACTATCTTTATTATTCTTACTTAGGGGGGAGCTTATGCTCATTTCTTACTTAAGCAATAGTGCTTTATCTATCTTATTATATTTCTGTACCATTTTCCTATCTAGTTTTACACTAATTAACAATTTTTAATTCCTATCCTTATTACAGTAGGGGGGAGCAGTTCTTAGTTGTTTATTTACTTATTCTAGCAAATTCATTACAATATACTTCTTATTTACTATTGGCCTTAATATTATACAGCTTATTATGTGCTATGCTATTCACTAATATAATGCACTATACTATGATAGCATAATTTTCTTAACCTGTTTTATTTCTTTCTATTACTTTTTTAATAATGCTTTTACAGTAGTCAACCAATATTTCTGCATCTTTACTGGTCATTATGTCCTTTATGCTACTAGGTGTGATTTGCGTACCCAATATGTTTTCTGCGGTAAAACGGTGTTTGGCAAATTGTGGGCAATCAAACAATATGTGCGGGACCGTCTCCCTTGCGTCCGGGTCGCAGATGCACGATGGACTCTCCTTGCGCTTAAAGCGGTTCAAGTACTCGGAGAATCCACCGTGCCCTGTCATTATCTGGGTATTTAAGCTGCTAGTTCCCAGTTTGCGGATTACGCCGTAGGCTACCCGCACATCCGGGAAGAACAGCTTGGTGACGGCTGCAGTATCACTAGTTTGATACCTTCGATTCCACTCATCAAGCGTTGCTACGCGTATGCTACGCTTAATAAATGAAATCGGACACTGATCGTAATCAGGTTTTCTTTTGGGATTCTCAGCGGCTTCTTTTGCGAGCTGGTCAGCTCTTTCGTTCCCAGGCAATCCTACGTGAGCCTTGATCCAGAACAAGCTTATAGCTTTGCTCTGGCGGGATGCAGACCTTATATTATCCCTGGCTTCTATCGCAAGAGGATGGTGAGAACCGGGGTTTGTTATTGTCTGAAGAGCTGCCATCGAGTCGCTGAAAATCCCAAAAGAAGATGCTCTGATCTTTGTCACCTCCCTAGTAGCCCTTTCTATTGCAAGGAGCTCGGCTTGATATACCGTGCAGTACTTCGCCAGGGTAAGTTTGAGTGCTCTGGTCTCAGCCTCGCTGTTCCATATTGACAGCGAGGCGCCAACCCCTCCTCCGAGCTTGCTCCCGTCCGTGAAAATGCGGATGTCGGGATTGGTGATATTATCCAGTTGGTCCTGGTTTTCTATGCTATCAAACCGCAGGATGTCGCGCTCTGCGGGATGGGGATCCCCTATTGCTGCCGACATTCGCTCGACCTCCCTGTCTCGCAGCACCGCCTGGGGCACCCCCCTCCTGGCCTCATACAACAGTGCAGCCTCGCGCACTCGGAGGTCAAGAGGGAGGATCCCAGACAGCACTAGTGCTGAGCACAGGGAGACCGTGCGATATGCCTTGCACATCTTTTGGGCGATTCCACGTTGGACGGTTGCAAGCTGTCTTATTACCCCCAGTTTCTTAGCGGCTGGTGCCCATACGCTAGCAGCGTAAAGTATTATGGGCTCTACGGTTGCCACATAAATTACCCGGATGACCTCTGGATGTAGCCCCCAACTCACCCTGGCGGCCCTACACAACTGTTTATGTATTGCAATTGCCTTCCTGCAAACGAGCGAGACGTGTGTATTAAATGTTAATTTCTCGTCGATAGTCACTCCGAGGAGCTTTATTTCCTTCGACATGCCAATGCTGATCCCACCCATGCTCAGGCGTGGTGTGTCATACTTTAACTTCCTCGTAACGACCATGGCGGTCGTTTTGTGTGGTGCGAATTTAAGTTTATTTTCGACCCCCCACGCCAGAACATGACTGAGAGCAGCATTTGCACTTGTCTCCAACTCTTGCGCGGTCTCCCCGTCAAAGACCAAAAGCACATCATCCGCAAACGCCTGAATATAATGGCCACTAGCCTCAACCGTTTTTAGGAGGGGGTCTAGGAGCAAATTCCACAGGATTGGGCCCCCGATTGAGCCCTGGACGCAGCCCTTGTTTGTGCCCTTGCTAAATTCTTCCCCACCGTACCTGAGTGACACTTTCCGATTTCTAAGGTAGCTGTCCATGACCCGCCTGAGATTTATGGGAACTTTTTCCTCCGCCAGACGGACCCTTATTGCTGGCCACCAGGCACTGTCGAAGGCTCCCTCTATGTCCAGAGATACGAGCGTTAGCATTCTTTTTTGTGCTAGTTTCTCGTTTATATGCTGCATAAGGGCATAGAGGGAGTCTTCGGTGCTCTTTTGGTTAGGTTAGGTTAGGTTAGGTTAGGTTAGGTTAGGTTAGGTTAGGTTAGGTTAGGTTAGGTTAGGTTAGGTTAGGTTTTTTTTTTTTTTTTTTTTTTTTTTTTTTTATTTTGACTGCTTTTCCCCGTTCGGAAAACGAGACCTTTTTATTCTAAATAGCTCATTCATACTAGTTCTCGCGTCTATTCATCTCGCACTTTCAAGCATAAGGCAGTATTCTTCTTTCATCCATCATCTTGCACACTTGGCCAGGTGGGATTCCCGGTAAATGTTTACTTTTTAAAAGTTACAAAAATGGGCATTTTTTCACGGAATTTTTGGACCTATTTTGGTTTTATTTCCTAAATTTATTCAAAATTTATTACTTACTTTATTTATGAAGCTATTTACTGTTAACTTAGGATATTTTACTGTTATTTCATATTATACTATTTACTTTTAAAACTTTACAATTACTAATTCTTTAACTAATTTTCTATACATTAAATTTCTTGTTAATTTAACACCGGATTGAACCCTTAACTATATCTTATACTCACTTTGTTGGGGTGCATGTGTCGTTTTGGTGTTGTTTTGTGTGCGTTTTGTTGTGTGTATGCTGTTTTAGATACCGTCGTATATTTATAAAATATATGTTGTGTATCGGTGTGTTTTGTTCCGGTTTCCGTCACTTTGTTTCCGCTTTTGTTTTCCAGTTTTCTGTACTCCCGGTTTGTGTTTGTGTATGTCGTGTTGGTGTTTGTATGTATGCTGCTTGTGATACCATCGTATATTTTTCAAAATATATGTTGTGTATCGGTGTGTTTTGTTCCGGTTTCCATCACTTTGTTTCCGCTTTTGTTTTCCTGTTTTCTGTACTCCCGGTTTGTGTTTGTGCATGTCGTGTTGGTGTTTGTGTGTATGTTGCTCTGATATCATCGTATATTTTTTATAATATATTTTGTATATCTGTGTGTTTATGCATGTCGTGTTGGTGTTTGTGTGCGTGTTGTGCTTGGTACAGTAATATATTCTTATAATATATGTGTATCTGAGCACTCCTGTCGTGTCTGTGTCTATATGTGTTATTGTGTGTATTACGTGTCTCCCAACTCGTGAGTTACGGATAAGCCGTATTCGCGCGGGCCAGGTAGTCCCATTTTTGCCTAACAGGGCACTCTGCGCTGAATGCGTTGTGGTCGGTTTTTTGCTGCCTTGAGTGTGAGCAGTTGCAGCACTGCGGTAGGTTTCCCGCAATGAAGTCTGCGCATTTTTCGCGCAGATGCGGTCCGCCGCAGTGGCTGCACCTGTCCACACCCTCAGTGCAAAATTTCCGACCGTGCCCAAACGCGAGGCATTTTGTGCATTGGATGAGCGGGGACTGATCCTCTACCCTGACCCTTTGCAGGTCAAGATAGAGGGCACCAGCCTCCGTCATCCTCTGCCATACTACTGGTCCTACCTGGACCACGACATGCGCAGTTTTCGGGTTCTTTGTTCTTTTTTTGAATTTGATTTTAATTTCCTGGTCTCTTTCGTTTAATCCCATAAATATATCTCTGTTTTGGGAGTGTAGCGCCTCAACCATTCCGTCGTCGTCGCTGTCCAAAAAGACATCTTTAAGGACGACGAGCGGATTTTTGTTGGTCATGTGCGCTACCACTAGCCCATCATCCTGACTCCCTATCCTGTCCTTGATTTTTTGCAGGTCCGCTTCCGTATCGCACCCCAGGATTACGGTTTGATTCTTGGCCTTCCGTATTCGGCTGATCTTCAGGCCAGTTGACCTGGCATCGACCGCCGTCTTCACTCTCGCAAGCACCTCGTCGGCAGTCTCAAGACCGCCTTCGAGGGTGACCGCTATTGAGTGAAGCGCCGGTCGATGCCAGGGTTTGGTTGCCGCAACGTTGGCATACGACCGCACGTCAGTTTTGGGCTCGCTGGCTTCTCGCGATAAGGCTTCCCTTATCTTACCGGTACTGGCAGCGACCTCACCGGCAACGTCACCGACCCTGTCCTCGAGGTTAGCCGCGGCGCGACCGATGGTGTTCACCCCCTCTATTATCTTGTCCAGGTTTACATTTACCACATCGATCCCGTCGCTGACCACGTCGACCTTGTCGATGACCTTGTCGATGATATCGGAGCCACTATCGGAACAATGAATCATCATGTCCTGGAAGCCTTTCTCGATTTTCTCTTCGAGGTCGCTGAGCCGCACCTTTATGCTAGCCTCCACCTTTCCTAGCCTCTCCAAGGTTTCCTGCGAAGATTCGGGTGTAGGCCTGGTTTTTTGTTCTGCCGGTGGGACTGTTTTTGGTGCTGCTTCCAGGACGCTCATTCGCTTGCTCAGTTCGAAGAGGGTCCGCAGGCATTTGTCTGACTGGGTCTCCAGGTAGATCTTTATGTCTCTCCTCATCTGAGGGTAATCTTTCACTCTAGTCGGGATGTCTTCGAACGTCTTCATGATCTCCTGGAGAAGCTTATCGTTTGACAAAGCGGCATATATGTCGGCCTGCTTTTCGTAAGCCTCCATAATGTCCACGGACCTCCTCTTTCGTTCCGGCCTGCGAATGAACGTCCTGGCGGCATTCAGCGCCTGTCCAGTCGGGCTAGGGGTGGTGATGGGAGCAGTAGCTCCAGCGGATCCCGTCGACGACGACAGTGGTGTTTCCACTGCCTTCGTTAGGGTCTCTCGGGTGGCGTCACTAGTGCCGAACTTCAGGGATATCCCCTTCGGCACTTCGCGCACGCCCGAGGGTCCCCCGTTTCGCGGGTGGATAGGCGACGTCGATTCTTGAGTTCCGCTGGAGCCAGCTCTTGACCCTTTCCCTTTTGCTGGGGTGCGGATTCCGAACATTTTGTTCTTCGCGTGTGTGTAAAGGGCACAGCGAAGAAAACGGGGAGTTTGTCCAAAGTGTCCGTCTGACCCTGTATAAAGGGGTCAGCGTGTAAGTACAACCTAACCTGCAACGTGTATAAGGCGTTGTCACTAACCGGTGTCACAATCAATATCAATATAATTAACTTATTTACTGACGTGTAAATGGCGTCTCTATTAAAACTTCTTTTAAATAAGCGTCAAATTTCTTAAACTAAAAGACGTGTATATGGCGTCACTACTATCTAGATTAAAAGGGGAAGAGTCTATTAGCGTCGTTTATTTTATGCCTATTTTTATTTGTGTTTTAATTATTATGGTCAAAAACAGGGTGTATAGTCCCTTTGGCTTGTCAGAATTCCCGTAGAGGGGTTGTACGTGTGTCACCATAAATTTGGTAACAGATTTCCCAAATAAAATTTTTTTTTTTTTGTCACCTCAATCCAGGTTTACCACCCTAGCCACTACAGGGAGGGTGGGCGGGGTCGTTCAAAACAATATTATTTAATTCCAGGTGTTTCCCGGACGCTATCCCGACGTTCGAGGTGTCAGGGGATGCGGCTCGACGCGGCCTATCCAGGGGTATGAAAATCTAGGTAAGTACTGTGAAAATTTGGAAAATTTTGAAGGAAAAACTGTTTTTTGTAGTAAAAATTACACCCTGAATCTACGTTAGAAACTTTTTACAGCCCTTACAGGTCCCGAAACGTGCACCCGGACGAAGCCCTGACAGGTACGCAACGTTTGTGCTATAAGGGATCCCGAGGGAAGCGACTATTGTTTTACAATTAAATATATAAGCAAAAAATTTTGAAGAAAATATTTACGTAAAGTGTTTGAAAATCGACTTTTTTATTTTTGCACCCTGGATGACGGGGATGCTTCTAGGGGTTGGTGGGAGCCTAGAAACGATCAAAAACGCCGAAAACCGCGTGTAAAAAGGACTCCTAGTCGTCAAATTATCTACGAACGTGTGTTTTACTCGTCCACTAAGGTAAGTTTTTGCAGTAGCAATAATGTATGGAATAACAATATTATTATTTAATTTCAGGTGTTTCCCGGACGCTATCCCGACGTTCGAGGTGTCAGGGGATGCGGCTCGACGCGGCCTATCCAGGGGTGTGAGAATCAAAGGTAGGTTCAATGGAAATTTTGAAAAATTTTCGTGAAAAACTGTTTTTTGTATAAGATTTTAACACTGAAACTACTTTAAATAATTTTTACAACCCTTACAGGTCCCGAAACGTGCACCAGAACGTGGCCCTGCCAGGTACTCAACGTTTCTGCTATAGGGGATCCCGAGGGAAGCGACTACTGTTTAGAAATTAGAGATTTAAGGTGAAAAATTTTGAAAAAATATTTACGCAAAGGGTTTGAAAATGGACTTTTTTAATTTTGCACCCTGGATGACGGGGATGCTTCTAGGGGTTAGGTGGAGCCTAGAAACGAACCTGGACGCCGAAAACCGTTTGAAAATGTGACTCCTAGTCGTAGATATATCAACGGTTAGGTTAGGTTAGGTTAGGTTAGGTTAGGTTAGGTTAGGTTAGGTTAGGTTAGGTTAGGTTAGGTTAGGTTAGGTTAGGTTAGGTTAGGTTAGGTTAGGTTAGGTTAGGTTAGGTTAGGTTAGGTTTTTTTTTTTTTTTTTTTTTTTTTTTTTTTTTTTTTTTTTTTTTTTTTTTTTTTTTTTTTTTTTTTTTTTTTTTTTTTATACTACTACCTCCAACGAAATCGGAGTCTATGCCTGTCTATATTACTCTTACATACCAGTTCTCGCATTCATGCTTCTCGTACTTTCATTCCTCATCCTTGATCTTTCTTATACTCGTCATCATTCTTTCTTTAATGGGTGGGATTCCCAACTATCTTATTTCTTTTAACTATCTAACTATACTTATTCATTCTTTCCTTAGGGTTCTACAGTGAAACAGTGAGACAATTTTTTATTTAACAAAATCTTACATTTCATCTTATTCTAAGCTATAACTATTTTACACTTTGTAATATTTCTTAGCTTATATTTAGTTTTTACTATTACATTATTTCTTATCTAGCTTATTCTATTTACTTACATTATTATTTCTTATCTTATATTATACTATTTAACATTTTTAATTTCTATCCTTCTCTTCTTTGGAGAAAGGGGAGCAGTTCTTACTTATTTATTTATTCTTATTCTAGATGATACATATTAACATAGTTCTTATTTCCTATTGATCTTATCGTTTTATACAACTTCTTAATAATGCTATGCTAGACACTAATATAATTCACTATATTGTGACAGCATATTTTCTTATCCGGTTTTGTTCCTTTCAATAACTTTCTTTGCAACATATTTACAATAGTCCATCAATATTTCTGCATTCTTACTATTTATAATATCTTTTAAACTGCTAGGAGTGATTTGCATACCCAATACATTCTCGGCGTTAAAGCGGCGCATAGCAAATTGAGGACACTCAAATAATATATGCGGGACCGTCTCCCTAGCGTCCGGGTCGCAGATACACGATGGACTCTCCTTGCGCTTGAAACGATTCAAATACTCAGAGAATCCACCGTGCCCCGTCATTATCTGCGTGCTCAAACTGTCAGTTCCCAACCTGCGAATTATACCATAAGCCGCCCGCGCATCCGGGAAGAATAACTTGGTGACCGATGCTGTGTCGCTGGTTTTGTACCTACGGTCCCATTCATCAAGCGTTGCAGTGCGTATGCTGCGCTTAATGAACGAGATCGGGCACTGATCATAGTCAGGTTTTCTTTTGGGATTCCCAGCGGCCTCTTTTGCTAGCTGGTCGGCTCTTTCATTCCCAAGTAACCCTACGTGAGCTTTTACCCAGAACAAGTTTATAACTTTGTTCTGGTGGGATGCGGATTTTATATTATCCCTAGCTTCTACCGCCAGAGGGTGGTGAGATCCGGGATTTGTAATCGTTTGAAGAGCCGCCATTGAGTCGCTGAAAATCCCAAAGGAAGATGCCCTGATCTTTATGACCTCTCTAGTCGCCCTAGTTATCGCCAGGAGCTCAGCCTGGTATACCGTACAGTATTTGGCTAGGGTAAGTTTGAGGGCTCTGGTCTCCGCCTCACTGTTCCATATTGACAGCGAAGCACCAACCCCTCCTCCAAACTTACTCCCATCCGTATAGATGCGGATGTCGAGGTTTTCAATGCCATCAAGTTGCTCTTGATTTCCCAGGCTATCAAAATGCAGGATGTCGCGCACTACTGGGTGAGGATCCCCTATAGCCGCTGACATCCGCTCGACCTCCCTGTCTCCCAGCAACGCCTGGGGCACTCCCCTCTTGGCCTCGTACAGTGATGCCGCCTCGTGCACCCGGAGGTCAAGGGGAAGGATCCCAGACAGGACTAATGCTGAGCACAGGGAGACCGTGCGGTATGCCTTGCATATTTTCTGGGCGATTCCTCGCTGCACGGTTGCAAGTTGCTTAATTACGCCCAACTTTTTAGCTGCCGGTGCCCATACGCTAGCAGCGTAGAGTATTATGGGCTCTACAGTCGCCACATATATTACGCGTATAACCTCTGGGTGTAACCCCCAACTCACCTTTGCCGCTCTACACAGCTGCTTGTAGATGGCAATTGCCTTTCTACAAACGAGCGAAACGTGGGTGTTGAACGTAAGTTTTTCGTCGATGGTCACACCCAGAAGCTTAATCTCCTTTGACATGCCAACATTGATCCCCCCCATGCTCAGGCGTGGTGTGTCGTACTTTAATTTCCTGGTTATAACCATAGCGGTTGTTTTATGAGGAGCAAACTTAAGTTTGTTTTCCACTCCCCACGCCAGAACATGATTGAGAGCAACATTGGCATGTTCCTCCACCTCTTGCGCCGTCTCTCCATCAAAGATCAGGAGGACGTCATCCGCGAATGCCTGAACGTAATGTCCCCTATTTTCCAATGCTTTCAGAAGGGGGTCTAGGAGTAAATTCCATAGGATTGGGCCCCCGATTGAGCCCTGAACGCAGCCTTTATTAGTGCCCTTACCAAATGCCTCCCCACCGTACCTGAGTGACACTTTTCGGTTGTTAAGATAACTGTCCATGACCCGCCTAAGGTTTATGGGAACCTTTTCCTCCGCCAGACGGACCCTTATTGCAGGCCACCAGGCGCTATCGAAGGCTCCCTCTATGTCCAAAGATACGAGCGTTAGTATCCTTTTTTGTGCTAGTTTTTCGTTAACGTGCTGCATGAGGGCATAGAGGGAGTCTTCGGTGCTCCTTTGCGGCATGAATCCGTACTGGCGGGTACTCATTCCCGGTAAGAGATGGAACTTCAGGCGGGCCACCAGCATCTTCTCGAAAATTTTGCCTAATATAGGCAACAGTCCAATCGGCCTATATGACTTTGGGGTGCCGTAGTTCTCCTTCCCAGGTTTTCTCAGGATCACGACTGTTGCCTCCTTCCAGGCTGTGGGGAAGTAGTGGTATTCCAGGCACTTATTCAGGAGTTTTAAGAACATATCCGGGTCATTACTCACGGCATGATGACAAATGTCAGCAGTAAAACCGTCTGAGCCCGGTGCCTTCTTTGGGTTAAATGACTCCATCGAATTCTTCAGTTCCGCCATTGTGAACGGAGGATCGCAAGGATCATTTTGTTCACCAACGTTCACATTTTCGGCCATAATCCTGATGGAGCGGTGATGGGCGTTGTCACATTCGGCGAGGTCCTCTGGGTAAAACGTTTCCGCTAATAACTTAACCGAGCCCTTCGCATCCAGCACCTCACCATTCTTCTCCAAAGGCCGGTCCTCCTCCCTGCGCTGGGTCCTGCCTATCACCCTATAAATTCCCTCCCAGACCCCTTCCCTATCCTGTTTCCCACAGAACTCCTTCCAGCTCTCGGTTTGAGCTTTAGCTGCTTCTGTCTCATACTCCTTTTTCTGTTTTAGGTACTCCTCCACGACCTTCGACCTCCGGATTTGGGCGGCACAGCGGATCCTGCGCTTCATGGTAGCGACGGCCTTCTTCATCTCAACGAGTCTCTCGGACCACCATGGCAAGGTAAGTTCCTCTTTTACTTTTTTAACTGGTATGGCTTGAATACAAGCTTCATCAACTGTTTTGGTGTAATTATTAGTTGTTGTCTCGATTTGCTCTAAGCTATTAATTTTGTCTATTTCGACTACCGTAAGATTATAATCTTTTTTCAGTTGGCCAAACTTCTCATGAAATTTGGACCAATTGGCTTTTTTAGTGTTAAACTTACGGGTTGTTCTCTCGACTTTAATACCTTTTGACTTTCGTAAGAGGATTTTGAACGTGATGCCATTGTGGTCCGAGCTCGTGAGTCCTTCGTCGACCCTCCAATCGTCTACCATGTCCAAGATGTCGTTGGAACAAGCGGTTACGTCAACGTGGCTACTGTACCGTTTCCCTCCTCGGATTGTGTCGAAGGTCGGGGTGTTTCCCCGGTTGAGTATATTCAGGTTTAGCTCACCGAGAGTTCCTACCATATCTTCCCCCCTATGGTCAGTTGTCGGGCTGCCCCACCAAGTACTCTTGGCGTTGGCATCCCCTCCAACGATCAATCTTCTAGGACCAACCACGCGCTCAATTTGTTTGAGGTGCTCTAAGTAGGGCTCGATGGGCTGGTCTGGCTCAAAGTAATAGGAGACAAGCGTGATCTCCCAGGCACTGGTCCGGATTCCCACCACAACGATGTTAGTTGTGGTGAGTTGCGGGTACTGTCTGACTGTGAGGTCACTGTTGAAAACGGCTATTGCCGCCTTGACAGTCCCATTTCCTATACCAAAGCTCTGGAAGACTCTAACGCCCCTGTGACTCCTCATTACTTTCGCTCCGGCCACATAAGGCTCCTGGATAAGAGCCACCGCTATACCGCGCTTCGTGGCTTCTACTAGAAGTTCATTGGTCGCTAGCTTCTTGCGCTGGAGGTTTGCCTGCACTACACCATAGGGGGTGTTTTCCACCGAGGTGCCCTTAGCAATAAGCTACGGTCGATCTGGCCACGTCATCCCATCTCTTGCGTACCGGGCAATCTTGGCTAAATGCGTTATGCTGCGCTCCGCTCTCGATCTTTGCTTTAGTGCAATTTCGGCAAGCGGGTGATGAGCCAGAGAGCCAGTCCGGACATTCAGACCTCATGTGGGGATCGCCGCAATGGCTACAGAGGTCTGCAGACTCCTTGCAGAACCGCTTACCGTGTCCAAAACCTAGGCAACGCGTGCATTGGACTAGCGGGGTCTGGTCTTCGACCCTTATGCGCTGGAGATCTATATGCACGGTCCCAGCCTCTGTTGCTCGGCGCCATATGGTGGGAGAGACGCTGACAATGACGTGGCCAATATGCGGGTTCCTCGTCCTTCTTCTGTATTTAACCACCACTCTGTTTTCTTCACTGTCGAGGCCGTCAAAAATACCCCGATTCTGATTTCTCAGGGCTTTGATGATGTCTTCATCGGTGTTAACCACCAAGACGTTCCTTAAAATCAGAAGGGGGTCCTTGTTTTTAACCTCCTCGACAGTGAGGTCCACTCCTTCCATTTGAAGTCGATCCTTGATCTTACTCCTTTCCTCTGTGGTTTTCAGGCCTATTATTATTTTTCTATCCTTCGCCTTCCTTACTTTCTCTACCTTAATCCACCCTTCCTTAGCATCTACTGCTTTCCTTATCCTGTTTAGGACTTCCTCACCAGTTTCTGTTTCGTCCTTAGACGCGACCACAACCGAGTGCAAGGTACTGCATCTTGTCAGTGACCTCGCACCCTGAGCCGCAGTCACGCTCGCGTATGTGTCATTTTTCGACAGAAGTTCTTTCTGGTGGTCAATAGTGTCCTTTAGCTCCTCTATTTTCTTGTTATTTTCCACTAGAAGCTTGGTGTTATGTTCTAGCTTTATCAAGATTTTTTCCGCGTCAGTATTTACGAAAGGAGTTGGCTTTGCGGCGGCTGCTTCTAGCTCTATTACCACGGGCTCTTCCCTGGTCGTTTTCTGCTTTACCGCCTTCAGCTCCGACTCCAATTCTCTGACTAGCTGATAAAGCCGTTCAGTGGCTTCAAATACAGCTGTCTTTATCTCCGTCTTGGTGTTTCTGGAGCTGTTAAGGTGCAGTTTAGCCTTCGTAAGACAGGCTTTAGCCTCGGCTGTTTTGTCTGCATATTTAACTCTAGGCGGTGAGCTTAAGTCTATTGGCTTTCTTACTGTGGTCGCAGCTTTGGTCTCCTGAGTCAATACAGGCTTGTTTCTGGTTTTAACCAGGTCGGCCTGCGACGTCTTTTCGACTGCAGCATGGGTAGGGCTGGCACTCGTACCTTCCCATTCCCCTATGCTACGCCTAACATTCGTAGGAGCAACCTCCCTAGGCTGAGATGGTGACTTTTCACCTTCGCTCACCTTCGCCTTTGCCGGGGTTCTGTATCCGAACATGCTGGTAGGTATGCGTCAAATGTATAGGGTAAACAACGTCAATAGGGACGTATTTGTAAAGATAATCAAATAAATAATCAGTGGTCAACACAAACAAACTAATAAAAGAAACAAAACCGCACAAAGTGAAATAAAAGCACAACACAACAACAATATAATACTTAAACAAGTGCTAGTCAAAAGTCGTATAGTGACTTTGGTTCGCGGTCAGGCTCAATAAAGCCTTCGTGATGAATCTTCTACGATAAAAATAGTCTATATTACAAAATTAGAAAAACTAATTTTTCTCTATGTAGAGTCAGTTCCCCTTAGATTAACCTGGTGCAGTTCCTATTATCTATTAGAAGTATTCAAAAGGAACCTCGCTCCACAAGAAAAACCGTTCCAGGGTCTATGGTTCCCGATTTATGGCCAAAGTACTTTTGTGCTCTAGGTAGAGTCACTTTGTTGGACCCAACGAGTAGGTCTCTCCGAGCCCTTCAAAATGACACCAAGCACGGCACCGTAGCTCTAAGGGTTCGGGCGGTACAGCCCTTCCAAAATTCCGGATATGTTCGGTGAAAAACCCGGGTATAGGCTGTATCTCCCGAACGCCCCGGCCGAATTGCCCCGAGTTTGGGTTTATCTCGAAGCACTCGTCGAGACCCACCCGTTGCACGGGTTTTCAGCCCTGAAAAAATTTTTCAGGCTGAAAGCTCCTGAAAAAGGTCTTATCCTGTAGCCGAGGTCCAGCCAGTATTCCCAAAAGAAACCCCAGCCTTCTACGACCCACCGTTCCGGAGATACAGGTGTTTTAAAATTTCCAATATGGCCGCCGTAGACGTCAAAGTCACTTTTTGGACCGCAATATCTCCGGTCGTATGGGTCGCAGAAGACCCGAGCTTGGGCTTGTTAGGATCAGCTTGACGAGCTCTACCTACTGGAATTATTTTCAGGAGACTGAAATTTTTTGGCCCCGATCCTCCTGAAACCGAGGGGGGGGGCGGATATTGGTTCCCTGAACACAATTCCGAAAACAAAATTTTAATATGTCTGCCGGTTCGGGAGTTAGAGCCGTTTCAAATTTGCCAAGATGGCCGCCGAGCTGTCAAAAAGCGATTTGAATTGAGGTTTTCTCAGCAACCAATTACCCTATCGCGACCGGGTTTTGGGTGCTAAAGTCGGCTCCACCTCCCGCACACGACAGGATGGTTTTCAGGCTTAGAAAAATTTTCAGGCTGAAAACGCCTGAAAACTATCCCAAGTCAAAATACACAAGGTGCTCCCCACTAATTCGAAAACCGCAGCTTCGTGCGCCCAACGGTTTTAGAGCTATAGATTATACAAGTTATACCCGGGTCCCTTCAAAATGGCGGATTTTCGCGATTTTCGCCAATTTTAAAGTTATCCGGGCTGAATTTCCTCTAAAATATACTCAAAATAGGTGGAAAAACACAATTACGGCCTAAAAAAGTAATATTTTACTATTTTAACTGATTTATTAACAAAAAACACATTAAATTCGATATCTTTAAAAGTACTTGACCTAAAATTTTGGAAAAAATATCAATATTATCTATAAATAAGCTATTATAATACTACAATTCAAATTTAATTTTTAAACTAAGTTTCAGTACTGAATTTCAGGAAATAAAAATTTTTTGGAAAATTAATTACTATTCAATAACCGGTTATTCTAAAATTTTGAAATTAAAAACTTAAGGTCTTCTAGGAAGCGCGCAACGAGCTGCAGTTGCAAAATTCTTCTAGGTGTCTTCAGTCCGAAGTTATGGGGGTCACAATATGAGAATTTGTAACCGTTATATTTAAAATATCAGCAGACTAAAAATTCTGAAAATCGTTGCACTCGCCTTGTGTTGTAGTGTTCTTGGTTGGCGCAAAATTTCGCGCCGCTGCCTCCACTCCTTCAGTGTTTTCAGAACACGTGGTTTTCAGAAAATCCTGAATAAGTCGCGAAAACGCGATGTTGCGACGATTTTGAGTGGTCCTGTTGATGTGGGGCCACGTTGCTCACAGGATTCCGTTGAAAAAACAGGGGGTCACCGCACTAATTTCAGCAGCGTATGCGATTTTAAGTTTCGCCCGTCACACTTAACCTCAAAACTTGGGGTTTTTCACTCTAGGCTTCTTTATCACTGCAATCCGATTCACTGTATGCACGGCACTTTATGCGAATCAATTTTCCGCATCCAATGACACCTCACTTGTTATAATCGGATAACAAAAAACCACTTTTAACAATTTTTAAGTGCGGAGCTGCGTGGAAACTGATCCGAACACCACGAGAGCTGGGGGGGAACTGGGTTAGGTTAGGTTAGGTTAGGTTAGGTTAGGTTAGGTTAGGTTAGGTTAGGTTAGGTTAGGTTAGGTTAGGTTAGGTTAGGTTAGGTTAGGTTAGGTTAGGTTAGGTTAGGTTAGGTTAGGTTAGGTTAGGTTAGGTTAGGTTAGGTTAGGTTAGGTTAGGTTAGGTTAGGTTAGGTTAGGTTAGGTTAGGTTAGGTTAGGTTAGGTTAGGTTAGGTTAGGTTAGGTTAGGTTTTTTTTTTTTTTTTTTTTTTTT